>BJKM01000155.1:122500-1477500 GCA_015082035.1 Chaenogobius annularis
CTTGTGAACTTGTTTAATTAAAGCTAGTGCAGCGTGGTCTTATACAAATATAAATATAGATATTTTTGTGTTGCTGCGACACAAATCTGGGACGTTAAAATGTTGGAAGTTTCAGTTACAAAGAAGAAACAGGCTGAAGCTTGTCTGATGTCTCCGGTACCTGATAAGCATGCGTGTCGCGTGGGCGCATGTGATGTGGTTAGACAAGTCCTTGAAATGATGACTGCAATGGCTGTATTTTTTAAGACGCTTGTATAAGTGTATGATTGAGAAATATAATTAAAAAAATTAACAAGAATTTAATTTGCGCTGAATCATAACGGATTTTGAATTTTGCTTACATGGTATGATTTAAGTAAGTATACAAATAATGGGAATCCTATGAACATTGTTTGCTTTATTTGTACTAACTGTTACTTATTACATGTCTTTTTATTATAACAATACTTTCCCTCCAGTGTGACGATGTAAAATGTCTTTGTAACTTGTGTTTTTTGATGCTCGCTGCAGACCATTTGGCCAGGTCACCCTCACCAAAGAAATGTAGCTCGCAATGGGTCTAACCTGGTTAAATAAAAGTGAATAAATACATACATTAAACTGATGGGTGGGTCAGAAATCTCTCTTATACCAAAAAAAAGTTTGGTTGAATTGGGTAAATCAATAGCTTGACAGTTTTTCAAATTGTATCACTTGATTCTGTGCATTTTGCTAACCCGTAACTCGTGGTTAAGACCGTAGTTAAAGAGTAAATTGTACAATGGCTTAATTTGTATACTTTAAACACACAATAATCCGTATGAAAGACACAACTATATGTCCTGGATTCAACTTGGTCGCTGGCTGCAACAGCTGAGTTGAACTGCGGGAGTTTATCTCCGAGTTGGTTACATAAGAGGGAAAGTCTTGCAGAGGCGCTCTTCTTTCATCCGTGTCCAGCAGAGCAAGTGAAGGTGAACGCTGGAATGTGGAGACGTGTGGGAATGGAGGCGCTACGAGGAGTCTTTGCAACTTAAGCCATCACGTTTAACTTATTCAAGATACAAGATACGACTCATTTCTTTTTTTTAAATTAAATGGTCTTTTCCTTACACAGTGACCAGGCAGTACAGGGAGGTTGACGTGATCTTAGTATATGGGCAAGGTTTACTGTCCATTCTCATCGTTTTTTATTAGGCTGAGATCTTAAACTAACTTGTAATAAATGAATGAGTGTCATTTTAGTTGGAAATTATTCCATCATTACTCCAGCTATAGCATTCAACATTATGTGGAGAAGTTTAACCCTTTTTTTAAATGATCTTTATTGCACTTGCACACACCACATCCCAATTATGTTATACTATAGTAATCTTAAACTGTTTCTTAATGCATGCCCTTTTGATTTCATATATGTTGTTTTTATTATTGATCAGCGTTTTATGCTGCACCTTAATGCCAAAACAAGTTCCTATGTTTGTGAATTCTGTTCATTGACAATGGCAATAAACCTTTTCTGATTCTGATTCTGATTCTGAATTGGGGGAAAAAAATAGACTAAATTTAGAACTAAAACTTGGACCAAACCAGGACAAGTACATCAGACCAAAACTGGGATCAAAATGTCGACCTAGTCATTTAATGCGTATTCATCCTGACTGAGAAGACAAACATAGCAACAAAATGAAAGCGTGTCACAGAAAACAATGAATACTGAACGGTATCGAGAAGGTAACATATCCGAGTGTTCCTTACCTGGACTTTGGTAGTGACGCAGTCCGGGACCTGGTATCGGACTTCACTGGCGCTGGTGTGGGATTTGGGCAGCAGGTATGGATAGGACAAGGAGCGGTACTTGGGCTTCATGATCTACAGAAGTATAGACAATGTAGGCTTTATTTAGTATTATTATTATATTGAAAAGCTGTGCAGCAAAATGGTAAAGAGGAGATAGAGAAATAGTCCTTTTTATGACAAGCATTGGGATTGCGATGAGATTTGTGATTTATGTTTTAATAATAGGATTCTGTCCAAGCACATATTTTAATGTGTGTCCAGAAGAACTGATAAAATACCGAAATGATAAAAGTCACAATCAGTATCACATATTAGTACAAGAACATATTAGTACAGAGAAGTTACCCAGATTTATGCTGAATAAAACTGTTTATTTTATTGCTTATGGACATTATTGCCATTCAAATTGTGATTTTGATGAGAATGCAATTAATGTTGAAGCCCTACAATGAGCCAACCTGCCGAAATGTGTTTTTTTTTGCGATTACGGAAATCAGAGTACCAAGAGGAAACCTGTGCAGACACAAGAGCAGCGACTTCATTATGCTTCTTTGTTTTTTTTTGGTTCCTTGACTCTTTGATTTCATGATTGTAATTCCTGCTCACCATGGAGAAAGGGCCAGAGAGGAGAAAGAGAGAGGGGGACGGGCTGTTTCCAATTAACTTTCTCATCTCAGGCGTGACTGACAATAACAGCAAAGGAATCATGGAATCGAGGAGGCAAGTGAGCAGAATTGAGACCCAGCCGTGCAGAGTATACGTTCACAAATAGACATCATAGTCCGAGGATTCATCTCAGAACCTTTCAGCTTGAAGGGGAAAGTTCCAAGTACTACTAATACTAATACGTACGAATACTAGGGCTGGGCGATACCACAATTTGTACTTTGATGTGTTCTTTTTTCCCCCAATACTGACACTCGATACTGGTCTAACCTCAGGCATTTCTCTAAAAGCCAAAGAGATCACAAGATACAGATGGATCAGTCCTAAATGCTGTTGGTAGAGTGTATTTAACACAAAACAAGGAAGAAATGGCCCTAAAATGTCTCTAAGAAATGTGTTTTTTTTTATTGCACAACAATATCGATACCCATATTTTACAGAGTCAGTATCACTATATCAATACTTCAATACCAATACTCCCATCCCTATGTAAGTACTATGCCACAGTGTTGTCCCGAAAGTGTTAAAATAAGGTAGCACAGGAATAATCATAGTTTTATTCGTTTTTCCATGACCTCACTTTGTCCAAATTATGTTCGTTTTTCCAAAAGGGCAAAGAGGCTGTCGTACAAGTTTTCCATGTTGTACCTTTGTGAAGTTCCAGCGCTGAATGAAATGTCTGGCCACGTCTCTTGCAGCTTTACCGTGAACGACCGAGGCGATGTCGTGCCACGGCATCCGCGGCTGAGTGTATCTGTCAATGAAGTCTGCAAAAAGTAGTCCCAAGTAAGCATAACACAAATACAGTATGAAAGACATTTTAAGTGAATTACTTTGACTTAGAAAATTGTCCAGGAAATATCCGTAAGTACAATTGGTTGCCTTCTATATGTTAAATTGAAATGACACAAAATAAAAATAAAAGCTTAAATTATAGGTCATAGGAAAGTGTCTCATAGTGCTGATATAATAAATAAAATTGAATAAAAAACACATTGGCAAAGGTTTAAAAAAATAAATAAATAATAACTTAAACATGATTAGGAACCAAAGTAAAAATAATACAATGTTTTCTAGTTTTACACTTTTGGACACGTTACTAGTGTTGGATGTACACGTAGTCTGGTACTTTTATTGACCAGGGCCTGTAAAGTGTGAGTGAGTGTTTGGTTTTGTACCGTCAAAAGGTTTCTCCAGCTGAATCCAGTCCTTGTACACAAAGTTGCAGTAGTCTTTGCCATGCCAGAAGCGCGTGTTGCCCTGAAGTTCGCCCACTCCAGTTTTCAAGCTTTTTACAGAACCACTCCCTTTGAAAACACATACAAAGTACAATGATAATACCCCATATTTAATTCAAACAAATACCTTGTATTCCTATTCATTCTGGCTGTAATTCGATGTCTTGTTCCAATGACTGAATGAGTCTTGTATGCGGCACCATTTGCAACAAACTGTAATAAACTCCAGATTTGACCGCTTCCTCACAAACTCAGCCTAAAATTTCAACTATTTGAGGCATTTTGATAAATATTGAATATAAATTGCATATACATATATATATATTGTGTATATTAGCAATACTAAAGCTATACAAAAAATGATGACATAATGGAATAAGCTTTTGTGTTTAACTATTCGGTCTACTGGGCGATTTATTATTATTTTTAATTATTTTGATAACAAATAATCAAAGCATCCGGAATATGCCTAAATGTGCCATTAAATGTTGCGGTTGAGGTTTAAGTATCGCAAAATAAAACTTTTTTTCCCTTGTTAATGAGTACTTGATATTCTATTTTTATTCTATCTCCGAAACAATAATTTCAGTACTATAAATGTTTCTCGATATCGCCAACTTCAACCAAAACATTAAAAATATTTTTTTATGGATTGCAAAAATGTTATTATCATTACCGGGAGAATAAAAACAAACATGTGTGAGTGTCACCCACATAAACACAATGACCCGATGAAATACACACCTGTGCTGTCCACACTGCTCACGCTGTCTGCATGCTGCACTGTGTGTCTGTGGATGTGCTTGTAGAGACTGAAGCGAGCCTTTCGACTGCGCCCGATCCCCTTGAGTTTGGGTAACTCCACGTCGGGGGGAGGTGGGGTCCCGCGGCCATTGCTCTGAGAAACGGCCTCCATCGTGGGCGCAGCTTTGTTGGATGGCGTATTGGTGTAGCCAGCCTTGGGTCATAACAATAAAAAGACATGCAATAAGTAACCAAAGTAATCTAGAGGATGAAGATTGAATAGTTAGTGTTGTTTGAAAATGGTGCAGAGGGACGCCGTGTTCTGTGATTTTAGACAGTGGCTAAAATAGTACTACTTCTTCAGGGAACTGTGAGGGTTTTATTTTTTCACCGCTCCCTTCTTTTAGAAAATCCAATTTCTGACAAATTGTCCATAAATCACAAGAAATCCTTAAAGTCTTAATTTCTCTATACTATAACTCTTAAACTATCAAGGCAAAGTCAGACACAGGGCCCGTAGCATAAACAAACTAAGCAATTATTTAGGGCCACAACCTCTTGGAGGGCCTCATGCTCCGCTGACCGAGCGAGCATGAGAGAGAGGGAGACAGAGAGAGAACATGTGAGTGAACCAAACTCTGATGCTTTGCTTCAACGAAGCAGCAGGAAGCCTGTATGGCAAGCTGCATTACAGTATAGAGGGATCAATAAACAGGGCGAGAAGTTCTTTAACATCACTAATCGGGAGTGGAGTGTGTTGCACTTTCTCTCACTCGGCCACGCAGCGCCGCAGCGCCGCACAGGCTGGTCAGGAGCACAGTTGGGACCGTTTCGACTCCACAGATGTGTTCTGCAAAGCTCAAGCAGCAACGGAATGGGAATCAGCCTCATTTTCACTGAGAATCAGTGAAAAAAAACCAAGCCAAAGTCAAGCAGTTAATACGCACTACGCAGTGCGCGTGAAGTCAAACTCGTTCATAGAATACTAAAGTGCAGTGGTATTGACTAAGTGCAAAAGAAAATATAAGTTGAGACGAGTTTGCAGTAGCAGTGGTCCTTTGGACCCGCTCAGCATGGAGGAGAGGGGAGGGCCGAGTGAAATCTGTGAGGGCCACAGTGGGTGTGATGCAGGGGGTGGGGCAGAGAAACGCCACTCTAAATGACCTGGTTTTGACCTATAAGGTTTTGTGTAATGAGTTAAAAAGCAAAAAGTGCATCAGAAAACAGAAATTACTTGTGATTTGTTAATATTTTCTGAGATACTCTCAGTACTTTTCATATTGTGGCCACGAGCAGCTGTTCCCCCATGTACAGTCTGAACCAGAGCTAATGAATAGCCACACGACAAATAAACTGTAGAGTGTTTTGTTCAGTGAGGGTCCGGGGTCAGACCTGCTCCAGCGCCACAGATCGGGTCACGCTGCCCACATCAGTGAGTCGATGCTCCTTGTCGTCCCAGCGACCATAGGCCAAATCGATCCCGCCCACGAACGCCACAGACTGATCGATCACCACAATCTTCTCGTGATGGGCCCACAGGTACACGGAGGAGGAGACGTGGTCCGGGTGCCGCATCACCTGCATAACAACGATACAAAACAGAGAATACGATGAAGGCTACAAGATTATATCAGAATGGTTTGATTATTTATATATTCTACAAATCCACACATCAGTGAGGTTTAAGCGATGAGGGTTTTTTTTGCATTTATACAATACATAAAGATCCATCGAATTAAAGTTTAAACATACTTTCTTTAAATGTATTATAAGGTATTATTACTTCATTCAACATTGTTAATCCCAAAGTTAGAATTTTTAAATTAATTATGATACCATCTTTGATTATTGCTGTATGTATAATGAATATAATGTATCATTTGCATGTATTTATTTTACATTCTTTATTAAATTTTCATTTAAAAAAATACAAAAAAGAAGATATTCTGCTTGTTTAGTTGTTCTTTATTTAATTGATAAGGACCAACATTCAACACAACTCACTACAACAGTTAAAGCTATGGCTAATTTGCTTTTCATAATAAATTGGCTAATGTGTATTCACTTTTCTTGTGCTTTTCTACTGTATAAAATCTTCCAGAATCAAAATAAATAGGGCTGAATTGAATTTCTTGAGTGAAACATTTTAAACCCTCCTTCACCTTGATGTTGGGGTGAAGGTGAAGGAGCGTCCTCTTGCTGTAACCGGAGTTGATCCCCAAAGCCAGCTCCACTTCTTTGTACAACATCACAAAGATACGCACGCCCTGTTGCTATGGACACACACAAGAAACATTCATATTAATGGACTTTTACTGAACAACAATTCTGAGTCATGTAAGTGGGAAGCTAGACAAAGAATGACAAATTGTGATTAAAAAAACGTGTCAATATTACGCATATCTGTAATGCAAGTGCGTCTTACTGCTTTGCGTCTCAGGATACAGTCAAGCCTCCACCTGTTGCCCTCCACTACCGGTCTTTTTAGGAAGATTTCTGGACTCAACCTACCAGGCAAAACACAACAATGCAATCATGTTTTTACCATAAATAGTGAATGGCTTTGCTTGAATACTATTTCTTTACAAAAACATATTGTATCCCGTAGCAAATATAATAGTATAATGTCAATGTCAATGTCAAAGTTTATGTCTAAAGCACAGAGATAAGCGTAAAAAAAAAAAATAATACATTAGCGACACATAAAATACAATCAATTACAACTACACATAAATGTAATAAAAAAATAACGGCTCAGCTCAGTTCATGTCAAAAGGCCAGAGAGAAAAGGTATATTTATTTTGATTTAAATTGCTCTTGTGCAGATCTAACATGCAGAGGCAGGCTGTTCCAGAGCCTGGGCCACGCCGCAGAGAACGCTTCAGTGTAAGACGTGACAAACAGATGAAGTCTCATTTCTACCATGCCATTGGCTCATGTTGCAGAAGCGGTCATCTGATTGGTTAAGAGTGTAAAAGCCTGTGCCACTTGAACTTCCTCCAACTCCAGAGGTCACACATTTGGCTAAGAGACTGTAAATTATAATGGCTCTCCTTAAATTACCGTATAAAGATTTTTATCGTGAGCAGGCTATTATCTAAGCTCCAAAGAAGACAAATATTTCTTGTAAGAATGCTTCGAGCTTAATTTAATACCATAAAGACATTCAAATACTGAATCAGTTTCAGTTGATCTGCGTGTATACAGTTCAGTCCGTCCATCTTTTCCCGCTTTATCCAGCTCCTGGTTATTGTAACAGAATTTAAAAAATGTACAAACTAAACGCATATAACTTGACAACTAATTATTATATTTGATGCATTTGTTCCATAAGAAAATATAGACACGAAACCATAATAAATAAGCAGGATTATACCCAAAAACTATTCTAAATGTACAATATTAATTTAAAAAAAAACTGATCTGCAATGAATAAATAGCAGGTTGAAACACATAAGTTGTTAGTTGGTGACTACGTATGATGAAGTGATTTATTCAATCTTCTACTGCACAAATCTTGCTTGTAGTACAGAAAAAAAGATAAATATTGACCCACAACAATTATCGCAGCATCTCTCATTTATTGGAATTACAATAAAACAAAGACATAACATAGAACAGGCCTGTACATAGCTAGTTTCCATTTATCCCTTGGTCAATATAGGGTCTTTCTTGAAATTGTCATGGAAATTTGATAATATAACTGTAGTTTGGTTGTTAAGAGGAAAATTGACAAACAAACTGGCCAACGCCATCCAAAAAACGGAATAAAAAACCAAACTTCTTTAGCGTTATTGGCAATTCGTTCCATATTTTACCGTACACTTCATGAACTCGAATCGCACATTGTTGACAAAATGTAACTGTTCTCTCATTGCTTTTCACTTTATAAACACTGCACACGAGACAAAACTTTTCCTGGGCCGTCGGACAACCTCATGTGAGAAACTTGACCCAGCTAAGGTAAATGAAAACCCAGGCCATTGAAAAAGGACAGAGTAACAGACAGTGAGGAGTATATTATGTTCTTCTTTTGTGCTTGTGCATTGAGCTTGTGTGAATGAGGTGGCCAATAGGAGCTGTGATGAGCCCTGTTCGGTTTGGTAAAGAGGGCGGACATATTGTAAGGTGCAAGGGTTTTGTCGAGGCGCTAAAGCGTCAGCTGTTTATCAGGCATGCCCCGATGCAACTGTCTGCAACCATCAACAGCAATAATGTTCACAACGTGTTAAGTCTTAGTTTTGTTGTAGACAGTAGTCAAATAGAGATATTTTGAAAGTGTACAGACATTTCTCTGACTATTGGACAGGGCAGGGTTAAATTTCCTGGTCAATTTTGATCATTTTTATATCAAACTTTTAACAATTTTTAACTAAAGATATTTTAGAAATCCAAGGCGTTTCAGTATTCTTTTATAAGTATTACTGAACAGCTATAAAAATATACAATATAAGTTATAATACTAGTTGTGTGTTATGTTATGTGTCAAAACATAGCAACCGTATGTGTGGTAAACTCAATTTGTGGCTTATATTAATTTGAAAAAGCAAACATAACCATACACAGATGACTCTTTTTAGCGCAATGACCACACTTACCACCAATCTGTGATGAAGATCTCCTCCTTCGCCTCCTCCAAAGCATCTGCCACGTCCTCCATGTATGTTTTGCCATTGACATACCTGCAGAGAAAGGAAAAAAACGTCACGGTCGACAACTACAATAGCAGTCAACCTGAGGAAAAAGTAACTAGCGCTATTGCTGGGAATGGTCTGGTTCTTTTCCGCTGAGTCATTCGTCTCAAACCACAAAGCGCTCAGCTGTGGCACAAAGCAAACAAACTACAGAGCGCAACAGACAAACCAGTTGCTTTCGTGACTTTAAACGCGCTTTCTTCTCTTAAAAAGTCCACTATGTAACTTTTCTCTTCGATGGTATTGCTTTGCCCGGAACGTTCCACGGTCCATCTATTGTGTAAGTATTCCATTGCTTGAAAAACCTTGTAAACATGCATATTCTTTCCACAGATGGCCTGTAACTTGGCCTGGTGGCATCGTCTCCATTTAGGTTAGTTTAATGCCCTTCTGCCACAGCATCTCCATGGCATCAGAAAAGTGACATCGTCCACATTTAAAAACTAAACTAAACTATAATTATTACACAATGCTATAGTACTTGTTATGCTGTTAACTCAAAATTAGTATATGCATGTATCTTTCTTAAATATTATATGAACGTGACCTCTGTGCGTCCTGAAATAGGAGGAGAACATGTTCGGCTCAATCATAAAAATCCAATTAACAAGAATTTTGGCTTGCCACATTTTCCAAATATTATACCGTACATATCTTTTCGTTCCTAGCTTTTTGTTCCTTTTTTGTTGACTGAATCAAAGCGGTCCCCCAACAGGCTGTAACATTATACGGCGTACAAAGACCGTTTCGAACAATAAACTGGGATGTGCCAGGTGAGGGGGAGAAGTGGCAAAACAAGATCTGAATGGAGCCACAAAACAATGCTGACGACGCTTCACTATAAACGATGACCACCTGCCGGACATGCAGCGCCATAGTAATGCTAATTCGAATATATTTGTATTAGCAATGCATGTGTTGTATCGGGCTGGTTACCATTTGGCCTGGATATTTTCTTGCTCTTGTGCAAAGGCGCTGAATCGGTGATCTCGGAGAAACGCTTTCCCGTGGTTTCTGACAAAGTTTTCGATGCTCTGTCCCCACCAGCGCGCGTGCCTGAAGCTGCTGCACTTGAACACCAGCGTCCTGCCAAAAACAAAGATTATTTAGAATTGGATATTTGAGACGCAATGTAAAGGGACGCAAAATGGTACTCTGAGACACAAAATAAAGGACACAAAATGGAGCAGTGTGGAATAATGGTTTAAGGTTCCCCCTGTGTCCTTTTACTTTACTCTATGTGCTTTAATTCAACAATCATTCAAAAAACCTGCACTCTTTAGGGGAATTGGAAACTCTAAATTGTATATACAGTGCATTAGTGAACCACAGCCCGAAAGTATCACAGTATCGATACTTATTGGCTGTTGATTTAAGAAAAACCTCTAAGAATAATTTGGAAGGAGATAGATAAATGGATTGTTTTTGCATGATTTTTTTTTAAAAATGCAACGATTCTACAGTTTATATACCCAATCTTTACTATTGAAAGTAAATATAACAGGATTCAAACCAGAATGTGTGGTTTTATTGTATATTGTGGTCTTCTGTGAGCTGCAATTGGCTTGGAAAGATTTGTCCAAACTGAAGTAAATGAGCAAATGAGTGAACTTTAAAGAACTGATGTAAACAGGGGATTTCCTCTGCTCAGACTATGCTCTTCATCTGTGTTATGTAGACAAATGCGAGGAGGGCGTGCTCACCTTGAGAGACTGTCGATTCTGACCCCGTATTTGGTCTCTGTGTCTTTGGAGTCCATTTTGATGCTGAACTCTTTATCCAAAAGAAGCACAAAAGATATGGCCCCCGAGTCTGGCTTCATGTATAAGAGAAAAGAGTCCTTCACCACCAGCCACCTGCCAACGCACAGATGACAGTGTTTTTACTTACAGTTACGGTAACCTACACACCGAACAATATTAGAATACTGCAAGGATAACGTTTTGGAGACATGCACAATTAGAACATCAAGTATACTGTCTATATATCAAGTTCACGTTCAGGTGGCTGTATTTGTGCCCGTAGGTACATTTGTGCTGACACGCCATTCACTCCTATTATAGACAAACAAATACAAGAAAAAGTTCCATGTTCCAATGCCACAAATAATTTAACAAGCTAGACTAAAAATAAAAAGAACAGAAAAAGTAAAGATCTGTTAAAAGGGCGGCAATGCAAAAAGGAAACAAGAGATCATTTTCATAGTTGTTGAAATTATTATTTTTTTTTTTAAATGACCTCAAATGCACTTTTATGGTTGATTTTTTTGTTTGTCCATTCAGGTTTTGTGTGATACTTGAACCTTAACCAAGACATTTACAGGCAGATTTCAGCACATTCCAGATGCACTGTTCAAATACCCTTTGAATATTCTTATTAAACGAATCAAAAACATATTTAGATGTTGCTTTGTATCCATATTTCCCACCCTTAGTCTATGTATATGGTTAAAAATAATTGTAATAGATGTTTTAAGTTATTTTAAGTGTACATCTTTTGATCAGATTTTTCCATTGAGTTGCAAAACGTCCACAAAAAGCGAGCAGCTGGTACTCTATATACTCTCTGTCAAGACTGTAATCAGAAACCCCCATCATACTGTAACTAGCCTTGCGTCTTCTGGCCCATTACCCTTTCACGCTGGAACAAATAGGACATTTTATACACTTAACACTGTAAGTATTAACCACATTGCATCTGATGGCTCTTAAATGATGCGCCGTTGTATTATTTTGAAGCGTGTAGGAAGGGTCCGATCACATGGAGGTAGGTGGATGGCACGGAGAACAGTGTGGGACTCGGCGTGTTGTCTTCAGATTTCAGATAAACAACAATACAATACAAACGCTCACGTAAGAACTTGGCCGGGAGAACTGGGACGCGTACGGTCGACAATTCAAGTGTTATCTGAAACCACCATTTCAATCAGAAAGTTAAGAAAGGCCTCTGATATCACGGTGAAGAAGAATAATAATACTTCATTCCTTATGGTCCAAAGTGCGGCACATTAAGTTCAAACTATGCAATACAAGAACGTGGTATCAATATTGATGTATCAACATAGCAAAAGTGGCTCATTACAGTACACTTTTTTTTAGTCATGTTAGGGCCATTTCGTCATTGTTTTTAATTTTATATTATATTTATATTATATTTATTGAAATCCATACACATTTATGGTTAGACCGGTATCGATATTCTAAAAAATTACCCCCAAAGTACCTTGTAAAAATGTTTGTATTGCCCCTCCCTACTAAAAATATATTTTATACCACTTACACCGTCCTATATAATTAAAATGTTCTTTTTGACTATACTTTACTGTACCCTTTTTCACTCATTGTTGTTTATTTGACCCTATCCTGCAATATGTTTTGGGAATCTATTTCTTAAACACACGAAAAATTCTCAATAAACTTGGCAGCGCTAAACAGGAAGATATTGTAGTTGTAGTTGAAGGAAATCAGAAGAAGAGGCACAAGTGTGAGGCAGAGTCCGCAGCAAGAGCAACAGCAGCAGCATGGATAATAATAAATAATGATATGAAACGTTATGCTATCATGGCACCGTTACGTAACCAGCCTCAGCGTTTTGACACGTTTCTTTTTCTTGTACACGTACCGTTTGGACCAGCGGTAGCAGGCTTGGGAATGACCACAGCAGTTCATGCCCGGTATGCGATGTCCTCCTGACCGCTTGTAAATCATCCCCTCCCTGGACACACACACACACACACCCACACACACACGCCCACACAGGAAAAATATTAAACCAAAATAAGTTACATAAAACAAGCTGCTTCCTCTGAGAGTCAAACGTTTTCACAAATGTTTTGGAAAAGAGGGATTCAAAATACTTACAGTCCTTTAGGTCCCAAGTCATGAATAAAAGACAGCTGGCTCACATCTATAAACTCCATCTGAGAATAGAAAGACAACACACACGGCGGCATTCACAAACAGACCGCAGGCTCAGGAGATTTAACGCGCTGTATTTGAATAGACATAAAAAGCATGTGTAAGTATGAAATCATGCGCAAGTCACATATCAAATACACGCACGGAAAAAAATATCAAGAAATATATCAGTGCTAAATGAAGAAAAGCATCTACTAGACTATTAACGTGCTTTACAGTCCATTAATATTACCTGTCGTTCAATTAAAGCTGTTCAAACTTACAGCCATCGTAATCTTTTTAACAGCTCAAATCATGCGCAAAACAATAACCTTTTACCAAGTTAATATGCAAAAAATGTTCAAGAGCTGAGAGGGGAAGTTTCTTTAAAGGGCAAGGACAAGATTGTGCATTTGCTCAAGCGAAGTAAGACTATGGAATATTTTAAGCGAGGAAATAAAACATTCACAAACAAAAGTTGGGACTAAACATGGGTAAAACCTGGGACTAAACCATGACTTTAACAGAGCCGAGTCTGAGGCGATAACAAGCTTAAGCGATCTAAAGCAGTGTATTTGAATAGCTATTTGTCAGCTCATAAAAACACGAACCGAATGTAACTTTGAAATCATGTGCAATTTAATACGTGGCTTTGGCAACTCTAGCTGAGCTGGGTAACGGTGCTTTAATTATTTTTTACACATTAAACAACTGCTAATAAAACCTGTATTAAATTACAAATGAGTCTATCACAATTCGCAGATTATTTATTTTATTTTTTTTTACAAGAAAAATATAAAAACAGTCAGATTTCAGTCATGATTTAATTTATTAGTCCTAAATTTAGCCTTGTTGCGGTTAAGTCTATGTTAAGATTTACTGCAACACCTGTAAAGTACATTTCTGTTCAATGTACTCAAGTCACTACTCACTTGCTGAATGAAATAATAAAAACACTGGTTAAATACTGCTTTTCCCACATGTATACCCATTTTCTGCAATGGCATTACATTTACTAGCTTCATTATTGGCCACAAAACTGCGTCTGCTTTAGCTCATGCGGTTTACACACAAAGTTGTTCATATGTTTCAACATTAAACAGACTTTCAACTGAGCAAACAGCAATTTAACTCCCACAAAGAAGTACATTCTTTGTTGTGTTTGCACAAAGATCAGTGGATTAACACAAAATACAAATACACTTGGGGCTACGATTATAACTGATGGTAATACTTACAAAAGGTGAAAAGTGTGAATTATTCCAAACAGTTTGACTTTTCGCGATGCTCAGTTATAATGTAATAACGTGGGTCACTTTTGAAATCATGAATAGTTGAATTTATGATTTATGTACTGTAAAAAGTAGCGAAAGACGGGACCGATCATCTCTAGGGCTGTGCACATTTAGTCGATTAATCGGTCAACGGTGTCTCGGTCGACCAACATTTTGGAATTAGTCGATTAGTTTATTAATTACTTTTGGGGGGATTTTAAAGGAAGTAGCAGAAAGCAGGCAGTGCGGAGTGAGTTACTTTGAGATGTGGGTGGAAATTGTGAGCTTAATCTGCTTTTTTTTTTTTTTTTTACAGATGATACACTGCTCAGTAAGAGTTTGTCTGTATAAATATTTGCAATTGCGTGATCTCATGCAGTTGTGTTGTCCTGTCAGCGCACTTTGCCTACAAAGACATGGACAAATCATATAGATACTTAATCATTCCGAGAGCTTTTTGCCGGCGTTTGCCTTCTGGTCAATTAATCGATGCAAAAGAATCGATGTCTTTAAAGCAACAAGATTTTTTTGTCCCCGCAGACTACAGCCCACAATGATCAATTATTAGTCATGTTTTGCTTTGCTCCGGGTTTTGAAGGTTCAGAACTCGAGCGCTCATATGATTCAGAAGGGAATTGAATTAATAGTTGTTGGCTTAGTAGGGATTACTCACAGTATGGTGGTATTTGCGGTACATTGCCATCTTCAGCAGCTTGTTCAAATAGTCTTCTAACTGTCTCTGTAGAAACAACACACCATTTTGACCACTATTCCCTTTTACACATACACATAGTCAGTTATGCAGATGTGTAGCTTTAAGAACAGTGTTGAGCATAAGATGGCAATGGCATGTTACCGGGTTAAGGCTAAAGTCACTGTGAAACGTACCCGTCTGCTGGAGACCTGTTCGTCGCGCACAAGCTCGTCTCCGCCTCCTTTGGGCAGGACGGGCATCTCCCTCACCTCGCTCTTCCTCACCGTCCTCCTCCTCACGGTGTGGCTACGAAAACAAAGGCGCAAGTCCAATTAAAAGATAAACAGGAATCCTTTTTATCATCGGGGAGCAGACTGGAATTTCACAAACGCTGCAAGTGAAATTTTCTTATCGACAGTATTACCAGAGGCATATTTAATTGAATTTTATTTGGTTTTGGGCTTTCATTTTGATTTAACAAACTCAAAACTGACTTATTTTTGCATAGGAAAACATTAAGATGGTAAATCTTTAATATATGAAAATGCATTTTTTTAATCCAAAAACTGCCAGAAAAAGTGGGTCGAGAAACGTTCAAAAGATCAGATTACGGTTTTACAATTTTGAATGAAAATGATTAGCTTAATGATGCACGATAAAACTATCTAACCAGGGAGTGCCTAACCCAGAACTTTTATGACAAGGTTTATGATATGTATTTAGATGATTACTTTATTGTAGTGTTGTCACGACTGGTCGATAACACTATCTTGGAGGTGAGAGAGAATACATACATTATTGAGTTAAAGATACATTACAATATTAGGTCTACTGTCTTTAAACAAAAAATACAAAGAGCTGATTAAATATCAAACTTGGATTGTCATCGTTCAATGACAGCAATTTGAGTTAGAGGGACATGTTTCAGTACTTTTGATGCAGAAGATATATATTTGAATTATTATCTTTGGGGTAATCCAAAAATAGTTTGATACGATCATTTTTTGCCAATATCTTCCACGCCTTCAGTGTCCGTGAGACTATTCAGAGACACGATTCTAAAATGTCACATTTCGATACTTAGGGAAAGGCTCGATTCCAATTTAGATACATTTTAGACAACACAATGTCATTTTCAATATAAAATCCTAGTAATTTTCTGTAATATTACCATAATACGTGGTCTTACAGTGTATTAGTGATTATTATATACATGCATATTCTAGTTTTTGTACTTGTCTTAATATTGATTAGTGTCTGGGCATCATTTTTGACATCTCTAGACTATTGGTAACTCTTAATGCAAATGTGATGTTTGTGTGCTGTGTTGTACCTTCTTCTTGTGATGTTTGTGTGTCGTGCTGTGTTATGTTACCTTCTTGAGGGCAGAGGGATCCTCATAAAGGTCTTGTACGTCCTGAGCTCTCTGGTGCAGCTCCATGAAATGTTTCTCTTTCCTCTTCACCATCCAAGTGAACTCCCCGTGCTTCAACTCGATTTTGAACACAGCGGGTAAAGACTGAAACATCAAACATCGAACAGGAGCGGTCAGCGTGAGCCAACAAACATCTGGACAATGTGAAAGAATCCAAAACTGTGTGTGTGTGTGTGTGTGTGTGTGTGCGTGCGTGTGTGTGTGTGTGTGTGTGTGTGTGTGGAAAGCATTCTGCCGTGGAAAGGCAGAAAAAAGATAAGTTAGCTTTAATAAGATAACTATACTATAAGTTAACATCACCATTCACATAAAATCTTCATGATTCTTTGCTATGTTTAAGTATTCACCAATAATTTTACATTTAAAATCCATATTGCTAAAGCAAATGTAAATGTTTGTACATTGCTGCCTATAGCTACAAAGAAAATTCATTTCATAATAGTTAAAAGGCCATTTAGGATTAGAAGATAGAGACAAACATTTACATCTCAACATAATTGCTCATATCCTAATATAGAATATATGTCTTGTATATATTTGTATTAAAAAAAGCTTTCCCGCTGACTCGGCTGCTGACTAGAGAGTCTAAATGTAAATCTGCACGGAAGAAGCTAGTTTAGGACCAAGAGCGGGCTCTGCCTCTGGCACATTCAATTATTATAATATTTGGCCAAATTGACATCCTGATATACTGATACTTATCCCACCCTTAAGGCTCTGGAGTATACAGTTACAAATGCTTTACTACCAGAGCCAGAAAACATTCACCTTAGTAAAAAGCAGACAAAAGGTTCCTTTAGCTACAACTGTTTTTAATGGACTGAAATGTAACTTCTCATTTCCCATTTAACACCATATGATGCTCAAGTCGAAATACATTATTAGAGCATAAATAATGTATAGTTGCCTTGACTACAATGACTGTAACGTCGTGAGTATCTGGAACAGCAGTATACTGTACCTTGTTGACACTCCTGTGGTTGGACATGTTGAAGCGGTCCTGGGCTGCAGTGAACCTCTCCACCTCCAGGATGCGAGCGGTGATGGGCACAGCCGGGACGTACACTTTGGCGTTGGCCTCTTTGAAACCCACTAAGGCATAAATGGCTGAAAAGGGTATCCGACTGTCCCCTGTCGATAAAATAAATAGTTAGGACATTTAGTATGTTTTGTGATTGGTTCATGTAGGAGTCGGTTTGGCTGAAAGGAGGGAGTGGGTTGCAGCTTTGGAAAGCACTGTACGCCCACATGGAAAGATTTTATAATATCATTTGGAGTTGAGTTCAAAGGGTGTACTTGATTCACTTGACCAACATTTTGTGAAGGAAATCGACAAAATAGCCAACATCTTTGCACAATGTTCAAAGTGCTGTATGGAGCATGAATGAGCCACAGGAAAAGTATTGACTGGATTCAGGTCACAGAAGTGGTATTACTGTGTCTTTTTTTAAAATAAAATGTACTTCTCTGAGCAGTTTTCTAATCAGAGACACTATAACTTTTACTCAGTGTAACAGAGTACTCCTACTTGGGTAAAAGTTTTGGTTACAAGTGACAATAACCATAGGGACAATGTCAACAAATATGTACCCAAATTTGGGACAACAATGAAAAGCTTCTGTATCTCCATATCAAATTATGAGATGACCTGAGCCGGGATTTGATACAGTTATTAGGTTTCAATAACGTTCCAGCATGACATTTAGGAAGAAATTATATTTATGAACAATGAAAGCAAAGAAAAGTGTTAAATTGAATATGTTTTTCTGTTTATTTATTGAATACAAAAAAAACACATAACAGGAAACTGACTTGTTTAAGTTATAACTATGAAAGGGTGAGATTAAAAAAAATGTAACTTGTGAAATTGTAGTTCTGGCCTATGTATATTTTAATTTTATTTTGTGCTCTTGCGATGTCGTTATTTGTGACATGACTTGTGAATGATTGATGATTGCAGGTTTGAAATAAATCCATTAATTCATTCACAATAATAAATGATTTGAACCTTTGTGTTTCTTGCACCGCCCCTTTTGAATTTTTTATGTTTTTATTTTTTTTTTGCAAATACCCAATTTTATGTTTTGTCCATGAAACTACATTAACTTTTAATCATAAATCTTATGTTACGGCGAAACAAATACTCTTACCTGATAAGTAGTTTTCCCTAATACGTTTTTACTCTTGCTTGAGTCATTTTGGACCACTACTTAAAGTAACAGTACACATACCTCTGTTAGTTGTCAGCTGTGAGTAAAAGCGTGTGGTTAGGTGCAGATTTCAGACTTTCAGAGGAATACATTTCACTGTTTTATGTGTAAATGTCTGTTTAAGATCAAGAAATTCACATTGAAAGCCATTTTAATTATTTTTTTATGAATAAAACAAGTTGAAAATGAAGATTGATCAATACAAGGGGAAACATTAGTCATTTGTTGCCATTTATTGGCTTTGAAGGAGCCGAAGAAGCTAAAGAGTATAAACAATGTAAGAAAAGAATGTTATTTACTCAAATAAAGAGGCTCACATAAACCAGAGGAAGAAATAATACCTAAAATGCTGCCATCATAGTCCATCTCCTCCCCATCTCCAAAGTCCAGCTCCCCTGCGTCCAAACTCTCCACCAGGTCGGCCATCTTGATCCCGTCTTGTTGGTCTGACCCGAGACTCGACACCTCGGCGGTCACCAGGTTTAGGCTGCTGGTCGTGGGCGTGGCTCTGGGCAGCATGCTCAGCAGCTGAACCCCGGCAGAGCAGGGCGGACCTGGACGACCCAACACACGATATGTTCAATGACAATGTAAGACGCAGTACTGAACACCGCATTCCAAACCTTGTCCTGGTCCTGCTGTTATAGTCATAGTTTCTCATCGGCTAAAATGTCTATGTGGACATGCCATTTGCTGCTTTTCAAACTGTAACAATGTGTGTGTTTCCCTGTCACTATCAAATACACATAAATAAGGTATTAAGTAAAGCAGTGGTCCTATAACTTTTACATCACTTTATAAAATATTTGGCCTTCCTAGTACTACCAGATCTAAACCAGGTCTAAAAAAAAAAGGACTAAATAGGACTACACTGTTGCTATACTAGTTCTAAACGAGGACTAACCCAAAAGAGGACACAAACATACACACGTCTAAATTGAAACTATATATATTTGAACTGAGTACCACAGTTTGAGAACCACTGAATTAAGGAGTAAAAGCGGAAAAAATGACAAAGAAAAAGGCCAAACTGGCTATAGAGGCTAATCCATACAAGGGTTAGAAAACAATCGATACGCAGAGACTAATTGGTCCTAAATCTTGTCTCATCACTGAAAAAGTACATGTTTAGGACAAATGTGGACCTTTCCAGAATAGTTTTAAAAAGGGTCTAAATATATATATCAGTGCTAATGTAAGACTGTGTGAAAAGAATAACAAATTGTTGTCTCTAAACCAAGACAACAGGTTTAAATTTGGACTTTTCACATGCCAGGGATACACGCTTATGACAGCATTGAAAAGAAACAGAACAAAAGTCATAACACATTATGACATTGAGCTTACTTTGCATATATTAACATCATTATATCACCTCCCTTCATAAACAAAGAGCTTACTATTCAGAACAAACTAGGCTTTATAACTTTCAAACCATTCACCACAGACCAAGACCCAACATTTTCGGTCAGGATGTCATTTTAAATACTGTGCTCTCATTTGACGCACGATTAAAGCACGGTGCGGGCCGAATGCAGCGCACAAAAGGTGCTTGAGAGGATTACGGCTTGAAAACACAAAGCGTGACTCAGGAGATGTCGTCACCCTGGCTCCAGCACAGAGCAGCGTCTGTCTCATTTCAGTGACATAATGGCAGACCGAGGCTCAGGGGTGGCACTACTAAGCTTCTGATTCTGCAATTTTCGGTGAGAATTTACAGCGGCTGGGCAAGTTCAAAGAGAAAACAATCTGGTCCAGTTTATATACCGGTATATATCAGGGGAGTGATTCTTAAACTTTTCACACCGCGTACCAACTAAGAAAATATAAAGCTCTCCAAGGGCCACCTGATCCAAACAAGATGCAAAAACAGGATTATACCAGGGGAAAACTAGGACTAAAACAACTCAAACTAAGCTGAAGTAGTTCCACAGTGAGGACAAAGCCTTAAGTAGCACAAACCTAATTTAGGTTTGAATTACACATACACTACGCAGTTTGAGAAGCACTAAACAGGAGTCTTGAGGTAAGGGAACATTAATTATCATACATTTTTGTAAATTTTGTTTCTATTTTGGCTTTGGCTTCTATAATGATCTGCTTCTTTGTTTTCTCAAACTAGAAATAAGAATATAAAAGTAAATTTGTATTCACAATTACATCATGACCTAAACATTTTGAAATTCTTGAGTCACGTACACACTTCCTTCACAATGAAAAGGTTATTGTGACTTAAAAAGCTTACATTTGTCTATTTTTACGAGTTTAGAAAAAGTTTCAGTTTTTGTTTCTTAAATGATCGTTTAGTGACATGTAATCGTGACACATTAACTCGGATGCATGCAGGCCACAGAACAAACCAGGGCTTACAGTAAACATTTCCACTCCCGAACAAGCTCCAGCACGCAGAGCCACCAGACGTCACCAGCACGTGCACTCTGACTCCTGCTCACCGGGACACAACCGTTTCTTTAACTATCGCAGCAAAATATGGGTGGGGCATTTCCGAGTCTTTCGATAGCGTTGTTGCTCAAATAGTGGATTCAGAAGTAGATTTTTTTCCACCTTTTTTATGCAATTAATTATTTCATTAATTATGTAAAAAAAATCATACAATATGAGTTCCGTGATTTTTTTTTGAAGAGTCTGTGTCTCTCACAGTGGAAGTGCACCTACGATGATCATTTCAGACCCCTCCATAATTACTAAGTGGGAGAACTTGGAATGAACTTGAGAACTTGATGGTTTAGTCTCATTTTAGACCTGGTTTAGTCACGTGTTTGACAGCAGTTCCTTCTTAAACCCACCCACACTAAAGCTATATGGAGAAAACATGTCTAAACTGAGAAAAACTAGTAAAAAAATGTCTTATTGTGGGTCGCAAGTGAATTCGTCGCACATTTATTTCATGGTACTTTTTGTCTAAAACTTTTCTACTGCTTTTTACAAGTCTGTAACTTTGTCATTTCTGGGCCGTTTGACTTAACGACTTAAAGACTGGACTAAAGTTTACAGCCTGTTCTGTTGGAACACAGCAGCAGAAAGCCCGGGCTGTGATAAAAGCCGTGTGATTGGCCCGTTAAACCGCTGCAAACAAGATGGATTCTCAAGAGTTTGTGAACTTACAAATATCATGAGAATTCATCTTGCCGATATATCTGTGAATCCCTAAACATAATTTGAACGCTTACAGCATAACTTCTTTTTTTTTTTTTTGCCCTCAGGCTTTGTTAGACAGGAGAGGACAAGGTGGAATGGGGAGTGAGAGAGAGAGGAAGACATGCAGTAAATCATCGGCGTCGGGGCTCGAACTCACGACACCGCGACCGGCAGCACACAACATAACTTTTTTTTCATTTTTATTTTTAATCAGCTCTTTTTGTGGCTTTTTATTTTTCATGAAACAATACTCAAATTGTTTATTTCTTCAAAACAACATTCAGCAACATATATATAGCATTCGATATATTGTCCACCCTAGTTGTGCTTGGTGTGAAAAGTTTAAGAACCACTGCTCTAAGAGAATTTACACAAGATTTATTCATTTTTACATCTTGTTAGAAAAGCATAAAAGATTTCCCCTTTAGAAGAAAAGCTGTTGCAAATGCATGTCTTTTTTACCTGTGTCCCATAAATCCATATGTATTTTTAACTCCCTCGCACTCCGCTCCCAGAATACCATGACCCAACAGCACCAGACGCTTGACCCACAAAGCGACGCCACTCAGGGGGTTTCTTGGGGTGTGGTGCGGGGGTCTAACATGTCAAGCAGATGCGTGCTAAAGCAGTCCCGGTGTCACAAACCCAGCAATTGGAAATTATGGGTTATCAGTGTTTCAGGGCAGCACGTTCTGTTTCCTGCTTCCTGCTGGGTTGTCATGGCAATCTAGGAGCAACCGAAATACACTGAAATGCAGCAGAAGTGTGGGATTGTGGCTTTTAAATGTCAGATACAAGAGAATCAACACACTGGTATCATTTAACGCAGTGTTTCTGAAACCGTGTGATTCTTCTGGAGGATACACAAGGTCCTCTGCAGGTCTACAATTTGTTTGATTTTACTTGTGTATTTGTTTAGAACTATATAAACCATGGCATAATCTTATTTTAGACTTGGAACAGTCTTGCCGTGGACCTGGTTTTGATCTGGTGGTACTCGGAGGGCTAAATATTGTCGGAAGTACTTAGATCCACCGAGTGCGATGGGAAGAGTTAAGAAGAAAACATTATATTGATTTAGTTCATTCTAAAATGGAACGTTATAAACATCACACAACAGTATTATGACTTGTTTGTATCGTACGCCAAACAAGTATACGCCATGTAATAAATAAATGATTCATATTTGCTTATACGAGGAGTTGATGGAGCGATGACCGGACCAAAACATCAAGTGCACAACCAAGGCAAGGCAACATCGTAAAAATAATAATCTGTATCTATGTCATAAATACATCGTTTTGTATTAGTGGAATGTTAAAAGAAGATGGAACTGCGCAAACCACGACTTCTCTGTGTGAAATCTCAATTAATCTCTTAAAGCGAGAGTTCAGCACAAGATTAGAACGTTTGGTGTTTAGGTGCTACTTTAAGTGGAAAACAGGATTACGATGTCCCATACAAATCAATGGACTTAAGTTGATTAAATTAACTAATAAAACATCTTTAGGTGGCGATTGGACAATGTTGTTTCCAAATGAACGCTTATATCTTCCTGACTTTTGCTGACATGGACATATTTGAACATCTATAGAGTCCTGTGAGCCTCCCACAATTTAACGCCAAGATATGCTTGCGTAATTGCTATAGAGTCATTCCATTTATATCACTAATTAGCCTTACACAGATAGTTTCATATGTCCCACCCACATGCACTCGCTCAGAGATGGGCGACACTTTGGTTTCTTTCCTCAGCCCTTGAGGAAAGGTCTTCAGCAGTTCACTTTATGAACGGTTTCACAGCCAAACTCTCAAGGCTCTTGTGTGGGAATGGAGTCCCAAACGCCAATGCTCATAAATGCTCTTAATATTATCTGCTGCTATCACAAAAGGAGTCATGTTTATGGGAAAAGTGCAAGTTCGATCAATTGGGCGTTAGATAAGGCTTAATAGTGTGCCGTTTTTATAAATGTGTTAAAAACCGGTCATAATAAAGTAGAAGTGTAAATATTTACTGAGTATCTCGTCAAAATGCAATGTTTAAAAACGGAACCAGGTTTGAATAACTCCAAAAATCTAAACCAGAAATAAAAAACAGTTTTGTGTCTGTGACATATTGCAATTCATGTATTCATTGTGTTGTGCACTGGGATACAATAGCGCTTTGCTCAGACAAACTTCCTCTGAATTCTTATGAAAACAGGTTTCTCCTCCAGAGTTTGTACTTGGATTCGGATTTGCACAGCATGACTCACACACACACACACACACACACACACACTGTAATACGCCAGCTCAGGCAGATGTGTCCTCTTAAGTCGTTATCACTGCTGATTTATGTTTTCGCGACACCATGACGTAGTGGAACTATACTGACAGGAAAACTCATCAGCAATTTTTTTATTTGTGTGTGAAATGGCAGTAAGTGAATATGTCATTCTGAAAAAGTTGATGTGTTTGACGCCATTAATTAGTTTAAAAAAGGACAAATTGTGATCGCCCAACATTTTAAAATGGTGCGATATTGGAATTAAAACAACCAAAACCACCAAAACTGGGAGATTGGTAATGATAAATCTATGTAGGGTAAAACGAGCCAATTGCGACAAACAGATGTAATAAAATTAATTCATGAATTAATTAACTAAATGGTTTATCATGTAACGTTTCTGGAGGAAGATCCACCACCTGCTTGTCTTCATGGAGATGTTATTGCTTGAATGTTCCACTGTATGACATTCCAAGCAAAGCAATAACATCTCCATAGAGACGAGCAGAAGGAGGCCCCTCAAGCAGGAAAGTTACACAGTGGACATCAGGACTGTAGTAGATCTTTAGTCACTTAGTCGCTGGGGTCTTAGTCGCTGGGGTCTTGGTCGACTAACATTATATATTAGTCGATTAGTCATTTTTAGGGGGATTTAAACAGATTTATATTCGTAACAGGACAAAGAAGAAAGCATGGAGCGAGTTAGCCTGAGATTTAGGGGTGGATTGTGAGTTTAATATGAGTTTTTACTGATAAATACACAGTTTATGTGTGTCTTTTTTTGTATAAATAACTAATTTTGTGATCTCGTGGTCTCGTCAATGCAGTTTGCTACAGATGCATACTCAAATTATAGAGACCTTAACTGTTGTGCCAGCATCACGCTCCCTTTTAGTCAATTAATCGAAGCACAGAGCGTGTCTTTAGTCAGCCAAGAAAGTCTTTAGTCGATTCCTGTGCTAGTGGACATTTAAGATAATAGATCTGCTAATAATCATTGTTTAAAGACGCTCTGAATAAAATCAATCATCTTAAATATGAATCACAGTTTGGTATCCCCTGCCATAAAAATTAATCACTCATAACGACAAATAATAAGTTACTAATGTTTTAAAAAATGGATCTCAAGTTTATTCATTCACTTTTACCCTTTTGCTGTGACTGTATTTGCCGAATTGTGTTCAACAAGTGTAAAATTATTCAAAGGAACACTGGCTAAACATTGACAGTAAGTACACACGAGCCCCGCGGCTACCGTCCCGTTTGTTCATGTGGTGTCAGGAGAAATAGATAAAGTTGTGAAACGCATCACCGTCACTGCCTGATGTGTGAAGATGACAAATGCGCTGCCAAAATCAATGGCTTTTGTTCAAGAAACCAACGAAACATGATTATCCAAAATATGATCAGCTGCAAAATTCTCTTTTGTTTGTGTCATGGTTATTGCACTAAATAATCCGTAAAGAAGTGTGTGGGTTTTTTTTTTACATAAACTATTAAATGCACCCATCTCTTTTTATCCAGAGCTTTTCAATTATTTAATTTAACTTGATTTTTTAAATAATAAATCAAATCAATGTATCAAACTATAATACATCAAGTACTAAAAGGTCATTCATATTTAATAGGGCTCCAACGATGAATAATTGTGACTAGTATTTTGATCATTGTACTCGTTATCTGGAGTATACAGTAGTGATAAAAATCTACTGTAATTGTGGTCTGAATCCTGTGACAATCTGCTTTTTCTGTGAAATCTCCCTATCGTGATTCAATAATTTTCTGTTTAATGCAGTTTTATACCTAAAAACAGACCCTTTTCCTCACACATTCCTTCTAGTCAACCTCAGTCAGGCTCTGAGTGAGTGACACATGAATGTAGGACATGAATCATGATAAAAATCGAAAGAAAATTGTGAAATAAATAACTTTTTAACTTTTTATAACAAGGACATTCTGAAATATTACTGCTCACTATATTTCATCCTTTATTTTGTAAAGAATGTATTTAAAAAGTCTCAATGTACATAATCGTTTGAGTAGTCGACTAATCTGACAAATAATCACTGACTTGTCGACTGTTAAAATAATCGTTATTCGCGGCCCTAATATTTAAAAATACGAATCCTTATTTTAGGTGGGCTGAAGTCCCACCTTTTCTCTAAATTAATATTTGTTTGTATTGTTTTCCATAATAAACCGCATTTTATTGCAATTCCCTGTGACTTCAACAGTATAAATCCATTACAAATATTGAAATCCAGTATTTTCTGAAATGGTCCTTAAACATGTACTTTGTAAAATATCACAACAGCAAATCATACACATAAATCACCACTTTACAGAGAGACCATAACAATGAAAAAAATACTATAATAGCAAATCCATTTAGGTAGTACTATAGCTGGCATTTGCTGTACATTACGCACGGTGCCAAGCTGATCGTGGCACAGATGGTACGGAGCGACAGAGCGCGAGAGGAGGAGCATGAAGAGGTCCAGTGGCACCTCTCTCTCGGCCCACTCGAAAGCTGCCAATTATCTAATCGCCGACACCACGGCGAGGGGAGGAAGACGGGGCTGAAAGAATAGCAGACGTCATCATGGCTGGACGCACTGCTGTGACACACAAGGCATCATTGTGACCGAGGAGGAACTGTGCTCTCACTCAAGCAGGGCCGGGCACGGAAATGTTATGGTAGGGACGGCCCGAACGAGGGAACATTGTGAGTGTGGACATTGGACCCATGAAAGTACGCTCCAAACGGCTGTGGGAACCTTCCTTTAAATACTAAATTGAATAGCTTCAGTAGAAACAGTAAGGAGATGGGCAAAAGAGCAAATAATGAATCATATTGTGTATACTGTTTTGAATATGCAAAACCTATCAGGAAGGCCCAGGATGTTAAATAATAATACAATTAGGCCTTTGTTTGGCTAAATAAATTATTCTTAAAGTCGCTTAAAAACATGTCCTGCCGATCGATTAGTCGACAAAAAGAGGGTGTGGCAAAAAGCTCTCAAAAAAACGATTGATTATCTCTTGTGCCAAACTGCACTCAAAGGACTACAACTGCACAGGAGTCCACGCAAAAACAACTATTTATACAGACAAGTACTAGGAATCGGTGTATTTACATGTGAAAAAGATGATAAAAAAAGGTTCGTGATTCACTCCCAAAATGTTCAGCTAAACCATTATTACCTATTATTACCTTTCATCTTTCCTTTCTGCTGTTGTGCCATGTAAATACTTATAATCCAAATAAAATAAAGAGTGGCCTAATACAAATACGGCCATACATTTAAAACAAATTTAAAAATAGCTTATTACACTCATAATCAAACTTGTCTTGTTGTTTTTTTTAAATATGATAAGGGTATAAAGGGGTGTTTTGGCACTTTTGTGTGTAATTTAACGATAATAACAATGCATTAGTCCCCACTTTTACAGTTAACAGTTAATAACATGCGTAAACCTCAACTAATACATGTCAATATTTCAGTTTGATTCCCAAAACATCTTCTGATCATTGTTTAAAAAAAGATGAAATATTTTTGTCAATATTGTCCACCCGTAGTGAGGCTAGTAGCAGTAAAAACTACAACACATCAAAAAAACTAAAATATAAATTTCAATCCTGTTGTGATTATTCTGATACTGATAATCAAATCCATCAGAAATGTGCCCAAATGTGCCTTTACATGTCTCGACGGAGCATCACACAAAACTGAAATGTGGCGAAAATCATACAATACCATTCTTTGAGATACACTGAGCCTTTCATGTATCCATTACTCTTACTACTATCACTATCAATACTGCCATTATTTAATCATCAGTTGGATGAATATGATAGAAATAGAGACGTGTGCACTCCTTAGAGGTTAACAACAGCAGCAGTAGGCAATTATAGCTCAGTTTGCACGACCAGAACCCCAAATTTAGGCTTAAATTACAAGGTCTGTCCTTCATAAACCTAAATTAACTCCTGCTGCCAGAGAAGAAGCCATTTGGAGCCAAGCTAAAAAGACATGACAAAACAACAATCAAGCCTCTCCATAGCCATGTCCTTCTAGACTGCAACACAGTTTTGAGGCAGTTTTGTGCAGAATGCTACAAAACAAAACAACTCCAGTATATTCCACAGCTGCAATACATTTCCTCAATCTGCCTTGTAAACTGAAATCCTTAAAGACGCGCGCAGCAGACTACAAAAGGATAAACCCACATATTATGCAAGAGACCCTGCGCATATGACCACGCATTCCTGGGCTTCTGTGCCATTCATTCAGGGGCCAGTATATGACTGTTTTTAAACGATACACTGGCGTTAAAGCTCCATGTTAAGGCCATTGGAATAGCAATAAAGAAAGTATATTGTACAGGGTCATTGTGGATTTTTATTTGGCAGCGGGTGCCAAATGGAGAGCGCGAATGCCAGAGGTCAGCAGCGTGCGTAATGCGTGTACAGTTGCAAAGACAACACAAGAATGGGCTTGGTACCGACGGGGAGCGCTTATTGACAAGATAAAGAAAAGCTAAATATCTACTGCAGATGCAATAGCAAACTTCCCAAGAGAATGAGAAAAGTGGCACCCCATAAAATGTTTTCCTTTGGGGAGCAGCAATCAGCACTGTAGAAAGAGATCCATCCATTTTACGCACACTATGTTGAACTGTGCAGTGAAAGTTTAAACCCAAAACAACACCCAAAACCGTTTAAACAGTTTGTGCACGTTTGACAAGACAGAGAAGCATTAGTAGACATTCCAAACCTGCTCGTTTGGTGGACGTGCAGCCCACATGTTGCTCCTGTTGCCTTTTCCCACTTGCGTAAAAAGAGAGACAACGGCGGGACAACGTCAGAAAGACTGTGCAAAAAAACACCAAAACGTGTGACAGCGGTGACCAGACAGTCCGCCCGTCCACTCTTTGCTCAGGCTGAGAAAAATCAACAGTGAACTTTCTCTCAGCTCCTCAGACAAGGCGGGTCTCGCAAAAAACTCTGGACCAATCGGAGTTCATAAGCGCCTTCCATAAACGACGCAGATTGGACAGGAAAATAGATGGATTTTTTGATAAGTAGGAGGAGTTCTCTGAGGAGAAATATGACTGAGCTGTCTTTTCCATGGATATATTTCTTTTCACTTTCTATTTTCTTTTGTAAACATGTAAAACTAAAAGTAACAGGGTGGAAAAATGATTATTGTAGCATTAAAAAATACATTCTGGACTTTTCAATTAATAAGACGTCAGCACGAGTCCTAATTTCTACTGGAACTATTGAAACTGCAGCCAAATTCACCATGGCTGTTGTAAAAGACAGATATCCAGCGCCATCTTGTGGGTGTATTTACGCACTACGCCACCCTATTTTTTCCCCCTTTTGATACTGCATGTGATGGTATCATAATATAGACTTTAACCTGCAATTAATGTACCACCACACCTTGATTCACTGCTCAGATGTGAGGACGCCCATGAAACAAAATAACAAACCAGACACAGTTTAGCTCCAATTCCTCAATTATTTTTGCTTGAATACAAAATGAGCCTCTCTAAAACATTTGAAAAAATATATTGTCTTGATATGATTTATTGCATTCTAATTTTTACACACACACACACACACACACACACACACACACACACACACAATTTGAGAAAAATGTATCTAACAGCATATTGCAAATCACTCAGTTATTAATACTTTTTTACAATTAAATTAGTAAAAAATGTAGGCCTAAATGTATCTCTGAACATTATTGTTTGAGTATGTGGTGAAATGCTGTTTTTCTCTTTGTAGCTTTCACTTTGTACCACCATTATTTCAGCAAATGTTGACACACATTCTTTAGCTGGTACAAATATGTTGTGAGAAATCCTTAAACTAAGTAGAATCAAATAAAACATGATTAAAAGGAGGTTGGGTGTATACATACCAAACGAAAGGGTTCACAGCTGAAATATCTGTCTCTCGCCTTCAGTCTGTTTCTCTTTATTTATCTTCTCCTCCCTCTGCGCCTCTCAACCCATCGTGATTCAGTGGCCATAAACATAATGATTTCCTGGGTGAGCACAAAAGGCGCAAAGGGCAGAAAGATAATATTCCACACAGAAATTCCAAGTGTGAGATTTGAGAAATGTTTCATTTGTCTTTTGGTCATTATCAATTAAAGGACTTTTTTTTGGAAAACATAACCAGTGTAATTCCTCGTTCGTTCAAGAATTGTCGTGGTAGAAACGGTTTCTAAGGTAGTCCTCTGCACAATGTGTTTGAAAATGGATTAGCATGGGAAAACATGCATGCAAGCTTGCCTGTCCACAGATCGGACCCGTCACTTACTTGTTGTGGCGTACCCTCCATTATAAAAAAAAATACATAGTGCACATTTCATAAATCGATGGAATCCCTCATTTGTCAGGAGAGTATAAAGGCGAACAGCACAAACCATTTCTGTCAGATTGAAAATGATTCGGTTGGAAATTGAAACGTGTTTTTCTAAAACGGTGTCCAGATGACACCATTTGAAACCTTTTCTACCATGCACCTTTAACGTGCCCTAATACTGGTTTAGTGATGGTGAGCAGTGAACATTTCAGTCGTAATCTGAATTTCATATTGAAGCCAGTTGTATGGTTTCAAACTCACTTTTTATGAATGAACATTTTGAAAAAACAAAAAACAATACACGTAACAATATTGAATGCTACCTTTAGGGGGCGTTGTCACACCAGCCTTCTTTGAGCTCAGGCCAGTCTCGCTTCACCTGTGCCACATATCCACTCCGTGCAGTGCGCACTGTGACTCATTAACTCGACTCAGCCTTCAGAATAACAAACCGAGCTCAGTGCTGCTAATCTAAACACATTGATCCTAATTTGTTTTTGGACTCGGCGGCCAGTATGTTCACAATGCGACGCTCTTTCTTCGTTCTTGTGACTTTGGTTCAATTCTCCCGCTTCAGGCACGTAACGTTTGTCTTCACGCTGGTGGTTGTTTACCCGTTTGTGTTTGGCTGAGGTGCGCTTGGACAGATGTCACAGATGTCCACTGCAGCAGAAGCAGAAGCAGCAGCAGCACCACGGCTCTGACTCACACTGGCTCCACACGGACTGTCACGGTCTGAGGCGCAGGACGCACTGTTGGATGTGGAGCTCATGCTCTTGAAATATTTTAAAATTTTTTCCAATTGGAAGTCTTAAACTGGTATCTGTCTAATACGATTTTTATTTTCTTTATTTTGCCAATAGTTTAATTATGTTTTGCATTTGCGACTGACATATTTCACAAACACGCTCGAGGATAAAGGTGTCAGAGTTGTGTTTTGCTTCTGCTTTTTACGCTCGTTGATGCGCACGTTTTAGAACTCCTGGGGTGGATGAGCCCCGCTATGGCTGGCGGTGTTTTGCCGAGCCAGGGCCAGGCACGGCCATGTGAATAAACAGCAGTATGCCCTCTTGGCCCAACCACACTCAGTGCCTCTCCCTCAGCAACTGCAGCTGGGAGAACTACAACAGCACTTGGGACTTTCCTCCTCTGAACTTCTACTCCATCCCGCTGCTCACGGCCACCACAGTCGCGTGTTCGCTGTTGTTTCTTGTGGGAGTTGCGGGCAACGTGATGACAATTCTGGTGGTGAGTAAATACAGAGACATGCGGACCACCACCAACCTGTACCTGTGCAGTATGGCCGTGTCGGACCTGGTCATCCTGCTGTGCATGCCTTTGGACTTGTACCGGATGTGGAGGTACAGACCGTGGCGCTTTGGAGACGCACTTTGTAAACTCTTTAATTTTGTGTCAGAATTGTGCACATATTCTACTATCCTCAGCATCACCGCTCTCTCCGTGGAGCGCTACTTGGCGATCTGTTTTCCTCTGCGTGCCAAAGCTCTGGTCACCAAAAGACGTGTGCGCGCGCTGATCCTTGTACTGTGGACGGTTGCCATGATGAGCGCGGGGCCCGTGTTTGTTGTGGTGGGGGTAGAGCGGGACAACAGGAGTGTCATGGACCTGGAGGACACGCGCGAGTGCAAGATGACGCAGTACGCCATGGAGTCGGGGCTGATGGGCGCGATGATGTGGCTCAGCTCCGCGTTCTTCGTCATGCCCGTGTTCTGCCTCACGGTGCTCTACAGCCTCATTGGCCGAAAATTGTGGCAAAGGCACCGGGAGACCTGCATGAGCTCCCGTGTCGCGCACAGGGAGCGGAGCAACCGGCAGACTGTCAAAATGCTGGGTACGTACAATTACGCACACTTTACGCACGGAGCGTAAAGCAGTCCGTTGGTTCCACAATTCATCCAAATCATACAAGTATGTTCTTATTCAAAATGGCCTTATTCCATCCAAATGTCATCCAAAAGTTTATGCAGAGATGTATTAATATCAATAAAATAACAAGAACAAGACATTGTGGGTAAAAATGAATTTCTCGAAATACATTTTTTCCATACATTTTCTGTCCAATATTTCAATATTAAGAATTGGGGCTGCTGCTGTATCATAATACCACAAAACTATCAATATCACAATATTGTTGAATGCAATAATCAATATTGCAACAAACTAAATATATAACAATAACACCAAGGTCCTCATTCTGACTATTTTTATGTGGGTTTTTTTTTTATTAAAATGTTTAAAAAGACTGATATTTGTTAATGATTTTCCTTATTCCATTTAAATTAACTTGATTTTGTCTCTGAGTTTGACAAATACATTAAGGTATGAACATATTTGTTTCAGTCGAATTGAAATTGAAAGTTTATTCTTTCAAAAAGTAATATCGTGCAGTCCTAGAATGCCTGTAGTGCTTTTATTCATTCATTTATTTATTTATTCATTTAGGGACAGTGCATATTAATATAACAGTTACAGTGTAATTTCCATCTAGTGTCCCTCAGCAGGTAATGCAGACGAAAAACAAAAAACATTACAAAAAGATCAAATGTTATTAAAGATAAAGTATATGAACGGTGTTTTTTGGCCCGCGGGCTTTACTAGACAGGACAGATGAGTGTGAAATGGGGATGAGAGAGAAGGGAGGACACGCAGTAAATTGTTGGAGCCAGGGTTGGAACACACAACAATGCTTTTTTTTGCTCTATCAACACTTCTTGCTAGCTCCATTATATGTCATGCACCTCGTCTCTTGCTCTTCACAGTGGTGGTGGTCTTCGCCTTCGTCCTCTGCTGGCTCCCGTTCCACGTTGGCCGGTACCTGCAGTTCCGCTCTCAGTACGCACAGTCCCAGCTCCTGTCCATCCTGTCCGGCTACTGCAACCTGGTCTCCGTGGTCCTGTTTTACCTGAGCGCAGCCATCAACCCCATCCTCTACAACACCATGTCCTGGAAGTACAGGAGGGCCGCAGCTCGCCTGTTCGGTGTCACAGACAATAATCCGCCTCACCGATGTCGCACGGCCAGCAATTTAAAAGGAGTGTGCTCGAACGTCTGGAATGAGTCCACCGCCAGCTTTTAATCTCAAACTCGAGAGGGCTAACGAACAGACTGTGACGCGACATCATTTACGTCAAGCAAAAACTATAGCCTCAAGTGCTTCATCAATCAAAATGTGAACGGTACAGAAAATCACACAAATCAATTATGGCCTTATGTTGTTTCTGCAGATTCTGGATGACAAAGTAAGCACTGTAGATGACAAATGCACCAGTCTGGCTTCCATCAGAGAGGAGCAGCAGAGGTGCGGTGTGAATGGAACCGTGCGTGTGTGTGTGTGTGTGTGTGTGTGTGTGTGTGTGTGTGTGTGTGTGTGTGTGTGTGTGTGTGTGTATGTGTGTGTGTGTGTGTGTGTGTGAATGGATGCAGTATTTTGTCATTAGTTTGTAAAATTGACAACGTGTGACTCTAAATGCCCTGTAACTTGGAAATTCAAGTCCATGCTGTGTTTATGCTGCTCAGAGGAAATGTAAAAATGTCACTCTTCGTCAAATTTGAAATGTTGAATTAAATGTTTCTGGTATAAAAGTTAACAAAAGCAGTTTGTATTTCCATGTTGATTTTCATGATTTGTTTGTATTTTGATGAAGTAAATCTAGTCGTTATGCTGTCTTGTAATTTTGCCTTCTCAGGTGTGTTGATCTGCTTGTAAATGGATCAGATTTTTATTAGATGTCACAGCTGTTGTTTGTGGTAAAACCAAAGACACTACTATCTAATGTATTGATGTAACCCCTTTATAAGAGCAAAGAGTCAAGGAAAACAGGCAACTTATCATGTTTCAACGCTGAACCACGCACAGACCTATCTCAAGTGGCAAAAACTATGATGCACAATGTCCCAGGCTGTACATTTATTTTCCAAGGCCATGTTTTATACTTATTGTTGTAAAATATAATAGATAATAATAGTGAGTTATATTAGCATTTGTACATAATTGAAGCTTGGAGAGGTAGATTTCTTACTACGGGCGATTCGAAGATTGTTTTACAGTTGTATGTAAACTTTGTATACCGTTACCTGGGCAAATGAGAAGCCAAACACAAAAGTCTTGCTTTAAAATGTTTGCAATAACACACACAGTTTGTGGTTAAGCAGCCCAGCATCTTCAACCATGGCCTTGGATTCAGATGAATGTATTCTCTTAAAGCGGCTCTGTATAATAATGTATAATAATTCATTGCAGAGTTATTGTGTGAATATGTTCTAGTATGTGAATATGTCAATGTTAACTGTCATTAAAAAAGTATACATGTAAACTTAAGTGAGTGTAAAGGGTTTTTATTTTTTAATCTGGCTGTTTATGTTTATATCATTCAGAAAGTTTGGATTTGGATTTCACTAGTCTTTGATCATGGTTCCAATAATTGTAAGTAATCATAAAATTGTGTTTTTTCTTCACACAATAATTGTAACACTGAAATGTTATATTGTGACATCGCTAAATGCAAAGTAGGGCAGTGAGATTCAGTCATTTCTAACTGTATTTTAAATTAAAGGTACACAGTCAATCTTAAGTAAAGTTTGGCGCTATGATTAAAAGTCCGTTTTGTTTATGTTCAGTAAAATAATCGTGAAAGCTATGTCAATTTGGTAAAACAAGACAAAGTCAAATTGAATTGAAAGTTGAAAGAAAACAATTTTGATATATTTTTCTGCATATCAGCCCTAAATGTAAAGATACTATGAGTGTCCAACATACACGTCCCAGTCATTATAAAATACTTGTAGATCCCTCTTCAGTCACCTTTGGCCATTCCATGGTAGGACCCTTCTTACCCGTCATGGATTGTTTTTAAACCCATGACTTACAATGGCCTTCAACTTGGCACAGTTTGAATAGATAAGAGAATATATTTTATCATTCGGGCTTGACTGGCTACATTAAATGCATCACAGAGTACACATAAGTTCAAATGAGCGATGGTGGGCCGAGGGTAGGACGCGTTGAAGAGAGGAAATGAAAAGTCTGGTCTATGGCAGCCAATATTCAGGGACACAGAAAACATAATATCAGTGATTATGTTGTTCTGTTTCTTATCAGCAAAAGCAGTAACAAAGGAAATCCAAAGAGTTCATTGTACTCAACATACAAAGCAAAAATTTAACTCAATGTTGACCACATTGAGCATGACCACTACATGCATAGACACATTCAAACATCTTGAAGGGGCACCATGTAAGTTTTCTGATGGAGTTATACATATAGTATACATATAGTATAGTTAAGCATGCTTGTCTCCATAGTGATTTGCCATAGTATGGCATTAAACTTATCAGTCGCCTTAAAGACAAGCAAGTGGTGCAAGAAGTTAAGATTCATAAGAATACAGCTTTTTAAGGGATTTGGAGCAATGAACAATAAAAACAGCTTTAATTAAAATAACGCTGGACAGATTTAAAATTTGTATGACGGGTTTTTATTTATGATTTCTAATTTTGACTTTATTTGGTGGGATAAACACCCGTTGTAAATATAAATTACTGTTTCCAAATCCTGTCATATCCTGTATCCAAATGTTTGGCATATATTTAATGTAAGAAACATCTTTAAACTTTGATTCGAACAAAATAAAGGTGTTTTGACGTATCACTTTTAAATTGTCAGTTTTGGCCCAGTGTACAACATGATTGCTAGGCAACAGATGGAATTGTGCACCTTTAATGAATTGAATAAATGAATACAATGATAATTTGGCTGTTTACGTACACAATAGTTTCACATACATTACCAGTGAATTGTGGATTGATAATGCATAACAAAATAATAGTCAATAGCTGGCCTTTCTTATGAAAAAGTAGGCCATCATGTTTAAATAAAATATCGGTATTTCAAAGTCTAAAAATGTGAAAACTTTTTAAAAGAACAAAAAAATAAAAAATAAAAAAAATAACAGATAATCTTCAGAAATGAGTGCACTGATTCTACCTGTGTGAATATATAATGATTTCTGCTGAGATGTGACTCTCAAGGCAACATTAACAGTCGGGTTTAGCAGTTGTTGACTATAGATGCAGCAGAAGGACTATTTTCAAACTAATAACCTTTCTACAGATTAAAAAAACAGTTTTCAAGAGCAACTATGTTTTGATTTATACCAGCAATACCATTCATCGCATTGAAAAAAAACATCCTTGCAGCAAAGCATCTGAAAGGGTGCAAGTTTATATACAGAGATATGGAAGTGTCGCTATTTTATCAGTGTGTGGATGCAAAACAACTTTCTCCAGCTGAAAAGACTGAAATCATTGTATTTGGCCACAGAAACAAAGAGAAAGTGTTAGCAGTCACCTCCAGAGTCTTGCTCTAAAGCCTACAAATCAAGTTAGAAATCTGGGGGTAATAATGGACTCAGACTTGAATTTTAACAGCCACGTCAACTCAATAACATCAGCAGCTTTTTACCATCTAAAAAACATTGCCAAAAAAAAAATATATATATATATATAGTGTTTAAACCAGACCTGGAGAGACTCATCAATGCGTTTGTCTCTAGTAGATTAGACTACTGTAACGGCCTGTTCACTGGCCTCTCCAAACGAGCTGTAAAACAGCTGCAGTACATCCAGAACGCTGCTGCTCGGGTCCTGACTAGAACCAGGAAGTACGATCACATTAGTCCTCTGCTCAGGTCTCTTTAAAGCAGCTCTGCTTGTATACAAGTCTCTCTACGGCCTAGCATTAAAGTACATCTCCGAAATGTTAGTGCCATATGAACCATCTCGGACTCTAAGAACCTCAGGGATCGGCCTCCTGCTGGTGCCCAGAGTCAGGACTAAACAGCGAAAAATCTGGAACAGTCTTCCTGAAGATGTGAGACAGGCCTCTACTCTGGCAATGTTCAAATCTAAGCTAAACACAGTTTTGTTTAGCGGTGCATATGACTGGAATGAGTTTCTTTGCACTCTTCTCTTTTGTGTCTTAAACTGTTTTGTGATTTCTGTCTTATCTTAGTGATTCTAATGATTTTTTCCCCCCGCTGTGTGAAGCACATTGAATTGCCTTGTGTACGAATTGTGCTCCACAAATAAACTTGCCTTGCTATTTCACAAGTTCTGCTGCCTTGTGAGGAATAAATAAAAACATGCATTTGACCAGAAATGTATGTTCACGGTACATTAGACATTTTTACTATTTTAAATGATTACCGGTACAAGATTTTCCTAAACAAAATGCATGTCTTAGTTTTCAAGAAATTGTGTGTGAGAGACTGAGAAGTAACAAGACACAATGAAGACAAAGTCAAAAGTCAGAAAAAATTAAAACATTTATTGGGCATATAAATATATTATATATACGCTACCGATACAGTTATGTCTTACATACATAGGGTAGTATTTGCAAAAATCTATACATTAAAATTGATATGGCAGTTTCTTTTATATAATGTATATGAAATTGTATAACATTTACAATACAAGAAATGCATGACTTTCTTTTTTTCAATTCGTAGACCATGACAACATTGGAATGTTTGTTTTTTTTACGTGTGAGGTAAAAATATCTTTTTGTCTTGCTTAAAAAATAGTTAAATACCTGTGAGTTTTCTGTACGTTTGTCAAATCGTTAATCTCTCTGTCAAAATCTCGATTTACCGCGAAACGTACAAAACTAACAAAAAAAGAAAAAGTATCAGAAGGCACCGATGTGGGGTTGCTGGGTGAAAAAAAAATGAAACAAAATCATTCTTGACCCACCGAATGTGCAGGACCTGTGGGTGGGACTTCGTAAAAAAAGGGGGCAAAGGGGCTGGGGTTTTAAAAATCAACAGCATTTAAAAAAATAAAAGAACATAAGAGTACCCTGCCCACAACCTCCAGCCTTGGACTTGTCGACATTACTACCGTAAGGCTAAATGTTTGATCAGGAGCGAAATAAAGGACAAAAAAAAAAAAGAAAAAAGGGTCGAAAAGGCACCTGTACTGCTAGTGTTGACCTATAGAAGGCGCTGTTTGTAGACGCACAGGCACAAACTCTAGTAATGCCAATATCACAGTGATGCCAACCACACCATATAATGCCAATGAGAGTAACAGAGGGGCTGGCAGTAGTGTTCGGGAAAGGACTCTCGTGTCAAACTCATCAGATCCAAAAAAAAGTGCTTCATCTCTTGTTAGTCATTACTACAGCTCTATAGATACATCTGTATATCATCTCATAGCAAAATACTGGATAGAAAATACTCACTACCGCTATACCAGCGAAGGCCTGAAGGAGGAGTCGTCAGTTTTCTACTACTTTCTGTCATATTGTCATCCACTGATTGCCTTTGTCACCATTGCGCTTTCCTACAAAAAGGGGCTACACAATTGTTTATAAAAAATGGCACATTTTTGCTTTACAAATAATAAAAGATAATATAAAGAAGCGTAATCACAGATCAAGTTAATGTTTTTTTTTTTCCTTTTGAAAGAATATAATAAATCGTATATGCGGTGTCGTTACAGAAAACGTCACATAATAACCCTTTAGTGGACATAGAAGCCTGCATTTTGGCAATAAAACAGTTAAAAAGATATCTGAAGCTTCATGAAAATACTAATTTAAAAGCCAAAGGCAGCAGCGTCATCCCAATACAGTTGACTAAGTTGCTACATGTATTATCTCTCTAAGCAATAAAAGCGGCTTCGGCTGTGCGTGGGCCGAAACCGCGGTAACACAAAAAATACATATGCGTTTGGTTACATGATTTTAAAAACAAAAACAAAAAAAAAACATGTTTTGATGGTAACTGCAATGCATGGACTTATGAGCTAAAGAAATACTTAAAGGGTTACTGAGATAAGGAATGCTGGCCTTAATCATTATCTAACATACATCCATAAATTTTTTAAAGAAAAAACATGCTACAAGAAAAAAAAAAAAAAAGAAAGAAAAAAAATTAGTACATAACTACACTTGTCTCTTAATTTTTTTAAACAATAAATAAATGAAGATTGCACTGTTATTGGCATGTAAAGTACGGTATGCAAATATATAGTATAAATAAGAAAACAAACTCTACCTTGACTTTCCCATTGACTTTGGCAAAGGTATTTTTTTTTTAATATATATATATATATGAGCAAGTAAACCATTTTGCGGACTGGAGCAAGGCACGGCGAAGATATAGCGAATGAGAGAGAGGAAAGGAGGATGATAAAAAAAACGTGTAGAAAATCATGTTTATGGTATTAAAGGGGAAACAAGTCCTCCCCTATAAAAGGTCTATTCCCTGAGGTACAAGACAGGCTGCCAATCAGAACAAAGGGGCGGGTCTTGGCGCAACTCCCCATGTTTTCCTTCCACCTGATTCATGTCTATAGGGATCTTTGGATTAGGAGTTTTGTGTTGGGACTGTACCTTGGCTGCGATGTATAGCATAAGTAAGAGGGGTTGAAGGTTGAATGCCCTGTTCTTTACGTTTGGTTAGCTAAAAAAGAAGAAAAAACGGGAGAGGCAACTATTTCGACGTCGATAAAGCACCTTTGAAAAGACACAGGAGTGAAAAAAAAAAAAAGATGTCGAGAATTGCGAGAGGAAGGCAGCGAATTAGCAGTATAGATTAGCAATGGGAAGAGTCCTTGGATGTATATTGACAAAGCTGGCTGTGCGCTCGCTATAGGCAAAATGGCTGGTAACAGTACGAGCGTCTGTAAAGATGAGGCGATATTGTGAGCGCTTGTCGAGTGCTCGTATTATCTTCCGTTTAGATATCGACCCCTTCAAAAGCGATGCCATCAGAAATATTCCCGAACGAAGGCGACCGGAGGCAAAAGCGAAGGACCATAATACGTTTTTCAATGATACACTGACGCCTGGTCGAAATGTCCATGATTGTAAAGGAAACGTTACGGGTCAGATTTGTGGAGTGGCGGTTGAAAAAGTATGATTCGTGTGGGAAGGATGTTGCAAAACTGAGTGAAAACAGCGGTACGCGAACCACCGCCATAAGATATTGTACAGTTAAACCTAAAAATGAAGATTTTGTCATCTAAAAATAATAATTGCGTAGAATACTTGCAGAAAATACTGTACATTAATCAACGTTTTCTAACCAGGCGGAGTGGTTTTCATTTGCTGAAACCATCTAGACTTTAACATTTGATAACATTCTGTGGATAATGTCTTCACTGAAATCACATTATGTTCTACTTAACCTTTGCCCCCAGTTCCCTCCATTTGTTTATAGACGTTTAAAGGGTCTACTTAAACTCCCAACAGGTCTATCGAGCAGATCCTAGACCAGTTTTGCATGCGTCTCCTGCCCCATTAGCACTGTACTTTTAGACCTTACATTGCTTACCTTACATTACATCACTTCTATAGCTCATAGATATTTGCTATATTAATATATCGTGTATATATCTATATATTAGATTACTGGTTTTCCATTTTATAGATATAATAAAAATCACAGGATAGCAGCATCTTACACCACACATGAATTTGCATCACTTTGGTAGCTGAACATTTGTGTTACATAGAGATTTGTGATTGACTTCAAGAGTATGCGTTCCATCATTGTCGTTGCATGAAATGTAAAGTGTCCGTCATCAGTCGCTGGTTGTAGTTTATGTGTGAGAGCAGATTGCGTGGACCGACTGACTGACTGAACGACTGACTGACAGCCTGTTGTGTCCAAATGAACGATGTCGAACGGCTAAAGCTTTCTGGGAAAAAAAAAAAAAAAAAAAGACCTACAATGGAATATGGCTGACTGGATAAAGACTGCAGCAAATTAAACATTTAAAAAAAGAAAGTAAGGCAAAGACGACTGTCAAAAAATATACGTGTCTCTAATAGAATATGTCGTAAAAAGATACAAAATAAAAACATGCAAGTCAGTCTGAGGAGCATCTGCGTCGCTCACAGCTATTTTTAAGGCTTGATTATCAGTATTCAGACCGAGGTACAGCTAAGAAAATGGCTTCCCTCGACAGAAATCATTAACACGTGACACAAAGACGACACAGAGAGAAATTATGACCAAGTGGAAGCAGACGGTAACAAGGCAATGAAAGCCTGAATCGTTACATTGACTAAAAACATACATAGCCTTAGAAGTACATCAAGTGTTTTGATTTCATTCGGTTCGTTCATAAAAAAAGTTTCTCTGTGATTTTGCGTTCTCTTTCTATCCTATTAGTTTAAAAACAATTCCCTCACTTCATGAAGAAGTATTGTAGCAGGCAGGCAATGAGGATGGAGAAGCCCGCGAACACGCACACGATTAGCGCCGCGAACCGCTCGTCGCTGGAGATGAGCCCCGCCCCTTTCCCCGTCTCCGCGGGACACAGCTCGCCCGTTGCGGGTGCGTCCTGACGCCGCAGGGTGAACAGGGAAGAGGGGCTGAGGGGGCCGCACAGCTCCTGGGACGTGTCCTGGCAGCGGCGGCATGCGCCTACCCGGAAACGGTAGTCTGTGTTGCCCTGGACACCAGAGATCTGGAACGAGCCTTCTTCTCCCTTAAACACCTGCACAGGAGGGAGATTATATATTAAACAATGTATAATAAAGAGATCTTATTGATGTAAAAGTTGTGTTTACGTCGCCCATCTGCATTTAATGAACTGTATTGTGCAAAATTTCTCTCATCAAAAACGTTGTATTTAGCTTCACATTTTACAACAACACAGAGAAGACCGAAGTGCTTTAGAGGATGCAGGCCCATCTAAGAACATGCAAGGGGGGGGGAACTCAAACTAAGCCGTCTGCATTTCCGGGTAGAGGAGCGGGGTCCAAGATATGTGTGATATTTTATAACTATTATGTTATGGGTGTTGCACAACGCACTCCATGGGAATGATGAAAAATTACGACCATCGCAATTCACAACTTTTGAAAGGAAAAATGTCTGAAAAATGGAAGACTATGATTTGGAGCTCAGTTGAAAAGTATTTTCAAACTTTGTTCAGCAGGGTCTGTTCATGAAGGGGGATTTGTCATTTGTCTCTTAAATATCTATTGGTGTGTGGTTGATGTTCTGGTTGATTATTTGTTATTACTGTTATTTTAAATAGCTTTTAAGCCCATGAAACTTCAAATTAGTACAAAATGTTGATTATATTATTGTGGCAATGAAAGAACAACCACTTTTTCACATGTATTCCAGTGAACAACATCCATTTGGACTAGGATAAAACGGGTCGCATGCTGAAGGTGCAATAGTGTTTTCATTTTGTTTGGCTGAAAATGCACAAATGTGTTTTTAAGTAAATCGCACCTCAACATTTCTGGTTTGCAAACGGAAAACAGAATATGGAGACATTTTTATGGCATATTGAAGGATGCCGATTATGTACATGTCAAAGTAGGTTGTTATTCTAAAGACTAAATACCACTGAGTTCTGAACTGCCTTTCTGACATCCAATTATTTTATATGCAGCAAACACTCACTCACAAACACTAATTTAATCGTACAGAAAATCTATACAGTTGGCAGGTTTTTTAGAGAAAGTCTTGTAAATTCAGCTTTGTAATCATTTTCAGTTTAGCTTAAGGAAGACAAGGTCCATTTATTTACTTAAGTGTTTTAAAGGCACTGACTTTTCCATCAAAGCTAACTGAACTCCAGTAAACTATTAGAAAAATCACACATTTCCTCCCGGAGGTTAAAATGTGTTTTGCAACAGCACTCACTATAGTCCTCAAATGACCAAAACAGCAGATGAAGGATCATACAGAAATACTAGCAATTGTTTAGAGTATGTTAGTATGTTTCTTTATTTATTACATTGATGGCAATTTTTAAGTTATTTAGTAGCCTTAATGTATTAAATTGTATTAAAATGCCGAACCAGAAACAAATTCCTTCAGATTGTGTAAAAAACAGATTCGAACGCTTGATATTCCTCCGCACAATATTGTAATAAATACAATGATATACCATATCAATATTTTGTTGCATTTATGACATTTTAAAATTTGATGTAATAAATTCACAGCAAAAACAACTTAATAGAAAATCCACACATTTGTCATATTAATCTTGTGGTTTAAAGTCCTTGAAACTGAAAACAATTAAATCTTTGTGATTTAATAATGCCACTACTTTTATTGGCTAAATGGGAAAAATCCACGTAGATCATTGTTAGAGTTGGAAGACCTGGAAGACCAGTTTCACGTAGAAAGGCCCAGTTATTACAAAGATATTAACCACACCAACCACATTGAACTTGAAATACCTGTTTGTATTCGGACTCGCGGCCCACCAGCACCTGCAGCACATAGCTTACGGGGTCTCCTCTCATTGGTGGAACAGTCTCCCATGTGACCTCACACGTGTTGCCCTCCAGCTGGTGCACTTTGGGCGCTGTTGGAAACGAAAGGTAATTAAAATAAATGTAAGATAGATTATTGAAAAGTGGATGGAATCAAGAGAAAATAAGAGATACATAAAATGTGACTGCAAGTTAACTGCAGTAAAAATGATGGCTAAACTAAGTGCTATTCTATGTTTATTAATTATCCTTTAAATGCCAGTGAAGATACTCAGGGGCAGCAGACCGCTTTGTTTTCTCTGTAAGGATAAATACAGTTATTAAGTGGGACGAGCAAAATTTCCACAAGACGAGGTCCACGAGAACGAGATTTTGACATAATGTGCAATTAATAAATGGTGCAGTATTTGGCCTCACATTGTTGGATTTTTGTTTTTAATTTTGCTGGCATTGTAGAATTTTACTACAGAGGTATAACGCCGTATTAAAGTTTTGTTTTTGTCTGAGCAAAATGTAAACAGACTGGGAGGACCATTAATAAAATCAAAACTGTAATCTAGGGTCTAGGAAATGGTGATGTGATATTTTTGGCATATTGTCCACCCTTACTCTGAAATGTATTGACTGCCAGTACACACAGTTCCCATTTTAAATGTGTCAATGTGCTTATTTTCCACAGCTGCGAATACAGTGTGCCCCACCTTCTTAAAAAAAAAGGAAAGAAAATCTCATATTTTCTTTATATTTCATCTTATTTGACGTACTATTGCAGAGCTTTTCAAACTTTTTCTGGCACTCCCCCCTCTGGATAAAAAAATGTATCCCCCACAGCCTCAACAAATTATAAACTATTAGAAAATAAAATAATACAAATTGCAACTATATATAATCCCATACTGAAATAACAGTAATAATTAGAGTTTAAATAGGATAAATGACCTTTATTTTAAGTGTCATTCACAGACTGTCTTTCTTTGGTTTGTGTATGAAGCTATGAAGAAATGTCACAACAGGGACAGAGGGGGGACAGAGGGGGGAGAGAGGGGGGACAGAGGGGGACAGAGGAGGGACAGGGAGGGGGGACAGAGGGGGACAGAGGGGACAGAGGAGGGACAGAGGAGGGACAGAGGGGGGACAGAGGAGGGACAGAGTGCACATATGGAAGCCAAAGCCATGACTTGTTCTAAACCCGGGGCAGACATGTGTGAGGTGCTGCTCTCTCGTATTTTGAGATTAACCACGTGTTGGTGCTGGGCGTTCCTCTGTTGCTCAACGTTTGTCATACGTAATATGAGCACATTTCCCCAAAGGTCTCGTGGCCCGCTTGGCACCCCCCCAAAGGGGCGCACCCCACACTTTGAGAAGCTCTGTACTATTGAAAATATATTGCTAAAATACATGAAAATAAATGGCAGTTGCTCATATTATTCCAAGCATAGTATTGTGGTAAGACATTTCGCCATCGTATTTTTTTCGATTTCATAATGTCTATAACGACAGTATGTTGCAAATCCTACCATACAAAATAAACAGTAATAATATTCTAGACAATATATAATTTTACTGTAGTTATACTTTAAACATGAATGGTTTAAAGTAGACCGTTTTAACATTATTTTAATCCAGCACGTGCTTACAGTTCTATTTTTGGAAACCTGCAAACATTTACCTAACATTGTTATTTTCACCAACATTCCCTCCACCTCCATTATTTACAATTATATTCAATAATCATCACTTTTACGGCGGCTGTCAGAAAGCATTAAGTGATGATGTTGGGTGATCCCAAAACAAAACCAGAGGCTGAATCACGATCTATAATTTTGTTTTGCCATTTACATAATTGTTCGCCTAAGCACTTCTCCTCTGGGACTCGTGTCACCCTGCACTTGAAAAAAAACATGACCAGTTATCACTGGGGAAAAACATTGGAATAAAAAGTAGAAAGCGAAATGAATGCTGATTGGATGAGAGTGCTTCGATACAGCAAACAGGTTTCCACAAGTCAGGAAGACCCTTGACAATGTCATTTAGATTGTTTTATAATACTTCAATAATGTTGCTTGCTTCCATTTACCTCAGCCAAACCAATATTGTTGTCAGGTTATTGTGCCAATCTCTTTTATTACCGGCGAGACTACGCAAACTGTAAGCGGCTTCCTGGCAATGACAACAATAACAATAACCCACAACACTTTTGCAGATAGGAGGATCAACTGGAAGTCACAATACCCCCAATAAGTAAGTGTTACCTTTGAGGGCGGAGGGCACAGACTTGGTGGTGCAGAAAGTGTGCGTCTCGGAGAAGGGTCCCTCCCCTGCGTCGCTCACAGCCTGTATTCTGAAGCTGTACGAACTGGACTCGGTCAGCCGCTGGACCTTGTACGTGTGGCTGGGGCCGCGGTAGATCGTCACGAACCTGGGACCAGAGGATTGAGTCACATTAGATTACGTATATGAATGTTATTGTATCCATCTCAAATGCAAAAGGCAAATTTCCCTACGGGGATAATAAAGGTGAATCTGAAGGGATGCATGAAATATGAATGCTTATCTGTACGTTTGAATGGCCATTGTACCGTTTAACACACAAAAAAGTCACATTTCTTTTTCCCCCAAAGCTAAACTCTGCTCCCAGACCACATATTTACCCTGACTTGGCTGTGGACCCATTAAAAAGAACCAACGCTGATCATTGATGAATGGAAATGACTGTATCTTGATCTCACTTTCGATTAATAGCACAGAGAAATTCCAGAAATTCATGTCCCTTACTTAAATCTTTCGGCTAAATTATGCCTAAAAGAGTATGTAATATTATTTCCAAACAAATTGTGCAATAAAGAGCTGTGTTTTGATGGATGATGGGGCGAATCAAGTGACTGTACTATTGATTGATTAGGGCATAGCATGAATAGTGAAAGGCGATGGTTGTAAATCTGACAAAAGGTCCAGTAAAAAGTAATTAATTTGGAGCTGTGGACAGATTGATGGAGAGGAGACACAATAAGTCAGTGAATAAGGATCTCTAAGCTACAAGGACCATTTATCTGTTTGGCACCAGGAGAACAAAAAAAAGTGAGGAGGAGAAAGGTCCAAAAAGTGAAGAGGAGTGACTGGTAATTACACACAAGGAGACCAAGATAAGATGAAGGATGTAATGGAGAGAGAAAGGAGTGACGGGCTATAACTCCACAGAGATCTCCATGCAGTGCCACTATAGAAAACAAATTAGTTTTTTTGGTTGATAAATGGCTTGGTTGTTAATTCACTTCAACACGCGCAGAGTATGCAAATGCGACGCAACCCAACACTTGTGTAATAACTTTGTCACAACTTAATGGACAGAAATCCACTTGGCTGAAGAGAGAAAAATGCCAAAACAGATAAATATATTCTCCAAAGTGCGGTTCACAAACAAATGGACACTGATCGGCTCATTTGCCAGTGTTACTGGGATACAAATCCTTGGTTCAGAGCCAAAAGCCTAGTCAGTTATTTACAAGAACGAACAGGGGCATGATGGGGACAAGGCCTTGTTTTGGTTTTTCCCATCTATCTTTAAAGTCAGGGTCAAATCAAAGGCTTTAAAGTTTGAGGCACACACACAACGTGGTGTGTGTGTGTGTGTGTGTGTATGTATGTGTGTGTGTGTATATGTATATATATATATATATATACATACATACATATATATACACATATATATACATATATATACATACATATATATACATATATATACATACACACATATACATATATACACACACACATATACATACACACATATACATACATACACACACACACATATACTTATTAGGGTGCACCTAATGGCACCTTTGGAAATAATGAAGGTGCATTAAGGAAAATGCAACCCCATACGAGGCAATGAGGCATATTCACCTCACTTGAAGCTCTTTTTAACTATAATATTAGTTATTATAATAAGACAAGGTGTGCTCCTTCCCAAACTCACTGAGAAAGTGGACAAAATAACAACTGTAGACTCTGTGTATCTGTGTAGTGATACACATGTTGTCTTTTGACCTGTGAGTCAGGTCTAGCCAAGAAAGTTTCATTTCAATGCGGCAGATCGCCGTAATCGCACGTGCACGCTCCGTGTGTCTTTGTATTCTGCCGCTTCTACATTCACTTCCTCATTAAACTCATTTCTCTGTGAGTATAAGTCTGATTGTAATAAAACACACAGCGTTTTGAAGCTTAAGACTAAGACTTGTTTATTTGAAGTAGTATTTTAATGATGGCGCTACCTAAAATATGGGATCAAGTTGGGTTTTCGGGATGGCGGCCCCCACATAGCGAGACCCTTGGGGCCAGACCGGGCCTTTCCATGTGGAGTTTGCATGTTTCTCCCCGTGTTTGGGTGGGTTTCCTCTGGATGCTCTGGTTCCCCTCATCAACACAAAACATGCACAAGGTCAAATCCTCCAGCGAAGGTAGTGACCAAGACCAAGAACCGAGCTCAAGATCTAGAGCTGGGTCTCCAGGCGCTGACAGGTTGCCACAGCGGCACTGGTTGAAGGATTTGTTTACGTGGATGTTTTGATGTAATAAAGGGAGGGACAGGAAAAGGCTAAGGATGAATCAATCAATCAATCAATCAAGATGTATGTATATAGTACCATTCACACCATACTTCACAATATAAAGAATGTATAAACATAAATAGTCACATTAAAATATATTCAAAATAGTAAAATACGGATACAATTCCCTCAGCCATATGCATAGTTAAAAAGAGATGTTTTTAACCTAGATTTAAACATTGTTAATGTAGGGGAATGTCTCACAACTTCAGGAAGGCTGTTCCAGAACCGAGCTGCCTAATGTTGAAAAGCTGCCCATGTTTAGTCCTGACTCTAGGAACCAGCAGGAGGTCAGTTCCTGGCACCAACGTGTCAGTGATGTATTTTGGTGCAAGGCCATGAAGAAGCACAATGAAGAATGTTGTTGTGGTATTGATTTAAACACCAGGTGTATCATGTTCCGAATGCATCATTACTGGTTAAAGAACAAATAAATACAATTAAGAACTATATGAGGACATTAAGTATGAAATATATCTTTTTATAAAGGGGACTAAGCTAATTAACAGGAACATCGACATTGCCTAATAAAGTACTGTTGTCATGGCACTGGCCTTTGCATTCCTTATTTCCATGAAGCAGGGGATTATGGGCAGTACAATGATGGTGACTTTAAACTAAAACAACTTCAAATGAGCAGCTTGTAAAGGGCGAGAAGGAACAGAGAATAAAATGTAAAACTGTGAGCGTGAACGGGTCTGTATTTGGTGATAAGAAAAAAGAAATTGGGTTGAATTAAAAATAGGGACATGGTCTTGAGATGACTAATATTATGAATATCTTTAATTCAAATGACATTCATGACATTGAAGAGAAAAATATTAAAAGGAATTTGCTTCTCTGAAGGTTATCTGAATTTGTAAAGTTGAAATGTATAAATTGGATTGTAAAAGACTAATGAGATGGGATAGCACAAATTACATTGGGTCTTTTTGATTTACGGTAAAACAATAAAGTGGACCTTCAAAGACATTGCCGTAGCGGTGTACTCTGTTTCCATGGCAAAGTAATGCAGTCAGTACATAGCATAGCTCAGATCCCATTAACAAGCCGCTGTGTGACTTGTTATTGCATCAAACAGGAAAAGCATTATATGCAGTCAGGAAGAAAAAGGATTTCACATGATCTAGTATCAAAGCTGGGCGACACAGAGGCGCTGTGGGGAGTTTGCATGTTCTCCCTGTGTCTGCATTGTTCCTTTCCCAACTCCAACATGTGTGTGCAGGTGGTAAATCTGATCCATTCATAATTTTGTTCTGTGCATTTTATTTTGCTTTACAGCTAAACTTCAAACTTATTTTCTTTCACAACAATGACTAAATAATGACTTATCGTTCAATGTATAATAGATGGAAAAAATATGTATTGGGCTCAATATTTATAGCGTGTATCTTTCCTTTGCACCTGTTCCTGATCCTAATCAACATTGTACTTTCTGTGTCATTTTGTCTGATATACACATCACTGCATTCTCCCTTTAAATATAGCCCTTCTTGGCGTCACATTCTGAAATAAAACTAGCACACGTTAAAAATCAACTGGAAACTGGAACTTTTATCAGTAATTCTGCTTTTTTTTTTTCACTCGAGAGCTTCCAAGCATGTGTCAACTAGGTACACAACCCAAGGACATTTATAAAAATAACACGGTGCCACATGAGATCGCCAATTAAAAACACTAAAGTCTAAAAGCACGTTTATTCATCTGGCAGGTTACACCGAGACTTTGATGGCGAAGGCTAACAGACCACAGCTGGTCACAGATAACAGCCATCTGTTGCTTGTTGCACTGCAGTTCAATGATCATTCAGGCGGAGTCAGTATTCACCAGCCAAGGATTCACATTCACAAAAGCTACAATGCTCAATGGTCCAAAAGAGCACTCAGGCGTTCACAATAAGTGGATAATATATACAATTTAACAGAAATTAACTTCTTTGCAATTAGCTTGAAGGCAGTTTAGAGGCACATTACTTGAATCATCAATAATTGTTGTTGTTGTTTCTCACAAGCAGTACATTTCGAAAATCTATGCACCCTTTTCAAACCTTATTTTTGGTGCTGTAAGCTGATAACTCAATTATGCTCGTTTTACCAAAGAACAAAATGTAAAACGTTCACAAGCGCGTTGCCCGATTTCTGAATTTCTCTTTATAAAAATGTTATTTTTCGTAAATGTTCTCTATCTATTTCAACCTTTATTTGGTTAAAAAATGCATAATTTTTTTTCCCCCTACAATATAATAATAATAGTAATAATTATTAGTTGCAGCCTTAGTAAAATACTTCCGTTACGTATTTAACAAATGCCGCTATTACTTTTCCGTTAGGTAGAACAAAGCTTTGGAGCTAAATTGTAGTCATGGTAAAATAAAGAGCCTTCCCAATGACATGCATTAGCGGTGAGGCCTCCCGTTACCATGGCGATGTTCCTAATTGTAAAAGTACAGCTTATTCAGTCCAAATGAGTGCACAAGAGAGAGATTTAAAGGCAAATAAAGGGAGGAGGAAGAGAGCGCTGCAACATCCTATATCTAAACAAATTATAATCAAAAGAGAACTCTGGGTCCAACGGGAAAATACTGTACGTTACAGGTCAGACGTGCAAAGGGTCTCTATCGTTACATTAGCAAAAAGTAAACAAAAGACGACGTGAAACAACCCGATAAGATGCTGGGTCATTACTGGGAAAAGTCAGTTTAGTATTTAGCATCTTAAATTCTCCATTAGTCCCAACATTAAGCAAAATGTAAAAGTGACTTTAATGGCTAACACGAGCTTTTATTAACATCACTAATAATGCTAAAACTAAACACTACAAACGTATAACCTTATATCAGCGCACTGGAGTAGAATCTGGGTGACTGCGGGGCTATTATTATGTCTCGGAGCAAGACCCTTCACCCACAATGTCCCGTTCAATGACTGCTGTTTGTTGTTTTGAAGATATGCACATTTTTTCCACACTGGCATCCCACTTGACTTTAGAAAAAAATGCATAACTTTGGAGCATACTTCTGAGATAATATTAGAAAAAACATCAAGATATACATTTTTGTCACTATCGCCCACTCCAAATTGTAATTCATCTGATTGCAACAAACCGCATCCCATTTCTTTGTTGTGGTTAGTTCACTATGTTTTAATATTATAGATATTATAATGTTATAGAACGTTTACAAATTGCTCAAGGCAATGATGGAACAAATTGAAAGTTGGCATAATTTTGTATGCAACTTTTAAATATATGCATTGATCTAACCCCCCCTGCATCTGGTTTGCTGAGATAAACCTGGCATACAAAGGAGTAACGCTGAAAAGCTCTACACTTTTATGAATTAATTGGGTAAACTATACCTCAGTTTTTTAAATAGATATAACATAAAAAAAATACCCTATTACTGCCTGTATAGCGGACTGTCTTTAATAAATGTCCCCTGCTGTTTCTTTGCCGCTCCTCCCTAGACCAGACTGTGGACCAAAGCTTAATTTTCCGACACCTTTTTCATCCTACAACGTGACTCCTCCATGGTACAACTTGTTACATGTCTCACAAAAACACACATGAAGCAGGCACTGGCCCACACACATTTTGCATAAACCTACTGCTGAAACTACTGCTGAAGATGTTTTCTTGTTAATCTTGTGTGTGTACGAGAGAGTGTGTGTGTGTGTGTGTGCGCGCGCGTGAGGTATTGACTTTCTGCCCCTCATTAGCCCTATTGAGCGGCAGTTTAAAGGGATTGAGTGAAATGATGAGGCTTGGAGGTTCTTTCGAGTGAACATTTTCAATGGCTGTCACAAAGCAGTCCCCGGTGCAAAATATTCAATATTCTTGTGCAGTGATGCCAAGTAGATACTCAAAGTTTATACTATCCAAATATTCTCTGAAAATATGTGATAGTTTATGTGACAGCAGAAATAAGAGCATATTCATGGGCTTCAGTTGCATTTTGAGGACTTTACACTCATTTGAATTATGAATTATTATTGGAACAGTCAAATGTCCCTTTTTTATCAGCCCCTAATTGGCTCTACTCGACTCAACTCAGCCCTGCTTTAGCGCATTTTCATTTGGTGCTACCTCCTCAGACCAGGTCATTTTTTTTTAGTACTCTCTTTCCCCTTGGGACAAGTCGAGCCAAGCAGGGACTAAACGTGATGTCCACAGAGCGTCAGACGCTGATTGTGTAAAAGTGTAATGTTCAGAAGACAGAACACTTCTGTGTCCTCCGTAAACATGCTGCGCACTACACGAGTTTAGAGTCACTATTTATAAACATGGGACATAAAATGCAGATCACAGACATCAAGAGAGTCTTATAACATCGGTATGACCCCTCGGGAGCAAAGACTAAACTGTTATGGTGAAAAAGACTGCACACTTTACTACGATAATAAACAAAAGTGGTGCTAAAGCTATATTGGATTGAATATATGTTGTTTTTATTATTGATCAGTGTTTTATGTTGCACCTTAATGCCGAGACAAGTTCCTATGTTTGTGAATTTTGTTCATTGACGATGGCAATAAATCCCTTTCTGATTCTGATCAGCTGTTTCCTGTCCAGAATAAAGCCACTTGCGAGACGACAAAGAAAACAACGCACGTCCCAACTTTGCATTTATCACTTTTGAAATGCAGTGCAGTAGTGCAGATCAAAGCTTTTAATACACAGAAAGTTGACGCTGCACTGCACAGAAAGTGAGTTTACCGTGTAATCTGCAGCAGCTTCACAGATTCTTCCAGTGGATTATTAACAAACTCACTCTATCTACATTCACTTAATATATATTTTTTAAAGACCGCTTCAAACGGGATTAATAGTGATGTTTTTTGGACATGGATGAGAACGCTGTAGTTAAATTTTAGCTTCATGAGGTTAGTAATAAAGTTTTGTCCTGTTAGCTATTCTCCGTATCCTTCCTCTTTATCCGTAATTCCGTCTGCTTCATTCTGCTTTACTGGCGGTTTCTTTGGCAGTTTTGCTGATGTTTTATAGTTACTATATCGTAGTGCAACAGTTGTCATGTGTTTTAGTGTTTGTCCTTTTAAATCCCCAATCATTTGCGCCGTTTCCACGTCCAGTTTTACACGGCACAACTGAGCATCAGTTGTAATGGAAATCCAATCAGGCCCATGAGCACAGAGCTGAGCCGAGCAGAGTAGGGGATAATGGAAAAGGGACAAAAGGTGAATACTAAAGGTTCCACTATAGCTCCAACTACAATCACAAACATTTTCTCCCCTTTGTTTTTAAATGCTGTAATGTTAAAGCTTTATGACTCACTCTGGTGCTTAAGTGAACAAGTCCTTGAGTAATAGCTATTGTCCTCTATTATTTAAATAGGCAAATGGAGAGGGCATGGGGTCAGAGTTAACACAGTGAATCATAATTGACTTGATAAAGAGAGAGCAGCGTAGGCAAGAGATGCGGTGAGGTAAGGTAAAGACAAACAGCTCTCTGTCGAGGTAAAGTTAGGTAATATATCGCTCAGATCTATTGTGCAATAATGAAGGCCCCTGCAATCCAATTCTTAAATTGTCCAACCAAATTTTTATATATATATATATATATATATATATATATATATATATATATATATATATATATATATATATATATATATATATATATATATATATATATATATATATATATATATATATAAAAATTGTTTGCCTCAAAGCCTTGGTCCAGTGCACTCCTCGTTGTTTCCTTGGCCAAGAACACTTGACTGTCGAGCCCCGTGCCTAGTGAGTGTGTGAGTTGATGTGTTGATGGCGCAGATAGTCGGCGGTCGTTAAATTGGGAGCGTTAACTCCTTCAGTCTAACAGAGTGCATGGCTTAGGAAAGATGCAAGCTTTCGTTAGATCATTAGTGGCAAATAAAATAGTTGGGGGTTAGGAAAGGCTTGCTGAAATTCAACTTATAGGTTAAAGAAAGCATTATCAGCTGTATAGGCACATTATTATTATTATTATTGTAATTAGACTCTATACATGAATTATTTTTATTTAAGCACTTTAGATATGAATTGTACTGTATATACCTTGGAATGAAAGTAGACAAAGACTTTTAAAAAGATATATATTCACAATCATATATACATCATGTACTTTATTTGAGCATTTAATTTTGCAAATTTAAATAAACAAAGTAAAGGAGTAGGCTGCACAGAAGCAGAAGCTTAAAAGGAGCTACCTAAATTCTGGACGTCTTTCCTCTGAAGGATGTGAAACAGGCGCTACTTTATCTAAGTGGCAATGTTCAAATCTAAAACTAAAAAACTAATGTTTTGTTTGGCTGTGGCATATGACTGAAAATGCTTTTCTTTGCACTCTTCTCTTTATGTCTTGAATAAGATTGTGATTTCTGCCATGTCTTTGTGATTTTAATGCATTTTTTCCTGTTGTGTGAAGCACTTTGAATTGCCTTGTGTACGAATTGTGCTCTACAAATAAACTTGCCTTGCCTACCTCCTTTCACATTTTACAATTACTGCTTTAAGTTGCTCTAAGACAATTGCTGACAATGTAAAAGGTAACATCAAGGGCTATTTTCACATAGTGGACGTAATGCATTGAGGAAATATTCTGACAACTCTCTAGTATACGGGGGGTATTGTCATCAACATGTCACTCGGCAGGTCAGCGCTGATAATGTAGTTGTTGCTTTTGCAAAGTCAAATTGTATGAGGAGAACGGTTATTTAGATCCTCAGCATCATGGAACGAGCTGGCAAATAGATAGACTCAAAACTAAAATGTATTAACGTATTGTATTGAATATTAAGTGGAAATGATTTGAATTTAATTGTATACAAAGTTATTTGCTTGATATGTATTGTAAAAAGACCAATGTGATTGTACATAATCAGTTGACCTTTGAGAATGGTCTCGATCCCAATGGGTTCTTACCTGGTTAAATAAAGGTTAATAAAATAAAATAAATAATGTGATCTGATTTAATGCTGAATGGGCCTCTGGAAGACCAGCGAGCACTTTGTGGAGGCTAATGTGGCTCTGAATAAATAAACTCACCCCTCATGGTTGAAAAAGGTGTTGTAATATGCTTGGACTGTGGACCCACCTGTGGTTCTTGTCCTCCATCTGTAGTGTGTAGACCATGTCGTCGGAGACCAGGGCGCGAGTGTGCGTGTTGCTGTTGTTTTCACCCCACTTCAGTTTCAGGCTCTGGGGTCCCGCGGCCGAGCACTCGAGAGGAGGCGGGGACGGAGGGAGGGGACGTGTCCGGACCACAAGGGGGGCGCTGCAGGGACTGGAGCCAATGGCATTCACCGCCTGGATCAGCACACTGTAGAGACGAGATACAAAAGAGTGAGAGCATAATTACATACAATTATCTGTAATCATTGAGTTTTTATCATTTGGTGGGTCCCTTTCTCATCAAGGGCTGCCACAGTACACCGTAATTTTGGCATTACTGTAACTCGAGTTAGCAAAGACAAAGTACCTTTACTGGGACACTGACACCCCCCTATAATACATTACTGGGGGGAAAAGTGCATGGTCTAAAAAGAATATTCTTTATCATTATTGGCGATTTGAGCAGGCTAAATGTTACATGAAAAGTAGACATTTTGGTAGCACTTGACAGTACAGTAATAGCATTGCATTTGGATGGAACTGTAACTCAAGGGGTAACAAAGCGACTCCACCCACAGCAAGGATGAATGATACAATATGCTTAATACCATACTGGGAAATATTACAGGCAAAGTAATGGTGTTTTGATAATGGTAATCTTTATCTGGATCATACAGATTATAAAACACATACAAAAAGACCTATTATAACAAAAACGGTGTCGATTGAGGAATAATATTTCCCAATATTACGCTTTATTTGTAAATATTCTTGATCTTCATCAGTCACAGTATAATATTTCAACCTTTATTTGTTTAAAAATGTATTCAAAAAGTCGTATTGTAGAATAGAAATAATTGTTTGACTAGTTTAATTCAAAATAATAATAATAATTATTATTATTATATTACAAATGTATATCACTTGCCAGTTGTGTTATTCAAATGTACAATAAAGTTGTAAATTAGGTGTGTTTTCAGAGACAAATTTGCTAATTATTACTCATTAAGCTCCTCCAAGGATTTTGTTGTCCTGCCCCTCTCATTTAATAATGAAAAATCTATTTTACTAGCGAGTAACCCTTTCAGAATCAGAAAAGGTTTATTGCCATTGTCAATGAACAGAATTCACAAACATAGGAACTTGTTTCGGGATTAAGGTGCAACATAAAACCCAGAGGAATAATAAAACATGAATGAAATCAAAGGGGCATGCATTAGAGTTAACATTTACTATACAAGATAAAAAATAAACTTACTATGTACACAAGAATTTACAGTTAAATTTACAGATGTGAGTGCAGAATGTGATTGATTAAATTGTAGTTAAAGTGGCAGGTGTTTAAGAAGTGTTCATGAGAACAGAAGAGGGAAAGAAACTGTTATTGTGGCGGGAGGTTCTGGTCCGGATGGACTGTAACCTCCTGCCTGAGGGGAGTGGCTCAAATAGTCCGTGTCCAGGGTGAGAAGGGTCAGCTGTGATCCGACCTGCTCGCCCAGAGCCCTGGAGACGTACAGGTCCTGCAGAGATGGAAGTCTGCAGCCGATCACCTTCTCAGCAGAACACACAATGCGCTGTAGTCTCTGTTTGTCCCTGGCTGTGGCTCCAGCGTACCACACGTGATGGAGGAGTGAGGATGGACACAATGATGGCTGTGTAAAACTGCACCATCATCTGCGCTGGCAGCTTGGCTTTCCTCAGCTGGCTTGGGTTTCTGTCATGGTGGGGGAGGCGTGGGGGCTGTGACTTTCCTGAAGTCCACAATCATCTCCACTGTCTTCTGGGTGTTGAACTCCAGGTTACCGCTGCACCAGGACACCAGCCGGTTCACCTCCCTCCTGTAGACCGACTCATCGCCATCTGAGATGAGCCCGATGAGGGTGGTGTCGTCCGCAAACTTGATCAGTTTTTACGGAGTCGTAGCTGGAGGTCCAGCAGTTTATGTACAAGGAGAAGAGCAGAGGAGAAAGTACACAGCCCTGTGAAGTCCTGTGCGAGTGTCTGAGACATTCTTCCCAAGCCGCACGCACTGCCTCCGATCCGTCAGGAAGTCAGTATCCACCGGCAGGTGGACTCAGGCACGTTCTGGGAGAGCTTGTCCTGGAGCAGAGCAGGGAGGATGGTGTTGAATGCAGAGCTGAAGTCCACAAACAGGATCCTGGCATAGGTTCCTGGGGAGTCCAGATGCTGCAAGATGAAGTGGCGTGCCAGGTTGATGGCGTCGTCTACAGACCTGTTGGCTCTGTAAGTAAACTGAAGGGATCCAGCAGGGAGGAGGTGAAGGACTTGAGGTGAGGCAAGACCAGGCGTTGAAATGACTTCATGACTACAGAAGTCAGTGCCACAGGCCTGTAGTCATTAAGTTCAGTGATCTGGGGATTCTTGGGGACAGGAACAATGATAGATGACTTGAAGTGGGCTGGGACGTGGCATGACTCCAGGGAGGTGTTAAAAAATGTCTGTCAAGATCGTACCTGGAGTAGAAGGCGTTAAGTTGCTCAGCCAGTTTTCGGTCATTTGTCGCATGGTTGCTTGGGGCTGATGATTGGTGAGAAGCCGGAGCCCACTCCACACAGAGGCGGGCGGGGTTGTTGTCAGAGAACTACTGCTTCAAACGCGTATTGTAGTGTGATCTAGCTCTGGACACTCTTGCTAAATCCATATCTTTGTAGCGCTCTCTGTCACCAGCTGTGTTGTTCGGGCTATTGTTCATAATAATAAACCCTATAATTAAACAAATCATATCATGGCACTTAAATTATTCCCTTTCTTCTGTCACATTAGCTGCACTTGTGTAGCTTATAGGTCCTGACCAAATGATTAGCATCCTCACCACTGCCCTTCAGTTGGAGCGCATCCATCTGCTGACATTTGGCTGTGTTACTGTAACCTTTTGTGTGAACGCATGACTCTGTGCGGGAAAAGGGCAGTGTAATTAAGAATACGGATAGCACGAGGAGACCAGAGAGGGGAAGAAGACAAGTATTCATTGACAATGAGGCTTAATTTTGACACTACATCTGACAATAATCTTAGAAAAGATTGGCACATGAAAGAGGATAGCATCAGAACAGCTGGCTGCATGTGACACGTGTAAACATGTTTTGTTTTGGGCCCCTGACAGGCACGGGACATACTGCTGTTTATTGATTGGGTTGTACATCCTCACAAACATATTGTACAGACTAATCAAATTGTAAACACTTCAAATTAAAAATGTCAGTAAAAATGTTCCCCAAAAATACATTTCAAAAAATAAAAAAGTAAATTTATCAAGTAATGAATTAATCTACAAGGGGTAATTTATCATTTCTTGCACCTTTTACTTCAGGGATCTTTCAGTTAACAACCACCCTTCTACAATAACTAATCAATACTTAAAAATAGATTATTATTAATAATCATAATCATAATAATAATCATAATAATGCCTTACACGTTTGGCGAAGCCTCTCAAAGCCCTACACTGTCATTATGTTTTTCATACTAGGCAATGTGGGTGAAGTGTCTTTCCTAAGAACACGACAACATCCCATAGTGAAGCGCGGGGTCAGGGATTTTTCCAACCTGTGGGCCGCCAATTTTGGAGTTCTCTTATAACCCGCCCCGACAATGAAATTAAAAATTCTTGACCCACCCCGACCTTACCCATGGGTCATAAGACAACCCGCGCATCACTACCGCCCCACTGTGGCACCTGGTGACAGGATTGGGCAGTGGCAAGCAGGTATGGCCATGGTACTTTGAGTGATCTCGACCCACACCAAAATTAACTAGCCTTGCGGCCCATTACTGACCATTAAAACTTTTATAAACATCAAAAATGGCTACAATTCTACGAAACTAATGGAAACCCCCTAGTGCAAAAGCAAAAACCATCTACTGCTGTCCTCCGCAAACAACTCAATGAAAAATTTGAATTTAAGTGCCACTCTAAAAAATAACTAACCACCCACTCTTACTGTCACACTTGAGCTGCACATCACGCTTGGTGTCAGCCTCGTGTCACAGAGCACGGTGACATGAACAATAACACAATGAAAACAACAGGACCTCGTCTCTCTTGTTTCATGGAATCCCCTCGTAACAACATGAGGTACAGTACACAGGGCTTGTACACAAAAGCTGAAGTAGCTTCTGAATGGATGTTTACAGTGGTGTCTTTAGAAAGCAGAGAGCGGTTTAGACAATCTATTGCAAACAAAAATCAATCAATCAATACTTTGTCTTTCTCTTTTTATCTATTTAGAGCAAGTAAAAATAGAAAAACAGGTCAACATTGGTGAATAATTTCATTCAATCGTTAACTTTGATTTTCTAAATCAGATAGTAGCGTTTCACTTAAAATAAAAATGATTCAAAAAGCAAGGATTATTGACCACATCATAAACTGTCATAATGTCAGTAACGCAAGTTGGTGGGCAATGGTGACAACAATGTATATATCAATATGTTTGCATCATCTTGATAACAACATCCAGATGATATTTTAACGATGCAACAGGAATCTGCTAAAATGTGCCCTGTAAATGTCTTGGCTTTGCAAAATACACGAATGGACCAAAAGATTAACCACTAAAGTGTAAAAAGCTCAGTTTATATCCTCTTATATAATTTTTGTTATTTTATACTTTTGTTATTGTCAATATAGTCAATATTCTAATTCAGCATATCTCCAAAACAACAATTGCGATATTATACATGTTTTGATACATCTCACACCTCTGATATCAAATCTTTTCTACAGTGTGACATCATGTTGCTGTTAATAATCTGACAAGGCCCACTTCTCCACTCTTGCATGTACAGTTTAGTTGTACATTAAATAACAACATATTTGTGTTGTTTTACAAAGCATTCAATGTGAACTTTAACATTATTATGTAAATCTGTAACACATTTGTATTGTTGATTCTCCGTACCTGTACTCTGTGTCGGGCTGCAGGCCTGTGACCATGTGACTCGTCCCCGACTCAACGGTAATGGCCTGGTCGTCCACGGTAACGACGTAGGAGGTGATTTCTGCACCGTTGCTGTTGGTCTCCTCCCACTTGAGGAAGAGGCAGGTGGAGGGGAAGTGTCCCGTCTCAGGGCAGCTGGGGAGGTCGAGGAGGGACAGGGTGGTCACGGGGTCCGGGTGCGTGGCCGGGGTCCGGATACTGGCCTGTTCGCTGTAAGGTCCTGCTCCAGCCTGATTCACAGCCTGAGTAAGAGAAATAGCGAGACACAGTATAAGCAAAATTAAGGTAAAAATCGTATTATTGCTTATCAAAATGTCTTACGAGAATAAAAAACGTCAATAAAGTTCTTTTTTAGGAGAGAAATTCCCACCAGCCAATGTGTGTACTGAAAACTTCTTTGTTTGACATTTTTAGAGAAAGAATAAGAAATGGCACTTGGCCGATTTTCCTGAAAATGTGTTCACAACCACATTAATCTGGTCAAATATTCCTAGGCAGTTCAAAACTAGATAAAAGACATGTACAAGACCTTTTCTTGGTGTCAATGTTTTGATGAGAATATACTACAAATCTTTACATTTTTGGTAATTGGCCCTTGAAGCCTGTCGGTTTGTTGCATTGTTTAGTGCCTGGTTATATTGTTATGTAGTTTAAAGTACAGTTGCAGTTACCTGTAGCCTGCAGCAGTACTCTGTGGCTGGCGTGAGGTCTGACAGCTCGCACTGTGTGGCAGATCCACAGTAGATGAGCTCCATGGGCTCGTCCTCTCGCGCCCACTCCAGACGATACTCCGATATATCGCTCCCTGATCCCTCCGGACTCTGAATCACACAGTCAAACCACGCAGGTTTACAAACTTAACAAGCGACGGTTCATCCCACAAAGAAAAAAAACAAATTTGAATCATTTGATACAAAAACATTGGCTGCAGCACAGCAGTCCAATGCATGCGTAAATGACAGCTTATAGCCAGAGCCAATTTGCAGAGAACAGAGAAATAGAATCGTAGGAAGTTTTTTTTTAATTATTGCATTAATTTCATCCTCTGCTGAAAGCACTGAATGATTCACGGGATTCATAGAACCATAGTTAAATTTGTACAGTATTTTTGATTTATCAAGTTTAGTAAATCTTCAATTTCACTTTCCTTCAAGTCAAATGAAGGGTAATTTTCAAAAACAAATGAGGATTTTGATGTGATTTCTGGGAACTCCTGAGTGGAAACAAAGAACCAATCATAGACGGCATTATCATTTACATCCAACTATAGTTTCCTCAAAAATAAATGTAATTAAAAAATCACTTGCATTACATTGTGGACACAGATTAAAATTTCCTCTGAATTGGTAATACAGTATCTACTGTCAAAAAAACCTGCTAATACTACTTTTACCTTGCCCAGCGGCAACTTTACTCTAAAAAGTATCTTTTTCTATCTCTCAATGTACCTTTTACATTCATGAAACTGTCCAAGGCATAAAGCTCACCTCCCAGTTAAGCGTTACACAGGTGTTACTGCTCAAAGTGATGAATGGCGCCCCGCACTGGCCCGGAGGACCCGCTGCAGTCGTCACCTCTGTTGGCTCCGAGTATGCTCCAAACTGGAACAAAATCATGTTTTAATATTAACATAGAGTTCAAGTTGGTGTTTAATGCATGCATTTCATGTGCTTGAGAGATATCAATTGTCCACACAAATGTGTAAAGTAGTATTTTTGTAGTGAAACATTTTATTTGAAATGTTAGTATTGTGAGAATACTTTTAGCAACAATAAGGAAATATGCCAAAAGCTGTAGATATAAGAGAAAAACTTTCCGTCTCGTGCATGAAAGTTGATATGTGATATTCTGCACTTGTTTACTTTAGCCAAGATATTTAGGTCTACAGGCACATTTAGTTGCCAGTTTTAAGTATCCTAAAAAAAAGATTGAAACACCTTCTTTATATCGCCCACCCCTACTTGAGAATTGAAGTGCCTGTTTGTTCTGTTTTTGATCAGTTGAAGAGGAGCATGGTCAACCCTAATTGAACAAATAATGAGAATCAAATGTTTGTTTCAGGCAAAGGGACACTGCTTCAACTAATGCAGCCTCTTAAATCTGTCTGGGACACTCTGCCCCTGGAACCAGAGCTCTGTCCCTGATTCTCTAATGGCAGCTTTTATTTGCAATGAGTGTTGAACTAAATACATTTTAAGATTCGAGAATCAGAAAAGTTTCAGATTTTTTTTTAGCTTAAAGTATTGAAAAATCGAATAACCGTCATAATAATAATGTAATAAATGTTATTGGTGCTGTGCACACTCAGTGTTATCGTCACTTCTGCTCATATTTTAGTGTGATTCGGTGAAAACCCTACAGATATACAGTTCGATTAGAGTGGAAGGGATGACGAGAACACGGCTTTTGATCTGAAGTCTGAATAAATTGCTGCTATCGTTTTTGTATTGTTACAGCCACATAACTATTACCTGTTATGGACAATGTTGGGAGGAATACTTTGAAAATGTATTCAGTTAATGTACCGGAATACAGTTACTCAAAATTTGTATTCTGAACGCATATTTTTGTAGTATTTTGATTTTAAAAGGGCCTTCATTCACGGTTGTGAATAATTAGGACGTGTTAGGTAAGTGAGTAATACATGTGGACTGCCGAACTGATTTTCACGTTTTTAAGACAGTAAAAATCAAGTACTGCAGCTTTAATTGTTAGTTGCTATGGTGAATGTCCTAATTTTTTTTTATTCATAAATACTAAATGGAGTAACTTCGCCTAATTAATGGCTCAACTTGTGTGATATTAAATGATAAAGACATTGGCCTCTATGCGCCTGGGTGTTGAATGATTCTTACCCCAGCCTCGTTGGCAGCCCGCACACGGAAGTTGTACGTTGCACCTGGTAGCAAACTTCCCACAGTGCATTGCAGCTCGGCACCATTGTACACTTCTGCTGGTTCACTGTCTCCTTCGCTCATCTCCAAACTGAAGACGCACTGCTCGCACACGCCCTCTGTTGTTGGAGAGTCTGAAAGCGGGGGGGGGGGGGGGAAAGAAATACATTTAAAAATAGTTTTTAAAAAAGTAGAAGGTCTGTCATCTGCTTTTAGCCCTGTATATAAAAAAAAAAAACAATAACAAATAAAAATAAAAATAGGCCTTCCCTCTATGGAGTCAAGCAGGTGGCAAACCCCTCACCAGAAAAATTCACTTGGGCTGGGCAATATTGACAAAAATGAGTGTCTCGATGACGATATTACGACAATAGTATAACAATGTATCAAGAAAGTGCTTAAATGTGCCTAATGTCTTGTTTGAGTTTCAAGTATCCCACAAAACATGCATGGATACCACAAAAGTTCAGAAATATCTCTTCTATGGGAGATGACACTAGATGTTTCCGTCTCTTTTGAGGTTATTTTTTTAAACGTTTTAATGATAGACTATACACTCGATAATCTAATTTTGCATTTACCCAAACAACAAATAATATAAATTTTTTGGATTAATCTCCCACCTCCATTAAAGCAGTTTTCGTTGAATCTCCCACCCCCCCATTAAAATGCCATTATTTCACCAGGGGAGCGCAGATTACAGCCATTATCTTTAACAATGGGCAATCAGCAGAATTCGTGTTGTTTCATATAGAGTAATGTTATTCGCCAGCTGCCGTGTGTTGTAGAAAATGTCATTAGCTAAAACTTGATGACCTGTAGCGATAATGGCAGAAACCGGAATGTAACTGTTTTGGGTCAAAATGTATTAAAATAATTCAAACAAGAACCCCTTAGTTTGAGCCTGGGAGCCTTTAGCCACAGATAGCAACACTAATGCTTCATAATGGGAACGCATTAGCAAAGTTGAGTCGGACGTGAGAGAAGGGTCGGACTTTAAACAAGGAAAAGTGGTTTACTAAGGTTGCATTAGAGCTGCCAGATGGACATTAAGGAGGTATATAATGCTTTTGTCTGCTATACAGTTATAATTTATGGAACCAGTTGATCATTGTGTCATTTTGTTGTGTTAAAAGTACATAATCTTAAGCAATGTAGTTAAAGAAACTCGTCTGCCGACTTCTGGTTGAAAACTGCGGCAACTTCAACCAGGCCCTTTATAGTAGCAGGCGGTGGATTCTTTTGGTGTTTTTTTTCCTCCATTGTGCAAAAATGGCTACACAACGCTGCCAAATCCTACGTCTATAATCACAGAAATTGCACACCAAAATAAAGAGCAACGGGAATTTTCAGAGCAATGGCGTCTTGATTGCAGGAGACGAAGAATAAAGAAATGTGCATGATTCACTATAAATACAGATGGACAGATGAATTGGGCAAAACACTGTCAATATTTTTTTTAAGTTATGGATTTCTTACCCCATTCTAACTGCACTTCCTTGTGTTTGGCTTTTCCCACGATCCTCGGCGCCGCGCAGGGCCCAGGCGGGACACATAACGTACGGACAGGGACGCTCACAGCACACTGCAGAAACGGGGACGAATAATTACAGAAAATGTCATCTTCATTAGTCATTAAAAGTTATTCATACATGGGTTGTATATGGGAACGAAATGTTAAGTTATTTTTCTATTCTCGCTGACAGGGATATGTGTAAAAATAGATCAGCAAGTGTCTATTCATAGTTTTCCATATTGATTATCAAATAAACGTAGGATTAAATAATGAAAAGGATTGCCCAATTTATTATTTTACACTTTATAAAACCACAGGAATGTTTTTATTTTATAATTTCTTATTTTTACTCTAGGGCTGCACAATATATTGCAAACGTGTCATACATGCATCATTTATTTATACAGCAATCATCTATATCACAACAAAGTAAATATATTACTGCAATACCATGACATAAATGTATTGTTACTTACATCAAAACGGATGATTTAAATTCCGAATTTTTCTTATTATTATGTCTAAAATAGTCTGTTCTCAAACCCTTTTTTTTTGAGTAATGTACACTTTCCCTGCTTTACCTGGCTGTGCCCTCCGGTGGTGATGCTGCACACCCGCAGGCGGTACACCGTTCCCGGGGTTAGTTTCTCGCACAGGCAGTCCGTAGCTGGTCCGCTGTACACCACCTCCCATGGACTCGCTGCACAAGAACACACAAAACACATTAAACAACCACTGTATACATCGCAGCCTATCGTTTATATGCTGGCGCAGATGACGCAGAATTCAGTACCCAACTGTTTCGCGTCATACTCTTTATTCAGTATGGCCTACATTAAAGGTTGTATCAGTTAAGTTGCATCTAGGCATTATTGTAGGGCTATGCAATAAAACAGTAAGCGTGTTTGAATAATTCATGTGCTAGTAACAAGGTTTACCCGTCATTACGTATGATTTAGGTTAATGGGAATGCTAAGTAGATATTTCTAGGCCAGTGGTTCTCAAACCAGCCGAGTACCACTTAGACACTTCTTGTCCCGGAAGTGAATAAATTAAAGAATGAGTCACTTAAAACTGAATAGATAATAGCTTAAGTGCATAATATACATTCAAGGAAATGTCCAGTAAATTGAAAACATTATGGAGATAATTTGACCTTGAATTTTCCCATTTGCCTTGTAATTTTCTGAAGGAAATGCACAAGTAGATGCTGTTAGTTGTACCTTCAGAGCATCCTTCTGAAATCTCAAGCAGGTACGTGAGAGCTTCTGAACCACCATTGTCCTGTGGAGGATCTGGTAATGGTAAAACATATGGTTAGTTTAGCCTTAACAAACAGAATTGTAGATAAGCAAGTAAACTACAGGCTACAAAAGCAGAATACACCATTTAAAATACCCAAACTTTGCATCTATTTTCCTTCTTAAAGCGCTATAAAAATTGGCCCTGTTGATTGTTTGTTTTAATTTATTTTGTTACTTATAACAAATTAATGATAATAATAAAAAAATACAAAAAAGGGCATCCCATGAAAACAAAGGTTGAGGCGCATAAGCTTCCAAATAATGGTCCCATTTAGTCCAGATTCTTTTAAAAAGGCCATTTCCAGGTTGAGTCCGTATGTCAGTTATGGTGTCGGTCCAGTTTGTGATGGCCTTTTTCCCGACCGCCAGAAGTAGCTGTTTGCAATCATGAATGTAGCTTTTTTTTTTTTTAACACTGCAGAAGCCACTAATCCTTTACATTTATAGGTTTCAGCTCTTCTTTATGGGCGCCATTTTGGCAATTTCCAATTTATTTCCAAAGAGAATATATTGTTTTCATTTAAGTGCGCCAATTTTTCCTTACTCTGAACCCCATGGACAGGCTTGGGAAAAACATGCAACTGGATAAAAAGATATACCATTTTTGTGTCATTTTGAACCATATTTTACTTCTATATTGGAAAAAAGACACAATGCACTTTTAAAATGTCCATGAAACCATCTCCAACAAAAAGGCTAGCACCGGCTGATTCTGAACATTAAAATTATATTTGGTGATACCATGTGGTTACTAGGAAACCTAACTGTTCACATTCAACAAGAAAATACTCGGGTCCTTTCAGCTTAAAAGCGTGATGATTACATAATACACTCTGCTCTTGCTGTCATAATATAGCATCAGCAGCATTTGCATGCTGTGTTTTTTACCCCATGTGACGGTGAACCCATAAGGCGTTGCCGCGGTGACACATGGCGTAGAAGGAGGGCCTGGTTGTCTGGGTTTGTGGTGCACACCAGGACTTCACTGGGACTGCTCTTCCCCTCCGTGTTTGACGCAATGAGCTGCAAAAGGAAACATTATACATTAAACCTTAGATTATGAGGTAAACGTGTCAGTACCACTTTATAATAACACACCTTAATTATCCTTAATAAAGCATGACAAAGATCTTATTATTATATATTAAATAAAGAATGATTGAGGCTTAGTAACTACTAGTATAAGAGGTTAGGTCTTAGATGTTAGGGTTAGGGCATAATTAAGTAGTTACTAAGCCTCAATCATTCTTAATAAATATTTTAAGTCTTTGTTCATACTTTATAACGCAATCAAGGTAGTTGCTTATAAAGTGTTACAAATGCGTCAGTGTTATCCCATCAACCCATAAAATACAACAATCGGCTGAATACGATATGTTAAAAAGTGTACTATGTAACTTTCAGGTAGAGGGTTTGCCACTGTTTGTCTCCATGAGATCTAAATGTGTTGCCGTAGAGCGCCCACAGTACGGCATTAAACTTATCTAACTGGCATTTATTAAATAACAGATGTTTGTATTGGTCAAAATACATTGGGGAAACAAAACATGTATTCTCATTGTGAGCTAGGTGTGACCTGGGAACTGACTAGACAGTCAACTTTAAATGGCACATGGTTTCAATTTTGATTTTCCACTTCCACGGAGCACCTTTTCATGCTTTTATGTTTATTTTTTCTCGCAAGCTTTTCTCGCATACTCTCAGAAGGAAAGAGGGCACGTTTTACATTTGTAGAGGTGTTTTTGAACCAAAAAGGGAACATGAGGCCTCTATTCTTTTCATTTGTAAAGCCAAAGGTCTGCAGCACACATGACATTTTGAAGGTTGTTCCTTTAATAACTACCATTAAGAAAACATGTAGCTTCTATTTGGGGATTTTTTTTATATGGACGTTAAAAAGAAAATGCTTGTCAACAATTTAACTAGTCCAAAATTGAGCGAGATGGGAACACATTGTTACCCTAAAATCCAGGACTACATAAGTCAACGTGAAAGTAGCAGTGAGAAGTGGAGAGTTTGTTGTTGGTGAATTGATGAATTGGATCATTAGTTTCGGGTGTTTAACCTGTGGAGCTCCTCAGACGTCCATCGGAAAATCAATTAGACCAGGTCCCAGGTTTTAGACATTTTGAACATTGAATAATTGTTTGTTCTAAGACAGACCATGAGCTAAATCGGCAGAACCAAAAATGCTCCAGCTTTAAAGCAACAAAGACAGGAAAAAATGTATTGTTATAGTTGTTAAATTCAAAAGTTTAAAATGGATTCTTTTTTTCTCTTTCAGTGTATCTTTTTCTTGTTGTGATATTGTTGCACAGTACGGCATAAGGTCAGATCTGTGAAGAGACGAACTCACGCACAATAAGAATGCATGACCTTTAAGTTAAACACCATAGATGTAGAATATTGCAGAAAAAGCAGTTACAATGTGATTACTAGAATCTCTTTGCATATTTGGCTTAACGACAGTTGTATACAATGCATTTGAACACATTTTCTTTCTGCACATTGTATATTATTATTGCTTTTCTATATTGTTGACTTGTTACGTAGTCCCGGTTAGACTAAATCACAAATCACACAAGGTAATTCCCAACTTGTCTTTCCACACATTGACAATCCAGGTTCTGTTGCTATCCTTTTAAATGTTTATTTTGACACAATTACACGCTCATTTCCACAGTGAATCTCGTTCCTGTATTTTGTTTTTGTTGTGCTCTTTCACACACACACACACACACACACACACACACACACACACACTAACGCAATATCCTCTTTGGCAGTGTAAATACAATCGCCACCAATTGCCTGTCATCATGGAGGTTATTGTATTGCCTGAAATATGTTCCCCTATGTGGCATTGTGTCTGTCTGCTCGCCCCTCCGCATATCTGACCTGTAACTAGGCCTAATGGTATCAACTTAAGGAGATGAGCAGTTTAAAGTCTGCGGAGGCACGCCAATAACATCGCCACAGAAACACGCAGGTGGCGGACCCTCCACCACAAAATGTGCAGTGTTTGAACTTTGCTAAATCGTTGTAACCGCACAATGCAAAGTGATGTACATGGGCTGGGAGTTTAAAAGCTTTCTTCCCACTCCATTTCGAGCTAACGTGGTTTATTATTAGTATTACTTCAGAACAAATGACACACATGGTATCCATTCATATGTAGGTTTTATTTTGTATTTATGCACAAGCATGTGTTGGTAAATGTATGCCCACGACACATGCAAAGTTATGCTTTTGCTCGTTTGTTTTGTTACAAACAGTATCATGTAAATAAGGTATTCCTGTATTTTTTCTTGTAACAAATCTAATTACTGTAAACTATAGGTGGAAATAGGTTACAGGTTTTCTGTCATAAGCTCAAAATAAACCAATCAATCAAAAATCTATCAATCAATGGGTAAAAATGTATGTATCCAAAAACTCACCCTGAATTTATACTGCGTACTTCTCTTCAGGCCTTGTACAGTACAGGTCAAGTTATCTCCAGTGTACTTTGGATGAAAGTCTGTTCCCTGTAATTAAAATAAAATATAGGTTAGTTCTCTCTATGCGCTGAAGTTAACGAAAGTGAACGTTTATGAGGGTTAGCAAAGCATTTTGAAAGTATAAAAACATGCAGGTTTAAGAGAAACATCTGGAACTGGTTTATCATGTCAGATCACTGCAGATTTATGGCTCAAGATTTATTCTTTGGTGACTTTTATGACCCCACCCTACCCCATGTGGTAATGTACATTTAATTGGATTTATTTAGTCATTTTTTCTCAATGACAGTGACAAATGCATGACGAAGAATCCAGAGAAATATCCCACAAAGGAGCGTGAGTATCCTGAAGTCAAATCTTAGTAAATATTTGAAGTAAATAATTACATAATTTGTAGTACCTTTTAACAGTCAGTTTATACATACATAATATATATATTATTTTTGTTTCTGTGACAAGACTTGAACCACAGATTTGGGGTTCACACAGCTGTTCACACAATAGTCAGAGGTACTTTTTCCTCAACACTGCAAAAACTGAATATCCTGCCATGGTTTAAATTACACTCAATATATACAATATTAATCTAACTTTGAGTAATGGAGACTTGTGCTGGCATGACGTTTAATTTTTAACTGGTTTAATGACATTTCCAACTGGTTCAAAGATAATTTAGCTTGAACCAGGAAAATCAATTAGAGGCCGGTCCATGTTCCTATTATTACACTATTGACAAATAATTTGGCTAGAAATAAGAAGAAATGCATTGAAACAAGTCAGAAACATCTTGAAACCGAGATGGAGCATCCTAATGTATTGGCTTCTCATTTCTGAAACAACCATGTGGAAAGACAAATCCCGTGGTCATGGAAAAGATGTCAGCGTGTTTGAGAAGGGTTAAATCATTGGCATTGAGCAGAGAAAACTTCTAAGGAGAAGCCGAAACTAATCTACTACAGATCTGAACCCCAGTGAGAGTGTTAGGGATGAGCTGGAGAAGGCTTTGTGCAGTGGTCACTCAGTGGTCACTCAGTGGTCACTCAGTGGTCACTCAGTGGTCACTCAGTGGTCACTCTCTCACATCATCAACACAAGATCAAGTGGGGAAAAATAATGCAACACTGGATGGATTTAAATCTTTCAATAACGCAAAAGCAAATGTGTGCTGTAATAAAAGCTATAGGGGGTCCTACCAAATATTAGAGCTTGTGCCCCTTTTTTTCTGTGGCGACTTTTCTGTCTTTGAACAGGCCGCGTACATGATCTGCTTTCAAGTACTTTTAACAAATCTGGATAACCATTTTAGTCAAACGTGTGCACTTACGGTGTTGTCCTCCTGGATCTCGAGTGTGTATTTGAGCTGTTCTTCACTGGAACTGCCCTCAGGTCGACCCCACTCCAGGGTGACCCAGGACACGCCAGCCCGGACCAGTCTGGGAGCCAGGGGCAGAGCTGGCAGCGTGCCCATAGTGTAGTACACCACCTCTGTGCTGAAGCCACTGCAACACACATTATTATTGTTATTATACCTCTAAATATTTGTAGATAGTATTAATATGTTGATACAGGACAGAGGGTTACAGGTGCAAAAGGCCTGAGCCGTGTAGTGAGTTTCAAAAGGTGGAGATTTAAATGAGCACACGATGGGAGAGTCACGATTTTAGTGAGAAGAAACCTCATGATTTCACAATTATTGACAACATGGCAAAAACGACAGTAAAATCCTTAATCATTTTAGTGCCGTTTTATAGGTTACACTTCCTCAAGTACAAGACCAGCTTAGTTGAGACCACGGATAGAAATGATCTCACGCTAAATTTGGTATTTACAGCATTAGCTGTTTATCAAAAAATAATATCCCAATCAAATACAGTAAATAAACTAAATCAAACTTATGAAATCAAACTTTGTGAATGATAAATGAAAGCTAATGTAACAATCAGACAAATTAAAATGTGCTTTTCATTATCTGAGTATATATTCCATTGAAATTGCTTACAGTATATACACCACTCGTGTTTATGTAGAGCTACATTATATATATATATATATATATATATATATATGGGTGAAAATAAAGCACAAAAAAAAGTCTGTAATTTTAGTTTGATATTCTGAATTTGGAAATTCAGGTTGATTTTATTTTTCATTTCAATGAAGAAAAACAAGTTTTGTGTTCAGCGAGGTCATCCAATCTCTCTCCCCCTCACTTCCCCTCACTCCTCCTCGCTCCTCCTCGCTCCCCCTCGCTCGCCCCCGCTCGCCCCCTCTCACCCTCGCTCTCCTCCCACGTTCTGTGGTCCTACATGGAGACGCTACATAATGACAAATAGGACTGTGAGTGGCGATGGAAATGGAAGGGAAATGACGGAAGAAAGAAAATGGCCAGTAAAGAACATGTTTCAGTCCCCTACAGTGCATTATATTTCATTATATTCTATACATGTTTATGGCTTGTTTCACCACCTGGCAGAGCACACCTACGCTACTGCATACAGCTCACAGTTTGTGCGTACAACCCATGTCATCAGCAAAAAGCACTGTATGCAATAACACGTGGTGAGAACTGAACTACCAACCTTTGGGTTAAAGGGTGAACGGCTCTACCAACAAAGCCACTACCGCTCTGAAATAAATGGGATTTGAAGTTGACTGACCACCTAACGACCAACATTATCATTATTGGCAACTACATGGAGCCCACAACCCGAGCAGCAAGTGTTGTTTATCTCGTAAAATCAACAACGCAATACCAACTGCAGCACATCCACCTTTTATCAGAACAAGCGTCATATATTTCATAAATTGAGCTGTAGTACTTGGAGTTCACCTTATTCCATTGTAAATACGGTCAAACTTACTAAAACTGTGCACATCTTTCTTGCTTCTAACACAACATTTTAGATGAAATGTTCTATACCGAATCCATAGCATAATTATTACAAAACTATTACAAATAGACTGTCATTTTGAGTAGTTCTTACTAGTTCTGATAAAGCTCAAGATAATTCTGTTAAACTGTTCAGGAAAGGTCACATATTGTCACTTGTTTTAGTATCAATTAGCATCTGTCTATATTTTTGACAAACTTAGTCACAAACCCTTTAGCACGTCGGTAATATTTGTATTCATGAATTTCAGAAGTGTGCACAGCTTATAAATGAAGTTTTTTCAGACGGTGAAGTGAAGCTCAGCCAATCAAACAAACTTTGTTGCAGAGAGTGTCCAGCGCTTTGATTATGTTAGGAAGTACTGCTTTCACAAGACACTATATGAGGGGGAAACGTACTCATTTACGAAGTCCGATCTACTTGCTGCCTCATCCATTAGACCCACAGACAGGTCACATGATCCTGTCCTTGCCTGATACCGGACATAATGCTGTATATGTTCAGTGTACAGTAGCAAACACGTCCGAAAAGTACCTTGTGCCGATGTCGTTGTGCGCAGCCACTCTGAACGTGTAGCCACAGGCCGGGTACAGCCGCGTCAGTTTACAATGCCTCTGGCTCCCGAAGTAATATTCTCTGAAAACACTGTTCTTTTTTCCCTGGAGGAGAACAAATCAAAGTTTAAAATACAAGACTTTGCTAAAAGGGTCAAAATAGGTCGGGTACAATTTTGAAAAGAAATCGCAAAAGCAGAAAACGTATACGAGTAGACAGTTCGTAAGTGTTAATTTCATAACAGGAGTTTGGCCACAACTTAAATTTTAAACCAAGTTCGTACCTGCCATTCAGCTCAATTTTCAATTCAATTTATTTTTTGTAACGCCCCAAATCACAACAGCAAGGGCGAGACGTTAGAATAAAGGACTTTCAAATATTATCGTGAACTGCATTTCGCAGAGTTGAGCAAAGCTCTGAAAATCACCAAGAGATGAGGGACAATTTGGTCCAACTCATTAATAAATTATGTTCATTATTATTGTTTGTTTTTATATGCATACAAAGTGCTGGACTTAAAAGAGAGAAGTAAAAAGAACGCCTCACCTCATCCCACTCCAGAAGGTAGTTTGTGATTTTGGATCCGTTATCGCCCGGGGCCTGGGGGACACAAGAAAAGGACAAAAAGATTAAACGAAATGAAGAGGCAAACAAAAAAGCCAGACAAACACCTGTGGAGTTTTCATCCTCTAGTCTGAGTTATGAACGTTAAAAAGATTAGAGGATGCAGAAGGCAGGTTTGGTCTAGAGCCGTACCCTGTCTCCACAACGCACGCTCCGTTCATGTCAACGCAAACAAGCGAAAAAAGAAAAGAAACAACACAGGACTGAAAATGAAAGGTGCACATTTCTGCAGAATTAACAAGCGCCATCACTTCTGCATTTGTCCTGGCGAAACTCTTTTTGATTTGAGAGAAGCGTCACAAATTGTCTAACAAAGAATAGATTAAATGAGCGAGTCCTGTAAGTTTGAAAACATTGGAGAAGCCGTACCTTCCACTGTAGGGTGAGCGTGCTCTTAGTGCGATGGGACAGTTTGGGGGAAAGAGGGACGTCCGGGACACTACAGTGTGTGGTAAAAGACCCGGCCTCCGAACTCGAGCCCCGGAATGAGTTGTACATCGCAGAAACCCTAAACACCACAAGTCTCGTTAGGATTTCACGCTTAGTTATTCCCGAGGATCCCTGCAAATCGGCTGGAATGACGCGGATCCAAAAGGCCTTACCGTACGTGGTAGTCCGTCGCTGGCCTTAGGTCTTTAAGATGATACTCCAGCTCCTCCCCACTGGAAAAAAAAGTTCGAAAACTCGTAACACTTAAATGAAAAACGGTAGAGTCACAGTAAAAGCTACCTCGACAGCAATACTTTTGAATGGATTTCACATTACACTGATAAAATTTGAAATAGTGGTTGTAGTGTCTGTGTGTGTGTGTGTGTGTGTGTGTGTGTGAAGACTTTGCTTTGCAGTGGCACCAAAGGAAATGCTCTGCCACTATTTTTGGTGTGTATTTTACAATAGAAGCGTCTGGTGTTTGCAGCAGCTCCATTTACCCAGGCTTGGCACCAAAACAAATGCATACGCACAAGTATCATTGTCTGACTGATATGTTTACATCTATTCAAGTAGTGTGAAAGAGGAAGTAGGTGGGTGGATAATGAGTCAGTCCCGTTCTCGTACCTGTACACGAGTCTGTATTTTCCGTCTCTTCCCTTGTCCGACAGAGAGACTTCGTAAGAGCAGGACACCGGTGCGCCGTTACTGAGCCTGTTCACCAGCCCTGCAGGGGGGCCCAGGACAAACGAGCTGCCCGCGCCTGAACATTCGACACCTGAAATGTACAAGTAGAAAAATGTTTGTAAATATATCGTATGGAACAGAACAGAACTGGATTGTAATAACGTCTCACAATGACTGTCGACATTATCATTATGTGCTGTATTTGATCAATGTTAAAGATCTGGCACTTACAAAAGAATAGGCAAAAAAAAATAAATAAAAAATGTTGTTATTCATTGTTCTTTGACTTTGCTGACGACCACCACTGCACTTTGTCTGTTGTGGGAGAAATAGAGGTTTGTCTTGTTTTGTCCAACGTTGCCCTCACAGTAAATGCAGTGTTAATATTAGTACCAGATACTGTAATCAGTAATAGCTAAATGGTTACACAAAATTCTACATATTTTATAATTAATGTCTGTTTACAGAGAATTGAATGAATAATGCACCTAAGTGAGCCTTTGAGTGTCTATAGACGCAAAACAAGTCTGAGCAATATTATTACATATTATATAAACGTGCGTCTCCATGGTAATTTCTCATGTTTTATTCAGAGTTTATATTATGGCCAATATTGTAACCCATCGTTTCCCGCAGTTACCTAAACGACCCATTTCAGCAACCAGTGAAAAAGAATACAGGACTGACATCGCGCCGCAGTGAATTTCAATATGATTCGCTCTTTTGTGTTATTTTCATTGCCAGTTTGAGCATGTCTTTACACATTTCAGCACTGGGCACACAGAGGGGAAACACAATTTAGTGTGATTTAGCTCAGTCTGCTGCTGTCCTGGCGCTGTCATCATCCCTTGAATCGTCAATGAGCTCGGCTGGAGGCACCACAAACTACAACCACGTACGGACCGTCTGAGAGGGAAGACGGATGGACACACGGCAGGGAAACGCATAACACCGGGACAACTGGGCCCCAAGGATCACGCCATTTGACTTCATCCACATAAGGAGGAGCTTCTCAAAATATTTACAACCATTCGGCAGTCTGAGGTGTTACGACGGGAATGAAGTGAGTCAGATCAATATGGCCAGTAGGTTGATCGTGGACACCAGACAGGTACAGCGCGTAGCCTCCACATTGTGAGCTGCGACTATCAAACACTTCACCTCCACGCATTAAGTTCAAAATGTCAAGCTGCAGAACACAGCGTTAGAGGAATGACTTCGAACCCAGAACCGTCTTAATGTGCCACGTGCGCCCTTCGTACGACCTTTCCCTCTATATTAATGTTTGGTTACCCTTAGAAAACCAAAGTTTAATATCCAATTTCTAAATCGCAAAACAAAAGGACAAAGTCACTAGTCAAAGGCGCTGAGGTGAACATTTTGCACTTTATATGCACGATTCATTATTTAACCTGCTTTGATCCCAGGCAGCTTTAATTCTAAAGAGTCTTAATAGAGTAGTCCGTTTCCGTCAGTGCATGTTGCTATGGTGATCTGTCTGGTTTAAGACTTGAAGAAGCACCTCTCTTCTGGTCAAAAAGTATTATGTAGTGAGCCGTATCTGAACATGTGTTTTAAGTACATGTATTTAGTTACTTCTAAAGCTCTGTATATGGATGTGAGTTAAGAAAGTCAAAATGTTTGAGAATTAATCAAATGATAAAAAATAATTTGGACAAGAGAATGTACTGTATGTAGCACCATAAGCAAGTACATTAAGATCGCTAGCTTTACATAATCAGACTTGACATACAAATAAATTAATATAAGGAATCCTCTTGCTCACGCTCAGATTTCCTTCCAGTCTTAGAAGCCGTCCCGCCACAGATGTAAACAGAATTGCCGGGAGCAGCTAATATTGTGAAGATTTTAATGACATGTTCTCTCATATGAGTTCTTCCTCCGCGACACCTGCCTCTGCTGCGGCAGGCATTGAAGAGAGCACTCAAACAGAATCCATCCGAAGCCAATGCAGCTGCTGAGCGCGAGTCAGAGGGCTTCAATCAATAACACCAGATCTATCTAACCCATTCTTCTCTGTAACCTCGTGACATTACAACTGCGATCACCTACGGCTGTACTGAACGAGCCTTCCATTTTTCAATGGGTTTTCAAACTACAGGGTTGTTTTTGAAGTAGTTTTTTTCACTGTTGTCCTATTTTAGATTCATATAAAACCAGGATCCTGACCAACTTAAATGAGAAATTTTAATAAAAATGTCCTATTTAGTTCTGATTTACTCCTGCTTTAGTTTAGTTTGCTGTTCAGCCCTGGTTCAGTTCCACTTATAGCTTTTTCACCATTAGGCAATTAATATCACGAGTTCCAATTTGGCGCACTGATATATATATATATATATATATATATATATATATATATATATATATATATATATATATGTGTGCCAAATTTGAACTAGTGATATTAATGTATATGTGTAATATATATATATATATATATATATATATATAAATATTTTTTTTACTAGCAACAAAGTAAACGTGTCTAAAACGTTCACATGGTTTCCATTCACTAAGCCGACGCTGCCCTCATGTGGCCATCATGCAGCGCTTCAAGTACAGTGTGACAATTTAGAAATCACAAAAAGGCCACGTTTTTTTTCCATTTTAGTACAGTATTTTAATAATGGTATGATATTTTTGTTTTATTTTTAAATACAGTTATACTTTTTGATTTCATTGAATTGGAATTGCATCTTCATTTTACAATTATGTGTCATTTAGTGAGATTTTTAGACATTCCAAAATATTACACTTTGAAGAAAATGGATTTGTGCGTGAGGAAAATACTTGCCTGTGGTTTATCGATTGCGGACAGCATGTCTTGAACTCGTTTCCCGTCCAGGTCATTATCTGAAAGAAAAAAGAAAAGCAACACTATAATTTCAATGCTTACAAGTTTTATATCAAACTGATTTTATATGAGATTGGCACTTAAAAGTAGAAAATAAAGCAGCAGAATTATTCGGCAACATTTTACACAAAAGACCAAATCAGAAATTGCATGAAATAGTTGTACATAAAATCTCACAGTAATTTTGAGTATTGAAGCTGGATCTAATCTTAAAGGTAACTTGTTGCATCCAAGCACGGGACATTCTTCTAGTAAAACGCTTTGTATTGAGTGTTTTGTCATCCACATTAGACCTTAGTCAGAAGACATTTACAACTTCTCACTAGCAGCGCAACACATGTTTTCTTAATCAAGAAACGGTGATGAACAACTGGAAAAAGAAAAGAGTAATACGCATTAGTCATGAAATCCTAACTTAGAGCAACATACAAACATGGTTCTTTAGTTCTGCACAAAAGCGGCTGTTGATAACTCCACCCTCATTAGCTGATAGAAATCGCTTCAGTAATCATGATTATGGATTATTTTCAATCAGGCGTTTCTACATCTGTGGATAATTGCTGGCAGGGAAATTTGACGTCAGCTTCAGTGACATCATGTTAAAAGTACAATGCCAAATGGATGGATAGGGTTTCTCCTTACAGTGAATCTCCAACAAAACAAGGAAGGAATTGTGTGAGTGATACAGTGTAATGCTTGTCCCAGTGAAAGGAAGACTGAGATTTTTGTTATATAGGATATGCAATATCAATCAGGAAATGGAAAAGTATGAAGGACTGTACTAATAAAATGCATTCATTTCTTGTTCAGCACTTTTTTGTACAATTACATCTTTTTCTTTGTGGTATTTGTTGGATGGATCAGTGATATCGGAGGGATTTTCCTACTGGCATCGGTCGGATATTGGAAATTTTGCAGACATTTGGCAGCAATAGTTTTTTTTCTAAGCTCCCCGTCTCTTTGTGCCATTTCCAGTTCATTCCCAGATTTGTCTTTTTGAACAAACGAGTAAAAATAGAAATTAGGCTAAAATTATGACTGTACAAATTATTGTGTGTCCAGATTCTTAAAATAGTGGGTTTAGAATGTTGATATCAGAAAATATCCAGCCTCAAAGTTCTTATCGGACCATGACTGTTTGAAAGCGGGTATTTTGTCGTCACAGCAAAACATCTGCCCTCACCATGCAGTGATTTGTAAATTGTAAGTCTGATGCCCTTCCAGAAAACCTTCCCCTTAACTACAGTATATATGCACACACTGTAGGCTCAGAACTGTTCAGAAGCTTGTGATTGACTGGTCATAATTAAATGAATTAGTTTGTACAATTGACTTTTTTTTCCTCCAAAATGTATTCCACAACAATTTGACAAGAGCCATATAAAGACTGGATGTACAAAGTCATACTCCCTCAATATATTAGTCGTTCAAGTGTTTATTTTAATTTTACCTCATTTATGGATGATGTCAACATATAAGATTAACATCAACAAAAGGCTTCAATAGACTCAGACATGAAAATAGCCATAACGTCATAGTGCCATTAATAAAAACACTTCTTTAAAAGGTAATGAGCCACTTTCAAGCTTTTAGGAAAATGACTTTTAGGTATGCATTGTAATTTTAGCATGCTGTTATTTCTTCTCCTGCAGCGTCTGGGTTTCTGACAACTACTTTAAGCCACTTGTTGAAATACACACGCGCACACACAAGTACCGAATACCCCTATGCAAATATAAGCTAGAAAAACACATGCACTGGTCTGTTTTGACATGTCCAGAGGTAATTTAGGGGGCACCAGGGGGCAGAGCGGTGGGTAATGGAAGACTGTCCCCCAGGTTTGATGCTCTGGCCTGGGGTTTTTCCATCAGAGGAGGCCTGCTTTTCTCATCTGAGCCGGAGCACTGTAAATCACGCTGAGCACATGTGGCTGCGGAGGGGAAGGAGCAGGGGCATGAGGAGAAGAGCGAGGGCCTGGAGAAAGGGTCTGAAGAGCTACCGGTAATTGTCATGTTGCAGTTTGAGAAGAGTTTGTTACAATAAATGGCTTTCCAAACATCAACTCAGTGCCGGAAAGTATTGTTAAGCAAACGAACCTCAGTATATTAGCTGAAATACACCCAGAGCTCGAGGTTATAGACCCTTTTTTGTGTGCAGCTTACAACTCAACAGTACAATAAAAACTGTGAATGTTACCTATGGCAATTCATTTAATGGATGATACGGTATGTTATGTTTTCTGGTTGACATCTTCAGTTCATAGTTTAATTCTGTTTCTCTGCAGGGCGTGCGATCACTCTACCTTTATACTGTAAATCCTGTTTATTGTTAGCATGTATATTGCTCTTTATTGACCATTTTGTCTGCTTGTAATACATGTCTTTGCTTCTTCTGTGGCCAGTGAAGTTGAACAATAACAACAGCTTAAGAAAGTTCCATTTTGCTGTTTGGATAACAAAGTAATCTAAAATGTACTTGCCCTTTAACCCTTTGCTTCTTACTTCCAACCAGGGGTGGAAAGTAACCAATTACAAATACTCATGTTGCCGGTTATTGAGTAGATATTTTGAATGATTGCTCTTTTATGAGTATATTTTTAAAAATGCACTTGTAATTGAGCATATTTCTAGCCATGTAATTGTAATTAGCTAATCATTAGCTCAGTTACTGAACACAAACATGTCGTTCCAGTCTCTCCAGCCTCGAACACATTTCACATCTGCTGAGAATATACATATTGTGGTTTAAAACAACTTCATTTCACGTTGAACAGCTGCATTTCTCAAGTATAGTACAATTTTGAGAGCTGTACTTGAAATGAAGGCTGGGAATCACGGGGGCCCTCATGATACGGGACGCGACACATGGCGATAATCCAGGCATGTCCAAACTATGACCCAGAGGCCAAATGTGGGGGCTTCTTGCTAAGACAACAAAAAGTAGTACTTTGTACCGGAAAATTGGAAACATTCAAGCATGTTGATGTTATGCCAACCTAATATTAATGTTCCAAGTCTTATTAAACTATGTCAAATGCAACATTTCAAATGATTCACTTCGTTGTGGCCCTCTGCTCCGTATAAGTTTCAAACTGCGGCCCTTGGTGAAAAAGATTTGGACATCCCTGCGATAATCGGTATATTGCACATGATATTCTGCAATATGTCACTATCTTTTAAGAACCAAATACATTTTAACAACAGCATTTCTTAATAGATGTCAAATGTTTTGCATTAAAAAGTTCTCTGAAGATATCTGAGTAAAATAAACTATAAACAAAAATACTGATATATTAATACAGTACCCATGATATCAATACTGTATCACTAAATTTAGTATCACAATATATCAGTACTTCGATATTTTAGCGCACCCCTAATGTAATTGAGTGGGTTATAGTTTTACTTACGCACAAAGTTTCAGTGCTCTTTGCGCTTCTAACACTGAACACATATATTACGCACACAATAGTTCTTTGTGCGCGTGTGGCATCAGTAAATACGTGTTTGTTTTGAGCAGAGCAGCCCTTAAGAGCAGCCCTTGTGATGAATGATGCCAGTGTGCGTACGGCGCGGTGCGCACGTGTCAGAGTGTGTGCACGTGTCAGAGTGTGTGCGTGTACGTGTGCGTGGAGGTGCTCGGATGACTCATGGCAACAGTGATGTCATGGAAGCACGACCTGGGATTGACCCCTACGGCGAGTGTGTGTGCGCGCGCGCGCGCGTGTGTGTGTGTGTGTGTGTGTCGTGTGCGTGCCGGAATAATAAAGAAAGGGCAATAGAGAGAGGCTGATCATGTTACCGTGATGAGAGTCGGGCTACTGCGGGTTCAACAGGTGGAAATGTACACATGCACTGTTACCACTCAGTATACCGGTACTGCATTGTACTGGGGATTTACCAGCGGAGGATGAAGTAACCTGCACTCAGGTGAAAGTAGTGGAAACTCAGAAATTAAATAAATAAAGACAAATAATAGATAAAAGTACCAAAAAGTTCCAGCGAAACTCATAACAAGCCATCGTCAAGGAGGATTTACCAGGAGGGAGAAGCAGCAGCAGCAGCAGCAGCAGCAGCAGCAGCAGCAGAAATAGTAGTAAGTAGTAGTAGTAGAAAAAGTAGCAAGTAGTAGTAGTATAAATAGAAGTAAGTAGCAGTAGTAGAAATAGTAGTTAAGAGTTAGTAGTAATAGTAGAAATAGTGGTCAGTAGAAGTAGTAGTAGTAGAAATAGTAGTAAGTAGTAGTAGTGAGTAGTAGAAATAGCAGTAAGTAGTAGTAAGTAGTAGTAGTAATAGTAGTAAGTAGTAATAGAAATAGTAAGAAGTAGTAGAAATAGTAAGTAGTAGTAGGAGTAGAAGTAGTAGAAGTAGTAGTAACTAGTAACTTTTCTTGTGGAGGGTCAGCCACCTGCTCGTCTCCATGGAGATGTATTGAATGCCATGCTGGGGAACATTCAAGGCAAAGCAAAACGTGCACCTTTAATTTACATGTGAAGTCAATAAAAAGATTTGCATGAAAGCTGCACTTTTAAGACCGCCCAGAGGAGACCGCCTGGTTTGAGCTGAGAGAATAAAAGCTGCATGAGTAGTAGTAAAGAGAGGTGTATTCAAGTCAATAAAATATTGACATAAAATTATGTTCAAAATTAATTAATCAGTATTTTACATCTTGGTCCACTTTGGGACTGCAACAACAACAAAAATACAATTTAGATTTTCTTTTTCCCAAAATTCGGGTGATACGCGATACTTTCAAAAACAAATTTCCACAAAAGGCCCAAACTGTCACTTTCCACCTCTGGACTAGCTCAGAGACGGACATCTTATTACAGAGGAGTCAAAATAGGGAACATGAGCTTTTTAGGGTAAAAAAAGTGCTCCGTCTTGTAGCTGCACGTCCAAAACGGCTTCAAACTGCAAAGAGGAGACGTGGAATTCCATGACGTTATGGCTCAGCTGTCAAGTTCACCCGGAGCAGATGTTAGGAAGAATTAGACAAGTTTGACTTAAAGCAGACCGACATTTAGACTGACGCGCACCTATTTGATGTGTCAATTTTGTGTTTTATTTTTATTCTTTGAAGGCGCACAATGTAACTTTTCTTGTGGAGGGTCAGCCACCTGCTTGTCTCCATGGAGATGTATTGAATGCCATGCTGGGGAGCAATCAAGGCAAAGCAAGACGTGCACCTTTAAATTTACATGTGAAGTCAATAAAAAGATTTGCATGAAAGCTGCACTTTTAAGACCGCCCAGAGGAGACCGTGGCCTGGTTTCAGCTGAGAAAATAAAAGTTGCATTTTGCTACTGGCGTTATTGCATTCTTGACACTTCAAAACACTGCACAAGGTTAAAATATAATTCCAGGCAATAAGTTATCATGACGTCTTTGGTTCAGACTTGCGTGGTCAGGTCTGGCTTCTTTCATGTGACGAGTGCATTAAGCAAAAAGGGGTTGTGCCAAATAAACACTTTCTATTTATCGAACTGGCATCCACTACGTTGACAAATATATTTCCACATGTAAAAAACAAAACGAAAACCCCAAAATGATGGCATATACAGCATATACCGGTTCAAACAGTACAGCAATAACAGAAGATCAAAGTGACTCAAAGCCAAACAGTTGACAGAGCTGGGAGACAATAAGAATGTTTTATTATTTGATTTGCTTTACTGTAATTTAACAGAAATGCAAAGACACTCACTACTGGGACATTTATGTGCGGCGTAATACTATAATTTGATACAGAACAAAGCCATATAAAACACTACAAGCCACAAACTAGGGCCATGACAGAAGCAAAAGATTGATTTAATAAATGTCGAGGCCTGTAATAAAGTCTGCATCAGGGCAGCTTGAGCTCACTTCTGAGTGTAACTGCCGGCTGCGGTCGCTCGGTCCAGCTGCCCGAGTGCTTAATATAAAAGACGACCGCAAAGCACCAGAACCGTGTCCCAAAGTAACACTAGACAATCAGCTCCGAGCATGTCCTCCTCTGTCCCTGCTCCTCGGGCTCCTGTCAACACACACACACACACACACACACACACATGCTCACTTCCTGTCCCCACGTGACCTCACATCCTGTCGTCCGGACAACTGGCTTTCATTATGACACAGAGAAGGACAGAGACACACGAAGGAGGGGGCAGAGACGACGCAAGAGACTGAAACATACAGTACAAATTCTCAAGATTAAATTATTATTATTTGACATAAGAAGACAAGGTAGAAGAAGCAGTCCTAATGTTTTAATTCAGTTAACTAATTAGTAACTGAAGCTGAAGAACCACATAATGGACTGGGACGGAGCCAAAGGTACTCAGACAGGAGACAACAAACATAACAGTGGCTATGGAAATCAGTAGTACACTGAACCGGGACGAGGGGGCATCCCTGTTTTCTCAAACTTGGGATATTGTTCTAAAGAAATCGCACCGCAGAGGGCGCTGTTGTCCTTTCAACTTAACTACATTGTGTTGAGTGCTGCGTTTTTGTATCTTTTTGGCAACTGTATATATTGTGTGTTTTTAGCTGTAGCTGTAGTAGTTGTGTAGTAGTAGTAGAAGTAAAATCACTTTATGATAACTACACTTTTAACAGTAACAAATCATGAAAAAAGACTAATTCATGAGGATTTATTCATGTTCAGTAACTACCTAACTAATGCCTTAACCCTGAGTGCTTAATCAAGCCTGAATCATTCTTTATAAAGTATTTGTTCATTATGATTCAAGTCTGTGTTCATGCTTTGTTAGGGCTAATTAAGCAGTTATTATAAAGTGGTGCTGTTTATTCTTGTGTGCGTCTTCTACTTCCTCCTCTGCTGCTGAGCCTCCGACACTGACCCCATTTGATGAAGGTGGATCGTGGCTGGGGGGACAGACGGTAAACCAGTGTAGAGGACAAACAGTGACGTGTCTGGTGGCGAGATTATGCAGAGAAAAACAAAACAAAAAACAACAACAAAAAACACTGGGAAATTGAGCGACTGTGAGTGAGCCGCAGATCAGAAGAGAGGAGGGAGAGGGAGACGGAGGAGGAAGGGTAGAATGGAAAAGAGGATGAAAGCCGCCCGACGAGCTTAGGAGGATGTGAGGCTAGATTACTCAAGCCTGTGCAGCATCACGGACAGACACGCTCCACACAGCTGGGACTCCATACGACAGAGCGCAAGTCAAATCCAACAGACTCATTCAAGACAATAATAGACTCAAGAGTGGGAGGGGCGCAGTATTTTAGCTCCTCTGTGTCCAAAATAGACAGAGGAAGTGATGACATAACAGCAAGTGGAAGTAAAATATGGTTTTCACCCTTAAATCCTAAATATAACTTCATCACTAACTACAGTATATCCAGTTTTGTTTAATTCTACTCCTGTTACAAATGAAGAATAATCAAAGTTCTTCTGCCTTGTGTTAACATTCTAGTACTAGTATTTGTAGTACCAATTGATAGTATTGTCAAGCGGAATAATATATCGTTTTTCTATTAAATCCAAAATATAATTTTAGCATAAATAGTCAATAACTACATTATTCACTTTATTTTTATGCCAGTTGCAAAGGAGGAGCATTCACAAGGTTCTGGCTTCTGTAACGTTAAAGTAATAGTAATATAATTGTGAAGTGGAAGTAAAATATAGTCTTATAACTTTATAAATAGGCATTATAGTACGATAATAGCTGTTGTTATAGTACATGTGAATTTTAATCAATAAATAATTTAATAAAAACATATAGTATCAAAAAGAAAAATTTTGTTGGAAAAAGAAATTGGTATTTTGTGGTCTTGTTTTTGAGTTAAAAATTGCTTCGAGCCATGTTTACACTAATAAATTTGCTGTATTTCCCCAGTATTGTGACAAATTAGTCCTGCATTTTAAAAAGTCATTGAAAGCAGCTTTAGGGCCTCTTTTCTGGTCGTCCTCTGTAGCAATAGCGCGCAAAAGCTCATTACCGTTATCTGAATTAGCAGTTCATGTTGCAAATGCAAAATAACCTTGAGCTACATTTACTAATAGTGATTATGTGAGACAACCAAGACAACAGAAAGATCTTTGAACAGATTAAGTCAGACTATCATTTAAAACTACTTTGTACCACACTAGTTGGAGTACTTAGGTTTTCCACTCATTCTACTCCAATTCTTAACAACTCTTCGCCGCAGCGTCTGTTCCTCTTAAGCCTGACCAGACCTATTACTACCACACACTTGGATGTTTGTAAAATGAATGCCATCTTTTGGCCGTTTAAATCTGGTCTCTTTGACAGCGGAGGGTGCATTCTTGGCCCATGACGGTGTGCGGTGGGGAGACGCGGCCTGTCTGCTCCGGGACAGAGAAAGAGCTTTAAGGCCAGGAGCAAAAATGTGAAAAATGTGGCAGCGGCCGCTTTGCACACAGCCCCCGCTCCACGCACAGACAGGAGGAGGAGGAAGTACTCAATGTATGTACTTCAGTCAACGTGCAGGTACCTAAACCACCATTACTATTATTTTGACTAATATTACCAATTCTACTATCAAATGTACTCTTTATACAACTAGAGAATGAGAACAACAAGTGAAATTATAATACTGCAACTACTTTAATACAAGAAAATGTATTGCTACTGCTTATACTAACAACCATTGCTTATTTGCTCATACGGGATAAAAACATGCTCAAAAATGTGATGATAATTGATACTATACTCTAGGTTTGGACCTTTACTGAATAGTTTTAAAATGATCTTCTGTTTTGTCAGATCTAGTATAAGACCACATGGTAACAAAAAGGAAGTACTGTTATTTTGTGTTGAAAATGACGATCTAAAAATCCGTATCAAGCTGAAATTATAGTATTGTGCCAACACTAGAGGTGGGCAGCATATTTAATTTGAGATAATATCAAGAACATTTTAATACTGAATATATTGTTTAGAGTAAAAAATGCTAAAAAAAAAAAAAAAGTGATGCAAACTTTCAAATAAGGTTTCATTTTACAGACATTCCACATTTGTTTGATAATTAAACTTTAAATACATTTAAAGACATGTTTCAACACATTTCTGTTGGACTGACATATCATCATCTGACCATCGTTATCAGGATAAATATTGGGATGAATATAAAAAAGGTAAATATTGAGGTAATCATTTTTATCATTATCGGCCACCCCTAGACAACACAAAGTTCAAGGCCAACATTGTACAGTTTTGCCTGTTTAAACTTCGAGTAAAAGTACCTCGTTCGCCCCATTTCTACAAACTACTTAATCTTGCGTTTGTTGGCATCAAAGAACACGTCAAGATCGGATAGCCATCTTTAAGCAAGCCTCTAATCAGCGAGAACAAAGAGGAGAGCGCGAGGCAGAGACTCAGCGGGAAGTTAAGGATTTGAGATATCCGCAAACGGGACAGGAGGAGCGGCGGGGCGATAGAGGAGGGAGAGAACCGGGCCGTAAAGAGGACCTCAAATTCCACAGCATTATCATCCGCTGCATACTGATCATTCCATCTGGTCAACAGCTGGCTCCACACACACGCACATATACAACACATACTTAGGCCTATACAGACACAAGGAGAAGTGATTGGAACATGCCCGAAATGCTGGTTGCCACGGTGAAGGTTTGGTTCTCATGGTCAGGGCGGCGATGGTTTATAAAAGGGGATTAGAGAGGCTTGGGGCGGACGGAGGGACTGGAGCAGAGCAAGGGAGGAGGAGGAGGAGGAGGAGGAAAGGAGCAAATCAGGCCAAAACAGCTCCAGAGTCAAAACAAGTGGCCTGCTTTAGTTTAGTAAATGTAAACTAAACGAGTTGTTTCATTTGACATCGCATGGGAACTTAAGGTACTTCTGTTTATGTTGATTTCAAAAATATATAGATAGATAGATAGTTGGAGGACTTGACAATGGAAGATAGAAAGTTCAAACCCAAATATTACAACATCTAATCATTTGTTTTGGTGGAGAGTCATCAGCTTGTCTCCATGCAGATCCAAATTTATTTTATTAGATTTTTTTGCAAATCTGTGGGACATTCCAGACTAAACAACATCTCCACGGAGAAAAGAAGGTTCCGGACTAGGGCGGTCACTAACGATAATTTTAGTAGTCAACAATGTGTTTTAGAGCCTGCATAGTCCAGATAACGATGATCAAAATATAATTACAATAACTTTGTATAGTCGACTAGTCACGATTAGTCGATTAATCATTATTTCATTGCATGCATTCATTTGACCGGACAACGTACAGTTACATACGCTCGAGGGCAAAGATGCTTGCACCGGATTTTAGGTTTTGAAGCTAATTTCCATCTGCATTCATTGTTTTCATTGATGTATAATGTATAATGGGTAAAATATACAAATAATGGTATAATGACACCTACAGGTTTAACCCAACATTACGAATAAAACAATTCCGTTGGTAATTTTGCATAATTTTTCCATGTGGCAAGAGAAATGTCAGCACAAATAAAAAAGCGCATCGAATTTGAATGGTTCGCTCAGCAGCAAATGTGGTCTGAACAGAGGTGATCTAAGGACTTAGCAGAGATGAGCAAACCGACTGCCTCAAACAAACCCCAAAACACACACAGGCCCAAAAATGTATGTGGGTTTGTGCAAGTGTGTACGTGCGGCGTGGAGCAGCCACCCAGGACAAGCACTGAGGGATTATGGGATATGAGATTTGCAGAACCCTGACCCCATCCAACCCCGCTCAGCCCAAAAAGTCTCGGGAGTGTAACTCTAGACTGGCAGACAGGAGCGGAAGCCTGGTTCACACGGGACAAGCAGATGTGCAGTGAGGAGAAGCCATCACTGATCAACTCATTATCCTTTAGACAGTTGGGAAATATGGAAAAAGTAAACACTATGGAGACTTTTACTACAGCTACAACAGCCTACTGACAACTACTATTACGAAACTACTGCTACTAGCCTATAATGACTACTACTGCTGCTGCTCCACTTAATACTACTTTTACTACAACCCTACAACCTTTCCAAAGTACTATTAGAACCCAATTTACGACTACCACTACTACTGCTCCACTTTTATTACAACTAAAGGGGGCGAAATGACCGAAAATTAGACCAATTCTTGCTGCTTTACAATACAAGATATGTACAATATTCAAATTTGGCATTTTTTCTAAATAAAATACTGAATATTATAATTTTTTTCAAATATTGTGCACCTCTAATTACAATTTCTGCAAGTAAATTGTATTCACTACTAGTACTACTACTACTACTACTGAAAATACCACCACAGTTCCTAAATGCTACTACAACTCTGAGTACTACTATAACCGCTACTGTAATTACTGCAACAATTACTCCAAATTATCCTTTGTAAATGGCTCAAATATTAGTTATACAGAAAGTATAATAAGTTTACACACCAGTAAAGTAGGTCATAACTCTGCACGCTCGTGTCCAGTCAGCTATAGAGGACCAAAAACTACAGCATAGTGAGAGTTTAAAATAGCAAGATCAAGTCTAACAAGTCTAAAAATGGATCTCACGCTCTCGTCCGTGTGACCCATAGAGACATGAGAAGGGAAATGACAAGAGCATGTCGGACACTCACATGTTTCCAAGTCATAATTTCATTCATTTAGCGCTAACTCGAATTAGAGCTATGGAGAGCGAGTAATATTACATAACCACAGGGCAGTCATTTGAGGTTTCATATGCATTATTATTTAATCTATTTATTTTGTGTATTGTAAAAGTATTGGATCAAATTAGTTTAAAAAAAGAGACATAATTTTTTTTTTTTCAAATGAACGCTTTAACTTTTACTTCTTTAAACTACTGTTCTCACTCATCTCCTCATCCAACTCGTCCCTTCCGCCACGTTGCACTGCTCAGTTTTACCCCATACAAACATGACCCTATTTGGGATTGTGGGAAGGTGGCTGGAGACTGCGAGGTGACTGAGATTATCGCCATGGCAACCCACAACCAAACAGCCTAAAGGGACCAGGACAGGGCCGAGTGAAAAGGTTCACATGTTCGGTCCATTACAAAGTTACAGAAGGAGATTGACTGTGGGGTTTGTGCTGAGTCATGATCTGCTGACATAACAAAGATGACATCACCAAAGAAAAACATGATATGGCCATTTCTTTCTGACTAATGCTTTGTTAAATAAGTGGGTCTTACCCAACACCCCCCACTACCAAAATGTAGTCGATTAAAAGTTGACAGAAGATGTCTTGCAGATGCATTAAAAAAACAAACAAATGCGGTGCAGTTTAATTGACTCCGTCCATAATGAATAAGGAGTGCTTATACTGCTACTACTACTATGCAAATAAAACTACTTTTAAACTACAGGTTACAATCTTTAGTACTAACAGCGCTTCTTTTGATACTCAAATACTCTTTACAATACAAGAAACAAAGTAAAAGACAAAAAGGTATAAGAATCAAGGAGATGCAAGTTTAAACAGGTGAGTTTTTAGTACTATACAACTGGATGAGGGACGGTCTACAATAATGATATTAATGCATGGATTTATATACTGCCTTTTAAGACACCGAAAGATAGCAATGCATCATTCATACACCCCCAGCTGCCCTGAGGCAGACTTACGAAAGCGAGGCTGCCAATCTGTGCACTTTTCCCCTCTGAACACTATCAATCAGTCACACACACATACCACATTTATACAAGGCACAGTGGGTGAAGTGTGTTGCCTAAGGACACAACAACAGTCTGCACTAGAGCCACTGCTGCCCCGCTGTGACATTTGGTCTTCCCAGTGGTCTCCCATCAAAGTACAAACCAGGTTCAGCTCTACAGCTTCCAAGATCAGACAATTACCATTGATTTCCATTTGCATAACAGCCTGATTTCCACATCTAATTGGCTAAAAATAGACTTTATCGGCGAGTTACTCTTAGACACATGAAATGCAAATGGTGAATTAGGATGCCACGTGCCGACAGGAGTGAGATGTACTAAACTTTGGTAAAAATTTGCCAATAAAACCTCACTCCATAAGAAATTTGCTGTGAGGAACATTGTTCCATAACTAGAGATCAAATTCACAAATCATTTTGAGTATTTAAAATCATCTCGGTATTGAACTTGGCACAAACGAACAGCACAAGTTTCTTTGCTTTGGAATGACTGGGCCAAGACTTAAAATATCTGACTCGTGTTCACTTGTTTTAGCTGCCATTTCAGCGAGGCAAGAGAGTTTAAAAAGGAATTTCTCTCTGGCTCCAGGAATAATAAATCATATTATGTCTATTTTTCCTTTATTTAATACAATTACAGATGCCTGAACAAGAGCATTGTGCTGCAGGGGTGATAACCTTTTACAACATTTTACATTTCACCACAATTAGCAACAATGAAAAACTAGGATAGTGATTCACAAAGGTTAGAAAGTACAACCTTAAAATATATTAAAAGTACTATCAATAGATTATGCCAAACCAAATCTTAAACAAAGACTAAATCAGGATTAAGATAGGGCAACAAGATTAAACCAGGACTAATAAACATCCAAACCAAGACTAACCGGCAATATTAATAAAGAATTCCTGTCATGACACACTAAACTTAAATCTGGACTAGACTAGACACGCGGGTGCGCTCAAATGGCTAAACCAGGACTAAAACCGGTCCAAATCAAGTCTGCAACAGAATCAAACTGGGCTCAAACCGGGACTAAACAAGTAAAAGTGTGAACACACCCCAAACTGGCACAGGAACAGAACCAATCCAAGTCTAAACCAGGATAAAACCAGGATAAAACCAGGATAAAACCAGGATAAAACCAGGATAAAACCAGGACAAAACCAGGACAAAACCAGGATAAAACCAGGATAAAACCAGGACAAAACCAGGACAAAACCAGGATAAAACCAGGACAAAACCAGAACCATAGCAGATCCCAGCCCGAGTAACACCAGCTGTACCCCTCCCACGATTTGAGAACCTCTGTTTTGGGAAATGCTGCTTCCCCATCTGCAAATGCTAAAATCTTACTTTTTTTTTCGGTTTTGAGAGACTGGCTCTGCAGTGGTGATGGTCCAGAGCCAGGGTAAGAGGGAAAGCCAAGGGGACAACCCAGAAGCAGAGCACATGTGGGAATAAGCTGGCCTCACAGTCACCAATGTGCACTGTATTTGCCAAGTTGGTCTTTTACTCAGACTAGTTTAGAACTGTCTACTTCTGGTCAATGGGACGAAAAAAAAAAAAAGAATGATCTTGAAAAAAGCACAGAACAAGATGTGGATGTTTTGTATCACTTGTCATTTGTGTTTGTTTGTTTTTTTTGCACTCAGCCTTTGCGTCTGTGTTTTATGTGTTTAAAGAAAGAAAAAAGTACAGACAGTATAGATGTCAACAGAGAGTAATATTTTGATATACTACTATTTTGAATTCAAGTTTGATTTAGTTTTGTGTTTGTATGTTATGTTTATGTGAGGGCAACACACACACACACACACACACACACACTGGAAGAAAGGGCAGCGAGGGCAAAGCGTAGGCGGTTGTGAGGTATGCTAACTTGGATCATATTCGGATGCACAGGGCCAAGCAGCGACTCTAGTATGTTTGTTCTCAGCTCTCTGCCTCCCCATCTTTCCATCTCCCCCTCCGCCTGTCGCTGGACTTCAACTTCCAACTATTCCCACCCCCAACCCCCGCTCTCCCTCCTAAATAAACCATCCGTGTACCTCGCTCCACTCATCTGTCGACCAAATTTTGACATTCCTTCGCCCCGTGCCTTGTGCCAGTTCGACACTCGACTGCAAATTGTTTCACGGGAAGCCAAAAGTCGGGGGGGAAAGTTTTGTCTGTCGAGTGGTCCATTGTGCTGAATCGGCCCGATCTCCAGGCCTATACCGAGACCCTAATAGACCGCCCGAAGACATGCGCGCCTGTCTATCAAACTAAATGTAGAGATCTGGCTGGAACAAAGTCTCCATTGGAAACAAAAAAAATGGCATTAATGCACTTATTGTGTCCGAATGTCTGTCAGCCACTCATTTAAACGTGTTAGATTAGGAACGACATCTGTGCTAAAAGGTTGTGCTGAAGCAATTTGTAAAAGACTAGAGTTAATGCAATTTTCAACATGTGTTTACTTGAAATCAGCACAAACACAAACACAAAACGTATGGGTAATATGCTGTAAATATATTAATACTATAAGCACTGTCCAATAAACTGACAGACGACGACAGGAACTTAACACCCACATGCCAAACATACAAAATAGCCAATGTTTCTGAGGCATGAGTTCACTGTGGAAACTGCTTTTCTGGGAATTTTAGTGACCTGGCCATTGACTCGAACAATATTTGCCGAATTATTTATCTAGTGATAGAGAAAGGCTGCCAGTTTGATAACAGCTGTAAGTACATATTGATACAAAGACCTTTACCGGCTGCCTCGGTGAGTGCTGGAGATGTTTGAACAGCTTGTTTTGTACGACTTGTGATAACGTTAATTGCGGCATAAATACACTTTTACACAATTCATTCATATAAAATTACATGATTTGTGGACTCCAAAATGCTTATAACAACAAATATGAGCATAGTACGAATGGATAAATAATAGTTTAAATAATATGATGAGGGTCCGACCCGCTTGTCTCCAGGAATGCGTATAGCGAGAAAGTTAAAGTGCATATGACAGGTTCTCATGTTTTTTAAAATTCTGATTGTATTAGTCAGATAGTCCCAGTAAGTAAGTATTTGTATTTTTTTGTTAGAAAAAAATCGAAATAAAAGTTGACAATTTTCTGACAGTTTGAATCATTTAACAAAACGAAGGTGTTGTTAAATAATAATCAACTATTACCATTTGTCAACTCATAACTACTGTGTAATTTAGACGGATTTTGGCCCTTGTATACAATAAGGTTGCTTGGTAACAGTGACCTCCGCATGTCACATCTGCTGCTCATGTCCAACCAGGCAGTAACACCCTAAAATCTTAAATATAATTATGTTCACTACGATTTGGTGAAATGTGAAGTCGGACCTGTCATACGTATGCACTTTACAGAAAAAAAAAAGAAAGAATGGTACATGTTACAAGATAAGGAGACATTAGCGAGTATAATCAGACGGTACTTTCCTCATCAGATCAGTCCATTCACCCACATGCCAGCCTTTGTTTGCATACATGTCTTTGATAAAACCATGGCGAGCGTCTGAAAGGCTCCCTTCAGCTGCTCTACAGGTATGTGCACCCCCCGAACCCCCGAACCCCCATCCCACCACAGCCTAGCCCTCACCAACAAGGCCTTTATTGTAGACAGCCGTAAGACGATAGCGCTCAGGGACGGCTTCAGCTATGTGGTTACCCGGACAACCCGTGCACCTTCCCACCTCCGACCGCCCCTCTCCAGAAGCGCCATTCATCCATTCATTTTTTCGTCTGGGCTGACTTTCTTTGAGGGAATGGGGGGGACGGAGGGACGGCGGGGACGGGGGGACAGAGGGACGGGCGGGGGGGGGGGGGGGGGCGGCGGTGGCAGAGAAAGGTGTGCTTTATACGCCTCGCTCGAATGCAAAAGGCCATTGAGTTTAAACAGGACAATGACACTCACAGGCAGCAAGCGGTGTCCACATTTGGTCGAGATACAAAGTCTGCTGTGCCACACGTGAAAGTCCAAAATGAAATGTTGCTGAGGAAGGAGTTTTTAATTGGGTGATTGGGAAAGGAAGATTGTACATTGTTGCAGATGGTTTCATCACAAAAAAAGAAAAAAAAAAAGAAAAGTTTTAACCTTATACAGTCAGATCCAATTTGTAGTATTATATCTTGGAAACCAACTTTTTGGACCAATCTTCATTTTGGGAATCACTTGGATATTAGCGATATTAAAATGAATTCAAAAATATCATGCCTTATGTTATTTAGCCATATCCTTCAAGTTATTCTATGATCACTAGGGCTGGAACGATGACTTGACTAATCGTGACTAAAAAATATAAATAGCTATAGCTAGTCTATCTACTGTGCTGTAAACTGACTGTAAAACACCTGCCTTAAGACCTTTTTATAGTAAAAAAATTACTAAATCAATATGTCAAAAAAATATAGAAGTCTTCAGTCACCAGATTTCAACCATTGAAATCACAATCTGCAGATTAATCAGAAGAGACAATGGTTGCGGTAAGAATACGCCAAAGCCGCACCGTGTTGGTTCCAGTCTCGCTCATGTCGGGTCTTACCTGGTGTGTGCGTCTCGGGTTCACTGTTTCGAGGGCTGCTTCTGAGTCGCCTCTCTGGCTTCTTCCCCCCAGGACTGACTCCGCCCCCTGATCCCACCGATCCCAGCGACGGGGCGTGGGACTTGCTGCTGCATCAAAAACAAAAGAACGGTTCAAAAAAACCTTTGAAATTAGATCTCGACGTTGTATTTTCCGTGGATAGTTTAACAGATTGTGCAGGTTGTAATGGAAAGAATAGACTAGTTTGGAGAACAAGCAAAAAAGGGACACTCAATATTACAGTAGAAATTGAGACCTATTGGAAGACTTGATTAAAATAAAAGAATTGTGAAATGCATTAAAAAATATAAGTTATCAATAAAGAAGAATATCCTGTTAATAATTGTCAGATGATTTTATGTCAGTCCAACAGAAATGTGTTAAAACAAGTCTTTAAACGTATTTGTTGGGATTGAATTCTCAGACAAATGTGTAATGTCTGTAAAATTAATAATTTAAGCGCAGAAATGAATCATTAAAAGTGTAGAAAACCCTTATTCAAGTTTATAACATCACTTTTTTCTTCTTTTTTGTTGCATTTTTTCTATGAACGAAATACTCGACATTCAAATTTTGCATATCTTCAAAACAACATTCACGATGTGATCTAAATTTTGATATATTCCCCACTTCTGAGTAACCCAGATCTTTCTATTCCGACATATTTCTTGAATTAGATTGAAAGTTATGTGGTGGTAAAAACTGACACCTGTCACTGTCAACCACAACAAAGAAAAGTGATTTCATACACAAACCACATAATTACTACTACAATGTAATCGCCATAATCACCTGTATCCATTGTGCTGCGGGCCCAGGCTGTTCTTGTAGTGAGTGGAGGGAGGGGAGTTGAGTCGGTTCTGTCGCTCTAGTCGCTTTTCATTGATCTTTTTGGGCTGTGGCTTAGTGTACGTCTCTTCTCTACTGTTGATGTAGTTGGACATCCCATAAACGGGGATGATTTCTGGAGGATGCCAAAACAAAAGAAAAAAAACATGTAAATGCAGCAAAATGATTAAATTAAATTATTTTTTCTTTGGACGGGGTGCACAATACAAGCAATACTGTCAAAACGCATTGTCCTAATCACAAAAAAAACTAGAATAGAAACAGAAAAATTTGAATTCGTTGAAATTGAACTTGACAAAAATATAGAGAATTACTATGATTACAATCAAATTAAAAAGGTTATTTTATTAGTTTCACGTTGCCAACAAATGTGCTGCCCATAATCAATTTCACATGTTTCACTCCCCACTGTTACCAGCAGAGGGCGCCAACTCACACATTTAAAACAAAAAACAAAAAAAGTCTAGATAAAACATAACATGCAGTAAGGCTGTGCAAATGGCCAAATTGAAATTGATTATATGTGATTATAATTATTGGTCAGACTTGTTTATCGCTTACATTTCTCTAGCCTACAGTTTAGCATTAGCATTAGCCATAGTTGTTTTGTTAAGTCAGCTGGAACGCGCTGAGGTCAAAACTCGTAATGTCCATGTGGGAAATGAACATTTATCACACTGAAACCCATGAACAGGAGTTTAAAATGTCCTTATGGCGCTGTCGTTACCTTGGTCGGTGTACATGGGGGGCAGGTGGTGCTGGTAGTACTGTGGCGGTATGTCTCCCGGGCTCACTGGGGGGTAGAAGGAGTGGGAGTTGGGGATGAAGTGCGGGTGGGTCAGGTAGGGCGGCAGGTGGTGCGTGGGGGAGAGGGCTGGAGAGTAGGAGGGAGGGTAGCACTCGGGACTCTGCGGGGTCACCACCACCCGTCGAACCCCTGTGGTGTCCTCCAAAACCTGCAGAGAAGAGCGGACGGCGTCATGGTGAGAGCGGGGGGCCGTGTGGAAAGTGGTCGGATTTTACTCGACAGGTGTTCAGATTGTTTGTGTGAAAATGCAATAGTGGCAAAAAGGATGACCAGATTTGTGAACAGTTTTTCAACCTGATTTGGACGTTCAAAACTCGTTACATCAAGCAAATATCAACAAACGTATTTTAGTTTTAAGAGGTTTAACGGGTTTATACTTTTATTTTGTTTCCCCTCAAATTAGATGAAGTTACTGAGCAAGATTGAAAAGGTCTGGAGACTTTGGACAGAGCTAATCCGGAGGTTCAGAGAAAGACTATTATAAAGATGTATAGATGTTGTGAAGCTCATCGATCTCCGTGACGACAATCTGGTGACGCCACAAGGCAAAGTAAAAAAAAAAGCTTTTGTATCTGACTGTGTTAACTGACATAATATTACAAGTGTATTATTAACTTACTAGTCACAAGAGGAATTGTGATCTATTTGACAAATTGAAAAAGAGAAATTGAAGTATTTCAGTGTTGTTTGGTGTTAAAAACTTTGGATCATAAATCAATCATGATGTTTCTTCTTACAATAATCAAACCAATATTGAACAAATTTGATATCGGGACATCCCCATGTGCAATTGGATCTACGCATGATAGAGAAGTTAAAAATTGCGAAATATGGGCATAAAAGCAGTAACATTTCCCTGGAGACAAGCAGGTGGAAGACCGTCCCACTAGAAAAGTTATAAAGTGCCCCTTTAAAACATTTCTATGCATCAGAATGAATACAAACATACAACGCCAGTCTCATAGGTTGTGTAGCAGGTCTAAGATAGTGTGTTGATACTTGTTAGTTTGACCACCGACCAACACAATGATGAACGGATTAACCATAACAAACATAAATAAATCTGTGTATTGAAGGGATTTTTGTTAACAGCCTCACGCTACAACAGGCAACATGATTAATAGATTTTACATTTAATTGTTGCTATGAATGTATTGTGGATGGATATAATATTTGATTTCACTGTATAATATATTTGTAATTGATGCTGCCGGTTATAAAGCCTGAACATCCCAAATCATATTGTTTCTGTGACAGCCCAACACCACAATACATCCTTTCCACTTGTATTTAGAAGTTGTTTTGATGAGAAATCCCTCTACAATGCGTCAAACGCTTCCGAAACAATGTTCAAAGCAGTGCCTCAGATTACCATAGACTCAGTGCATACATCTACAGAGGAACATCCTACAGAGGAGCACCCAGACCCAGACGCACATTCCTCCTACTCACTTCAACACAGCCAAACAGGCTCCCCGCGGAGAGGGGAAGTCACCCTCCTGTCCCAACAACAACATGGCACCAACACACAACGCCAGACGAGGCCAAATTACACCAAATAATACCAAACAACACAACATAAAACCCAATAAGGCAATAATACAGAGAAAGAGATTGGTGGTAAATCTGCACTAGACATCCCAAAAAGAAACTTGAATGGCAAAATGTATGTTTTGAAATATGAAATAGGGATAGAAGTACATACACAAGTATCATACATCATACTACATATTTTGTGAACAAAACATGTGATAATTGAATGTGAATGAAAGAAATGCAAAACATAAAGTTCTCAAATGAAATGAACTGAAATGTTGGGGTCCTACATCTTCATAAATCACTGTATTGCATCTAAAATCTGGAGGATATTTAAATGTTAGATTAAAAGTGATTGCTATTAAATCCATAATCATCCATTTCTATTAGATTATAGGCTATTTAATTAAAAAGGGTTAGATGTAAACAACAAAATAGTACTAAATGCATTATAAAGTATTTGTAAGTTACTACTACCACTACTACCAGTGCTCTAACTTTTACTATTACAGCCACTCCTACCGCTGCATAGCCATAACTATATATTTTCTTCAGTTGTAAAGTACCCTATTTTTAAAGAATCTAAAATTGTCTGAAGTAAAGCAGGGTATGTGTCACTTTCATGTGTGCATCCTGCAGTGACATACAGGTCAGATCTACATCAGAGCAGGATTTTGCTCTTGTTTTCCTGTAAACGCGGTGTTTTTCTGCAGAAGTTTAGAAATGGACAGCCTGGGGCCTCCTCTCCTCCCCCGCCCCCCTTTCTTTCAGGACACTCAGATCAGCTCTTTCTCCCCCCTCCCTATTCTGTCGAACTCTTTCTGCTTGTTGTGTTTTCACTGTTGATCCACATGTCACCCCTGACTGTGATGGTCTGTGTGTGGCCTATTTTCGAATAGTGGTGCCAAAATGCGTAACATTTATTTATTCTTCTTTAGATTTACTCACGTAACTTTAATTCATCATATATATTACAGTTGTAAGAGTGTTTTTTATCAACAATGTATGATCACTTACTAATCTGTCCCATCGATTCCCTTCTTTTTGGTGTATAAAGTGAGTAAACATAAGAAATACTTTTAGCTTCTTATTTTAGTGCCAGAATACCAAAGAGCATGTGTACCAAAAAGTGTATTGTAGTCGCAATAAGTATAGCAGAGAAGTAGGGCGGTCAGTAACGATTTTTTATTTTTATTTGTCAACTAGTCAAATGATTATTTCTATTGTACATTGAGACTTTTTTTAAAATACATTATCAACTAAATAAAGGTTGAAATACAGTGACTGAAGGCTTCTAGTTGTATAATATTTCCAAATAAAATCAATTATTGAGGAAAATTGAGGAAGACATTTTTACTGAGTAATGTCACTATCTTTGTTATAAAAGGTCTTGTTGTTATAGTCTTTATAGTCCAGATAATGACTAGTCAACCAGTCTCGATTAGTTGTATAATTTTAGCAGCCCCACACAGAAGGAGTTACACATTCTGAGTACATCTTCCATTTCCACAATATACAGTATATACAGTACGGTTTGCTATTGATAAACTGTGTCATTGTTTTAGCTTGACAAAAACTAAATATCAAATCTGGCACTACTATGAGTACTTTTAATGTGATTCAAGTCCATGCCATATTTACAAATACATCCCTGCCACAACCCTATCATAATGCAGTTGTTGATACACACACACACACACACACAGCACAATACTATCCCCAGTACCAGTACTCGTGTTTGAAATAATTTTATTCCATATTGTACGTTTCTATAAATGTGATTTTATTTGATTGAATTTTTTATTGCCATCTGTATACCCTGTGTTTGTTTGTTTAATTTGTAATTGTGTATATGTTTTTATGTGCCAACAGGGTGCTATTGTATAAATAATGGTAATAATAAAACCCATCTTGCATTGCTGCAGATTTGGCCCATCTCTCTCCCGTAGTTTGTCCAAAACAACCGCCCCACACTCACCCCCACCCAGCGCCTGTCTCCCCTATTGGCCCGTTTACATAAGAGTGACAGCGATTCCCGCTTGCCGTTGGCCTGGTCACTCCTCACACACCCACACACACAAAGACAACACAAACAGACAACCCACTGTGAGGCAATGACCGGCTGTCCACTGACATCGGACTTAAGGAGAAAAACTTTTACCAGCTGTTTAACTAAGGATATATTTGGAAGATAAAGTTACTTAATTAAAATGATAAAAATCTTTCTACGGGGGAACAGTCATAGTATTTTTTGTAGCTGTAGTAGTAGTAGCAATATTAGTAGTGGAAAACATAGGAGTTGTACCACTATCATCACAAATAAATTATGACACTATTAAATTATGAAAGAAACAGAACTTGTACTCATAAAGAATATTGATTTGTCTTTGTCTTATCTCACCATGTCATGCACAAATACAGAAAAGCCAAAGCGTGCCGTCAAACTGAAAAGTGCGCTTGTTCTCTTCAGGGGTAAGTTATGTCTCATCGATGATCATTTAATGGGCAGGAGGGGGTATTACACAACTGTCATTGTAAAAGGGGTTTATTGTGGGAGATATTTAACTCCTCGTAACTCAATTACCCTGAGTGCCAAACAAATAAACACAGTAACTGGTACTAACTGGATTGAGTGGATGAATAAGGCTGAAAAACATTGTTTCATTGTTCTACGTGTCAGTAACAGTCAATTATTCAAAACCAGAGGGGCAAAGTAAATAGGTTTACTTAGTTTACTTAAATGAGTCATATTATGCTAAATCTACTTATCTGTGCTCACATAACAGTGTTCCCCCAACATGAGCTAACTTTGTTTTAATTTGTGTTTTGAGTAAACAAACAAAACATTGTTAGCCCTGAACGTGTCATTCAGTTTTCATAATCATGTGCAATACTATCATAATCATGTGCAATACTGTGACATAATGTCAATCATCCCTGTTTAATATTTTTCTGTCCATATAAAGGCTGTAAATAAGAGTGTTATTATTATTATTATTATTGTTATTATTATTATTATTGTTATTATTATTGTTATTATTATTGTTATTATTATTGTTATTATTATTATTATTATTATTATTATTATTATTGTTATTATTATTAAGACTATAAGAGTTTTCTTTTTTTTCTAAGTTATCTGTTTTTATTATTATACTGTGCCTAATCTGTTTTCTGAACCCTTTATTGCAACACAGGAATTTCCCAATTGTGGGACAAATAAGATGAGATCTCATCTCATTTTAATCATGTACATCATGGTCCTGCATTCAAGGCTCTAATATTCAGAAAATGTTGGTCCCTTATTTTATATTTAATACTCGACAATATCTATGGTTTTTCTGTACCTACCCACTATATCCACCCACATTCCTATACTTAACCTGTGATGATTTGAAAAATGAAGACTCATACATGTAGGATTCAAAAATGTCATTGAGCCTCACCCTTTCACTTCCAGAAGAACTGGAGAAACTATCTGGATGAGTGGTGAAATGTATTCACTCTTGAAACTTTTGTTCAGTTGACAGATTTGCTTTTGCTATGGAACCTACCTGATGAGGGATTCCACAGACATCTTTACTTGTTTCCATTTTAAAAGAATGACTATGTATGCCGCTAGTGGTGCAGTGGATAGCACATATGCCTGTTGTGAGGGGCAAACTGCAGCGTTGTGAGTTTGAACAGCGCTTGACAATTTTCCATTCTCCAGTCTCATTTCCTGGTCTAGCCCTGGTCCAGCCCTGGTCCAGCCCTGGTCCAGCCCTGGTCCAGCCCTGGTCCAGCCCTGGTCCAGCCCTGGTCCAGCCCTGGTCCAGCCCTGGTCCAGCCCTGGTCTAATCCAGGTTTTGTTCCAGGTTTAGTCCCACTTTAGAAGCAATTTTGATGTGATGTGTGTGCAAGCGTGATAGCAGCCTTATTTGAACCCATATGGGACATTCCTTTTCTACATCTGACCCTACGGGACCCCTTTCCAAATCTTAAGCCAGGATCTTGGGGAGCGCCTCGCTGGAGGATTAGCCCCTTGTGCATGTTTTAGGTTGATGGGGGAAACCGACCGAGACACAGGATCTTAACTCAACTCAAACATAGTCCCACATAGTATCAGTCTCGGAACCTTGTATTAAATGATCTTTATCATTGAAATAGTTTACTTTACTACAGGGATGTCAAAGTTTAGAATTTTTCAGCGGCAATTGCTATTGTGAGAAGAAACATCATGATTTAAGTATTTATGATTAGTGATTGACAGCATTGTCTAATACCATTCCTCTAGTCCTGGCCTAGTCCTGGTCCTGGTCTAGTTTATGAAATCAAACTTTCGTAATGATAAAATTAAGGGAGTTTACTTGTAGGTTTACTTCATTAGACGACAGTCTGAATTTAAATTACAGCAGTTTGTTTCTAAAATTGTAATGATTGGTATCGTTTTTTTTAGTTTTTAGGAATATATTGTGAGCTGAATCATTACGATAATAATCTTTACATTCCTACTTTGCCATAACCTCTACTGGTGTTCTTATTATAGGGTTAGGTGTTAGCCAAAGTTGAAGTATTTTTACACAAGTGCTTCATACATTTCTCCAAACTCCCAAGCCATACTGACCTGTGAGATGTATCCTGGCGGGACGTGGATGGGGGGGATTGAGCCATTTGGAGACATCATGGGAACCTCTGCAGGACCTGGGGGCACAAGAAACACTTCATTTAATTGGACGGCTTTGAGTCAAGTCAAGTCTCATTCACACACATCAATCAACAGGGTGCATGCTGGGAAAAATGCCACAGACTTGTTTAAAGGGGAGGGCATTGACTGTGGCCCTACTGTGCACCACTGGCTCAGAGTCACGTCCTTATTCCAATGTATTAATAACCCCAATACATATATTACAATCTGTCACTTTAAGGAAAGAAATTAGCTGCTTTAAGTATGCTCTATTTGTACAAACAAGGGCAGAAGTATTCAACCCTGGGTCCTTGTAGTTGGCGATTTCTAATACCACAAAGAAAGAAGGGAGACCAAAAGACTAAGCTGATTGGATTTAAGATGAACAAACTGTTTATTTTTTAGTAATCTGATATAAGCCTGTATAACAACATGAGGGACCACACCTAAATAAGTAGCTGCTGAATATCAGTTTGACACAGGATTTGGAAAAGTTAAATGTTTTTATTTGTTTGTTGTAGAAAGCAAGAATCTAATACATCTATTCTATTCGCTGTCAAACTGGGCTGTGTGACTCATGTGCCGTTTTTTGAAAAGAGTATAGCAACTGTTATAAGCTATCGCAACCATTAAATTTCCCCTTTTGATCTCGCTGCGATTAATCTTGTCGCCCTGTTCTTGTTCGTTCGCCTATCCCATTAACATGAGCCTAAGCAGAGTACATAACCCTCAACAAAACTTCACTGTTTTTTCTGGTTCAAAAGTTTCATTAAAAAGGATAGTGCGATACAGTGAACTCAAATAGGACCCACTTGTGTTCGACAGCACACAGGTTGACAATCAATGCTCATGGAGAATATAAAGATTTAGATTAGTCAAATTCACACACAAGTTTATCACACAAATGGGACCCCCTTCTCTTAAGACGACCAAACATGGTGACAACTAGCAGCCGAAACATGTCAAGGCACTATGCAAACAAATAATTAAATAACACAACTAGAATACAATAAACCTTCTGTAATACATGTATTATATGAGACTGAAGCACCTAAACTTAAATGTATGGGCCATATGTTAAGTACAGGGCAGAGAGGTCTATACTGCCGTACAAAAGCATCTGGCAGTAACAATGTGCACATTTAGCCCCAACACGATGATGGATGTCTGCAGTTTCTCTGGAAAATATCGGGCAGAATATATAGAATGTATAATAGAATTAGCAGATTGAAATGATATTGACTTTTCCAATGAGCATATCTCCTGAAGTGCCTCTTTTCTTCCTGCATTAGTCAGTGATGGAGGTCTGCTGCTGCTAAAGTCATTGGGACCCCATTGGACCCCGGGCTGGCCCCAGAGTAAATCACACTGCACTCTCACAGACGCGCACAAATATTTCCTTACCTATTACGCACCTCGTCACAATCCTCCATCTTATAGTCCACTCCAAAGTCAGCACAGCAGATGTATTTGTATACATATTTTATTCTCAAAAACGTATTTATTTCTCCAAAAAGCTCCTTTACTTGTTTTGGAGTAATATTTACACATTTACTTTTTCTCAAGTAATGAAAAGAAGTACTATGACGACCTTTGCTAATGAATTATTGTCATTGACTGTTGATTCTGTGCAACAACTGCAAACTAAACTAATAAAAAGGTATCGAGCTAGTGTAACCTTTATTTTTGCCAACTGCATCAGGAAGGACATTTGCCTTTGAACACCTAAATCACACTTGGATACCGTTTATTTGCAATGTCGACCCAGAAAAATAAACTTAAAAAGTGACCTTGAACCTAGATTTCTTTGCCAATGATCCCAGCCATTAGCTGTGTTCGGTTCATTACTCACCTCATTCATCACTTCCTGTTTCCTTCACCTTAAACTTACTCACTCCATCCACTCCCCTCCATCCTCCCTCTCTCTCTACATTGCATCTTTTCTTCTTGCCGCCCCGACCCCTCTCTGGGCGCCCCAAAAACAAGCTAGTACAGTAAACACTCCTACGCTAGTCGGGCCAAAGTCTGCATTTAGCAATCCTGACTGAGTAATCCTGGTTCACATAGAGCCGCCTCAGTCCTGCCCCGCTCACACAGAGGCCGGAGGATACAAGCCGTCTTTGAGAGCGGACGAGTGAGGTGAGTGCAGAGCTCCGAAACCGCTTTCCATCTGACCCTCAATGTACGTCCCACAAACAGAAAACCAGTGTATCTTCATATACAGTACTGCGTAAGTCTAAGGTTGATTCATGCAGAGATGGAAAGTTATACATTTATACCACAAATAGGCCTACCAATACAACAAAACTCCCCAAAGCGACAGGGTCCGCTTGTGTAAGAATAAGTATGCATTCTCTTCATCAATACTTCTTGAGCATTTTGTTTTGCACAATGTACCAAAAAGGCTGTAAAGATAACAATTTGACAGAGATTAACAGATATTTAAATTATTATAAAATGTGGTGTTTAAAAAGTTTTTAAACACACCACATGTGTCAAGTGAGCAAATGTGTGCAATCTTTTTTAAAACCGTCATGATTCAGTAGGGATTTTTTTTAAATTCAGATTAAGTAAGTAATGGTCACAATAATAAATTCTTACTTAAAAGTAACATGTAAAGCACAGTATGTACATTTCTGGAGGTGGAAGGTTCACATGGACAGGAAACAGTTTTTTATACATTTGTATAAAAAACATGATTTTGTTGTCTATTTTCTGACAAAAAAAATTATGTACTGTGCCTTTAACTGTGTAATCCGTATTTCACTCCTATTGCTTTTTTTTTCTAAAGCATTACAATGCTTCCAGTGTGGCTAGCTTTATGAAATCACACTTTCTGACTGGTAAAGTTAATGTGTCATACATACGATTTAGCCAGGTTTTTTGGTAAATGGCTAGGATTGTAATTTTTGCGAAGCGTTTTTGCTTCGATTCTTTTGTTTATGTTATAACACTCCAAAATTAACACATTCACATTTATTTTTGTGGCCAATCTCAAATGTTCTCTCCTAATTATTTGGTGCTGTTGGGAGTAAATTGTGCCAGCAAAGTAGTGATTAATGGACACTTTAAAATGCTGGATCCTAAGCATTGTCCACATTGTATAGTTTGTATTGTTTATGGCCTTTTTATACCTCCATCAGACTCTCACAAAGATGCCATAGAGAGCCCTATATACGTAGCCCTATGTTTGGACAGGGCTCCTCACTCAGTAAACAGCGGCATTCCTCCAATCACATACAGCACACAGGAACATTCCCATCCACGACCCCCAGGACTGGACCCAGCAGGCCCCCCTTCAAAGCCCCAAACCCCCCTCTGCATTCTCCCAAAATACAAGACGCTTTTGTCCTACTGCTCTTCCATAAGTCATGCAATATTAGGCCAGTGTGGCAACTGGAAACGTTAAAGACAACGAAGATGTTGCACACTACTAACCCTGCAATGAGTAATGAGCCACATAAATCACGTTTTATGGAAGCCAACACATTCAATGAGAGATTTTTAAACAGTTTGAAAAAAATATTATAAGAATTTTAAAATACGTTTACTAAATAGTACTGACGCACACTGATGCATTTCCAAAATGACTTGTCAAAAATGACTACTATATATAAATAGATATATAAACTATATCACCTTTATCTGCTAATTCATCAAAAAAGCTCAATTTAACTACATTGTTGTCCAGGCTTTGAAAATATGCAACTGGTAACAACTGGGGCTACAACAATAAATACATTTTAGTCAATACAAACATCATAATTGTATTTTCATAACTCTAATAATTAAGGTGAGTTCACACTGCGGTGTCAAGGCGTCGAGTTTATATTCAAAGTATATGTGCACGTGCGTCCAGGGCATCCAGCGTTTTTGCTGCACGCCCATGGCGTTCAAGTGGTGCAATCAGAGATTACGCTCCAGTGACCTACCTACGCATTTTATTATCCGGAGGAAGAACCAAAACAAACCTCACACTAGTAAAAACACTGACCAGACACCTTGGAGCAAATGATATTCACAAAACTCAGATCGCCTCTTTAGTATCTGCAGACAAGCAGACAAGCCCCCGAGCCGATTGCTTCTGTTGTTGGACTTTGTAAAGCAAATACACCGAAGCCACTCCTCAACCTGGTCTGCCATCGCACCAAGAGACCAGCCACATGTGCATTGGACGCCTTCAAATGTACAGGCGTCCAACTGGGGTGTCTGGGGCAAATTTGGACGCCACGGTCTGAACACAGCATTACTTACAGACTCTAAAATACATGCAAAAAACATTTGATAACAAAGACAGCAGCAATATTGAACTTAAAATGCAAAACAAGAATAAAGCACAGATGTGGCAAAAAAAAATGTCCCTGGTTTATGTTGGAGCACCTTCTCTCCCTATGGCACTCGCCTTTATACAACAAAACACAGTCAGAACTTCCTCTGTCTAATCCTATCGGAATCTCATACACCATCTCTCCTCGTCTTCTATCTGTTGTTCATTCCTCTTCCTCCACCTCCTTTCCCACTCCACTCTCGACTCTCCCTCCCTCTCGTCTCGTCTTGCATCTGTTGCTCCTTCCGCTTCCGACTGCTGCAGAGGCAGGGTCAAAAATCGGCAGTTGGCTCACGTTTTGCTTATGCTATGACATCCCAGCTCTCTGTGGTACATTACACACTGTATGAAAATCAGCTCCCCAAGGATTCTACAGCTAATATAATTCACCAATTATGATGCAATTAGTTTCAAGGTACAGCCAAAAATGGTCAAGGATTAATTACAACAATAAGAAAATATATATGAAACAGGTGGTTAAAAGATTTAACGCCATATTTTGGAATATTCTACGAAAAGAAAATAACAAAGGCAAACCCTCCACCAGAAGTGTAATTATTTTAAATTAGCTTTTACTTTGTTGAATCACTACATTTTGAGAAAAGTCCAAAGAACACATGACAAATATCTGACATCAAATATGGTAAATTGAAGGAGAATTCTTCCCTTGTCATCTGCTAAATAGTCTAATCCCAGGCTGTGTGTACCTTTAGTGGCACAGGCAGAGGAGATGATGCAAGCCCCTCATCAGATGTTTCCCATGATGCAGCTGTCACAGGCAGCTGCACTCGGGGCCCCAGAATCACAACACACACTTCTAAACACAGAGGCCTCCCACTGTCCAATGTTCAACACCATGGACTAACACAGGATAGAATGGGAATGTCCAAGTCCTGCTTTAGTCCTTATTTAGGCCTGGTTTAGTCCTGGTTTAAACTAATATGTTTTTATGATTAAGTACTTGTTTAGTCCTCTTAAAAGATCGGTTCAGTCCTGGTCAAGACTTGTTAGTCCTGGCTTTAGCCCTTTGCTTCGCCCTTTGCTTCGGCCCTTTGCTTCGCCCTTTGCTTCGGCCTTTGCTTCGGCCCTTTGCTTCGGCCCTTTGCTTCGGCCCTTTGCTTCGGCCTCTTTGCTTCGGCCCTTTGCTTCGGCCTTTGCTTCGCCTTTGCTTCGGCCCTTTGTTGGCCTTTGCTTCGGCCCTTGCTTCGGCCCATTGCATTGCTTCGGCCCATTGCTTCGGCCCATTGCTTCGGCCCATTGCTTCGGCCCATTGCTTCGGCCCATTGTTGGCCATTGCTTGGCCTTGGTCCATAAACCTTGTATAATATTGGTTTAGTTCCAGACTTTCAGTGTATCCATGAATTGAGCATGATTGGTAGTTTAGTTGGTAAAGTTATGGTTCAAGTCTGATTCAGTTCTGCTTAGTCAGTCCTGGTATGCAATTGGATGAGAGTTACTAATTAATTTTAAACTGCACTAAAAACTAAATTTAAAAATATATATTTGATACTGGACACATTTGAGACGTACTCGCAAGCAAAACGGTTGACCTTCACAGACTTTAACACACGAGCCTCAGCATTAGCCTGGAACACTAAGGCAGCATTGAGCCTTCACAGAACAAGCTCGCGCTCTCTCTCCTGAAGCTGCACATGTGGCGGCCATATTGAGAGGAAGTGTGTGTGTGTGTGTGTGTGTGTGTGTGTGTGCTGGAGCAGACCAAAGGAGTCTGTTTGTGCACTGACCTACTTAGACAACAACCCCGGTGCAATGGATTTCCCAAATACATTCAGATCTGTCCAAAATATCTGGGTTTAAAGATACCACATAATTTGTTTGGCAGAAGTGAACAGTCAAAAGCCATCCATTAGAATTGTTTTGGGGTTTTTTCATCTTTGAAACTTTGGCACAAGTGGTTAAGCGGCACGTCCAGTTTCCAGATAGTTGGAAGTTGGCTTCTTGCTTTAACCCAGTGAAATTGTCCGTGTTCCCTGGTGCAAGAAAGCCATCTCCATTGCCAACCCTAAAACGACATGGCTGGTTGTCACGTCTGAAACGTTCTAGGTCATGAAACCCATGAAATTAACTTTTATTTGCGTGTTCTGTTTTGCATCTGTATCCATTTGTCTTGTGTTTTACAGTAGGCACCGTTTTTGACACAATCCACTTTATCATTTGGTCATCGCCATAATAAAAGAATGATCCTAAACTCAGTCTTGTCTATAATGAGGGTCCCTTTAAGCAGCTGTTTGGACTTTTGTATTGATTTATAAGCCGGCCTGTGTGTGTCTGGGTCAGATGTGACGTGGCGCTGCCTGGAAGTTATGTAAGCAGCAGCGGGGTAATGTTATCTGTCCTCAAGAGCTCCTCCACCAGGACACTCCCACTACAGTTTCCTCTCCTATCAGACAAATACATGAAGACGGCATCGTCAAAGGACCAAACTGGGACTGATCATCAACTAAACAAACTTCCTAAATAATTTTCATGTTTTTGTTTTGTTTTTTGCCATTTTTTTTATCACATTAAACACATAACAAAGAACACGGCACACAGGGCAAACAAATTAAATCAAGACATCCAAGAAATGAAACAAAAATGACAGCACATCTTGTCCAGGAAATGAGTCCAATCTAATCCAAAAGTCTGGCAAAAAGGTAAATTTTCAAATTAAATCAGAATATGATTTTTCCATTTTTTGAATGCCAGTTATAATTTCGGTCCAGTACTTGATTGTTGGTGCAATTTGAGTCATAACTTTTTTTTTGTAATGGCCATCATTCCTGCTGCCAAAAGTGCATTCCAAAGGTTTCCATTTATTGTGTCCATGGCAGGAGTTTTGAGGCCCAAATACATAGTTCTGCTCAGAATTATTGGACTGAGAGTAATAAAGAGATATCAGAAGGACAGACCCCCCCAAAAAATGGTAATGTCGAGCTTCCTGGCAACCACAGTTTATCCAGCAGTTAGAAACTCCTCGTGAATAGTGAGCAGTTTGACATTGCATTATGAAGAAACACGTTACATTTTTCCAGCAAATTTCCCTGCAAACATGTTATTTTGTGGTCTTCCATGTACATAAACAATTCAATTCTTAGTAAGTGTGGTCATTTTTTAGCATGTTGAACCCCATGGACAAGACCACATGGAAAAAAATAAACTACTGTTATTTTGTGGTGAAAATGTAACCGTCATCGTCTAAAACATTCATTTTTTTCCAGGTAGCAAGCCATTTCCCTAGTTACAATCAGAGTTTCGTGACACTACATTTTGCTTGCATCTTGTGGGGAAAAACGCTTAGGTTAACCAAGTAAACTGGGTCAAAAATAAAAGAGATCAGTAAACTTAGTGTAGTTCAGAGTAACGTCGAAGTAGTCTAACGTTGTACCATGACTAATTAAAAAGTAAACCAGGGCTAACATAACAAAACCAGGACAGTCAGGCTTATTTGGACTAAACAAAGACTAATTAAACTAATCTTTCACTGAATGCAGACCTATGGGTTAGTGTGGCTAAAGTGGTTTTCCAGCCGTCACGTGACCATAAAAGTTGAATTACTGTATGTATTTTGAGCCTTGTTCTGTTTTAGTTATACTATATTAGTTAATGACAAAAAAGGGCAGGGCAAACTGAGCTCTTAAACTGGACTAACTAAAAACGAAACAAATTCTAGGTTATATGACCAAACTTGGCCAAAACTATGACTAAGATACAAGTTAACCAGAGCTAAACTAACTTCCATCCACTGAGGCATGAGGAGCACAACACTTAGAAGGTATATCATATCTTAATGTACATACAAGATACACGTAATCCCTGATGACACCGCAAACATCCTGGACTGATAGTGGCCACAACAACAAGAGGAGGCTGTACTGTCCGACAGGAAGTGGACTAAAATAAAGACATAAGGAAACACGGGAGACGGCTTTAAAATAGTTCATATTATTATTATATTCTCAGCGCTGGTGTGAAACATATGACGCTAAGTAAATGGTCCATCTCCGGTGACTCAGGTCCGGCGGACATCTTGGAGTGGGCAGGGTGAGGTCGATGAGGAAGTCGAGGCTTCCTGCACTACCCTTAGCAACAACACAGCAGTGAGCAAAGTGCAGAGGGGCGGCCATTAACGTGTCTAGGCAGTAAAGTGGGAGAATTACAGGAGTAAAATTAACAAAGTAACTGGTTTTAAGATAGGTCTGTGCAGTTAATAGAATTTTAAATGAGAGTCGGCCATTTCTACTCAAAGACAATGATCATCTTGGGTCTTTTTAATCAAGAGGTCCATAGTCGATCCCCAGTCAGTAAAACAGTTCAGAACTTTTTCTTTCTTTTTTTTGTTACAGCAATGATTAAAAGGCTAGGTTACTCTTAAAAAATAGGTTGCAACCTCAATGGGTTTTACCTGGTTAAATAAAGAATAATAAATAAACAAACAAAAGTAGGGCTGCAGCTATCGATTATTTTTTTCAATAATTTTTTTACATTCCGTAAACCATTTAAAAGCATATTCAATATTTTTTTAATAAACGTTTTAGTTCATAGTAATACACAAATAAATGGAGTTTGTTCTTAAAATAACAAATGTTATTCTTAATTTCACAGAAGTTTGTCCCCAAAACAGCAGCATTTCACTTCTGTCCAAACTGTTCTGTTTGCATAAAGAATATATATAAAGGACTAATTAACTGGTCATCAGTCTGTTGCAGTCGATATTAATTAATTAGAGTTTATGTCACGTCACTTGAAATAAGACATCTGTTTGTAAAACTTTATGTTGGGTGGGACCAGTGATCCTGGTGTTTTGAGCTTTAACTCTGCATTTTGTCATTTTGCGGCGTTGGCTCCGTGTGCCGTTCACTTTGGCCTCCGTGTCGTCTTTGTTTCACAACAGATCATTATTACACGGTCCGGGTCCTCCCGTTATTACATAATAGATCATGTCCTCCGTGCTTGTTTCCATGTGTATTGGCTGTTTAAAAGTACAACTAGTGTGACTGGGAAGCAGAGTTGTTGTGTGGGGGGAGCGCTGGGGTTCGCAGGTGGGCGGTGCGCGGAGCAAGTTGCGGTGGTTAGACACCGTGCACTCATGGATGTATTAGATCAGGGCTATTCAAGTTAAGGCCGGGGGCCAGGATCAAGCCCGCCAAACGATCTGATCTGATCTGGTTTGCTGGGTTAGTCCTTCATTTAATTCTTGCTTTAGAACTGTTTTGGACCTGGAATATACCTGGTTTGATTCTGGGTTAGTCTTGGTTCCGACCTGGTTGTAGCCTATCCGGCCCAGAGGCCATGGCCCCCCAAGAAATCTACCCTCAGGAAAATTAAATTGCCCTGTATTCGATTATCGGGTCGCACTCGTGAGTTTGGAACGTGCCGGTGCTCTCTGTTGCGCCTTGTTGCGCCTCGTGTTTTTTATTAAATATGTAAATTAAACGAATCATCGAGGCAATAAAATAATAATCGAAGCTTTTTTGTAATCAAATTATTCGAATTTACTCCGAGTAATCATTGTTGCCCTAAACAAAAGTCTTGTTAATGTTCAGGAAATGTATATTGAAAGCCATGTTATTTGTTTTAAGACTAAAACATTAAAAGTTTTAGATTTTTTGTGTCATATTGCCCAACCATAATCTCAATCCAATTGAGGTAAATCTAGTTTAAATCTATACTATTGCTCACTTGCATTAAACAGGCATAAACAAGTAGTTAATTGTATAAGGCAAGTAGTGAAATTAGGCTTAATTTGAGGCATATAGTAATGACTACTAAAGCTCTGGAATCTTTGAAAAATAAGAAGAACAGAGTTTGAGAATAAAAATCTTTTACTCAAATTGTAATAATTTTGTATTGTCAGTCAATCGACCACAGACCAAAAATACAACATTTTTATTTTGTAATATTTCAAAATGATTTAGTACTGGGCCTATTAATGTATCAGGTAATTAAAGTAAACACAAATATGCTAGAATAATAGAGAGACACTTCAGTTCAGTGTTAAGGTTGACAAGAATATGTGGAGTAGACCTGCCACTTTTCAGTTATTCAGCCTCAAGGCAACTGCAGCTAAATTGCAAACCACCATACACTACCAGGCACTGTATGTGAAGAGGAATAAAGACATTATAGACAAGATATTTGAGTTCTCAAGAATGGCGCCATAAGTTTAATACAGTTACTTCTACCCCATTAACACTTTATTGCTCACATATATTTTAGATTTCTGCTTTGGCTCACAACAGGCTTTTCCGCTCTGCTCTGCTCCACGGTGAGAGTGACAGGGTGTAATTCGAGACGGATCTGCTGATTTGCTGTGGAATGCAAATCATAAGGCTGAGGCCCGTTTGAAGGCTTGTGTGCTTCATAGTGTTCAGGTATGTGCGCGCATTCCTCCACAACCGCCGCCACATTTTGACTTTACGCACACTTGCATAATGCTGCCGTCACCGTCCAATATGCAGGGGACAATTGATGGGGAATGAAATATGAGCATACATCTGAGTTGACTCTTTGAAGAACAAGGTGGAAGATGTCAGAATTTGTGCTCTGAAACATTTTTTATTTGGGGGAAAACAATTGAGGATCTCAACAAATAATCAGTATTTGGTATATTATGCAGTGAAAAGAAAATTACTTTCTAGTGGTCTAATAACCAATTAAATGCACTGGATTCATAATGCGTTTTTTTGTAGGCGACAAAATTAAAAGTCTAATTAAACATGGGTTGAGTTTGATTTGCCCTGCTTACATTTTATATTATTTATGCTCAAAATAAATAGATGTTCATATAATTTGACATGGTATGAAAACACTGGAAATTCCCTCCTCTCAAGTGTGCAGAAGTGTAGAGTTACCATCACTCCACCTTGACATTATACTGTAACATCGGCTTATGAAGGCAAATTATACTGTGCAGCCATATCTCCCACTGAAATCAGGCTCATATATGATTGTTAGTAATAATATACCAGGACGTGTTAATCGTTTTGAAAATGGAGATTTTATTTGCGGGGCTGATATGAAGATACATTATTTAGCAGCATAAACACTCCCATAAATCCTAGTTCCTAGTTGTTAATCTTCTTCACAGTTCAACGCTTGTGTATATTTAAACGGAAACTACAGGCACAGGTCAAGCCAGAAGCAGCACTTAATGCAAAATAAATGAATAGGTACATGTGGTCTCTCGTTTATTTCGGGAGTCACGTTCTTAAAATAACCCGCACTAGGCGAAATCCGTGACAGTAGTCAGCCTTATTTTTTCTTTTCTTACAATATATAAAAGTTTAAAAGGTTGCAAAACCCCCCACTACACACTTTATACACTTTTGTCGGTGCAGAACCTTCCGTCGACATTGTGGGGTAGGGTTTAGAGAAAACGTACAAACATACAGCATTTGAGTCACACTGCCAGCGATGCATTTGGCAGGCTGAACGCACTCTGTAGCCTACAGTACGAGCTACGATTGACAATAGTCTATAGAACCGTAGCCAATCAGGACGCAGAATACAATGCGTTGTAAAAAAAAAAAAAATTAAAAAAAATTATTTAAAAAAAAAAAAAAAAAACTCGAGGGAAACGAGGGACAACTGTACTGTATGTGTTTTATTATTCATACCTGATTTACACAACTTTCAATGCCAATTTACTTGTTGGAAATAATCAAGATAATCGTGAATAGGTGGTCTTTTTCCATGCATATTTCATCAAATAAAAATAAAGAATTTTACTGAAAACAATTTGAATGTTGATTTATTCACGGCTGCAAAAACATTTGACATAATGTTAAAGTCGTATAGGTTCACATTTCGTGTTTTGCTCCGTAATTTGATTATTCAATCAGGAAGCAGAATGAGCTCATTATTTGGGCTGCCAGATCTTACGAGTAATATCTGTTGCTAGAGAAAAGAAAATGCTTCTCATTATGGCAGTTAATGGTATCTCAGGTTGTTGTTGTTTGTAAGAAATAGACCTTTTCTAAACCGGTTAGATTGAATATATCAGCAATGGTCATAAAATATTCAAATTAAAATCACAAATGACAACAGTAATAGCATCATTAAAAGGAGCCGTAGCTGATTTTTACAATCTTAAAATGTGAAAAACAGAACTAGTTCACTTTAGACTGTTTGCGGCGGTCGAAACGTATTCTTCATCCGCATTCCGAGCGTCCTTATTTTTGACTACGCTGAGTTTATAAGTGATTTACATGACGAGAGCGAGTCACAGAGTAATGCTAACGGCGTATACATCCTGGTGCATGCTTAATAATTAGAGGCACATAGCACAAGAGCTGCTTTAACAATTCATCTGTACGTAGGCAAACCTATTTTACGTTAATCCATGAAAAAACATCAGGTACAACTCCTTTAAGAAACTTCATATGAGAAGGCCCAATATTTCCAACAAGTAAACTATGTAATTTTATCTCAACAGCCTTCTAAACTGTGCTATCACGTTGTGTCAAAACTTCTTTCCCAGGAGTAGCGTTTCTTCCCTGTTGTATCTGCAGCTTATCGTGTGGGGATCATTGTGTAAACTGTCTCGAGGCGTACAGGCCCGGATCTGTTCAGTGTTTGGCGTTGGAGCGTGGGTGCCAGTCCAAACCCTCCACCCAGAGGAGGGGCACACCGCGGCGGGACGACCTACTTCTTGCCTGCAGCCTCTGGGCCCGGTCCAAAGGAGAACAAACGTCATGTCTGGAGGGACAGAGCTGAGCGCGGCTTTGTTCTGCGCCATACTCCTAAAACGGTTCGCACGAGGCGATGTCATGTCAATGTAATGTCGGCGAGACGCATGCCAAAGCCGAAACCGCAACAGATAATGATTAGGATTAGCTTTAAAGCACTTTAAAATGTCTAAATGTGTGTATTTATTACATTTTGAATCTGCAAAGTGTGTTCAGAAGTAGCAGTGTTAGTGGTAGTAGCAGTAGTAATATACAAATACACAAATAATACTGGAAAACTCCTACCCATCCTGAATGTCTTGCTCTTGTAGTTGTTGCAGCATTAATTAATAAGCCTCATAGGAGCATTATTGCCATAACTAACAGACGGAGAAATGAGAGAACCTTTATTTGTCCAAAACTGAGGAAATTGCCGTGTTGCAACGTACAAGAACGGCAAGAGAATCGAGATATGCACTCAAAACTGAAGATAAACAGTGCCGCTCGTGGTCGAGGGGATGGAGCATACTGCATGCCTGCCGTTTGGGAACTTAATATAATCAATATTGTGATATATTGTGACGAACTTCACAGCAATATGCTTTAGTAGACTTTAGTCAACTTTTAACAATGTTTTTAAGTGATATGTTTCAGGACACACATCGTATTAAGTTCCAAGTATCAGGATTTGTATCGTATCGTGGACCCTGTATTGCAGGGGTGGGCAGTTATTTTTCCTCGAGGGCCATATTGGAATCCAGGCGAGTGGCGGAGGGCCGGCCCACGATCATTGGTGTAAAAAATTCTTATCATTATAAGCACTTTTCTGTAAAATACTGGCTACTGAATCTATTATTCATTAATTTCATGTTATCTTTATTACAGACACAAGTGCAGACACATGTTACAGCGCCAAGACAGGTAAAAATAAGAGAAACTAAGAGTAAAACACATATGATCCCCGGGGGGAGGAGGGCCGGATTAAAACAGGCCGAGGGCCTGATCCGGCCCCTGGGGCCGCAAATGCCCAGGTGTGCTGTATTGGGATACTAGGCCTACTTGCCGTGTGAGGCAGGTAGGGCAGTTCGAATCTGATTTTTGACCATTTGCTGCTGGTCATTGCCCAGTCTCATCCTCATTTCACGTTGTATTGTCCTGTCAAATGAAGCCTATAAGCCAAAATATCCCTTAAAATAAATGTCTAGATACAAAAAAATATATACGTCAATAATAGATAAATAATAAAAATAAATTCTCTGCATGGATAGATAATACAAGTTGTGCTCATAATCTTCCCATATGCAGCACTAGTCCTGATAATTTTGCTTAAGACCAAACACCAAAGCAGCATCTGCACCAAAGTGAACCGAGGTGCGTTAGACTTTGGGAACAGGTTGACATTTCTGCAGTGACCAAAATCACGGTCACCTCAGTAAAGAAAATAAACTTCTATTTCTGCTCTTATCTCAAGGCTATTCCCAGACAGGAGATATGGACCTATGGTTTAACAATGTGCACATGCTTAGAATCACGCAAAACGTAATATAACATGGGCTAGTTACACTATCCAGACACTAGTGAGGGAGAATGGAGCATTTGTGTCCACAGTTGAATATTATTAACATGGATCACAGAAAATCAAGTAGTTTCAGCAGTATTTTAAATATTTTACTCCTGGTAATTTCAAAGCATAACAAAAATGATCCTATTAATAACAGTTATAATGTCCCTGAATATCCCCAGGGTTGTTTTTATTTTATTTTTAGTTATCAATGCAAGGACACCCACATAAGGCCTTGTAATACGCATGTATGAGCACGCACATGCAAAATTAAATCCACAACCCAGAGCCTGATGACTCACTGTATCCATTCTCTAATCAAGTCGACATGTCTGAGGCACATGGGGCTAAGAAGTGCACAGCTGTTGGTGTGTAAACATACCCAAGACTTACGACCACTTCCTATTCACCTCCTTGTTCTTTTCTCTTTAGTTCGAGACTCAACAAACCGCTGACAAACCGTTTAGAAAAGGCTTTATTTTTCCCACTTCTTTTATTTGTTTTTTTTTTTAGCTAGAAACCTGCTCCATTAAAAAAAATTCCCAATCGCCCCCTCCTTTTTCCTGCTTCTATCTCCGTGCATGTTAATGTGGGGCATTCCTCTGGTATGACTCACAGTCTGAACAGCGCTCAGCCTGTGTCCTCCACAAAAGAGCAAGGGAAAGTGGAAGACAAGGAGGCTAGGGAACAAGGAGAAGAGGAGGCCAGGAGACAAGGAGAAGAGAGTTGTGTAGCAGTCAGTGGAAACAGAGTAGGCAAAAACCTAGCAGGGACTTTCCCCAAATACACGCAGTCTCATGTGTGCCAAGGCCAATAGAGCACGGCAGCAAAGTTCAGATATCTGCTATGGGAAAGGGGAAGACGCATTGAACTGATAAGCAAGGTCAAGCTGTCCGTGCAACCAGCGCCTCCGCTCGCTCCACTGGCTCCAGCTCGAATCCACACGCAGAATCACGCAGGACCGTCCCAACAATCAGGTTGAAGCAAAGAAGGAAAAATGTCTGACTTCCAGGTAATGTCAACAATGAGACGTAAACAATCACATCTTTCCAATCTGGCAGAGAACAGGGGAAACGTGGTGATACTGGAAACTCTTTAACTGTTCAAAACTAGATTATTCATATCAAATCATTATTCATCTCTTTTATCGGCGTACCAGTGAGAAAGAGGATTTTGAAAGACTGCTATTAATACTGAGCTAAAACGTAGGCTCTAAATTCTGAAATGGTGCCTCAAGTAGGTCACGGAAAATGTGAGTACTTTGTGGTTCTGAAATTCGAAAAAGTATTGACACCCAGATATTTGATACTAAATCTAGAATCGAAACTCATTTGAAAAAGTACAGATACAAATAGAGAATAGGAGAACACTTGCTTCAAATCTGAACTAGTAAGAGTGCAGTCATTTCACAGAAACTACTACCATTTATGTAAGGAACTACATTTTATTGTCACCCAAAAATAACATGTTTCTATCATAGTTGTTGTCATATTGAGCCTTTTCCTTAGTACCGAAACAGACTAGAGATACTTTTTATACATCTTGGTGAAAAGTGGATCACAATAAAGTTATCTACAGAACTTTGGATTTTAACGTTGGAGCTAAAGAAGCACAAATTATACATGTAGATAAAAAAAGAAAACTGCAATTGCCGTTAAAGGAGAGACGAGGAAGTTGAGGAGGAAGTGAGAGAGATCCGACAGACGGAGGAAGAGGGAGAGAGGGGAGGGGGAGAGGTAAAAGCGGCAGAAGAAGAAACGCTCCAGCTGTACCCTGAGCTTCGACGGAGCCAAGAATGTCATCCTTGGAAAAGCGCTCAGTCTTCTCACTCTTCTCCCTCCTTTCCTCTTTCTCCTTCTCCGTCTCTCTGGAAACTTCTGCACGCCTCTCTCTACAGCTGCTCATATGAAGACAGACAGTTCTCTCAAGTTCGGGGACACGTCTTTGCAATCACTGCAGGAAAATGCACCGCTTCTAAACAGTGGCTCCATCCCGCAACGTTAAAGATATAGTAGTCTACCTGGTGAATCATAGTTGCATGCTCAATATGTAGGAACACGCCACAATGTCAGAGGAAGAAAGCAACAATACTAACGAAATAATCATTTATGAAGCCGATAAATCTGACCTTTATATTGCCTAAAATACATGGGTGCATTGAATACGCATAAAACAGCAGTTTGAGTTTGTATACTTGTATAAATTGAAATCAGCTCAAACTCTATATATCTGTTAATGGAATCACAATAAAATGTCGATTTTGATAAGAAAGAAAAGGTTTGTTTGATTTGAATTCTGACTTTGATATCACATGACAGGTTTACTACTGAATACAATTTGTTGATAGTATCGATTAGAATGTGTTGTCTTGATTTTGTTTTTTAGGTCAACCAGAAAAGAAATACAACCTGACAAAAATACATGATTGATTTTACATAATTTACACTTTATTGAAATGGAAAAGATTCAGCTCTACTTTGGCTAGCTGAAATTGTCTATATATACTACAGTTTAAAACACTTCTTATATGGATCTAAGCCCGGACAGTGACGGCGCATAACAGAGCAGCAGCTACATGGGGTCAGGGGTCAGGGCTCAGAGGAAGTGCCTGCCTATAACACATTACAGCAGACACGATCAGACACGCGGGGCCTCCCTTTATGACTTCTTTTTTCTCTCTCTGTTTACTTTAACTCATTCTCCATTTTTCTTTTATATCTCCAGCCCTCCCCCCTTCCATCCGACTGCTCCTGCTTTACTCCGTGAGGGCACTGGGTTTAAATGGAAGGCGCTGGGCAGGGCATGCAATAACAATCAACACTGTCGCTTCTACATGCACTAACAAAGGCTGCTGAGAGCTCATGCTACGGGCTAAAAGGGAGTCAGTTTCAGCTTCCTGTTTCAACATTTTCAGGACTTTTTTCACGACTTAAATGTATAATCTGTTGTTTGATGGCAACTGTCCTGATTTTTCATCACTCGCTCACGGACAGAATGTGAGCTAAGGTTTCTAGTGTCACTTTTTAAGAATAAAATGATAATGTTATATAACTGCAAGTATGTTTTAAAAGGTGCACTATACAAGTTCTCAAAGGAGATGTAGTCGTTTTGCTTAGAACGTTCCACGGTATGCCATTTAATTGATCGATCTCCAGTGGCATAAGCAGGTGACGCCACCAGGTGAAGTTACAGGTCAGATCTGCGGAGAGGGGAACCGACTAAGAGTAAGAATGTAAGTTTTTCCAATGCATTTCTGAGCAATAAGAACATCTGTAAACAAATGCATGCAAGAGAAGCAATAACATAAGAGAAGCAATAGCATCTCCATGGAGACAAGCCGGTAGCGGACCCCCCACCAGAAAAGTGACTATAAAATCATCAATTTTAGTATCGTGACAACACCAGTAGTGCCCCTATAATATTTGAGTACTATTTTTGACCATTCAGGTACGTCTTGTGTTACAAGCTTTCTGATTTATAACCATCTACTGTTTTTATATGACATTGACAATAAATATCTACTCTATTTAAACATGTGTGCCCTCTTATGTAAAGCTTTGTGCAGCAGCCTTGTTTGAGCCGTGCATTAAAAGAATGAGACAGGTAAGCCACAGTGCGAGCAGCAGCAGCAGTGCCTCGAGGGGCCGCATTCCAGCCCGCACCACCTGGAGAGGGACAGAGTGTGCTCCCAAACGTATTCCTAAAAGACGAGACAGAATGCAAACTAAAACCAGCAGTCTCTAAACGCACCTCGAGATTTACGCTTGGCCCGAGGCGAAACATCAGGTAAGTACTGACTAAAGACACCGCGTCAGGCTAAAAGAAAGTAAAGGCTTTGTAAAAGGTGCTGACCCTGGGCCTATCTCGCGATGATAACGATGACGTGCCCGGACCCGGAATCAAACTTTTCTGGTTTGAGGGCAAATACTCACAGATCTGCAACACACTTCTTTTTTTTTTTAAACAATAGAACACAAAGTAATAATAGCTTCTTTACTTTACCATGTGGTTTTAATGCTAATTCCAATAAAGCTCACACATCTTTTTGTATCCATACTTGTTCAAATTAATATCTAGTTTCAGTTTGGAGTTTCTTTTGCTTTTTTGTATCTCTACATCAAACCAACACAGCAAAATACTATGCATCTTTATCTTGTTAGTGGATTTAAAATACTACGATTAAACTGATACATTACAATTCATAGATGTATAATCAAAAATGGCATATGAGTGGGAGCAAATCTGCTTAGTAAACAGATTTAATCACAAAAATCCTCTATATTACAGGTATATTTAACTCTAAAATACAGTTATGGGCTAAATGGCAGCCACATATTTGCCTGCTTATTGTCAGTGGGAAATGCTCTCCATAAAGACTTCCACCTGGGACCTCTCTAGTCTGCACTTGTCCTGGTCAAATTGAGTTAACTGGAATGATTACAGACCTCATCATATTTCAGCCATAACAAATATGTAACAATGCAGAGATGCATCCAGGAGGAGACCCACCGACTGGATCAGAGAGGAGCCGGCACAAACTAAAGCCTGCACATCTGTTGAAAGCACAGAACAAACGTGGAGGTGATTAACAAATAGCAGCTCGCAGATGAGACAAACACTAAAGAAGAGGAAGAACAGCTGCTGCAGTAAAGAGGAGTCGTTTCAACAAGTTAAAGGTAGTGAAGATCGAACGCAATTCAGAAACTACAGGTCATATGCAAGTATTCTATATTATATTTTTAATAATTCTGATTAAAAGTACAATAGTGATATGGTAACATTTACAGCATTTTAAGTATTTCTATCCTAGTTTCAAACTATAAACCATCCAAACGAGTAAGACTAAACATAATATTTATATACACAAATTCTAAAATACATTTTCTGGGGCAAATGTTTGACTCCCAAAGGTTTTTTCAATGCCATGTTTATTTAATCAAGCTTGGGACTGACACGATGCATAGTGGGGATTTGACTCCCTTATCAAGGAGTTATTCCAAATGATTCTTTTTACACAGCAATTTTAATATTGATTTGGGTTTGTTGCATCATCAATACATACTATTGGCTAACATATACTTATCATTATGGTCATTTTTATCTTACAGTGTCTTACAGTTTTGGATACAGCTTATTTGTTGCTCGATTTAGTTTTTGACACAATACTAACATTTCAAATTCTGATTTGGAATAAAGAAAAGGCTCAATAGTAGAGACTATATCTTAGACAGAATAACATTTTCACAAAATAATAGTAGTTTCTTTCATGTTACCATGTGATCTTCGAGAGCTAGATCATTCTAAACTATTCAGGAATGGACCAATGTTATACTATTTATGTGTTGTTGTGGGTTTTTTTGTGTTTTTCAGAACAAAACTTGCTAGAACTTTTAACATCTGGCATCGTCTGTCTATCGATTTTTGGACAATCTTATCTTGAATGTCAACATCCTTTTGCAAAATGCCTCCACAGTTATCATAGCATGATGTTGTGGACTGTCGCCATGGTGTAAAATGCTTGAGCATTATTGTTATTTATTGCTTTATGTTGCACCAAATTGCCGAAAGCAAGTTCCTGATTTGGGATTTTTCTTCTCTGACAATGGCAATACTTTACTTTTTCTGATTCTGCTTGGCCAGAGGTGGAAGAAGTACTCAATACTGTTACAGATACAAGAGCAAAAAAAAATACTCAAGGTATCGCAGGAACAAATCCAGTAACTAATCTACTAATTAATCTTTATTAAAAGTGACAATTTTAAAATGTACTCTAGAGAAAAAAGTATTTCACAGAGATTTTGAAAACTGTTAAAGCATCAAATGTGATTTTGATACAGATTTGTGCTGATCATTGGTCAGAAATTCAAATACATTTCCTACATTTTCAAATAAATTTTATGTCTCTATTTTTGTCTGCTCAAAGATGAGGCTTGAACTCAAAACCTGCAGAATGTCACCATGAACGTTCTAAAAAATAACTCCCCAAACCATAAAGTACTTTCTACTTTTCAGTCCAGTTCAAAATGTTTATGGAAAAGAAAGATACCTGCTCGGAAATGTTGTAAAGTAAAAGTAAAAAGGATCCACTGTAAAAATGACTTAAGTACAGATGTCAAAAATAAGTACAGTACTTTTACTTTTTTCCACCACTGTGCTTGGCATCTTTACGGTTCACAACCACAGGTGAGTCACAGCCGGAGTTACCCAGGGCCTGTGATGTCATATCCTGTCCCGTCCGGACCTGACATCCTGCCCCTCCACCCCCCACACCTCCCACACCTCCCCAGCCTCATCATCCTTCATAAAAGTCCAACAAAGGAGCAAACAACACAGTAAACCAACACAGCCTTGTAAAGCACACATAGAGCCATATTAACACATTGGCATTCCAGAGCAGGGCGCTCGCACACACCCCTCCACAGTCTTGTCCCTTTGAAGTGAGTGTGGGAAAGCTCAGGGGAACGGTCTTGGTGGGACGGGGGGCGGGGGAGGGGCACTGGAGGTGATGGGGCAGCGGGGAGCGAGGAGTGGGGAGAGGGGAGGGTTGCACAATGTCAGCGCCAATATAAGTTTAGGTGAGTTTAAATAGTTGGGAGGCCTAATACATGATCGAAGAGGTTTTTGAAATGCTTTGGTGCAACAAGCAGTTTTCGACCTGGTTCCTTCTTGTTCTGCCTTAAAACATTTTGTATCACCATATTATTTGGCCTTAACATACACATAGTATGCACAATTAAACTTTGTTTAGGTTATAACATCGTTACCTCATCAAAAACATACCTGTAGTCGTATTTTTGATTCATTCATGCTCGTTTCCCTAATTCTGTTTAGTAAGTCCTCTCCTGTTTGAGCCTCAAAAAAGTCCATAAATCATTGCCAGACTCGTTCTGAGCATTTCTGCCCTCAAAACACATTCATGACAACTGCGTGCCTGCTTTAGCGTATCACGGGAAAAGCTAGATTTTGTTTATCTCCTAATGTGATTACTTCTGCGGCCACTAGATGGAGACTAGAGAAATGGGAAATGCCTGACTGAAATAAAGTACGGTGCGCTTTTGGAAACCCAAGTTCTAAAACACGAGATGCCAAAACAAAGGCACTAAAGAGCATGTTCAAAGGTCAATGGCGATACAGATAGTGAGTAATATGTGTCCTTTAAGTTTGAACTAGTAGTTTGGTTACCATTTGTTCACAGGACATTCATAGTAGAGCAGCGATATGGCTATTAACAAATGTAATATTGATCTGATTCTGTGACGATCTGCTATTTTGATGATACTGCAATTGTGGTTGGGTGCATCTCTGCTCAAACACAGACACTTTTCCTCCTATTGGCAAAGTGAAGTGTGAACTCTCAGAACAGATGGCTTTAGTTACCCTTTAACAGCAGATAAAAAGATAATGAAGGAAGGAATTGTGATCGAAACTAAATCGTGATCTTGGTTTGAAAGAATCGTAATATGATTTTTTTTTTTTTACGTTTTTGTTCATCATAATGCGCTTTGATTTTTGTTGTTTTGGGGGTTTTTCCCCTTGGTCTAGGCCAGAACTAGTGATAGTTAGTTGAGATTTGTTCCAAGACTATAAACATTTGGACAGTTTTCATAGCAATTAACAATTTAAAACAAGATGTATCTTCTTGAATGGCAAAAATTTTAAACAATTTTTTAAAAATGTTGCATAAAACAGAAGGCTGAAACCCATGCATGGTTAATAAATCTTTATTTATTAAGTTTTATTTTATATTGAATTTAACATTTTATTTTATATGCATTTTTTTTTTTTTTCATCTGTTTTTTTTTTTTTTTCATCTGTTTTTATTATTTAACTACAATTGTGGTCTGTAATTCCCACATTCTGATCAGCAAATAAACCACAACTTCCCATCACTGCATTTATCCGTTGTAGGCGGTGCGTCACAGTGGGTTTACTAACGTGAGGTGAGAGCCGCATGAGGAGACGGGGCGGGAGGGGTGAAAGGTCAAAGGGCACGCTGACCCGGGTCAGGCTGTTTCAGCAGGAGATGGAGACACGCTGAAACACACTCGGCGGTGGGGAGGCATGTAAGAACGTAAGCAAAATCACATGTACAGTACGAGCATGAATCTCTTTGACACAAAACTATTTCTTCTGCAGCTTCAAAGTTGGTCTCAAATTGGTCAGGGCGCCTCGGTGGTCACTGGATTGAAAACATGCCACAGAGACGAGCCTTTCAAAAGGAGAAAGATCGGCAAACATTTTGAACATGTGGAACACTGTACTTTTATATTTTATAGAGCTGAAGGTCTTTGGGTGTTTAGTCGATTAATCGGTCGATGGCGTCTTAATCGGCCAAAACGAGTATTAGTGGACTCGTTATCTCACTGGGATTATAAGGCTTTGGGAGTAAATTCAGAGTTTATTTGACCCTTTTTACATGTGAATATATTGTTTTCTAACTTCTGTACAAATAGTTGCATGAACTGATGCAAGCTTAAAGTCCTATGAGTGCAGTTTGTGTCAAATGTTTGGTCAGATCAGAGAGAGACTTCATTGTTTTTAGTTTTTAGTACATAGTTTTGACCAGCACCACACCATGGCCTCTTTTAGTTGACTAATTGATGCACAGGGCTTTAGTCGACCAAGAAACGATGTAAAGTATCTTTGATATGCAATCTTATGTATTAATATTATTTGTTTTAAAATACAATGTGGGGTAATAAATACTTTAAAAACCGGACCGGATTTCCTATATTGGCTTAAGTTTTGGTATATTATGATACAAGTTTACATGAAATTTACTGCCTATTTTTTATTTTATTTTTCTAATCAATTTAGATATAGTATTATAGATAGTGGAAATTACGATCCGGTCAGGAAAACCTCAAAGATATTGACTTGATTTTTTGAGCTTTTAAGCTTTTAACAATGTCCCTCTGAGCATGACAACTTAACTGTTTGTAAAGAAACCTGAAAGAGTAATAATTATTTTTAAATCAGGCACATTTATGTTTTTAAGATTTCAACAAGAGTCATCAAATGATGAACATATCGAGCTGTGCAGAAATCTACTTTAACAATTATGCATTTTTAGTTGCTTTTGGTTGCAATTTAGTTGGCTTTTCATGAAAACTCATCTTATGGAGTTTGAAATGACTAAAAATGACAGTGGAAAAAGTTGGAAAAGATGCACGATTGGATAAAAAGACAGACTTGCGCTCCAATGAAAGCATCTCTATTGGCTGCAGTCTCGATGTGAGCCGAGGCACGCAGCTCGCACCACAGCGCAGCAGCTAAACACAGGTTACTTTATATAAAACCTGCACCCTGCTTGTGCCCGGAGGGCTCTGTAATCTCCCCCACAGCCACACGCACACACACTCGAGTACAAGTACGCAGAAAGGTACACACACTAAAGTACACGCTCGCTAGTACACAAGCAAACAAGCCCAGTAATCACAATGCGAGTCTGTCTATAAGTACTCCGCCTCTAATTAAACCCGGTGACCTCTTCCAGTGAAAGACGGACAGCGAGAAGCCAGGAGTCGGCGCGTGTGGGGCCCGAGCGTTAATAATAAATGCTTTCAAACATGACCTGGCCAAAGCCGACCGACGTTGCCCACTACCGACCTGCTACCGCCCAATTAACTGTCATCAGCCGCTCGGGGGGAAAGTGAAGTCAGCCAATGCAAACCGGTCACAAGCCGTTGCCTTTTCAAAACCCAGCCAAACTGATTATGTAAATACTGTATGTGCGCGATCATAATGAAACAACTGCAATAAACTGTTTTGGGACTATCATTTAGAACTTTATTTTAACTGAATACTCATAACAGAACCTGATATCATTGCATCTTTATCGGGAGATTACTATGCTGTTCTACTTTGACTGGATGACACGCTGAAAGTGACCAGTGCAAGTTAAACGGCAGTCAAACAGTAAGATTTTGATTCACTATTTCGTATTCATGTAAAGTGCATGGGACTTTGACTTAAACGTAGAGAACATGATTATGTTTAAGATTTTACTTAAAAAAAATTGCTGCTTATTGTTCTTTCTGGTTGGACATGAGCAGCAGATGTGACATAGGTAGGGGCAATTCCACAACTGTTACCTAGCAACCAAATTGTAAACAAGAGCCAAAAGAGAGCGAAAGAAAGAGAGCGAAATCTGGAACCAATTTGTCGCAATTAAGGTTGCACATTAATAGATAATAACCCAGATGTAATTACAGTGTTGAATGTTGTTACAATATTGGATGATTGTCAATAGACATGGCCGTTTATTGCTCTCAATAGGCTGTAATATTATACAATTGACCTTTTACTCTTTAAATAGAAGACACTAGGGCTGCACAATTTCGTAAAAATATCTAGTTGCGATTTGAGACTTATGTTTTAATAACAAGATTCTGTTCAAAGAAATTCACATTTAAAAAACGTGTCCAGGAGAATATACAAAAGACCAAAATAGGTCTATGAACTGACAAACTAACAAAAAAATCGAATATGTTTAAGAGCATGTTTGTGCAGCTCTAAAGTACAGGGTCAGCCGTTATTAAAGCAGAATAAGAGAAGGCATTTAGCTGTATGTGGAGTTATGATATGCTTCGAATAGTAGCCTTTGTATTTTGTCAATGATTTTTCTTTTCTTTTCTTATCTTCGCTGGGCAGAAAACAGAAATTGCATTTGCGCACATCTTTATGATAGATTTATGATGCATTATGCAGCCGCGCTTAGACTAAGGTAAAATGACCAAGCAGTGTATGGGAGGAGCCTTGAAAACTAAAACCTTCTGATCACAGAAAGAACAGCTTGGGACAGGGAGAAGGAGGTTATAGGAGAAAGACAAAGGAGCTCTTTCACAGTTACCGACTCGCAGCTTAACTCCGCTGACATCATCAAAGTGAGACGCACACAGGGTTTGGGGGAATTCCCGTGCCTCTGCTACTTCTGCTGCCGCTGCTGCTGCTGCTGCTGCCGCCGCCTCCTTCCTTCTTCAAGTGGCTTGCATTTCCAGTCTTTTCAAGTCGCTCCTATCTGATCCAGCCACTTACACCCAAAGAACCGGGCTACCAACTACTGTAGAGCATGTACCAATTCATCACACAGTAGACCACGCTTTCAAACGGCTTTCTTTATTTTGGAGCTAACAGGCCTAGATGCCAGTGCTCCCCCTCCACTTCCCTTTCCTCATCCTTACAGAACCATTGACTGGCTCTCTTCAAAATAATAAACCAACATGGAGGCTATTATTCACCAAGTTTTCTATTATTCACGAAGCGTTTCTTTGTTTATTCCAAGATTTTTTAAAGACACCAATTGTACTTGTAGCTGTTCAGAAGAAAGAACAAAGTAAAATTTTTTGTCACTTATAACTTCTCCTCGCTCTCGCCCACGAATGTCTACATATTTCAGATCAGATGCTCTTCCTAATGCAACTCCTTCCCTTTATCTATAGGATTGGAGTCTTCACAAGATGAAACTTTCGATTGAAATACTCAATGGCTGGAATTAAAATTGCAATTGTGTAACATATGTTTGCACGTTAACGGAGACGTATTATGTAAAATCTACTTTATGAGCTTGTAATCATGTTTTAACTATTTTCTCACATCATCAACTTGTTTTGCTATTGACGCCTGCATGTTTAAGTAGTCTTGTTTTCACCTACCCCCTATCCCCGCCTACAGCTCGGTACCTACTTGCGATTGTTCCAAAAATTCAGACAAAGGCCCTATCCCAATAATCGCACTACACACTACACACTACACACTACACACTACACACTACACACTACACACTACACACTACACACTACACACTAGACTGAAGTGAGCACAAGGGCACAGGGGGAGCAAACGTGAGAACTGTGACAGTCAGACATCAGACTGTGTGAATGTGGTCAAGAAAAACAGCAGCGTAAAACCGCTGTCGGTGGCGTTAAACCAACATTTAAATTAAATCATTTGCTGAAATTGCCTCAAACAAATGCGAACAGGCACCGTTGCTAAGTTGCTAAGGCAGAAGCGCTGCGCCGTTTGAAAATGTTACAATGAAAAGCATTGTGGGGAATGTACTTGCCTGAAGTCTGCATCACTCCACACTTGCTGGAAGTGCGGAGAGAAGCCCGTGGTGAAGTGCAGATCGACACCTTCTAAACAATTGGGACACCGCACACTTCAGAGGCTCGTCGTGAACGCGCAGTTGAAGTGCGCAAGTGCGAGTGTTGGGACAGGGCTTCATACAATGTGGATTCAGAAACGCTATGTAGCCATTTTTGAACAAAAAAATACATACATGAAAATCTGCTTGCTCTAATCTCATCAGCCCTGCCGCTTTGAATAGGAAGTTAATGGACCGTTTCTATAATTAAGTCATTTTAGCGCAATATTGCGATTTACAAATCAAATTTTAAATATTGATCTACATATGTTAATCTTAAATACCCGAAAAAAACATGATACATCTTCTTAGAAATCTAGAGCTATGAATATTAATTACTGCTGCCACTTCTAATTATAAAAGCAAAGAGATGAGCAAAAACTCAGCGAAAAACCACAGGCTATGATATAAACATCGAAAAATCCGCATCAACGGTTAAATGTTCGGTATATTAGATTAGACCTACCTTGAATGCATTGCAGCGAGCCGTCCTCTGCCCGGATGGTGAAAGTCTCCCCAGGGTTAACTTGCACCAAAATCACCTGCAAAACAAAAGTCGCACAAATCAAAATAAAGAAGAAAGTTCCAACTGCGGCACGTCATTTTCATAGGTACAGTACATTTTAAGAACATAGTGGAAAGGAGCGGTGCAGATGCGACTCAAAAAGTTGTAGTGATCGTTTCCAAATAGTAAAAGTCACCACTCCTGACCAATAGCCATGCGGTGGAGGTGACATAACAACTCCATTGTAGGGGCGGTAACACAGACGAATGGACTTGGCACACTAAATGATTAGGTAAGCTTACGTGACGCCGCTGCACGTCTTGAGAAAAACCAGGTAGAAATGTATGGCAAAAACAATTCAGACAAGTATTCATGCATGCGAGTCCGTCATTTCCCAGTCTTTGCCATCTTACCGTCAAATTGTCCGCATACAAATTGTTGAGGGAGTACACGTGGCTGTAAACATGAAAAAGCCCCTCCATCGCACACGCACGCAGGTTTAATCATGCATGTGTTTCGGTCAGAGCTCCACAGGTGTTCTCATGTGAAAATCCTCATCCCGCTCCCCCAAGTCTCCGCTTGCACGCCCATCCCAGCGCTAACCTGCTGCCTCTCCTTCCTCAGACACGCATCAACTCGAAACGCATGCACGCACGCACACACTTCCTGCTTCGTCGTCGTCGGCTGCTGCTGCTGCTGCTGCTGCTGCTGCTGCTGTTGCTATAGGAACGTCGGCGTAGTACAGGACGACCCGGATTAAGGGAAGTCTCCCATATAAAAGACCAACAAGGCGACGAGGCGCGTGTCACACCTGTATAATTTGTCATTATCAGTAGTTTACAGTGTGCAGTGTCCTATATATCAGTAATGAAGGAATTACAGGTAAATATAAGGAATTGGATGCTTTTACTCAAGTACGTAAAGTGCATCTATGACAGGTTAGGTAGACATATACTGCAGAAATATAACAAAATACTAATACTATTCACTTAATAATGCAAGCAATAATAAATAAAGCAATAATATCTCCATGGAGACGAGCAGGTACCTGAAAATTTACAAAGTGGGTGTTAATGCCGCACTATTTCGAGCCATTTGTGGCATAGAAACACAGTAATATTGCCCAGTCTGGAGTAGGTTAGGTCTGGTAGACTTTGGGGCAGACAAGCAGCAGACAACACAAAACACAAGTATGTGCTTTCAGACGCAACAGACCATCTCTTCTCCCACTCGCGCACTAAAACAGCAAATACAATCTCACACACACTGTACTGTACGGGACCAAACAAGCACGCACAGCAACGGATGAAGGCAAAATTGATGTAATCATAAGTCTGGATCCTGGGCAGACTATGGGCTACGGACTGCAGGGAGCGACAACAGGTCCTTGAAACGGTGAAAAGTGAAGTAGACCGTCAAAGATTTTAAGCCTTTATAACTTTGATATTGGTTTACAAACCTTTACAGGAAGTAACCAACTATTTTGAATTTTAGAAATGTCAGATATAAGATTATAAGATATAAATCTGCAGATAAAATATTGTTGTGTAGCAGTTTTCTAGGAAGACCTAAAAATCAATCTTCATCAAAAATGCCAAATATACAATTAAATACATAAATATATAAATAAATAATCAAAAATACAACAGGGAATTTCTTTAAAACCAGGCTGTGATATGACTTGCATGGATCTGAGCGGTTTTCATTTGCAGAAATCACCTCGATTTGTCATATTCTGTGACATTCTGTGACATTCTTCATTAATTTCATTCCCACTGAAATCCCATTATGTTCCACTTCATTTTTGCCTCCAGTGTCCTCCATTCCGGTTTTTAGAATGTATGAGAGGAGCAGCTTTTGTCCAAACTGTTACGCGTTGTAGCCAAAACACAGGCAACAAACTTCCTCTGGACCAGGACAGTACGTGAGATGAGACAAACGGCCCTGATGATACCAAAGGAGAGGAGCACAATGAGGAGCCCGTCATGAAAGGAGGACAAAAAGTAAGTGTTTCGTTTGTGTGGGGGGTTTCAAGTTTGGATGAGATTAGTAAAACAAAATATAATACTGCTTTTATCAATTGCTGTGTAATCTGTCATAAAAAGGGTATCAAATTGTACTCTGCAGGTGTTTAATTTTACAGTCCATTTACGTTCAGTGTGAGACTTGAACTTCAACCAATGCATTTGCAGATTGTTTCATCAAATTGTTCAGGTATTGTCCCTATAAATATATACAAAATAGATTAATTTTTTTTGTCAATAATGCCCATTCTTAATTAGAATGTGTGGATTTTCAAAGCTAAAAAAAAAAAAAAACATGAAAAGGATGTATTTGCCTCCATGCAGGGCAACTATTACTGTGTCCTACTAAAACTACTGATGTACTGATATAATGTTTGTTTATTATTCAAATGCATTGATTAGTTGCATTGGTATTTCTTTACTTTTCTTTCCATTTTAATATCACAAGTTCTAATAGCACGTGAGAATTCAAAGTATTTCAAAAGTGCAGAGCTCAGCAGTCACAGTTAGGTGTGTAGCTCAGTTCTACTTCCTGTTAAAGACACAATTTACTGGCAGCTCTTAACCTGGCAAAAACAAGGTATTTTACCGACACGGATTCTTCCTGACAACCAAAAAATGTCAACCAACCAGGAGCTCCACTTTGCATGTTCATCGCCTTCGCTTGTCTGTTAAGAAGCCGATTTATTTGCAGTCTTGAAATCTTAACCTAATTTAAAAGGTGCACTAGTTAACTTTTTACTGTTAATGCTTTGCCTGGAATGTTCCACAGTATTGCATTCAACTTGCAGGTGATGCCAAAAGTTACAGGTCAGATCTGTGAACCGATGAGCCCGTCCCAGTAAGAAATGCATGTGTTTTCAAGGTTCTGTGAGCAATTAAAAATAAATAAATGCAAAAAAAACACTCTCCAAACTTCAATCTCAGTTGTTTGGCTTCTTTAAATTACAGCCACACCAACAAAATTGGTCTCCAAAACCGCTCTTCATGGGTTTCAGCTTCCCGTTTATAGGCACCATTTGGAGTACTTAGTGTATTGCAGTTTTCACCATTCAAAAAGATGTAATATTTTGTTTTGAGCATGTATTACACGTCGATACCCTCTTGGTTGCATGCTTTTGCAGACTCCATTTCTCAGTTGGGTTTTTTACCTGCTGCGCTGCGTCTCCGTTAACCATGTGAGGAATCAGCGGGACCTCCGGGTTCAGGAGAGGGGGCGGAGCCAAGTCCAGCGGAATCTGGTCTGTCATCATCATTGTGACGTACATTCATGGAGAAATTCACTGAACTGCCCTACCTGCAACACAGCACACACACAAAAAAATACATTATAGACAAAGACAGGTGGACACACATACATTTTACGCTCACTAAAACATACGCAAGTTTTTTTCCTTTCTTTTCTTAGAGGTTTGTATTTGCACAAAGTTTTTTCACTTCTCCTCAAACTGTTCAACTGTCCATCATCTTAGCAGTTTCCCAATTTTGCATCCTCAAACTCCTTTCGACTGTAACTGATACAAGTTAAATTGGAAATTAGGTTATTGCGACACAAAAAACACTGAAAACATAGAACAATCATGTTTATAGCGTTTCATATTAGATTGAGGACGTAGTAGATTAAATTAATTGCCCGTCATTCTCAACACAATGCAATAAAAGCAATGCGAATAGGAAGCGGCACTTCCTATAACAAATATTAATTAATTTTTATTTTATGTATTTAAATTAAACCAGGCGCAACTGCAAACATTAGCTGGACTTTCACGTAAATGGGCTCACGGGGTCAGTCAGCCGTGTCGCCCTATTCTGGGAGCTACAGTTGGCTTCTCTGCGTGGATAATTATAGCACTGAGCATGCAAAAATAACAGCATTCATTATCTTAAGTGAAAAATAACTGGGATCTATCCAAGGAAGGTCCATCTGGGAGAACGAAAATCCCAAACGCAACGGGTGACTTGCTGGCAACATGTGGATATTGTGAAGGTCTTAACCAAACTATCTCGACCTTTAGCGGCTACATTGTGTATGCTAACAGCTCCGACCACATGGGTAAACATCTGCGGCGACCCGTACAGTGAACATGGTCCCCGAGGGTAAAACGCACGGGGTCCCGAACAACACACAGCAGGAAGTGTGCCAAAAAACTTAAGAGGGGATGTATTTCAGCAGAACACCTCCGTGCACTGGACACACACGGGTTTATGGCCAGAGGTGGATTAGACAATGACGTACTCAGCTTCAATTCACTGTCGCGGAGGGAAATTATGGATAAAGGGCGGCCGATTAGAGGTTGTTGGCTGCTGTTTGCACAAATGGGGCAACCTAAGCATGAGATGGGCAAAATATGCATTACATTACGTTCTAACACTTGTAGAAGACAACGATAACGCCACCATATATCCTTTGTATATTTGAACTTCAATAACTTCTTCCACTTCAACAATTGTGGTAAAAAAATACAATTTTGGCAAGTTTAAATAGTAAATAGTGGCAACTATGGGTAACGCAAAGGGAATTTTATACAATCAATTTTAAAATCGCCTAATTTCTAAATAAAGTTACATTTGTTAGAGAAGAATATTTGATGAAAAAAAATAAAAATTCAAGAGGATAAAAGAATTCAAATTTGCATCCGCTGTCTTTAGACCCTCCTCAAACTCAAATAACTGTATAAAAGAAGAAAAAAAAATCACCTCAAGAACTTGTACCACAACTTCTTCAAAATGTTCCTTTTTTCCTGCACAAACTATTAAAGACATTATAACTTTGCGTTTCGTTATTGTATGTCATCTATACAACCTTAAATAAAAGCACGTTTTAAAAAAGGCAGCCTGCTACTACAAGCAACATATCTACGGTAAATCAAAGTTACATTCTGCACCAGTACTTTACAAACACACATCTTATACTTTTACTACTTTCTTAAAGATTTGTGATATGTGTTTAACAAGTAGGATTCTGTTCACATTGTAAACAAGTCCAGTAGCATTAATATATGACAAAAATGATCCTATTTAATCCCATGAATATAAGAACATGTTTGGAAAGGTCGAAAATACAGGTACAACCAGATGTTTCTATAAAAAGAGGACGTTCTATTATTGAAATTATTGTGATTTCAATTCGATTGCGATTGATTGTGCAGCCCTAAAATACACCGTACGCATAATAGTCCGGTCCGAAATGACTTTGCACACGAGTCTTTATCAGCAGAGTGCATTCCAGTGAGCAGCTGTGTGCCATAGTGTGGGCCCTCTTTCAGCCGCTCGTCCCATAACACTGACACAGAGGTCTTTGAGGGTCACTCGAACACACAGCTGGGTCTCTTACTGTCCCAAAAAAAAACACCAGGGTCTCCTTCACCCCCCTCAGTCACTCAATGTATCCATGCAGTCCCATATTCCTAAATACAGGCAGCTATCTCTTCTTCTAACTCCTCCATCTCAGCCTGGACATCCCACATTGAATTCAGGTGTTCACAAAAACTGGATCAACATTGGGAGTAAACCCAGAACTAAACCTGGACTAGACCGCGGCTAAATTAAGTACAGCAGGACCTAACCAAGTCTACATCAGGACTAAATCGAACCAGGACGTTAACCCTAATGCATGAAGCTACACCGTGTTTTTAAAGTCCATACATCTTCATCAAACTTGCACGGAAATGTCACTACTCAAATTACTTCACTTGATTAACAATTTACCTTGAGCAGAAATTGTAAATTGAAAAAATGATTCTAAATTATACTATTGTCCTGAGTCTAGTTTTTTTTGTAAAGGTGGGAAACTCAGGCGCGCTGAAGACGATGCGGACAACCGGTAACGCTAAAACCAGTTCTGCCAGGAAAAACACTGAGGAAAAAGGACTTGTTAAGCAAAGGTTAGGGTCTGGATGACAAATGAAAAGGCTCATTTTGGATGAGCAGGCAACCGCTCCAACAGTCGCTCAAAATAAACCCCAATTTGAAGAGGAATTCACTACATTTGGAGAAGAGGAACACAGATTAGCAAGCGTTTTGTTGTAGGACAAATGGACAAAGATTTCAAGGCTTCTACCAAAGCATTACATATTGCAAAGGCCTGGATTCAAAACAGGAACCTTCAATCCCACAGGTAATTGTTAAAGTGGACCACAACCAGCCCCATCCAATCCAGTTTTTCTTTTTAAATTAATCAAAACCAACAATTACCTCTGAATTATCTTTACTAGACATGAAACGACCAGGAGTCCCATGGTGATGGCATTTTTAAGGCCAAAGTAAGGGTAAATGCACCAAGAAAAACAATAATCAAGTCATAACATTATAATAAAATGCATTTATCCACTGTGTTGTTTATTTTTATTGCCATTGTCAGTGAACAAATCACAAACTAGGAACTTGCTTCAGTGTCAAAGTGCAATAAGAATAGTTATTAAAAAAAAACAAAAAACAAAAAACACTACGCTAAACTATGATTAGGTGTTTTGGGGCGTTACAAAAATAAACTGAATTGATGAATATAATTGAAAGAAAAAATATGAATATAAAATATGAATAAAAGTGATTCCAATAGAATACATACACAATAGTGCAAAACAGTATTATCTCTTTGAGGGGTTATGGGGTCAGGTCATGGTATGTGAGGTTTGCGATACCATTTTTTGGGGGTGATTTCTGTAAAAATTATGACACTATTTCTCTGCATTAACTGAAGAAAAATGCCTTAGCGTGGACATCATGTGAACTCCAAAACAATATTTATTGCTTTTCCAAACTGAAAGAGCACAAACTTTAAACTATTAGATTTTGCTGACATATAACCACCTCCATGACCAAGTCTTCACTATAAGCCTCTCTAAGACCGTCCTGATAGATAGATAAACCGCAATGTGTTAAATTGAGCTTGCCGAAGTCCCGTTATATAATTACTTGGCAGAAGTTTGTCTCTAAATTTAAACGCTTAACCTTTCACTGCAATTTGGGCGAAGTGATGTATGAAATTGCAGAGTGAGGAGGCGAGCTTTAAAAAGATTGGAGATGTCAAGAGAGCTGCTGCGTTTTGGACTGATGTTACCTGGTTAAGTGAAGGAGAAGAAGGATTCTATATTCATTCTCAAGTAAAAGTGAAATACTGCAAGATAAAACTATTGCAACTACTACTGCTTCTAGAGACGTTTAAAATCATACTTAAGTAAAAGTAATGGGTGTCATACAAAGCGGGTAAATTTACTACTACAACTACTACGACTACTACTAATACTGCACTACTGCTTCACTACTTACTCAAACTGGAAATTGAAACGTAACTCAAAATACACTGACTTGAATGATCTTCCAGCTGCAACACAGTATTTAAACCCAACTGATATAATGAGGCTTCTAATTTCTGAAAGACAAATCCCGTGGTCATGGAAGAGATGTCAGTATGTTTGAGAAGTGTCAAATCCTTGTCATTGAGCAGAGAAGGAGAACTTCTTCAGAGACTAATGTACTACAGATCTGAACCTCAGAGAGTGTTCGGGACGAGCTGGAGAAGGCTTTGTGCAGCGGTCACTCTCTCACATCATCAACACAAGATCAACTGGTGAAAAAATCAAATCAAAGACTAGATCAGGTCTAAACCAGGACAGATCCAGATATAGCCAAGACTAAACCAGGGCTAATTCCATAGGCTCCTCAAACTTAATATTCAAACAACAAACGGTTCTTGAGTGCATAAGTAACTGCGTGTTGAGAACCGCTGCATCTCATACGTGCATTACCACTTAGACAGGGACTTTCTGTTTTAGACATGGACTGTTCACAGACGCCCCGTGTACGCTCTCTCTTGCTCTATGGGACAAGTGAAGGATTGTCCTCTGTATCCAACGTGGAATTTTTCATTTAACATTTTATCCCAGCTGGGAATCGACACCTTATTCCTCCCACATTCCTCTGGGAAGGGGAACCACACTGTCCACACTGTGCAGGGGATGTCTGTAGCTGTCAGCGCCACTGTCCATCTGGTCGTGATTTCACCCACAAACAACGCTCATTGTTCATTCATACATTACACACTTATAGGCTTTACGTCCCAGCGGTGGGAGAGGTGATAAGGAGAATGAATGAACTTTTACTGAGAGTTGGAGCTGTAGTAGCAGCAGTATATTGTGATTTTATTACAAAATTGTCATAAAATAATAATAATAGTTGGTGCAGATTGGGTACCATGAAGAGGGAGTATAAGCAGTAGTATTAGAAGTACAAGTTCTGTCTTGGGTCTAGGTTGGGTTACAGTTTTTTGGTAACGTGCCGGTAGAGTGCCCGCAGGTCTAGCACAGGTCTGGCACAGGTCTAGCACAGGTCTGGCACAGGTCTGGCACAGGTCTGGCACAGGTCTGGCACAGGTCTAGCACAGGTCTAGCACAGGTCTAGCACAGGTCTAGCACAGGTCTAGCACAGGTCTAGCACAGGACTAGCACAGGTCTGGCCCGGTTTAGGCCCGGTTTAGCCTTTTATTCTTTCTTTATACAAGCTTTAGACTACGTGTGCCTGGTTTAGTCAGATTTTCAATTCTGACTGGTTAATTTCTCAAAAATAATTCTTACAAAAATAAATTTCACTCCTCTCTCAGAGTTTCCTTTGCCCGTTTTGTTTTGGGTAAAACTCATTCTCACTTGAATAACTCTACTTTGAAATCCCAAAGTGGTTTTGGTGAACAGTTGGAGAATCAATAGTCCAGTGTTCAGCAGACACCAAACAGCCCAGCCCAGAGCAACACACGGCCCATTACTCAGAGTCTGTCCTGATGGAGCATAATGGACATTCACATCAGGCTCGCAGACACGCTGACACACTTCCACCGGACACTTTACACCTCACACCAATGTACCAGGTCAGCAAGCTCCAGACTAGACAGGTTCTCTATGGCAATATCCAAGCATTTACAATGAAGCTCATGCAGCAAACTGCACAGGTGAAAGGCATCGACAGCAAACAGGTGATAACAGACAATAAAATACGATAAAGCTCTGATAAAACAAATTAACTTTATGTTACTTAATGACTTTATAATGGCTGTGCTGGTTGGTGGCAATACAATTTATTTATGAAGCATACATAGTAAAGAATACCTGGCAAATTGGTGTTATGGCCTGTAGAAACATAGCAAGGAAGTTGTATCTTAAGATTCCTGTTTAGGATTATTCAGAAATTTCAGTTCATCATTCTACACCATCTACATCAGGCCTAGCCCGGTCTCACGTCAGGACCAAATCAAAACAAGTGTGAACGCAGTCTTTGGAACATAATGTGTGTCATTATGTCAACAACCAAATGTGCTTTTATAGATTATGCCCCAAAGCAAGATTGAGTGTTTTCAGATTTTAAATGTAGTCAGCTGTACACGGTTTTCAAAATTGAGACGTTTTGACTGCCATCCAGGAGTCATTTTATATTCATGTCTGGGATGTCCTGAGATCATGACCAAACAAAAGAGAAATCTTTCATTTTCTTTCATTCCCTTTGTCTAACACGTTACTATTCCTCTATTTTGTCAAGTAAATGTGACAATAACAGCCAGATAAAAAAGTACTTTAAAGTTAGTTGGAATTTCTTGGACCATAAATTTAATTAAACACAATCAATTTTGCTTTTATATTGTGGCCTGAATAATCAATCATACAGAAATCCCCCCAAAAATGTGCTTGTTCCATTTAGTGAGATCATGAATCAATGTGTGTAACTTGGACTTTCCACCTTCTCTATTTGGGCAAAGTTTACAAAAGACAATGGCTCAAAAGATTAAAAAAGCAGAAGAGCAAGCCTAAATGTTTGAGCTGTCCACAGACTAGGAAATCAAAACGTTAGCATTATCAGGACTATATACACCTTTGAAGAACTACACTGAAATAAATCAATAAAATGTGAATTTATCTTGACGTCTTTCCCACTCTGAAACATAATTACATCCCCTTTCTCATTTATCAGCCACAGCACTCAAATAACTGCAGTTGTGCTCTGGTGGTGTAATCTGCAGCGCACTCGCGGGCCACTCCACGGTAAATGCAGTCGAGAATGGGTCGGCGGTCATTCGTTTGAAAGCGGAGCAGAGGAGATGTACTGTGGGCTCACGGTGCATCAAGCGTGTGCCACATTCTTCCCAGAAGTGATTGTGTCGCAAAAACAGGATAAACATTGATTTCAGATGTAATCCTTGAGTCCGGGTGGAGCAGCATTATCAGCGCGCACACACAGGGCAGCGAGAGAGCGAGAGAGCGAGAGAGCGAGAGAGCGAGAGAGCAAGAGAGCAAGAGAGCGAGAGAGCGAGAGAGCGAGAGAGCGAGAGAGCGAGAGAGCGAGAGAGCGAGCTATATCAGCAACAGACACAGACATTCAAACAGGATGAGGGACAGAATTGTTCAAAAAAATACTGTAATGTTGTCAGGATACTAAAATGTCCAACTTGATTTTGATACAAAGCAAAAAAGTTGGATACTAAACAGACTTCAATACCAAAATGAAGATAAATGCAATAGAAGACCGTAAAATAGAAATATAGCTATATCATCATGTGGTCAAATAGTTGTTCTCAAATGCATTTCAACTTCCTGTTTAAAAGGTGACATTTTGGGGTAATTTGACAATTCAAATGATATTTTTTTTTACTTGCCAAGGCGACAGTGTTAATTTTTTTTGTCCCTCTGGACCTTTTTTGATTATACTGTAGTTGTAGAATCAGTTTAGTTTGCGTTTATTTTTACTCATTTTAACTGGTACTGATACTTTATTAAGACGCAACATAATTTATTTATTTTTTTACTGTTGATACATGTTCAAATGGTCTAGTTTCCATACTTGCCTAGTCATTTCTGAACAATCACAGAAGGTGGTTTAATGATGGGAAATATATTTTTACCTAAACTATCAAGATAAATATTGTATTGTTTGGCCTCTACAGTATTTCTACATACATTCTGTAAAAATATTTAAGCCAAATCAGTAAACTGCATTGACTACTTGGGGAGACTTTTTCCACAGCTCCAAAATACGAAAAGAGACGATAAAAACAGATTAAAAACACAAACTTAATTACTGGCATTTACTTTCAAATTGCAATTTCTCTGCATGTTTAGCTGCATTATAACAACATCAGCTAGTCTGGATGATTGTTGTTGACTGCCATGCCATTTCCATAGCCTGCATATTATAAAGTGATACTCAGATACGTTAAAATATATCAGTACATATTACACAAGAGTATCATTGTAGGGCAAATCATTCGAAAAAGGAAAACGAAACCAAACTTTACTCTACTTTCCCCTGCAAAGTTCTTTGTAAATATGTGGTTTTGAAACTGAAGTGAACCCACTGACTGGATCTTGTGATAAATAAGGAACTTTGTGGCTTGTAACACCACAAAAAAGTTTTCTAAAAAGGTACTGACATAATAAACTCAACCTAACAATCGCTGAGAAAAATGTGTCAAAATATTTGGTAAAATTTCCCAACAAGGATAATTAAGTGTGCACTATAACTTTTCTGGCAGAGGGTCCTGTTTGTCTCTATACTGCTTACTTTGCCTGGAATGCTCTATCAATCTTGCATTCGTATTCAAATGTGAATGCAATTTTAATGGAACGCAGACATCCAAAACATTCAAAAACATAAAGAAAAATACTGTAATACCTAAAAATCATACTAGCCTAAAAAGAACACGAAGACAGGCTCGACTTCTTCCACATCCAACGCTCCATCTACCCATTGTACGAAATAACAGGAACATTTTGGCCTATTTTGCAGCCTTCTCATGATGTCCTGTCAAACCATTGAGGCTTTATGACACACAACCCGACAGAATGAGCGTCGTGCATGTAAACGTGTTGACATAAGAGGCACCAAATAGCACAGGCAGGACGTAGCTGTAGGTGTCTTCTTCCCTGGTGCCGGTGCGTTAAGCGGTGAGGCATGTTCTCAGGTATCAGGGCTTAGAGAACGACCTACAGTATATTTGATCCATAAAAAAAACATGGAAGATTTTAATGTTGACAAAATACTTCAATAACATTTTAGGATAAACCCAATGACACTAAGAGGATTATTTTGTCAGAAATGTGCTAGACTGTGCTAAAATGTGCCTGTATAGATGTGTTAGGTCCTGGTTAGATCCCAGTTTAGTCCTGATGGTTTGGCCCGGTTCAAATCGTAGTTTGTCCTGGTCTAGGTCAGGTTTATTTCTGGGTTTAGTCTCAGCTCAGTCCCAATTTTGGCGTGGTATGTGCAAGTGTTGTTTCTGATTGAGGTTTTGGTCCAGATGTGCACTTTGACTCCTGTTCTAGTCCTGGTTTTAGTCCAGTTCAGTTGGTGGGTTTAGTCCCGGGTTCAGTCCCAGTTTGGTCCAAATTTGAATGTGGGGTTTGTGCAAGAGTGAAGGCACCATAAACCCTTGGTTAAGGTTCAAGTATCACACAAATGTAAATGAACGGTAAAACTGCCCACAAAAGTGCAGAAATATCACTTTGTCTTTTCATCTAAACGTTTTTGCAGTTTTATTAAACAATACACTCAATATTCAATAGCTTTTTAAATTAATTATCAACAAGACAATGTGATATATAGCTAATGTAAACTGATCAATGACTTAAAAGTTTTGACTTAACAGTGACCTCCAAACCACTCTCTAATTGTGTGTTGATAATATATTTCTATTAGTGTCATAAAATAGCAAACAACTCTAAATACTATATCATCAATTTGCAATATTTTTTATTTAATACAGCTAGGCACACTTGCACAAAGACCAGTTGACGTATTGCAGCGGTCTCGAGTAAAAAAAAAAAAAAAAGGGGGTCGTCGCTTCTAAATATTGTGGGAAAGTGCCACCAATACCACTCCCATTGAAGTCCAGCTCTTCTTACAAAAGGTATTCAGTGTATGGGGAGACCTGCCTCGCTCTTTCCCCAGATTGAGGAGGAAAAAAGGAAAAAAGAGCAGAGAGGTGGAGTGGAGAAGGGGGGCAGGAGAGCGAGAGAGCGAACGGGGTGGAGAGGAATGCCTATAGTGAGAAGAAGGACACACACGTACACACAGGCGCTCGGCACAAAGACACTGATTGAGAAAAGATGGACCCGACTCCAGTTCCCACGTTGCCCTCGACGCTTATTTCCCTGTGACGTTTTGAATTCGGAGCGTTCAGAACATTTTTAAAGTTAACACTGACTTGATTTTGAAACATTAGTCCAAACAAATTCAACTCATTTCTACTTATCTGATTGTCTGACCAACTTTTCTTCCTTCTTAAATAGACATTATGTAACTTTTCTAGTCTTCTATCTTGCATTTATTCACGGCAATTGGTTTTAATGCTGAAAAATCCCCTCTTGTTGGAAGTGGGGTGGCCGCTCCGCAGATCTGACCTGTAACTTGGCCCGATGGCATCACCTGCTTGCCTCCATGTCGACGGAAACGTTTAATGTCGTACTGTGGGACGCAAAAACATCTTCGTGGAGAGGTGGCGGCCCAGGGGAAAAATCATAGTGCACCTTTAAAGATTTTAATTGTGTGCTTACTTAAAAAAAAAACACACACACAATTATCCAGAGTTTATAACTGCTTCACAATACAAAACGGCTCACTTCCTAGTTTTTGGAGAATAAAATGCTCTATGATCAGATGTAGACAGCAGACAGCGGTCTCATTTTGCCCCTAAGAGCTGCTTCTACAACATATCTGGACTACGTGGAAAGAAATTGGGTACAGCCGCTTTGAATAACAAAAAGGTACTGGAGTTACGAGTAGCTTCATTAAAACATTAGCACTATTGAACTGCATCTCCATAGTTCTGTCTTTAAATGTCTTTCAAACCACGTTCAACCAATCCGTGACGTCAATAGCGATCCCATCCCTCAGGCTCTGAATCTTTGCAACCAAACAGTAGATACATTTCAACCCCAGCTTCTCCTCTACGAACTTCAAGATCCGACAAATGATTCTACTTTCAATCATTCTTCATCGTGCTTAACTTGGGGAAAAGAAACAAATAAATACTTACTAGACATGCATAGACGCAACGAACAAAAACTGTCCTTTTAATCCTCACTTTCCTGCGCTTGGCTTCTGCACGAGCGCCGCATGCACAGATTTGCCAGCGAGTCTCCGGTCTGCGTCCTGTGGCCCTGTAATTGCGGTAATGATATGTCATCCACGGAGACGCAGAGCAGCGGGTGGGGAGAGGAATGCGGCGGACACGCTCGCACAGCCGTGTACCGACAAGCTCAAGAGACAAACTCCTTCAACTTTAAACCTGTAGGGCACCTTTTATTTTTACTTTAACGCTCAGATGCGTCTCCTGTCTGACTACGGCATAGCTATTTTTAAATCATCAAAAAAGGTGCATCGCTGGGAATATACGACCTTGGGCAGTACACTTTAAGGATGTAACGATTACAAGTTTTAGTGCCGCGATTATTATGAGATTAAAAAAACGGCCCGATTTTGCATAACAACGTAATTATTCTCGATTATTGAAAGTGAAATCCTTAATGTACTTTCATTCAAATGGTCTAACAGGTTCTTAGTATGCGACTCGCTTTATGCTGTATTAACTTTACTTTATCGTTCCGGAAGTTTGATTTCATAAACAGTCAGGAAAAAAAAGCATTTTACGTTTCGGTTTAGATGATGCCGTCAATGTTGCGTGGAAATGTGTTCATTTTGGTTTGAAAATTCTCACGGAGCAATCTTTACATCCCCAGTGCAATTAATCACCATCAAATCACAATTACTACTTGAATTGTTTGGAAAAAATCGTTATTTAAGTAACAGAATGGAATGAATATTGTAACTTTTCCACGCTCAAAGTCCTCAAAACGTTGCCTCTAACAGGGAGCTGAAACCCATGAACAGTTTCGGTGTACATGTTCTGAAATGTAAGCGTTTCATATTTCAATCCGCTCACAAACGTTAACGCTCCGGGATGAGTCTAAAATGTCCACTGCTGAATCTCAATTAGAAAACAACTCTTTTTTTTTCGTAATTGCAAAACCGAAAAAAATAAAAACTTTGCCCCAAAATGCTGCGGCCATAATCCCGCTCAGCGTCTTCGTCGTGGGGGATCTTGCAAAGGGAGTAGTAGACCATGGCGTGGACTTGGTTGGCGACAGCGATCATAAATCATGAGCTAAATGGGGACACACGACGCAGACGCTAAACTCTGAGCAGTTCTGATCGAGCAACACCGGTGTCCTCGTCTCAACCGTTCGCTCGGCACGTGGTTTTTACAAGATGTCTCTTCACTGTTGCGCCATGCAGCGTTCCCCTCGCTGTCTCCGAGCTGGGGCTGTGGTGGGTTTCCACACTGCGCACGTAACTAGAGGCAGATGCTGTTAGCGAACGGCAGCAACACCCCGAATCTTCCCATGATGCAATGTCAAAGTTATACGAATACTTTACTTTCTGTGCTGTCAAATGATGACCTGCAAAAAAGTGCATACATTTTTTTGCACACATCAATCTGAACAGATGGTAATTACTGTATTTCATATTAAAAACATGTTTGTCATTAAAAAAGAGTCAATAATCCGAGATCATGATTAACTCCTCGTCTCTGTCCACTCATTCTATTCCTCGATTACGTCATTGAAAAAAAAAAAAAAAAGAGACCATTACCGTTCTTTCATGGCTCCCCTTCTGCCCCCCTTCAGTCTGTTTCCTGTTTCCTTGAAATACCTGGCATTCTGCAAGATCACTGTGAGCTGCCGAGGCGCCGACAAGTCAAGACACAGCCTGGTGAACCTCTGCCATCAGCGTTTCTCTTCCCCCCGTGCACTTTGTCCGTATATGCAATAGTCTTATCCCAAAAAATAATCAATGTCCAGACAGAAAATCAATACTAAAACTATTATCGAAACTACATATTCAGTAAAGCGGGGCAATTACAAAATGACAAATTTGGAGCTATCTTGACCTTTATCAGCTCAGATGATGAAGAAAGTAATTTTTTTTTAATCTCAAAAGATTTCTGTACTTCTTTAATACATTTTATGGTTCATTCACTTTTTAGAAATACAAATACTTCAACCACAACATCTGGGTACATTTTAAAAAAATTTTTTTGAAGGATTGTTGTCTGAATAATTCATTGGGATAACACTGATATAAAAATTGCTCACTTACCACTAGTGCATTATTGTACCTTATGTTCATTTAAAGCATAATCTTTTATTTTGTTTTTGGATTTGTTGTATTGAAATTGCTAGTCAGTGCTGAGCTTTTCCTGGGTATCAAAATAGAGCTTGAAACGCCACCCAAACTATAGTCAAAAACACAAAATGAGCAGCCTTTTTTCCTCATCGTTCATCCTCCTCCACTTTACCCTCGCCGCAGCCCCTCTCAACTGGGCATTGGTTTCCAGGAACGGCCAAAAACTGATGCTCCAGTGACCAAAGATGACCCTGACCACGCCTCTTCCTTTGAGTCCGTCCCAAAGCGGAGACAAGAAAGCTCCTCATTGGACGCTATTTATTTTTAAAAGGTTGAATAAGCAGGATTTCCGCTCGTACACTTGAAAAACAACTTCACCTTATGACCTTGTCTGGGTCTATGTAGGAATTGTTAAGATATAAGATTTTGTTTTTGATTTTTACTTTGAAATGATCTGATAATTAGATCAAATTTTTGTAACTTTTCTGGACATGTTATTGCCTAGAATGTTCCACAGTATGGTATTAAACTTGTCTATCTAAATGTGCAGGTGTTTTATTATTTTGGGGTATTTTGAATCTCTGAAAAACGGCGCAAATTCTTTCTATGATTTTGATAAATTGTCCTATTGAAAAAACTAGTGCGGAGGGATGGTTTAAGCTTAGATTTTTTGGAGGACGAACATCAATTCGTCACAAGTCACAAGGTTCCAAGTTCAAAACAAGTCCGGATTCAAGTCTAAGTCTTAGTCCATTTCATCAAGTCAAGTTTCAAGTCAAATAAAATAAAATCAGACTTGAGTAAAAGTGCGACTTTCAAGTCCTCCCCTATTGTTAATGCTCCACTAAAAATATCATAAAAGCACACTTCCACCATGTCTACTTCTCAGTTTTCAATCTGCCTTTCAAACACTACAACAGAAAGAGAGCATAGGGGGAAAAAATGCAAAATAAAAAGGTGCAAACTGGTCATGCAACTTCACTTCCTAAAAGTGCAACACAACATATTGTCTCAAATTGAACAGGAAACTACCAAGGGTTAACTGGCAGGATAAGATCAAGGGTATTGTCTGCTCCAATGGGATGTTTATAGTGACACTGCTCCACGTATAAACCACAGAAACGCGTTATGCACTGGGTATAAAGATTTCTTGTCCTGGTGCAACACAATGGGTCACTCGGAGGTTACAGGATCGTAAAGCCGTTGCTACTGACAATGACATATCCGCGCAGTATATAAAAAAAATTTCAGTATATTTTGAAACGTCCAAAGCTGTAGTTACATAAAACTTCAAAAAGTACTTTCCAACTAAATATGTCGCCACTTCCAACCCACCCAAAGTAATTCTAATCCTGAGTGCCAGAAAAGTAGCTCAGCCAAAAAGTCCGGGATTTGACTGTGTGCTGCTGTGCACTTCCTGGAACAGCTCCGCCTCCTCTGCATTCCAGACCGCCGCCGCTCGCCCCCATTGGCCGACGGTCGAACCCCGCGCGCCCGACTGGCCGAAGAAGGGGCCGGCGGGCGGGCGTTACGGGGGCTCAAAGAAAAGTGCGGCTCATTCCCAGGGAGAGGTATAGTTACATAACACGCATATATACGGGATTGAGACTACACCCTGAATTCAAAAGGAAGGTCAGGGAGAAAAGGGAGATACGGGTGAGAGAAGGAAGGGAACGGGGGGAGGGGGGGCTCAGTCGCGGTATCGGCTTTCCATGTGAATAAAAAAAAACAACAAGAGGAAGCAGCAGCTATTTTATACCCAGGTCAAGCGCTGTGGGAGAGCTTTCCGCTGTGAGAAGAGGTTAATTGGAGAAAGATCACCTGCGCCGGAGCCGTTAGCGGAAGAGCAGTGGACCAAACAGTGGGAACGGTGCCAGGAAAGAGAGAGAAAGGGGGGGAAAAGGGAAAGAGAGACTGTGATTAGTGGAAAATACAGCCATTTGGTGCGATTAAATCAATATTATCTGCTGCCTGTCTGCTCATGTATACAAAACAAATAGGGATGTCAAGATTAATCGGTTGGATTGATAATTATGGCTATTCGGGTCACAATGTAACCATAAGAACTAAAAAACAAGAACAATCATGATTTTAGAAATGAATCAATATCAGTTTTACGCCAAAATGCAAAGTGTTGTTCTCTCAAGCGGTGTATGTCACGTAGAGGAGGTCAGTTTATCGAAAATAAGATCATATTGTGATGTTGTTTTGAAGATATGCAACATTTGAATATCAAGTATTTTTTCCCCCACCTCCTGTTGGTCCGCCTCAGCAATACTCTGAGCGACGGGGGGATTTAACCAACAGCAGTGAAGTGTTTCGAAAGAAGAACTGACAGAAGAAGCAGATGTATTTAGCGTAGTTACTTATTTAGTTTACAAGAATCATAATCAAACTAAATCGTGATATACATTTTTTGGCGTAACGCCCACCCCTAAAATAGACTCTAATATTTATAGCACGTTGATATTTTTGTACTTTTTTGATTCATTTAATAGACATTTCAAATCTGCCCGATGATTAAACCTCAACTAATACATTTAAAGACATGTTCGAACCCATTTCTGTTGGATTGACATATCGTCTGACTGTTAAATTACGAAATATTGAGGTATTCATCTTCGTCAATATTGCCCAACTCCACAACCGTAAACCAAAAGGTGAAGTGCTGTTTTACCTAGCCGATTATGTCACACATTTATGATTCAGAAAGCAGGTGATCTACAGGACAACGTCATGAAAAGAAAAACAAGGATTTCACTTTTGTAATTGTAACACTAAAATCTGATATTAATTACAATCTAATCACAATTTAAAAGGTCATAATTACCAAATAGATGATACATTTTTAAAAAGGTATTATGTCACCTGCAGAGGACCGCATAAAACATGCAAACCCCGTAGTTTAGACGTCCACATACATGTTCTAAAGCGCATGTTATTCTTGTATTGGTTTAGCAGTTCATATTTTGGTCACTCTTCGTCAATCGTAATACTCCTCCATGTGCAATGTCAGTTTTCATTTTCAAAAACCTAATTGCAACATGTCTCTTTACACTGAGATGTTTGTGCGGCATTGTCCAGCCGTTAACAGAGAGGACAGAAGGTAGAAGGTGCAGAGGAGGGAGAGTACAGGGGGCAGTGGCCGGAGAGAGATATGTGTGGAATCCTAATTGTGTTATTGCTCCAGAGCAAACATTAGTCCTGCCTGTCATACCACAGACAGCGGGCAGTGGGCCAGTGTGAAAGCAGCACAGACGCACACACGCGGGGCAGGAGGGAAATTAAATGAATCCAGCAAATGAGGCAGCGTATACTCTCCGCATACTCAGGGCTGTTTCTGAAGACCTGGCAATAACCTCCGCGTGGAGCCGCACAATATGACGCATTCGAATCGAAATCGCATTTGAGTCGCCGCAATTATCAAATCGCAAAAGGCTGAAAGGGTTTTGGTAACAGAATGTCCTCGGCAAACAACAAAATAGCTATATAGTAGTCTTTTTGTAGAGATAATCTTCTTGTACCTGCAGTTTAGACCTGCCACAAATTCTGAAAGTTTACGGAGTTAATCATTTCATTTATTTCAAAAAAGGTATCACTCCTGACGACGTTTACAATGTACACAACAGAATCCTACTTTAACAAATACTACAAATCTAACCTCAATGGCTTCTCAGTCGCTCCCCCAAAAAAACAAACTGATTGCATTTTGTTTTCATTCCAGGGTGGAACCCCTTTCGGCCGCGAGCCTTAAGTTTAGCTGGGCTCAAACAATGCGGCAGAACTGCACAATCTGCGAGGGAAATAAGTTATTTGACAATAAAATAACACTTTTACATGATGATGATGATAATGATGATGATGATGGTAGGTAGAAGAAGCATTTCATATCATTTAGTTCTTCACCATGATTTTTCTTTGGGGGAACAGAAGGGTGTGATTCCAGTTTTACTCCAGTTTTCTTTTTTGATCGAACTTATACCTCTAAATACAGTACATTTATTAGTAAATATCAGTGGTCAATATTCATGCAAAGTTGTTAAAACTTGTTTAAACTGATTCCACAGACCATCTCGTTTCTCTCACCATCATGCCTCTTTCTCTGCCCAATCTCTTCTTCCTTCTCCCAATCATCTCTTCATGCCCCTCTCTAACCCCTTTAACTACCCTCTCTTAACCCACTCCATTTGTCTCGCTCTTCTCTCCCTCCTCTCTTCCACTCACTCGCACTTTTTTCTCCCCTCTCTCTCGCTCTCGCCCTCCATCTCTTCCTCTCCATTTCTCTGCAGCTGTGTGCGGTGTGGCAGGGGCCCAGCAGGCAGTAAACCCAATGGTCCAGCGCTTGCCACGTAGTCGCGCAGCAGCAACGTCAAGAGAAAGAGCTGCCACATTCGCCCGACTGTTGCCCCGTGTTTGAGGAGGAGAGACTTTTACATTAAGTGGGTCAAAGAGTGACATCAGCCAGTTTATCAGGTATTTAGAAAGGCTTAAAAAGGTCCTGAGCATGCAAATTTGGTGCTTAAAACAACAACAACCAAATGATTCTTTGTCGTCAGCTAATTAAAAGGTTTTCATTGGAAATGATCGCATAAATTGTTTTGGAATACGTTCGACTTTCTTTTTACCTTAACGTCGTTATATGGTTGATTTTTTTGACGTGTTTTACTCTTCTTTACAATCAGACCATAAACTGGAACTTGGGATGTTTGTCAATATTATTTGGTAATAATCAATAATCAAGATTATTCACATGGAAATAATCATAAGAACTAAAATGAGCTAAATAAAGTAGTTTTACACCAAATACACTTTTGTTTGTCATTCAGAAAGTTTGATTTCATAAAGCTGGGCACAAATTTGAGGAATAGTACCGTGTCAAAAAATTATAATCGCAGATTTTTTGTAGTTCATCGGGAATAATCGTTAAAATCGTGGTGTTTTTTCTCATAGTAATTGTAACACTAACATTTTATATCATGACCTGCAACTAAGTGGGAAATGTAGAGGTACTAAAGTCAGATTTGAACCCTCCAGATTGCGGGTGAACTTTTAATCCACAGTGTCACTTTCAATCTACAGTCGATTGACTTCTTGACTACGTACATTTAAGGAAGTACAGTAATGTATATGGGACTTTCTCCTTCAGTAATTGTAGCTTTAAATTAACCTATATTTCCATGAAGTGATCATCTCAAATATATAATTCCGTTAAATAGTTTTGGCCCAATCTGTTCATCTGTTCAGTTTTGGTTGGTGTGGTCTTCCCTTCAACGTGACCGGAAATGCTAAAACATCTAACGGAATGTCCCTCCATGTGTGCGCGCCTTTGCTAACCAGATGTTCAACGCCAAACACACCACAACAAAATAGTTTACAGACACGACTCCTTATTAGCGTTATCACTCGGCCTGATGTCATTATTTCCATTTCAATAAACCTCGTTTGTCTCCTCGCAGTATCTCACCCAGCAGTTGTGTACTTCAGGCCTCGATTGTTTGTATTTAATGTGGAGGAAGTTGCAGTTTTCCCACAAGCACATGATCATGAGTCACTCCTCGACAAAGTAGGGCTTCCAGATTTTCTTCTCTTCTCTCTGTCTTTTTCTCCGAAACTTTGCCGAGTGGAGTTCATTGAGTCTGAATGTCTGAGTATGTTGGCCTTGGGAGAGCTCAGCGTTAACCCCTCCCTAAAACCAAGCATCTCGTCAGCGCAGCCTGGCCACACACACACTGGAGAGAGCAGGTTGACAATACATGAACAATTATTGCTCTCAACAATTACAAAAAATGGTGAAATAGGGGAAAAACATAATATATAGGTGCTCATCCTGCCCCTCAGAATCTATAGCAAAGCTCCAATCGTCTGCTTTACCGTGGCTTTTTAAACCAAAACCTCAAAGCATTACTAAGAAATGGTAACGTTCTTCTTCATCTACATAAACCAACTGTTTCAAACTGAAATTGACCAAAATGTTTTTTTTTCCATGGCCGATGCCAGTCCTAATATTTTAGAATCCAGAGCAGCCAATAGCCGAAAAGCTCAGCCGAGATTTTGGGGCGAATACATAGGACAAATGTTGCTAATATTCCCCACACTATATGGTGTGAAATGTCTACAAAATAATTACCGTCTATACAGTGCACTGTTCTGCATAACTAAAGGAAAATAATATCAATAGGAATTCTTTTTAGATAACCACAACCCTGTTTTACTAGTACTAACCCATAATGGAGCATGTAATCACATTTGTGTAGTTCCCTCTTCGCACTTTCCCACTTCACTTCACTTCACTTCACTTTCCTTTAAGCATGTGTTCAGCCCAAATAAATATTTGCCAATCCACTAAAAAAGCAAGTACGCCATTATTTTATCACTACAATCCAACGTGTTTATGTGAAAGTAAAAGGTTCCATTAAACGCCATTAAAAGAAGTTACAGAAAACATGATGAGAATTGTGCATTACTGGTCAAATTCAAGTTCAGTTACTGGCCAGTAAGTCTACGTTGGTCCAGTGCAACATAAACTACAGTATATGCCTTTCACAACATTGATTTAATGTGGCGCCTCCAATGGAATTTTTTTTTTGCCAATTTAACAAAATATCATCTTCATTCCAATTTTAACAGGACTAAATTGGATTCCCGTAATCTGCCTTCTGATAACAATAAACTACGTGTTACTGATGTGCTGTAAGGCATATTTTAGCCGATGCAGTGCAGTCTTTGGAAAGAGGAGAACCTGTGAACCAACTGTTCGGGAAATCCCTATTGAGTCATCATTCAATCAATCTACAATTATATGTTTCCATCTTTAATATGAGTAATTTATTTTCTGGCTCTGACTGTATCCTTTTCCACTGAATTTAACAGTTCAGTACTTGCTACAAGGAAGTTAGGCTAAACTTAAATGCATCTTATGGAGGAAATGTATGCCTTAAAACACAACAATATTTTTTCAACCAATTCAACCCATGACCATGATCCATGACAACCTTTATTCTCTTAATAGAAAGCCACAATATATTCTAGGTTTAGATGTTGCAGACAAATGCTTTCAATGGCCAAAATGACCACTTATAGTTCATTTTCTTGTCTCCATGGAGATAAGCGGACACAAGGGACGCAACACAAGGTCTTGCAGTCCTTCTATGAAAACCCAGGCATAGAAAGAAGCGCATCACATGGCATTATACACTCAATATTTAACAAGTGTGACGCTGCTCACCACAAGCTCTGCATAAATACGTCTTCAAGTGACAGCTCTGATAAGGCCGCGTGCACAGGTATGTGTGCGTTTGTGTTCTGTGGTTTCACGCTTTTCACTCCAAATGCGATCCTGTCCCATCAGTATTAGTCACTCTTTGTTTGGCCCCTCTCTCTCCCTCATCTTTGACCCATATCCAGCCCCAACACTGCAAAACAGAATAACTGCACTTAAAGACTAACCTGATTGTGAATGTGAGCACTTTTGTATTTGGTATTTTGCATTGTTCAGTGTTGCCTCTTTTTTCTTTATGTAATGCTTTGTAATTGCCTAGTGTGTTACCAGCCCATTAACAGATGGAAATTAGCATCTTAGATCAAATCTGGAATATTTAACTCTCTAATAACAGATGCTCATTAATATGCACCGTCTCAATCAAATAAATCATTAAAATAAATATGGATTCGCAAAGGTTTTATTTAAAAAGGTGCACCATGTATGTTTTGGGGCAGACGATCCACCGCTTACTTCTCTAATAGAAATGCTTTGCCTGGAATGTTCCACAGTATTGCATTAAACTTATCTATTGTTATCGATCCATTTTTTTCCATTACAGATGTTTTTACAGCAAAAAGAAATGGCGTCAAATGTGTGCCATACTGTGGGGAATTCCAGGCAAAACAATAACGATAAAAAAATAACATCTCTGGAGAAAAGCAGGTGGTGGACCCTCCATCAGAAAAGTTACATAGCGCACCTTTAAGTTAGAAAGTAGCTTGTTAGTCAGACTTAGTTTGAGGTAGTTAAAACTAGAGATGTAAAAGATTATTTGGTTAATAGCTGGTCGCATACTAGAGATGAATAGTAATCTGCAAAACAATTTAAATGGACAGAAAATTAAGGATTTCACAGTTTGGTTTTGGTGTCAATAATCATGAATAATCATTAATCGCAATGTGTATCCTCACAATAACTGTAACACTATAATTTCATACCGTGACATGGCTAGTTCCAACTGATTGAAATATGTTGTCTTTTTTCAGGCTGGTGTTATCAAGCTTTATTTCCGATTGAGAAGGAGAAAAAAAAAATCCTTACAACTTCTTACCTCATTGGAAGGCACATTTTCAGTATTTAAATGTTAAAAACCATTCAAAGTTTCTAGCCCCACAAAGTAAATAAACCAGTGTATCCAGCTCTAACATGCCCCCTCCCCTGCCCCCTCACCACTGGCCCGACTTCCCAAACAACCCCTTCAAAAGACAGCCGCCCATTCAGAAGAGCTCGGGGGTAGCGGTGGGGGGAGGAGCCCGTGAGCAAGAGATTTCTGTGAGAGTGGGGGTCCCATTCCCGCTAAATTGTCCCACATGGCTGAGCGTGCTTAGTTTAAAACAAACACCACCACTTCCTCCTCGCCAAGTGCCAAGGCACAGATCGCGCACGGCCACACACACACACACACACACACACACAACAACTTAGCAACACAAGTATGCCCAAATTCCAGCGCAACAAAAGCTGAAGCATGCACGCTACTCCTTTGGATCCACATGCGCATTATTCGTTGTATGCACTGGAGGCTGGAGGGCAATATTTCAGTCAGTAAACACGGGACCAAGCAACACAAGAGTTTATCAGTGGACCAAATGTAAAATCGATGGGTCTTTGAGAACTTCGAAAGGTTCCAGGTTTCACCGCCTAAAGCTCCTGACATGTTTGATGGGTCAAAGTCAAATGGAGTGAACTTGAACCCCTTCATTTCAACCTCAAAAAAGCACTATGTAACTTTTATGCTGGATTTCTGCTCGTTATTCTCTGTGCCCTGAATGCTCCACAGTATAGCATTAAACCTGTCTGAGGAGACAAACATGGAGCAGACTCCTCACCGGAAAAGTTCACCTTTAAATGTAATAATCTTGTCTGCTATTTGGTTTAAACCTTTTGGGAAAGTGAGGCATTGCTGGTGTTACTTTTCATCATGAAGCCGGATCAGAATTTCAGATACTATCTAACTAACTAACTAAAGGAACTAGTAACTTTTTGATCACGTATCGATACTAAAAAGAATCGCATAAACGTGACAAACAGTTTCAGAACGATCTTGAGTTTTAATCAGAACTTGAATAAAACCATGCTATAATAAATAAAGTACTACTTCTTTTGTGTTGAAAATCTGCTTGGCATTTTCGTATCGCAACAACACTATTCTGAAATGTAAAAATCTTCAGCATTTGCCCAACTGGGCCGCATTCTCCAATTAAAAAGAACAATTTACCATCACTGAGACTGTTGGACCTGACCAGGATATAATAAATGATGGTAAAATAATGTCATATTATGTTTAGCTCATAATAATGTTTGGCTTTGTAATAATCTAGTCACACCACACATTCTTTTTTATGAAGGTCATGGTGCACTGATTAATTTATGATGAACGCTAGTCATATGTGTAACGATAAACGTCTAGACTCAAACTTTAAGATGCTCCAGTTTAGGAGTAAATCCTTTGTTTCACGATAAAGCCAACTACAAGTCTACTAAAGTGCGGCATATGACCAAAATGTTATTCCATATCAAAATTCTATATCTAAATTGTAAGCAGACCAAAGCAAACTATTAACAGAACCGTGCACAATGCTACATCTATTCTTCATGCAAATCAATGAATGAATTCACAATGTTTATCCAACGGAGAGCCAGCGGTGCAAAAGTCAGTGACGGCATGGCCACCTCTCTTTCACTCCACTGACCTCCCATCGGCCACAATCAGCTCCACATTACAAGCGCCACACAGAGAGGAGAGAAAGGACTCTTCCGCGACAACAACCGCAAGTGGACCTGCGGCGGCCACGACTGCCTCGCTCCACTGATCCAAGATTTAACTGAAAATCTGAGGTCGTTTTCCATAGTTTGACCATTTTGGTGAGGTTTATGATTCGCCTTCCTGGTTGGAAAACGGGTGTGGGTGTCAGGTGTAGAGGTAATGGCATAAGTGCGCGATTGTACAGTAAAACGAGGGCAAGAGTTCATCTAATTTACGCAATAGTTCATTTGACAAAACAACATGGAACAGAGACAAAATATGACTCATTTAAAGAGGAAACAGACACGCACATCCACCCTAAAATTCATGAGCAGTATCAAAAATGACTAAATACAAATGCCTTTTGTCAGATGTTAAAGGCTGCGCTCGAAACGTCACGAGGGTGAGCGTTTAAGGACATCTTTTTTGGGAGGTAACAAATTGTGCAGATCAACTTTTTTCATCATTTAGACAAACAATAATGACATGACACTTTTATTTTGTAAAACCATCAGATCATGAGGTTATAGGGATTCCTTTTTGGTTAGTGCTAGACAGTTGGGTCCGGAGGGACGAGGTAATCTGGTTGGCACGGTATTGAGTTAACGTCTGCTGCTAAACTGGTCTAAACTGTTATATTTGTGACTGGTTTATGGTTCATTTTATAGCATAAGGTAAGCTAAAGCTGATAGGCGACACACTTGTTTTTTAAAGACATTGCCGTTTACGCATGTACTTACAGCTTAACTTATTTTTCTAACCTAAACCCCAACATAAACCTTTTCCTACCCTTACTCGTTACCCTAACACTGTCCCTAACTTTACCCATTACCCTAACACTGTCCCTAACTTTACCCATTACCCTAACACTGTCCCTAACTTTACCCAATACCCTAACGTCATTCCTAACCTTACCCATAACCGTAAACCTTTAAATGACCATTGATCGCAGACCGTTCCTCCAGACCTGACACTAGGTTTTTTTTTTTTAGAACTCAAGAGATGTAGTCTATTGTAAAACTATGATAAACATTTACCCCACCAACATCAGTAATAACAAACCTGCCTTTAATGAAACCAGCTATAGCAAAGTCACGCTGAAGTGAACCAAGCTCCTCCCCCACTCTCACAGACACGCATGGATGCAGAGACGCGCGCATTCTCGGACGCGGAGGAAGACCCGACCAGCGAGACGTATTCTGATCACGGAGTTTATGGACCTTGAAAAGAGCTCGTCCTGCGGGTGGTTTTGTATGTGTAGGTGCGGCGAGAGAAAAGGGCTATTTGGTCACACCTACATGCGAAAGCCGTATCCTCCCCGCGCAGACAGTTCAACAAGTCGGAGAATTTCAGCGCAGATAACTCAATGTCGTCTGTGTGAAGAGTCGTTTGTTTAAAATCTTTGTTTTACTGTCTTTGCATAGTAGTCTGGTGCAATCAATTTGAGATGGGATTTCAAGGGCAGCTAGATTAAACTATATTTTAACTCAAAACCACAAGATAGAGGTATTGCCAACAAGGGACGTCCAAATGATCAAATAATCAATAATAGTAATTATTTAGGTCACAATATAAGCTTAAGAACTAAAAAGCACTTATTTATACATTTTAAGTACTTTTTCATCTGGCTGTTGATGTGAATATATTATTTGGTTTGATTTTATAGAGCTAGTCTCGTGAAAAAAAGTAAATTAAAGATTTCACTGTTTGGTCAATTGTGATCGTAAATGAATATACATATACATCTTTATTACAAACAGATGCCAAGTTTCTATTTGAAAGAAATATTGGAGAAACACTGGTTTACTAGTGAGATTTTATTTATTTAAAAAAAATAAAAAAAAATTCAATGTGTCTTGATTGAAAAATACAAAATAAGTTTGAGCTACACTGTCCAAGTAATTCCCCTTGGATCAATAAAGTTAGTAAAAGTCTAACAAATTACTGTGGAAATTAACTTAAGTGGATATCTAAATAAAAAGTGGATATTTTAATGGGAAAAAATTGCCCAAAAATATATCAAAATGATGGCGCAGTGTTGTTCCTTCCATGACAATTGAATGAGACATCAGGTAGGACTTTTTTACCAATGGAAAGTGTATATACATCCACTTGCTCCCCGTTATAACAACCCCCCCTCCCCTCCTGCCCCTCGGCCTGGGGTCACAGGGTCACATTCCTCCTCCTCAATCAGCCTGAGGATTTCACACAGCGGCTCAGGGATACATGTGTGTGTTTGAAATGTTTTTGTGATTTGTGGGGGGTCCGGCAGCTCCAGAGCTCCAGGGCAGGGAGGGGAGACGTGAAGGAGGAGAAGGATGGATGGAGGAGCAGAGGAAGCCCTGTCCCACAATGAGATAACTGTGTTTATAAGTGAGTCTTTTTAAAGCTGAGGTACAGTAGCGTTTTGCCCCCGCGATAAAGAGCGCTTTGACAAGGGAGAATGCAGCGTGACCGTGACGTTAATGGGGGGGACTTTTTGACATTTCTAATTCAGGGCTTATTTCATCCAATTCTAAAATGCAGGTCAATGGCATTAACCTGAATTAACATTTCAATAGGTGTTGGTGTTCGACGGCTATTATTTAAGGCCGTATTTAGCTTGATCAAAACTCGCACCATTGACATTTTAATAAACGTAAAGATTTTGGTTCAAATCAAACACGACAATAGTGCTAATAGAGTATAGCTCATTAGTTATATTGTTAAAGCATTGGAGTGTAAAGTTGGCAGAAGCGGAAAGGATAGGTGGGAAGGTTAGGTATGCAGCACCGCGCCGGGCGGGGGAGACAGGCCAGGAGTGTGTCTGCATACCCTGAAGGGAGAGCGAGGAGGAGGAGGAGGAGGTGATTTAACAAGGGAAAGCAATAAAACATGTGGCTTTGCATAAAAAACACATCGACTTCCTTCCCCAAGCAGCAACCCTCAGGTCTGACCAGGCTCCACATGGTACACCGAGGGGAGACAAACACTATTGACACAAGCCTCCGATTTCAGAAAAACAGCAATACAACAATTGAGCACGCATTTTAAATACAGAAAACATAACTCGTAGACATGAAAACAGCAGAGCACACTCCAGAACAGACAGTCGAGACACGCAGACTCTTAAACAAGGCATAAAAACAGCCATTAATGAGCGACAGAACTTTCCATGGAGCTGCCGACTAGAAACACCAACATGCCCGGCATGCTAATGCAGGCACGTTAAGTTAGCCTTGTATGTATCCTGCATGTGTGGCAAGTCTGAGACACAGCTGAACACATATCCACACACTGTGAGCCGTCTTAACACAAGGGCTACCTGGGCTGCAGAGCGAGCGGGTCTATCACAGAGATGCCAAGTCCACTTCTTCACAGCAACTTCATAGGAAACCCTGGTCAACACTTTACCAGAGCTATCTAGAACTATTTACACTTTCATTTAAACACATTCAATTTATATATCAAACGTTCTAAATGTTGTTGCAATTTAAATTCTAACGACTTGATTTCAAAAGCCGTATTACCCTTCTTCTGTTATACTGAATGTAATGACAATCATCCCAGGTCAGGATTAGTAGATTCAGAGTATATATATTTCAAGCTCAATCCTGGGGCTTACTCATACCTACAGAAGGCCCTGACTGTGGGCTCGGTAGCTGGGAGGGGGCATTTGCGATCCAGGCTAACAACTCACACAGACCTCTATGGGAGAACTTCACAGTCATCGCTGAGTCTAACCATACGGCCGCACTCCTCTGTCCAAAAAGTCATAAACAGAGAATGGAGAAGTGAAGTCATGTGTTGCATCACATGCCACAGTGTAATTCTAGTTCATGTTCTTTGAAAACATAATTTTAAATGTCACGCTTCTACAATACACATTTGACTCCATTTAACGAGTCCCTTTTGATACAAATACTTGACTGAAAACAGAAACCTGGCCTTGGGACTGTACCATTGTTGTGAAAAAAGTAGGATGAGTGAGTTTCGCTGACAGTCCTTGGGGAGCTTTAGTTGAACTGCCAATAATCGTACTCAGCCCAAATGTCAGACGCCTTATCTGGGACAGAAACTGGAAAAAAACTGACACAAAAGTGGTGCCGTTATGAAACATTACGCTAAAGCCATCCTTGAACACAGGAGCCCGGAGAATGGGAGAGGAGAACAAGTTGAAAGGCTTCTTTTATCTTCCTCTAAATCAACTGTCAACAATGCAGGAAATTATCAAGGGAGACAACAAAAAAAAAAAAAAAAAAAAAAAAAAGAGACACGGCTCCGGAGAATGAGAGGGGCGAGGGACGCGGGGGAGGGGAGGAGGCGGGTAAACATTACAGCTGCGCGCCAAGCAAACACGAGATGCTGGGATACTTCAACACAGGCTCCGGGCTGAGAATGAGGGCCAAGACTCAGACTGAGGAGCAAAGTACATAATGAAAATAGCTGCTCACTCGTTGAATGTAAATGATTGCAGTCAATCACGTTCGAATTAAGGATCATGGACGACAGGAGACGACAGGAGACGACAGGAGACCGGGGTTTATCCAGCGAGGCAGCAGCAACTACGGGCCTCAAGTGGCTGCTTCATGGCCAGTGATGAAAAAAAAAAAAAAAAAGTGAAGTGCTAAGAAATCCAATCGAGGTTTTAAAAATAATTGGAGGTTTCTTGAGTTCAGCTCCGTTCAGCACTGGAATTGTATGTCCATTGTTTTCTATTTTTGTCTATGTTGGACCAGATAATGATATTGTTTATGGTTTTGACTGAACTATGATAGAAGGTCACAAAAACTGATTATGCCACAAGCTCAGGTCCAGCAACTGTTTTCTATTATTGTTTTTTATCTAAATTTTGTCTATCAGAGTATTTGGTAGGGTTGTAAAACTTTAGTCGGTCGATGGTGTCCTAGTCTACCAACATTTTTATTAGTTTTACGGATTATTTGACTGACATAGACAAGACTTTGTATGGACCACAGCAGAAAGGGGAAGGTTAGCAGGAGAGAATTCTGAGCTTCATCTCCCTTTCAACATCCTAATATAAAATGTACTTCTTATGGCCTTGTAAGTGCAGTTTGGGTCATCTCAGAGATACTTTTAGTAGTCCAATCGAAGCACACATCTTAAGTCGACCGAATATTTCTTTAGTTAAGTAAGTTCCACAAAAAAGACTTACAGCTTCTGCAGAACTACATCATGAGTCAGAGAGGCTGCAGGTCAGAGCAAGGCGAAAAGCATGTGTCTCCCCCTTCACCGTAGGGACGCCACATGTGCACTTTACTGCCTGTCGTTATTAAGGACGCGCGCACAGAAAAACATACGGGGAAGGATTCGAGAACAGAGACAGTTCTCCTGCTTTCCAGGTGTCAGTGCCTTGACCTTCAAAGAACAGAGCCTCCTCTCATCACATCTGCAGCTCCGCGATGGGATCCCCTCACAACGGGCTGCTTCTTCTTCAAAATGTCACCACTTGAAGAACAGACAGTGCCCACCTGGTGCATTCGGAGGAGTGGGAGTGAAAGTACACTTTGAACAAGGGGATCTAGTGTCGTGTTTATGAGCTGCAATAAGGCACATTTACAGTCCATTATTATGTGGATTGGACTTGAAATCTATTGGTAAATTAAGTCAGTATTTCATTTTCAAAGGAAATCATGGATAATGTAACGTTGCATCTACTAGTGCAGTCTCCACCATGAAAAGGTCGACTCTAAACACAAAGGTTGAACTGGATTTCCCTCCGAATGACCAGACTTTTATTGAGGCTTTTGTCTTCCAATCAACAATATAAGCATGGTAAACATTTTAAAAAGGAAATACATCAAATACTACAATACAACAGTCGACAAAACACACTGCCCTAAACTACTGTACAGCAGAAAACTACAGTTAAGCCAATCTCTTAGTGGTGATGTACAGAAGTATAAAATGAATGTCTTCAGCTTATGAGACAAAATCATTGCCAAGGGAAGAATGATGGCATTATAGACCCATTTAGAGCCAGGAAGTACGATCACATTAGTCCTGTGCTCAGGTCTCTGCACTGGCTCCCTCCCTGTGGCTCAGAGAATAGACTTTAAAGCAGCTCTGCTTGTATACAAGTCTCTCCATGGCCTAGCACCAAAGTACATCTCGGACATGTTAGTGCCATGTGAACCATCTTGGACTCCGAGGACCTCAGGGACCGGCCTCCTGCTGGTGGCCTCTACACTGTTCTAGACTGTTTAAGTCCAAGTTAAAAACTATTTTGCTTGGCTGTGCATATACTGAAAGGATTTTATTTTCACTCATCTCTTTTATATCTTTTAATGCATTTTTCCCTTTTTATGTAAAGCCCTTTCAATTGCCTTGTGCACAAATTGCGCTCTCCAAATAAACTTGCCATGCCACTTTAATCACTGTGCTCAAGAGCATCGCTGATATCTTGCACTTCACTTTGCACATTGCTTCAGTTCATATGTAAACGAGCACAGATCACTCGGCGACTTACGAGCGTGGAGCGGAAAGCGATACAAGTCTGTGGCCTGTAGAGATGTTGAGCGCTCAGTGTGGAAAATAAAGATTGCGTGTGAGTGCTATAGAAAGGAAAATGGGTCAAATAATTCACGGAACCACCAAGAACACTGGAAAACTATATGTGAAAGAATTAAATAATATAATTTTCCTCAAGAAAATGTGCAAAACATTTTCAAATTAGAAAATGTTACATTATAATGAAATATTGACATTAAAATTGGAGTACAATGCAATTAATTGTGATTAATCATGTTTCAAAAGTGTGAGCAATCTGAACACTTTTATCAACACAAAAAGAAATGTGTTGACAAAACAAAATTCCATTGCACGCAATCTTTTGTAGTCTCAATTTATTGGAACCAAAACACCTGGCAATTCGACCAAATGGCTCACTATTCCTCCACAATACCACACGCAGGTATCACAATATTCAAACCTGATCTAACCTGCAGGAAAATCCATGTAACAGGAAGAAAACCGCTGAGGCCCAAACTAAAGCTGCCCTCCTGTTCTTGTTGCCATCTTCCCTTTCACAGTCTCACACACTTTTTCCAGGGTACATATTGTATTGTCACAGTAACTCTATAGGCTCTGCAGCTTCTGTTGCTGACATACAAGCACCTTTGGGTAACTCAAGCCATTGGATAACATGTTCTAGGTTAGCGCTCCGTTAGCACACAAGCAAACACATCGCACAATACAAGAAGGGAGCATCCTGGCCCTACACTGACCCCGTTTTCCCTGTGCACCTGAAGACGGAGCGGAGAATGGAGTTCCGTGTCTGTACAAGTGGAAAGTTGACATGCAAGGATGAATTTAGGCAGATGTTTTGAGAGTTAAGATGCAGACAACCCCATTATGACTGAGGTAATGCAGTCATAAATTAACTCAATTTTTACCATATGCTAAACAAATACAAGTACACTATAACAAAAGCAAGCCATGTTGCACTCTTAATGTACAAAAGGATCAGCGCTGCATGACTAGGAAAAAATATCTAATTGCAATTTTACTTCAAGTTGCTTATATTACGTTTGCGATTTATGTTTTAGGCCTAAGAACTAGCAAACTAATAAAAGAATCACATGTATGCGTGTACAGATCTAAACTACAAGGTTGGCAGTTTTATAAGGCAGAATAACACAAGTTGTAGTTTGTGGAGAAAATCATGAGCAGAAAAACCATGAAAAACTTTAGTAGCAGTGGCAGTAGTACATACAAAGTAATGAGCATGATCAAAACGGCACTGAAAACCTTTAGTGACACAAATACCATGTCCTCCTTGTGCTAGTTTTACAGGAAAGCAGACCAACAGCATGTACAAAGTGTTACTTAACCTGGCTGCTATTGATGTAAAAAGCGTATAATGGCCTAAAGTAACAAAGGCTAGCCTCCTTTAGGGTACTTGGGAAAAAAAATCACAGGAGGGGACCATGCAACAAAGCTTTAACTAGTTGTTTACAAATCCCTTTGAGTGTGATCTGCTTACCTACCCGTCAGTAACAATCAAGAGAAATGAAAGCATAATTGAACTAAAAGAAATAGAAAGAGTTCAGTTTTGCTTTCTCCAAAATGAATCAGCCGTCTCTTTTGCAATTGAAAATGACAGCCAATGAGTTTGTTTACATTCTCGCCATGTTAAACATCTGAGGTCATGGCAGTTTAGCGCGCGGGTACACTTATACAGCCCTAATTCCCATTCGATTAACCAGGACACATACCTGTATCTTACTTACTTACACCAACAAACACACTGAACATATAAACTAACATAATAACTAGAGGCGTGTACCATTACAGCTCGCCAACATGCAAATTCACTCTCCATTCTTCAAATACACAACGCAAATATGCAACGACCTTAGGAGAAAGTGGCAAAAAAATAGTGTCCTGCAAGCTTGTAATGCTTTCCAAATGTGACACCTAATCTTTCCTGTTGGGCAACCATTTAAGTGCAAGTCAAGACGAAATTTGCCAGGATTTGGGACGTTGCTACCGTTGCTAAAACGCACAGATTTGAGCTGTATTGCTTTGTTACAACCTAGATTCTTTTGCATGCATCGCTGGCGTCCTACTTAGCACACCTTTCCAGAACGCTTCCCCCTCCTCCTTCTCTTCTTAACACTCTTTCCCTTTGGATATCGACTTTTACGTTCAATGAAACAAAAAAAAACACACAGCCACATCAGCCTTTTTTTTTAACCAAAGGAATGTCATCTGACGTCATGTATTTGGGATCGGATTTCGCCTCCTTTCCAACTTTTCTTTCAAAAATATGAGTGTTATTTCTCCTGTAGAGTCGAGAGTGCGTATAGAAGGGACGAGAAAAGACGGTAACTCCGCAAACAGAAACATTAAACACCACAACATCATCGTCCAATAAGCATGGTACGTTTTTGTGTGTCGTCATAGAGATTAAAAGGCACCATATATGTGGAATTGAGAAACTTCCACAAGCCTCCGTGCTGTCAAAGGCTATTTTTAGTGTAAGCCTACTCACGTAAGCTTAACTAATAACGCGTAATGATAGGATTTGGGACAGCAGTAGCTCATTACTCCCCCTGCTGGTGCGTCTTGTTGAAGCACAGATGCATATTTTGTAATCAAACCAAGTGAATATGTAATAGTTTGGTTGGCACTGGCACACCGTCATTGTTGGAAACTTTAACTAGTATATTACAATGTTTGTTTTTGTTGTTTTGGGGTTTTTTGTATTTTATGTAAGGCAGCCCCTTTAAAACAGATGATTTTGAAGCTCCAACCACAACTCCAATGTTTGATTTCCACGTCTGCATCAGAGGGAGATGTGTCTTCGCTGCACAAACAGACACGTAGACGTTTCAGAGGGAGAGAGGGAAGAGAGGGAAGAGAGGGGGAGAAAGAAAGAGAGGGAGAGAGGCAGACAGGCTGGCTGGAAGGAATGCTAGGTTATGCTGGAGTTAGAACACTTTTTCCCTCTTCACCAAAGCCCTACTTTCTTCTGCTTTCTGCAAAACCGCACAGTGGAAAAGCAGCGCCTCCAAAAAAGCGAGGCATTATGCGTCCAAAGTGATCACATAACTCCTGCCCCGAATGAACACTAGAAGATTTCGCAACCGCCACTGTCAAATCTGACTGCCTCAGCATCTTCAGATCCCCAACTTATTATTGCAGCGTATAAAAGCCGTTTCCTGATTTTCACGCGCGATAAAAAACAAACAAACAAACAAAAAACGACACCACAAAGTCGCGGACAGACAAGCGGTAGGAGAGATCAGACGCGTCAGAAAGGATGAAAATGTGCCGTTTCGGAGACTGTTGCGCACTCACTCAGGTCGGAAGTTCGTCTCCGAGACCAACAAAACGCATTCTTTACGGGAAAGCGGGGGTGAAATCGGGAATCACAAAAAGAGCAGCTCAAAGCGACGTACCGAAAAGCAAAACAAACAAAAAAAACACAAAAAAAAAAAAACACAACAACACAACAGCGACTTCCGGGTAACGTCGTTTTCTGGTAAATCAGTGCGTCAAATGCCCCTGGAAGTTTCGTTTCTGCCCCTTCTGCGCGCCGCTGCAGTTTTCCTTTTTCCTCTGCACCAGCCAAGTGCCCCAGACGGCCGGCTCAGCGCGCACTCGCCCCCGCTCCAAACTCTCCACGCACTTCGAAACTTTTTTTTTTTTTCCCTTCTTTTTTTTTTTAACACTCGAGTCTCAAACGGATCACACTCTCGCCGTCAACAACCGAGCTCGATCGTACAGTTAAAGACAGGCGTAGACGCACTCACCTCGCTGTAATAAAGAATCTTGGAAAAAACAGACTCGGAGCTGCTGCGCGTTTTTTATTCCCAGGCTCGGCTTCTTTTGCCTGTCTGCTGGCGACGGCGCGACTCGGACTGGGAGACTCCGCCATGTCAATTCAAAAACGCGACGTCACATGGAGGGACAGAGCCCGCCCACTTTACCGTAATACTCCTTGGCGCAACAGGAAACGATTTGGTGGGATTAACAGAAATCCTCAAAAACTACTAAGTTTTTGTACAATGAGAGGTGGGGTTATAATGTTAACAAGTAGAAGAATATCTGAAATAAAAATGCAAGCAGTTTCAAGCTTTTTGTAGCCAATATTATATCAAGAATTCACATCCGTTTTAATTTAGCAAACTTCAACAACTCTGAATTATGCAATTGTTTGTTCTTTACTTCACTCAGTAATGACCCACATAAAGCCATGCTTACGTAAAAAAAAACAAATTTCAACTGTTGCAAAATCTTGACCGCAGCTAATTTAATGAAGTTTAATTAAAATGACTTAAAATAGCACATCCTTTCATTGTTATCTTATCTTGTTTAACCGTGGGACACCACATTAACTTAACTTAAAAATATATTCCACTAATTACACCCGTGCATCATACCTTTTTCAACATTCTCCTTAGAGATGGTCTAAAACAATCATCTTAATCAAATATTTCAAGCAATTAGATGCCACCCATTAAAATTCACACAATCTACTTTGGACCCCTGGAGACCCCCTGAGCATCTTTGGGGAACTAAATTTGGGTTGAGACCCTCAAATATACATGTATGTAAAGGATGTTATGATGATATTTTCTTTGGCACAAATTCGAAATGAATCAATCAATCAATAAAAAAATTAAAATAAAATCTGGAATGTAAGACAAAAATATTAATTAATTTATATAATTTATATATAAATATAAATATCTCAAAAGTTTACGGTAATTTGACATTATGGTACATTAAATCAAACATTACATCTTTATTATCCCTATGAAAAAGTTGTTTTATTTCAATGCAATCGTACAATCAAAAACACATTTCACTTATATATGTTTACTTAAGCATATGTTTGTGCATCTGGATCAGTTTGGAGTGGGGGTCCACACCAGTCAGTCCTCCAACACCACGTCCAAGGGTCACAGCAGCACTGACGAATCAATGTGGTCCATGGGACATTTAGTACAGTTTTAAAAAGAACAAGGCCTCAATAATGCACCATTACGTAACAATCAGGGTCATGCTATTGGATTAAACATATGGGTTGCATCCGTTGGAATGTTTTGTTGTTGGTTTTTTCATATAAATAGTGTAAAGCCATTCTTTAAGTGAAGATAAGTCTGTTATCTTAAGTTCTTAAGTTGTGGTCCTTGCTAGTGAAATGCAGAAAAATATCAATGTGGAAAAGGACCTCGAAAAGCCAGTCGCGACAGTGACGATGAAACTTGCTGTTGAGACCTGAAGATCTCATGTCAATGGTGGAGATTCTTTATACAACTGTATTATTCAAAATTATTTTGTTGCATAAAAAACTTGGATAGTTGAATAGACATTAGTTCAGAGGATGTAATTTTGTATTTTAACACCAAGAGAGCTTGTGAAGTGCGAGTGCAGTGTTAAGAAAATAAAGATGAAAAATAAGAACCATCGCCGCAACGGAATGAATAATTTGGTCTTTTAGAGGTTTAAAGTGCATTTGACAGTTTAGACTACACATTTCACTCAAATGTAGTGAACATAATTATATTTCAGATTTTACAACACATTTTGCCTCTTTGTCCCCAGTTTGACAATTTTGGTGAAGTTTATAATTGTACTTCCTGGTTGACATGGGCAGCAAATAGATAGCGGTAATTCCACAACTTTTACGTAGCAACCACATTAACCAAATAACCCTATTATAAACAAGTTATGATTTTGACAACAAATATGACCTGATAACACCTTTTATTTTGCTGAATGATTATTTAAACTGTCTCTGTGTTTTCAATAGCATGTTGCATATTGCTGACATCACAGAGAGATTCTGTTTTAGAACTCAGTACTACTCCCAGCAATTTTAAAGTTTCATTTCTAAAAATGTCTTCAGAATCTACCCACCAAACTAAGTCATAATTCGAAAAACAGGAGAACCTGCCATATATACTTTATCAGAATCAGAATCAAAAAAGGTTTATTGCCATTGTCATTGAACACAGTTCGCAAACATAGGAACTTGTCTCGGCATTAAGGTGCAACATAAAACAATGAATAATAAAATAATGACAATAATAGCAACGTCTATTGAGTCAAATATGTGTGTTCGCACTTGCACATAGTAGATCACATGACAACATGGACAAAACCAGGACAAAATCTAGAACAAACCCAGGGCTGGACCAGGGCTAAACCAAGATTAGAAGATGACCAAACCAAGTTTATATTCGGACTAAACAGGGCTCAAAACAGGACCAAATCATGGCAAGTTCCGAACACACCCACAAAATCTGTCTGGTGGAGTGTCCATCTCCTGTCTAAAGGAGGTGTTATTACTTTGCCAAGAATCTTCCATAGTACGGAATTAAATTGATATCTCTTGATATTTTTTTCAATTTCAGGTGTTTTTATTGCTACAAAAATACCTTTAAAAACATGTATTGTTACTGTGAGCAGGGTCGCCTCTCCACTGATCTGACCTGTGACTTCACCTGACTTCAACCTTCTCCATGGATTTAGATAAGTTAAAGCCAAGCTATGGAATATGTCAACAAATAAAGAAAAGGAAACTCCATGGAGACAAGCAGAATTGGATATTGTATTTCATTTGCATTGTACAATTGAACTTCTAACTAATTTCCCCTGGTAATAAAAAAGCAATACCCTGAGTCCTCCATACTGAACACTATAAAGAAACTACAGTCCTGTCCTTCTAATCTCTCTCCAAATGTAACCTACCTCAGTGCAGCCGATGTTGGACGGGAGCGGAAAGTGGACGCAGCCAAATAGACTCGTTGCCCTTGAGTTCTAGATTTCTCTGCGCTGGCACCGCGACGCATACACATTCCTCCGACAGCACTAAGAAAACTGCTACTGTAAACCTAGGCCTGTAAAACACACGCCCTGCACCGGCACACGGGGCTGTCAGGAATGAAATATAAGTCAACAAATACTCCTCTTCAAATGGCCCCAACAGGTGTGTGGAATATGTATGCAGTTGTTGTACAAAAAACAGAACACGCATTATTTATATATTTATTTATTTTGCTGACAACTTTTGCGATTTATACTGGGTCGGCGAAAAACATGTGCCTCCCAAAATGTGCTGTGATTTTACATGATAATAACGGCGCTTCGGATATCTACGGAGCCTTTTAATATACTCAGAGCGCGTCACATTGCCGTAGTCGTTAACTCCGTTGCCAAACTGTTGCTAGGGATGTCGCAATATCAAATTTTAGTGTTACTATTATCCGCGATTTAACGATTATTCACAATTATTGACATGAAGCAAAAGTCAAGTTAATAAGTTAATAATAGGCTCACAATATCATGTAAGTCAACCTAAACAGCCAGATAAAAAGCTTTAGACTGCAGGTTTTTTGTATGGATTTAACTGAAATAACGTATTTTTGCTTCTAAAATGGTCCTGATTATGATTTTTTTGGTTCACACGATTGTGCTATGACCAGAATAATCACGTTTATTGATTGACCAAATAATCTCGCCATCCCTAGACAAGATGGCTGAAGTGTATTACCCAAGGACACAATGAAATGTGTCTCAATGGAAATGTGTCCTTTTTTTTTTCTTGTAGCTATAGGAACAGCAGTTTTGCATTGTTATTGAGTCCATATGTATATTTCTATTCATATTTAGTCAAAGAGTATTTTAATTTATATACTTATTTTCGCATTCTTTCCCGATATTAAAAATCCCTATAGTTTGAAATGGAGCAGGAGGGCAGGTCAGAAAGACTGTCAGAACTGTCAGATTGCAGATGTTTTGACCTGGTTCATGGTTCATAGCGCTGTAATTGTTGGACCTATTCCCATGAACAAAAAACTGCACAGAGAACAATAGGTTAGAACAACTGAAACTCCAGGCTGGCAAGTAAACAAGATCTGGGCATATTTTCCAGGCCAAATTACAGTATGACTTCTCCCTTAAAACAGGACTAATCTTGCTCAGGGCAGCATAAATTGTAGCTCCTCAAACTTGAAAATGACTTCCGTGTGGCAGTCTCCACTTCAAAAACATTGTCCAGATGACTACCTTTGAAACTTTTTCTACGTGTGTCTAATTGGTTTGTCCTAGTGATAGTTTTCACAGCTGTATTGTCAGTGTATTGGAGCATTTTGTGTAACTGGGTGGGCCAAAACGTCTGTCAGAAAGTGGTCCCGGGTGCAGGATTGGGAGTGTATTTAGTGCTATTGGCTAAGACATTTAACATCTCATAATAATAGTTGTGATAAAATATAAACAGCTCTATTAAAGACACACTGTATATTAGTCTATTTAAGCCATGACTGATGCAACTGCTCTTATCTGTCGTCCATGTTGGCTCCGCATGTTTGATGGGATGTACGTAAAGAGAAGCAGATGATTCGGGGAAGGGCTTTTTAGGGAAAACTCTTAAAAGATTGTGTAACTCTCAGGCAGCTCTGCGCAACCCAACATCAGCCAGACCAGACCCACACACTTTGACTGTGGAAACATTAAGCAACAAATGAATATGCAAGTATTTTTACTTTTTATTCAACCTCGAATGACGTTTGTGAAATTTAGACTGCATTCGCACTTCAAAATCGGTACTAAACTGGAACGGAACCAGAACTTGAACTGTACCAAACCAAGAAGTATTTCTCAAGATCAAACTGAGGTCAAACTTGTGAATGCAGCATTTAAGTTGCTATAATGACCAATTCAATCAACACCAAGTAGTATTTATACTGTCTTAGTACCACTAGAACTACCAAGACTAAATAAGGACCGGCATAGGTCTAAAACGGGACTAAAATAGACTTAAACACAGACTGAATCATGACTAAACTGGGTGTAAACCTAAACTGGGTGTAAACCAGGGCAAAACCAGGACGAGCCCCAACTTTAAGAGCTAAGCAAGAATAAAACTGACGCTGTAACGTACATTTGACCCTCAAGTTCCAGGAGTTTGTGTGTGCCACGGTTTGAGAAGCGCAAACTAGTGTTGCACAGAGGTATAAACTTGGTCGACGTCAAGACCAGGCCTCCAAACCACCAGATGTTTACTGCCATCCCAGCTGCTCCCTCTCTCTCTCCCGCTCTCCTCTGTCTGGCCTATGCTCGCTCGCCCGCTCCCCCTTCTCTTCCCCTCCCTCTGTCTTTAAAGCAGGCCTTCTCTGTAATCTTGAGTTCACCAGAGGCCTTTGAAGTACGTGGAATGCGTCCTGCTGCCATATGATCGCGAGCGTGTATCAGAGGGGGAGGAAATCTGCACTTAAGTAAAAGTGATGGTACCTGTCATTACATTGTGTTATAATCATCATACACAAGTAAAAGTGCTTGTGAGGACGGTCAACGTGAGTAAGCATCAAGTCGAGTAAAGTACTAGTTGATCCTATACGTGCACTAACATATGTTTTAAGTTTAGCTGCTGTACTTTTACTATTGTTATGCGGCCTCAACTAGTGCTGCAACTGTTACTACTACTACGTTGCTATGCCTATTGTCACTTATTTCTTAATATCACTCATCTAAAGCCTTCTACAACCATTAGATATTGAGACATGTACTACAATTACATCTTATGCAATTAACTTACTTCTACTACCACTATTACTAATCAAATAAAAATAAAATCAAACTTAACTTTTAAATAAAACGCAGCAAACTACTTTACAGTTCATTAAAGACACCCTCACAACAACCCCACATTGCCACCCAACCACTCCCGCAACCGCCTGACCCGCACAACCAACCAAGCCCCACACAGTCGAATGCAGACATGTACACGCTAAAGAAAAATGCATGAGGCTGAGTACTGATGAACCAGCTCAGAAAGCACCATTGGAAGAGTTGTCTGCAGCCACAGGACACCGACACGGGGCCGAGAGGGGAGATAAGGCATGAGGCAGACACCAAACTACTACTACTATTACTACTACTACTACACGCTTCTGTTCTTGCTATGTCACTGATTTTACTATCTCTCATGCTACTACTCTACTATTACCAACAACATAGCCTATGAAGTATAGTTTTACTCATCATAAATGTGTAATTATTACTAGCATGTTACAAACTATTACTATTCTACTATTAGGCTTCTATTCACCTAATTCCAGAGGTGAACGAATCTTGCAAGATCAATCTTGCTGCTAATATATGATAAAATCCGCTGCAGTTTGCATACCGGCCTGGCATCGGAGTGGAGGACGCCGTCATCTCCCTGCTGCACCGCTCTCTCTCTCACCTGGAGAAGCCTGACAGCGCTGTGAGGATTCTATTCTTTGATCTCTCCAGCACCTTCAACACCATCCAGCCGCTGCTCCTGAGGGACAAGCTGGAGACGGCTGGTGTGGATCCTGGACTACCTCACCCCAGGGCACCGTCCTCGCGCTCTTGCTCTTCACCCTCTACACTGCCGACCTCAGACACGACACGGACAGCTGTGTCCTGCAGAAATTTTCGGATGACTCTGCCATCATCGGACTCATCACGGACGACAACGATGCGGAGTACAGAGGACTAGCGCAGGACTTTGTGGACTGGTGTCAGCAGAACCACCTCCTCATCAACACGGGGAGGACTAAGGAGATGGTGGTGGACTTCCGCAGACGCCACTCTGCTGCCCCCTCACCAGTGAACATCCAGGGAAGGGACATTGAGAGAGTGGATTCATACAAGTACCTGGGTGTTCATCTGAACCACAAACTGGACTGGACTCATCACACAGACGCACTGTACAGGAAGAGCCAGAGTCGACTCAACCTCCTGAGGAGACTCCGGTCCTTTGGAGTGACAGGGCCACTCCTGAGGACCTTCTACGACCCGGTGGTGGCATCAGCCCTCCTGTACGGTGTGGTCTGCTGGAGCAGCAGCATCACAGAGAGGGAGAGGAAGAAGCTGGACAAAGTCATCAAGAAGTCCAGCTCCGTCCTGGGCTGTGCTCTGGACTCGGTGAAGGAGGTGGGGGACAAAAGGGTCCTGGATAAATTCACGTCTATGCTGGACCATTAGTCTCTCCCCCTGTAGGACACTCTGTCCGCTCTGGAGAGCAGCTTCAGTGACAGACTGATCCACCCTCGCTGTGTGAAGGAGAAGTTTCACAGGTCTTCCATCCTGCTGCTGTCAGACTTTACAACAAATGTGTGTCACTGAATGTGTGTCACTCAGCTTTTATAATCATGTGCAATACTGTCATAAACATGTGCAATACTGTGACACAATGTCAATCATCCCTGGTATTTTCTGTCCATATGACAGCTGTAAATAAGAGTCTTATTATTATTAAGATTATAAGAGGTTTTTTGTCTAAGTTATTTGTTTTTGATATTATACTTCTGTGCCTAATCTGTTTCTGTATCTAATCTGTGTTGCACAAATAAAGGTGATTTTATCTTAAAAAGTAACTATTATACGAAAATGTCTTTGTAGTTGGTGTAAAATGTATTTATTATTGAGTGTGGCAGCCCTACGTAAAATATTACAAGCCCAAGGCCAGTTTATAATTACTACAGTTTAATTAACCTGAATAAAACATGAACAAAAACAAAAACAAATAGTTTATTAAAAATGAATCAGTACTTAATTAAGCGGTTAGAAGTTGACTCATTCTTAAGAAACTATTTGTTCATTATGATTTATTAAGGCCAATCAAGAAGTCATTATGGTAGTGTTACTGTGCCCTTTGAAGACAGAATATAAGTGTGAATTGATTTGGTAAATGTGCAAATTTCTCATAATCTTGAAACCCATAGGTGTAAATAGAGGGGGAACTGCATTGAAAGAGTACTAATCTTCTTTCAGATTTTTTCTACAGTTTGCAGTCCTCTTGTCTGTATGTTGTGTCTAGGGGAAAGGCCCTGTGCTGTCGAGAATAACCCATCAGGTGACGCTTGATAACGACGTCTGGCTCAGAGCGGAGACTGGATGAAGTTCTGCATGTGGTCTACTTCCTCCCTTATGTCTGAGCGAGCTGGAATTTGGCCCAGTTCAAAGCCGTCAACCTCAAATCTTTACTACTACAAGATCGAACATGTCTATTCCACCTTGGCGTCTTTGCACCGTTTTTCCTTTTGTCAAGCAGCTGGGTTGTCCCTCAAAGGCATCATTTTTTCCTAAAGCGCAGGTATATTTGTGCAGGGCATATTCAACATGAACTGTTCTGGACAGCTGATCAAAGAGAGGTGTGGTTTATTCGCAGGGTGAGACGAGGTCAGCCGGATTTGTGTGACTGATAGGACATCCACAGTAAGCTAGCCACATAACCATGGGAGCGAGCATTTTCATAACAGCAAGAGGAAACATTCACACAGCAGGTGAAAAGAAGCCTATAGATTTGGATTCTTTGATGTTTATTAGTTGTTGACCTGTTCTTAGCACGATACACTACTGGATCTCTCGTTTGAAGATGCCTTTCAGTATTTATACTTTTAGATAATATAATATTGTAATAGTAAATCAAATATAGGCACACAACCTTCAGTAATCAAGCTAAGTCTATTTAGTTTACACTTTTACACTTTGCTCTTTAACTTTCAATGAAGGCAGCATATTTAAAGGGGACATTCTTCGTTAGCGTACTGGAAGTTGTATTTTGATTGGTTCATGCATGTAATACATAAAAAATGTCTGTTCTCACCTACCGCCTTTCTCCGCAAAACAAAATTGTAAATTAAAAATGTGTTGCTGGCTACTTTGAAATGCCACTATGAAGAGGCGGGGCTTGTCAGACTTGGACAGGAAGTCAATGGTCATTTATTTTAGTGTTATTATTATTATTCATTGTTGTATGTTGCACCTTACCGCTGAAGCAAGTTCCTAGTTTGTTATTTTTGTTCACTGACAATGGAAATATAGTTCTTCTGATTATGTCTTATGATTCATAACACACAAAATACCGGATACTCCAACTCCAGCAGATAACACAAACAAAATATGCAAACTATGTTAAGTGAGCAAGCCTATGGAAATAGTGTATGTGCAAATGTCACGGGCTGTGACAAACTGTATATGACACACAAACTAAAGGGCTGCATGCTCACGGAAAAATGCAGCTCAAGTATTTTTATCCAGTGAACTTTGTTACAAATAAAGTCAGTTACATTACTTGAGTAACTTATTTTAGGCTTTGTCTCTAAGCTCCATTCCCACATATTTCCAGTAAATTGCCAGGTGCAGAGTGCCAGAACACTCAGCTCTGACCCCCGTTCACACATGCATCAGTCCAAGAACTTTGCTGCTCTGTTCACACTTAACCTGGCATTTGTCTCTCTGTATTCTATCACTACAGCAATGTGCTGCATCATTTAAATTGAATGAAAATGGAATTTAACTGCCTTGTGTAACTTGGGAAACCAGGTCAAAATTTGGCTACATTTTAACGGTGCACAATGTTACTTTTCTGTGTTTGTCTACTCGAGACGGCATTGCCTCTATGTTCCAAAGTATTTGATTCAAATTATAAACCTTCATGGAAGAAAGTAGGTGTAAGTTTAAAGTTTAAGGCCATGTTCGAGGCAGAGCATATCCAATAGACAGTACACAGTGCACTTTATCCTAAATAAACCTTTTGTTTAACTTTAAGAGTTACTTTATGGAAACCTGATTTTTAATTCCCACAAAGCACAGATTCTGAAGTAGTTTTTAATAAGGATTTCAGAAACCCCAATGTGATAATAAATACTAAACTTGTACTGCAAGACTCAGGACCAAACCAAGTCTACATCGGGACTCAAACTGGGCTCAAACCAGGACAAGTGTGAACGCACCCACTGGCCCTCTGCTGTCACCTTGTATGGCGTCATGACAGGCAGTGGAATCATTGTGCAGTGAGTAAGAATGTGAGTGTGACTGTAATCTGCAGATAATTGTTTTGTTCCTGACATTTGTGGAGAACACAGAGTTGCCATTTGAAACAATGAGCAGTGCTGACCTTTGATTGGGGACTACAGGCTCGTGCCAACCATTACACCACAGGGCCGGAACAATGGGCGCTTTGAGGACAAGAACAAAAAACGTGAAACAATACATGCAGATATAGTTTATAAAGTGGTTAAAAGGAGAATGGTAATTACTATCTTTTTGTGTAGATGAACTTGATGTTGTGTTTGGTGGAATTTTAAGACTGTAAGTTGTGAGTTTGACTTGATACAGTTCATTGATATAAGTAAATGTGCGTAAGCTTACATTAGAATTTGGAGAGTGGGGAAAAGACAGGTTGCAGATATATTGTAGTTGACATGCCTTGACAGTCACACTTCTTTTTTTCCAGAGCAGATTTATTTATATAATAACCTTAATTTTTTAACACCAGGTGACGGGGGTATACAATATTTATACTTTTTCTGCAGGAGAGTGTGAATGGAAAGTGAATATAAAGGCATAAAGGATGTGGGGGGGGAAAAAAGATAGTTATTCATTTGGTTATGGTAATGTGTGTGTGAGTGTTAGTGTATGGATGTGAATGTTGATGTGTATGTCAATGCATTTTTTTTAAATTATCACTACTATGTTGATCTTCTCTGTATTAGTATGTCCTATGCTGTGCATTCAAATGAGCAATGCTGTCGGTGAGAGGCTCTCAGCAGCATGCTCGCTCCTTGCTCGCCCTTTCTGCTAGTGTGTCTGATCTGTTTGTGTGTAAGTGTCCAAGGCTGTGCATTAAAATAGGCAAGGTCACTCTAAAATGGACATGAGTAAATGTGTGACGCTTTTCCAGCTCTGAATGGCTGGTGTTGGGTGGAATCACTTCGCATTGTTCACTGGAATCCCATGAATGGGACAATTAGCGCCACACTCACCGGGCACTTCCTGTTTTGGTGCAACCTCGCCATGGCAACTATCACACCAGCATTGCCTGCCTCAAAGCAGGTCACAGCCCAGGCATGTGTGACTGAGATACTTTAATGGCACTTAAAGTCTTCCACAGAAAATGCTTTAAAGATGTACACACAAATCATCTCAAGTCTTTATTTAAACTTTAATCTTTAGTTGGCAGCAACAGGTATAAGAACAAACTGAAAACAAAGAAAACCATGCCATATTAGTATCAATTGAAGCCTAGACTTACATAAGCTCCTCTACACAGAGGAAGTACATCATAGTAAATGTCTGATTATCTCTCACAGTAGAGATGTACATGGCTTCACTCCTGCCTAATGCTGTACATCAGGTCTTTGCATAGAGCTGAGTATGAGCAGCGGACTCTCTGCTGCCACAGTGTGGTTACTGTGAGCAGTGCTGGTCTCATGAATGATTGTCAGTGGAGATCAGTCCTCCAGGATTCAGGCTTGTGTGCTGGGGCCATTTCCTGTGCACACAAATATTCACACATAATATAATTTACCCTTCCCTCCCCAGTCTACAGCCACACAGTGGCACAACAATACAGATCAAATACATCAAAGTATCACAGCCATCATATTTATAAAGGCTTAATAACATCATGTTAACATTATTCTTTAGATACAATACAATCAGGCACATGTACAGTGGTGCAGGACAGAGGGAGCTGTGTCTACAGTAATAAACATACAGGAGGTATATGGAGCCACAGGACAAGCACTGTCCTATTCCTAATTAAAACTTCTACAAACAAACCCAGGATGGGGACATTGTTATTATGGTGTTGACAGGGGTGGACAAACACAGACTCATCAAAACACTTGTAAAGCATCCTCCTCCATCTGTGATTATGAACAAACAGACTGCACACGCCCTTGTGCAGAGCCCTGTGCAGAGCCCTGTGCAGAGCCCTGTGCAGAGCCCTGTGCAGAGCCCTGTGCAGAGCCCTGTGCAGAGCCCTGTGCAGAGCCCTGTGCAGAGCCCTGTGCAGAGCCCTGTGCAGAGCCCTGTGCAGAGCCCTGTGCAGAGCCCTGTGCAGAGCCCTGTGCAGAGCCCTGTGCAGAGCCCTGTGCAGAGCCCTGTGCAGAGCCCTGTGCAGAGCCCTGTGCAGAGCCCTGTGCAGAGCCCTGTGCAGAGCCCTGTGCAGAGCCCTGTGCAGCACATCTGTTCAACCCAGCAAAGAGCCAATGCGCTAATGCTAATGCTACACATGGTTTATATGAGGGTAGTGACAAATACTTAAATCCCCACAAGCAACATTTCCTTCACTCTGTAGAGACACAGTGCAGCATTCAAGTTTCTAAACAAAACTAGGCAAAAGCAACATTTCCTAAATAACGTTACATCCTGTGTTGGGAGCATGAATTATAAAAACAAAATATTCAGATTCATGTAAATTTAGCATTGGCATAAACTGAAAACTTAATGTAGATAATTGAAAAACATACAGGTCATTCTATTAAACTCAATTTACAGTAGTATGGATCATTGCAGACAAACATTAAGATGTCACACTTCCAATCAATCCATTAACAAAATGAAATCATTTTGGCAAACTCTACCAGAGAGTGTGTTATTTTTCAGCGTGAATACTTAATGTACACTTACTCTTTGCGCTTCATAGGCATATTCTTGTTGAGAACTGAAAGCGGAGAGAGGCGGAGAGATGCGGAGAGGCGGAGAGAGGCGGAGAGAGGCGGAGAGAGGCGGAGTGAGTGCTGATAATACGAGACTAAAAATAGAGCAGCAGTTTGGCCGTCCACTGGACCATCCTCCCTCTTGGAAAAGTTAGTAAGCCGTTATACACTGCTTCTTCAAAACAAAAATGCCATGCAATTACCAAGACTGGCCACAAGATTGTGCTGTATTGACCAGTACCTTTCCCTGCTAATGTCGTGTGTTCACAAACTTGCACCATTTGCAAATCTCAAATACTGTAGTTTTAAGGGCAGTGTCCAACTTTGAAACATTTTCTTACAATTTACAGTTTTTGTACTTGATAGTCTTTTGGCAAGATTGTCAGCTGTACAAGGCAGTTAAATATCTTCTTTTTCCTCCAAAAATAAATAGCGATTTGGTGACATTGTCTTTAAATCTTATTGTTAATGTGTGGTATCTGATGCTGGGAAGCTACCAGTCACAGAAAGTCCAGGATATTGTGTCTTCCGTTGCACCAAAAAAGTCTATTTCTTCATTCCAAGTGATGCATTGGCCACCGGTTCTGTAGACCTCATTCCAGGAAGGCATGCCACATAGTTCCAGGGAATAGTTTTTAAGCAGTGAGATCAGAAATAACAAGTTTCTCCATTTTGTTTCCAATATCCCCCGGGAGCTGCAGTTCTTCTGAGTCATAGTCATCGTCGAATGACCTGCCAAACACACACACAGACAACATACAGGATTATATTGAGCAACGCAATTACTTCTGCATGTAAATGTATATATTTTAAGATGCGTGCACACAAAACACATACAATTGGGACTAAAGTGGAACTAAACCCGGGAACCAAATCTGGGACTAGACCAGGACTGAACCAGGATTAGAAAAGATCCAAAGCCAGAACCACAAAGAATGATTGTATGTAATCTAAGGCTGCACAGTATATTGCAAAAGTGTATATCCCAATATTGGCTTATGCAATAATCGACATTGTGAGAAACAAAATATATCGCAATGACACTAACTCCATCCAAATTTGACCTTTTTTAAAGATGTTTTTCAATACTAAATATTAATTAGAAAAAGAGTAGATTTTAATAAGGATTTTCCAAATTTGGCCTTGATTAGGTGTTGGTTTAGTTGCTTTTTGTTAGTTACTTGTTTTTTTTTGGTAAAAATGATTGCAATATAATCAGAATACTAAAATAGTTTTCTCATATCATGCAGCCCAAATGCAATCATAACCATGCAAAAAGTTGTGGCATTAATGACATGAAGTAACATATGAGTAGTTATGGAGATCAGAGTACAATCAAATCAAAGATCGACTTTTTCCGTCTCAATTTCAAACATGCGCATTTCATTTTCTTAACTTTTTTATTCACAAGTAAAAAAGATAAATAATCAATAAGCGCACTCTGTAGCTTTTCTGGTGGGGTCTGGTCTGCACCTGCTTGTCTCCACGCAGGCTAGTTTTTGCCTGCAATGTTCCACAGTATGGCATTAAACTAATCTGTCTTTCATGTATTCGATTACATTTTATTGCTCAAAAACATTCTTCTTGTTAGCTTGTGTTGCCTTTCCACTGATCTGACCTGTAACTTGGTCCGGCAGTTTACAAACATTATCTCCATGGAGACAGGCATGCTGTGAACCCTCCACAAGACAAGTTACATAATGCACCTTTAATTAAGACCCAAATGTATCATATTTTTAGTTATCGAGAAGCCCTTTAATTCATGTGCGATGGAGTGCGTGCTGTACCCTTCATGCAGCTGTTCGTTTGCCGTCTCCTCGGCGACCAGAATCTCATATTCCTCCGATGCATATTTGTCCCAGTCTGACGGCTCGGGACCCTCGCTATCGATGTCCTGCAACAGCACACCAGCCACAAATACATTATGAAGAGGCGCTGCTCAGATTGGCTTACAAGTAAATCTGCGGCCGTCAGGATGGCATCGCAAACCCAGAGCGCAACCGTAGCAACAATGTAATGCCGCGTAAAAGCAGAATGCGGCCTATTCATGGAGAAGTCAGGATAGTTGCCAAAGCCATCAACAATTTAAAACTAAATATGAGAGCTTTCGAACGTTCTCTTAAAATGTGGCATATAACAGGAAGCTGAAAACCATGAATGTGAATGATTTATATTTTTACAATAGCAATTAATGAATGGATTAAATAAATGAGAAGCCCTGCAAAATCAACCAAATGTTCATAGATTTAAAAGTTGACCATTTCCTTTTTTACATATTTGAATTGTATTTGATATTTAAATGGAAAAGGGGGACATTTTGATGAAAGTCAACATTTCACTTTTCAAACCCTGTGAATTGATGGTTGATTTAAAAAAAACTATTTAAACTCCACAAACCTGTAGATAATACATTGCTTAACTCAACTGAACGCTTTTGCAGTTGTGACTGTGTTTTACCTTTTGTACAGCAAACGGATCCCTCTGCTCGTGGTCCAGATATTTCTCCAGGTTAAAGAAAGTGTCAAAGAAGATGTGGGCCATTCTGCAGTGCTTCAGATCGCTCAGAGTAATCCTTCCTACAGAGCAGAGTGTGAGTGAGACATATGGGACACCGCACTCAACTTTATGTCATTTTAATGGGCTCGTGCTCATGACATAGTGAAAGTATAGCACTTAGTAGAGACATTCCAACTGTAATTCAAAGATCGGTGGTTCTACTTGTACAACGGCCTGGTTGTTTCCTTTGGCTTGACACTTCAACCACCTCCAGTGTGAGTGCGAATGGATAAATGGTTCTTCATTCGTTCATGTCGGTGAAGAAAAGTCATTCTGATTATGATTAATGCTATTTTTTTAATAAACAGTGAGGGGGATACAATTACGACACAGAACAACATGGACCAGGCCAATTATTAAACTGTTATGTTAATAATCTCCGTATGTGATTGTAAATAAATTACACATATTAAGAAATGTATACTTGTGTAATTAATGCTTTATAAATGCTTTAATCATGCTTAATAGTGTGCAAATGTCACCAAACTCGTCCAATAAAGGTAGAACGGTGCCATATCAATGTGACGGTTTATCATCTACTCATCAAAAGACCATCAATAACATTCACAAATTCTGTTCTTAGACAAACGTGTTGAAACCTCGCTAATACTATCTTAAAGTCACGTACACCCAGAGGTCCTTAGTAGCACTCACCGAGATTCTCCGGTTTGACGAGGTCCAACATCTGGCACAGCAGGTCCTGAAACGGCAGCGGCTCGATGCCCATGCGCTCCATCCGCTCGCACTGCTCCTCGTAGAAGTACTCCAGCTCGAACATGGACAAGACGCCGTCGCCGTCCACGTCCATGCATCTGAACCAGTACTCGATACTAGAAACGGAAGCCAGATACTGCGTTAGAGCAAGTTTGCAATGTACACATGTGACAAAAACGAAAAGTGCCATGGCAACTTTACAGGAAATCAATGCTGTTGTTCTTTATAGTTCTATATTAAAGGTGCAATATGTGACTTGTCCGCCGTCTGCTTTTGTCTCCTGGGAGATGGATTTGCCTGCATGTTGCGCAGTATGGCATCAAACGTATCTATCAATCTAGCATTTACTTCATTGTGAGTGTTTTTATTCCTAAAAAAACATATTTCAAAAAGACGCTTCCTTACTGTCACCTCTCCACAGCTCTGACTTGTAACTTGGCCACCGGCTTGTCTCCATGGAGAGTGTTAAGTTTAATGTCAAACTGTTTCTCAAACTGTGCTATGTGCTACGTTTGCTCTGGTGGTACACTGAGACCTCTTCAGTTCTTGTGTTTATTTCATTTAGAGCACATTTTATTCACATTTTTGCTTTTCCTTGAGATTTTAGTTAAAACCACTGTGGCATTTGCTGTGTTTCTACTTAAAGCCTGGTTTAGCGCTAATTTAGTCCTTTAGTCAAAGGCACGGAATACTCAGAAAGCCAAATCTTTTCTTTGATGGTAATTGGTGGGAAAAGTTTGACCAGAAAGTTACATAGTGCACCTTTAAATTCTTCTTTTCACACGTTTCCAGATACTTTTCTAATATTAAAATCAAGTCTCATAAACTGGTTGAGTTGTAACTATTAAATGTTTCTCATTTTAATTTGACCTTGTAAGGTTGAGAATATAATTTTTTTTGCAGTGCGTTTATTTATTAGAAAATGTGTTTTTAAATGTATTATTATTATTATTATTATTATTATTATTATTATTTTATGTATGTTTTTTATTTAAATGACATACACACAATATTAATAGAAAAGCTCATACAAAGGTCTCAGTGCAGCTCAACCGCAGGATTATTGTTATTTTCATTATCGCAGTATACCTGGTGGGGTTTTTCTTGTCTTCTTCAGAAATGAGGAACCAAACGAATTCGGCGTAGCTCATGCGTCCCTCTCTCTGCACGGCGTTACCCCTGGCGACCACACAGAGACAGACAATTAAAGAGAATACAACCACAGCGGTAAATAACGACTCCATTTAGCTTTTGTGCCGGTGTTTTCCTACTCACCGAGTTACAGCGCCAGAGAACAGCCTCTCGATGATTCTGTTCGAGGAAGCTGTGAGGATTATAAAGACAGAAAACATGTGTATTGTGGTGAGTGACTGTGTGTCCAAGTAATCATCAACAAATTATGTGTTTCAAAGCAAAGAAATACACTTTATTGTTAAATTAATTAAGTTTTTTTTTTTAGGTCAAAACAAAACAAACATTTTGAGAGAAATGTTAGATTCTCTAGGCTGTTTAATGTGCAAATATATATAAAATAATCAAATAATCCACATTAAGATTCCCTCTTTGACAACCCTTAATACATTTGTTGTAACTTTGATTGTAACTTGTCAACTTCAGTATCTTGTAATCTCTTTTAGTAATAATAAGATAAACTTCATCAAGCAGAGTTTTAAGCAGTTTCGTAGAGACTTTAATGCTTTTACACTGCTTTTACGGATTGGATTACACAAAATAAAAGATGAATAATATCTGACCATGGTCGTTGTATCTGGTGAGGTCCTTGAGGTCTATGTACAGGTCGTGGTCAGTGTCCAGCTCCCAGAACTTGCAGTAGATGACGTAGAAGTGTTCGTAGGAGAAGTAGTCTGTGATCTGGTTGATGTCGTCCTCTTCCTCGAGCAGAGCCAGAGTTTGGAGGAAGTTACTCCTGCGCAGCTCCGTCGTGGTGATGCGCCCGGACCAGGAGCGGTTCACCACGTAGTATATCCGCTGGATCACCTGTGACGCGGAGGAGAAAATACGAAAATGAAAGGATTGTACTGTTATCAGCCTTTTAGACATGTTCTTTCATACAATTGATTTGGCATCTCATGTTTCAGAATTTCAAATAATAATACATAGAAAACACATATTACTTTCCATCAGTCTGCACGCCCTCACCTGGATTTAGAGTTAGCACACAGCAGTGGAAATAAACCATGTAAAAAAGCTAGCCATTTAAGCAACGTGCCCAAGCATGCTAATACAAGAATGGGATTTGATGGCAGAAATCTCAGAAGGAGTGGGCGATCATTTATGGATTTAAAAGCAGCACTGGAGACCTCAAAATGCCTGGCTTTGATGTCGCAATCAGGGGGAAATTTAAACTGAAACTGAAAGTTATTTCTGAGGCTCAGAGGAAAAGGGCCTCATAAAAAGGATTAACAAAACAAGTGTGAATTAATGTAAAAATATATATAATATAAAGTTGTTAAAAGCTAAAAAACTTAATGTTCTATAATATGTGTTTTTATTGATAAAATTAATATTATCTACAGCTAATATTACTTATCATTAAGCACTGATTTGAAAATTGAACTAAAGATATTGCACTACAGGTTCTAAAACTTTTCAAATCAAGTATCATATACAGTAAGAAAATATTTGCTCTTCGAAGTACCACCAGATCTAAACCAGGTCTAAAACCGGACTGATCTAGGTCTAAACACGATATCAAATTGAGAAAAAACATCACGATTTAACAATTATTCATGATTATTGAGACTGACTAAATAACAGTGACCTTTCTTTAATTCTCATTATCTAAGATGTTATTATTCCTCAACTTCGTGACCGTCTTTACAAAACGGAAAAACAAAATAAAGTTAATAAGACAAACATGTATTTACATTTAGGTCAAAATTTTTTTATATCGAACTAAAATTACTTAATTTTGCTTCTAAAATTGTCACATTTATTGTTCAGCAAATATTTGAACGGCAGAGGAATCTGCGTATCACCAGTGGTACGCATACCACCGGTGGTGCGCATACCACCAGTGGTACGCATACCACCAGTGGTGCGCATACCACCAGTGGTGAGCATACCACTAGTGGTACATTACTAAAATTAGATAAAGATGGAGAAATAATCAAGATATTTACAAGTTTTAATAGTTGTAATTAATAAAAGATTAAGGGTTAGGGTTAAATTGTTTGCAGCTCAAGCTTTTTGTTTATTGTAATTTGGCAAGTTTGATAATTGTTGAAAATAACAATGGTAGCATTTATTCAAGACATTAAATTATATTGTATTTTTCTTAATTAATTCTTTAAGTTGATTCAGTGAAATATGTTCCGCTAAGCCAAAGAGGCACCATGTTCTTTCATCAGAAACGGAAGGCACATAGTTCCACTGTCCTGTCGTCGGTCAGTGGGTCTAAACTGAATGACCTGTCTTAATATGGACATGCGAGGGTCTGCGCCTCTACAGTAGCAGTCAGTTCCGGTCAGCAGGGGGCAGCGGTGTTTCCGTGATGTCACTAAAGTCTGACGCACAGAGAGAGGCCTCCACTGCATCACTGACCAAGCAACGAACGCTCTGACCTCGTTAAAACAGCATGACACCTCTCTGAACACATTTATCATGATAGTATTTGGTCCTAATCATACTGACTTATGTTTCAGAAAGATATTTAAAGTCCGTGGAGCAGTTTATGTACATTTACAACAAATAAATACAATATCATTCCAAACTTTTCCTTACATGCTGCGTTGATGAAAAGAAAAACATCCTGAAGTTATGGCTTATTATCGCTATTTTGTTTAATACTTTAAATTAAATAGCTTTTTTTTTTACTGATAATTAGAGCGTGATAAACGTTTTTTTTTTTACCGTTGTGATGTAGCGGGAATGAAATTCAGGCGCATCCTTCAGAAACGTCAATCCAGCATGTGTGTCCACGATGTCCTTGAATTCAAAACAAGGGTTAGTGAAATGAATGTAACGTAAATGAATAGTAGATTTGACAAAAAATGACATTGTCTTTATCATTTTGGGTATTTTCCAGACATTTTAAAAGACAAAATGTGTTCTTTAGACGGCGATCCAAAAGCTAAATGTAACGTTATCCATGGAGAGATTTCTGTTCTTTTTTTTTACCTGAAGCAGAGGGATAAAGTCCTCTTGCTCCAGGAAGTTACATCCAGGTTTAGCCAGCAAATAAATGAATCTCGATGCATCGTCATGGCAACTGTGCAGCAACCTGGAGCGAGCAGAGCAAGACATCGTTATCGTTACGTGGGTTTGATAAAAGTTAAAAAGACAGTTTGACAGAAGAGAATCTAAACGGTGTAATGCGCAAGAGACAGTTTCGGAACGCTGCATATATTTACCGTATAAAGGGAATATTTCTACAGGTTCTTATGGGTTAAAGTCAGAGTATTTGTCTTGTTTTGTTAAGGCCTAGTTTTGAGTAGTTTATACTTAATTAGTTGGTCAAATGTTAGAGATATGCTGACTTGTTTCAATGTGTTTCTGACGGGTTTCATTATGTATTTTCTCCTTTCAAAGCAAAATGCGATTAAATAAGTCAAAATACCTTGGAGACTCAATGGACACAAAATGTTGGTGGAAAATTGAAATACTGAGTTAGAAACAGGTGTAACTGATATTCTTTTTTGCAGTGCAGTTTACATGTGAAAAAAAACCTGCCAAAAAATATACTCGAAAAGTACAATTACAAAAAAAATCTTCTATTAACTTGAGTATTCGTAAATAGTTAATTTCCAACACATCTTTTCTTAAACAAAAAAATACATGAATCTGTGGGAAAACCTGAAAAATGTGTCCAGTACAAAACAAAATGTGCTTTAAAAAAAAAAATCAATGTGTGTGTATATTTCATGTTTGGGACTTGTGTTCTTACTTTCTCCATGTTGCAATGAAGGAGTGAACAGAGACGAAGCCGGTCCTCTCTCCTCCTGCAGCGTAGAACATGGGGGCCTTCCAGTAAAGTGGACAGCCACATGCCTGAACAAAAATACACATTTACAACCATTATTAGACAGCAAAATGCAACACGGAGCGGTGAGAAACATTTAGAAGATTCAGAACAGTTTCAATTAACTTGTCTCATTATTTTGTTAAAATGTGTTTTATTATTTTTTGGTAAATAAACACTCCCTTTGTTATTCATTGTCTTAAAAATCTGTCTGTGACTCTTGCACAGAACTGTTTTCCATGAATTACACTGGCCCATCCCACGTTTTATCACATCTGCTTTCGAGGAACGTCCGGAAATCACACATCGCTGCTACTGTCCTCACACCTCTCCACAACCTGACCTTGGCTATCTTCCCCATCTCGTAAATGTCCGCCTTCTCGTCCTCGAACTCGGTGAAGGCGGTTTCGATGGTGGCGATGGTGGCGTCATGGTTCGGGGAGGAGCCGATCACTGGGAGCCCGCGGGGGAAGTAGAACCTGGGAACAGGAACATTGCAAAGTGAAATATTTGTGTTATAACTATCACGAAACAAATAAATATGTCAATTTCTTCAATACAATTTAATACCTCTTAACGTGGCCAAAATTTTACAATTATTGACACAGGTAAACGTTCAAACTCATTCATTTCATTCAAAACATCAATGATTACCTTTCCTATATGTGTTTAACTTATTATACTTTCCACAACAACTACTACTTACTGTTACATTTACGTACTATATTCCTTTAATAGTGGCATAACCTTAAAGGCACTTTTCTGGTGGAGAGTCTGCCACTTGCTTTTCTCCATGGAGATGTTTTTGCCCTGAAATATGGTATTGAACTCACCTACTTTGCATGTATTCAATTACAGATGTATTTATTGCTAAAAAATTTTGAAGAGCATAATTCTTCACAGATCTGACTTGTAACTTGGCCGCTCGTGTCCAGTGAGACAGTCGAATGCTATACTGTGGAACAATGTAGCAATAACATCTCCATGGAGACAAGCAGGCGGTACATAGTCCCCTTACATAGTACACATTTAAGTTATTGTCAAATAGGTTTATATTTTTTCAGTGATATAGTACTTTGTATACATGATACTGTATGCGGTTTATTCTACATCTATAATTTAATGAAATATGAATGTGTGCAAAAGATTCATTTGGACAGCCCTACCTGGGAATGTTGATGGCGGGAGGGGGCGGGGTGACCACGACCGGGGCGGGTGGCGGGCTGGGTGTGCGCGTTGCCGGGACGACCGTGAGCTCTGGGGAAGGTGAGGCAGGAGGGGTGATTGGTCTCTTCTCTGGTTTGGACTGAACCTGGAGATACAGCAAAGAGAAGAACAATTCAAAATTCAGCAAAAATTAATCCTGCATTATTGTGCATTATTGATTATTATCATAGGTAGGATCATTTTGGCATAATTATCATTCAAACAAGAAAATGTAACTCTTATATTTTGGAACTTACAATTAAACTTAATCATTACCAAAAAACACCAGTACATTGTATAAGAGTACTCAAGAATATTGGAAACTACAACGTAAAGGAATGTAAATAATGCATTGGATCATATAATTTACAATGAGAAACTCCATTAGAACGTCACAAATATGTTACTATTTTTCATCTGCTTTTATCGGTGGTGTGCAGGAATGTGCAGATGGTAGGTTTACTCACAAGTTTACAGCTCATCATGGTTCATTTGAGTGGGCTCCATTGCTCAGAGTACTGCTGTGACACTATTGCCATAAGTGGGCGTGTACATTTTATACAGCCAAAACTACAGTACCATAACAACAAGGCAATGCCAAACATGGAACGAGTTGTGGTTGAGTGTAGGCAACCAAAATATGATTACGCTGAACTGAAATCCCCTACTAGTTCCAAATATTTACAAATCAATTTTGTATAGTATAAATATGGCACTCTCAGTCAGTCTTTCTGGCTGGAGAAACATTAAAAACATTTGATTGCAAGAAGTGCAAAGACAAGTTTCACCAAGCACAGAAACAAACAGTGCGGGCTTTGGGGTAAGTTCGCTTTTTAAAATATTAGGTTTGACTCAAAAACTCAGTAAACCAAATCAAACCCAACAAGCTTAAAAAACAAATCAACACTTAGAACCAGCGGCCTGACATGAACTTATTGGTTTCCCTTGCTGGTGCCTGCCTGGTACAGTGCTTGTGTCCCTGTAGTTGTGTGTATTGAGAAGGACAGCTGTAGCGGCCCCTCCCATTCTCCTCCAGCGTTCATTCTATCACTCTATTCCTACACCTCCTCACTATAAATACCTCTGTGGTATCTGCCTGGGAATAGTGTGTCGCCCCTGGCATGTCGCTGCAGGAAACAAAATGCAACCACTGTTTTGATTGGACTCGATCTGCTCCATAGCTGTGAATACAGCAGCTGTTTTAGCTGCTGTATTTAAATTCACGATAACGTTTAGGACTTTATACATACAGCTTAGTCCTATTCAAATGTGCGTCTGGAGGTGGGTAAATGATGTAAAAAATAATATCAAAATGCTCTTTTAAATGTTTTAAAAATGAAACATCTTTTATAGTTAATATGGAAAAGAATCAAAAAGTTGCTGAAGGAGTTGATAAAAAACAAACAGAATCACTTCCATACAAAGGTATAAAGTGACATTTATGCACTGTTTACACTCATTTTGGTTCAATACTTGATGACAATTTAACTTACTTTGGTATATGTATACTAATACTTTTCTATTGATTTTTAAAAATTTGCCATTCACTCACAAACCTGTTGCTGCTGCTGATAGGACTTGAGCCTTTTCTTGAAACGGGAAGGCAGCACAAAGTCACACCCCCGGGCCAGAAAGGCTAACTCCCCCCTGAGGTCGGGGTCCCGCCGCAAAGAAGTCTCCTGGATCTTCATAGCGGGGGACGAGACACAAACCCCCCCACCTGTATAAGCCACTAGTAAGGCGACTGTCCCAAGAACAGATAATGGCCCGACTGAATGCTGAACCAACAATATACGTATGTCCACTTGATGATTAGTTGGAAAGGGTTAAAGAGGGTATGACAAAATCCAGAATTTCAAGTCCAAGAGCAGTTTTCAAATCCAAGGATATCCAAAACCAACTGGCCCAACCACCAATGATAATAAAACGATGCTAAACAACAGTGGTCCAGCTTAAAACGAGTCCAGGAAAATATGACAAAATCCAATATGTCTTCCCAAATCCAAGCACAACCCAAGCTAATCCATCAATTTCAGATAGATCTCCAAACAGACTCCAGCACAAAGTCCGTGTGACAAGCCAGAACACATCACAGAAACTCTCCTCCGAACTGCCTTCTCTCCTCAGACCTCCAGTTGTGGGCTAGTCCTCGTAGATGTATCTCTGGTGTAGCCTCACTGGTGCCTGCTTACAGCTCTCTGTCAAACTCAACTGGGAAACATGATCCAAGCCGGCGACAACACACACACGGACTGTCCCCCAGCACTTGCTCGAAACAGCCCCGGGGGGTGAGGAGGAGGGGGGGCGTAGAGGGGGTGATGGGGGGGGGCGTGCATGGTCCATGTTGCACATTAGGGTGTATGTGTTTTGCAGGCTTTTGTTTGGCTAAAGTTAAAGGCTAGTCGGTGGTGGCGGCGGAGAGCGGAAAGTTTTTGGCACGCAGGAAGTGCAGGTCAGCGCTTTACTGTAAATTGATTGGCTGAAGTATTCTTAAATGTATTTCCGTGGAGATAAATCGAGTGGGTGATGATTCAGCAGCCAGCACACCTGTTGTTATATCTGTTGACGTACAGTAATGCCATATGACTCGTGCGCATTTCAGGGCATTCCTCTGACTGGAACACCGGCATCGATAATACGCACGGTCGGTCATGTATACAGAGACTTCTAAAGTATAGGAAAGCAATTTCTCTTGTGGATCCTTAAAGTCTGTCTGATTTGAATATAAGAGTGTTGCATCTATAAACAAAAAACTGACCAAAAAAATCTCTAGAAATAAACCTTGAAGTCCAATATATATGTATTTGGCTTTTCTAGCATCATCAGCACTGGACTGAGATTAAATATGGACTGATCCAAGTCTGAGAAAGTCCTAAAAGAAGACTTGAAACATCAAGGACTAGACCTAACTATGATCGGACATAAACAAACTTCTTGAAATCTTGAACAAAGTACCATCAGGAGAATCCCATGTGCCAAGTGATACAGAACATTGCAATTTGAAATGGGATTACCACGTTCCATAGATAGGGTCTGCGTAATCCCTCAACCGTCCAGGAGTGGTTCACGGTAGGAAAGGTATCAAAAGTAGACAGAAATTGAGATGTTTTTCGACGGCTTTCCGAATGTTTTTTACCTTCAGATTGAAAGTAACTTCTGGATAACGTTTGAAACCTTTTCTTCCACTGTTCCACATAGCCCTTTAATTGCACTATGATAAAAGAATAAAGTAATATCAAAGTAGTTAATTTAATCAGCAAAGGTATCTTTGGCTAATCTCAAATTGTACACAGTTTGCATGTCTTTTTAGAAGCAACATTAGCCTCTATTATTTTAAGAAATATTAAATATGGTGCTGCCACATTTGAACAGTTACTATTAATGACTTTAGTGCTTACTGCTGAATTAGTAGCACTTATTTTGAGCGACGGTTTACAGAAATAGTTTGTTAGACGTGTTATATCACAACGCATAAATTGACTTAGCACAGATGCCCTGCCGTTTGTGTTCACAGCTGAGGTGATAGAGCCTTATGGGGTCAGATCCACCCTGGTCCAGACCGGACGGGGCGCATAGAGCATCAGGGAAAACTCAGGACGGAACAACTACTGGACGTCTCAAACTGTTTGCAAAGGTTACTCTGGCTTTCGAAGAACAGCAGTTACAGGAATCATTTAGTGGACTATATGTGATAGTCTCTAGTGACCTCTCACCATACCAAGAGCTGTCTTAAGTTTGAAACCAACTTGACCTGCATCCAGAAGGACTCCTATTCTGTACAAGTAGAGCTGCAGTCAAATAATAATAACACTTTTAATAGTGTTAATAAAGCACGAACAAATAGTTAATTACAAGATTCAGGCTTAGTAACTACTTAATTAATACCCTGTCAACCTAATAAGTCTAGAAAATCATGTCAATAAATTAGCTCTAAACTACTAAACTATTTGTTATGTCTTTGTTCATGCTTTATTAAGGTTAATTAGGGTGGAGATATTATAAAGTGGTCTCAATAACATTACAAGTAGGTGAAAAGTCATGTAAAATGTCTGTAACAAATTCTTCAAATGTAACTGAGAAGATTAACCATAACCTAATAACTATGAATATAGGCACTGAATCCCCACTAACTCCTGCACATTGTCTCTGTGTCCTTGGGCAAGACACTTTCACCTTCAACAACTTTATACGGCTGTTCTTAAGTATTTGCTGCTAATTATAGTAAATACTGTAGTTTTTTAACCCTTTCTTGAGTGGCGGCACACTTGTGTTGTTGATATGAAGATTACACGGCATATCATCTGTTAATCTATTACCATTACCCACCATTTAGCTTCCTATTTTAAAGAAATGGCAATGGTTTTGGTGTTTTTTTCTAATTCAGAAGTTTTTCAGGGCACTCCAAAATGATTTTTTTTTTCAATGTTATTTCTAAAAGGACAAAAATCAAGAATTTATTGTGCCTCAACTATATTTCCACTACTGCCTTTACAACTTTTAGTGTACCACTCTGATGCCAATTTTGCCACCAAGGCCCCGAAATACTCCTCTTCAGTAAACAAATCACATTCCATCTATACTAATTGTCCCATTTACTTATTACATAATTAAAGTCATGTTTTGTGACCTTGTTTCCTGTTCCCTGTCACCCAAATTCTCACTCTGTAAACTGCTAATGTCTCTGTTCCGCTGCCAAATGGTTCATGACTGGCCAATGAATAACTGATTGTCATCTCTCCCACGGCACAAAGCGCATAAATCAAAATAAATAAATAAAAGTCTTGGATGGAAAAAAGTTGTGCGTGTTTGGGGTTAACTCACTGTCCACTGCTACTGTGTGGATTCTTTCTGACAACTGCGTAGCCAAGGTCGCATACCAACCTTCCCCACCGCACGCCGCGCTTCTCCCCTCCAAACAGCAGGGAGAAACTCTCACAATCACTATCAACAAATGCGCTCGGTCTTCAGAGTGCTTTCTAAAACCCCCTGCATCTTTGACCGTTCGCTTTGCTTCCTTCCGTACGACATTAGTCACTTAGCCGCGCACTTGCGCCATCATAAATCTCGCTATAAGGAGCTGCGCATGCGAGTGTGCACGTGTCAGCGGTTGCGTGAGTGTTTTGTGTGTTCCGTGTGTGTGCGTGAAACAGATGCCAGTGCACAGTTGCTTGCTCTTTTCCCGACCAACTGACAGTGGCTGTAACTCAGTCCGCTCGACATGCCTGAACCACGTCCCTATATGTCTTAAGTTTCTTCCCAACTTTCAAAAAATCAAGTAGGGAATTTTTTTTTAACATAAACACGTTGCTAATTTGAAAGAAACTGGAATGGCTGGCAAAGTCATAAGGGTTGAGGCTAAAATAATAGGGATGTTTTTGCAGTTTAAGTGGTGATATTCGATCGGACTCGTTGTTCCCAATGGGACTAGTACATTGGGTCAGGCTTGAAAGTATTTTGAGGTCATTAAGCTACACAAGTTATGTACAAGATATAAATCATGTAATAATTTACCAGAGGTGTTTATACATTGAGCAGAAATACTCAGAACATTTTGTTAACACTTCTTTCTACCACTACAACATGTTCTAACAAATGACCAAAATGATATTATAAATCAAAAAGATTGCTATTTTGCTTGTATTAAAAATTTAAAAATATATGCAAATTTCTCGTGTCCCTAAGGTCAGTTGTTGTTGGCCAGTCTCTGTTTTGGTCACATGATCTAAAAAATGTGGGTAATTTTAGCAGCGGTGAAAATAAGAAGTGCCCAAAAAGTAAACATATTAAAGTATACAGTTTGTTTTTGTAAAATAATATACAACTTTATTCATTACTTTTAAGACGACAGCGGATGTTCCTATTAAAGCTGCTATGGTTACTATTTTACTAATTACTAATGATTCTAAATGTTTCGAGCTTCCTTAACAAAATAACCCAGGCAGGGAAACTACAGGTATTCACAATTTGGCAATAATGTTGCTATTGTATGGCTAAATTTCAAATTATATTATTCTTCATGATTCTATTCATAGACGTTCATATGTGGAATTCTCTGTGTCTTGCCGTTGCTCAGATTCAATCACGTTGCTAGCTGATGCTACCCGGACTTATGTCAAATCGAACGCTCCTTCACATACAAATTTAATAAGTATGAAGCAAATCCCCATATTAAAGTATATATGGTGTGTACTTCATGATATTTAGCTCATTTATCTGGTTTCTTCATCAATCAATCAATCATAAAATGTAAATGAGGATGTTAGTTAGCCGTAAGCACAGATGCTAGTTTAACACACTAATTATTATCTAAAATAAAATGCAAAAAGATTTACACACTAAACAAATACTTTAAACAAGGCCTTAACCTCACCTATATGTGGTCGATGGGTTGGTATCAGCCGACACACTCTGGATTATTTTAAAAGTTGAGTTTTTTGCAGGCTAACGCTAATGGCTATAGAGAAAATACAGAGGACTGGTTCCGGAGTTAGCTGAGTTGCTAAGTGCGTCAAACGCCGTGTCTACTTATTTAGTTATTTACTTATTAAACAATTTTAAACTAAATAATATATCTTTTAAATGGGAAAAAGTCTTCAAAATGTCATAATAACAGGAAGCTGACCCCCATGACCTTGCCGGTACTGTTTAACTGGGATGGAGAGCCGTAAAAATTTTATGGCACGTCTTAAATACTTTTAAAGTACACTATGTAACTTTTCTTTTGGAAGGAACGCTGCCTTCTTTTCTCCGCTTTGGAATTCCCCTCTGGTTTTAATCCAGTTGAGTCCTGATGTAAAGTCAGTCTGGCACAGTTCTAGTTCTTGGTTTATGCTATGTAATCGGAGGTTGGAACTTGTGACCTCGAAGATTCATTTTCTCAAAGTTTCTGTGTTCCATGAGTCAAGTCAGAAAAAACTATGAGCAAGACATCACAGTTTATGTACAGCAATGACTCTAATCCAACAATCAAATCCAGGAAAGTGCTCAAATAAACCAAAAATGTGGATCTAGGAGCAGGAGCAGGAGCAGAATGACAGTAGAGAGCACATAAAGGGAAAATTACACAAGCACAATCAAAATTTTAATTGTCCAAACTTTATCCAAATGCAAGGTACATCCATGTTGGATTGTCTAACTCGGATAATCTTGGGGTTCTAAAATATTGCCCGAGTTTCCAATAAATTTTGAGATGTAAGGCTTTTGCGGGGTGAATTTACAAGTTGGAACTCGGAAAATCTGACCTCCGAGGACAACTGGAACGCAGCATTAGTCCAGGTTAGATTTACGGTTTAGTCCTAGTTAAGTCTCAATTTTCCTTTGGCGTGTGTGCAATGTGAACACACCCTCAATATCAGAATTATGGATTGTACTCGTGAATCTTTGTTGGAAATAAAACCATATTATTGATTTGTGAAAACATGGATCCCATATTAGAGACTGAATAAATCAAAGATGACGAATTTGTGAATGCATCTACATTCTGCATGATGCCTTGGTTGGCTTCAGTGAGGAAGGAACCGTGTTGTCCAGTGGCTCACAAAGTCTGAATAGTGAGAACATAACAACTTCCTCCCCGTGCGCAGAGACACACCTGCTCTGGGAGGGAACGAGGAGCGGCCCGTCGTCTACTGCTGCGGTAAAATTATCAGAGTAAATATAGAGCACACTTTTTCATGTTTATTTCGGCTGCGGGCGCTGGGCAGACTCCACACGGTTAAAACACAGAGACATGTGGCTCACATGAGGAGCAAAGAGAGAGAACGTGAAAGGACATCTATCAAAGTATACAAACAAAAATATATCGTTTTTTTTTTCTCTCTTTAATAATAAACCATTTTATTACCAATACAAATTGGCAACTATTGTTCATGAAGAAGCTACTTGGATGAGTGGCAAAATGTCTCTTGACTCTTAAAACAGCCGAGTTTAATTTTCTTTTGCTATCAATATTATGGAAAAATTTAGTTGTTTTTTGTTTTTACTTTCCGTAAAACCTTTAAAAAATATAATCTATAATTGTATTGATTTATTTACTTCTATTATAAACACACATTGGAGAGTGGTGAAAAATGACAATAGAAATGTTACTTCAACTTAAGTTCATAATTGGATTACCGTACTTTGTATAGTAATAGTAATACAAAAGTGAGGTAATAGTACCAGAAAATTAGTTGCAGTGACACGAGTTGCATTTGTATTACAGTTAACAGCAAGTACAGTTCCGAGTAGTATAGGTACCGAGTATGTTTTTATGAGTACTATTTTGGAAATAAGAGTACTTTTAACAGAGCACACCCAACACTTCATGTCAAACCTTTGCCTAAATGCCCCCTCTCTCTCTCTCTCTCTCTCTCTCTGCCTCTGTTTGCCCGTGCCATGGCTAAATACTGTACGTCTCCATGGTGACGCTCTTTGACCTGGAATGCTGCGAAGGGAAACGCCGTTCTCATCGCGTCTCGAAACTTTTATATCCCGTCCCGCTTCCTGTCAAGAAGGACCCCTCCCCAAACGACGGCAGCCAACGAGACGAATCCAAGTCCTGCTCAACAACACGGACAAGCCTCTGAATGCCTCTGGGGCAGGATATGAGACGGGAAGTTACAGGTTATCAGGTGGAAATTTAAAACGTTGAGAGATGCAAGGTTTGAACTATATAGGGTTGTAAAAAAAAACAACATTTAATTAAACCATGGCATTGATTGTGTGTTGTCATGTGATTGCAAATGACAAGCAAAGCACTAAGAAATAAGCATTCATTTCATATTCATTTGAAGAAACCTGCGCCTGCAAGTAATGATTATTGTACTGTCTTCTTAGTCAAATAGTTAAACAATTATTTCTGTTGTAGCTACATTTAGACTTTTTAAATACATTAACAACCAACTAAAGGTTGAAATATGATGATTGATTACTTCTATATACAGAATATTAACAAATAAAGTTACCTTTATTTAACCAGGAAAGTCAGTTATTAAGTTGTTGTGAGTTCACAAACTCTTGAGAATCAATCTTGAAAGGCCCCTGCTGATTTAATTGCTGTCCACACCAGTGGTAAACGGGACAATCACATAGCCTTTAGAAGCAGGGACTGGAACCAACCCAGAAACAAATCAATTAAAAAACTACAGAAATTAGATATCAATGTAGAGTAGAGACAGGCCGATGTATAAAAGTGTACTTATCGGCTATCGGCCTTAATTTTACAGCACATGCCATATTTGTTTTTGCTGACCTTTTGCATAAAGAATACACATCAAATTTTATGAGACTGCTACACTGCTACACCGCTTTCTTTGTGGTTAAACAAGGCTGTGGGTGAGTTTGTAAATTGAAATAGCATAAATATGGGGAATTCATCAAAATAAGCCTTAAATATTGTTCCAAAAATATCAGCAGAGCTTATAGGCCATTGGTTACTCTGGATTTGAAACGATCGGTCTCGTACCTGATCTCCAATATAAAAAGGTTTCAACGCTGAAAATATATGACATAAACAGGAAAAAGGTCTGCCTTTCCTGTACAGTTGTACAATGGTGTTTAAGTAGAACTGAACTAGTCTGAGACCACATGGTAATATTGAAGAAATTACTATTGGGTTACGCTACAAGTAATATCAAAAGCAACAACACCCTTGAGAAGATAAATATCTACAAAAAGAACTTCATCATTACGACCAGAGAGCAATATAGTCATGTTCTATGTTCTCTGTTGTGAGTTTTATAAATCATTTTTGAAAATGTGTGAAAAACAAAAATAAACAAAAAACGTTTTACAGTGCTTGTTCGGTGTCTGTCCGTTCTGTGTACAAATACAGTACAAGTACAAAAATACAAGAGCACATTATCATGTTCATAGGGACATTACCAAGTCCCTATGAACATTGTTTATTCAGTTTTTATTGTTTTTCCACTGTAGCCCCTCGAAGCAACTACTGTTGTGATTTTGGGCGTTACAAAAATAAATTGAATTGAATTGAATTGAAAGAGCACAAGTGAACTTCCTCTAGTAGAAACACAAAAACATTTGTGAAATAATGTTTATACTTCAAATGCATTCTCTCCCCTATTATACTGTGGGTATGAAGTTCTAGTAATTGTAGCGCATGCAGTGTTTTCGTCATTCAGTGATTATGGTAGCTTTCATTTTGGTGTTTGTCGGTCTTGTAGTTTCTCAGAATGACAAGTTAAATGTTTCCCTATAAGTTTAAATTGCAGATTTTGTCAGTTAAACTTCAGAGATCTGAAAACACTACAAGTACTAAATTTGCTCTGCTACTGACCACTCATTTGATGATATAAAGCATATGCAAAAAGAATGTGTGTGCATTCAGTTCCTTTCCGCTTCGACCAGTCATGTGACGACATGAAGCATATACGAAAAAAAACCGTGTATTTTTATATGCGTATGTGTTAACGCATATTCATAATTAATACCAAGAATCAACGTCAGAGCTAGGCAAGAACAAATAAAGAATAATTACTATTACTACAACATAAGACTGAAAATACTGAATACGCTACAAGTAGTAGTACCAATTTAGGTAGATACTTATCTGGACCTACCCAAATATCACTAACACTAAAACCTTAAAAGACCTGATAACACTCTTTGAGACATGACCTTATTCAACAAATAAAGAATAATTACCATTACTTCTGAAGTCTATTTCTGAAGTCTAACTGCCATGATCATTGAATGACGAAAGCACGTATGATGACATCACCCCTGTTGTTGTCGTGTTGCTTTTAATGGCAGTTGGCAGCCAACTGAAAAGTTGCATTTACCGCCAAATACTGTAGTTATACGTCTTCAAGGTATGTCTTTTACGCTATACTGCGAGAGAGAAAGACTGAGAAAGAGAGAGAGAATAAAAAGAGAGAGAAATAAAGAGAAAAAAAAGAAAAAAAGCCTGCGTCATGAAAGCATTCAATGACACACCAATGATCGCGGCCCGGCCCTCCGCCACTTGCCTGGATTTGAATATGGCCCTCAGGGGAAAATAATTACCCACAGCTGTACAGTGCGGGTCAGTCACTGTGTGTATGTGTGATGTGTATGTCTTGCACTGTTTTGTTGTTGCTGTTTGTTTTCCAGCCCGAGATAAATTTCCCGCTAAGATTCTGATTCTGATCATGTGCACCAACAGGTCAACAAAGCACTGATTCCCTGGGCCGCCGGCGCGAAAACGACTTTGTGTCCGTGGGTGCATTCACACTGTTGTTGTTTGGTCCCGGTTGGAGCCCAGTTTAGTCGTGATGTGTACCTGGTTTGGTGCTGTTTGAGTCCTGGTTCATTCCTGACCTTGTCCACATTTAGTTCCAGGTTTAGTCTGTTTAACCCCAATATTAATGATTTGTTTGGTGTGAACGCAGTGTGCTATTGAGATCGGCAGCCCGGTGTAAAATAATACAACCAGAAGGCAATGTCTGGAATAAGATGGATACAACAATTTGTCTGTTGAAAATACTGGCTAAGACATTGAAATGTGCTATACGTTTTCGATAGGTCATGTTACAATAAAAGCATAGTGTCAGTGGTTTTGTCTGCTTTCATAGACATCCTTATGTGAAAAACATGTTTGGTTTTCAAATTGCTGATGTTGCTATGGACAACCAGTTCCAACACAGAATCCTAGACATAGCTTAGTGATAAAAGCAGTTTAATGCAGTTGTGTTAGTGAAGTGGAAAAATCTTGCTATATACAAGATGGACTATTCCTTCCTGTTCTACACAAAGAACTGGATTTTTGTATTGTAAATCCTATATCAGGGTGGGCGGTATTGACAATTATGAATGCCTCGTTATTCTTTTTGAAGTATCCTGTATCCTGATAGCGATATTCAGACAATGTTATGTCAATAATACATAAATGTGTTAAAACAGGCCATTAAACATATTAGCAGAGGTTTAATTATCAGACAAATCTGAAATATTTGGGAAATGAATCACAAAAGTGCAGAAATATCACCTTCTACCCATATTTTAAAGTTTTGAGTATAACTTTAAAAAATGTCTTTACAAACAATATACTCGATTTTCAAATGTTGCATCTTCTCAAAATATGATCTAAATTCCGAATATTGCCCACCTCAAATTCTATTTTTTGTTTCTTTCTGGACCAACGAATTCCATACAATAATTAATCGAGTAATTACGCAAATGACAAAGCAAAATCACTTCTTGCTACTTTATTTGTAGTGTCATCAGTCAGTAATGCTTATTTTATCCCCGTACAATTGACTTGAGCACTGCAAGTCATCAACACTGTTATAACTTCCACTCAAACACTTAAAAGACAAATACATTAACACTTGTTGCTTAATGGCCTGTTTGTGGGACGGCAGCCCGGCTACAAGACGTGAAAGCCCACACTGTCCAAAAGGAAATACCCTCCTGTCAACAAATAGTGTTCAATAACAACAAAGTCCACATAATATACTTTCATTTTATTTGTACACAGGATTTTGCATAACCTTGGAAATGTTTAGGCCTGCATCAAATGAATAAACAGGATTTGAAATGACAAAATATTGACGGGAAATTACTACATTTTACAGGTTAGAATCATGAAGAAATTGATGTATTTATTTTGTATGATGCAGCTTGTTTTTGAAAGGAAGGGCAATTTCGACATTACTCAAGTAGGCTGTCGTACCAAATTGTAAAGGAACTTTATACAGAGGAAAGGGCTTTAAATGAGACCAATGTCATAAACTTGGATATTAGACATGGATTATTTTAATAAAATAAATGTTTAAGATTTTGAATAGTTTAAGAGCAGTACAAATACTACTGTGATACATGTGCTGCAACTATTATTTTAACCACTACATAATAGTGGTAATTACACTACATACTACATTTATACTATTCATTACTACTACTGTACTTAACTACATAATGCCCAAATATCATGTCAAAATTCTGGATGATGTTATGCGAACGAACATTTCCTTTCTCCAAAATACCCAAGGGTTTTAGTACCGGTGCCATAGCAATTAATCAGAAAAAGATTGACTGATTAACGACATTCACAAACTTCCTCAATGTATGTGATGCAACATAAAACAATAATAATATAAATAATGACAATATAAAACCATGTACAATTCATAACATTGTATCCTTTAAATCAAAGACAATCAATGGAAATATTCACAGGAAGTTACTATAGATTCACTATTGCATAGTAACATGCTATAGTAGCTCATAAATAAGAGTGTGTAATGTTTCTATTATTTTTATTTATATTTATACTAGATTTAAATATATTTATACAGATTTAAGTATAATTTTAAGGAAGTATTTATAATTCCACTTCTGTTTCTAATCTGTGTTTCTGTACCTAATCTGTGTTGCAACAGTGAAATTTCCCCATTGTGGGACAAATAAAGGTTCTCTTCTCTTCTCTTATGAATTGTAACTGTTGTCCTCAAATAATCCTGTCAGTGCATGTATCCTCCTGTAGGTGGTGTTATTGTACCCTTTTTGATTTACTTGATTTAGCCCAGTAATACTTCGATGAGGTTTCAGGATCACTAGAGGGCAGCAGCTCCCAGCCTCAGCCTCTGGACACGAGCCCCTTAAAACTGACTGAGATGGAGACCCAGAGGCTAAAGCTTTGATCTGGTGTGCATCATTTCACCCAATTTCTCTCACTGTAGACTGCAGTTCATTCGCATTGACTGAAAGACCACAAGAAAAGTTTGAAATAAAGTCTAGCATTCCGAAAGAGCCAAATGTGGATGCACAAACAACAGGGAAGTGTTAAGAAAGTAGATAGACTGTAGATGCAAAAGAAATAGAAACAGATGGAGAGAATAAATTATGTCTTAAATGTTGACTCAGAGCTGCTGATTTCTTTCACACAAAAATAAGGCTAAACGCAACCCGTGACTAAGGGTTGTTGTGGGGTTGTTGTGGGGTTGTGGATGTTCACAACTTTATGGATTCATTTTGTGCAGACATTTGCATTTTTGGTCATTAGTTCCAAAAACCTTTGGAACGCCAAGTCCCTTCTCTGATAACTTGAAAACAATAGGCAAACAAACAAATAACAGAGATTATATAATGTGATGATTCGAAGCAAATACTTTTCAAATTAAGTCCTGACACATTATATTCTTCTACTACTACAACATTACCACTACTACTATTACTAAAATAAGTACTTAAGAGTAATATTATCCAGTAGTTTCTTTCCACAGCTGGTTTTGAATTAAGAAAAGATCATGTCAACTGTTTATAATATAAAGTTAAAAGGCATTTTCAGACGGATCACTATAATTAATATGTTCAAAGAAACAACAGCAAAAAATTATATAAAAAATAAAATAATAATAATATAAATATGTAAGTTCATAAATTTGGCAAACAAAAAGATTCTTAGCATTTATTTTCTTTAATTTATTCCAAACACAATGCAGCTTGTACAACTCCAAAATCTGCAGCGATGGGTGGGTCTTAACTTAACTTTTCCCCAAGTTATGGAACATTGCCAATTTACTCCCACAAACCACTGTGGCCCAGACACAATTGAACGCAACCACACCCAAATAACAACACAAAACACAATATTTTTGTTAGCATAATAAGCCTATGATAATGTCAGATCACAGCCGTTAAGTCATGGGGCAGGGGAATCCCACCACTTACAGGCCGCCTATAAACAAGTTTTGGAGGTTTCCACGGTAACCAAAAGGGAGGGTCTGCAAAGTTACGCAGAGAATCCTCCCACGCCGAGGCTTGAACTACAAAAGTGACTTGCGGTATTTTAAGAAGGGGGAACTTGCCTTTTTACGCAATAGAGAAATGCGTTGGAGTGTTGCCATGATTTGGGAGCAGCGAGTCGTGATGTCGCTGGTCAAACGCAAGCGTATTAAACATGGGAAAACAAAGAAACTGTAAATGAATGTCTGCACAATTAAACAAGTAAGAAATGGTGATGTGACAATAGCAAGAATTGTCCAATGTGGTCCATTTAACAGTAAACAACTATTTCGGTAAGGCATTGTTAATGAAATGATCCGTTTCTATCCTGACCCGCCCTGTGGTTGAAGTTAGTATCGTTATAATCTAATTTAATGTAACGTTTCCAGTGGAGAGCCAGTTCTATGGAGAGACAAGTCTGCTCTCAGTAGGAAAGCACTTTGTAAGTAAGTGATTTTTGAGCAAAATAAACAACTGGAACTGAATAGGGTCATAATATATCACTTTAATGCAACACTGTGGAACTTTCCAGGCAAAGCAATAACATATCCATGAGAGACAAGCACCGAAAAGTTGCATAGAGCACCTTTAAAACATATATCGAAGGCATAAACACAAGTTCAACGATAGAAATCCAAAGCAAGGCACTCAGAATTCTGATTGGATTATTCATGTCACGTGACATATTTGTTGTGGTCGCCATTTTGAGGACGTCACTGTGTGTTGCAGCCTAGATCCACTGTTAGATAGTCATGAAAAATAGCGCACTCACTGAAAATGAAAAGAGGCGATACTTAAAGAAGACAGAAGTTTTGGGTTTTGGTTCTCATTTACTGCAGGGGAATCGCTGACACTTCATAGCAGTAAAAAGTTGCAACAACAAACTTTTGCGGACACTTGCATCTAAGCTTCCTCGTCCAAAGTCACTCTGCGCCCTCAAAGATTTCAAGAGCACGAAGTGTGTGTCCGTATGGTTGACTGTCTGATCCTACATTATTATCAGGCCAAATTATTTATTTATTATGTTAACATTAATACTGTCTGCAAGTAGGCCTATTACGTTTATTAGCATAGCCACATGATTAACATGGTGGTTTAAAGTGTAAAATAGCGTCGTCCTGAAAGCAAGTGCTCACTGCAGAGTCTGGAGTGATTTCTGTAAGTCCACTGGTCCCTCATGATGGCAGTAATCCATTTCTGGCAAAAAAAACAGGGTCTTTTGGGAATGCTATAAAAGGATAGTCCTTTCTTTTGAGATAGCCCACAACACAGCAAGCAGCTTCTCTCCTCAAGATGGCTGCAGCAACATGTCGTGAGGGTCAAAACTTGTATCAAAGGTAAACCATAACAACTTTCACAATATGTATCGCATCCATCTTATCTGGGGACACATATGGATAAAAGTGGTAGGGTGGTCAGCCTTGTTTAGTCGATTAATCAGTCAATGGTGTTTTAGTTGACCAAAATTTATAATAGTCGAATAATTAGGCTTTAATTTAATTCTAAGGATTTAATATGGGACAACAACAAAAAGTGTGTTAGTGAGTTAGCTGAAGATTAAGGGCGTGAATCATGAGTTTGATATACATTTTACATATAAATACACTGTTTCCTAGTACTTTTGTGTGTAAATAGCGCAGTTGTAGTCTTGCGAGTGCAGTTTGGGTCAGATAGGGTCAGATTATAGTGACACGTAATCGTGTTGAAAGAATTGGTTTATGTGTATAATAAGGCTTATTATTATAGGGTTACTTCAAAATCTTATTAGTCAAGTAGAATAACTATGAATAAAAGTATTTGAGGAACGTACTAAGAAAATTGTAAGAGTAACTTTCTGGACTTCTGTTGAAAATGAAATGTACTGGAGTAGAAGTAACTGAGGAGTAATACCCATTCGGTAAGTAATCATTATCAAATATTTCATAAAGTCCCTACATTCTACCTTTAAAAAGTCTACAGCAAAACACACTTCTTGCTTAGGCCATTACTCTACTTTGCTTGAGGTAGCATACAGTACGCTACCAGAAAATCCTCTATTATCCAAAACACTTAACCTTGAATACTGGTTCTGCATTGTATTGGAAATTTCCCTTTGTCATAGCAACCAAGGCTTCTTTCTAACACTGTGTGCGCGCCGGTATAAATAAACGTATTCACTTGTGCGTCTCCAAAGCGGGCGTCTTTTCTCCGCTTGGCCAAGGTTCCCGGCTGTGACCTTATTTCCTGTTGGAGCAGCCGCGCGATGATGTCACCCCATTTGCCGTCCCAATGTCAACACATGCACCCCCCCCCATCCCATCCCATCCCACACGCCCACGCACACACACACACGCGCACACACACACACACACGCGCACACACACGTACACACAAGGTTGTTCTGTATTCAGGCCCAGTGTTTTTCAATGCTCTGAGAATTCCTCAAACTCAATAGGTGTTTTTGTCCAATCTATTTGTTTAAGCCTTTTCTCCTTCCTGTTATTTCTTTACCAGTGAGTTTCTTTATCACTCTGCTCTTTTGAAATCACGCGGCTCTGACTATCTTAAAGGTCAAGAGGTTACTTCCCTCATTTGTCTCGCACATGAACAGTGACGGAAAATTCTCAAGCTCCAAGTCTGCAAACAAAGGGGTTAAAGGCGCACTTGTAACTTTTTCATGTAAATGGTCTGCCACCTGCTATAGTCTCCATGGAGATGTTATTACTTCGCCTGGGCTGTATTAAACGTACCCATTTGACGCCACCAGGCCAAGAAATAATGTTTTTCATTTTTTTAAGCAATGAAACACCTGCAAATGAATAAATGCAGGAGTTTAATGTTACACTATCGAACATTCTAGCCAAAGCAACTACCTCTCCATGGAGACAAGCAGACAACGGACCCCCACACCAGAAAAGTTACACTGTGTGACTTTACACTGTTATGGTTTAAACATGTTGAGTTGATTATTGAACAAACTAAGATTCAATTTCCCAGCTGAACTATATGACGTTTTTTATTTATTTTAGAAACACTACATCAACCAGAAACCATGAAATCAAGGAAAGTACTTTATAAAGATGCGCGAATAGCCAGTTAAAAATATGCTGACCCTGATGAATTCACCCTGTTACATTCAGTGATGTAGTGTACTAAACCTTACAGATAAATATAGGCTGGAAACCAAAAGATTTCTATTCAATAACCCTTTAACACTTCACAGCTCCAGTTGACAGCCACTGGATTAGGCCATCAATGAATGATAAATGACATGCTAGGTTACAGCTGTAACTCACGCTCCACAAGAGTCTCGACACCTAAGGAAAACATGAGCCAGTGGATACAGTAATTCCTCTTAAATATCAAGTTGCAACAGAAAAATCTGGTAGGAAATCTTGTGGAAACTCCCCAATGAAGGGTTTTGGTGTAATAGTAGTTTTCAGACAAATATGGTTTCTATCTTTATAAAAAAAAAAAAAAATTGAGATGACATTTACCGTGCTCATTAATCTTTGATAGAGTGCACTGAATGATAATTTGCAAAATTCATATAAAAAGTACACGTTATTGTCGCAGTTGGAAAATGTGTCTTCTGCGTTTGACCCATCCAACGATGCCACTGAGGAAACCTATCAGGAGCAGTCCAGATCTTGTGCTAAGCTTGGCCAGGACCCTCTTGGAGGAGGTCGGAACAAGGGGTTTTTTGGTCTTTTTTTTTTATCATGGGCCAATGTCTATATACTAGAGTCTAGAGAAGCCAATGGCCAATAAGCTCAGCCAATCATTTTATTTTATTTAATAATTTTCCAGAATAACATATGATTTTAAAATGACGACTAACTTACTGTTGATAGATTTCATTGTATTGGATAATAAAAGTTTAATAGTCACAATTTGTGCAATGCCATCTTTGTATTGAAGTATTAAAATACAGTTTTATGTCTTTCTTTAAGTAATTGGTCAGCCCAAACCAAATAGTGGCCTATGCGGGAAGAGAATTGCAAAAAAAGTCCATTTGTATATGGGTTTGTCAATGTCTAGTCTGAAGCTGTAGTCTCTAGTTGTTTTGATAAAACAATATGGAGACAGGATAGTTCTAACGAAGACCACACATTTGTTTGTGATGCATTGGAATACACTGTACATTACCTAGATAAATGTACTCTTTCAACTTGCATTTTGATATCATTATCAACCTTCACGACAACAGCACTAGTCTCCCAGCCCTTTCTGCCAGTTTTGTCCTTGCATTGCCTCTTCTCCGCTTGCTTCCTTGTCTCCATGGTGTTCATGTTCATGTTAAGTGTCTGACAGGTGCAGAAAGCCCTGTATTACTCTGTCAGCTCCAAAATCAACAATAAACACTTGAGGAAGAGAACATATCCGGATGTTACTGCCCCTGGACCCACTTTCATCCCATGACTTCCCATTTCCTCCTGTGGGCTAAAACCACGTCGAGAGGGGCATAGCTACAAGTCTCTAAGGGGTGGGGCGGACAGCACAAGTGGCGGTGCTACTTTGAGCGCAAGGGGGGCTTGGCTTGTTTACACTTTGATTGGCAGTTTAATGTGGCGCTGTAGAAGAGGGCGGGGCTGTATTGAGGATATATTAGCATAATTCCCAGCATGCCAGAGGTAAGATTGAGTGTCGCCGAGCTATTCCTAAACCGTGACCTGCAGTAGCATTGGCTCAGCTTACGAACGAGGCCAAAACACAAGGCTGCGTTCACTTTGCACATACAAACACATACAAATTGGGACTAAACTGGACCTAAACTTGGACTGGACCATGACTAAATCAGGGCTAGAACAGGACCAAATTCTCTGTCTCGGTTTGCAGTAAAAACCGAAACTATTACTATTGAATTCGATATGAGAAGTTGACAATAAAGACATCTTGCATGGTACTAAGAATTCAAATCGCTTTACATCAGGGAACCACTCACACATGCATACGCCAATGTACGCAGACATCGAAGATCGAGGCAGGTCAAGTGTCTTGCCCAAGGACTTGAATATTGAATATATCGTCTATTATCAAAACTATTTAGAAATACCTCAAAAGGAGACTATCTAGTGTAATCTTCCAAACAAGGGTATAGGGATACTTTGTGGTTAAAATTATGGTCCATTCATGTTTTAAATGATTCTTGAACGTCAATTAAGACATTTACAGGCACATTTCACCACATTCCTGATGCATTGTTCAGTATTGTTGGTAAAAGACATAACATTTTTGTCCATATCGCCCACTTCTAAACTTGATTTGATGCATGATTCATACATGTTTCAATTAACCTGTGTTGCATTCAAGGTTTGAATGAACAAAAACTCCTATTTTCACCTACCCAATATCTCTGCCGGGTCAAAACATGTTCAGTACAGTCTTCCAGCACACAAAGCACATAAATGAAAAAAGCAGTGCTGGCTACAAAGAAATGAAATTATGAAGGTCAATCCGTTATAAGGATTCACTCATCATTATTGTGGTTTACAATGAACAAAATGCAAAATCATGACCTACATATGTTATAGTTTCATACTGCCCCAAAAAGGATAATACAGCATGTCTGCTTTAAATAACAGTATAGTAAAGAATGCAGTGATTTGCAATGGGGTTTAGTCTTAAATTGCGAGAATTTGCATGTAGTCTTAACAAAAATCAACTGCAATTTGGAGCCAACATTTATTCAGTCATTGAGACAGGGGTAGTTTCATTTACACACTGGCGACAGAGAGTCTGTTAGCGGGATGCCATAGTACAGAGGGGTGGACAGATTTAGGTCCGGCTCTCACCTCACGCTGCCAGGAGGGACAGGGGCACTGAGGGGTAACTGTACCGTTAACACTCCGGACGCCAACGCACGACCTAACACCAGAGAAAGACCACACCCCCCCTGTCCTAAATCACCCACGTCTCATTGGAGTGGTCTTCCCTCCACTCAGCAACAACTCATATTTACCCAGACCAAAATAAACCAGGGGCCAATCAGAGAGGCGCAAGGGAAGATTGATACCTGGCCATGGGAACAAAGAGAAACCAGGGGGAAAGAACGCCAGCAATGTTAGCGGTTACAAAGGAAAAAAAAAAAAGTTGAAATGACTTGAATTCGTAATATTAAACCTAATTTGAGTAGATTTGAATAGATTCACTTGTTTCAAGGTGTTTCAGATATATATTTTAATGCATTGATTCTTGTTTCAAACTCAATGATCTGCCAGTGTAGTGTTTCAGACTCGATTTTCATACCACATGCATATATTTTTAACACAAAAAAATAAAAATGTCTTCAATATTGACAAATTGCAGTTTCCTTAATGTTGTTTTTTTTCTTTAATGTGGTTGTTCTGTATGCTATAGTTTCATACTATAACTGAATGTAAAGCATATTTGAGTGTCCAAAAGGTGCTATACAAGGTTGATGAATTATTATTATTAGTTACGATGGATCAAGACTATTCAGGAAATGTTGAACTTTGTCCTATTTTTGTGCTTTTTTTTTTTCCACCAGTAATATTGTTCAAATGAGTGTCTAGTTTTGATGATTTTTTGTAAGTTTTAGTATTGATAGGTTCTTGGTAACATTTTTTGACAAACCTATGAAAATGCATCATCAGAGATGTATATATATATAACGAATAATTAATCATAAAAGTTGGAAAGTTGGAAAAATATTTTCTTCTGAATTCTGTCATAAAACATTGTTTTTTGCATTGTAGTGTAACAGATACAGGCAGCGATAACGGTAAGATTAATTTGTAGTTCTTCAACTGCATTGCACTCATTTGCACTTGCAAACATTGGGCCAACAGCCAGTGTATTCAGGTTGTGCTAGTCCCAAACCTGGATAAACAATAACAAAGAAATATAGTACGTGTTATGCCACAATGATGATTGTCTATAAAAAGTTAGTAAAGATGCAGAGTTTGGCCGAGAAATAGCACAATATCTTGTAATGATGTTTTGAAGTGGTCTGCACTCTCCTGGCTGTGGAAGGCTACCATGGTAACCTTACAAATAGGTGGCCTACATATCAGTGGGGCATTGGGTTACACTGCTCAGTAAATAAACACATAAACAACCGATGCTACAAGAGGCGCTGCAGAGGAGGATGTGTGAAGAAAATTAGGAACAATCTAATTAGAGACACAAGGGTCAAGGCAAACAAGGGAATATGACAGACCTGCTTCTCCACTGCCAATGTTGATGTGGGTGCATCTCTCAGGCTTCATTACGGTAATTGCTGCTCTTTTTAAACGCCCACATCAAACAAAGTACAACCTCCCGTTTTCTTGTTATCTTTACAAAGTGAGTGATGCTAAAAGAGTGTGATAGGGATGGCTAAACGTACACATACGTCTACTGGTGGTAGTTAGATCAGTGGCGTGCGGTCAGGGCAATCAAGGCAATCAGTGATTGGCCAATAAAATCTAAAATTACCATTTGTCACAACTAAGTATGTTCTAAAATATACCCAAATAAGCCTGTTTTCTCCACCACACATTCTCAAATCCTTGGCTCTATGCTCAAACCACGCTGAATAAACCTTGAATCTTGGATGTTTGCAGGTTTTGCCCTAACTGCGCTTGTGCGAGGAGAAGCGAAGCAACAGCAGCGCCAAGTTTCAACAAAGATTTAAAAACGATCTTTTAGAGACAAGTCTTTGTTTGTAGCTCAGACTCTGTTCATGTTTCCAATGATTAGGTGTTAGTTAGATATACAGGCAGTCATTTAACAACATAGAACGCTAATTTATGTAGTGAATTGATCGGAGAAATGAGTTTATCTAATCTATTTAGCATAACTTCAAGGTAAGAGTGTATGGCTCAGTAGGATGGTTGTTCTCCCTTTAAATGGGAGGTCTGGATTCAAATCCCGACATTACAATTACTTTATTTTTTCCCCACTTTTCTATGATCCACTAAATATTGATGAAAACCCGAGGTCTGCTTGCCCATCCATAACAGTCACCGTACACCACTGAGCTAGATGACAAACTAGGGTCCCCAAACTTTGCTTCGGAGGTCCAAACTTTACTACTTGAATTACAATGATGGAATGGCATGCTAAATTGCTTCAATAAATTGTTTAATTTGATTACTATTCTATAACAGCTTTGTTGACCAAAAAACGATTGTATTTTGAAGTTAAGAAAGTAATTTGTGATAGGAGAATGGGAATGTATATTAATGTATATCTATTATAGCTAATAATATTTTCAAAATATTTTAAATTTTAAATGTAATGTTAACATATAGTATTTGTTTAGTTTCTAAGTTAATTTAGCAAATATGGATGTCTGACTTCAGGCCTGGTTTAGTTTTTAAATTGTTATTATAAATTGTAATAGTTTTATGTTCTTTCAGTCAAACTTTTGTTCTGGTGCATTTCTTGTTTAGTGCTAACTTTATCCTAGTTCTGCTAGTTTATTCCTGGTTCAGTTCTTATTTTGCACTGGGATAGGTAAATATTCTGTGGGACTGGTCCAATCCTACTTTAGATTTGGTCTATACCAAACTTTATTCTAAAATGTAAACCATGTTAATTGGTTAATCATGATGCAGTCTGACTTTAGTTCATTAAATATGACACTTGGAGAAATGTTGCTGCAGCTCCCTTCACCTCACACTGCCTCTGCAGCACACAACCCCAAATTACCTTAAACACACGCGCTCTCCGGGGAAGAATTCAGGGAGCCAAAACACACACACACGGGTTATGAAGCAGGAAATGTCAACAAAGCACAGCCACTTCGAACACAATAACTATTTTCTTCAATAAAAGACCTCCTTCTGATGAGGATGTTTATCAAAACCATTAAGAGTCGTCGCCAAGGCCATTTTTACAGCACAATCTCACGCAGAGATATAATAAGCAGCTGGCAAAAATATCCTGTATATAGGCAACATGACACCGAATCCACTTAGTGCTCCACATTACACAAATAGATAAAAGCACTGTTGACATATTGGTGCATAAATAAAATATTTTATACATATTAAAAGGTGCCTTATGTAACTTGTCTTCAAGGAGATTGCTTTGCTTAGAATGTTTCACAAGCATTTAACTTATCTATATTTATTGAAGTGTTTTGGGGGTCTGGAACCAGACAATGAAGAAATTCTTGGCATGTTCTAATGGAGCATGTGTCTCTAAAATGTGCAGACTTATCCTTTGAGATATTTCTGTGCCTTACAGAATGCAATATAACTAATTGTCTTTTAGTTTGGATCTACATCATTTGGGCTTTGTTGGTTGATTCTGCAGAAATACTCTAATACATTTTTCCCGCTAAGCCACCATGTTTGTTTTACTACAAACTGACCATATGTGTTTCTATGATTAATTTACATATCAATCATGATTTCAGACTAAAGTAAAGTATTGCAACGTGTGTATAGTCAGGCAAGATCTGACCTGTAACTTTGCCTGGTCACCTGCTTGTCTCCACGGAGGTACGTTTAATGCCTTTTTGTAGGAACACTCCAGGCAAAACAACAACATTTCCATGCTGGTGGCGGACCCTCCACCAGAAAAGTTTCATAGTGCATCTTCAAATCAGAATCTTAAAATTTACTCATATTTTTGAGCAGAAGTTTATCTTAAACTAAGGGCTTAAAATAGTTATCAAATGTATCCTCCAGCAGTTGAGAAAAGGTAGATTATTTGTCAATAACACTCGATACAGTACAGTCTCAAACTCTAAGGCCCTTTATCCTTGTTGACAACACAATACTTGGATTTATCGATGTTGGAAGTAACAAGTGGGACATGCGGAAGGGCTAACCACTCTGCAAATGTTTTTTTTCGCGGCACAAGGCATCGCTAAATCTAAACCTCTACATCCTAAAAATAGACCATCAGTGCAGAGAAGCAGTTCACATCAAAGACTTACTAACAGGACCGATGGAAGAAAGAAAATTGGTATAAAATTGATTTTTCACACATCTTCCATCTTTCAGAAGCAACTTCAAGCTGAAAAACTTTATAGCTAGAAATAGATAAGGAGTGGGCAAGTGTGAATCTTAAACTTTTGTCTTCTGTACAAAGAATTAGTCTGCTCTGTATGAATATGAATTGAATTTCTGATAGGGAAAGGAGTTTGAATGCAGTTTAAAATAGATATACATTAAATTAGTTACCATAATAAACTATGAATGCTTTTAGTTTAGACTATTGCAATAAAAAAACCAAAAAAAACTTGCAACAAATATGGAAGAATGTGTAATGTTGTCACTCACCCTGATCACTTCTGGAGTCTGCTGGATGAGAAGAGTTGACCCGCTGTCTTTTACCAAACTGGACTGATCGGCTGCTTCAGTTCCTGGTTGTGCTGTCGTCAAGGTAACGTGAGGTGGAGCTTCAGGTGCGCGTGCTGGTTCAGTCGAAGGAGGTGAGGAATGCAAGCTTTCGGGTGTGGAGTCTACAGATTTTGGCATTGGTTCTGATACGGCGGTTTCTGAAATTGTAGGCTCTTCTGTGAGGTGCAGTAAAGGCTCTGTCATAGGCAAAGGCACTTGTTTAGGGGGGGGATCAATTTGGCACAAAGGCGGAGGTTCTGGCACAATTTTGGATATAATAGTTGAATGAGATTGTTTTGGTGGGATAGCTGGTGGGGTTTCATCTGACAAAACGGTAAGATCATTTTCTAGCGGGGTATTTGACCTGCTTGTAGAGGCTAACGTATCTTGCAGCAGTCGCATAACCTCTTGCTCTTTGCCACTGTTTCGTTCGGCGCTTCCCGTACTTCCAGCCCCAGAGTCGACAAGTTCTTGGGCAAAACTTTCAATACTTTCCAAAATCCTCATCAAAAGTGCTCCGTCTTCCTCCTCGCCAGCTCCCCCTTGGTTGTTTTCTATGTGGTCCAAGGCAACAGGAACAGGAGATTTTGATCTCGGTCCATTCAAAGGTACATTCTTCTGAATTTGAAATGGCGTCAACTTGGGTTGAACGAAAGCATCATTTGTTAGCTTTTCTCGTTTCCTGGTTTTAGCTGGAAGCGGTGGATTACTCATACTTTGCGATAAGCTTTCTAAGTCCATTAACAACTTGTCGATATCTTCATTTCTATGTGTAACCGGTTGAGGAGTTGCCAGATTTGGTGGGGCAGAAGAGGAAGGCCAGCTTGGACCATAGCTGGAACTAACTGGCAGATTATTTGACAAATGAAACTGGTGATTTACCACAGACCCATTGGCATTATTTGACTGTTTTGGAGGTATTTCGCTGATTTGTTCTGGTGGGTCTTCTTCCTCGATGTATAGGGCCTCCATGGGGGAAGCTGGAGGAGTGTGCGCGTATGGGGGCGTGGGTGAGGTGCGAAGAGGCGAATGGGATGGAGAGGAAGATGGACTCGACGAGGCGTATGGTACGGCCGGAACATTAAGTGTGTGTTGACTCACTGAAGATGAGTGCTGTAGACCATTTAAAAGTGTAGGGGTGCGAGACGGAGAACTTAGGGGCGATTTACTATTAGAGTCTGGTCTAGAGGAAGAGATGTAAGATTTAGTGATAGGAGGTGATTGGACTACATCTTCGTAGCGGGGAGGTTGCTCGTTGCCAAAAATTGGCGAGAAAGGCGACTGTTGGAGTGAGTGAAGACTGCTAACCAACTCGGCCAGTTCGCTATGCCCTTGCCCGCTGCTGATTCCTTCCAAATCCAGTGGTAGTCTTTTGAGATAGGAGCTGAGTCGTGTCATCATAGCACGGTACACACTGTCGGGGCTGGCACCTCCATCTTCGTGACCTCCGCCTGCTTTTCGGCGAATGCACTGCTTGATAATATCGGTGCATTTCTTCAAGTCTTCCGAGCATTTGAGCAGGATGTCCAAGCACGCGCGAATGTCCTCTCCTCCGCCACTGCCCGCCTCAGCACGGGTTTTCTCCAACAAACGAGCAATCAAATTCTCCTCCCCCATTGTGCTGCGATACAGGGAGGTTATTGTATTAATACTCTGGTCTAATGAGCTGATGCTGGATAAACTTCCAGCAGAGCCGCCACTCGCTTTAGTAATAGCAGACAGGTTGCTTGAGTTTCCTTTCTGTTTCGTCTCCTCTAAGTTTTTACTTAACCCAAACGGTGGCGCATTCTCATCATTGGGAGTACTCAGGCCATTAGTCATACCATTAGCCGTCCCATTAGAGGTGACAGTGGAGCTAAAGTGCCCATAGATTATCTCCAAGTCTGCGGACCTCCGGCTAAATGAATCCGGACGCACTTTTCGCCCTTTTCTGAAAGTGACATGATTTGAGGACGAGAGGCGGAGCTTGTCGAAGGAGAATTCTTTGAGCTTGCCACTTGCTAAATTGATGGCTTCCTCGGTGATGTCCTTCAAGCTGCCGGACAAGTTGCCAATAGAACCGCTGGTTGCTTTTTTACTTCGCAATGTTGATGCATCTTCGCCTATAGACAAATTCCCACTACTCCCGGCTCTTTCTAGACCACTGCTATATCCACTATCTATAGAAATACTTTTACCATGATTGGACAAATGTTGACTTATATTTCTAGACTGTAGAGATGTGATGTTAGCGTCGGTGTATGCTATTTCGGGAGCAACAAGCAGCTCAGAGCAGGTTCCTCTGTGGGCCAGGGTGCAGTCCAGTCCCTGTGATAGCGCCCCACATGGCCCGGAACAGTAGTGCACGGCGTGGGAGTGAGCACGCCTGTCCACTACTACGCTATTGTAACAGCTAACACTGCTAACCACAACGCGATAGGCTGCGGCCATGATTGAAAATGTCCAAACCCAAAGTCAGTTTAAGAATACAATACTGATGTTTTCATCCAGTTGAGAAAAAGTTCAGGGTCATCTTGAAATGAAAAAAAAAAAAATGATAATAATAATAATCTTCTTACAATGAAATATTATGATTCGGTTAGCAATGGATGGTTTAGTCTTTGTGTAAGTCCCAAGCCAGGATAAAAACTGGTTGAATTCAGTGTAATGCTTTTGCAAATAAATCCAAATATGTGTTTTTAATTCTTCACAATCTCCTCCTCGGCAGAACTGTTCAAGATCTCCAGGGCTGTGAATAGCAGATGTACTGTCCCTCCTTTATCCACAGGCTTCCTTTCTAACAGCCACTCATTACCCACTAATGACAGCTATGATGGGGGCCGCAGCGGAACATCCAGCTGGGGGTATAACCCATCCCTCCTCACATGACCCCCCCAGAGGCCCAATCAAAGCCGGGGGAGACTTCAACCAAAATCATCCCCTCGGTGTGGGTACATCCCATGGGCAGCGATTTGTCAAAAGTCCCCTTTATTTTTCTATTTGGATGTAGTTTTAAAGCAGATGTGAAATTGCAAAAGATGGGCCGCAGATGCTTGGCTGGGACTTGCACAATGTGGGCCAGTCACTCAGGGTCGCTACGTCTCCGGATCTCACAAGGCCTGGATGTTTTTGGAGAGGACAACACCAACTGCAAGAGAAAAGAGAGAGAAATTATGTAAGTGAGGTATTGATTATTGATAATTGAGAATAGACACTTGAAGAATAAGGGAAAAACATTATTGCAGTTTTAGGACTTAACATTACTTGAAAAAACACTAGATGTTGTTGATTTATGTACTGTCATACAGCAATTGGTATGTTTTTAATTTTCAGACTTTTTGACAATTCAAGGGAGCATTTTCAAACTTTAAACGTCAATATCTTGCTTCTGAAGAGGATCTAAAACACTGAAAGTTTTCTGAAAAGATGAAAGTAAGAAATGTTTCAATGTCTCTTAACAAACCCATGCAACGAATGTTACCTTGAGACAACACTATAGGTTCAGAGAAAATGTACTGTATATAACACTCATAATCCTGTCTACCTTTCTCAGACAAATTATGTTACAGACAGAGTATGAGGTCAACATTTGAATGAAAGGTGCAGTCTTTAGTCTTAGCTTTTTGTGGAGACAGAATTATTTGTTGGTTTTGTGGGAGGAGGAGCGGCTGCGCCTGGCACAATGAGGCCGGGGGGTTGTGGCACCTGGAAAAACAACTATTAAGTATGGAAAAAACACCCGGTCACCTCAGATCACTGTCTTGCTTTCAACTCCCTGACTCGCTCTCTTCCTTCCTTCCTTCCTTCCTTCCTTCTACCTCCCTGACCTTGTCTCCTCCCCCTCTCCCTCTCCCTCTCTCTGTCTCATCCCGCTCTCTTAATTTCTTTTCCTTTCCCCTTTCTTCTCTCCTCTCTCTTCCCCTCTGTCTCTCTCCCCACCAATCTCTCTTCCTTTCCTCTCTCACTCCTCTTTCTCACTCTTCAATTCTCCTTCACCCTGTTCTTCCCTTACTTTTTCTCTCCCTCCTCTCTCGCCCCAACTTTTTTCCTCAGCCCTCTCGATCTTCCTTCTTCCTTCTTCTGTCTCCCTCACTCTCACTTGCTCTTTCATTCTCTCCCTTTCCTCCCTCTCTCGCCTCTTCTTTCACTATCACTCTCGCTCCCTTCTCTCGCTTTCTAAATCCCCTCTCTTTCTTTTTCCTTCTCTCGCTTTCTTTCTCTCTCTCTCTTTCTTTCTGTCCCTGTCTCTCACCTGTTTCCCTCACTCTCCTTGACTCTCTCTCTCTCTCTCTCTCTCCTCCCCCCTCTCGCTCTCATTCCTCATTACCTCTCTCTCTTGTGTCTCACCAGCTCTCCCGCTCCCCTCCTTTTTCTCGTCTCACTCTCTCTCTCTTTCTTTCTTTCTCTCTCCTCTCCCACCCCCCCTTCCCTTTCTTTCTCTTTACAAACACACAACAGCTGGATGCCGCTGCTGAATCAGTCTTAGGCAGGAAATTAGTCTTCGTGGCAAGCTGTTTTTTCACTTAAATCTGCAAGGACAGTTTTTGAAATAGGCTGTTACAAACACACAGCCACAACAACTATCCTCTGTTTACACTGAGGTCTTAATATATACACGCGTCTGCTTCCTAAACTGATACCGAGCATGTAAACAAACTCTACTGATGTTTCTAGCCAGATAAAAGTACACAGAAATAATACACGCCCCCTCGACAACACGACACAGGGCTCAATGTCACATGATTCTGGGGCTGGTAACACACCCATGTTTGTGTACCCAAACTATGCTTTACCAACTTAACAAAGACTAATTCCATCGGTAGCATTAAATGATCAAAAACATCACTTTAGGACAATCACAATAAGTAAATTTATGTAATGTCCTTGCAAAAACAACTTAAACCAGAACAATTAAACAATAATTATTAAAGCCATAAATATAAAGAGAATGGAACGTTTAAAGAGATAGTTTAAAGAGAAGTTTTTGTTGGTTGAAACATCAATAAAAGGCTCTAAGCACTATTAAATTAAATCCAATATGCATTTGATGAAAATAAAGAAAAAACATGTGCAATTTGTCCAAACTGTAATAAGTGCAATTAAAACGCAAAACTTTAGGACTGCAATGATAAATAGGAATATTCTTGTTCACAATTTTAAAGATTGTTCTCTGGATAATGCAGATTCTAAAGAAATGTCAAAATAAGTGAAAACATTTTGTTAATTTTCTCTTTTGAAAGCCTTCAGTTTGTCAATTTTTAACTTTAATGGGTTCAAAATATGCCCTGCGACGAGTTGGCCACTGTCCAGGGTGTACCCCGCCTAAGGCCCAAAGGCACTGGGATAGGCTCCAGTCACCCGCGACCCCTAACGGGAACAAGCGGTAGAAAATGGATGGATGGATGGGTTCAAAATATTATTAAAAAGCTAAATACGGCTTATACGTTTGAAAAATACATTCGACCCTTGATCAATCCAAAATAAACTATCGCAAACTAGTATTAGTGACTCCTCCATAACGTCTTGTAAACAGTTAACATTCAAGCAGTACTTTCTTCTGTTTGCTCTGACAGAGTTATCACGCTGTCCTCTTTATTCTCTCTCTCTCTCTCTCTCGCTTTCTTCTGAACCTGCCTAAAAACAGTCCTCCTTCAACTTGACCTTCACAGGAAGCACTAAATCACCAGAGGCCAGTTCTGTCGCAGCCTTCGCTCCTGTCACCACCACAGGCATGTTACGGCACAGCAGCTTCTCAACACGATGTGGGGCAGGGCACAGAAAGAGAGCACAAGCGGGTATTTTCAATTTACAACGCTGGATGCCCTTAATTTCAACTTCCAGACTGTTTTAAAGTCTCACATGTTTTCCAGTGATCTGGCTGACAATATGAAGTTAGCTGTTTCTGCTGAGATGTATAAGACAATAAGATATGGATTTAGAATGGATGGATGGATTGAGTCCTTATTTAGAGCTAAACGTCTTCTGCAATACTGGTTGTGCCATAGTTTTTTGTGGTTGAATTCAAATGAACCTAATCTAAAAGTTAGCATTATAAATAGGCCTATACAGAAAAACTATTGCATAACTATTACTTCATTAGCTAACTAACAAGAATAATAATAACAATCGAAGAGCTCGAGGTCAGTTGTTGTTTTTCTGTGCATCCGTGTGTACTGTGTTTGGACCTGGAAGCCTCCAAGGGTAAGTGGGGTCTTTGTTGGAGAGAAAAAGCTTAAACAAAACCCCTAAACATACCTCCAGGAAGCAGAGACAGGTCTGCACTGGCCCTGTCATTATCCACCAACACACCGAGCCTCATCCATGTGCTGTACGACTCCCTGGATCACACACGGAGCTACAAGTCAAACCAACAACTACATAAATACAGCGGAAAAGACACCGTTGACATTCAAGCAACAAAAAAACATTAAAGAGGAGTTGGTGGTCTTGTAGGTAAATGTGGCTAAGCTGTATAGGTGCATGCCCTCTATCTATAAAGTGTGAGATTCAAACCTTGCACATACTGCAGGTGGGCATAACACTTGCCTTCAGTGGCCACTTGGGAAGCACAACATATTGCAGTTAAATCACATTCGCAATTTGAACTGGCACAATTATCATCTCACAAAGGCTGCAAACTTTTAAATAATAGAAGGCTTTTGCAAAAAAGTAAATATTCTGTCTTTTTATAGAAACATATTGTTGTACCTGCAGTTTAGACTTCAACGGACATGTTCCGAAATGTATGAGATTCTTGTATTAGTTTAGCATTTCTCTCGACTGTTCATGCTCCTGGAGTTATGTTGAACAGAATCATCATGTAACATCGTTGTCCATTTTCCATTTTATCTTTAACTAGTCAAATTGATGCTGTTAATAATAATAATAATAATAATAATAATAATAATAATAATAATGAATAATGAATAATGAATAATGAATAATGAATAATGAATAATGAATAATGAATGAATGAATGAATGAATGAATGAATGAATAATCTTTAGGTTTAGTTGGGGCATATTTAGTTTTAAACTAAAACAGATCATCATTTTGCATTTTCTTTCAAAATAAGCAAATTGCAATATTTATTTAAAATTAAAACAATTCCATTGACTTCCTATTTAAAACAGCTTTTTTCTCATTTACAAATAAGTGGCAATTTTGAAACCTACAAGGCGGATTTTTCTTTTGCAATAATCACATTTAAGTAAAGGAATGTAGGCGGTGATGTATAATTTTCTGAGCACTCAAACCTCAAATAAAGAACAATACAGGATTACTCAAACATGCACCAATGAATCACTCTAAATCCAACTTTGAGCAAGTTAATGATGGAGGAACACTGTAATGAATTACGGTTGTTTTTACATAATAGCCACTACACTTTGCCCTCATTCTAAGCCTGCAGAAATGTAAAGAAGAGCGCCTGATATAAAATAGAAAGTTGACAGTTTCCAATTGCCCCAGATCAAAAAAGTAATAGTCGACATAGATATGCATCGTAGTTATTGCATGTTCTCCAGCTCATATCTATTCTGTTCCCATCCGTCCTCTCGTTCCCACAGTATGATCTATAGGTCCACATTAAGTGGAGTTCTGACCCACTTCTCCTGCACTACAGAGCTTGAAATCCACATGAATTATTTACTATGACTTCCTGGGCCTCGCTGCATGCACACAGACACATACACATACACAGAGAAATGCATGACAGCAGCACTCAACTACAAAGTCAAACTAATTCAGCCGCCGTGGCTCCCTGGCTGCCACACAGAACCAGCTGATATGTCCTTGTCTTGTCAGAGAAAGCAGACAGAGTGAGAGAGACAGAGAGTATGGTGCAATTATTATAATATATTGGGTTGCAGGAGACAGAAATATAGTATATTTCAAAACTCTGTACCAAAACTGGCCCAATCAGGCAAAACTGACCATAACCTTTTCACACATTTGACATATATAAATAGTTTTCCTTTCTTGACACATTTTGAAAGATACTGACAAGGAATAACTCAAAAGATGCAGTTTTGGAGACATGGTCCTTTGTTGAACATGCCAAAAATTGAGCTCAACAGCTCAACAGCTCATTTCAAAGCTCGCCGAAATGTTCCAGAAATCATTTTCCCATTTGTTTTCCCCCAAGATTTGTCTTTAAACTCTAATATTAAAGGCACAATAGAGGCTTACCAGCTCTGTGGTAACTAATATATCCATGACACAAGTATTTTTAGTAGAAGAACAAACCAAAAACCTAAAATCCAACTAAAGGTCCTTCTAATTTTGCGCTTTTTAACCTTTCAAAAGTAACGTATAAATTAAATGATGTGTCATATATTCATGAGTTACCACATAGCAGATTAGCCACTGGCAAGCTTTCAAATTTGTAAAAAAAAATTGTTCCCATAAAGAGTATATGCATGAGAAATTGCTTCCAGAACCTTGTTTTAAAAAAAAACTTTTTAAAGGTTTTTTTAATCAACTTGGAGGACAAATGTCAACTTGCAGGATATCAATGCTCAGTATGGTTTTGTGGTAAAAGTTCTTGCCATTTTAATGTTGATTTTTTGTACAACTTTGTTCTATTTCTAATCCAAATAAAAGAGCACGGAAGCTAAAGATATGGCTCTATTTGTATTATATACCATATTACATTCAATAAAGTATTTGGTTATTATTAGTAAGTTAAATTGAACTTAATTTTAAGTGTACTACAATTGTTTAAATCCGGAAATATCAGTTATTACAGAGCTTCTCAAACCTTTTCTGGTGCGCCCCCCTTAGGAGATAAAAAAAAGTATCCACGCGTAATGTGCGCACATTTCTTCAAATGTCTTGCGAATGTCTTGGCATGGCTCTGCGCCCCCCCTAAACGGGCACAACCCACACTTTGAGAAGCTCTGAGTTATTAGACACAACAGCAAGACAAATATTAGATGTTTGAATTGGTTGAAAAAAAATCTCTTTCCTATAGTAAAAATTCCTAGTGTAAACAGTCCTGGAGGCCCCTGGAGGCCCTTGGAGGCCCCTGGAGGACCATGGAAGCCCCTGGGCACCTGCAGCTTATGTCATCCAGATGCACTGCAGTTTTAACTTGTAAACACCAGACCAGGTCCTTCACGCCTTCACATTCGCTCCATGTTTTGTGTTCACGTGTGTCAGAGCCTGTGTCTCCAGAGTGTTGTGAAAAGTGTTCTGCTGCTCTGGTCCAGGCTCTGAGGGTTGCCAGATATTCTCAGAAAACCCCCAAATTTACAGTCACACAAGTGTTAGGCAAGAGGAAAAAATGGGGAGTATTAACCACACATAAGTGATTTGTTTTTTAGAACTAGTTAGATGTTTTTTTTAATTAGAATTATCATTAGATTAGCCTCTAGAATGCGGGCCTTAAAAGATCAGCTGCATTGATGATGCAGATGGAAAAGTAAGTAGCAGTCTAATTCCACCATAAAACAAACGTAAATGTGCATAGGCGACAGAAAACAGTGCATACGGATGTCATGAATGTGTACTTTAAAAAGATCCTTTAGTCAATATAATATATATGTAATATGTATTAATGTTATTATTATTGTATTCATATAGGTTTCTTTTCTGTAAGATGCAAAAAATAAATAGGGAAATGGGATTGCATGCGCTTCTGTAAGTCAGAAAGGGTTGACTTAACATTTTTGCTGATTTTTATTTGTATTTTGCACGTCAGGATCTATATTATACACTTACATTTGGGGAAGAAGAGTAGAATTTTTAACTACTAACACTGACATCAGGTCATAGACAATTTAAATATCTTTACAAGGCCAACTGAGAAAAATAAATCTAACTTTTCTTCCATTTCAGTCGATGTTATGGTTCAAGCGTGGGCATTTCTTATCTCCAACATCAAGGTAAAAAATATCACCTTTCATAAATCATTTTTCATTTTTCATTCGACTGCACACTTTCCCTTCCAGTGTTTGTGAAAACCCGTGTCTTGTTAAGGACCTCAGTGTTTTCCTGTCGCGGTCTGACACACTCACTGTAGATCTGCCTTCAGGGAACAAATCGAAGGAACAAGAGGATGTTTTGAGCTTTTGCAGGTGAAGGAAGCCACTGACTCACTCCTCTTTTTTCCCCACATGTTTCCTGGTCACAACTGACGGATCAAATACTTGTAGTTGAGCTGCATGGTTCAAATGACACTTTAGACCAAAACAAAAGACATCTAAAAAACAACCATTCCCATTGACAAAAAACTGTAAAACCTGTATAATATGAAATCTGTTGTTTGATAGCGTGTCAATGTCAATAAAGATGTTCCAAAGGGTTTGAATAAGAGCTACAGGAACAAGTCAGATAGATTTAAATACCAATCCTTTCACGGTTTGAAAACTGACATTTACAGTTACAAAGATGATGGATTGTAGACATATAATATGACTGTAATCTAGATAATCCAAAAAAGTCATGATAATACTTTCTGTCAATATCGCCCAGCCCTAAACTCATCTCTTGAGACAAAGCAACAAAAGAAAAAAGTGTCAATCTAAACACGCAATTGTCATTTCAAAATAATATTACTCAGGTACAAGCACAAAGTATCTATCTATCTATCTATTTGTGTATCTATAATTTATCAAAATTATTGTATTTGAAGGACAAAACCTTAAAGTGCGTATGACAGGTTTTTACGATTTAAAATTTTTGACTTTATTTGGTGTATTTATACCTGTTGTACACATAAATTATATTTTTACACCAATTGAGTAGGTATTTGTAGAGAAAAGGTTGAAAAATCTGTGGAAAATGACAGGAAGTGACATCACACTAAGGCTACTCATTCCAGTCAAAGTTTATGCATAATTTGCATAAAGAAACCACATTTTTTGACTCTAAACATTAATTCAACAAAATAAAGTTGCTCTCATATATTTTTATAAAATGTGACATTAGATGACTTTTTACCCGGTGTTTGCTGGGTAATTTCCTAGAGCGATGTCATAAATTACAAACAGGAAGTGAAATTATAAACCTAAAAAATGTGCTTTTCAGTGATAAATATTATATATATATATATATTATATATTATATTTATCTTTAATTGCATTTTACTTCAGTGAGTCGTCCAACCAGTCAGAGGCACTTTAAATACTGCACATAATCTGGCATTTTCAAAGGCGAAAACGTTCCTTTCACACTGCTAACATAAAGCTTTTGTCACTTTTAGACTCAATCACAGTGGGAAGAGGAAGACTTTTACTCGAGCAAGAGTTCCGTTACACTGCCAGGTATATTACTCGAGTTGGAGAAGAAATATGCTGCTGGCAAAGTACAATTCCCTTTAACAGTTACTCGGATACTGCCTACCTCGGGATATATTTTGCGTAATGTTTCCTGGTGCTCTGTGGATGAGGTCTAATGCCATGGTTTGGACAAGTGGCTGTTTGAGAGCCTAGTAAATGTAAATGAGTGCCCACTTGTACAGGCATGAATACTGTTGTTAGTTTGTGGTACAAAAATAGGCAGCCTGGAGCGACACTTCTTGTTATTCACAAAGCAGCAAGAGAATCCTGCAAAAAGAAAGCTACAATATTTCTTTGGAAGTAAAAACAGAACCCTATTTCACATGCCGGTCATACATGTTGAGAACGTACAGTCGTAAGCGTTCAAACCAGAGCTACGTTTGCATCTTCAGTCTTTATTTAAGACTTGAAAAATCCTTGAAGATCATATTGTTCAACTCTAGTGTGACATTTAGTATTAACTTTGGCATTTCAATTGATTTTGCCAGTAAATGTGAGACAATTTAGCCTCAATTCCAGTAGAAAATGTGACAAAAACGTTTACTTCACTATCCCTCAATAATATGCCACATCTAAATTAACTACACACACACACACACACACGAACACTAAACAGCCCGGAGCACACACTGACCTGCCGTCTTCCTCGGCGAGCGCACGCAGAGGTGATGTCACACTTTTGCCAATGGGCGTCGCATACTTTATTAAATACGGACCAATTAAAGCGATCAAATCCATGCACGCCCAAACCCACGCCCAAACAGCGCAGGAGACAACAGGTCGCACAAATAGACCTACGATAATGCACACAGACAGCTGACCTGGATTCAGCCAGTCAACAGTTTATTCTGGATGCCACCTACAAAGTGAAGCCCATCGCTGCATGCGCCGGGTAACAACTGACTCCACGCGCCGCAGAACGTGTGTGAGAAAGGCTGACGATCAATGAAGGAAAAAGCACTCAATGAACCACCAATAAGGAAAACAAGCATTTAAATTATACTAGCTGACTAAAGAAATTCACTCTGTACACTTGTTGGTAACTATGGGACTGTTAAAGGAGACCTATTGTGCTTTTTTTCTTCTCTAGTTCTAATCTACGACGCTCGTGGATCATTATGTTGTATTTAGGACATCTTAAATTGCAACGCTGAAAGAAAAAAAAAACAGGTCACCCTTGTAAAAGAGGTTTTGAGCTCAGTGGGTTTCTTACCTGGTTAAATATAGGTTAATAAATAAATAACGACAAGATTAAAAATGAGGTCTGTGTTTTCTGTGTTGAAAACCGCACCCACAGGCCCATATTTTAATGAAAAATAATAATTAAAAATGATTATTTAACAATGATCCCTAGAAGAACAGACTTCAATGATCCTTTTTGTGCAGTTATGAATTTTAAAACAGTTTTTGTTCAAAATCATGGAGCCGATTAAATCACCAAACGGACATTAAAATTAAAAAAACAGAGCTAGACCACCTGTATTTTTTTTATTTGGATACTGGTCTGCACCAGCGGCTTTTCCAACCACGACCAGTCGCTCGGCACATTCATACATCGGCAGTGCATCTTAACACATGAGTCAAACATTTAATAAAAACAGCATTGCCCCAAAAAGAATATTTGCGAAGTGATGACTGTTCAAACTACTTGCAGCCCTAAAAAGGAAGAAAAGCGGACCAAAACAAGACGAGAGGGGGCAACGGCCAAATGTTGGAGGGAGCATTTGTTCTGAGGAGATGGATTCACCACAGAGCATCATTCATTCATTCATTCATTCTTTCACACAACACGTGTCAGACTTTATTACACAATAACAAACATGTATGTATTTAGAATGGATCTGCCAACACCAACCCAATAAAAGTATGGAGTGAATTGCACTAAAAAGATGATGAATTGTAGCGTCTGTGAGTTATATACACTGAAAACGTTATATATATATTAAACTACAATCCACCTTTATACATTTGAACGGATAAATCAGCCATAATCAGCAATGCATTTCACCTATAAGAGTAAATATTTCACATTCTCGTACGGCCTCATTCTCTGCTGAAAAGTCCATAAAAATAAATCCGTGTAATGGCCAATACAAATCAAAATAATGCGCTCCAAAATAAATAAATAGATGTTCTCAACTGGTTTGACATGGGACCCACCGACGCCATTTGATTTCTTGATGATTTAGCATGTACCGGAGGCATAGAATTGTTCCGCATTCAACTGTCTTCCCCTTTTACGTTGGACATCAAACATCGACACTGCACCCTCCGACCGTGCACGATAATGCTCCTTTTGGCTTCCCTAAATCGCAGCGGCCCGTGCGCGGATGACTGGGCCCGTCCCATGTGGCTGTGTTTATAACGGGACAAAGGAGAAGTGTCGGGATAAGACCAGAAACCCATATAAGAGCATGTTTAGGCTGGAGCACTGGGGCCGGACCGACTGCGCGGCAAAACACCAACATCCACATGAGCTCAAGTGACTGGAATCGAGACAATCCCTCTTGATTAGGGAACGCCGATAAAGAACTATAAATAGAGCTCTTTTTCCAAGTTCATAGAAGTAACAGAAGTAGTGACAATATTCATTAACTTATTAAACTTAGGTCGTTCGTTTCAAAGCATTTCTAATTGAATTGATGCTAAAAAAAAAAAAAAAATCACCAAAAAGTTCACATAAATCAACAATGCACGTCGACAACACCACTTTAGTTCCTTATTTTCAAGCGTTTATTTTATTGGTAAATAAACTACAATCTGAGCCACGTAAAAACTATAGAACTCAAAAAAGGCTTGGTATCGTTCATCTCCCAAATATACTTCTTTTTTCAGTGAATCCAAAAACTTTGCCCCCCTTTTGCCCTCTTTTGTCCCACTGTTTTCGTCTCTTCTTTCTGTCTGTTATACTTCCTCACTCTTCCCTCTCTCTCTCACTTATATCTCCCTCTCGCTGTCTTTCCTTTCTCTCTCCCCCTGCTCTCTCTCTCTCCTCTGTCTTTTTCTTTCTGTCTCTGTTTTCCCCCTCTCTCTCTTAAACCTGCTCTCTCTTACCCCTTCTCTCTCTGTGTTCTTACCTCTCCCTCGCTCTCTTTTTCCTCTTTTCTCCTTCTCTCTCTCCTATTATCCCCGCCCTCTGACTCTTTTCTTCTCTTCGTTGTTTTTCCCCCTCTCACTGTTTTTCTCCCTCTCTGTCTCTTTAGTTTCTCTCTCTGTGTTTTCTCCCCTCTCTCGCTCCCCCTTTCTCTTTCTCTCCATTATCTCCCGCTCCGATTTCTTTCTCTCTCTGTTTCCCCTCTCTCTCCTTGCTCTCTCTCTCCTCCTGACTCTTTTTGCTCTCTCCCGCTCTTTCTCTTTGTTCTCTCCCTCCCCTGTCTCTTTTTTCTCTGTCTGTTTTCTCCTCTCTCCCCCCTCTCTCTCTTTCTCTCTTTCCCCCTATTCTCTCTTTTTTTTCCCCCTCTCCCTCTCTCTCTCCCTCTCTGTTCTCTCCCTCTGTGCGTCCACCGTTGTCCCTGTCCATCAGCGGGTCATACGAGGAGCAGATTAGGGTTTCGGACCACAAACCCCTGTTGCTAAGGCCCGGCGTCGAGGAGGAGAGGGGGTCACCGTGTTCCGGAACGCCACAAAGTGTTCCGGAACGCCGCGCCGGCAGCTCACAGAGCTGGAAGACGCAACACCCGAAAACCACAGCTAAAACCCGGACTTAAGCCCAGAACAGGTCGGATCCGGTGTTAGGACATCGCTCACACTCAGCGCTCTAAATAACGCGCCGCCACAGGGTTTGTCCGGCACCTCAGATAGATGCACCTTTAAGCCACTTCACCTATTGAAAGGAATATATTCATCTTTATCTGAGCCACGACTGAGGCTGGGCGACGTGGCGATAGCTGTTTTGGTGATGTCGTGAATTGGGGACGTCAAGATTATTTGGTTAATCCATAATGAGTGATTATTAAGGTGACATCTATAATCGTAAGAACCACCTAAAAAGTAATAACGGTGACAAATTGTGGCAATAATGAGTGGTTTCATTTCAATCTATTCACCAAAAAAGGTCAAACTACATTTTAACTGGCTGTGTGTGTGACAAGATCATTACTTTTCATTCAGAGAGCAAACAATCGTGAATAATCAGAAAATCGTGATGCTATAATCGTATCAATAAAATGTTGATGTAAAATATAAAGCTCTAATATTGATACTAAGGAATATACTACTTTCTCTGGACCGATTTCAATACTACAATGATAATTAAAAACTTATATTTTTACGTCAAAGTTTTAAACAATAGACGAACATTTTCTTGGTGGTCTTTAAAAAGTTCTGATAAAGCTGAAGATCTTTCTAAAAAATGTTCACAAAAGGCAGAATTTTGTCCTGTTGAAGTGTTTGTTTTAGCATTGATACTTGCTCAAAACAGTGTCGAGTTTCGCTAGTAGTTTTAGTACCCATTAACATCTGATTCTCGATACTTTTGACAAACCTACTTAATTTTCATGATTTATTCCTCTGTTTAATGCACGTCTCTTATTGTTAGCCAGAATGAGTGACAGCTGGATTCAACCTATCTCAGAAGAAGAAGAACTTTATCGTTGTCTCTTACAGAATCATGATAAACAAGATTTTTTTTTGAGGCGAGGGTCCATTTTAGTTACTTTTGGTCTTGAAGAGGCCTCAACACTCCTGCCTCTGCATTTGTCTTTTTCCTCTGGCTTTGCCCTAAAACGAAACACAAAAGGGTGACAGCTCTCCTCTGAAGCCAGGACCTCGTAACTGAGCGTCTCAATCTATGTGAGCTGCCAAGACAACAGTTCAATCTCACAAGCATTCGCGAAATCGTCAACTCAAATCGCCAAATTTTACATCTCCCTCAGTAATTTATATATTGATGAGTTGCTTTTACATTGAATACGCATTAAACCGCTCTATTTTTTTGGATAAACGTGAAGCACAAAAACCTTTAGCTGCAACAATCCACCATCATTACTTTAAAACGATGCTGTACATTTGGACCCAACTTGGCAGAGATTGCGTTCAGTAAAGGGGAAAATGTGCAGCCCCTTTATTCAACGAGCCACCGCTGACCACTTCAGTAACCTACAATTACGCTTTCCATTATAATTCATAACGTGCGGGATTTGGTCTAAATTATCCAAAGATTCTATTTAAACCAGCCATTAGCGGGATTTTGTGTCGGAAACCCTTTTTGACGCGCAGTAAATGCTTTTCACAGTTACATGACGAATACGAAGAAAAACACACACAAAAACAGCCTGATTTTTTTGTACGCTCAAAACATAAATGGGTTGACGTTGATTAGTGCTGAAAAACAAAGCTATTTCTAAGATCTGTAACCATGACAGTCTGTGGGAGCAGCTGTCAGACCAGAGCCAGTTAAGGAGAATTTACAAGGCGACTTACAAACAAGTCCGTAAAACTGGACTCCCTCGGCTCTCCTTCCCGACGTCTAGCAAACCTTACAGACGACTGAAGTGGTCCAGTAAACCTTAACAAGTTTAATTAATAGTTTTTAAGAGTGTCTATAAAACGTACAACTACAAAGGAATCGCGCCAGTGGCTGTTTGGTATCGTAAAGCGAGGTAAAGCGTGGTAAAGCGTGGTAAAGCGTGGTAAAGCGTGGTAAAGCGTGGTAAAGCGTGTAAAGCGTGTGGTAAAGCGAGGTTAAGCGAGGTAAAAGCGTGGTAAAGCGAGGTTAAGCGAGGTAAAAGCGTGGTAAAAGCGTGGTTAAAGCGTGTGGTAAAGCGTGGTGGTAAAGCGAGGTAATGGGTGGTAAAGCGTGGTAAAGCGTGGTAAAGCGTGGTAAAGCGTGGTAAAGCGTAAAGGTAAAGCGTGGTAAAGCGTGGTAAAGCGTGGTAAAGCGTGTGGTAAAGCGTGGTAAAGCGTGGTAAAGCGTGGTAAAGCGTGGTAAAGCGTGGTGGCCAGTCAGGATGTTGTTGTATTGCCTGAAATGGGTGGATTCAACCATGAAAGTGTCCCACTTCTGAACGGTAACACATCCTTTCCTCTGAACGTGTGGCTGGTTCACAAAATCCCTGCTCTAGTTCCCCCTATGTTCTTCTTAAATCCAAAAACAGAGCACGATAGTAAAAATGAACAAATAATTCTGTATTTGTAATTTTGTATTGTTGTTTTGTGTATCGCATGTTCTGCAGTTAATCCTTTCCTCTGGAACGATAAAGTATGTCCTCTCTGGCCCTTTCCCCCCTTCGTCTCGCTCTGTCTCTTTCTGTCACTCTCTGTTCTCTCCCTTTCTGTCTCTTCCTCTGTGTGCTTTCTCTCCATCTCTTTTCCGCTATTCTCTCTCTTTCTCTCTCTGTTATCTCCCTCTCTCTGTCGCTTTCTTTCTGTCTTTGTTTTCCCCCCTCTCCCTGTTCTGTCTCTTTCTCTCTCGGCTTTCCCCCCTCTCTCTCCCTGCTCTCCCTCTATCTGTTTTTTCTATCTTTCTCTCTCTGTCCCCTCCCTCTCTCAGCCTCTTTCTTTCTCTCTTTGTTTTTCCCCCTCCCTCCCCCTGCTCTCCCTCTCTCTCTGTGTTCTCTCTCCCTCTCTCTCTCTCTTTCTCTGTTATCTCCCTTCCTCTGAATCTCTCTTTCTAAATGTTTTCTTTTCTTTTTTCCTCTTACTGTTTTCTCTCTCGCCTGTCTCTTTCATTCTCTCTCTGTTTTCCCCCATTCCTTGCTCCGTCTTTCTTTTCCCCTCTCTCCTTGCTCTCTCTCTCCCCCTGTCTCTTTTTCTCACCTTCAGGGGCAACAATAGCTCAGGGGTCAGACGCTTTGCCCATCAACCCGAAGGTTTGATTCCAGCTTAAATGAAGTGCGGTGGCTTGATTGGTGAAGGTCAGAGGGTCCGATTTATGAAGATTGGCAACACTGCAGCCGTCAGTCTACCCCAGACGAGGTTACAGAAGCAGCTTACAAGTGACCACCAGTGTGAGCGAAGGAATTATTGATACTATGACTGTTGTAATATTATTTGGAAGAGAAAATGTCCTTACTTCAGAACTTTTTTTTGCAACAAGTTTTTGTTCCGGTTTTGAAAGAAGTACTCACTTTTTTACAGGAAAAAGATTTTGATTTTGAGAACGGTTAATCCGCTTTCAGACCGCTGCGTCCAAATTTGTGCTGGACGCCCGAGGCTGGACGTCTGAACATTTGAAGGCAGATGCTTTGGACGCGCATCTAAAAAATAAACTCACCAGCAGACCGAGGCGTCCAGCACACATGCACGGTGGAGGAGTTGTTGTTGTGTTTCCCGGTGTTGCTGTTCTCTTGGTCCAATGACAGACCAGGTTGCGAGAGCGGCTTTGTTGTATTTACTTTACAAAGTTCAAAAATGGAGGCGATCGGCTCGGCGGCTTGTCTGTGTCCAGCAGATACTTCGGAGGTGAGCAGAGTTTAGTGAATATCATCGTTTTCTCCAAGAGCTGAGTCTGGCTGATTTTTTACTGGTGCGGGGTTTGTTTTGGTCCTTCTTCCGGATAGTGAAATGCGTAGGTACGTCACTGGAGCGTGAGCAAAAAAGTTCAGCTTTGTCCAACTGTTGGACGCTCTTGGCTGCTCTGGCCGCCATGGACCAGACCATCCGACGCTCAAAACGCAGGATTCACGCCGCAAGAGGGCTCAAAACGCGCTGCAAAAACGCTGGACGGTCAAGACGTCCACATAGACTTTTAATGTAAACTGGACGCTTCGATGCAGCGGTGTGAACGGGCCATTAAAGCTGTAAATGTGGTGATTTTATATAAAGAATTGTTCTGCTCTTTGGTCAACAAAAATCAATTTGTAGAATTTCTTACATTTTCTAGAAAATTCCATATATAGATTTTAGTTTGCTCAAAGTTGGGGCCTGAACTCAAAACTTTCAGACAGAATGTCATCATGAGCATGCTAAAAATGACTCTCCAAACTCTCTTAGTAGAAAAGTACACCTGATCTCAAATAAGTAAAAGTAAAAAGTCCACAGTGAAAAAAATACTTAAGTAAACTATGGAGACCTGAAAATGTAACTTCAAAACAAAACAAAAAAACTCAAGTTGCACATCTTTGAATCCACTTCCAGTCGGTAAAGCCACATCCTCTTGCTCCACCAGGCTGCTATTTTCTCCCCAGTGTTTAGCGTCTATTCTGGGGCCTGTGTTTGTTCATGTGATCGCAGTTGTTGCCCTCTCGCTGGTCGAATATCCGGCTCCCATGGGTGCCCTAGTTCACGCTGCAGTCAGGGTGTCTCCGAGTGCGTCACACCGCCGTGTTTACATATACAATGTCCGAATCACTTTACACACATGATGCCTTTGAACGCAGTGCCACGCCATTTCTGTGAGGGTCCATTAATCATTATTTGGCTCAGATGGCGTTATATAAATTTAGATTTGAGATGTGGGCAGGAAATATACAGTAACGCATTTGCAAACAGGGAAAAGGGCAATCAAAAAGGCTGGAGATTGTTTGTTTTTTTAATATCAAACTCTTGAGTCAATACCTCTTGATAAATTCCACTGATCACACACACAATATACATAAAGAAGTAATAAACTAATTTCTAAAGCAAGATTTCCTTTTAGTTTTGTTCAAATGAAACCTGGTGATAAATATAGTTGAATGATATTTATTGCATTGTATTTTCATATAAAATATCTGAAATACAGTCACAATTTTTAACCCTAGACTGAACATTATAACATATATATATTTAGTAAGACTGGCCCACAAATGCTGAGCCTCTAGATTTATTGCCCATAAATGAACTAATTTACAACAAGTACAACAATAAGTTTAAATGTATGCACACACTCTGAGTTTGTGATAACTTTGTACTTGGCAGCTGTCGTTGTACAATTTCCTTTTTTTATATAAATAATTAATGATTTCACAGATGTAGTCAGAAAACGAGGTATAACCGTTCCGCCTACGCATTTTCAAGTGTCACTGTTTCTGGAACAAATAGACCTGAACGTTGAAAGCTAAACAAACAAATCGAATCAATCTGAGCACGTTAGCAGTAATAAAGAAACTCTGCAGTAAATGATACAGGGACACTGGCTCGGCATCATCACACCGTAGAACCCGGAAACTACCCATCACCAGTTTGGTCCGCACAAACACACACATAACTCTGTGCAGCTCTGGGGATTCGGCTTGATAAATGCACTGCAGGATCTCTCTATTTCCCCCGCCTGTGCGTTTCTTCATCTGTGGGAGACCTCAGCGCTCATAAAAACCCAAACATACGCGGAATACAGATGCATGTTGGGATGTGGATGCGAGACAGGATTAAGTCTAGGCTCCGGAAAGAAGTAGCAGTCATTTCTAAGGAATTAGATCAAATTCTCTCATTGATTTCACAGCACAATAGAGGAGTGATGTGGCGGTGCCGTGGTTTGATTTTCCCGGGGCAGACAGGGCTTTCGTGTGTAGAGTTTGCATGTTCTGCCTGCGTCTGCACTAGCTTTCAACGAGTATTTTTTGTTGTACAACTTGTGAATGATGATAAATAAAGAAATGTGTAACTCACTGGAAAAGCATGTTTAGCATTCTGTTATGCTTTAGTTATTTTTTTATAAAATAATGAGTTGACTACTAAACACCAACAACCACCAACTTTTCTTTTGCCTGAAACGTAGACTCCACAAAGAAATAGAACCATATTTGGCAAATAGCAAATTGAAAGCACAACATACAAAAACTAAAAACATACATACACATTTATCAGAATAATTTAGTATTTTCAGTCCATTGTCGATGTGCTTCATGCCAGTTTGAGACTACTAACTGTTGCAGAATGCCCTTTTGTCTGTTGTCTACACACTTTGAGGCACATCTTAGGTGCATCAATAAAGACACAGCATAAAAGAATAAATAAAACATGACTTCGGGCTCAGCTATGATCAAATTCATAAAACATCGCGGCACATTAGCTGTGTTTTTCTGTTCAAACAAGTTCTATCCTAAAAATCAAAGCAAACATCAATAGAGAATAAAGGCTTTGGCTGAAGGCTTTCTTACAATTATGTTGTAACCTGTGTCTACGCAACACATCTGGCTGTAACGCGGGGCAGCGCAAGCCAATCTAAGTCAAGCTTATTAGACCTTTAGAGAGGCAAGATAATGAGTGGCATTATAAACCTCTATGGGCAATCACAGTGTTTTTAAAGGTTGTGTTTTTATTCACACTGGATGAAGAATGGTAGAGTTTTGGCAAAGCAGCTCACAATACAGGCTTTAAACGATTAGTCATTGTGAATTAAATGAAATTACAGATTATTAGTTTTTATGTTTAAAAATTGCTGACGCTGAATAAGTGCAGGGGGTTCATGCATGGTTAAGCCTTTGAGTTTGCCATAAAGCTACAAATGTTCACATAAAATGATCAATGTTCTCTAATGTTCCTGAATGTGCTCAAATTGTGCACTAGATTCTGAAAATATGTCACAAATCATTTTCGGGTAGAAACAGTGGAATATTTTTAGTCCCAAAAATCTGTCCTCTGTCCTTATGATTGTACTGGTGCACAGCATAACTTTTCTGGCCACTTTCTTGTCTCCATGGAGATGTTATTGCTATGTTCCACAGTATGGTGTTAAACTTGAATCTGGCATTTAGTTTTTGTTTGTTTTCTCAAAAAAAGCTTGGAAAAACCTGAATCCGTACTGAAAGTGGGGTTGCCTCTCCACAGATCGGACTCGTAGCTTGGCCTGGTGACGCCATCTGATTGTCTCCATGGAGATATACAACTCTAACGTCCTTCAGTTGAAAAAGCCCCACCAGAAAGGTTTTGGCAGTGCACTTTCACATCAGAATAGTCAAATATGGAACGTGTAAAAGCGACGCTCATCCGTCAAGTCAGAAATACTCACTGTGTTTCCTGTCACCTGCAGTCGACGTGACGCGCAGTCCTTTGGCTATAGTTCAGTGTGTCATGAGTCCACAGACATTATCACGCTGGCATGTATGACTCACACACACACACACACACTCCCCACACACTGGGTTTGGCTCATTATGAAGGCAAACTGAGTTCAAAGTCAATGAAGAGCTGCAAAACTGGACTTTATCAAACCAAAAGCCCTGAACATGGAGCAACGTCTACTTCTGGAGGACCATTTTATATTTGTTGTCAACTCTCAAACTCAAACAAACTGTTATTTTAGCGGCAGGCTGAACTGTTTGCCAGGACAGTTCAAACAAACAAGGAAGTAAACTCAAATATTTAGGGGCAAGAAGATGTTTTCGAGTTAGATTATATTGAAAATAATGGTACGGATTCTAATCAAACTTCTCTCTGTGAAACAAGGACAGTGAAATTATTGTATTGGTTCAGAGGTTGTTGGAAAAATAAACTTCAGAGGAAGACTAAATGAAGACTTTTGCTGGAATATATTCTTGGAGTGTGTCGAAGAAAGACAAAAATCCCAAAGAAAGCTTGAAGGGGACATAATTATGCAAAATCAACTTTAAAAATTGTAGTGCTGTGCCATCTTTGAGGATCTCTAAGCAAAGAATCCTGTCCCAGGTTTAATATGAAGTAAAACACATACAAATGTAAAATAAAACACTTAAATGGCAGTCTCAGGTTTGAAAATGTACGTTGTAGCTACAGCGACATTTTACATTCACAAAAATATCTCAAATATTTTTAACTTCCTGTGACGTCCTAGTTTTTGAATAACGATACTTGATTTGATCCATTTTTAAATTGAAAAAAGAGTAATTAGATCAAATAATACAACTAAATATTCAATTAAACCTGAACTTGCCTTGCCTTAAATTATTACCGGCATCAATTTCATTTTACTGTGGGGGTCGCGAGTCAGTTGCATAGTTACTTAGGGTGTCGCGACCTCAAACAACTATAGAAAGGAAAAAAACATCTCAGGAACTTGGAGGTGAGCAATATATACAATTTGAGATATTATCGTGAATGTTGTTTTGAATATTGAGTAAATTGTTGATGATAAAAGAGATGATTAAGTTATGTTCGAAACTAAAGGGTAAGAAGTGATATTTCTGCACATTTGTGGTCATTTTACAGATTTTTTTACATTTGTCTGATTCGTCTAATACAGGGGTCTCCAAACTTTTTTCACCAAGAGCCGCATTTTGATACTCATACGGAGCAGAGGGCCACAGACAACCAGACAATGGTGAATAATTCAACATTTTACTATTTGACATAGTTTCGATGAGCCCCCACACCTTCAATAAGACTTGGAACATTAATATTAGGTTGGTATGACATCAACATGCTTGAATTGTTCCAATTTTACTGTAAAAAGTACTAATTTTTGTTGTTTGGACTAACTTAGCAGGAAGACGGAGGGCCAACAAAAATTGGTCTGAGGGCCACATTTGGCCCCCGGGCCGTAGTTTGCACATGCCAGGTCTAATATGTTCAAAGTCATTTTCTAACACGTGATTTGCTCTAGATGATGAGAGATGACCAATGAGCTCACCTGTTTCCCTTGCGTCAGTGCACTAAACGAAGCCAAGGAACGACGCTGCCAATAGAAACCCCAAAAATAAAAGCAACACAATAAATAACAGCCCCTTTCAGTAAAACGTTGCTCATAGTTCAAATAAAACTCGACTCAAATGCCCCAAACCCCTCATGCGTTTGGTATGCCCGCATGCCGTACGGACTGTGTCATTAGCTAAGACCTCTGGCTCTCACAAGTGCACGCGTCCAGCCATAAAAGTTGAGACGGCCGTAAAATGTTAGATGTCGAGTTAAAGCATGTGAGGGTCTTTGCCTGTAGCTGCACATGAACATTTGATTCTATGTGTTGCCATATTAACAGCAGGCAGCGTTAGGCAGCGCTGATTGAGAAGTTTCCAGCGCTTAGAGCGGAAAGTCGAGATGAAGCCAAGTCTAAAGTCTTGTTTTAGGCATGGCTGTGTAATAAAAGTTAAAGGCTGTGGGCAAACCTTTTTCAACACGGACCACAAATTGAAACAGAGAGAAAGCGGTGGGGAAAAGGCTTGTGGTTGATATCCATTCAAATCATTAAAAAACGGTTTGACTGAGCCACCAAATGTTATTTCGTATATGTTTGTTATTTGGAAAGTTATATTTTGGATCATTTGGGCCAATTCACCAGGAATCCAAGAAAAAATTGTCCACGATCTGACAAACCAAAGTAATCAAGTTGGTTTTCTCTTCTTGATATTCATCCATTTAACAGTTTGTTAAAAACACTAAAACATCTTTTTCAATACCAATTACCTGAACTTAAATTTAACACAAAACATTGCATCACATTTCTTCCTCCAAAGTCTGAACGCCAAACCACAGGCTTTTAATAAAGGTGTACCTCTCAAATAAAAGACTCTGATCATTGACAACTAGAAATGACTGAATATTGATTATAATAAACTGAACAGCCCAGTATAAGCAGTAATTATGGGAAAAAACAAGTGCAAATAAGCTAAAGCATAATCAAATGTTTACTAGCATACAGTATACTATAGACTTGTTGTAAGTTTAATTCTAGGCTCTTACAATTTGCTGAATGTCTGTCCACGCTCTTCACCCCCACACTGCCTCATGTCCAATAAAGGAATAAGTCCCATTCATACGTTCACCGTTTCTAATCTCCAGAACGTGCTGAAGAGCTGAACATTATCGTCTGTAAAATAAAAGCTGGCACACATAATTAGATGTGCGGTTAATGGTTTAATGGTAATTCTGTTCAAAGTTCACATTTTAGAACAGTCACGTCGGTCATAATACTGACTTTGCTTAACGAATACAAGAATCTCCGGCTTTCAGAACAAGTTTGAAGAGCTCTGCACTTTTAAACAGACTATATTGAGAGGAATGCAGATGTTGTAGCCTTTATTCCAGTTGCAATTTGATTTGATTGTGATATATCTTGCTTCCCTAATACACTGTCCCTGAAGTCAATTTAATTGCATTTTCGTTGTTTTTGTATTCAGCTGGAGGCGGATCCAGTGCACTTCACCAAGCAACAGCTGATTACACCAATTACACTGAAATTAAAACAAGAAATGTCAGGCAGTAATTTCATAAAAACTCAACTAAAAACTGCTATATAATGTGCCATCGTCATGGAGACACGGTCTAAGTTTCGAGTAGTATTTGTGCAAAGTCAAACACAGCTGTACAGACAGACATAGACGCCCACACATGCAGGACAAAAGGGCCAAAAACTCCTCCGCACAAAGAAAAACTACGTCTGCTGCCAGTATCCACAGCGTGCCAGGCCGGGCAGCGCACAAACATTCTCCACGAACTGTAAATCCAAATCAGCTCCGAGTCCAGATAATGTGAAGAATGGAGGTGTTACTTCAGTAAATCAAAAGGACAGTCAGAGCTGAACGCTGCGCAAACGTATGATTGCCTGGAAATCATTGTGCATGGCGCATTGAAGGAGGATTAAATTGATATAATTATAGTTTTGACCTGTTTATTGAAGAGTCATTTCACATCCTTTTAACTGTGTGTGTCACTGGCAGGAAAACAAAACAGTCAAAAGTCAAAAGATTTAAACCTGAATTTGACATTTTTAAAGCAAAGAATGTTCTGAAATATACTACAAGACACTTTTGTTAATGTAAAAAACATCACCTAAAAATAGTCTTAGGTAAAAGTATTGAAGTGCAAATATAAAAATTGACTTTTATAGTAAGTAAATGTTTTTGACATAGATATTTAAGCAATTAAAAAGTTAAATGTAATGATCTTGATATAGAATTTTGCATATTTTCGGTCAACAGAAGCAACGTTTTTTAATATTTTATGTCAAATTGTAAAATGTCTTCATAAACGTGCTTAAAAAAAATCAGTCCTCAACCAATTCAGACGGTGTCAAGACATGAAAAATGCTCTGTACTTTTAAATCCAGTTTTAAAAAATGCAGTGGAGCAGAAAGTACAAAATACCTGCTCTCAAATGAAATGGAACGTAAAACTTATCCTATGTAAAATGTACTAGATACCTAAAAATTATTCTTTCCACAACTGGACACAAGCACGATTTAATCTTACAATACCCACAGAGCTGAGCAAACTGACACAAATCACTGACTCACACATGCAAAATATGAAGTGGAAAACAAAAGAAAAGTTATAAACACTAGGGACGAGACACAATTCCCACAAGAAGAGGCACAAGACGAGATTTTTGCATGATTCATAATACATAAATTGTACAGTTCACAATTCACAATGTTTTTCATTATTTATCTGATTTTTTTTGCTGTGATCGTGGCACGGATTTTTGGAACAGCAGCTGCTCAAGAGGAGTAACTCAGCAAATGTAAGCCAAATGCAAACACGTCATCATTTGAACACTGCACTAACTCGTTTAACGCTGCGCTAAATCGGCCGAATGTAGGGATCGGTTATTGTGATATCAGACGGTTTCACCAGATGTCGCATTGGACCGATATTGATGATTTAGCTGATATTTGGCACAGATTTATTTATGCTGGCTCTGCCCCAGTCTGTGAGTGCTTATGTGTCATCCCAGTTTGTCCTCAGAGCATCAGATTTGTCTAAAATGAAAAAAAATGTATGGATTTCCGCCAAATGGTTCCTTCCTGCTTTGAGTTGAAGTTTATTTATTCATTTATTGAGACGGTGACAGTGCACAATATACACTAACCATAACAGGAGAGATGCATTGAACCAGGTTGTAGCCCAAGTGCTAATTTCCACCCGTGGTCCCTTGGCAGGCTGATGTTATTAAGTCCCACTGAGATATAGCCTCTCCTTCTTCTTCTCCGTCTGATTTGAAACTCAGAAAAGAATCATGCCTGTAGTTTGCACAATCATGCAAGAAAGAAGCATTAAACAACACCTGCAGATGATGTATGGACTTCAAAACAGCAGATCTCAGAGCTTGACCTTTGACGTCACAAAACTAGAAAATTGTGTTTTTCAGGATTCATTAACTACTGTGAATGAAGCTAAATGTAACTCCAGTTATGTTTTTTGATGAGGGAACAACGTTATAACATGGTTAAATATGTGTAAGATATTTACATCTCATTCCAGATGCTATTTCATCATATTCTGAATGAGATGACGAAAGTGCACTGTAAGATGGAAATCTTGTGGCCCTTAACCATGATCAGAAACAGACTTCTTCCACTTCTTTTGCATAAGCTCATATACGGAGAGGTGTAGCTTCTCTCTGGTGGAAAAAATCCAGTCTTTTCCTATGGGATTTGTGACTGTGACTGTGTTGGCCTTTGAAGTCAGGAGTCAAAAAAACCTCTGGGAAAATGGCTTGGATCCACAGCGCGTCTCCTCCCCTTTCGTCTGTGACCAAAGGCATCGCTCCTTTCCCCTCGTCATTATAGAGTCAAGAGAACTACCTGCTAGTTACAATGATCTATTCAACAAGCCCTGGTGCCTTTGTGTCAGGCTCAAGTTCAAAGATTATGTCTAGTGGGGCGTTGAACTCTTTGAAAAGTCCACTCGTTCTGGGATTATGGATTCGTTATATTAGGGAAATGGTCTGTCAAATCAAAATTGTGAAAGACGAGTGAGTGAGATGAGTGAGACGGCGAAGGCATTTTGAAGATAAAAATCCCTCAAACATTCAGGACTTGAATTATAGCAGCAAGGAAAAGCACAAATCCTAAAACAGAAGCACCATGGAAACAGTCAGAAAGCGGCCAAGCAGTGTAAATGTTTGTCAGATTTCAGCAAAGCGTTTAGAGAAAGGGCTACTGAGACTTGTAATTTGAGATCTGACATCTTCTCATCTAAAAATGACAGGATTTGGATACTCAAGAATGTAAACGACGCCGCTCACCGACCAACATCATTGAGTTTGGAGTGACTAATCTGCTCTTGACAAATGAAATCTACTTCTTTTGTAAATATGCTGCATCTGTGTATGTTATTTTCGATATAAAACACGGCTGACATGTGGGGTTGCATAATATTTCCAACTGAAATATTACTGTTGATGCTCAAAACTTAACTTACTTTAATTAATAATGATGCTTTTGACATGTTTTATTCTCCAGATAATCAAAATATTGTCACAACTATTTCATTAAGTCATGATTGTTCTGATTAATTGTTGTGGCTTTATTGTGTTAGAAAAATCAAGAGAAAATAAATAAGAAAATGCCAAAGAAAAACTTGTAAATATTATATTCCATGAGCCTAAAATCAAATACTGATTTAACGCTGGTTTGAATCCCTTCTTCAAATCAGCTGGAGGAAGGGACGTGTCTGGGGAGGGGGAAGCTGGGGCATCTCTGCTTAGATACCTGATGATGCAAACAGGACACATTCTTAAGTTTTAGTTTGAGTGAAGTTGTAACATACTTCAAAAAGTCACATGTTTGGAAAGAATTCTGTTGGAAAAATGTATCACGTTTTTTTTCATAACACCATGTCAAGGTGCTCATTATTCACAAGGAAATGCTGACTGTCGCAGAAACGGTGGCAGCCAGGAGGCAAACCATTACCATGTGTTTTGGGACTGTCCTTTGGCTCAGAAATACTGGACTAAAATCAATAAAGCGCTGCAGACTGTCCTGACAGCATCATCCCACTCGATTTCAGATCTTTGGGCCTTTAAACTCCTGCCCTCAGTAAATGGATACCTTTGGATCATGCATTTGGCTGTGGGGAAGAAGGCCATCACAAAGAAATGGACACAAACTGAACCAGCAATTGAGGACTGGACCGACATTGTAAGTGGCATTCGTAAAATGAAGAAAAGAAAAAAAAAGACATCCGGACTTTTACCAGACTTTGGACAAAATGTGACTTAAATGTTGGTTAATTTATGCCGTGAGTTTTTCAGATGTCTTGTGCCATTATTACCTGTTTAGTTTCTCTCTGTGAGTCTGTGTTTTATGCTCTGTAGTTTTAAATTTAAAAACTGATAAAAAGAAATGTTAGTATCGAGACAACAAAAATAGGTGCAAACAAAAAGGTAAGGCTTTTTAAAGTAAGTAAAACTGTAAATTGTAATTATTATTATTTTTTTTAAGGTGATAGAAGGCTTTTAGATAGAGAATATTTACGAATAACGTGTATTACTGATGTAAAAATAAACAAAAATACTTCACATAAGACAGTTAAACATTAGTCCATATCCTGTTCTTAATCAAACTAGACACAGTATATATCGAAAACAGTATAGTAACTAGGGCTGCACAATATAATGCAATAATCAATATCAAAACTAACTAAATGCAAAGCAATAACATCCCAAAATCATTTGATATAAAATGGAAACAATGAAAAACGCTGATTTTATTCCTGATTTTCTATTAATTAGCCTTGATTTAATTTTAGTTTTGTCTCGGTTCAGTTTTTACGTTGACGCAGTTTAACAAATAAATCAAGGCAAAGGTACATTTTGGTTTTAATTTAACTGAAATGATTGTGTGCGAATGTGTATAAAAATATCCCTACAGTGGTTATTGCCGCACTTGGCAGCGATACTGTTGCAATAATCTTCTCATTTCTAAATCAAAGAAAACTAGGTTAATATTTGCTGAAAGCGCGTGCGGCGTCCATGCGAGCCGTGGTGAGAGGGACGAGGGCACGCAGAGGGCAGTGTTGGCGTCATGAGGTGAACGGCCTAAATATAAGCGCTGGTGCCCGAGGCTATAGTGTTCCTGCATTTCCCTGATTCAGCCTAAAACATGGACGCTTCAGATTCCTCCGCTGTCACAGTGCGGTTTGCTTAAGGCAGAATATAATGCAAACTTATCTTAACGAACATATACTGCCAAAAATGTGCAACGCTTGTATTTCTGCAACTACATAAATTACAAGAAACGACAGAGAAAGGTATACTGGACCTTCAAAATGTATAAAAAAGAGAAAATGTTCTCAGTTTTATGGAGAAAAGTAGCTGCTAACAGTAAAGCTGCAAGGATTAATGACTAATTGTGACTAGTCGGCTATAAAAAATACTTGTCGATGTATTTTGATATTTATAATCATTATCTGGAATATAAAAGCTCTAAAACATATCATTTTTATAACAAAGACAATGGCATTATTAAATAAAATGTTCAAATGTACATAAATAATACACTTTATTTGTAAATGTCATCTATCTAGAAACTTAGATTTCAACCTTTATTTGGTTGATAATGTTTTTAAAAGTATAAGATAGTATAATAGAAATAATTGTTTGACTAGTCGACGACAAATAAATTGTTAGTTTCACAAATAAATTGTTAGTTTCAGGCCTAACCAGCGGGTTTATCACATCTAACGATGTGTTGGTCGAAGCCAAGAAGATCAAGTACAATTAGCTATTACTTCCATGAGCATACACTTAATTAAGCCTAATATATTAACATTGGCTTTTTGAACCACATTGGCCAAATCTTGTCATTTCAAATAACTGTATTAATCCACGAGGGGAAATTATACAGCAACAGACATTCACAAAAAAAATTTCAAGCAATATTGTGATTTGATTGTGATCATTTTTTCAGCATTAATTAAAATCAAAAAAAAAAAATCCATTTTTTTTTTTTTTTTTTCCATTTTTTTTTTTTTTTTTTTTTACCAGAACTGCTCAATTAGCAGCGGAGCGAGGGTCAGTGCGAGATCTCGGCTGATATCGTTCAGTGTGGCTTCTGTAAAAGCCTTTAATCCGTCACAGTGGCAGCGTTAGAAAGGCTGATATTTACACCAAATCAACTCGATCTAATGCGCACAGTGCACCTGAACCACAAAGAAAAGTGATTTAACAGAGATTTAATAAAGGCTGGGTACTAGGTAGAAAAATATTGTTAAATTTAGTCAGGATTTTAATATATGATTTCAGGACTAACAAATAAACATCTTGCATGTTCTCTATCTTCAATTACTTTTAAATGTACTTGAGAAGAATCCACAACAATATTTACTAAATGTAACAATGAAGTTATTTACTTTGAAGAAACTGCCCTGCACCCTTGTCTGTCCAAAAGGAGAATATGGACAACAATCACACAAAGTAATCATCGCATTACTCTTTGCTGAGGACGAGCTCCACTGACTCTGCAGTATTGGATACACACGGGACAAAGGCGGACCATACATCATGTAACGGAAGACATGAAAATCTGAGGAATTCTGTATTCACGGCTGTGGGGTGTCGAGTTCAAAGACTGTGACAAATGAGACGAAACATGGTCAGCTTTTAAGACCGCTCAACTTCATACGTCCAGAAACATGTGTAAGCTTTTTTCTGATGTGAAGTTAAAGAAAAAAATTATAAAATCAAATGCAAGTGGTCAGTGTTAGATGACTGCAAACGATGTATATAAGAAATGAAATCGATGGTCGAGTGGTTGTGGCCAGCACATGTATGCCAGGCTCCAAGTGCAGTCGGCCGCATTGTTGTGAGTTTGATTCCCGACTCTGACATTTACTGCATGTCTTCCCCTCTCTCTCTCATCCCCCATTTCACACCACTATCCTATCAATAAAGCCTACGGGCACAAAATCTTAAAAAAAAGAAAAAGAAATCCTACTTTGGAAAATGTAACTGAATTTAAAAAGCCAAAAAGCAAATGCATGAAAAAAAAAGTGTGCAAATATCATGTTTTTATTTGAAAATAATATAATTTAGTAATACATTTAAGTCATTATAATAATAATTAAGCTGCATAGCAGTTGCCTGGTTAGAGGGTTAGAACACACGCTGGTTAGATTGTCAGTCGGCACTAAGACCACTTCAAAGTCCAGAAAGAGCCTGGCGCACCTACCCACTGATCAAGAGCAAGTTTTAACACTAAAAGCTTTGGTCGAGTTTTGTCAGGGACAATCAGTTTAGCAAAAGCTGAATCTAGGGAGGGGGCAGACGTTGGGTCCGTCGTTAAAGATACAAAAACGCCACACAAGGTGGAGGCGTTGACGAGATAGCCGTTGTAAACGATACATGCGCTCTGTACAGACGTGTGCAGAGGCAGACGTCTAGGGACGGTCAAACATGGGAAAATGTATCTAAAAACGATGTGCCAAACCCAGAGACATCTGTTACACTGGCAATGTCAAATAAATATGGGAAAGAGTGCCTGGAGTGTCTGCCAGTGTGGTTCAACAGACTGGGTTTTCCATCTGGCGGATCACTAAGCCTAAGACAAAATGTATGTCAGCAAAAATGTTAAAGGTTTTGTGATCTCTGTCATGTCTTTGTGATTTTTTTCCTGTTGTGTGAAACAGTTAGAATTGCCTTGTGTACGAATTGTGCTCTACAAATAAACTTGCCTTGCCTTGCCAATTATTAAGTTGGGCTAACCATAAATACAACTTTGTCCAGACAAAAAATCCTGGAGTAAATATTGTGCTTTTTGTCAAAATAATTTAAAAGCTTTGACAGTACACAAATTCAAAACGTGAGAAGAACCTGGAGTATATGAGTTATCTAAAATGTTGAATTCATAAAAACTCTACTATTCATAGGTGAGGATGTTTTACCATTAAAAATATAGAAAATGTTGTTTTGCATTGTTAATTTATATGTCAACGCTACACACTTTTGAACACTCTAAAATCCATGGACACAACAACAGTTTGAGCGCACAAAAAATATAAGTCCATTTCTTGACATAAGACTTCAAGCTGCTGTTAAACATCCATTCTAAATATTTGAAGACTATTGCTTCCTCTGTGTTCTGTGCATTCTGTATTTTTAGCAAAAAAGCATTTGCATAGTGTACAGCCACTTTCTATTTTCACTCATTGTTCTTGGCAGCAAAAAACAGCATGACTTTGGGAATAGAACACTGAAAAAGAGAAGCTTTGCAAGACTACAAAACACCCAAATATTCCCAATGCAACTGAACTGCCGATGGTAAAAGATAGCTGAATTCAGTATTTATATTTGTAAATGCATGTATTTTAAAATGTACGTATCTAGGGTATGTAACATTAACCAAAATATTGTGATATGGTATGTGCATGTAACTTTAAAACGTAACTGTTATTTAGCACTTTAAGTTTATAGAGTGTGACAGTAATTATTCGTACCACAAGCAAAGGAAAATGCATGAAACTAAATATTGTACCAGTAAATGCATAATACTGTGTTATTGTGATATTTAGATCGTTACATCGATATTTGGGATTTTGGCATTATCAAACTGTAGAACATGAACACAATCTAGTAAGTTAAACCCAACGCAGAGTCTATTAATACGTCTTTTTTTACATAATTCCACATCGCTGCATCTATAGGGGCCGTATGTTTTGCCGTCTGTTCTATAGGAGTTCCACAATAGCACTTATAGCCGGGGGGACCTCAAATAGCTTCTCCATTTCCCATGAGCACTTGCTACTGCCACATCCATGCAAACTGGCATCGAACAATGCTGCTTTTCTATTGTACAACTCCAGAACAATGTTGCTAAAACTGCAATGGTAAATCAAAACTTTAATTACAGAGTTAGTACAGGGAGATTGTGCAGTAAATTATACTCCGGGGCCACGTCAAGAAGTCTGTCAACATACACTTTGGAGATGAGAAAATGGAGCCTTTAATCAAGAAGAAGAAATCTGGAGAGAGAAACAGTGCAGGAGTGTTATTATGTTAAGACTGAGTTAAAAGTGCACTGCGTAACTTTTCTGTCAAGCTATATCTCCGTGGAGACATGGCTCACAGTAAAAATGCAGGTATTTCAATGTGTTTTTAGGTAATATAAACATCCACAATTAAATAAATGCTTGATAAATTAGTGCAATGTCATACCGTGTTTCAGGCAAAGCAATAACATGGAAACAAATAAGTCCACCAGAAAAAGTGACATACTGCATCTTTAAATTATGCAACTTTCATACATTGTGAATGGATTACAAATTACACATTTTGAACCAATAATCTATTGGCATCTGATAATTTTTCCGCCCAAGATTTTGTGCCACAAACGATCTAAAAATCTAGAAAAAAAAAAAAAAAAAAAAAAAAAAAAGTACACTATTTTCTTTAGGGATACTATATTTTTTAAACAAATCTTGAATAAAAAATACATTTAAACTTAAAGGAGAACTTCACTAACCGTTTTTGTAAGTCCCCGTGGTTTAATGTGTATTTCCGCCATCGTCGCCCCCTGCTGTTTCTGGACAGAAAACCTTGCAACATGACACAGACCCAAAGAAAATTATCCTGGAAAGCCCTGGCTTTTTATTTTATATTTGGCAACGTTAAGTTTTATATGTGATTATACTGATATATCAATAAAAAAGAAAGAAAGGGAAAAAAACCACCTCTGAGTCTGTTTTCTAACAGTGTATTTTCACAATGGAGCTGCAGGGGGAGCTCCATTACTAAATTTCTGCTAATAAGCTAATTTTAGTCCTAAAGCTGACATTTAGGAACAAAACATTTCCCACCAGTGTAAACAAATATTAATAAATATTGTTGATTTACTACATATTGAAATCATGTATTTAAAGCGTCTTTGAATGTCCATAAAGAAATGTAAAAGTTTAATCATTAGCATGAACTGGGTATAGTAATTAGAGACAAGACTAAAAAGGTAACGGTAAATACATGAACATAATTACATAAAAATACAAAATTAAACAATTATTTCTTCTGCTATAACCACTGCATTCACAATAGAAAACTAGATTTTTACACATCTAAAGCCAAGGGTAAATAAAAGGTGGCACTGGGGAGGGCATCTGATGTAAAACTTATGCCAAACCAACATACAAATCCTTTGAGATTTTCTGTTTACTTTCCATTAAATATGGAACAATGAGTGGATGCAGAATGCACTGGGACAAAACTATAGGGAGAGCATTTATTTTTGCTCCTTCCTGCGGATTTGTGGAGGAATCTTGAGAGGTCAACCTTGGTGCATATAATGAAAAGAGCGTGTTAGTTATTCCACTGAGCTGTGGCCACCTGATGCAGACATGAATTATTTGTGTCAGAAATCCCTGCTCTGGCAAAAGTACAGCAAATCCCACTAGAAAACATGTTTTCAATCTTAAAGACCGTCTATTGTCCTTCTATTCGAGATTTGGACGACATTATGTGGAATATGTTATTGTCAATAATACTCAATAAACACTCAAAGATACAGAATCTTAATTATTTGAATCTACACCTCACATTCCCGCAAGTAAAAGAGCATGTTGAGCACAAAAATGTATGTCCTTGTGCCATTCATTGAATATTAAGTTGATTTAATATTTGTTTCTTTAAACAAACTTTCTCTCTGGCATTTAAAAGTCGTATCCCTTTTCTCACGTGTGATAACACAACCTGCAGTGGCTAATTCAAACAGCTTTTATAATTAGATCTTTACTCCACATGGGTTGGTAAGTTTGAGATGCAAAACGCCTAACATGATGATCCAAAATTAGGTCATTGTCTAACACCTAACCCTACATTTTTTATTTCGACTTTTTGCCTTTATTCTTCACCACAATTTTCTGTCACACAAAAAAGGTCTTATCTTTTGTCATCTTAATGTTAGCCAAATAAATGTAAAACTCCTTTATAACTATGACTTCAAAGTAGAGGTGTACAATATATCAACATTTTGATAATGAATATTGTTTTGATGACATGCAAAATGTGATATTATAGTAAAAATGCTAAAAAGAAAGCTGATTAGAAATTAAAAAGTTTTGTTGTAAACCCCTACTTCAAAGTATCCAAGTAATGACTTCATTGACTACATCTATTTGTGGATGTACACATTATTGGGTGAACATTGCTTGTCTTCAGGGCGATCCAGTTGTAATTTCCTTCAGACTGGTTGACAAAGAACCCAAAGTATACAAACAAAAGTGAATATAAAAGGAGAGAACTAAAGAGTCTTTGGTAGTACAGGTGCAGGTGATGTGTCCACAGCTGCTGCAGTAGTTCAACAAACCGTCTCTGATTGAGTGCAGTTCAAACACACAGCAGCTGAATCGCCTCACACATGAAAGAGCGCCAACCATATCAAACTTTCCCATCTCCCTCGCGAGCGCCCCGGACACACCACAACGTAATCCGGGGCTAAGCGAGATTTATACACCATTATTGTACTTACATCATGGATAAAGGATGTCCAACTAGAAGGAAACTACTTAAAGCGCCTGTGTCCGATATATGTGCATGTATTGAAGTAAAATCTGTTTTGACCCCAGTACAGATAATGACTTAGTTCTGTTTTTCAGCTTGTTTACACGTACAAATCAACCAGTTCAAAAACACGTTATTGCATTGAATGGTTAGTACTTTCACATTCCACCAATAAAGCGCTTTGTGAAGATAATTTACTCCAACAAATGCTTAAACTCCACTGTAAAAGCAATACGACCTGCATGTAACCACAAAGTTCCGCACTCCATCGTCTTTATCGGGACAAATATTTTGCACGTAGTTCTCAGGATCAAAGACAGAGACTGATGTTTTTCGATGTTGTCCCTCCGCAGGGCTGTGTGCGGGACAGAGGAGACGAGAGAGCCAAAGGATCCAGGCGCAGCGAGATGAAACGTCCCGTCAGTGGGTCTGTGTCAGAGGACAAGACGAATGGACCAGAGGACACAAAGAGGAGCCGCAGAGAGATACTGGAGGTGTAAAATGAGACCGACACATGCAGGCCGTCACTACTGTGTTCGTGAAGGGAGCAGAGGTTAAAGTAAGGTTAAGGTACGAGCAGCTTTGTTTTCTGCATCTGAAGGGAATCTAGTGGCAGGGCAAAACTTTCTCCGTGGATCTTAGTCAGTACAAGAGTGGCTCGCTCAAAGATTAGTCACTTTGAATACATTTAGATGGGAAAAAACTAGTACAAACTTGCAACGGTGTACTCACAATAATCAAGTGAAAAGTACTATATTACTCAATAAGGTTGCAATTGATTGGACGCTATAGCTACAACCTGCACCTGAATAATTATGAAAATTGGGTTACAAGTGACAAATTACTAATTAAACCTTATTATTTGCTAAATGAAAGAGGGAAACATTTTCATATTGTACATTTAAATAAAGTGTTTACAGGAGTTATCCTGCTTAAAGGTTGTTGTTTCCGTAGCAAGTCGTTTCAAATAGAGAAATATAGATATGTTGGGGTTTTTTCATTGCCAATGCCAAAACAGATGAGCTCTGCTGTTATTTTTGGGGCTGATTATTTTTTGATAATATATATATGTAGTCACGTTTCATGCAGTTAAGTGTTCTAATAAAGCTTTATGCGTATTCTACATTCCAAACACAATTTAAGGCTAATAGCAAACATGTTAAAAAGTGCAAATAATGGCCGGATAAATGGGCCAAGCAATATAAAGGTCTATTTCTTGTTTCAATATTATTATTTATTGTGATGTCTTCTGTGTAGCAAAATAGTATTACTTAAAAAAATTTGACCGGCCTAATAATGAACGATAGGTTCAGGTAGTGGTCGTTACATCTAAAATTCCTGGATCCACTCATTTATGTATCTTATAATAGATACATAAATGTATCTATTATATAATTATAGAAAAGTTGGCTGTGACACTTAAAACTGTGAAGCAAACAATATTAACATTTCTATTGACTGATTACATAAAAGTGTCAGGGTTGGTAGATTTCTCCGAGAAGAAAACTATACCACATTCATATTGATTTATAAAACTCTTAACTGTCAGGGTCTTTTTAAGTTTTCTTCTTCTCAAATTAAAGGCTGAAATACAATATGGACAACTTGCTTTTTTTTTTTTCTTTCTAGTCCTCAAGGCAGTAGAGAACTTTATTTTACTTCAGAACTTACATGGCCAACTAAGAAAACATTTAACATTTTAATGGGCTCAAGAAGCATGGCCAAAACGAAGATGCCAATTAAGGAAATACAATCCAACTACCACAACCTAAACTTTATATTTAACTGGAGACACACAAATGTTTGCCATTACTGTTCAAAATCGCCAAATAAGATTAAAAACAAAAAAATGTCCTGGATGGTTTCACTGGGAAGCTCGTGGTTGAAATTAAATCTGGTTTATGACAAATTCACTTACATTATTACGAGCTGCTGCAGATAGGATGTCGTGGTCAGACTGGCAGGCAAGAAAGAGACTTAGCTTTGACCCATTCACTGTGCACAGGCCTGCCAACTACGCACCACATGAAATAGCACTGTATCCGACCACTTGAAACGTCTGTACAGAGTTTGACCTGGTTTTGCTGCAAGCCTTCATATGATATTGTGACTGGGTAAGTATAAATAAGATTAAACCAGGTCTAAATCAGGACTGTACAAGGATGTATCTAATCTATGACTAAAAAAGTAGGTACAAGCGTTTAAAGTGAACATAAGTAAAACAAAATGAGCATCGGACTAAACCAAGATGAACTAAACCAGAAGGAATAAATCTAGACTAGATTAACAAACTAAATTAACCTTAATCTGATGCTAAACAAGGATCACCAGGCCTAAACCAGGACTACACAAGGACTAAACCTGGATTTAAATAGGCTTTAACCAGCTCAAACAAAGAAGTAAAGCAGAAGTTAATGATGAACAACAGTTTATCAATAAAGCAGTGCTAGAAAGTGCCCTTCACTTCAACTAAAATACAAATAATTTAGCCTGCCAACAACGCTCAAGACAGAGAAGTACAAGAAGTGACATGAAACGGCCTTTTAATTAAACCAAACCAGGTGCACTATGTACTTTTTAACCCTCCTTTAATTTCTTATATTATGTGTCTTGTGTTGAGTTAGCTGAAATCGTTTGTAATGGGTTAAGAGGTGCTGCAAAACTAATTTACTCTAGTTGGGTAATAAAAATAACTTGATTTTGAAATTCAAGGTTAATTTGAGCAATATAAACTGAAAAATGCAAGAAAAGTAACAGGAGTGCAAATCACAGTGGCGGAAAGTGACAATTTTAGGTATCTGTATTTAACTTTAGTACATTTTTACAGTGGATATTGTTAAGTTTTACGTCACTACATTTAAAAGGCATGGATTGGAACTTTCTGCTGGACATTTATTACTGGACTAAAGAGTTAAAAGTACTTTTCTTTCATTTCTTTACCGTCTGAAATGGTCAAGGGGTTATTTTTAAACACATCGTGTCCCAAATTAGAGCAAAAAAAAGATAGAAAAGGTATCAAAAAAGATAGAAAAAGTAGGAAATTGATTCAGTTGTGTCTGTTAAAACAAAAATCAGCACAATTTATTAATCCAGATCAGTACTTTTGACGCTCTCTTGAATAGCACTGCACTTCAATACTTTTAGTTAAGTCGATTTTTTCATGTTTTACTTTTTGCTCGTGTATCTAGACTTTTTCTTACAAAATTGAGCCCTTCTTCCACCACTGGCAAAACAATAACATCAGGGAGTGCACCTTTAAGAAGTCTGTGTTCCATATGCACATAGTAGTTATCCAGCCACAGACAGACTCTTTCTAGTCTAGTAAGTTTGACCCTATTTCTTCCTACAGTGATTGAGTTCTGCGTCCTCTGTGGGAGCTGTGGGTCTACAGTAGAAGCCACAGTATAATCAAAAGCCAGGACTCCCTCTTGGCCAATGTTTATTGACCGAGATAAAGACTGTCATTTCTCTCCACGCCAACCTACTTCCTGCTTCGAGAGGGTGAGGAGGAGAAGGAGAAATGCACTTAATCCTTGGCAATGTCAGGGCCGATCCTATCTAGCCAATAAAGCTCCTTGAATGGATTAGATAGAATTGGCACACACTTATGGGTCAAAGTCACTTCCCTTTTTTCCCAAGAGAAGTTACAGTCTTTTAACATGCTAATGCACTTACTGCTTTTTAAAGAGGCTGTATGAAGTACATATTTAGCACATTTTATGACCCTTTACAAGGATAATCTGATTAAAAGAAAATGTATTGCAAAAAATATCCCTCCTGCAATGTAGAAACTGGTGAAGAGATCAGCAGGGGGCAGTAACTATTGCTGAAGAGAAACAGAAGAAAATACCTTTTACTTTTTCTCCAGAATAAAAAAAGAAAGTGACAAATTCAATTAACTTTTTTTTCTTTTCGTAAAAATTATAACAAAATGTATTTATATCTGGAAAATAAAATCATTGGCTGCATGATTGTATACGCATACAGCCACGAAACATTTCTACCATTTCTACAAACGTCTTTGTGAGTCCCTGTGATGGTTAAATGTGTATTTTTGAAGCGTCCGTCGTCGCCCCCTGTGGACTCTGGGCGGAAAACCAGTCTTGTAACATATGCCGACGTTGACCTGAAGACAACTCTCCTGAGAAACCCTGGCTCTTTTTTTTATATCTGGCAAAGTTAAATGTTTTGTTTTGTTTGTGATTATACTGTGTCTTATTTTGGGAAGGAGGAAGGAAAAAGAAAAAAGCTTTTACGTCTGTTCTCTGACAATGTATTTTCAGAAACAAACTGCAGGGGAGCTCTAAAGCAAATTTACTTAGTTCTGCTGTTAAAAAAAAAAAAAGGTAAATACCCCAGGTACCAGTATTATAGGGAAGATCTGTAAACATAGGTTTACATTTGGGTTGAACAAAAAGGGATGGTGGTCACCTCTTGATGGGAAGCTGTACTTCCATGAAGCAAAAATATTAAATAAAAAAAAAAAAATTTAAAATGTGAACTGGATCACCAAAAATGTATTTATTATAAATTATATCAACATTTTGTATTGTCTCATTCTTGTTGTCTCATCCCAAAATATTACCAACAATATATAGACCATCCCTAAAATGAATAGGGAAGCCTGAGCAAGCTCGTTGATTGGTCAGGTCCAGGAGAAGGAGGAGTTATGAAGCAGATTGTGATAGAGAGAGGAACAAGCTGCTTAGACCTCACAGCAACTCAGTGCAGAGAATACAGCATTTCAAAGCACAAAATACATCTTAATATAGGAACATTATAATCGCAAACCATTAAAAAGTATTTTTTCATTTCATACCCATAAAAGAAAATGCTCCAGGACACTGGATGGCATAATAAATAGCCTTGAAATAATCTCTCATATTTTCAGCTGCGGTACTGGAGGCATTTCCGTGGTGAAGTCGGCTACAAAAGCTCAAATAATTCCGTTTTTCAGTGTTAACATTTTCAGTTTCTTGCATGATTTCATGTGTTGTCGGGCGCTTCGCTGAGTTTGTGGTGGCGGAGTGAGACGCACGGTCTAACCACACCGACCGATAAAAGCAACCTTCAGCCTGAGCAGTTTAGTGAGTCTGTCTGTGAGCAGCAAGGCCCTGAATTAAGCACTGGGACTGTTTATTTTCAATGGATCCAAGCCACATCATCATCACCATCACCATCATCATCATCATGCCAACTGCACTAACAAAGAGCAAAGTCTGCAAGGTTGTGACAATGATGACAATCAAACAAGAGTTGTCAACATATCAGACAAAGAAATATGTATTATATAAATCATCTTTAAAATTGTGTCAAGCCCGACATGTTATATGATCATAATATGATTAAAGCGAGTTGGATAAAGCCCAACCACATATTCATAAACCTAACAGGGCTGCACAATATATCACAAAAGTATCAATATCGCATCAAACAAAAAAATATATTTCAGTAACACAAAGACAGCAAAGTTTCTGATTGACTTGTTCACTGTTCTTAAAATGAAATGTTGACAAAGGCTGATTTTATTCATGTTTTTCTTTATCCAGTCCAAGTTAGCTTTCAATTAGTCTTGTTTTCTCCGCGTGCAGTTTTTTTTATTTTGACAGAGATTGACTAAAGCATGAATATATTTGTTTTAATACCTGAAATTGTGGCGTCAAAAAGTATAATCAAATATAATACGCCGATATTGCTGAACTTAACAGCTATATCGCATATCGCGGAACTTTCCAATATCAGGCAGCCCTAAAACCTAATTCTGGATTTCAGTTTGGAGGTTGAGGGTTCAATTTAAAATCCCTTGTAATTTACTCTTCACGTCGTCTCCATTTTACTGTAGTTTTCTTTCTCACAATGTAAAAAAGAAAACACATAAAAGACAACATCCTAACAGTGGTCCTAGTTTGGTTTAGTCTTGGCCCGGTCCAGGTTTAGTCCCAGTTTTTGTCCCAATTGTGACGTGGTGTAAGTTTCAGCCGTGCCACTAATTGTCCATTGTTCACTGTCCACACAGAAAGGTCAGAAACATTGTGCACTGCATAGGCAGAATCGGAGGATGTGTTCAATTCAATGAACAATCTTTCCTATGGGGACAATAAAGCCGTCATTAACAACAAAGTCACAATCATAGACAATGCAAAAGGATTTAAAACAACCTTATAATTCGAAAACAAAACGCTGCAGCAGGACAATAACAAGGTCAATTTCACTAGGGCAAAATCTGATGTAACTAGTTTGATTCAAGGCAACACATTTGAAAATAAGAAAGGCGCACCGTGTAAACCTGCTTCACCTGTAATGTTCCTCAGTATTGCAAAAACGTAACTATCTGAATGTAGGAGTGGGCAAAATGTATACCCACTTTTTTTTTTATGTCTTTTGCATTGTCTTGAACGGTATTGAGACAATCTTTTAACAATGCATCAGGAATGTGCTAAAATGTGCCAGTAAATGTCTTAAATAGTTTATAAATATCACTTTGTAGGCGTGACACTCTTTTGAGGTCATATTTAATACTTTTATTATAGATTATATTCTAATTTTGCATATCTCCAAAACAACAATTGTGATATTATTCACTTTTCAACTTATCACCCACCTTTATCTGTATTTTTGTGTTTTACTGCAAAAAGAAAGTGCATTCTTATGCCGAGCGGATTTTCCTCTCCACTGATCTGACCTGTACCTTGGACTGTCGCCTGCTTGCTCTGTATAAAGATGGATAAGTAAACAAAGCAATGACGTCTCCATGGAGACAAGCAGGTGTCGGACCTTCTACCAGAAAAGTGACATACTGCAGTCCACCAGTAAATCATGTTCAAATTGGATGTTTATTGCCTACAAACTACCAAACCACAATGTTTTGTTTTTTTTAAACTGACAAAGGAGGTTTTTTTCTGGTAATGCAATGCAGACATCTCTCTCAGACCCACAACATAACAAGGCCGAGGATAATGAAAAAAGCAGCACCAAAGCAACATAAAACCACTGCTGTAAATGTATTTTTAGCACCACAGCAATGACTATGAATGGTGGTGTTAGTTAATACCAGGCCTTTTTTTCCCCCTACTTTCTGTCCATCAGCCTGGGCTAACTGGAGGAATGCTGGTTCACTGTGCATAGATGTGTGTGTGTGTGTGTGTGTGTGTGTGTGCGTTTGTGTGTGCGTGCGTGCGTGTGTATATGTGGCAAATGGACAAAGGCTCCCACTGTGGACAACACAACACAATAAAGCACTGAATGGAGCCTATTAACTCATCGCTCACAAACGCACATTCACTTTTCACAGCGATACACTTCACAGAGTCGGGTTTTGACGACGGAAATCAGAGAGATTCAACGTGACCGGGTGATGCACTGAGGTGAGTGAATGTGGCAAGAAACATACTATAAAACAATGAAAGATGCAACTATACTCTTACAGCGTTGTCGCATTACTAACATGTCAAACTGGATTTCGATGCTAGGGCTCAATACTCGATACCGATGTCGATACCACAATGATAAACAAAAACAAAAATTCGCTCATTTTGTAGACAATAGACACTAATTTCAACACAAAACATATTATACTAGTTCTAATGAAGGTTAAGATCAATAAAACTGTTCAGGAGAGGTCAAATATTGTTGAGTTTTGTTTTGTTGATAGTCGATAGTTTTTATACTAGTTTTAGTATTGATTCCTATCTGATTTCTGCTACTTTTGACAACCCCAACTCATACCATCCAGGAATGTTCCACATTATGGCATTAAACTAATAGTTCCATGGAGACAAGCAGAGGACAGGTGAAGGTACAGGCCAGGGGCCTCATTAATAAACAGTGCATCAAATTGTGCTTGTAAGCGTGCGTTCCATAATGTAAACATTTCACATCTCCTGCAAAAAAAGCAGCACAACACATGCATATTTAGCATTTTGTGAAGAAAATGTTTTTTAACATATTTAGCATCTTCATAAGGGTGAGACGCGCGCTACAGACGGACGAGAAAAGGTGGAAAAAGGGGGAAACACTAGAGGTGGAAACACTAATCGGCGGTGGAGGCCCGCAAAGGAGTCTTTAAACAGAAACCTTCACAAGGCGCTGCTCCTCTGAGGGAACAGCCTGTATTAAATACAATAAAGAAAAACTCGGGACCCCGCGCAATTTGATGGTCAATGGAAACAAGAATTCTCCTTTCTATCAGTAATCTGTCATAATATGAGCCTGATTGTGCCGAATGCGCGCAGATCAGACTGTAACCGACACTGCCCTGCACAAAGTGATCAATCTAAACCTTAATCGTAACAAAGTAACGTAAACCACCAGACTGAACAAAAGCTCTTAAGGAAACTAAATTAAATCCTCATCTGACATCTCATGTCAAACACCTCGAGAGCCCCGTGCGTCAAGTACGTACTCGGAGAAGGGAGAGCACTAAGGATCTGCGACACTGAGGGTGGGCATCTGAACAGAGGAGCAATGATGGAAAACTGGCCTGACTCCCATTTGATTGAACGTGACCTCACAAAGATCGTAAAGCACATTTCACTGTTGGTTTGACTAAATTATAGTTTTTGATAATGGTCCCATTTGACCAAGCTGCCATGTGTGTTGCTATTTCACCTCTACCCACCTCTTCTGCCCACCTCAAGCCTCTGGGCTTCGTTTTGTGCGTACCGGGCTTTATAAATGAGGCCCCAGATCTGTGAAGAGCCGACCCCGCTCACATAGGCCTGTCACGATAATTAATATATATTGAAATACTGTTCAATAAATGACAGAACGAACAATCATTTTTAGAGGTCAGTGTTTATTGTACATGTTTTTTACACTCATAGCAACTTATTTGTTTTTTTTGTGTTTTTTTGTTTAATGTTGCTCATTTAAATATCAACACACTTTTACACGTTGCATATTGCATTTCTTCCTCGTTTAGTCTTAGATTTGACTTAATCCCACTTCTAACCCTATTTTGTCATGGTTCTATCTTTGTTTAGTCCTGGTTAAGGTTCAGTCCTGATTTGAGTCTGATTTAGCCTCTGTTTTTCTACCATTTAAACTGAACTAAGGTTGTTTTCTTGGCTTGCTGTATCACCAATTGCATCACTACCAGATTATCTCATGTTTTTCTAATGTAATTCAACCATAACCACAACCACAAAGGGCCCTGTCAGAGAGCAGCTAAGCATGATGGGAGAGCTGTGAATCAAAGTGACTCTTCATCCCTAATCTTGCAGGTCTTCCTCCTCGTTCCCAGGCTGGATCAGATCAGAGGGGTTCTTGGGGGGGCCAGAGTACCTCCCACACTCCAAAGTATGAATCGGCCCATTGTGACCCAACAGCAGCTCAACACTGTGGCCTTCAGGTCCGGGACTCTGCATGGGCCGTATTTTGGCAACTGCAGCTAACAACACTGTGTTTGACGTTTACTGTTGGAAAACATAGGAATAAAACTTTGTCCAGATATTCACAGTTGGCGTGCGGACACGTTCTATTCAATATTTCACAATTATTCGCATCAAACTGCTGTGGAATCCTTCATTTTCTTTCATTCACACTGTCTCCTTTTGTATGTGACCAGCTTAATGAAATCAAACTTTATGAATGATGAAGACATGAATAGACAGATTTAAAAATAACACTTTACATTTAGGTTTAAGTTTTTTGGAGTATATATTGCATTGAGATGACTTAATATTGTTGCTCCAAAAATGTTCATGATTATTATTATTTATTTCAGATCGTATGATTACATTGCGACTAAATTGACAATAAATCACGATCGATTAACCAAATAATCATGATCTGCCGAGTACAACATGTATTTATATTTGCTTACATCTATGCCTATTGATTGACTGCACACACTTGCAATATTGTTGTTACTTTTGACAATGAAAATGAATTTGGAATCTTAATGAGAAGTGTTGTAAATATTACTCTGCATTCTCAATTATAATATAGTCTTGCTGCTTATAGTGTTATGACATGATATCTTTTTTAACTGAATAATTACCAGGAGAGAATGGATTATAATAGCACAGGAATTCCACTCCGTAATACTGTTGTTTTGTGTCCTTGTCAAATTCTCAAGATAAAACAATTCACCTTGGCTGCTGTCAACAACTGCAAATCAAGAGGAAAAGAGGAATTTGTAAATATAATTCACTATAATTCCTGCCAAAATGCACCCCAAGCATCATTATTGAAGCTACTGTTGTGACTTTATGGCCTGATGCCCTTGCTCTCATGATTAACGGCTAGTTTGAATATATGGAGCCAAATCCCCGGACTAAATATCACGCAAGATGTAATAACAGCATGTGATAAGTTACAGTCTGATTTATGGGGCACTTCTAGTCTATATTTGACCACTCAGGGTAATCTCTCCACTCTCCTAAACCCACTTTATGTCAGGCCACAAACCACAACTTACAATAGCAACAGGTGAACCATGTCCTCCCACAAAGAATACTCAGGTTACGCTATTTGGATGACCGTTTTAGTCCTGGTTAAATTTTGACCAGACCAGATTTAGTGCTGGATTAGACAAAGTGTTAGTCCAGCTTCAGTTCTGTTTGTATCTGCTGTTTAAGACCATAACGCCTGGGGTGAAGTCCTCCTGGTTTAGTTGTGGTTTTAACTTGCTTTAGTCCTGGTTTAAACCTATCGAAGTCTCAATTAAATCCTGATTTCAATATACCGGTAGTTCCCACGAGGACGTCATGGGAACTATATTTATATCTTCTTTAGTTCTGGTGCGGACGTCATTTAGGCATGGTTTCAGTCTTGGCTGGACTTTGAAACTAGATTAGTTCTAGCTTCAAAGTGCCCTAGACCTGTTGTAATAATGGTTTAGTCTTGTTTTAAACCTGCTTTAGTCTTGGCAAAATCTTGTTTCAGGCCCTGCTTAGTCCTGATTTCAATTTAGTCCTGGTTTAGGGTGCATTCACATTTATTGTTATTTAGTTCTTAATTGAACACATTGTAGTCCTGATGTGGACTTGGTGTTTGGTCCTGTTTGCCTCGCTTAGCCCTGGTGTAGTCCAGACTTAGTTTTGGTTTCAGACCTGTTTAGTTATGGTTTGGAACTGGTTCAGCAACTAATTTAGTCCTGGTTTACAATTGACTAATTCCTTGTTTCCTCTTGTGGCTTAGTCCTGGATGTCCTAACTTAGTCCTATAGATTAAGACTTTCTATTTGTCTTATTCCCAGCACAAACGGACAAAACCTCACCCATAAATCAGATTAAACATGTAACAACTAGACATATTTAACCTGGTCATGCCCCTCGTTGGCAAAAGCTGTGACGACGACATAAAGCAGCAGAGGCAGTAACTTTAGCCCGTGGCCCCATGAGTTCCCTCCCCCAAGCACACTTCTCACTATCACACTCACACTTTCCCTGTCACGTCTTCATTTTTAGCAGCCGGCCGCGTTACATGCAATACGATGCCCACCTACCCACTCACGCCCACACACACACACACACACACACACACAAAGGATGCTGGGAAATGTGAATGACTAGGTCTCTAAAAGTGCCATGAAGTCACTAAATACAATGGTTCCTCTTGTAGCAGTGGTGACTAATTGGTCGGCTATTGGACAGATTGACGAGCCGTGAAGGAGAGTAATGAGATACTTTTACTGTAGTACTGGACACTTTGGGAGTTTACAATTATATGTGCTGTATACAGTTCAACATGTGAAGTGTTTCTATGTTTCTACCTTGAATTCGGTAGCTGAACTAGTTGAACTAAGGTAGTAGTAGTAGTAGTAGTAGTAGTAGTAGTAGTAGTAGTATTGGAAGTAGTAATAATAGTAGTGCTACTACTATCTATAACATAAATAGTAGAAGTAGTAGCAGCAGTGGTAGTAATATGATAGTAGTAACAGCACTAGTAGTAATAGCAGCAATAGTAATAGTAGAAGTAGTAGTAACAGTGGTAATAGTAACAAACAGCAGTCAAAGTAATGGTAGTAGTAAGAATAGTAGAAGTAATAGTAGTAGTAATAACAGTTGTAATAATAGTACTAGTAGAAATGGTCATAGAAGTAGTAATAGTATAAACAGAAGCAACGGTAGGAGTAATAATAGCAGTAGTAATAGCAGTCGTAATAATAGTAATAGTAGAAATGGCGGTAATAGTAGTAGTAGTAATAATAATAATAATAGTAATAGTAGAAATAGTAGTAGTAGTAGTAGTAGTAGTAGTAGTAGTAGTAGTAGTAGTAGTAGTAGTAGTAGTTATAATAGTAGTTGTAATAGTACAACCAATAGTTGCAGTATAATTGTTGTGCTTTTGAAAAATATATTCACTTTCAAGTAAACATTTCAAGCGATCGTTTTGGCCTTTCAAAATAAAAGTGCGTCATTTTAAGAGGAAAAGCAGAAGCTTTTAACCTGGAAAAAATGCTAAGTCAGGGGTGGCCAACTAGTCAGAGACTAAGAGCCACTTTTTTTTCTGTGTTACTGCAAAGAGCCACATCATACACATGGGTACACATGAACATCATCTTTTAATCATGTATGCACGCATACACAGACCTCTGCTCAGCCAGATCTAATGAAAATAACCACACAAACATGATAATATCAGTAATTTTCAACAGTTAACATTGTGTGCACTGTCTCACACACACAGACTCTCAGTTCAAGCAAGTCCACAAACAATAATAGAATAATTTTCAATAACGCATGTCATGGGACAGCTCCTGAAGAGCCGCATGAAACTAGTTAAAGAGCCGCATGAGGCTCGCGAGCCGCGGGTTGGCCACCCCTGTGCAAAGTGAAACTCCCAGACAGATGTATAATGTTACAGCCACAACAATCTGCATGAATGATCCAGTCTGTACATGGATTCAAGACGATTAGGTCAAGTGCAGTACAATCTTGGTTTGATTACGAAATGTACCACGCCTCAATAACAGCTCCAATTGCACATGGCTGACGTAATAGTTAATTGCAAGTAAAAATAAGCTAAAACAATACTTCAGCTCTTGCAATCAGAGCCTCCTTTCAAACACTTTCATTATACTGTGCATAGGAAGAAATTAGAGACAAAAAATGCTGTGCTAAACTGCTATTAGACACCTTTCTTTACTCACTTTTACTCATACATTTGGATTGTTATGGAAGCCATAGGCGTTATGAGCTAAAAAAAATTATATTTATATTCGTTTTCCTTGAATTTGATTATCAGATAAATGGGAAAAGCCTGTAAGATTATTCACAAAAGTGCAGAAATATCACCTTATTTTTCATTTTTTGTTTTAATCAACTCTTTTTGTAGCATTTCGTTGCTATAAACAATATACTTAATATTCACATTTTGTACATCTTCAAAACAACATCTAAATGATCTAACTTCGATATACACTTCTAGTTTCAGCATCGATACCTGCTCAAATGAGGATTAAGTTTCCATATCTTTAATATGGATTACTTTCTAGGTATTGATATTTTTGAGACGTAGAGGTATGGGATGTGTTGGTTAGTTTATTTTCTTATATTGTAAAGCATCTTAGAATGTCCAAAAATACATCACAAATGAGTATGACTTATGTGTAGAAAAGCAGAAAAAGAAATGGAAAGTGACTTGCGAAAGTGACAATATTTGAGTTCATATTTCAGAATCCGTCATTCAAAGTTTCCTGTGTATTGCTTTCTCAGTGGTGCTTTGTTTTGCATTTAAATCCAAGAACCTGCTGTGAAATGTGAGTCGACAGCTTCTGACTCAGGATCTATTTGACAACCATCTTTCCCTACACTACAGCGATGACTCCTTTACAACGGGACACTCCCAAATAACATGTTCCCCCGGGATATTGTTACCGGCACAGTTCCCCTTCACCTCCGTGTGAAATGAATGAAAGCCAGATTGCTATCATCACCAGTCATGCACACCCCAAGGGCACTATTCCCGACAATACCTTAGTTGAATTTGTTGTTTAAATTTGTGGCTTTGTTTATCAATAAGCAGGGCTGCAAGAATAATTACAATTGAATCGGTTGCAATTATTTAGGAAGCGTAATGTCCTTGCTAAACAACAGCATATTATGTCTGGAACTCTTTCATTTGTAAAACCTGCTGTGTTTCAGACGTTTACCCTACTTCTTTTCTCATTAGTTTTAAAGTTTGTATTTTATTATTGTTAATCTCGCGCTCTTGAATACTTGAGACAGGATTGGGTTCCAGATATTCCAGAGATCCAGAGATTCCTCCCGAACTTTATGCATGAAACAGTAATGATATTGGCACATAAAAAGCCAGATAAAAGGACTTTACACATACACATATAAAGATTGAACTGAAATGACTCATTGTTACTGCCTATAATTCTCACGATCATCTTTTTTCCAGTTCTTATGATTATTTTGTGCTTTATTTTCATTTATTTTTTTCATTACAGTTGCATTAGGGACTGATTATGCTGTATACCGTTGTATGTGTATTGCTCACTGTAAGTCAGTTTTTACTATTTTATTCTGTGTTTTATTTGTGACTTCTGTCTGTGAAAGGTGCTATACTAATAAAAGGTACTTACTTACTAACTTTAAGTCTGTTTTGTACTGTTAAAGTGCGCGGTCTCGGCTGGACAGCAAGATCTTCCAATAAATCAATATGAATACTACAAAAACCTAATTACTATTGTGGATTTCTCTGATTTTGACTTATTTTTGTCATGTGCCAAAGACATTCACCTGTGAAAAAAGTCTATAGGATTGTAAGAAAATCTTAACTGCAAAGACAGAGCTCTGCCGCCCACCGATCCACCCACGTAGCATCCGTTTGGTCCAAGAGGCAACAGGAAATTAACATTCAGTTGTTGAAGACAACACGACCCTCTGTAATTTGGTGAGACAAAATAATCAGGAAACTCAAAGCACCAAATGATAATGTGAACGCTTCATAAAACCTTCTGAGAGCTAGAATGGATTTAATTAAAAACAATGTGTGCTATTAACTGTGGTCTTTTGAGCGCCTCAGACTTGGTATGACAGCGGTATAATGAGTAAATTCTTTGGAAAATTAAACTAAATTCATTGCAAGACCCCCACCAAGGAATTGACCCTTACTAACAACGTTACAGTATGTGACGAGGTCTGCACTAATAGTCATAATTAAGCACTACCCGCCAGCTGTGCTTCTGTGGCCGTAGCTGCCCTGGGGTTGGATGACAGAGATGTGGCTATCAATCTGTACGAATGGCCACTGTCACTATTGAACCTGGCATTTTCTTTAGGTGTAAAAGCTCAAAGATACATTTACTTTATGTAACAAAAGACTGTATAACCCTCCAACGAATTTGATATAGTTTCTGTAGAACTCAATACGTTTGCCCTAAATTAATTTGAGATGGTTTCGAAGGCTAACCAAGGAATTGAGAAATGGCTAAATTCAAAAATTGAGGGAACCTGTGCTGTGCCCGCCTCCAGTCACACCGTGTCCAACAGCGGGTCTTCACACCACTGCGTCGGCACTATCCCATAATAAAGGACCGACAAGAACCCAGTGCCGCCAGTCGCATCTTATGAACTTCAGTCTGCGAAAGGTAAGACGTTGTTGTTGTTGTTGTTGTTGTTGTTGTTGTTGTTGTTGTTGTGTTTCCTCCGCAGAGAAACAGATCCTTTAAAACCCTGGATTCATACACCAACATAACACATTTGACCATAACTGGCCCTTTTACAATGAATGAATAAGTTTAAATAATGAACATTCTCATGAACTTCTCAACAAACAAAGCAGTCCATATATACTTTAAATCCTTCATATGAAAAGCTCTGAAAATACAGCATGACCTCCCGTGACAGAGAAGGCGACAAAAAAAAAAGGGCAAGATAACAACATCTTCTTTCAGTTAGATTCAATTAAATCCACAGTCCATTCATTGAGGATAATGTCAGAAAAAGGCAGGAGTTTTGCTCGCTTGCATAAGATGATAGCTTTTGTGGGAAGAGAATATTAAGGAGGAAGAGAAAGAGTCCTTGGACGACCTCAGGGAGCGGATGACGGCGCAAGTGTGAATCAACAAGTCCACGCTACATACTTTGTGATCGAGCTAATATCCAGGTTTCTCTGTAAAAACGCGTTATGTATTATTAGCCAATTAGCAAAAAAGCAAACCATAATCATTTTTACAGAGCAACAATGATACTCTCCCAATGCGTGCCAATACAGGTCTATCACACCACTTGTTGATTCTGACACTTAAAATGAGAACAGCACAAATTTCAGGGGGAAAAATGTATTAGATTGTGATTTAATTCGTTTTAAAATGAGAAGTCAGTTTAAAACATTAGAAGTAATATCTGAGAGAAGACTGGAATATGGACTCACTGCTGCTGAACTCATACAATGCGCACATTCATTTTGTAGTTGAAATTACAACCCTAAAACTGTATCAGATACACAAAGACAAACAAATACTGGCAATGCATTCACGCAATAAAGGCCAATACCGGCTCTACAATGGAAGTTCATGGAAATCTCTACACTTTTGTCAGAGTTATTGATCATGGGTCACAATATTATCATTATATATTACGACTTATCATTCTATATATGAGAGATGAAACATTGTATTTGGGGCTCAGTGTTTATGATGCGTGCCTTTTCTGTGCACAAGTGGGGAAATGTTTGTTATTCTCTGCTGTAGTGTCGAAAAAGTAAGTTCTACGACTCATAATAGATACAAGCTAAAGTATTTGAGCAATATTCTTTATTTAGTAGAAGGTTTACGATAGGATTTGTCCTGCTTTAGGTTAACGTGTCAGGGACATAAAGTAGTTTAATATCGATTATCGGGATGTTTTCTAGAAATATAATGAACTCACAGAGAGGCCTAGGTCCATCTATCTATCACTAATGCAATAGCAAATACAGATGTTGGCAAATTACGGAAGTGCAACAACCAACAAAGAGCCAAACTGACAACAAAGTCAAATAACATAAGGACTCTTAGCTTACCAAGGTCACCTGTGCCTCAGAAATAATAAATAGTGAGTGATATAACAGTGCTGCTGGCATGCCTTGTTAAAACTCTGCCTGATTAATGTGATACACAATTCATCTAGAACTGTCTTCATGGCCGTCCAAGAGTCAGCGTGTCCAGCCTCTTTTCCTCTCTCTTCCTCTCAAGCTTTCATCCGCCGGCCAGACCGAGGCGCAGGCGAAAGGGCCGGCTTGCTGCTGTCTTTTATGAGTCATCTGAGTCATATATCAGTGTCTATATCTCAGAAATATTAGTCACAAAATAAGAGAAATGAAATACGGTGTAATCCAGCATCCAGGAGAGCGGAGGTGAGACATCCTTTCAGCATCAGCAAGAGACAATATGAATGTTAAAGGTTATGAATAGTACTAAAACTACTACAACTTGTTTCTTACAAGGAATGTTTTGTTGTTGATATATTATTGTTTAGAAATATGGCCGGTCAACATGTTTTCAGTATTGATTTCATGAATCTAAATACTATCTTAATAAAATGGCCCAATTTCTTCCTCCAGAGTCAAAAACTGATCCAAACCACATGTTTTTAATGAGGATCGGCTGGACCTCTCGATAAAAAAAAAAATAGAATATGATTGACAATTAGGCATGACTGAATCTGAATCTAGATTCAAATTGCCCAGCCCTATTCACAAATTGCATTTTTATGCTTGTCCATTTACAATTTACCAACATGTTACAACTTACAATCTATCTACACCAGGCATGTCCAAACTACGGCTTCCTGCCAAGTTGTCAAAAAAAACAAAAAGTAGTACTTTTTACTGTAAAATTTGACAAATTCAATCATGTTGATGTTATAACAACCTAATATTGAAGTTCTAAGTCTTATTAAAGGTGTGGAGGCTCATCAAAACGATGTCAAATGCAAAATTTCGAATGATTCACTTCATTGTTGGGTTGTGTGGCCCTCTGCTCCGTATGAGTTTCAAAATGCGGCCCACTGTGAAAAAAGTTTGGACACACCTGATCGACACCACACCAAAACAAGCTTGCAGTGATGTGGCACAGGTCTCGGGAAAACAACTCCAGACAGTGAACTATAGGGGTCGTCAATATATCGAAATGTTGATAATACTGTGAATGTTGTTTTGAAGACATGCTAAATGTGACTAATTAGTATATTGTTCATAGTAACAAAGGTGATTAAAAGTAAAAATGCAAAAAAGGTTATGTTGGACACTTTCAAATATGGATATATGTTAATATTTCTGCACTTTTGTGATTAATGTCACAAATATTTCACATTTATCTGATAATTAACATCAACTAATATCATCTGACTATTGTTATCAAGATACTCAAGGGAAAGAAAATGTATTTGTTCATCTGAACTAAAGACCAAAAGCATTTTAAAATAGTCCACTTGATAGATAAAGACGGTGGATAGAGTAAACAAACAACACCAGACTGTCATAATTCAGAACTCAAACCCTAATCCAAGCAGATTTACATCAGCCTCGGTCTGCCAACATCTTTAAAAAACTGGAGAACATGATGTCATGATGTTGCATTCCCTCCACTTGCGTTGCCCCGCATTGAAACGGGCCAGAGCCTCTTCCTGTGGGTCACTATGGGCCGTCATCCGTCACTGACAACTTTACAGGTTTATAACGTGGCCGTGGATCTGGGCGAGCGCGCCTCGTCTATTCTCGGAGAATACCAAAGGGGAGACCCAGTGACTGCCTGCCTGACCCCCACCGCGCGGGATCTGACAAGATATCACCACCCGCCACACCGCCAGACAATCCGTGCACTTTGAAAGACAGGACTTTGGTGGGCTGCGATCGCTGCCAATGCCACCTTTGCAAGAGTTAACGCGCTGTCCAAACCCGTGCGTTGACGGTGAACCAAAAAACGCGGAGCTCGTTTGCGGTGGGCAGCTTTATTCCACACTACCCCGCTACTATTTGCACGTCTCAACCCTCTCAAACTTCTATTGACACGAGAGGATCCCCCCCCCCCCCCCCCCCCCAAAACCCCCCCAATGTTTAGTGCCGCGTGTGTACGTGCACCCTGACGCACGCGTAAACACAAACACCAAACCAACGAAACAACACGCCCTGTCCTTTCTTTCATTTCAAACAGCACCGCTTTTGACAATCAATACCTCTCTTTTTTTCCCCCCGAGCAACGCAAGTGCCCTTACCTCTTTCGCTCCCGCTCCCGCTCGTGTCGCGTTCCTTTCCTCCAAAAAAAAAAACTCGAGGTCACGACGAAGAAGCGCGATCAAACCGACGCTTTTCCCCCCCACCCGGTGCCAAGCGAGAACGAGCCGCTTCCCTGCGCTCCCGACGCGCACGCAGCGGTGGCTATACTCCGGCTCCGTGTGCGTGCGTGGATGCGTAAGCGTGAGTGGGAATACTTGAGTGTGACAGCTCATGGAGAGACTGAGCAGAGCGCAGAGGAGAGACCGGGGGGAACTTGGGGGGGAGTTCCCGTCCGCGGCTCGACGGGGCGGGGTAACGCGGTGGACTGACAGCCACGACGCGGCTTTGGCTCCGGGCGGTGATGTCTGCGGCCACGACACAGATTAATAACAGCAGAGACCAACAATTACAGCTACAAGTGCAACGGGACGACACGGGCAAGGCTTTTGGAGACGCGCGACGTCAAGGTCACGTGGTATCTGGCACGCTCGCATATTAAAAGGTGCACTATGTAACTTTTCTGGCCATGTACCTGCTTTGTCTTTTTATTTTTTTTCATTTTATTCAGCTTCTAAATGTGCCCAGTGTAAAACATGACAAATAATAGGCCAATTTCTTTGTATGAGTCTATTTGTCCATAGTCTTAATTTTCAGTTAATATAAATAAATATAATATAAATAAAAATCAATAAAAATCAATTAAAACATTACTACAAACAACAACAAACATCTGATGGTTTCCTCTGAACGAACCTTTTTGTTTAACCTATTCACCTTCTTTTGATGAGTGCTACAGGCCTGTTCTTCCATGGAGATCTTGTATCTATGGATGTTTGTCATTGAGCTTATCCATCTCCATGGAAACAAGCACCACCCATGGCCATGTTACAGGTCAGATCTGGAGTTTGCGCGGCCCACTCACAGTGAGAATGCATGTTTTTCTTAGTATTCTTTAGCAATAAAACACTCTCAGTTGAGTATGCCTAAGATGGATATGGTTAATGTCACACTGTGGAACATTCCAGGCAAAACACTAACCTCTCGACGAAGGCTCTATCTCAAATGAGCAATACAACCTAATTAAAGGCCAATCGAACCCATGAAAAGTCAAATCAAGCTTTTTTTTAATCCTGTTTTCATAAGGTTAAATAAACAACGTAATAATTCAAAGGAAGTCAAAATATTTCAATCAAAATACTGTGTTTTGTGCTGGTCCCAAGCCGTGACATATAAAGAACTGCATCAGGAATAATTTGGGACAGAGATAATTGCGAACCTAATGCCAAACCCCAAGAGCAAAAAGGTTTCAAAGGAAAATGTCAAAAGGGAATATGTTAATTTATCGATGTGAACAGCTTATTGATTTTGGTCAAGAAATGCCAGGCAATTTGGACCTACTCTAAGCCCTAACCTTTATAACATATGAAAAATAGAGAGCCTCTAAGACAGTAAGCTCCATACATAAATGTTCTATTAAACCTTAACAATTCATAATGGCTGACCAATGGGCGAGGCTGAAACTGCATCCTGTTGTATTCTGTGCGCTATAATAATATTGATTTATTTGACTGCCTATAGCTATAACAACCACGCCAACCTCTGTGCTGATGGTATGCCTCGGTCCATGGTAAACTATAAATAAAATATAATATCCTGGAGGGGAAAGCAGCTCTCCGATCAGCGCGAGTGAGTACAGTTTGTGCGGTTCAACTACAATTTGGAGAGGGCTTTGCTGTGTGTTTCTATGGAGACCAGGTACAGGACTGAAGCACAGACTGGAGAGTATTTAAACCAAAAGAAAGCATTTTTTATTTTTTTATTATTTTTGATGAATGAAGGCACAGGCTTTGCACACGCTCCGGACTCGATGACCAGTGAACGTCTTGTCAGCGAACGTTGGCGTGACAGTGACGTTGACAGTGGTCGCCAGCTGCACATTCAGAAACATTCTCATCGCTAATTGGGAGAGGGAAGAGGCACCTTTGGGCAAAACTGTAAAATCCCACAGTGCAGGACGTCTTTTGAACAGTCAGCTTTTTCCTATAAGCGCCGTAAACTGTGGAAATCATTACAGACTGAAATGAAGAGCAGTTCAAAACGTTCTCCTCCGGGTTCAAGTCTTGGCTGAGAACAAACCAAAACTATTCTACCCATAAATAAATAAATAGAGTATGAGGGTGAATGATCTACACTGATGTAATAATTAATATATCTTTAATGAGGACACAGGCTTCATTAAAGCTAGGCACATGCTCAAGACAATAAAAAAGAAAAGAAAATATTGTTTTAATGTATTAATGAATGAATGAATCAATAAATCATCAGTTCCTGTTTTGTTCATCTTGTCTTCTTAATTAGAATTTTTTTGTTTCTTCTATATCAGATAATAGATAAGATATTTAGATTTAGGTAAATTGGTGAACTCTCCAATGATCAAAGGCACCAACCAAATAAAACCATGAACAAGGGGAAGAGGCAAACAGAATATAGAATGTGAAACAATGGAGTTTGAGTTGTCTACTCAAGATATTCATTCCAAGTCACTTACAATGTCAGATCTGATAGAATCAATACTCACAAATCATTTCATCCAAACTCTAAATACAGTGTATCTCAACCTGTTCACACTACCTGGTCTAACATTTGTCTTCCAAGTACCACCAGCATTATACACTAAATTATGCATCGAATGGGTACAAAAATTCAACACTGCAAAATAGTTATCATTAATTCATTACTGAGGAATACATTTAATTTAAGTAATTCAAATAAAAATGAAAAATAAACTGTAAAACGGCAGTGGATTAGGCTGAATCATGATTAATGCCAAGTAACTAACTATTTAAATAATTGTCAACTCAGTCATTAATTGCATAATCATTATCTGGACAATACACAGACTCCAAAACCTGCCATGAGCTGAGAAAAGAGGTTTTATGACTCAGACAGAGCAGGATTTACATCAAAACGACACAAGAAACGTGTTCAATTTGTAGTTATATAGAAAAAACGATGTTGTTGTAAATTTACTCTGAAAAGATGATGTCAAGCAGCATCTCTTTAGCTTCATCTCGGTCAAATGTTGTCAAAAATCTCACATTCACGTGCCGTTCGCAATGCAAACAACTAATCGGTTAATCGAAAGGACAACCTGCAGATGAAACGATTGCCAACCAGAATCGTTAGTCGCATCAGGCGTACCACCAAAAGGATGCGTACCACAGTTTGAGGAACACCAAGGCAGATGGAATATATGACATACTTACGAGTTCCACTTAACTTCTTCTCTAACATGCTTTACAGACAGCGACGACACGACCCCCCCCCCCCCCACGACGCGCCCGCCCCCCCCCCATGTGCATCCAGCATTATTTCCTTCTGTTATTGGATCCACACTGGCGCCACCGGACCGCTCACTTAAAGCCAAACGGGTCCAAAAAACACGGAGCCCGCGGTTGTTACGTGACGCCCCGGGGTGTGAAGTTACGCCTTGATGAGTGAAAGCGAGTCGGGATGATGGACGGGGCGTGATGGGATGATTTGGGAGGCGAAGTGGCACCTAGCAGAGCCCCATCTCCAAATTCAGCCGGAATGCATCTCCTGTAACAACGTAAACGATCACAAGACTCCAATCACATTACGGCTGCTGTTTGTGTCTGCGGCAGGAGCATCAAAATGTCATCTGTCTGACGCTGGGAACTTAAAGAGGTACATATAGCGCGTACACAGAAAACAAGAAGGCCAACGACGTCAAGGCAACACCTTTTCATGAGCGAAAAAGATCTGAGGAAAGTAGCAGTTGTGCAGTGGTGGAAGAAGAAGTACTTCATTTTGTTACATAAGTAAAAGTGCAGATGCAAGAGCAAAATTAAAAGTATCACATACAAAAATCTATAAGTAACAGTATTCCGAGACACCTCTTATGCTGGCAATGTCAAATAAATATTCATGTCAGCAAAATTGTTAAATTGAATTAATAGAAGTGATGGTTTTTGTGATTTCTGTCTTGTTTTTGTGATTTTAATGCATTTTTTTACCCTGCTGTGTGAAGCACTACTACTTAAGAACGTTTTTAAAATGTTACGTTTATTAAGTATTTGATGCAGATTTTTGGTAGCTCAACTTAAACTCAAAATCTTTGGGCAGAAAGTCGCCATGAACTTGCTAAAAATAATCCCTCATAAAGTACTTTTTACTTTTTAGTCCTTTTCAAAAAGTGTGGAGTACAGATAACTGCTCTCAGATGTCGTGAAGTAAAAGTAGAACATATCCACTGTGAAAATGATTTAAGTAAAGTACAGATATCTAAATACATATCTTAAGCATAGTCGTTTTACTTGTTTACGTTGTACTTCATTACTTCCCTCCACTGCAGTAGTGTGACGGCAAGATATTGTGTAAGAGTAAAATTAAAAAGAGCAGATAAACTTGACAGAACTGTGAAATTGCGGTGTACGGCAAAGTACAATAAAGTATTCAGAAGAACTGGTTAAGAAGAACTGCATACTGCATTTTTTACTTTGACTATTCAGAAATGTTTAATGCTGTCAGTGAACAAAAAAATCACAAACTAGGATCTTTTCCAGGGATAACGTGGAACATAAAACAATGAATATCTTGTAATAATAGTAAAAAATATATAAACTTTGGATGAAATGGAGGCATGCAACAAATGTGTAAAAATCCCCAAAATAGGTTTAAATACTATATGTGCTGCTACATCAAATACAATCACTGCTACTGCACAAGTTACTTTACTCTTTACAACTATAATGTTCATCACACTAATACAAAACTTAACACTTAACAACAAATGCACAGAAATAACTCCAATAACTTATTTGCTTTACTATTTCCCTTCGTTTACTTTCTAACTTTATCATTGCCGATAGATCGATGAAAACATGAATTACACATCGCTACACAAGTTGGAGCGAAGCAAGAGGGCAGCTCGAAGTCGCCCCAAACATTTTCAGGGCCCTTACATAACGATCTCTGATAACACATGGCAAAATACAGACTGGCGGAGTCTAATTTAGCCTCCATGCCTGGGAACAGCGCCCTGATCCGCAGACATGTATTGAAACCAAAGACACACCAACGCCATGTGATGTTTCTGTGCCTCGTCTATAGAAGTTGTTGTCAGTTGGACTTTGACGCCTATTCCCAGTATTATTTATTAATGTGTGCGTGCATTTATACTTTCCAGCAATGCGTTTAGTGATATAAAGTAACATACAACGCGTGTGGCAAATGTTAAAGCAACATCTTGTACAAAAGATTGATCTAATGTGTTCAAAATAATAAACTAATGACTAGTACTTTGCGTAGTTCTTTTCATGCGTAATTTATAGTACAATTTTGGTGGCAATACTTGTAACTGAGTACATTTTTAAGCATGTAGCTGTACTTTTACTTCATTCAGTACTGTTTCCACTGCATTATAATGTGTAAGTCAACTCAGGTTTCTGCAGATGTGAAAGAACTTGCTAGATTCGTTCAATGTAGGTGGTACCAATGTCAGAGCAAACTGTATTATGTAGTGTGAATGGACAAAACATTCTTTTTGTAAGCTAAGGAAATAGATTGTTGAAATAAATACATTTTTCACTAGTCCTTTGTTCCCATTGTTAGTTGAGAATAAGCAAGTTTGGGGTTTGGTTTCAATGCAAACTGCCGACTTTGTGTACTTGTCTTTGTCTGATGTTTTAGCTCAGAAATAAGAAACGCATATCGACTCCAAAAGTTCAGGACATCCTGATCTGGAGCTGCGAAGCCGAGCTGAAAATGATTTATTGGAGTACGCGCGGCAAAATAAGAATAGTATTTTTAGCGACTGTGGATAAAATGAACTGATTTCTGAGTATATTGTTTTAACTTTATAACACATTGGTTTGGTTAGTCGTACTCGAACTTCTCACACCGAGTACCAGGAAAATGTTGGGCCTTTTGCGTATCACCAGATCTAAACCAGATCCAAAACCGGACTCTTCTAGGTCTAAACGAGGGCTAAAATCTAAAATAAGGACTAACCAGGACTGAGAAAAATGGGGCTTAAGTTGACGTTAAATTCAGCAAATTGAGGTGGGTTTTTTTTGGCTATTGACTATATTAGACTTATTTCAAGCTCTTTTGGACCGGTTTAATATATTTTTAACTTGAAATGAGAAGAATACCAGGTTCAAATGACTGTATCCGTACGTAGATTTGTATTGCAGCGTTAAAACAAGCGGACAAAAACACTACACAGTTCACAGTAACATCAGACACAAATGCTTCCACTTTCTGCATAAAAAACACACAACTCAATTACAGTGCAAATAAGTATAAGTCAACATGTGTATAATAAAAAATAAATAAACGCTTAACAAGCTTGAGCAAATTAGGTAGAATCTATGTGAATGTAAATTAAATTAACTAAACGTCTGTGCTGCAATGTTTATCTCAAATCTATATTACACGGAAAATCTACTTCATTAGTCAACAGAACATACTGTTGTTTTTGTATTCTATTTTTTTTTTCTTTGGTTTGCTTTGAATATTTCACAGTATGGCAGGAAATGTATCTATCTTCACAGAGACAAGACACTGACGCCTGGTTTTGAGAAATAAAACGCCTGTCAGGGAATGAACACAAGGCAGATAAGTTTAACTCTTGCAGAAAAGTTACATAGTGCACCTTATATTGTATTTTTCTGTATATTTCTTATAGTGTGGTGAAAGGAGAGCGGAGAAGAGACAAAAAACAGCCGTTGGAGGTGGTGACATATTGTGACAGATTTGAGCAGGTAGCATCACTCGTCACCTCTGACACATGGAGCCACATACATTCACATACGTGTAACCTCAAAACAAGACACCTGGATGTGAGCCACCGCCGAGACCCTGCCAGAAATAAAGCCACATACACATTTCGGTCCAAGGACAAATGGGTCAAAGAGCCTCAGCTGTCTGCAAATGTTTCTGGCTGGCATCCGCGAACACAAAGCCCCAATTAATAACCGCATGGCCTGCAAATGCGTTTTTAAAAGGTGCCAGCTCGCCCGCTTATGAGCTTGTGTTCGAGTAATTAGCAGCTTGTTCACAACATCTGCATCATTGTGTCAGACGAACTCCACTGACATGCACTGACTTGGTGGCGAAAAAGGGCTATTTTAGAAAGAGACGCCACTTTCTGAAATGTAGAAAAAGACACGCACATCCAAAAGTGTATTAAATCTGTGAGCTGAGTCATGAGCTTGTATCAAAGTTAAAAGACAAAAATCCTCGTTCCGGACCACAAGCCCTTTTTCAGATCATTTTTTTGAACCCCAAGAATACATTTGTCAATAATCCATGTATAATGCATATACTAATCATATGCAGTACTGTAACATAAGTTGGATCACCACAGGTACAGTGCACTGAAGTCCCTTTATCTGCTGTTTGGTCTGTCCTGCTGCACTGCTCATAACATGGACAGAGCCAATGCTTGTACATAATAGTGATGTAGTGCTATATTTTAAATGTGCCTGCACAGAGTTGTGTTAGATATTTTTAATAGTCATTAATTCAGGTTTTCATCTGTATTCTCCTGCTGTTCTTGAACTGTGCGTTGCAACCCTGAACTTTCCCCATTGTGAGACAAATAAAGGTTCTATTTAAGCTCAACTGAAATACTCAATTCATGACAAATATTCTCTTTAGTTGCCAGATTGACAACGGTTTCAACTCTGTCAAATTATTCTATACATTTATTTATTTCAGTCATGTTCAATTTAGTCCTGGCCTTGACCTGGTTTAATCCTTAGTTCCTGGTTCTGTTCAGAAAATATACAGTGCTTTTGCCTCTCAACCAATCACCCTTTAAGACATTTTTACAGTGAAAGTGGCTTTCTGCCCCATATCCACCAGCGCCACAGCAGCAGAACCACCAGCCTCATCATCTCTTCCTCGTCACTGATTGCCATTGATGCAATGTGAACAAGCGTCTCAGAAACCAACCTATATAATCTACCTTTATTGCGGCGCGTCTCGGGTGTAACCAGTTTATCCATTCAAATAAGTCTCCATTACACCTCACTCGTCTGTCTGTCTTTAATCTGCCCGTTCTGAAACACATTCTACTCTGCTGCGTGTATTTCGCTGTTCAGTAACTTGAAACCACAATGGACGCTCCTGGCCAGTGGTTTCATAGATTTGCATATGCTGTAACTAAAAATATGGACAGCTGCAATTTGATCAGCGACAGTCTGTGGTTGGGGTTTGTGGTAAATCCTTTGAGTTCAATTTGTAGCTTCAGCTCCTCCGAGATGTAAAGATCATTTGGTCGAGACAGCGTGAGGGAGAGAGTGGAAAAGAAAGAAGGAGAGGGGGAGATGGATGAAGAAAGAGAGTGAGATAATGAGAGGGGGGGGTGAGAGACGGAGAAGAAGAAAAGAAACGAGATGGAAGAAAAGGGAGGAGAAAAGGAGAATGGGAGAGAGAGAAAGGCAAAGAGAAACGGAGGAGGAGAAATAGTGGGTGGGAGACAGAGCGAAAGAAAGAGGAACTGAAGGGAGAAAGGGGGGAGAATAGAGGTGGAAAAAGAAAGAGGGAGAGAAAGAGAACAGGGAGACCGTTAACAAGAGAGAGGGAAGAGAAAGGGAAAGAGAGAGAGCGAAAGGCATAGAAATGGTAACAAAGGGGAGCAGAGAGAAAGAACCTAAAAAAGGGAATTAGAGAGGGAGAGAGAGAAAGAGAAGGACGGGAGAGAGCGAGATAGTACGGGGGGAAGGGAAGGAGAGAGGGAAGAAAAGGTAAAGGGGGAGAGAGCGAGGCTGAGAGAGGAAAAGAAAGAGGAATGGAAAGAAATAGAGAAAATGAAGTGAGAAAGGGAAGGAGAATGTGAGAGGGAGAGAGAAAGAGAAAGGGAAGGAGAGAGGAGAGAGAAAGGGTGAGAGGGAAATGGGAGAAAGGGAGGCAGAATGGCAAGAAAAGAGTAATAAAGAGAGGTAGAAAGGGAAGGAGAGTGGAGAGAAAAAGAAAGAGGGACAGAAAGAGGGAATGGGGAGAGAGGAAGAGAGAACGAGACATAGAAAAGAGAGGGAAAGAGAGACAGAGGGGGAAGAGGAGGACTTGGAGATGTGCAGCAGTCAGTGGTTTTGGAGACAGGAAGAGGCAGCGGCTGTGGCAGCGGTGGAGGCTGGTTTGGACAGCTGGTGTCATGTAACGCTCTAATAAAACTCTGTCTAACACACACAGGAAGATCGCGCTCCTCGCACACACAGACGCAGAGGCTAATTACAGAACAGACGTGTAAGTGAGACGAGCATGACACACCTGCGATAAAAACGTGCAAAGAAGTTATTAATTGCATATGTTTCCTTGTACAATCGTTTACACATAAGGTCCTCTGTATGCAACTTATCCTTTAATACGAGATGCAGAGACAGAAGACCCAGAAGACACATATTAGGGGGCTGCTTATGTGCGTGTTTTAGGTTAAATGTAGGTTATGTCGAATTTGTATTTTCATATTTCATAAGCATGACCTAAACATGTTCTCAGAGTTCTTAATTACATGCTGATGTTTGGTGTATTGGTTCTCAAGTCCAATCAGAAAGCAGAGTGAGCCTCACATTTCGGGCTGCCAGATCCACGATACAACTGAAGCCCGTAGAAGAAAATGAAAAAAAAAAAAAAGAAGACATTTCTGAACGGAGAAGGAGACCAGCTTGCACCTATCTGCAGGTTAAGGCACAGTCAAAACAAGTTCGGATGTGATTGTAGTACCTTTTTTTTCGTTAAGTTTGAGACATTTGAGACAGGGACAGTGCACAATAGACATTAACAGGAGACGCATTGTACCAGGTGGTAGCTCGAGTGCTAATTTGCGCATACTGATGTCATGCTGATGTCTAATGAGGAGCCTATTGTACATGTTTCAGTGGCAGTGGAAATCGGAGTGTGGAAACCTATGCAGACACAGGGAGAACATGCAAAACTCCAGTTGAATTGACTTATTGAAACGTTTTTCGCAGTGCAGCATTATTACTTATCTATCAGGAATTTCTTTCAATTACATGTGCTTTGATTGCAAAGACAAAAGACGTTCTTACTAGGAGTGGGGTCGCCTCTCCACGGATCTGACATGTAACCGTATGCAATAATATCTCCACGGAGTACTAGAAAAGTCACATATACTGCATTTTACACTCCATTGGCAGATAATTTAAATTGATATAATAAGATAACGAGTCGGCATTACTCTCTAGAGCCTTGATCAAAATCTGGGTTCTGGTTTGCTAAGAACATTTCCATAACCTATAAATCCTCATAGTGAAGCCATTTACAAAGTTTGAGTAATCCTGCATCTTCACTAGTCACTGCTCACACTCTCACAGTCTGCACCACAACAGCTGTCTCTTGTCACGTTCCACAGCAGCTGAAAAAGAAGAAAAATGGGTGGGGGACTTTAAAACACCAGGCTTGGCTCCTCTTGGCCATGGGGTATATCCCGTCCAGAAAGGGGGGTTTGGTGCGGGGTTTGTGGGGAACATCAGGATTACATTAGGAACACGGAGGGTCCCGGGACTGAGAACGGGCGTTGGTCGTGTTTGAGTAATGGGACGTTACAAGTAAAATCTCATGTTGGACTTTATGCTGTTTATGTTGTATTTACAGTGGGCGTATTGCTTCAAATATGTTTTAATAAACTGTTTATGCTCGCTTACACAGCAGGTGTGACTTTAACAAGCTTTCACTGGCCATACAAATGTTGAGCATTGCTACGAGACAAAGTATTGCCAGTCAAGTGATAGCGTGGTCTTATAAACAGAAGGTTGGCGCAAACTGTTTCTGTGTTTTTAGGCAAGACACTTCACTCACCGTTAGTCAACCTTATACTTCCCGTATGGAAATTCCTAAATGAGCCGCACGCAGAGCAGCAGAGAAGATGTTGGCAGTATTAATAGTCTGAGCGCTTCATGCGGCTGCAGACAGCAGAAATCTGCGCTAGCTGCCAAGAAATCCCGCTCATTTCCGCGCGGACCGTCCGCGTAGTTACAAATTTGTCCCTGACACTGACGCGGCCCTTCGCGACATCGAGGACGCATAAAGTGAGCTTTAGGTCACCTGTGACCATGAGACCAGTATTTCAATATACATTATTTACTGAGGCATCATAAATAGTAAAAACGCAGAAAGTTCCTGTTCTTTTCAAAGACATTTGAAAGTGTTGGACATGTTTAAGGTGAACGATTTGACTTAATGAGATTATATGGTAATACCAGGTGGGCAGCAGTGGCTCTAGTGCAGTGGTTCTGGGCAAGACATTTTACCCACATTGCTTCTCATATTATATGTATAGGTATCAGGGTTTATTAAATAAAAAACTATAACCTGTACTATACATTGACATCATGAAATCACACTTTAGATGATCAAAAAACATGTAATAGTAACTATACTGGTCAAAAAGGACTGCTGAAAGAATAAATATATGCAATTAACAACATTTATACTTCACACATTACTTGATTAAATTATTCAAATGAACATGATTTGTGCCACTGTCGTTTCCTCGGAGTCTAAAGGAAACCCTGATGTAAAACCTTTCCAAATCATTGAACTAACATGATTCTAGCCGAACTCCCACAATTGTCTAACCACACCTCCTCCTCCTGGTATTGTAAAATTGCCAATTACTGTATATCGTCTCGTTCAAACACTGCGTCTCTGTCCTTCAGTTCAAAGTTCACCGTTGAGGCATGCAGCGTTTCCACATCAGTCCTGATTTAACTGTTGACCTTTTGACCTCTCTACACAGACCCATTGCCATTCAGCCAAACAAATTCCAGCTCTTTCCTGCTGCATATTGTGGGATGCAATGGAAAACTTGAGCACAGCACAGTATGAGCTGTTGGTGGTAATGGAAAGATTCTAGAGAGAAATTTGAAGGGAGGGCAAGACAAAAAAGAGAATTTATGAATTTTGGGAGTAAATGAAAGTAAGGAAACTTTCTCTCCCACATGCGCAAGTAAATCAACGTGTCCACCTGTCTGCTGATCTGGAGCTGTGGCCAGGCTGAACATCGGAAAAAGGATTGTGTACAAATGCACAGACAAAGCTAATTCCAACATTAAAATTCACATAAACTTTGTGATTTAAAATTATTTCGATGATTTTGATTTTATTTCAAGCTAAATTATTCTCCAGTACAGTAATATTTTGATGTTTAAGGCTATTAATGGTGAACTGTGCAACTCCAACAAACTTCTTGACCACATGGAGCTGTTATTGCTTTGTCTGGAATGTTCCGCAGCATTGCTTTTAACCAGTATATATCCATGGAGAAAAGCATGTGACGCCTCCAAGCCAAGTTACAGTTAGAGTCAGATCTATGGAGAGGCAGTCTCACTGACGGAAAATGCATGATTTTACTGTATTTTTAGCCTGTGAAAACACCGACTCAAGACGATAAAAGCAAGACAGACAAGTTTAATGCCATACTGGGGGACATTCCAGCCAAAGAAAGTGGTGGCAGACCCTCCACTAGAAAGGTACATAGTGCAGCTTTAAGACAAAAATATAGTAGTGTTATAGTTTATATATAGTTACAGTCAACTTATGATAAGTCAACAATATTACTCCAGATACTGTTTAGTTTAAATTGAAACGACTAAAACAGAATTTATGTTCTGAATATGAATTAAGCAGTATAAGAAGTGAAAAAGATTACACTTGTGCAGCTAAATCATTTTATCCACCTGTTGTTTTCTCTCATATAGAAAGACCAAAAAAAAAGACTGTAAGCTATATCACAGTTGGCGTCCATACAGATACAAATCACTGTCTTTTTACCGCTGGCTGTAAATGAAACACGTTGCTCAGTGACTCAGAACCACCGTCAAATGAAATGCATTTGTGCTTATGAAGCGGCGGTGATGTAATGACAGGCCGTGGATATAATGGGAGTCAATTTAAAGAGCCTAAAGTGGTTTTAATTGACAGTCATTTTGGATAATTTTCTCCTTGTCCTTTTGGAAAATTCACACACTTTGAGAACAAGAACATGCAGAAAGAAGTAAATGGTCTGACTCAATCGTTTTTGGGTTGACTGTATCTTACTGTGAAGTGTGGGCATAGTAGAGCCTATGATTATACAACTAGAGGTTTAAATACTCAACTATGGGCAATGACGTCTGAGAAAATAATGTTTAAAATGCTTACACAAAGCAATAATGTCGTTTTTGTGAGAAACATCTTGCAATTGACTTTAAATAGTGCCAATTTAAAAAAAACTGCAATTATTTAGTCTTACCTGGTTAAATAAAGGTTAAAAAAAAAGTAATGTAAGTAGCACATGAGATGTCCTAGTGAAACCTGACAACCCCTTGTAGTTTAGACGTGTGCAATGTGTTCTGAAAAAGAGATGGTCTTCTTTCAAATGTTCGTACCCCTGGATGTGCTTAAAATGTGCACTTTGAAAAGAGTCCTTCAATTACAATTACAGCTGCAATTCTTGAAAAAAATTAAATAAAATAAAATAGCAGACATATTTTTCTAAAATCAACCACAGATTGTTGAAGTTTTAATATAATATGAAATGCTCAATTCCGCAGCTCTGCTACTTTATCTTGAAATATAAAGGAGTATCCAGTCTCTGTTTAATTTTGTTTAAAGTGTAAAATTGTCTGTTCCATTTGAGCCTTTACAAACCTCTGAAATTCAGCTTAGCAGCAAAGATCTCTGTCAACTCTCAAAGTTGATGCTTTTTGTGAGAATCTTGATACATACGCACATTTGTCAAGTTTGCACGGCCACTGCTGCATGTCGTGTTGTATGTACTTGGTGTTGCAAATGTGGCAGTATTGTGTGTACTTGGTATTGCAAATGTGGCAATAGAACTGTCTTTTATCAATTTTGTGTGTCTGTGTGTCAATAAAGGTTAATCTGATCTAAATACATACATACAACTATTCACAACTGTTAAAGAAAGAAAGTTCAGTATTATTTGTTATGTGCGGTAATGGTTAATGGTTGATGTATTTTTGTTTTTGCACAAACAGTTGGAAAATATTCTAGATTTCACCAAGAGGACTGTTCCTTGTCCAATTACTGCTAAACGGGATCTGAAATACCACCAGAAGAGCGAGGCTTTGGTCCTGGTGTGCATGGGCCACGCGTCACAAACAAACAGCAGGTTGTTCTTTGTTCCTTCGGATACAGAGCCAGAGGAAAACCAACTGTTCTCCACGGCATTCCTGAGCACCACAAAGCTTCACTGTCATCGCAGCGTGTGGGGCGGTCACGCAGAGTGGCCCAGAAAGGCACAGGTGGGGCAGGCTTTGACAAATATTTCACATTTCAAAACACTCCAAATGTTTCCCTGCTTGTTCGCAGCTCAATTAAACTGCAAAATCACAATGTATTAAGATATGAGATGTGATAACCTTCATTTTTCCAGCAAATGAATAAAATGCCGGAGTAGAAAATATAAAAAATATCAAAACTATGCAAGCTATTTAGGTCATATTCATATAGCATTTGAACGTTTATTCTTTATACAAGAGTAAGAAAACACAGTTGTTATACTGAACCTGGGAATAACGGGTACAAAGTTAGATATAAAAATTCCAGATCATTAAAGTTGCACTATGTAACTATTCTGGGTCGCCTCGATGGAAAATGTTCAGATCTGTGGAGAGGTGCGTGCTTTTGCAGGTATTTTTTGAGCAAACAAGACAGATAAGTGCTGCATCCGCACCTTTAACTCTTGAATCTATCACATTGTTAAAAAGGCAGAAAACGGCGCTTACTCGAGCTACCCAGAAGCCTGTTGGTGTCAGCCACATTTCTGTTGCACCAATATTTATTTGTCGAAACAGATGCCAGATTTAGTGCGCCTGTTAGTCACATTCAGATAATGGTATTCACAGAGGTGTTACTGTCTCGCAAGTGACAACAAGAAGAATGTCTGCGGTCGGAAAGAGAGAAACAGAGAGGAGAAACATGCAGCTTTCACATTTAGAGATGGTCTAAAGCAGGCATGTCCAAACTACGGCCCGGGGGCCAAATGCGGCCCTCAGACCAATTTTTGTTGGCCCTCCGGCTTCCCGCTAATTTAGTTGAAACAAAAAAAAGTGATACTTTGTACTGGAAAAATTGGGAAAATTCAAGCATTTTGATGTTATACCAACCCAATATTAATGTTCCAAGTCTTATTAAAGGTGTGGAGGCTACATCGAAGACTATGTCAAATGTAAAATTTAGAATTATTCACGTCATTGTCGGGTTGTCTGTGGCCCTCTGCTCCGTATAAGTATCAAAATGCGGCCCTCGGTGAAGAAAGTTTGGACACCCCTGGTCTAAAGCTTTCATTCATCAAAGCATGGGGCTGTTTTAGAAAATAAACTGCTAAAATGGGCATACAAAATTTTAAAAAGTGTACAGTTTTCTCCAACAAATGAGAAGATAAGTCACTCATTAAAACCGATAGCAGACTTTTTGGAGCTTTTATAATGGTTTTCCGGTTGCATTTAACCACATGAAGTTGTATTTAGAGTGATTCATGAATGTTTGAGTGCGATTATTATTATTATTATTATTATTATTTATTGTTTTATGTTGCAACGTACCGCCAAAGCAAGTTCCTAGTTTGTGTGTTTTTGTTCACTGACAATGGCAATAAAACTTTTCTGATTCTGATTCTTTATTCTCCCGCATTCAAGACATCATTACTCCAAAAATTCATGTTTTCACTGATCCCAAAACACACCCACTGCTCTGATATTATTTTTTTTTGTTGACACACACAGGATTCAGCAGTGTTGTGTGGCCGTTTTAGCTCAAATGAGGAAAAACATCGTCATCGTGGTTCGGCAGTATAAAAGGGCTACAGTTTTTAATCCAGGAGCCAGCTGGTTTGGATTAATATTGCAATTTAAACTGTCCTAAATGTAAAACAATAATCCACAGGTGTTATAGACTATAACTACAGCAGAAAAAGATTTTTAAAAAATCTCAGTTTGTGTTGAGCAAATTTAGGCAATTTCATCCCAATCAATATGCCAGAAAAGTAAGAGTGAAGTTCTTTTATTTATCAGGTTGTTGTTTGGTCATGGTGTCAATAATCATGAATAATCTCGTAACTGTGATATATTTCTTTTCCAGAAGCTTAACCGTAACATAGTTTTTACTTAGAGACCAGAATACGAGCAGAAAATTTGACAAACTTGAAACCAAATCTTGAATAATTATGCCAACGAGTAAAAAAAAAAAAAAGAAACTACAGAACTGAAACTACTAATCAAACATAAATTGTGACGTTTCTGTCATTTTTACTCGTAGATGCCAAACCGGTGCATTCTATGTGGTTTATTGACCTTTGAGAAATGTCTAAAGCTTGTAATGAGAGCAAATGTCTCGTTTCTGTTCCGTGCGTCTGGTTGAATGAATGACCATAAGTACATTTCCAGTCAGCGACACCAGACCCCCCCCGCCCCCCCCCCTCCCTCCTTCTCTGCCCTCCGTAGACGCAGACTGGAGCCAGACCCTCCGTCCAGGGACCAGGGGGAATTTTAATGCCCCCTTCTCCCTTTGCCCTGCCCCGCTCTGCCCCGCGCATTCAGGGAACACTGTATATCACATTAACGTTTACAATTCAGGGTATTCTGCTGACGCACGGGTTTAGAGGGATTTTTGGAAGGGGAAAGGAGAGAGAGCGGAAGGAGGGGTAAGAAGAGGGAAGAAAGGAGAGAGAGAGAGGAGCTTTGAAGGAAGAGAAGGGGAAGAGAGGGGAGAGAGCGAGTGAAGAGACTGAAAGAAGAGAGAGAAGAAAGAGTTGGGAGAGGAAAAAGAGAGAAGGAGAATTGCTAAAGGAAAGAAACAGAAGGGGAGAAAGGATAGAAAAGAGATAGTGATGAAAGAGAACAAGGAGAGAAAGGGGGAGAGATAGATGAGGGGAAGCTACAGGAAAGAGAAAAGAAAGAAAGAGAGAGTGAGTTAAAGTGGAAAGAAGAGAGAGAGAAATTAAGGGGAAGATAAATGGAGCGAGAGAGAGGACAAAGGTGAAAGAAAAAGGGGGAGGGAGTTGGAAGAGGAAAGAGAGGGGAGGAGAGAAGATAAAAGGGTAGAGTAGCAAAGAGAGAAGAGGGTCCTACAGAATGAGAGGAGAGGGGGAGTGAGTAGAGAGATGGCTGAAGGTTAAGTAGAAAGAGATATGTGGAAGTGAAGAGACAGGTCTATAGAGGAAAGATGAGAGAGGATTTAGAGGAATAAAGAGAACAGGATTGAGAGAGGTCAAAGGTGAAAGAACAAAGAGAGAAAGTAGATCGAGGGGAAAGAGTTGGGAGTGGAAAGCGAGAGGGAGGAGAGAGGAAGTCGTGAAGAGAGGACACTACAGGAAAGAGAACGAGGCAGTAGAGAGAGAAACGATGGAAGACAGCGGGGGGGAAAGGGGAACGCAGAGAGAGGGGAGGAAGAGAGAAGAGAGAAAGAGGGGATATGAGAGAATCCGAGCGAATGAAGAAAGAGAGGACGGGAGAAGAAAGAGTCGAAAGCGGAAAGAGAGAGAGGAGGAGATACGAGGGGAGATGGGGGAGACGGAGTTTGCGTGCGGAGCCAAACAGGGACCACTTGAGCGTGTAACTTTGCCCCCCCCCCCGAAGGATTGAGTTGAATTGAGATGACTGTAAGAAGTTTAAGTTCTTCTCTCTTCAGAGGAAACCGCGGCAGGTTAATGAGGGGTTTAGTGACGGGGGCGATCGAGTCCTACGGGTTTGACTTACCGTAGAAAAACAACTGGGTTAATCAAAAAAGTTCATCGAAAGTTCAATAGAGACAGTTCTGAGCGTCCAAACACACATTACATAGTGGGCAACATGTGAGGTCTATGTGGGCTTACGTGGGCTTCCAATACGGGCCCTAAGTGGGTTCCATATGAGTCCTACATGAGTTTGCCCACGTTCAGTCTAAGTGAGGTTTATGTGAGTCCCATCTGAGCAGGCAAAACCCACATAGGCCCTACTTTACGTCTCAAATCGAATGCCTGTTTTTAGACTGTTAAACTATTCGAGTGTGCGGAGTGAACAAAGACCACTCAAACAATGGAACGCACTGCCCCTCGGTTAATCCTCACTGAGACAAAAGATTCACACTCAACAATCAGACTGAAATAAAAGCAGAGAAACACTTCCTTAATGTTGCCACTCACAGTCAGAATGTCGAGGAGCATTTCTGAAAATAGATGGATAGACAAATAACTTATTAAAACAATGACATTATTTCTCGGTCGTTTTTAGTCATGAAACGTTGTCATCAGTACTTTCAAACGCATAAATATTCACACGAAACTAGCTCCTACAAGCGACCTAAACCTAAACAGAAAAATTGTCTTTGCAGAGCAGCTCATTCGCCATATCTCAGGGAATTCTCTGGATATCTGACAGATCCGTGGATAAATCTTGTACTATCCGCAACCACAAATCAGATTACACGGGTCTCTCTGTACATAGAGCCTTGCCACCACATACTGTAACATTCACGCAATCTATTGTGCATGACTTTATTTATGTGTTTTAATAATTTGCTATGTATATATAATGCACTTTTTACATAATATTTTCTGAAAGTATTTGCTGAAACATTTACATTACAACTAATAACTTCTGACAGAATATTATGATACATTTTACGGAAAGAATTTTATATAGTTATTACAGTATATTTACGTAAAATAAACAACAATCCGTAAGTTTTAGAACAATATTCAGTGTTTGTTACAAATGATAATCGTAAAAGTGACTTACTATTTAAAATGTTACAAGATATATGGGGCCCACATACTATGTTGGCTGAGATCTTACATTCCAGATGACCATGTTTCCTATATTTAGCAGTGTGAATCAGACGACGTCTCACATTTGATTGATAAGATTAGTGACAGGTTATCAGGTTGTTTCACAGCTTTACTAACTCTATGGACGTTTTTATGGCTCTTAATTTCAATTCTGTGGTCCTCAATATATTGCACATGAAATAAAAATGCGTCACTATTTTCAAACATCACTTTGTAAAGTCTCTACATTCATATTTACAGTGTTTTTGTTTTTTTGTTTTTATTCCCAGAACAGTGAATATTTAAATAGCATTCATTAAAAACAAAGAATATTGACGCTGTGTATTTACATAGGCATGGCTATAAGGTTTATTACTTTTTTATGTTATGGTTTCTATCATCTATTAACTATTTCACTTCTTCAGAAGATATGTCATTTTCAATTATTCCTATGGCAACGGTCCTAATTTTTGTATCACTTGAAACCCATGAATTTGTTGGATTGACAACCCAAATCACTGACAGCCAAAATAAGCTGCCATATTTCTGTAAAGTAAAATATTCCTTAATCATTTTTGTTTTTTTGTGGTGTGACAATGAATTGGGTAAGACTTTCGGCAAATGTTCAAGAACGGTAATCGAACCCACAACAGCTCAGTGTTAGCGCCCATGCATGCGCCTTAACCACGCCACGTAAACCAGTTTTCAGAAGTCATTTGTCTGGCCTGTATCTTCACCACATCTCCAGCCTCGGTCTTTATCTGGGGCCCCGTTTTGGCTCGGTCTGGTGGCTGTGTTTTGGAAAACTGGTCCAGGGCTCTCGTGTTTGTTTACGATTTCGCTTTGAGCCCCCTCAGGGACACACTGGTCCCTTTAACCCGTGGGAAGAGACGGGGCAATAAATAGCATCAAACGTCAAAGCCAAACGAGCCAATGCTGTACAGTTTGTCTATTTAATTGTTTGATTCAGAAATGATTTGAAAAAGTGTATATTAATGTTATTGTGTGCCTTGGCTAGACACAACAAATGAGTAAATTAATGAATGAATATATGTATATAAACGTGGTGGTTGGTTTTCGTAGATTGGCAGCCACACTTTGGTCCGTCCGCCCCATGGCAGCTCCGCACCAGTTTGTGTTTACTTCGTTCAAGCATTAAAAAAAAAAACATAAGCGTAAAGTCAAAACTAATAGTATATAGTAAAATTTAGTAGTATACGACAACAAAAAATTGTACAGGTGAAATATCGGTAGCTTTTCTGGTGAGCCTGCTTGTCACCATGGAGATGTTGTTTATGTATAGTGCACCTTTAATAAATGTACAATAATAACGATGATATGGTGACGATATTAATAGTGAATAGTCAATAGTACAGATACATTTAAAGCCACTTTGATTCTCAATAGAAATGCTCAGACGAAAGTGTTTCAAAAGCGAGATCAATGACTAAAAAGAAGTGTTCAATAGAAGTGTTCAATAGAAGTGGTTTATTGTACCTTATCTGGGAGTTTATTTAGTCCGAGGTCCATAAGTGGTGTCGTCATTGACCAGGGACAGTTTCCTGTAAACACCGAATAGAGAAACAAAGGCCTTTTATCTGAAACTGGAGTCCATAACTGTGATCAATAGACTGTGACCTGGAGCTGTTACCAGAAGCCTGCCTCAAAGATGTTGTTTCTGTATTGAACCCGAAAGTAAAACTGCAGGGAGATAAGTTTGCATGACACGGCAGGTTTACTATTTTTAAAAACATGGAAAAAGCCGCCGCTCACTTTCCTTTTTCTCCTTTTGTTTTCACCGGACTAAAGACAATACACAACAATAAGTCAACCTTCGGAGCCGATTTGATGAATTTGAAGTAAAATAACTTGGAAATACATAAATTGTCACTCACATAAATTGTAAATATAACCCAATGAAAGAAAACATATTTTTATTGATAAGTGAATGGTCTTTACTAATACTTTTTCCCCCTCCTTAAACCTTCATATCAACTGGGAAGCTTATGACCTATTTAAAGATGCTGCCTCTCTGATTCTTTTCTTATTGTATTAGCCTATATTAGATCATCTATTTGACTGATTTTTAACAAGCCTATGATGAAATGTATTATGAGCGAAGATGTGGATAAGATGCATAAGTCGCTTCTATAAAATAAATTCAACTGCAATTTAATCTTTGAACATGCACCTACATTGTACGAACATTGTGTCAATAAAAAACAATTTCCGAGTGACTTTACAGTCTATTAAATATACAGCGATTATGTATATTTCCTTCATATTTTATTTCTTCTGAAGCACCACCAAGCCTCAACTTATTTTTAGTGAGAGTCCCATGCTGAAAAAATTAAGTTAAAATGTATCTCATGTTGATAAGAGTAACCACGCCCCTTAGTGGCCCTAAGCGGAGCAACATGGAAAAGGTTAACCCATGCCACACCTGGGCATTTGTGGCCCTCCTCCCCGCAGGGATCATATGTGTTTTACTCTTAGTTTCTTTTATTTTTAACTGTCTTGGCGCTGTAACATGTGTCTGCACTTATGTCCTTAATAAAGATAACATGAAATTAATGAATAATAGCTTCAGTAGCCAGGATTTTACAGAAAAGTGCTTATAATGATAAGAATTTTTTACACCAATGATCGCGGGCCGGCCCTCCGCCACTCGCCTGGATTCCAATATGGCCCTCGAGGAAAAATAACTGCCCACCCCTGACCCATGCTTTTACAGGTGAGGGGCTGCTGTGTAAAGCATGCTCTCCCTTGGTTATTACTTTGTTATAGATGGTGACGTGTGCTTATTACATTTATACACCTTTAGCTGAATCCTTAGAGGAGAGATTGAAACTGTCCTATGCTGCTCGATGCAACTGTTTGGACTGTTATGCTCATTGTAAGTGGTTCTTTATTTGTTCTTGCCTAGCTCTGACTTTGGTTGAATGACACGGCATGGAAACATTAAAAACGAATTTAACCATCAGTTCTGGCCTTCTCAATGCGACTGGACGCTACACTCCCCTTTTAGAATACCGGACTATATATCTTTTTTTGACTCTACAATTACACTATATTCTTTATAGTTTATTTTCTTATCAAAAGCAAAGTCAAAAGTCAAAAAGTCAGCTGAAAAGAAATGTGGCATTATAACAGACTCAGAAACATAAATGCCGGAACAACCGCAAGAAAATATAGAGATGGGTTCACCTCTGACATTACTGTTTGTATCATAAGTCAAAGTTTATAGTTATCATTCCACACAGAAACTCAAGCAGAGGCCCTTTTCTACAGTCAACATTTTTACAACAAAAAGTCTAATGCTATTGTTATTACATTGAACAAAAACAAATGTAAAATGATAATCTGAGACAAAAGGGACGTTATCCATCCAGCTGCTGTATGAAAGGGTTGGGTCTGGCCTCCATGCCATCCTGAGGACAGATGAGGACCACATACGTCCCTCTGCAGTCCACCCGCCCCAGCCGGCGTGTCCTCCATCAGCTTCATCTGGTCATCTGGATCACGCATGTTCTTGATGGTGCCGTGGATCAAACCCCTTCAGGACTCCACTGGCTTCTCTCACTCCTTAAAACTTTACACGAATAGGGTTGTGAAGGTATTTAGACAAATGAAAAATGCTCTTCTTTTTCTCTATATCAGCCATGTTCACTCATTCACCCTTATAGAATCTTCTTTGGTGTTCTTTGGCGGTTGGCATCCATAGTGCCACACCACCGCCATTCCTTAGACCTTATTCTTTAGACTTGCTTCCTGCACCAGCTCCAGTGGAGGACTGTTGCTGTTGCTGTTGCTGTTGGGGGCTGGCGGCCAACCGAAAAGGTGCATTCACCGCCACCCACTGTAGTTGTACGTCTTTTGTGGTTGTATGTCTTCAAAGTATGTGTTTTACGCTATATCGTACAAGAGAAAGAGAGAGTGAAAGCGAGAAGGAGAGAGAAAGAGAGAGTCTTTGGTGTTTTATGGCGGTTGGTATCTATGGTGTTACATTACCATAGTTCTTTCGACTTTATTCTTTAGACTTTATTCTTCAGACTTTATTCCTTGGACTTCATTCCTTAGACTTTAGACTTTACTTTTTCTTTTCAACCGGGCCAGAGAGCTCGCTCTTCGCGCCCGCCCTCTGGCTCCCAGGAGGAACTTTTTAACTTGCTCTGCTACTGACCGCTCATGTGACGTCATAAAGCACATCGATTCTTTTCATTTTTGACCCCACGGGCTTTGAAGACAATGAAACGTAAACGCAGAGGTACGAGTCAGCTCCGTGCATAAAGCAGTCTGTGGCGTGACGGTCGTGGAGCCAAAGTGATCCACAGTGACGAGAAGAAACGTGAGTTTGAGAAGCTCTGTATTCATTTTGTTTGGTGTAGAAATAATTTGGTTTTATTAGAGCAATAATATGAATAGTCAATAGAGCCAATTCAGTCAAGAACCTTCAAACAAATGTCCATAAATGACGACGTAAAAGTGGGATGTTGTTGTGGATGGGTTTGCTGTAGATTGGAAGCCACACTTTTGTCAGTTTGTGGTTTTTAATGCTCAAAAAACACAATGCATAAAGTCAAAACAAATAGAAGAATAGTGGCACCAAAAGAAAACCAAAATTACATTAAAGGTAATTTTTCTGGTAATGGTATGGCCTTTTTCTTTATTGAAGAACATGCCTACTGTGAGTGGGGTTGTTAAAAACACTTTGAACGCTTGTTCAGTTTAAGCCTACCTGTTGATAGAGCAACCATGCCCTCTAGTGGTCATAAGTGGAGAAACGTGTACGTTGTTTTTTCCCGCTTGTTTTACTTTGAAAGTTTTAAAGGAAATGCCTTTTTTAGCTCTTTTGTTGTTTTTCAGTCTTCCAACTTGACTCATACTTCACAGGTGAGGCTGTGTCGTTCCCCGTTTGTCAATAGTCGGGTGAGTCAAGACGGCTTCTGAAAATGCGGTGGTCTCCTTTGGTTATTGCAGCGTTATTGACAGCAGCGGTGTCTTATTACGTCTACACGCCTGTACCTGACGCCATAGAGGAGAAATGGAAACTTATGCTGCTGGACGCAAGTATTCGGACCATTATGGATTTTGTAAGTTTTCCCCTAGTTATTATTTGGGCCTGATACTATTGTCATTAAAAAGAGAATTTAACTAAGATGAATGCATTAATGGTCAAAGTATATAGACTTATGTGTACAAGGTTAAAAAGGATATGAGTGTAATAGGATACTGTTATTACTTTTTTTTTTTTTTATTGAAACAGACAGTGCACAATATACATAAACATTAACCGGAGAGATGCTGCTCCATGGACTTTGTGTTTAGCAAATGTTTAAATGAACCAATGTCTTTTGCCAGTTGGTTTAGAGCCGAGCAAGACAAGTCTGTAAGGGACAAGTGTCAGCACATGTCAGGCCTTGCACAATAACTGTAAAAAGGAGATTAAAAGCATATCTCAAAAGTTGCAAAACATAAAGTAATCGTGGATTTCAATAGGCCCATACTTTGTCTTGTTATTTTTTGGGATTTTTTCAAACAGTCATTGTATTGTTAATAACAGGGTGATGAACTCTCCACTCCTTTAGTCCACATTGGGAAATAGTTTGTAGGTGAAGAGTTGTAGGTGTGACTCTTGACCCTGTGGATTTATTTGCATAAAATGCTTGTAAAAGTGTCCTTTTTAAACTTTCAACTGCACAATAACAATAACAATAATAATAATAACAATAATAATAATAATAATGGCAAGGCAAGTTTATTTGTAGAGCACAATTCGTACCCAAGGCAATTCAAAGTGCTTCACACAACAGGAAAATAATAATAATAATAATAATAATAATAATAATAATAATAATAATAATAATAATAATAAAAATAATAATCATAATGTTTTAAGTAGCATAGCACTTTTCACTCAAAGACGTTTTACATGGTTAAACAACACAGTTACTAAAATAATTGTATGTTCTGTACATCTTCCAGGCTGCGTTGATGCACTGGCTCGGCTTTGGCCACAACATCCGGACCATGCGAGCGGTTTCAGGGTTCATGGAGGTGAACCCTGGTCCAGAGTTTGTCCCTGGAGTTAAAGTGACTGATGAGACTTTTGCTGGTGTCCCGGTCCGAGTGTATGAAGCGTCTGGAGGAAATGGAAGTCTGAGGAGAGGACTGATGTATTTCCATGGAGGAGGATGGGCTCTAGGCAGTGCTAGTAAGTACTGTAGTGTTGAAAATGTTTAAAATTCACACTTGGTTTTGATACAGAAAAAGACTCAATGCCAATGTTGATGCAATGAGAAGAAAAATCACATTTTGAATACCAAACAATTGTCGTTTTTTTAATATTTCCATTTGGCCCTATACTAGTTCTGATGTAGGTAAAGCAGACCAATCCAAACAGGTCCAGTTTGTTCAGTTTATGCTTTTTTCTGTATCAATACTTCAAATGAGTATGATTGCTTTGTCTACATTTAGATTTTTTGGGGGACAAACTTTAGTGTACGTTAGTTATTCCCAACAACATAATACAAAAATAAAGGCATTTATTTAGCTGTTTTTATTTATCTTTTTAAACAAAAAAAAACTTGCTTTGTCACTCCAAAGACCTGACATTTAACTTTTCCACAAGACGTGAACAATGTCATTTTCCTGGAACATTCCAAAGAATATCATTAAACTGATCCAACACCATGGAGAATGGTCCAAAGTTTGGCTTGACCTTTCTGTCTCCATGGAGTCATGCACGTGCTGCTCATCTTAAAATCTAAATCATTTGTTTTGGATTCACATAATAAAAAGATGACATAATATATTTATTTAGGGTAAACAGTTTTGTGCATTTGTGTGCTAACAACAACATGGTTCTGTATTCTTAGAAAAAGGGGCTTATGACAGAGTGAACCGGATCTTGTCTGATAAACTCAACGCAGTAGTGGTCTCTGTGGAGTAAGTCTGTGTTCAATGTATTTATGTGTCAGTTCACTCAGAAAAAAGACATATATAATACATAAATATACTACCTGTTAAATGAACACATGAATTGTAAATAGAATAATAAACAAATAGATATGATAGATTATTATTCTATGAGTACATAATGCAGACTGACTGAATTGATGTCTTTTTCTATTACAGATTCGGTCTTTACCCGGAAGTGAAGTTCCCTGAGCCGTACTTGGACTGCCTCGCTGCGGCCAAGCACTTCCTGTCAGCGGAGGTTTTGTCCAAATACTCTGTGGACCCGAAGCGAGTGGCCGTGTCTGGAGACAGCGCCGGGGGAAACCTGGCAGCAGCAGTGTCTCAGGAGGTGCACACATCGCTCTGTTATCACCAGAAGATAATCAGTGTGTTTTTAGCAGTGGTGTCAAACTCCATCAAGGTGTCAGAGTTCAGGGTAGATTGCGGACAAGAATAATATAACCCTAAAAATATGAATGAATCTAATGGACATTTTTAATTGCAATATGATTAGTGCAATCCCATTATATAAGCACTATTATGTTCTTAGTAACGGTAGGATGATTAAACATTTTATTAAAAAGTGCATAAACGTAACTTATCTGATAGCCTAGTTACAAGGTAAACTTGTTTAAATTAAATATTGTGACAGGAGGATGAGCTACTCACAGCTCCTACAACAAGGGCTGCACAGTTGGTGAAAAAATATCTGACAGCGATTCTTTTTTGATAAGAATTGCGATTGTGATTACATTTGGGATTTTTGTTTTAATAATAGGATTCTGTTCAAAATTCAGATTTAAATGCAAATAAACAAAAATACTGAAAGAGGGCTATGAACTGGCAAACTACCAAAAGACTCACATGTATTTCACAGCGAAATTGTGCAGATCCAAACCATAGTTGGTAGTTTTTGCGCGGAATTAGACCGGATATTTTGTTGTCCTTTGCGATTTGCTAAAGGTATCCATTCACATTGCGATTAATCTTGCAGCCTAAACTCCGTACCAAACTGAATTATGTCAACTGGACAAACGTATTAAGAGTTGAACACTAAAACTAACACAAGCTAGTTATTTACTCATTCCTTACTTACTTACTAGCTTGTGCTAATAATAATAATAATAATAATAATAATAATAATAATAATAATAATAATAATAATAATAATAATAATAATAAAACTTGGACACAGACGCTTTAAATTATAGAAACAAGGAAAAAAAAAAAAGTTGTAAGAATCAGGGAAATGCGAGGTGTGAACAGGTGAGTTTTTAGCTGGGATTTTAAGTTCTGTGATGAGTCCTAGCTCCAGAGGGTGAGGGCAGCTGCAGCAAAGTAACGTCCGCGCCCCCCCCCCCCCCAAGGCTTTGTCCTGATGATGAGAGAGAGGAGGTTGCTGTGGGCTGATCTGAGACGGCGGGTAGGACCGTGCAATACCGAGGGGCCAGGTTATGGAGGGATTTGCATGTGATGAGGAAAACCTTGTATTGCACAGGGAGCCAGTGGAGTTGTGTGAGGGTGGGCGTGATGTGGTTTCTGGAGCGGGTGTGGGTGAGTAGGCAGGCGGCAGAGCTCTGGATGTAGTGCAGTTTTTGGAGGTGGGTGGAGACCATACAGAAGGCTATTGCAGAGACGGCCAATGTTGCAGAGGTGGAACAAATGTGTTAGTTTCAGTGTAGTTAGCCTCTCCCTTCAGAAAGATATAAGACAGTGACTCTCCAGTTCTCTGTCAGATGAACTGAAGAAGCTACTTGGATGAGTGGAGAAACATCTTCATCTCTTAAAACTTTAATCCAGCTGACAGAATTACATTTTCTTTTGCTATGGAACTACCTGGACAGACATCTAAACTCAGCTCGTGTAAAAATGACTGTATTCTCTCAAATGTTAAGGACGAGTTTGAATGTGCAATGGATCCTTCTAATACCAATAACTGTCAATTACATATTATTTTATACATATATCAATGTCTGCTTTGCAAGTTCCTAGTTACTGAACTAATTTTGTATTCACAGATTTCCCAAAACTCCAGGATGAGTGTTAAATTCAGTGTCCAGGCTTTGATTTACCCTGCACTTCAGGCGCTGGACTTCAACACGCCGTCCGAAATCCAGAACCATAATGCCCCTGTGCTGTCTCGCTCAGCCCTGGTAAAGTTCTGGATGCAGTATTTGGGTATAGACCTTTCTTTGATGGATCAGGTGTTGCGAAACCAGCACAGCTCTCTACAGCAGCCTCTTCTCACTCCCGAGTTGAGAGCTCGATTTGACTGGAAACAACTCCTCCCTGCGAAGCACCAGAAGCACTACATGCCGGTGGTAGCAGACAAAGGGTTGGAACATATTTTGGAGAAGGTCCCGGCGCTGTTGGATGTCAGGGCCTCTCCTCTTTTGGCCGACTCGAAGGTGCTGTCCAAATGTCCGAAGGCTTACATCATGACCTGCGAGTTCGACGTGTTGAGAGATGACGGTTTAATGTACGCGCGGCGCTTAGAGGCCGCCGGGGTCAAGGTCACAAGTGTCCACTATGAAGACGGGTTCCATGGATGCTTCAGTTTGGTCTTCACGTTGGACTTTGAAGTGGGAAAGCGAGCACAGAGACACTACATAAACTGGCTCCTGGACAATCTGTAGAAGTCTTAGATTTCTGAGCAGCGCTAAACCAGAAAGAGGGGGGAATTAAAAGGTGCACTTTGTAACTCTTCTAGTGCTTGTCCCCATGGTTTATATGGCATTTACTTAGCGATCTCCATGGGGACAAGAACGCGACGCAGGCCAAATTACAGGTCAGCTTGGTTGAGAGGTAATCCTGTTGATAGAATGAATGCATTTGTAAAAGTACTTTATTTACAGTAAAGAGCAAAAACACAACATAAACAACTTTGATGCCATACTGTGGAACATTCAAGGCAAAGCAGTAACATAACTGTGGGGACATGCATTTGGCAAGCCAGAATAAGAAGTTTCACAATGAAACACCACAAAACAATAACATTGTGTTCTCACTAAAAATGAATCACATTTGTACCCATGAGTAATGAATGTATTGTGTGTAAGTGTGTGTCTGACTGTATGTGCAGGATGAGGCTGACGCAGTTTTAGTAGTGATCTAAGGATGGGATTATTTGTTTGTAATTGTTAAATGAAATGTGCTTTTGAAACATGTACAAAGACGTGGTCAAGTATTCATCAACATTTTGGTTCTGTTTTTGCAGATCCGCCAAGGACTACAGGTGGCAATGAGCCTTTTTTTCCTTTTCTTTTTTGCTATAATCTGGTATACGGCATCTTTCCTTTTTTGTTCATTGTACACCGTCCCTGTTCAAATAAATAATACTCCACACTATAATTTTGCCTCACTTTGAATAGTCATAAAACATTAAATTTACACAAGTTATGGCAGTGCAAAAATATTATTTTAAATAATCATTTTAAATCCAAGAAGCCCTACTATAAATCCTTGATGAAAAATAAATAAAACATGCTGCTCCCAAACACCATGCAAACAAATGAAATGATTTATGGCGCAAACTCTTTCAATAAACCAGACTATTCGCTTGTATCCACATTCATGCCGGTGGTAAATTAACAGTCATAACCGCCCTGGGGCAGATGGGTAATGGGAATCGAACCAACAAAACAACTGCAGTAAAGCCATGTGATGCATCATGTGTCTGTGAAAGATTAGGTTTCTGCATTTGTGTCCAGACTCATTAACATTTTACCTTGTGTAGTAAATGCATCTTGCTGTATTGGGATAGAGCCATTTTTAAATACACTTTAAACTAAATTTAAATGTATTGATCGATTTCAATGGCCTTAATTCAACTTACATTTATTTGGTGCTATGATTAGTTGCAGTAAGAGTTCAAAAGCGTCAGTAGGTCAGATTAGAAAACGGATTAAAATGGAAAACTTTGTTAAAAATAATTATAAATAACAACAAAAATGTGTTTAAATGCATTGAGATTTATTAGAAGCATTTTCTTTTCTTTTTATACATTTACAAATGCAGTGTATGATTTCTAATAAAAAAACCAAAATGAAAACTTGCGCTTGTTGTCAAATATTTTTTACTACAAATAATCACAGGTGAGTACTATTTATAACAACAAGAACCAACATTGTGATCATTTATAATGTAGCAGTGCCCTTACAAAATTATGTTGTTTTGGGGGCCAAATAACCATTCAAGAAAAGACAATTACACCATTAATCCAATGTACAGTTACACTTTCAACCTGGTTGTGTCCTAGAACCAAATAAATATTATTTAATGTAAACAACAAACACTTAAATTAAGGCAAAATAATGTTTTCTACTGCTATATTTAGCTGCACCTCTAAATGAAACCCCCACCCTCCCAAAAAACGCTGGTATCTTCTCCCAATATGATATTTAAATAACATTGAATACACATTTTACACATAACAGAAATGATGGGAAAGCAGCGAAAGGGAACATCCACAAGTTAAAATGTCACAAATTTAAAATATTTGTTAAGTTATATTAAGTTTTTATATGCTCTAGAATACTTGACTTATTTTATGATATGTTCAAGTTGTAATATAAAATGGCTTGCATGGAGGACAAGTCAGAAATATATGGTTGATTTTGCCGTTTAACTGTCAGATTGCAGATTTGTTAACTTTATGGCTGAATATCTCTGTAAATACTGGGACCAACAACATTAGGTCTGCAGTCGACTAAAGGAAATTTTGCTCGACTACAGACAATTAATCAACTAAAAAGAGGATTTGGCATGGCAAAAGCTCTCAAACTTATTAGCATCTTGCCAAAAACACAGGAGAAATAAGTAAACAGCATATTCAAAAGTGAAACGGCTGAACTAAACTAAGCTGTGCCCCCAAAACTCCAGCTAATTCAGTCCATGCTGTCTCCTTTGTGCTGTGCTTCTAAATCATAATCCTAGTAAAGGTAATTTGTCAACACTACAAATTTGGTGGAATAAGACAGCATTGACCATTGAAACAAAACCAAAAAAATAACAAAGTTCAACGTTTTCTCTGTTCTCAACTAGATTTCACAATGACGGTAAAATGTGGTGGTATTTTTTCAAATCTTTTATTTATTTGTTGTCAGTTGAATGGACTTCAAGCCATAACATGAATGGACATTTCCTTTAAAAACCTTTTCCCCTCCTAGCGTCTGAGATCGCATCATGAAATTGTAGAACATGTCGTGAACGCAACACATCATCTATATTTCAAACTAAAATGTCCGCCAGAGGAAAAAAATGACCAAATGACATAATCTTCCAAATATTAATATTGTTCCCCAACGACAAGATCGTTGTTTTGATCCTCAATATAACATCGTGAATTCTGCTCATTTTAACTAAAGTAGATTTCCATTTGACATTGAACTGTAGCCATGTTTGTGGATTTATTGCTGACAAGTTTGAGTTAAAATGTTTTAGTTAAATGTGTTAAAATGTGAATATTAAAAAACCACTTCACAAACACAACACGGAGATATGCTCAAAATTTCAGTCACAGACAAAGTCAAACAATTAAGAGACGTCTAAATTAATCTCAAGAACAGATTGAAGTGGAAATGTTTCTCAGGCCTCAGTAAACATGCCAGGGGCCGAATACTGTAGTGTGGTTCCTACTTTAGTCCCTACAACCACTTCATAAGCATGCAATTAGCTCATGTTACACAATAACTCATTCATTGACCATTTGTAATATTGGTCAATGTCCTCCAATACTGAATTATTCAACTTAATAAAAGTCCTGTTCGTTTGTAAGCAACTTAACTCGATTTGCCAAAAAGAAATGTGATCAGTTTGAATTATATAAAAATAAAAAAATATACGAAGGCCTCTATTACTAGTACATGACAGGGCTAAGGAACTGGAAGTATAAGAATCAGGACAATAAAACTTCTAAATGCTAAAAGGATGTTTCCGTGAGCCCGGTGCTCACAAGTGTCAAACAAATCCTGGAAACTGATAAGGGAAAGGATGATCGCGGAGTCAAAATACCTCCCAAACAAGCGCCGATATTCGATGGACGTCCCTGTACATTTACGCGAGTTGGCCTGTCCAGAATATCGCTCTGCATTCATACAGATATATTAAATTCGAGTCGTGTCACACTTTAATCTCCCAGAGTTCAGTCCGTCTGCGTTCGGACAGATATGGCTGCTTACGAGGAAAACGGGAATGGAAAACAGTTTCACGGGGACTGAAAAAACCTCACATATTTCAGAAGGATCAATAAGTGAAGCACAAAACGCTGAGGTGAGAAGTTTGATTTAGTCCTGAATGATAAATGACCGAGGTGCTCATTTGTTGTGATTGCACGGTTCTGTTTATGAGTCTGGTCACCGAACTCGCTCTTTGTGAAATATTGGAGAGAAGTGCGTTTCCTGGATACGAGCCAAAGGTCGTGGGTTTTATGGACGAACTGGGTACTCTATGGTTAATTTTTACATAAAACTTTACAGAATGTGTGAGATTTTTTAAAAAGACATGGCGATCTAAAATAAGGAATAAAATGGACTAATTTATGAATTAGTTCCAGTTTCATTTTTGTTCTTTTTTTTTTTTTGGTCATCATGATATACTGCATGCAAATGTGCTAAAAAGAAAAGAAAACAATTTAAAAAAAAAAACAAACCAAACAAAATTGTGGATGAAAATGAAATAAAATTTAATGATTTATGTTGAAAATGAAACAAAAACAAACATCAAAAACAAGGAAAAGTAATCAAAACTAAATCGTTAACAGAATGCAGTTTCTCTTAGAAGCACTCGGCATTAACACTTCGTAAAAGCCTATTAACCGCTAGAAACAGAAACAAAATCAAAAAGAACTCAGAAATAAGATCAAAAATTACTCAGAAAAAAAATAAATCAAAAGGAAAACTGCAAACTTAAAGGTGCACTGTGTAACTTTCCTGGTTGAGGCTTTATCACCTGCTCGTCTTTCTCTTTGCTTGAAATGTTTCGGGTGTTTTAATGTAATTACTAAATCAGAACCACATTCTTACTATGTACAAAGTTTCTCCACAGATCGGACCAGTAACTTGGACTGGCGCAGTCAAATGCCCGTCTCCATGGAGATAGAGAAGTTTAAAGTTTCCGCATACTGTGGAAGACTCCCGGTAAAGCAGTAACATGTCCATGGAAACAAGCGGTTGACAAGAGCCTCCATCGGAAAAGTTACGTGGTGCATCTTTACAGAGTTTGCAGGTTTCGAACTCAAAGTACCTCTTCACAAACCTCCAAAAATGCTGTTTCTAGTTTCAGGCAGAAAACCTCCCTTTGGTCCATCCAGACTCCCTGCTCCGTACTGGGCCTTTTACAGGACAAACTAAAATAAATCCACTTTAGATAAACATAAACCACATTTTCATATAATTACAGAGTTCGATATATGTAGTCAGTGGTGATATTATATTATTCATTAAAAGCGCTTTGCTCTTAGACTGGAGGCAGCCTCTTTAAGTGTCTTTAAGATGATAATTTAAGGCAACTATTTCTAAATAAGAAGGATCCAGAACAGAGTTGATTTGAGGAACACCTCCCCTCTTCTTTAGATTATAAATTACCATTAAAAACCTTAAGAACAAATAACTTTCAGACATATTTTACAAATAACGAGAAACCAAAACCTTTTGCCTTTGTGTGTTGTTCAATAGATGCTCTGAAATAGCAATACTGCCCAAAATCTGCAGGAGCTATTCAAAAAGACAATTACCCAAATATTCTTAAACACAATACAAAAGGTGCAGAATAGTGATTTTACAAACCTTTCAAAATAAAAGCCTAGTGAATGTCGCCTCCTTACCACTCAACTCACTCGATTGTCCAGCTCTTTCCTTACTTGTGTCCTTTGTTTGTCTTGAAGGACACTTGCAGCACCTTGTCTCCTAGGCGATAACCGTTGAGACTTGCGATCGCCATGGACGCCTCCTCGTAGTTGGTCATGGTGACGAAGCCGAACCCTTTGCACTTGTTGGTGTTGAAGTCGCGGATGACTTTGACGTTTGTGACGGCGCCGAACGGGCCGAACATCTGCCACAGCACGCTCTCGTCCGCGTCCTGTGTCAGGTTGTAGATGAAGATGCACCAGCCGTTGTTGTTGTTGCCTGGGACGCCCACGCCCCCCATGCCGCTCATGTGGTCCACGCCCATCGGAGAGAACCTGGGAATCAAACAAAAAAAATATATGCAGGGTTCCTTTCATCAATGCAAAAATAACTCCCTCTTATAAAAGCAAAATCTAAATCAATTAAGATGCAGATCAATATGCCCAATGCTAATTTTGATATAATCATCTTGTTTTCTAGGCAATCAACTGTTTTTACTGTTAGTACTTTCATGTAAGTACTATGCGCTCTCATGCTTATTTATTTTCCATTTTCATTTGTACAATTATTTAACCAGAAAATCCCATGGGGGGGAAAGTCTCACCACTAAAATCTGCTATAAATAGATTGATTTGAGTCAAATGGCCGACGTTCATGTGACCAACAAGTCAATAATGCACCAATTCCCTTGGCAGCCCGACGTTGTCTTTTTAGTCCATGTAGAACTTATTTTCCCTCTAAAATCAGCAGCCCTGTGTTAACCAATACAACGAAAGAGGATTACGTCGGGTGGCGCCGCTCAGGCAGGCTTCCGGAATATGGTGGATTACATAATGGAGTACTGCTTTTTTAACATCTGATTTTTAATACTTTCCACAACATCAATTACCATATTCTGATTAGTGACATGGTTAATTTTTCTTAGTTAAAAAAAACAAACCTCAAACTGCACTTTTGTCTCAACCCCTCGAGTTCCAATTGGCAAGATATGATAGATATGATCAGAGAGAGAAGATCCAAGCCCTGCCTCGCGTCACAAAACAAACTGATTTCTGTAGTTGTCACTTTATTAATGAAGAGTTCCATCTGATGTGCGTAGTCCATTTCTTTCCGATTGTGAAGGTTTTGACACGAAATATGATAAGCAAACTAATGAAAATGTTATATTACTAATCATTTTGAACTATTTGAAACGTTGTCTTTCGAATACAAAAAACAGTTACTCTAAAAACGTTACTGGTTATGTCATGTACTGTAAACGCACCGCCTGCGCTCACATGTACACCAAATTCTGACTATCGTCCGATTTCTTGACCATTAAGATTATTTAAACGATGTGAGAAGAACTCCGACGTCTTTACCGTTTACATATAATAATGTTGTAACTATCAAAAATCTGATAATTCAATAATTTTGAGTGCTCATGTAGCCGTAACCAGTCTAACATTGTACCTGAAGCGCTGGGCCTGGTGGTGCAGCGGTCCCCCGAACCGTCTTGAGGGATTGGGGAACACTTGCGGCGGGACGAGCTGGGCGTTCTTCATCTGGTTGGGATTCGCCGCGAATTTCACAATGATCGGCTCCGTGGCTCCGGGAGGTTTTTGACCGTTCAGGTTTTTGATGGCCTCCTCTGCCTCCGAGCGCTTGTCGTATCGGATAAACGCGACGCCGCGGGATGAACCTAGATGCAGAAATGGACGTGAGATTGACAGAAACGCGATCGCAAAAAGGTAAACCGTCAGAGGCGATGGGTGCGACCAGATTAAACTCAAATATTTCTCTCGTATAAAATAATCAACATGTGCATTTCTAACCTGTGGCAGTAGAGTTTGGTAAATACCGTCAGCAATAGATCCACAGTTTCAAATTCTTTTACAGCATTGTCCAAATTGTCATGGGTGTTTCTTACGTGAAAAAGTACAAAATTAAGAAAAGTAGCAAGGACGTCATTCACCTTTCATACCTGTGCCCTGTTCTACAAGCAGACGAGAGTTAATGATTTGTCCGTATCGTGAGAACATGTCCTCCACGTCCTTCTGGCTCAGACCCCGGGGCAGGCCGCTGATGTACAGGTTGGCATCTTTAATAATGTCAGAGCTCGGCCGCGCATAAGACACCTACGAAGAACAGGCAGCGAAAGCATGAGAGGTTTGACAGGGAACGTTATTATGGTGAAGATTGTTTCAGTAATTGTTATTATTAAGTGAATATTTATTTCATCTGCATACAGTAGTTGAGAAGTTTGTCTACATTCACAAACTAGCAGTAACCGTACGTAAAAAACGTTTTAAAATATTCTATCTGATGTGTGGAGGCGGAAGCATTAGAAACATTACAGCAACAATAATAATAAAATAAATGAACATCTGAAGGGGATAAATAAAATGTGAACATAGGGCTGGGCAAAATGCATAACATCACTGGACCAGGACTTTTGGTAAGATGTTGGGGTATTGTTGGTTTTTTTTAATCAACCGTGTCTTCTGAAATGTAGTTGAACTGGAATGGCTATGGGTCTGGGGTTGAAAAAAAATGAATAAAGAATGAACCAAAAGTCAACACATTTTCCAATTTGTTTTATAGGTTGTGTTCTAGTCAAACAAACCAAAAAAAAATATTGTATTTATTACCCATTCGAGAGGCATTATGGCTACATCTAATAATTATGTAAGGTAGTCAACTAATCAAGGGTTTGTAATATAAAATGTAACCCGTTTAAACTATAATACGAGAAATGGTGGCAACGTTATTTCATTAAAAAAGTCCTCTTCTCATTTTGATTAAATAATGGTGCTGGCAGTCTGTTTAGAGTCCTAGATGACGATTGAGACTATTTCAGTAGTCGACAAGTCAATTCTGATTGCTGCAGTGGCATAAATAAATATAGAAAATGACAAATGATAAAACTGCATTTATTGCCCAGCCCTAGATGGATGTAAACAGAAATCAACAGAAAGTATAAATTAAAGTATAAATAGGTCAAATTAAAAGGCAGACTGAAACAAACATGTCAGAGGGCGATCAGTGAGCTGGAGAAGCCTCAGCAGCTGACATGTACAGGGACTAGAGCTAGTTAGCGACAAAACAAGAGCCACAATAGAGAGTTATGACATGAACAAGTTTACTTTGAGAATTGTAGAACACCTGTTTGCACGTTACCTTGATAGTTTTGGACTGGAGTCTTAGTCCATTCAGAGTACTGATAGCTCTGTCTGCATCACTAGGGTTTACATAGTTAACAAATCCGTACCCTAAACTGTGGCCTAGAGGAAAAAAAAAGGAAAACAACAAAATAAAAACAAAAAAAGTTCAAAAAAATCTGTGAAAAAACAAACAAATCATTAAAAGCAAAAAACAAATCCAAACATTGCGTACTATTCGAAGCAAACAAATTGAAAAGCTTTTGAAATAGAGTAGAAACAAATAAAACAGCTCTATAGCAATTAGAATAAAATAATTTGGAAAACATGCCCGAATTAAGCAGGAAACTAATCTGACACTTAAAACAAATTTGAAAATTCACAGAACTCCTAATATAACAAATAAATGTTAAATAAAAACAACACTGGTCAAAATTTACAAGCTAAAATTTGGTTCGGCTTATTCTTTTTTTCCGTGCTCCTCCTTTTTAAGTATGTCTTATTTGCATTTTCATGTTGTCGTGGCGATATCCCTCTAAACCGGGGGCCTACCTTGCACTTTGTCCCGTATGAGGTTGGCGGAGTTCACCTCCCCGATGCTGCTGAAGAGGCTGTGCAGCTCCTCCTGCGACATGCTCTGGGGAAGGTAGTTTATGATCAGGTTGGTCTTGGCGTCCTTGTCCGCGTCGCCCACCATGTGGTCTTCGTAACCGTTCGACATGTCAAACACCTCCTGCTGAAGAAATGGACAACACTTAGAACCAGTGTTAGAAGACTTGCACGCTAAAGAGTTCTTAGAATACTAAAACTTAAAATTTCATCTCGATACAGATTTTAATTTTTTTTTTTTATTCATTTCAAAACAGAATAGCAGATTTCACTAATACAATGTGGTCTTAGAGTTTAGACATTGATCAAGAATTCTAAAACTATTCATGAAAGGTCAATATTTGTCCTCTTTATGTGCTTTTTTTCTATTCATGAAAGGTCAATATTTGTCCTCTTTATGTGCTTTTTTCTCCCCGTTTTCAATTTTGTATTTGGAATTGTCTTGGTATTTTTTTATTTCCCTTCCTATTGTGCATACATATAACAATGTATTTTCACCCAGGATAAACAAAAAAAAAATATATATATATATATATATATATATAATTCAATCAAACTAAAATAATGTAGATCATTATGCTCGAAGCTCGACTCATTGCAATGGGAGCGATTCACCCGGCTACTAATTTGAATTCTGGTTTGAAGACCAACTTTTGGAAGTATGAAGGCAGCATTTAAAGTGATCTTGTGATCCTTTAATGTTTAGGAGATAGTGTTGGGAGTGTGACCTGGCAAACATCCATTCATGCAGAAAAAGAGGGATGTAATTGTGTAGTCTGGGGTTTCGGCAACACCAGCCATGAATGAAAGGTTTGTACTCGACCGCCTACTGACTGGAGTGTGTAAAGCCACTGTTCTTGAGCTTGGTCCACTTGTCCAATAAAGCATTGTTTTGTTCAGTCATTTTGATACTATATAAATCAAACATAGTGGAGACGCAGAGTTTAAAATACAGTTTTATTTAGTGTGTATTTGTTACTAATTTTCAGTTGCATCAAGGCAAGATTTAGGACTTAGTAGACACAGACTACAATACTTACTTTTGAGTACTTTGAATGTCCTCGAATTGCCATGAAGACACCTCACTGCTCTGAAAGCTGGGGGGAAACGGCATGGTTAAGAAATTGTGACAAAAATACACAGTAACAAACGTCATTCAAGTGCTGGATGAACTGGATAAACTAATTAAAATTAAAAAAGGCATAAGATATGTTAATGCATTGTGTCATTTGAAATTGACGCACACACAGGCCTTTTGAGTTTATTATACACTTTTATTGACAAGTTAAGCACCCAATGTGTTGCTTTTCCTTGTCCGTACTACGTGAACTCATTCATCATCATTTACAGTAGCGTGCAACGCAAGAACTAACGTCCCCATAAGACAATGATCTTTTGAGCATGACAAGAACAACGAGTCTTTCTTAGGCATCATTAATAGAAGTGCTGTTTCAATCAAACAGTGAATAGAATGCTTTTATTTATCATTTTTATGTGTCACTTTATTATCATCATCGTGTTTTACGCGCATGTGACGCGCGCAGGCCCAGGCCTATCACCAAGGCAACGTAGCAGCTAATGCTAGTGAAACGATTTTGTTCACACCGATGAATGAATGCTTCACATCATCCAAAAACCGTAACTGGTAAATCAAATGAAGTCTAAATAGAGACAGAGAAGAGAGAAGCACGTCAAGTAAATTGTTTCCCAATGTGCAAGGCTGCGTCCACGATCCGAAACAAGAGCGGCCTGAGGCTAGGCTAACGTTAGCGCAAACAGCTAACACCGTGCTAACAGGCCACAGAAGCAGCATCAACATCTAGACTAAAAGTGAAACGGCTGGACTGCATATGCGCGAAAGTGTCTAAATTTTCTCACCAGTTTTTGTAAAGACTCGTTTCTCGCCTCCTATTAATCCAGTGTAATCATCGACAGGGGCTTTGCAGAGGTGGAAGGACCGACTGGTGGTAACACGAAAATGCGACGTGATCACCGCCGCAGACTGACGCTGTCTGATCTGCCACGCCTCTGCACCGCGCTGTGCGCATGCTGCTCATAGATCTCTGCTGCCACTGCTCAGCCCAAGAACTACAACAGGTACAACGATTTTTTTTCGTAGTCAACCAGTCACTATTTATTTTTTTATTTGTCCGATATTCAAACAAAAATCTCAATTGAGCGTTTAAATACATTTTAACCAAATAACTAACTAACTAGAAGTAGTATTGATTATTCTCTAGAGTAATAGGCCTATTGATTGTCTTAAGTTATGTAAAAAATGATGCAATATAAGAAAGTCCTTAGTCACAGCTTTGGTCCTAAAATTGTTATGAAAGAAGTGGCACAACAGGCACAAGCTAAATCAAAATCAGAATCAGAAAGGGTTTATTGCCATTGTCAATGAACAAAATTCACAAACATAGGAACTTGTCTCGGCATTAAGGTGCAACATAAAACACTGATCAATAATAAAAACAACATATATTCAATCTATATTCAAAATCAAGAAGAAATGGAAAATATTATTGCAACTTCCACTTGAAAGCAATATGAGCTTAGGTTTGTTGATTTAGCGTGTGTAAAAATGTATGTGCATTTGTTCGCTTACGGTGCTCAAGTTCAAAATCAGAAAAAGGTTTATTGCCAATTGACAGTGAACAAAATTCACAAACATAGGAAACTTGTTTCGGCAACATAAAACAATAAATAATAATAATAAAGAATTTAGAAATAAAATAAAAAATAAACGTGGTCTCAGAATGTACACAAAATTTACAGACGGTAAAATAAAATTATGATCATTTTAAAAGTTGATTAGCTACAAATATAACAATCAAAACTAGGCCTGTACATTTATAGTGCACACATTTAATTTTAACTTCCATTAAATGAGGCTTTTTAACATAGTCATTTATAAATATCAAAACATGGGGTATTTATTCACACAAACAGCTGCAATAATGTTCATGTTTTACTGTATATAGAAGACCACAATTGGATTTTATCTGGAAACAGTATTGATAATAATGTAGACAGTAGAAAGCCTATGCTTGGCCAGATGCTCTTGTTTATCGTTTGTTGCAACTTGCAATATAAGAAAGTCCTTAGTCTTATGTTAAGGATCAGCTTTGATAAGACTGATAAGAAAGAAGTGGTTTCCTCATCAGCAACACAACAGGCACAAGCACAATCACCTGTGTGGAAGAAAGGGGAAATATTATTACGCGGCAATTTCCATTTGAAAGCAGTCATAAGATTAGGCTTTTGTTGATTAGCATTTGATAAAGATTGCCACCAAACCAAAACATTTTTTGTAGGTGACATTAAGTCATTATGATTTAGAGGTGCCGAATACAAGAGATGTGTAGAGGAAGATTTCAGAAGGATGATGTTAAGAAAGAGAAAAATTACGTACCAGCACTAGAAAAACCCCTGTAAACATCACCATAACGCCATCCAGATGAAAGCGAAAGACAATTTGTAGCTTTACTTCACAGCCCTGAAACAGAAATAGTTTGCATATAAAAACATAATAAGTATACTGCAAAGTGTAGTAGTAGTGTTTTCTAGTGTATATTTCTCAAAAAGACAAAAGGAAAGTGGTATGCTGCGCCCCTTGGGCAATATTACACTCTGATTCCTTTTGTCTTTTGTAATATCATTATGGGAAAAACAAACTAACTACTACACTGGGCAGGGTATTTATATAAACTAAATGGTTTTTATATATGCAACTTATTTCTGTTCAGGCTTGAAGTAAAGTACAAATAGCTCCTCACCTGGATGTAACACATGATAAACTCATCAGATACAAAAAAAAATACATGTACAAAAAATTGCTTTTGAAATGTTGGCAGTTTCTAATAAAAAATGAAAGTAATGATAGCTGTATTGTTGAATGGTAATAGTAGTAGTGTTTTATCGGTCTACTAGTTTTACAAGTACTTACATTTTTACTCTTCTAATATATTCTAATATATTCATCATGCATTTATTCAATTACAGGTATTTTTATTACAACCGTGACATGGCTTGCAACGTCTATTATCTCAACGGAATAAGTTAAATTAAGATGGAAAATCCGCCAAAAAAAGTTACAGAGTTCAGCTAAGGATATTTGACTACATGCACATTTTATTTGGGACATACCATTTGGTAAAAAACTGATCAGGCAGAAGGACAGTTGCCGTTGCAGGAGTTGAAGGTCCGATTGCAGCAGCTGAGAGGGAGCATGTGACCCCCGCTGTGAATAAACCAGGAAGTATCTCTCCAGTCGTTGTAGTTCTGGAGACCACAGCACTCCATCTGAATCACAAACAAAGTACACCTTATTATGGAAGATAAAGCATATGCATAAAACAATTCTTAAAGAAGATATATTACACGAAAAAAGCATTATTTCAACTATATAATTTAAGTACTTAGATCCTCATTTTCCATATTGTTCATTGTATACCGCAATGGTTAAAAACAGCTTAATAGAACACTATTTTTACATGACCAGTAGAGTTATTTGATTGATTGATTAAATAGGCTAATTGAAAGTAAGTAATGAAAAGTAGGATGATACAAAGTAGGTGAAAACTGAAATTTTCTGCGCATTTAAGCCTCAGTTGCAGAACAATACAGGATTACTCAGATGTGCGTGAATCATAAATCACAATACAATTTAGAGTAAACTGAACATTTTGTAAAAGTCCATATTGCATAATATGTCCCCTTTAATTGTTTACTCTTTGTCATTATATTGTTATATTGTGTCAGTAAATTTTCATTTGGATCAGTGAAGTTTGTCAAAGTCTAAGAATATGGCAAGATTTTTAGTTTATATGGACCTTTGCATAAAGAAAAAAAGCCCCTGATCCCAAAATGTACTCTTTTGTTTCAGTGCCGCCATCGTGAAGTACAATTATTTATATGAGTAGCTAAATCTTAATTTACCTTTTGACAAATGAAACTAGCGATTACAGTTTTTAACGACTGTCAGGGTATTTTTAAAGAAGTAGCCTTTTCTGTGGTATGCTAAAGTGAAGTGTACCGATTCCTGTAAGGCGTCCACAGCTCGTGAATTATGATCTTGGCTGCTTCCTGTGTAGTTCTTGAACACTTCACCGAGAGGTTGCAGTCCTGAATCAGTCTGCGTATTCACTCCTGATCTTCTAAGTTCTTGTCTAAGTCGAGAACCACTTCTGCTCCCTTATCTCTCACTCGTAACCTGTCAAAAACGTTAAATATTAATTTAGTATCCAAAAACACTGTTGTAATTACCATTGATCGTAATTGTACCTCAAGTGAGTGGGTGAAAGGCCAGTGCTGAGGCTGTACATGCCAGGCAGAAAACCACTAAAAAAAGGAGATAAACAAACTGCAAACAACAAAACGTTTAATACATCAATCTTGAGTTGAGTAGCTTTGACAACAGAAAAATTGACTTCCATTTTACTGGCCAAGTTACAGGTCAGATGTGGAGAGGTCTCATTTACAGTATTATGAAAGCATGTTTTTAAAGGTTTTTGAGCACTTCAAAGCACCGTAATTTAAATGAATGCAAGATGGATATGTTTAATGCCGTGCTGGGGAACATTCCAAGGAAAGCCAAAGCATTTCCATGGAGACAAGCAGGTGGCAGACCCTCCACCAGAAAAGTTATACAATGAATGATTTTAGCGATATAATTTATAAGTCGGAAATACCATGAAATTATATAAATGATCAATGTAAATAAATAAATCTAAACCATGGTGTAAAAGTTCAATTCCTGAATCACTTCCTCAAATTAAAGGTGCACTAAGTATTTTTTTCAGGTGGAGGGTCTGTCACCTGCTTTGTCAGTAATATTCCACAGTATTGTATTAAACTTACCAGATCTGTGGAAAAACATGCTTTTTCAAGGTTAGCAATAAACACACTGCACACTCCACCAGAAAAGTTACGTATTCCACCTTTTAAATAACTTTTTCTGTGTTTGCGGTGTATCACAAAGCATGTCATCTTCAGGGCCCACTCTTACCAGTCCTTGCAGACATATTGAATCCCTGGTGCTGACCCATGACCCCAGGAACCCGCTGACCAATAAGAACACGGCGGTGGCAACGGTGACGAGGAACGGCAGCGTCATGTACGAGGAGGGGAAGAAGAACACGCTGCTCTGTCTGAAATTCAACAACAGGTAGAGTCCAGCCAGGCCCACCAGCGTGCCCACCAGCTGACACAAACAAAACAACAGAGCCAATATTAGCACTTGGACACTAAAGACTTTGACACCAGCAATTCATATTCTTTACATTTTCTTTAATCCATCAATTTGGAGCCTTAGAGAAGCACTATGCAACATTTCCATCTTGCATTTATTAATTTACAGCTGCTTTTAATGCTGCATTGTGGATTTTTATCCTCAAGGAAAGGTACATATTGCACATTTAACAAACAGATAACAAACTTTAGGGTGATCCTTAATTTTGTTCTTTTTTTTTTTTTTGGTGAGATTAATTCACCCAATAACTATAATCAGCTAAAACATGCCTGTAATCGTCATGGTGTTATAAGGTTGCACAAAAAACTAAACTGATAAATAAACAAATTTACTCTTCATGTTTTGCCTGGTAAAATTTATTAATTCATGTTTTCTCAGACTATAGACTTACAGATTTAACATTCAAAATTTAAGATTCATATCTTCAAAACAAATTTTTATAAATTATCATAAACAATGTATAACCTCTGGTCAAGGTTTATCTTTATAAAACAGCTGTATTTTTCAGTAAACAATAACAATAGCCTCCTAAAGAATGGCTTTTTAAGACTAAACAGACTCTTTTTTTCTTTTTAAAATTTGTAGTTTTAGCTCTTAATCCTGTAGGTTATCAAATGGTAATTACTATTATCTTTACCATTACATTATTTTATTAGATTAATCACCTTCACAGGCTTAATCAACAAACCCTATAAATAATAACTATGAATATTCGTGCCTGAGAAAAAAAACACGATTTATTGTAGAGTTGTCACTATACTACAATTTAATTTGATACTAATTTCGATACCACAATAATAAACACAATATATAATGCATATTGTAATTTTCAATACACAATAATAGGAGTTTCTGAATGTGAATGTGGACTTTACTAGATCTGATATACATCCAAACCATTCTAAAACTATTCAGAAAGGGACAATTTTGAGTGATATGTATGATTTATTTAGTACTTTCTCAAAAGTAAGTACACAATTTTCTACTAATGGTTTACAAATACACAGCTGGTATTACAGTTGTGCTCCTGTAGTGATCTCCTACACGACAGAAAAATGAAGTGCTTGCTCACCCATAGAAGCTGACTCATGCCTTGTATCGCTGTTTTCAAAGCTTTCCGTCTCTGGTCACACATTTTCTCTTTTAATAAGGCTTCTGCCTCTTCTGAACAAGCACAATGAGCGTTTGCACTCATAAATGTAACCGTAAGTCATGTGACGCAACATTACAATGTGACTTCCTTAAAGAACGTCAGGAACAACTTTACTGTCGTGTGTTCATTACGGATGGGTGTCGACAAATGGAACCGGTTTACACCACTCCCTCTGAAACTGAGCTTCAACATCTGTTTTTACCTAATTGAAAAATGCTTTACGTTGTAATTTGAGTTGCGTTATGCAGGCAATACTTCTGTCTAAATGTATCAAAATTAGATTAGCCAAAAATATATGCTTATAATATGCTTATAATAATATATATATAGTGAAAGGAATCAATCAGAGAATCGTTAAGGAATTGAATCGATAATGTTAATAATGTTGATAATGTTAATACCATTGACATTGATCAAATCTTATCAATCAATTTCCCATCCCTATATACTGTTCAGGACAAAATGTGCTCCTGTAGTGACCTCCTATAAAGACCTTATTTATGTACCACCATTACCCAAAAAAAAGAACATTTTATTTTATTTTATTTTATTTATACATGGAAAACCCAATGAGAAAATGTCTCTTTTTCATGGGCACCCTGTTAAAACACAACACAAAATAAACACAGGATACTAAAACATTCAATAAAATTAACCAATACATAAAAAGAAATTTACACATACAATATGAGATCAAATTAAATTAAACAAGTGCATCGGCACTGCGGGTAGTCCTTGACCAGTGCTTTAAAATCCTTAAAACTGTAACCTTGTGCTTAACTGTAATCTTGTGTATATAGTAATGCCTATTTTTATTTTTATTTTATACTATAGCAATCTTAAATTGTTTTTTAATGCATGCCCTTTGGATTGAATATATGTTGTTTTTATTATTGCTCAATGTTTTATGTTGCACCTTAAGGCCGAGACAAGTTCCTATGTTTGTGAATTTTGTTCATTGACAATGGCAATAAACCCTTTCTGATTCGGATTCTGATTCTGATTCTGATTAAAAGGCATAAAATGTCTCTGGGTTTTGTTCCACAGGGAGGGCCTTTTTTCCTGTCTCTGTGTTAAGACGATGGGTCTGTAAGATAAAAATGTCCTGAGACCTCAAACTGTGACTACCTGATCTGATGTGGAATAAACTTGATAAATAATCAGGCAAAATGCCAACTAGAGCTTTATACAAAAATAAAAGGCAGTGCTGTTCTCTTCATGCATCCAATGATTGCCATTCTACGTTAGAATATAATTCTCAGTGGTGAGTTCTGTATCCTTCTCCTGTAATGAACCTTAGAGCTGAATGAAAAACCCGACATGCCATACTGATTGATAGAAAAATGGTTGCATATTTGGGTTGCACAGACTGTGGTGCAGCTTTATTTCAAAAATGAAGGAAGTTGTTAACAATCATAATCATTCACCCACATCTGCAGCTGGGCATCATTTTACACATCAAGAAGTGTTATCTAGTCCTTCTCAGACAAATAAAGCAACACTCTAACTGACAAGCCCAAAATGATAATTATTATTAAAATATTAAACATTTTAATAATAATAATATTAGTACATTTATTTTTATTTTATATACAAATTAACCGAAAAAAATAAATTTAATGGTAGATTATAAAATGGCAGAATTACTTACTTAGTCAGATCTTAGATTGGACTTCCCAACATGGGCTACATGTAACTTTTCATGATGAGTGTGTGTTCTCAGCTTGTGTTTAAATAGGTAGGCTTTTTATTGCAATTAATTTATAGTTAAAAACAAGTTAAATGAAGATAAGGAAATAAATCTGACTGTAGAATAATTAATTTGAATTAACGTAACTTTATTTAAAACTTTTATTTGGATAAGTAAAGTTTTAAAATTGGACAAGACATTAGTCAAAATGAAAAAAAGTCAAAGAATCGGAAGTGGAAGTAATTAAGTAAATGTATCTAAGGTTTACAGTCATAACTCAAATAAAAATTAACAAACCTAATTTTATAGAAGAATGACAATGTGCGTTCATGCCGAGTGAAAGAGGAACTTACTGTTAAAGTTGTGCAGGAGGTTTTTGTACGGCGCTTTTTCATCGTGTGAACACTGGGCCTGAATACACCCCAAGACAAAAGTACTGCCCAACGTCTTCAGCCTCCACTCCGCTTATGGTCAGTGTGAAGTCCGGTTGAGATCCACTGCTGCTGTAGCGACTCGGAGTACCAGATTCACGAGAATTTATTTGATAAAATAACAGTTTAGGAGGCTGTCCAGGTTTCTGATGGTACCAGCTCAGGTCATCATCAACTCCAGCGCTCGCTGTACACGACAAAGAAACTGTCTCTTTCAGACGAGCCGAGAGGGTCCGAGGAGACTGAGTAACTGACCTACTAGAGACAGAGCCTGAAAATGAAACGACATAATACATCTTTATTGTATTAGAAACATTCATTTTGAAAGTAATAATAAAGTCATGGTTTCCAGACCTTGTTTAAATCTGGTGTAGTCCTAACATAGGGCAGGTTTAGTTCTGGTTTAGTCCTGGTTTAGTCCATTTAGTACTATTAAAGTCCTAGTTTATTTCAGATTTTATATTGTCCAATTTTAGGGTGCATTCACACTTGTTAATATTTGGTCCTAAATTGATCCCATTTTAGTCCTAATTTGGATTTTGTTTGGTTCTGTTCTTGTTCTTGAGCCGATTTAGTCCCGCTTGAGACCCTATTTGATGCGATGAATGCACCTGTAGGTAGTCATTTGGTTCTAATGTTGTCCTGGTTTAGTTTTGCTCCTGAGTTTTGCTCTGAATCTGGGTGTTTAGAATTAGACCTTCAGTACTAGTAAAGTCCTGGATTAGTCCTAGTTTAAGTCTAATTTAGTCCATGTGAAATTATAATCACTATAAACACACACACACACACACACACACACACACACACACACACACACACACACACAATGCCTCACCCAGAAAAATCATGACCACTGCAGCGAACAGCAAAGTCCCCACAGTCTTCATTATGACGCTCAGAGTGAATGACCTGCACAAACTGGTCTCACTGTTCACATTTTTAACAGAGCTGAACGCACTGAAGCAGAACAGACACAGATAGATGATTAACCTCAAACAAATGTAAATGCAACTGAAACATCCAGCAGGTCTGTGAACAGTTTAACAAATATCAAGACCTACTGTATCATGCAAGAGCTGGTCCTGTTTTAACCCCAGGTTTAGACCAAGCGGATTAAGCATTTTTTTAGGTTTGATTAAATCGTGTTATACTGGTTATTGTACTGGCGCAGTCCTAGTTTAAAGATGCAGTATGTAGTTTTCTGGTGGGGAGTCCGTTAGCTGCTTGTTGTTATTTAGTTGCGTGGAATGTTCCACAGTGGCTGCGTTCACACTTGTACTTGTTTGGTCCCGGTTTGAATCCAGTTTAATTCTGATGTAGACTAGATTTGGTTCTGGTTTAGTCCTGGTTTAGCCCTGGCCTTGTCCATGTCGATTTCTGGGTTCAGTCCTAGTTTATTCCCAATTTCAATGTGGTGTTTGTGCAAAAGTGAACGCACCCAGTGTGGCATTAAACTTATCCATCCGGCATGTTTTCATAAGTTTTTGTTTTTTAAAAATTACCTTGAAAAACATGCATTCTTATTACCGTACTGCGCAAGAGGCTTGTCTCCATGGAGATAGACTAGTTTAAAGTAGTGATTGACGATACCACAGATTTTTTAATTTGATCCGATACAAGTAATACTATATATATAAATATTGCAATATTGATCCGATACCAATGAGTTTTGTTCTAAAATGCATTGAAACTCCTTCACAATTAACAATTTTACCTTAATCATCATTGTTTCCTTTAAACCTCTCCTTGAACTAATATGAAAAGTAAATATATGTGCAGAAAACATGCAATATAAACTATGTAGTACAAAAATGTAAACAAATGTAAACAAAGTGTATCAAAAAATAGCATAATAAAAAAAGTCAAGTATCGATATTTTGGCACAAGTATCGAAGCTTTTTGATACCCCTGTCCGTATTGATTTATCAATATTTGGTATCAATTTGCCCATCACTAGTTTAAAGCCATTCTGGGGAACATTTGAATCCTATTTTGGCCCCTTAAATACAACACTTTCAAATTAATTACAATTCACAACTGTGTGGAGTGAAAAAACAATTTATTTGTAAAATTGCACTATTTGCTGTACAAACTCAGTATTCACATAAAAATAACTGGAATGCATGTTTGTTTTCTAGCAGCCAAAGAGAGAGGCAGTCCACAGCAATGCGATGGTTTTGACTTAAAACACATTACTGTTCAACAAACCGTGGCTTGAAAATACTATATGAGTGTCATTGATTTTCAAATACAGTTCCTGGTCTAAAGAAATTGCACTAAACATCAACAGAAGATCTAAAACATGTTGACTGAGAGCTGTTTGTACTTACAAATATAAAACAATGATGAACAAACAAAGAATCTCCCCAAAACAAAATAATGACGCAATGTTTTCAACGCGACAAAAAGAAATGCAGCACTTAAAAAATGATTTCTTGGTGTAAGTTACTTTTTTCCCCCACACACACAAAAAAAGAATGAACATGCAAAATCTGAAAGCGCCTGAAGGTGGCAGTAGCGTAACAAATAGAAATTACTATTCAATTCAATTACTATTCATTACTATAATAAAAAATATCACTAACGTTTGCTGTCTTGAAACTAGACATTAACATTTAAACTACCTTTGTTTGTTACCTTTGTTTGTTAGTTTACATGTGACAACATTTAAACTGCCTGTTTCATTGTTTACATGTGACAACATTTAAACTGCCTGTTTCATTTTTACATGTGACAACATTTAAACTGCCTGTTTCATTTTTACATGTGACAACATTTAAACTGCCTGTTTCATTGTTTACATGTGACAACAACATTTAAACTGCCCGTTTCATTGTTTACATGTGACAACAACATTTAAACTGCCTGTTTCATTGTTTACATGTGACAACATTTAAACTGCCCGTTTCATTGTTTACATGTGACAACAACATTTAAACTGCCCGTTTCATTGTTTACATGTGACAACATTTAAACTGCCCGTTTCATTGTTTACATGTGACAACAACATTTAAACTGCCCGTTTCATTGTTTACATGTGACAACATTTAATTTTGTGAAAGTCAAGTCGGCCTGAACGAAGAGCAATGATCTGAGTTTGTCCAACAAAACATTTCCCGTGGCATTATTATTCAAAAGATGCACTATGTCACTTTTCTGGTGGAGGGTCTGCTACCTGTTTGTCTCCATGGCGATTTTAGTGCTTTGCCTGGAATGTTCCAGAGTATGGCATTCAACTTATCTATCTTACATTTATTCAACTACAGGTGTTTTTACTGCTCAAAAATGCCTTAAAAAAGCATCCATCCTTGCTGTGAATGTGCTCGTCTCTCCACAGATCTGACATGTACCTTGGCTTGATGGGGCCACCAGCTTGTCTCCATGGAGATATACAAATTTAAATCCATACTGTGGAATATTGCAGGCAAAAACACTTCATGTAGACGAGCGGAAAAGTTATGTAGTGCACTTTTATTGTTATTTTGTTGCCATGGCGAATAACAAATAGAAAGTCTTCTTCTACAGACTGTGATAGCACCTTTGTACAAACGTTCAGTGTCGATTGCAAAGTCTTGTCAGGAGTATTGACTGATTGCAAAAAATAGCAGTGTTTGCAAGAACTGAATAAAAGGCTGTTGTTGTTAATCTCTGAGATGTTGAATACCTAAATGTTGCAAAAAGTAGTCATCTGGATTTAAGTTAACAGGAACAACGGTGTGCAACTTACAAAATACAGTTGTTAAAAAAAACAAAAAAACATCAGACTGGAGTAAAAGTTTAAGTCCCTTTTCTTGTGTTTAGCGGTTGCTCCTCATGGCTTCTTTAGCGGCCAGGATGAGTGGAGTGAGGCTGGACAAAGGCTTGGCCAACTTCAGGAACGGATGCTGCACACAAGATACAGGAGAAATCACCAAATTATTAAGTATATACTAAGGTTGGACAAGGTAGAAAATCAAAAAATATATATAAAAAAAAAAACAATAAAAATGTGCTGCGTTGTTCTTGTCACACGAGATGTATGTTTAGTTTATTTAAAGGTGAACGCTGCTGACAATGGACTGGTCTCAAACCTGGTTCTATTGGACCTCAGCGCAGCGTTTGACACCATCGACCACAACATTCTACTGCAGAGGTTAGAATGTGATGTAGCTGTCAGAGGGACAGCCCTCAGCTGGTTTAAATCCTACCTATCGGATAGGTACCAGTTTGTTAATGTAAACCAGAGCTCCTTACCCAGTAACCTACGGTGTGCCACAGGGTTCAGTACTCGGACCAATTCTGTTATTTATCAATGAAACCCGATCCGACCGATCAAGCAGACAGACTTAGTGCTTGTGTGAAGGATATAAAAACCTGGATAACACCTAATTATATGCTTCTTAACACTGAAAAAACCGAGGTCATTGTACTTGGCCCAAAACATCTACGAGACGCTTTATCTGAGCAGATAGTCACACTGGACAACATCAGTGTAGCCTCCAGCTCCACTGTAGGAAACCTTGGAGTCTTATTTGACCAAGAGCTCTCCTATTTCCATCTGCGTAATATAGCCAAAATCAGAAAAATCTTGCCTAAAAACGATGCTGAAAAACTTGTCCATGCGTTTGTAACATCTAGATTAGACTACTGTGACTCCCTGCTCGCAGCCTGTCCTAAAAGCTCCATGAAAAACTTTCAACTGGTTCAAAACACAGCAACAAGATTACCAACCACAAACTAAAAGAAGAGAGCACATTACGCCGGTGCTTGAATCTCTCCACTGGCTCCCTGTTGAGTTTAGAATCAAATTCAAAATCCTCCTCCTGACTTACAAAGCCATAAATGACCCCATCCTACCTCAAAGATCAGAATCAGAATCAGAAAAAGGTTTATTGCCATTGCCAATGAACAGAATTCACAAACATAGGAACTTGCTTTGGTGATTCAGTGCAACAGAAAACACTGAGCAATGATAAAACAACATATATGAAATCAAAAGAAACAATTTAAATCTACTATAGGATATAAAAAATAAAATAGGCTTACTATGTACACAGTTTTTACAGTAAAATTTGCAGTTGTAGTGCAGAAAGTGAACACTGCAGTGAGTGATTGATTAAATTAGTTAAAGTGACAGGTTTAAGAAGTGTTCATGAGTCCAACAGCAGAGGCGGGAGGTTCTTGTGGTGGGAGGTTCTGGTCCGGATGGACCGTAGCCTCCTGCCTGAGGGGAGTGGCTCAAATAGACGGTGTCCGGAGTGAGAAGGGTCAGCTGTGATCCGACCTGCTCGTCCCAGAGCCCTGGAGACGTACAGGTCCTGCAGAGATGGAAGTCTGCAGCCGATCACCTTCTCAGCAGAACGCACAGCAGAACGCACAATGCGCTGTAGTCTCCGTTTGTCCCTGGCTGTGGCTCCAGCGTACCACACGGTGATGGAGGAGGTGAGGATGGACTCAATGATGGCCGTGTAAAACTGCACCATCATCTGAACTGGCAGTTAGCTTTCCTCAGCGGCCGCAGGAAGTACATCCTCTGCTGGGCCTTCTTGATGAGGGAGCTGATGGAGGGCTCCCACTTGAGGTCCTGGGTGATGGTGGTGCGGAGGAAGCAGAAGGAGTCCACGGTGGTGATGGAGGAGTCTGTCATGATGAGGGCGGGCCGGGGGGCAGTGACTTTCCTGAAGTCCAAAGATGCTATAATACCTTATCATCCAAACAGAGCATTTCGCATGCTGGACTTCTGGTGGTCCCAAGAGTCAATAAAGGACAGTAGGAGGTAGAGCGTTTAGCTGCCAAGCTCCAGTGTTGTGGATTCAGCGTCCTGTCCATGTTAAAGCGGCCGACACAGTCTCTTCATTTAAGACCAGGCTTAAAATGTTCCTCTTTGAAATCACTTATGGTCAGGCCAGTTAGGAACAGAAATAAAGACCTACAGTTTCCCAGCTATGCTGCCTTAGGAGCAACTATGCTGGGGGAAGTATGGCAGCTTGAGCACTATCCTCTGCTTCTGACCACTTTTCTATCAAACAATATTTAATATTTAATTTCACTATGAACATTGTTTATTCTGTTTTTCTGCTGTTTTTCTGCCACAACTGCTGTTGTGGTTTTGAGCGTCCCAAAAATAAATTGAAATTGAAATTGAAAGCAGATAAACATGATTCAAATGTATAATTACTTAGCAAACATCTTTAAGTGAAAGGTTCCTGTACCTGCAGTAGTTCTCGTCCGGACCCTCGCTTGTCCACGTCCATCTCTAGGCAGCGAGTCAGGAACGATCTGAAAACGGGCGACAGCTTCTCTGGACTCTGGAGCTCCGGGGTCCCATTGGTGGCAATTAGATACAAAGCCTAAAAAGAGTGAGACATGACAGTGTGAATGTACTAGAAGATAGAACAGCAAAAATATAGGGCATTTTAGCTCAGCTGTTAATTATTTAAATAAATGAAATCATTTTAATATTATTATTTCAATACTGATAAATCTACTCAGTTCTCTATACTGATTTCAATACCACAATAATCCTTAGTTAGGTCAAGGTTTTAGACAATAGACTGACATTTCCAAAACAAAATGTTACTTTCTTTATTAAACCCTCTGGTGTAAAACTAGTTCAGAGAAAGCTTAAGATCATTCTCCTGATAATGTCTTTTTTAATTGATAATTGCTCAAATGAGTATCTAGTTTTGATACTAGTTCTAGTGTGGATTAGTATCTTAGTTCTGATTCTTTTGACAGCCCTACTTTGAACACAAACCTAAATGAACGGTTTAGAATAATTATAAAATGAACTTTTTTTGGTTTTAGATATGGACAAGATGAAATGATACCACAGGACTGTTTTTGTATTTCATAGTCAAGAAAGAGGCATGCATTTATTATTCAGTTAAAGATTGCCCTTTGAAAACCAGTATGAGGTGCTACTTGGTACGGAAAAAAATATGAATCCCTGTTATTGACAAAGGATATGTTGTGTAGTTGCAGTTTCCGCCATCACCACCAGATGGCACCACATTATCACACACTGTACCTTTATTTTTTTGGGTAAATAATCACTTACTCTGAGAGGGTTTTCATTGAGATACGGGGGCTCTCCTTCCACCATCTCTATGGCCATGATCCCCAGAGACCAGATGTCCACTTTGGGTCCGTAGGCTTTTCTGGTCACCACCTCAGGCGCCATCCAGTACGGGGTCCCTACCATTGTGCTGCGTTTGCTCTGCTCTGGAGTGATTTGAGCGCAGAAGCCAAAATCAGCTGTAAACGGAAAAATATTGTTTATATATTTGCATTTTTAGAACACAATAAGGCATTCACAATTTGCCTTATTTAGTCCTGGTTTGTGCTCAGTTTAGTTTTGATCTAGACTTAATTAGGTTCTGTTCTAGTTTTGGTTTAGTCTTGGTCAAGAAGAGGTTTAGTTCCGGATGTAGTTCTAGTTTTGTCTAAATTTTGTTGTGGTGTCAATGCAAATGTGAATGCTCCCCAAATGTAATTGCAGTTGCTGTTTTGTGCTTTCGTGTATGGCTTTTTAAAAACACTTTTGAACATCTCCAGTGTGACGTATGGACTTTAGAAATATGGAGGCTTAGGGTTAACACTTCCTGGTTTCAATTGTTTCCATAAAAAGTTGGACGTCGTAAATGATGACACCAGATAACTTCCCAAAACTGAATTATTGATAAATGATATGTGAACGAATCAAAAGCTGCTGGATTTGAGGCTGCGTTCACACATTCACCACATCAAAGTTGGAACTAAACCAGGACTGAAGATCAGGACTAAACCAGGACTAGAACAGGACAAACCCAAATCTACACCATCTGCTCAATTTAGGACCAAATAATGTAAAATGTGAAAAGCTGCCCAGTCTGGAAAAGATCTATTCAGAGAGAAAAGCAAATAAAGCCCAAAAGATCCTCTCTGACCCTAGACATCCTCCGAGTTTGTCCTCCTGCCCTCCTGTTCAGGAAAAATAGGTCCAAGTCCAGGTCATTCTTCCCTCAAGCAATACAATTTCCATCTAGGTCGTCAACTGCGCTTTACCCGGTGTTTAAGGTTACATCGTTTTTATGTTTTATATTATGAAAGTGTTCAAATTAAGCCAGTAATGTGCATTTTCTGCAAACCAATTTCCCCACTTGGATCGGTGGCAAATAAAGTATTCTATATATTTAATAGCTTCAAGTATTAAAGGGGAAAATAACTTAACATTACGAAATAGTCCCATGTGATTTTATAAGAGTTATTTTATTGTTATCATCTTACTTAGTTTGACAGATCCGTCCATTCCCAGCAGCACATTGTCGCTCTTGATGTCTCTGTGAATGACTTGGTTTGCGTGAAGAAACTCCAGCGCTTGAAGGACCTACAGACGCCCAGCAGAGGTTTAAACGTTCACGCCAACAACACTGGTAAAAACAAAACGATTGAGTTTCAGTGTGACTCTCACCTCTCGACAAACTGCTGCTATCTGCGCCTCGTCCATGCAGGTCTCGGTCACAACGTCAGTGAGCGATCCGCCGGCCAAATACTCCATCACCACAAAGAGCTCGTCTCCTACAAGGAAACTACACACACACACAAACAAATAATGTATTTTTTTTTACCAGAAATTATAGTTTTAAATTATCTAAATTTTGGATGCCTATTTTCTCAGATTTTGTCAGAATAAAAACAAAAAAGTGGAAGTCAATGGGGCCAAAAAGAGAAAGTTCTTTGAGGGGAAATGCTTATTTGTGCATTTGTTTACTTGATTATTTATTGTATAGATGTATAAATCAATATATCTTTTGTCTAAACATACAACACTAGGGCAATATTTTTCAATTGTTGTTACCTGTCTAAGAAGTTGACAATATTAGGATTCTTCATCTCCTTCATCACCAAAATTTCATTGATAATCAACTCTTTCTTTGGTTGCTTCTGTAAGGTGATCTGTTTGATAGCCACCTGGGGAGCCAAAATATACGTTTAACACCAAAAAAGTGAATAACTCTACAAAAACTATATTATGTACACTTACCTCTTGTCCCGTGGCAACATCTATAGCTGTGTAAACTGTGCCAGATGCCCTGCAAGAACATAACACAATGCAAACGTTAATTGACTCCCATAAGAAATCGTTTATCTACAACAATCATCAATCATTCTTGGCTTGGAACCGTCACAAACACTGGTACAATGGCTCTTGGGAGGATTAAAGTTGCACAATGTAACTTTTCTGCTGTCACCTACTTGTCTCCATGGACACAGTACAGAATTAAACGCATTTGTTTTGCATTTATTCAATTAAGTGTGTTTTTATTGCACAAAAATCCCATGGGAAAACCTGTACACAGATCTGACCTGTAGCTTAAGTTTAATGCCATACTGTGGAACATTCAAAGCAAGGTAATAACATCTCCTTGGAGACAAGCAGAAAGGTCATGGTAGCAGTTAAGTTTACACACGTTAGTAGTTATTCACATATTAGTTATTATAAATGCTTAACAGTAAAAGTACCATGATAATAATGCTTATGAACAATATATAAGAGTATTCATTGAAAGAAAATAGATAATGGTTAATTGTAAAATAAGGCCATTGTCATTTTACTCGACTCAAATGCTACTCACCCCTGTCCGATCTTGTCATATCTGGTGTATTTCTTTTTAGGATCTCCAATACTAACAATTGTCCCTAAAAAAACAAAGCACGGCCAGTTTATATTTGCTCCCAGCTTACGATAATGTCAGTTTGCAAACGTATCACACACGTAGTTTCTCCATGATCTCCTCGTCGGTCATTTTGCCTCCTTTATTCTTCTTCCTGTCGACTGCTTTCGACGCTGCGTCTCCATCAGGGGCCGGGATGGGGTCTATTACGGACCTCGTGTACATCTGCAAACATACGGAACACATATGGTTAACTGAATGCGCGGGTAAATGGACCCAAACACATTTATGGTAGTGTATGAAATGTAACAATGAAAGGTAAACCACAACACTGCAAGACAAAACCCACTGGCGACTATGAATATGAATGAATATGTGTTTTCTTATAGCGACTCACAGATTTCGTGTGTTCTGGTCTTGGAGCCACAACTGGAGGAGGAGTGTCGTCGTCATCGTCGTCGTCTCCATCTTTACCTGCTGTCTTACCACTGCCTTGTTTTCCGGGCTAAAATAAAGTGTCATTTATTCATTTCATCCAAATTTAAGTGAGTTTTTGATTGACAAACACCACGAATCAAGTATGAGCAATATAACAATACAGCAGTTTCTAGGCAATTCACTTTTTGTAACTTCAATTTATGCAGTTACATTTCATGAAAACTAATTGGATTGAACGCAGTATACAGCTTTGTTTTGGAATTTGTTTTTTCAGAATAAATGCATTAATTTGTGCTCCACTGACATTTCATGAACTGGACTTAAAGTTTACTGAGCCACAGTGGATAGTACTGAACATGTATAATTAGCAAGACAAATATATTAATGGATTACTGTGTATCTACTTTATTACTTTTTATAGTCAAAGTTAAAGCAATAAATATATTACAAAAGCCTTGGGGCAAAAGTCAGTCTGAGATTTGTCAATGCTTACCGACTGCGAGTCCTTATCTGAAAAAGACCACATTGTTGTGTCAGGACTAAAGAACAAAGGCACATTTTTTTTCAAACATTTATATGATATATTCATCCGTACTGACCGGAGGCGGAGAAGCTAAGGTACTTCTGCTTTCCACTGGTCGAGTCGTAGAACTTGAGAATGTCCAGAACGGCCTGGGGATTTTGTTTTTGCTCAGATTTGCTGATGTTGGAGGTTTGAAGGAGCCGGGCCCACTGCTCTGGCATGCCCTGCGCAAACACAGACACGGTGACTCAGACCGACAGGCGACCGTGGTGAAAAATGCAGTCGAATCATCGCTAAAGCCGAATAAGCCGCGAAAGCCATGAATAATGCAGCCAGTGACCACAGTTTAAGTGAAAGCAGCTCGGTTTGGTCGCTGATGAATTCTTGGTGCTTATCCAGAGATACAGTTGTGTAGAAGTACTATCAGATTCATCCATCCGAGCAAAGTTTAGGAACCAGTGAGCGCCATTTTTTCTTTCTTCCTCATTTTGATTGCTGACGATCTCAGATTAGATTTTACTTTGTCTTTAGTGAAAAATGCAGTAAAAAGATTGCTAAAGTTGGCCACAAAAGCCATGAATAATGCAGCCGATGACCACAGTTAAAGGGAAAGCTGCCTTTACAAATTCTTGGTGTCAATCCAGCGATACAGACACAATTGTTCAGTGTAGAATTACCATCACATTAATCCATCCGAGTTGTCACAATTTGGATTAGTTCAAAACTCTTCCCCATAATTACCTTATATAAATGTTTTACCTGGCTTTACCTTCCTACCAGCAACGTTGCCCATTGGTATTTGGCAAGACACTTTTTTGTTTCCTATGTGAATGTGATGTATTAGAAAGGCACCAGGCACAGAATGGCACCCACACCTCTGTCAGACTGCCCCGGGTCAGCTGTGGCTACAGAAGAAGCTCACCACCAACCGTGCACGTGGAGTGAATACATTCTGGTAAGGAATATGAGTCACCTTGGATACAAAGACGCAGGAGTAACTATTGCAAATACTCATGTTACAGTAATTGATATAGTATGAGTTTCAAACCTGTACTTTCTAGCTATGTAATACTACTTCATTACATTTTAAATTGAGTTTTTGAGTACAGTACAAGTCCCAATCGACAGTTGTCTCATCTCTGCCGCTGCTCCTTTCTACAAACACTGCTCTGATTGACCAAAGAGCTCAAAGAACGTACAGACTGTGGATTAAAACAACCTAGTTCAGTTTAAAATGGTTCAATTCATCAGTTTTCAATAAAAAACCTGAAATGCTACTAAAAATCTGATAAACTAGTATTTTTCATGTTACATTTTGGCAGCAGTACTTTTAGTACATTATTAGCTATGTAACTGTACTTTTACTTGAGTATGCATTTTTAGTTCTCTTTCCAAATTTTTTAGGAAACAAACTGATGCCACTTTATAATAACTACACCTTAATTTGCCTTAAAAAAATGAACACAGACTTAATTCATAATGAACATATAGTTTATTAAGCATGATTCAGGTACTTCATTAGGGTTAAGTTTAGGTTAGGAATTAGGGTTAGAGTATAAATTAAGTAATTTTGCTCATTGCTCAGTGTTCTATGTTGCACCTTAATGCCGAGACAAGTTCCTATGTTTGTGAATTTTGTTCATTGACAATGGCAATAAACTCTTTCTGATTCTGATTCTGATTACTAAGCCTGAATCATTCTTAATAAACTATTTGTTCACTAGGATTTAAGTCTTTAAGTCTAAGTCTAGTTATTATCTTGTGTTACCCAAGCATCGAACACATCCACAGAAATGAGTTACTAATTCATAATGTCACAAAGCAGCCTTATTTACCGTGAATTCTCCAGTAACAGAGTCGAAGCCCACGTGGATGGTGTGTTCGAAGTCTGAGGGTGAGGAGATCTCGGGTCTGTCCTTGTCGCGGTCCTTCTTTCTGGCTCCTTCGACACAACACAAACAAATCTTGATTTAGTTATGGTTGTTTGCTTTGTAGTTTTGGAGACTTTTTGACTCCGAGATCCAACTAGCTAGAAAATAACTACAGCTACAACTACTCTCTTTGCCATTGAAACCCTCCAGTGATGAAAGTCTAAATATACAAGTATTTCTTATCACCCGATTTAACTAAAAACTGTAAGAAACAGCTTGAAGTAAAATGTTCTAAGCTATTGTGTGCCTGTAAATCTCTGCACATTGCACAAATCGAATATCATCAAGTCAGATATATTCTAAAATATTTTACAATTGGTCGAAGCCGGGAGACGAACGCAAATGTAGAGGTGTGAGATATCGAAAAATGGGTAACTGTTGTTTTAGAGATATGTAACAATCGATTATAATATCGTCTATAATCAAGACTATTAAAAAATGACAGCAAAAAGAGCATATTAATAATAAATTAAACAGGACCGTCTCGTGTAATCTTATACAAATTATGGTTAACCTCAACCGACATTTACAGACACATATATTTTTATTGTTATAGCATCAAAGGAGGATTACACTCTCAGTTACCTAAACATTTTTATGACAATTTCTGCTCATATTTGCCAAAAGTACTTGTATCAACAGGTCACCGTATTCCTCTCATGTCCCACCTTTTTCGGACGCAAACATGGAGATGATTTTGTTCCTGGACTTCCTCTCCTCGGGCACAGAGGGCAGCGGGCGCGAGTTGTGATTGGCTGACTGAGGGTCCTTGGCTCCTCCTCCTTGGCTGCTCATCCTGACAGGGGGGGCGGGGGGCTTGTCCTCACACACTCCACTGTCACACATCTACACACAGCGCGCCCTGCAAAGACCGTGAGAGAAAATGAACGCTTGGCAGGTCAGAAGGCAGTTCGGCCGATGACTCAAAGCAGGTGGTTTCGACCCCCGGTTCTCACAATAAAAACTGCTGTTGTGTCATTGGGCAAGACCTGAGTGCATGTAAGTGTGAATGAACTAACCGTATGTGGCTATATGACCTCTATTCCAGTCATTCTTTTCATTACATATCTGAGTTGTACAGTACTATACTTTCAAATGGAAAGTCAAAAATCTATAAAATCTATAGAGTTCTGCATTCTCAGATTTGTCATTTGGCTTAATGTTGAACCAATGCAGATTTTAAAATGCTAAATACTAAACTTCACTCTAAAGTATTCCGACACTATATCATAAAATGTATTTGGCCAACCACAAGATTCGAGTTTAAATTAATTGTCAGTTTTATGCACATTAAAAAACAAAATACCCCTCAAAATCAATATATATAAAACCTCAGTAAATAGCCCCAGCTCATTTGTTTACATCGTGTTTGCTAATGACTTAAAAGTTCGTGAGGTTTGATCCTGAGCTCTTGTCATTTATCTTCTTTCATTTTCAGCCAATCCAAAACTAGACCAGCAAGATTCACACTTTTTGTACATGTACTGCCATAACAAAGAGACCACGTCCTAACAGACTTGGCTCAAAATAAGTCGACTAATAAATCGGGCAACAATTTTTATCTCTAATTTACGTAAGACGCTGTCAGAAACACAGCACAAACTGAACAGACGGCGACGGCAACTTACTTCTGCTTTATCTCATATTGTGCAACCAGTCACCGAAAACTATACAACAGACCATGGCAAGAACAACAAAATAAAGAGCAAACTACAAACCCAGATGAGTCGGTTTGTCGACGAGCTGAAGTAAAAAAGAAACAAAACATCGGCGAAGCGTTGGTGAACAGGAGTTGAAAGGAGAAAGTGACGAGTCGAGTCTCGTGGTTCACAAATGAATGAGGAAGGAAAAAGACAGAGAGAAGTGCTTCAGGAGAGAGTGAGCCTTGGAGTGTATTATCACATAGTTCTAAGCCATTATTCAACCAAAGCATTAGCTAGACACGTCAGATAAAGCCTTTGAAAAAGTAAGCAAACAGGTTGTTCAGCAGATATTGCCAAAATAGTGCTATTTTTGCAGTACAAACATGACCAAATGTCTTATCAATGAGCTACTATTAGTTTGCAAAGTGAACCAGAAGAACAGGAACTGTCAATAACAAACAATAAATCTACAGTGTAGCAATGACTCTCTGTAAATGAGCTCCTAATATGGTGACAACTACGACTGTAAACAGACAGACAGACGGATCGAGTTTGACGCCAAACCAAAACCACAGATACAGGTCTAAGACGCAGCACCAGCAGTTTGAGCAAAGCCTGTTCGAGTGACATCACAGGAAGAAGGACGCTCCTCTTACTGTCACCGTCTGCTCAACAAGTTTCAGTCACATTTGGTTGCGGTGGATGAGTTTATGCACTCTGAATGAATGAAGAAAATATGCTGATTGTATGATTGTTTACTATCCTTGCCAGTCACAAAAAAAGATTCATTGGTAAGATTAAAATGAATCAGTAAAAGGCAAACTAAGAATTTGATATATTATGAGCAGACAGAAGATTTCACTGAGAAAGAACAACAAGTGTCATGCTGCAGGAAAAGCAGCATCCAAAAACCTATGGAATTACAGGCAAATAAACATAAAATAGGCCACGTGAAGCAGATGTGTTCATTGCTAAAAAAGTACCTTCTTAAAAACATGCATTCTTCCTGTATTAGGTTTACTATCCACTGATCTGGGCTCTCATTTAAAAAGCCTGCAGACGTACAAAAATTTTACCATCTACGTGACTTTATACGTAAAGTTTGCTATCTATTAAAAGACAGCTTAATAATAAAATGTGCGGTCCGGTCCGAAAACTCTGAGCTTTGCGTGTGTGTGGGCTTTCAGAGGAGAGATCGGCGAAGTTTTATAAATGAGACCCCTGACCCGTGAGTTGGCTTGTTGGCGTTCCTGAGTCATCTTTGTGGCGCATGGTAGTCTACGTTTAATGCCATGCGGTGGAAAATTCCAGAAAAGGAACTTTGTGCACCTTAAGAAACTGAACAAAGTGCGCATCTCATGTCAAAATACATTACTTCAACTCCGCAGGCCAGACACGGGATGGAACACGCTTCACAATGAGTTAGTCACTGACATGGAACTAAGTGACATTCATTCAGGTCAATTTAGCCTCACTACATCACACCAGAAAAAAACAATCTGCGGTAGTAACATGGAGTGGACAACACTTGCACACGCTGGATACAAAGTGGGACTAAACATGGGAACTATACCAGGACAAAACCAAAACCAGAGTACATCAGAATTAAACCCGGATCTAACCAGGACAAGGCGAAGGGATGAAGGCAAGTCCAAGGATTCAACCCACAAAGACACACATCCTACCTACCTTTGTGAAAATCCTTTTGTGCCGTTTACGTATTTGTTCAGTGTTGATACTAGTTCAAATGATTAGGTACATTTTGGTATTGATACTTTTGACAACTCCACTCAGGTGTTAGAGCCGTACTACCTTACCGGTCCAGCTCTCCATGCCCATTCTTGCACCCTGAACTTGTGTATCTTACAGCGCCGAGTAATCCATGCAATTTTAATGTCACTAATCCAACATATCACCACAGTGTTCCCCTTTAGGTGCATAAAAAGACATTCTGCGTGCACTGATATGTCCAGAGCCTGAGGCCACACAAACTGCAGACACGTCAGCAGTTTTGTAGGCCAGCGCTAAATCATTGCCCTATAATTTGCAAATACACTCAGCACAACTTGTCCTGTTATTAACATGGAAAACGGCCGTATTCATTTTAAATTTCAACAAAGGTCATTTTGAAGCAGACGTGGCTACATGCATTGAATCACTGAATCAATAAATGTTAGGGAGCAATTTTAGCAACAATGCAAACATAAATAAATTAAATCTTCAGTGTAGTCAAGATACTTACCCTGCTCTTGCTTCTTCTGTCCTGCGCAGAAGACCCAGCCAAGAGAATATAACTTGGGAGCGCGAGCTTTAAGTCCACAGTCCTTCGTTTTTCGTTTACCTGCTAAGCTGTGATTTCACCCCCTTTCTCTCCCGCTCTTTCCTCCCTTTGGGGCAGGTCTTAGCAGGCTGCCTCATTCCACAAACTACCCTCTGATGGGGCAAGTGTGCGTGTCCCGGCAGGTTAAAAATAAGATCCGACTGTCCCTTTAAATGTGCGTTTTCAAAAGCGTGTGGATGGTACTGGATGCACGCAGCAGGGCCAGGCTTAGACAAGTTGACTCTATGCAGGAATTTGGTAGCTTCAGGGGCAGCTGGAGTTTTGGGCGTGGGCAAATCTTCGCACACACTCGAAAGTCCCTCCCCTTCACACAATAGGAGTGTCATTGTAAATAGAGTTTTATGGCTGTGAGCTACGCTTAAGTGAGAAATGGAATTCAGGGGATCAGGTGAACAAACACAATAGAGTACAATGCTCAGATGACAATTCAGCAAGGTATTAATTAAGCTCACACTTTCCTAACGTTCACAGCTGACTCTTCAATTTGAGGAGTTGGGCAATATCAATTTTATCATACTGTCCTAGAGTTGTCGCGATACAAAAATGTCAAACTCGATTTCGATTGTAAGGTATTTGCTCGATACTCAATTCCAATTTCGATACCACAATTATATTATAAATGCCGTTTTTTTTAGACAATAGACTGCTACTTTTCAGAGTACGGTACTTTCTTTGTTACTATGGGTCTATACTAGTTCTGATAAAGCTCAAGATCTTTTTAAAACTGTTCATGTGATTATTTTTTCAGTATCGATACCTGTACTTTCTATTCTAGTTTTAGTATCAACTTGTATCTGATTTGTCGACACTTTTGACAACCGTATATATACTGTCCAAGTTTGCCAAATTTCTCAAAATAATGGTATGTGTAATTTGAACAGAATATTATAGTGTAGCCTACATTTATTAAGGAATAACGTAACATAAAAATCTGCTAAATTACTATTTAGTCACACGGGTGCTGGTGATCTATTTCTCGATCCAGCTCTGCGGCAAACTGACAAAAACATGGCTACCATTTTGTGCCTTTACATGTCAGGAAATTAGGGCAGTGCTATAAAAGGTGCACTATGTAACTTTCCTGGTGTGATAGTTGGACCCGGCTACGTTGCCTCTATGAAGATGTTATAACCTGGCCTAGAATGTTCCGCAGTATGGCATTAAACTTACCTCTTTTGCATTTGTTTGATTCGTTTTTATTGCTTAAACAAATACCGTACCTTGAAAAACATGCATTGAGTGGGCTTGCCTCGCCACAGATCTGACCCGCAACTTGGCCTGGTGGCGATGTTACGGCTCGTCTCCATGGAGATGGATACGTTTAATGCCATACTGTGGAACATTCTTGCCAGAGCAATAATATGTCGATGGAAACAAGCAGGTAGTGGACCCTTCACCAGAAAAATATACATCAAATTATCTAACGCACTTTGCTATTTCTGACCGTCGGGTTTAAAGCCAATCCGGAGACAGTAAAACCTCGTTGCCTGGAGCAGAGACAGACTTTGGAAGAATGCAACGGAATTCTTAATGGTTAAGGGCCTTGGACTGGAAACTATTTATTTGTTTTTGAGGTTTCTCATCAGTCTCGTCACGGCCATGAACTTACAAAAAGGAAAAAAAAGAAGTAATGATTAAGATAAAGCTCAATTCAAAGAATAAAATGAATTCATATGTGGAAAGAAATAATGATGATCCAGATAGAATTTTCAGCCATATTGCCCAGTCATACAGGAATTAGTTTGTATATTAATTATAATTACTAGTATCTCTTCTCTTGTTTCACGCCTGTTTTATACGCATCAATGTCTGCCATCACAAAGTATCTATTCTTCATTTTTCTGTTTGTTGCACTGAAGTAGTCTCTTGTCTCAGTGGAGGTTTGTCGTCAAGGGAAACCCACTTCCTCATCCTGGAACTCCCCGAGCCCCAAACGGGTCACGGCGCGGCTTCAGCCAATCGCAGCACAGAATACAGAGGCGCTGCTGTTTACAGGAAGCGCACAACAAGCCTTTTGTGTTCGGCTTCTATAAAAGGAAATGCTGAGGAGAACTTCCTGAAGGAGTGATGGTGTAGGTGCACTTAACTTACTCTGTCACAGTCTCAGTCTCCACCTCCGCCCCATTCATTCAGAGAAACAAGAGGTAGTGTTGTCTGCAGTATTCTGGGTCTTCCTGTGTGGAGTTTGCATGTTTCTCCCTATGTCTGGGTGAGTTTCCTCCTGACACATGGGTTTCCCTCCTCCACCCGAAACGTGCACAATGAGTAAGCTCCTGACAGGTAGGTGTGATCACAAGATAAGTGTAAATGCGAAAGAGTTCAGAGAAGGGCAGCACGTTTTGACAACTTCTGACTATGTTTCAAAAAGCAGTGTGGTTGAATGTGGATGTAAAACGACTTGTTCTGATGTATAAGATCTCCAATCAACTTGTTGCGGTGCCCCCCATAATAATAACAATAACAATAACAACAACAACAACAACAACAACAACAACAATAATAATAATAATAATAATAATAATAATAATAATAAGTTTTTGAAACCACTTAAGTTGCGTTCATACTTCCACACACGTACATTTCAAGACAGGAACTCGGACAGGGACCAAGACTCAACCTACACTTAATAGAGCGAAACCAGGTCAAAACCAGGACTACGCCCCAGACCAAACCAAGACCAAACCAGAATGCAGTGTAGGTAACAGAAAACAGGCAGAGTACACATAAATTACACGCAAGGATAATGATGCTTCAGAGAGATATACCAAAAATGGATGGATGAATCACAATTGTAGTTTTGGAGATGCAAAATGAGTTAAATGTCTACAACTAAAATGATTAAAATGGCAACAAAAAGAGCTAATTATAAATTAAATGAACAGAAATAATATCGTACTGCAGAGATAATATTACTCAAGAAAAACATTACAACACTCAATTCAATAGAGTAACAATAAAGTATGTATTCCTTTTTAACTGAACTCACAATAAAATGTTTGTACATGTTGAATAGACACTCCCGTTTACAAAGAACGCGCATATATTCCAAAGCTACAAAAGTGTAACCGTCTGCCTCCGATTCATAAGGAAACAAACACAGGAGTTGTGTATACAAAGAGCCACAGTGAGGGCAGTGATTACACGTTTGGCAGAGATGACAGAGTAAACACACTGCCCTGCGCACGCCCACTCTCCTCAACACCTTATCCTGTTATTCTGCAGCTGCCTCACCTCTGAGTCAACATTACCACAAACCTGGCAACCCGACTGCCGTCACATACCGGCACAACAAATTAGCTCCTAGGAAGAAGACATAAGTCCTTCTGGTTCAGGATGATGTAACACTGATTGCACAGGTGGTAAAACCATAAAAACACTTGGTATTTTTGGGCTGTAGAAGACTAAAGACATGCCCAGTGTTTGATCAATTAATAGACTAATAAGAGGCAAGCCAGAAAAGAAGAAAACTAAAATTATGTATATGAAATCTGATCCCAGCTGCACTGACAAAGCCACATGCTCTGGAGTTCATGCAAAAATCACTAGTCATACAGAAAAAAATACTAGTACATTCCATTTGTGTGTATAAAAACTAACTCCCCTGTGTCCACTACTTTTGTGCAGATGAATCCTTTACAATCCTTATGAAATACAAGACAACAAATAAAGCCTCTGAACTAAGAAACCGACTACAGCCCTCTATATTTTTAGTTTTTCCCGATATTTGTGTTTTTATGTGTTTTTAAATAAAGATTCGCACTGCACAAAACATTGACAGAAGACATATGAGAAGACTGTTTAAACTCTAAAAGTTGAGAGACACATTAGTGATTTGCTAACTATGACTATTTACATTGCAATTAATTTGTTCAGCTGAACTTTTAATTAGTCTGGGAAAACATCCACTTTCTAGTCCAGCAATGAAGTCGCTTTTCACTCTTTATACTTTATAGTAGTACAGACTGTATGAATTTATGTGCATGAAATAAATTGACAACGACCAACATTCAAATGAAAAAAAACTCAGTGACTTTGTAGATCTAAGAAAGAAGGATTACAAGCCACAACTGAAGTCTACTAAACCTACTTTTATTGAATACCTCATTACATTTCCGAATCAACAGTGTCTAATTGCTACTTATAGTTTTTTTTTTTTTAATTGCTTTTCAAGTAGTTTCTTTCTTGTCGAATCTGTTTTGTGTTCGGACTACTTAAGGTGACTTCATCCTGACAGCGCTTTGTAGCAGTAAACTGTAATTACATGGGCTTAAATTAAAAAGAGGGCAGTCCACAAAGCCCACAAACACAAAGATGTAGTATTTCTGTCTTCCCGTAGACATGACACACAAGTGCAAAAGTCAATGGGACAAAATTGATGACATGCTAGATGATTCATAATTAAATAACCAGGATTATTCAACATTGGACAAGTTTGATGTTGTTTTTAGAGTGGGCTGTTAGGTTTTTTAGGGGAATCAAATGTAAATGAAATAGGCTGTAACATAATATTGCAATTGGTTTGACCACTGGCCAAACATTACACATGAACCCTATTAAAAACAGTCATTGATTTATTAAGGGGAAACAGCTTTTAATAATGACCCCATTTTTCTCCTCTGATGTTTATTGATTTTGCATTACACAGATTGACCTGGGCTATTTATAGCAACGCAGACAGACAAAACAAAACAGCACCGAACCAGACACTGAACAGTAGATCAGATGTTGCGAGTCGACATTTGACAATCTACACACATTAAACATTAAGACAGTTTTGTAAAGCTTTGCAATCATAACAGCGTGTCTCATTAGAATATTTAAACCGCGAACTCACCGGGCAAAAGCAGCAAAGAAAAGCAAGCGCCGCTCCAGCTCTGCTCCACAGACTTGCACTTTTTCTTCACTTTTCCAGCTTCAAATCAAGCAGATAATTTGTTTTTGTTTTTTCAAAGTACCACCAAACATTGATTATTCTGTATTTGACGGCCAGCGCTCAGTCCGCTCAGCCTGGTCCCAGTCAGACTCAGTGGTCAGACTTTGGGAGGAACTTGGCTGGAAAGGAAAGGAAGCGGAACGTCGTAAAAGCAAAGCAGAAACTCGACTGTTCACCGGCTTCCGTAGCGCCCTGCACAATCCGCGGTAAAAAATAAAACTGCAGCTGCCGCGTGTGAAAGTAACAATGACACGATTTCTTCCGCAGGAAATACCCACAAGGATTTTCAAATTAAAAGCAAGTGTCTAAAGAAATCTTGTCTTTCTTTATGTTGTCATTACATCTCTACAGTGATTGAACCATTGAGTGAGTGAGATTTGCTGATTGGATTTGGAACCACCACTTCAAATACTTTAATAAAAAAATAACACCAACAAATATCCAGTTGTAGTCTTTTTTTTTTCGACTCTCATCCAAGAGTCCTTCTCATGATGAGGATTTAGTCTGAGAACTCTGATATTTGGATGAGAGTTGTCCAGATGACTAAAATCTTTTTTAAATCTTTTTTATTTTTATTTTTACAATTAGAACACTCCTGGACGATTGCGGGATTACACCTATATCTAAAACATTGAACGGAAATCATGTAGACACTAATTCGCTTTATTGTGAAATGTTAACCAGATTTCGTGTTCGAAATCTTGTTTGTAAACCGTGTTTTTACAGCGTTATTCTAAACGTCAACATCAACTCGCCACTGCTGCCCAACGATTTGTAAAAGGTTTTGAAACATTCGTCTATTTACACGTGTTTATATCTGCACCTTGTCATTCATGTGCTGATTCTGTAGATAACGGGCAGAACACGTTATTGCGCCAGTTTTTCGATAACTTTTTGCTAAACCGGTTCTTGCTAGCGCCTGTAAAACAAATACATGCTACTTCTACAACTTTTTAGGATTTTGTACAATTAAGTGTTCGAATGTATTTTTAGGTGTAGAATTTTAAGGCTTAGATGTGATTTGTTCATCTTAAATCATTTTCAAAGTTCAAAGAGTCATTCATTTTTTTTACCCATTGGAGAAGAGAAGACAGTGGCCCCCAAACATGTTTTATTTCCCCCATTTAAGTGGTCTAAAAACAAGCTGAACGACACATTAAAATGACAAACTATGCTTTTGTAGCCTCTTGTGTTCTCATAATGCTATAAAAGTAACAATGCAATCCAAAATGAGATGGGGAATAAAAATAGATGACTTTCTTTCTTCCACTAAAGATTTTAAACTATAGTTTAATGAAGCAAGTTGTCTGACATGAACTGAAATATGTGTAACAAGGTAAATATGAAATCTATTCATATTTGTGTGAGTGACAGTGACAGATTCATACGGAAACTACTTTGGCACAAGTGATACATATTTGAATAATTTTATTTAACAGTTTTTAATAACGTTTTTTTTTAGTATGAATGTTACTTGATCAAAAAGCCCTGATTACAAATTACATTTTGTCATTTATATATATAATTTAGGACAGTACTACAAGCATAAAGTGACATTTGTATAAACGGTTTTATTTTATCCTTATTTTTTATTTTAAGCTGTATTAATGTGTAACACCGTTGTTGTCTTGTCATTTGGTCAAACTGCATTGTAAAAACATGTATTGCTTTCTGTGCAGGCGCCATGTTTCGCAGGTGGGGCTACAGTTGGAACAGGGACTTTGATGACATCGACCTGTTCTCGGATCGTAATGACGTGGATGCCACGACGCTGTCCCAGGCCATCAGAGCTGCGGCCGCAGAAGAGCCCGACGCGGACGGCAGCGTGCTCTTTGGTCAGATTAAAGGCACCGTGGTCGGACTGAGGTATTACACAGGAGTGGTGAGTCGAGTTATAACGGCGCTTTACTACAGTACGTAATGTTTAGCAGAGCACTTTGGCTATGACCACCTACTAATCTTGCATGACAGTGTTTCAATATAGAGTATGATGTTGATAGGTTTCCCTACAGTAGAAGCCGTGTGTGAATGAAAGTACATTTTCCTTTCGTTGTGCCAATATGTGTGACAATTGCAAACTCGTAGTGTTTCTTCTCACAATAATAATTACATAATATTTTTTTTTCAGGTGAACCGGGGAGAGATGGTGGGCCTGGTGAGACAGCCTCAGAATCAGTACGACCGAAACGCGGTGATGGTCGCCAACGTTTACGGGCAGCAGGTGGGACACATCAAAAAGGAACTGGCCGCCGCAATGGCCCAAATCATGGACAGCAACATGGCCAAAGTCGAAGGGTGAGCCTAGCATTGTCTGTCTGTTTTTCTTCAGATTGAGCAGTCTCGTTATTTTGTCTGGTTTGTATTTATTTTCTGACCATCAACAGTACAGACTTTTAAGAACTGCCATTTAAAAAAGCACCTTTCTCTTGCTTTTGCGTTCTCAGAGTTGTGTACTCGGGAACAAACAACTCTTTCTCGATGCCTGTTACTTTGTCTTTTTGGGGCCGAGAAGAAAACAAAGACAATGTGACAAAAGCTTTGGCCCGACGTGGATTTAGACTCGAGACCAGTGTGAGCTCTGCGTCTGGTTCCAAAGGTGGAGGTAAATATGACTTTGTTTGGCAAAGCTAATGAATAAATAATAATGTTTGTGGCAGTTGTTCATGTCATTGTATGATTATTTTAAGGTGGTTATCATGAAGCCTACTCAAAAAAAGGGAGACTGCCCAAGACTGTACCACTGACAGCTGAAGAGGTTGCGTTCTTTTCTTCTTTTTTATGCCAATTGTATTCCAAAGTCTTCACATGTATTAACAATTAACAATACTTATATTTTCTTGCAGCTGAAAAATGCATTTGATAATTTGTTTGAAGGACTGATGGAAAGTAAAGATGGAGAGAAAGAGGCTGCAGATGTGGGTATTTTGAAACTACTGAGCACCTTCTCAAAATGAAAACTACAGCTCAACACTACATGAATTAGTTTGCGTCACTTCATACTTCACAATCATAAAATTTTTATTTTAAAACAGCATTTTCCCTCTGTGTCCTACTTTGACACGTTAAACTAATTATCATTTTTAACGCAATCTAAATAATATGCACTGCAATTAAAAAATGTAAAAGGTTTATTTGTTTCTTTATCTTTTTTGTTGTTACAATAATTTAATTTTAAGCAACAAGTCGGATGGTAACATAATAAAAAATGATGTAGGAAATATAATTAAAGTTGAAAGACTTTAATTATATAATTCATTATTCTGAATTCAAGCCATTTTGACTTCTGTAGATATTAAGCTTTTGCAGTTAGTCTTTTGTATGTTTCTAAATCCATAAGCTGTATTTAATGTTTCTTTCCGTAGGCCGTGTCCACTCCGCTCCTGCCCCATCAGAAGCAGGCTCTGTCCTGGATGTGTGCGCGAGAAAACAAGTCTGGTCTTCCTCCGTTTTGGGAGAAAAAAGGTGACCTGTACTACAACAGCCTGACCTGCTTCTCCTCCAAAGAGGTCCCCGAGCTGGTGCGCGGGGGCATCCTGGCCGACGACATGGGACTGGTAAAACAAGACTACATACTGTCACATTTTAGGGTTTTATCTCTGTTCTGGGTATTTCTGGGATATGGAACTTCAAAGTTATGAGCACTCATAAAGCACAATGGGACGAGTGAGAAGTTTTTGCTCATTTAACCCAAAAAAATGCACCAAACCCCACAAGATTCTGATAAAGTGTACAAGCAGTATTCAGTAACTATATAGAGTATAGGAAAATTTGACAAAAATGTAAGCTAGAACCCAATAATTTGATAGGCATATGTTAGTATTGTAATGCATTGACACTTGGGACTGGCCTGGGCAAAAAATTTTATTTGTTTTTCAAGTTCATTTTTCACATAATAAAGACAGACGTTTCCATAAAATACAATAGAAGCATGATGGAGTGTGACAGAAACCCATAAGCCGCACACCTAGAATCAGTTATTATTAAGACGGTTCAAATGGAGAGAAAAGCTTCACTTCTGGTCACATGGTTGATGGATCACATCGATGAACAGAAAATAATTTTACAGTAATAATAGACTTTTACTGTAAAGATGGCCCATTATGGATCAAATCAGAAGTTACTACAGTATAAGATGTACATTTTCATTGAACAATTAAGTAATCAATACATCACAATTTGAGATGAGAAAGTTAATAGTATTACTTTCATACACATATAATTGTTATCGTGCCTGCTTCTGCTAACAGTCTGTGGTGGTTATAAGTTACATGTCATTGCTCTGTTTTCTTAGGGCAAAACGCTCACAACTATCGCTCTTATTCTCACCAACTTCCACCAGGGAAAACCTCTGCCTGTCGAGAAAACTGTAAGCATGAACATCACTAAACTGATCTGTTTGAACCTTTGTGTAACTAATGGTAAGTATCCGTGTCAACAGGAGAAATCTTCACCTAAGAAGACCCCAACAAAGACCCCTACAAAAACCCCACAGCTCCAGTCGACTGTCTCCAACACTGAAGGTACTTGGATCAAATGTTTAGCTTTCTCTCATAAACAGAATTGATACTATTTGTATTTATTTCTGCAGACGTCGTCTTTGTTGCTACGAGTGATCCCAGCTTGTCGTACATGTAAGTGCACGTAACATTGCGTCGTGTTGCCTTCTGGGTCCACAAATGCTGCAATGTCTAAAATCACACAAAGAGGGGTTTTTTACAACACTTCTAACAATGTTGTCAGCGGTCCCAACACTAACATTTCAGTTGCAACACAAAACAATAATGCTCAATAATGATTCACACCCTTTTTCATAGAATTACATTTTCAACACAAAATAGCTGTACTTTCTTTATATTACTATTTGGTCTTGAAATAGTTTTGACATAGTGGTCTTGGAACCCTGTCGTCTTCATACTTTCATCTCTAGTGGTTAAAATGTTCTTTTGTTGTCTTGATTTATTTTCAGTTTCTGTCTACCATACACAAAATATAAAATAGACGCAGACACATCAATTTAGATGTACATTTTGGTTATTGTTTTGTGATATTCTGCCTGTAACTTAGGCCCCAGGGGGAGGTGAGCTGTGATGAAGACCCCCCTGAAGTCGTCGTTATAAAAGACGACACAAATAAAAGTAAGAAAATGTCCACCATGTAAAACTTTTCAGCTTGAAACGGTCTTTAGATTTGTATTTTTTAAATTTCAGAAACTGGAAAGGGAAATGAAAAAGCCCCCAAGCGAAAACACAGTAAAGTTATTCATTATCCTTATCATTAAAATGTAGGATTTCTTTGAAAAAAAACCTAAAACATATTTCATTGACACAGAGAGTGTGGGAGCGCTGCTGGAAGATTTGGACTTTGCTGCTGCTCTGAGTGGTTCCAGCTCAAACACAAGCCAAAAGAAGAAGAAAACTCTGGAAAAATTGCCTGCTTCACTGAGTAAGTTATTTTATTTATATTTAAACTTTATTTATTTTAACTGAAAACTAATGACATCTTGTGAAGTTGAGTTTTTACTGTGGGTAGCCCTATGTTAACTGTATTGTTTGTAAAAAGAAAAAATACAATGTAAAATAACGCTGTTTTATGAATGCATCATGTGGCTTTTTAATCCTCTGTGTTTGCAGTAGGAGAGTCAGCCATCCCTGAAAGCCCTGAGGATCCTGCAGCCACAGCCACTCTCATCATTTGCCCGCTCTCTGTGCTCAGTAACTGGCTGGTAGGACAACGTTCAAACAAGTATCATAAACTGGCTGTCATTATAACAGTCATTTTTTTCTCACACTATTAAAATAATAATGAACAACAAAACGGTCCCATTCATTTTTAACAGAAATAGATTTTAAAGTTAGCAGATAGCTGATTAGTCCCAAGCAAGCATTTAAACTTTTAATGTAAATATTTTTCTTCTGGTGGTGGATGGTCGGACAAATAACAAACGAATAAAACATATAATGATATAGTTTATTTTTTTCCACTTTCCACGATCTAAAATATTCCACGGTTTATTTTGAAGGATTTAAAAAAATATTAATTTAATATGAAGCCCTAAACGTGTCAAAATAATAATAATAATAATTATTATTATTAAAATAATAATAATAATAATAATAATAATAATAATAATAATAATAAAAAAATAAAAAAAATAATAATAATGATAACAATGATAAAAATAAATCTAAAGCCCTAAAAGAGACAAGAAAGAAAAGATAATAATAATACTAACGAAATAACTTTTAGCTTTTGTGTTTCTTGCAGGACCAGTTTGAGCAACACGTGAGTGCTAACGTGAAGCTGAATGTGTATCTGTACTACGGCTCCGAGAGGAACCGGAGCCAGACGTTTCTCTCATCTCAGGACGTCGTCATCACCACCTACAACGTGCTCTCCACCGACTTCGGCGTGAGTTTCAAATAACTGCCGTGATCAATTAGAGAAAAGAAAGGGGTGAATAATATGAGACAAACGATCTCTTTCAGAATAAAAGTCCCCTGCACAAAATAAACTGGCTCAGGGTGGTCTTGGACGAGGGGCATTTCATCCGTAACCCAAACGCACAGATGAGCAAAGCCACGCTGGAGCTCAAAGCCTCGCGGCGCTGGATTCTTTCAGGTTCAATTTGAACACAAACAATTACAGCCATATTTTCTAAAGGATTTCTTTAAGGAATGTCACGATATCAAATCTTAATGTGAGGAAAGATCACAGTTCAACAGTTAGTCACGATTACTTACACATTCAGCTTTATAAAATCAAACTTTCTGATTGATAAAGTTTATTTGTCAGATAAAAAGAGAATTGAATAGAAATTACTTGTTATATATTTTTTGCTCTTTTATATTATGTTGTAACCTAAATAATCATTATTAATCTTGACATCCCTAAATATAGATCACCCCTTATTTGAAGATTTGCCCACAGTCCAAACTTTTGACTTGTGCTTTTTAAGCCGACGTACAAAAAAAAATGTGAATCAGCAGAGCTTTGATGGACTGTTCTTGTCTCCTCAAACGCAGGGACCCCCATCCAGAACAGTGTGAAGGATCTGGGGACACTTCTGGCTTTTCTGCGACTGAAGCCGTTCGACGTGAAAGAGTGGTGGAACAGAGTCATCCAGAGGCCGGCGACACAAGGCGACCGCACTGGGCTGCAGTAAGGACTGTGGAAATATGTGATAATATACAATTTCAAAATCCATTATTACAAGACCGTGGTGTGAGAGTCATCGCTGCTCTTTTTTTTTACAGATTTAACAAAACATCATCATAACAACATAACATGAAACTTCAAATAAATACAAAGCACAAGCAATAAAAACAGTGCGCATTAAATATAAATGTTTCAATAATTATAGAAAATTAAGAAAGGAAACCCTCCCCAACATCTTTTATTTAAAGTTTAAGTGTTTGGGTAACCACTGGGCTGCCTTAAAATTGTAAGCAGAAGAAAGTGTTTTGTTGATGTATTTTTCCACGTATATAAGAAAAGACTTTTCTCCAGGTGTAAAACATGTATTCTAAAGCGATTTGAAGACACTCTTGAAATACGGATACATTTTAGGAGGAGAAACAAACCACAAACTCCAGATTTTACATCACAAAGAGGACCTTTTTTTTGATGGTTGAAGGATTAAAGCAGTGGTCTTCCAAACTATCTATAGAGCACTTTAATCAAAAACAACACTGTCGACCAAAGTGTTGTGCACAAATTAAAACATTAAAACATGAGACAAAAAGGGAATTGTATCTCTCTAAAGGATTGTATGCAGTAATGCGTCTGATGCTGTGTTTAGGAACCTCCAAACTCTGGTGAAGTGCATCACTCTGAGGCGGACAAAGACCAGTGAAGTGAACGGGCGCCCTCTGGTGGTGCTCCCGGAGAAGGCAGTGTTTGTGGAGCAGGTGGAGCTCGGTCCTGAGGAGAGGACGGAGTACGAACTGGCCAACAACGAGGGGAAAAGCACCATCAGACGGTGTGGCAATGAGTCAACCGCATGCACCGGTTCAAAGTCAGCTTATAATTGAGTTTTATTTGTGTTCAGATATGTTGCCGAGGGATCCGTCTTGAAGAATTACGCCCACGTGTTGGCAATTCTCATGAGACTGCGGCAACACTGCTGCCACCCGGACCTGCCCACTAAGACCAGCCCAGATCAAGGTAAAACATGGGGACATTTCAATTTTTTTTCAATAATTTGAGTGATAATAATTGTAATTACCATACAATTAGCTACTTTTTAGACTCATATATAACCAATATTGTTGATTATTTGTGCTTTTTAATCTATTTAGAACACCGTAGTTAAGCAAATGTATGTTCTTATGTCGAAAGCCTTAGTTGACAATAAATGTGTCACTACGAAATTCCAACAGAAGGCGCTAGAACTGCATCAAGGGGCGCAAAAGTTAAAAGTAGTGGTAATGCAAAAACAAAACAAAGTGTTAACAAGAACTAGTTGTTATTTTAAGCACGTATAAGGCATTTACAGGAATTTATCTCTTGGTTATTGAAAATAGTTTAGTACACACTTACAAACATTTTGTACCTGGTTTAATAACACACACGTTTTTTGTTGATGGCGTTACATTTGTAAGGTGTTATAAGCTGTCTACAAATGCCAGTAAATGCGTTATAAGTGCATAAACAAATAATGTGTTTATTAATTTCTTATAGATAGTTTGAAAAGTGACTCTTTCATTTTGTAAGGCACTCTTTTAAAGCATTTCCGAAGAAATATGATGTAAACAAAGTGGTAGATATTGTCAAAAATGCCAAGCTACGCGGTCAAACGTTCAAAAACAGCCTCAGAAGTTCGTGTTTGTATGTTTTTAGATTCTTGTGCCACTCCTGCCGAGCTGCGAGAGCGTCTGATAGAGAAACTCCGCATGGTTTTGGCCAGCGGCTCTGACGAGGAGTGCTCCGTTTGTTTGGAGTCGGTCCGATTTCCCGTCATCACTCCCTGCGCTCACGTCTACTGCCGCCCCTGCATCGCCAAAGTCATCAGCACCGAGGAGGTAGGACAACATCTCTCAACAGTCGCTCGTTTATTTGGATTGAAGTTATTTGCTGCCAAACTTCATGTAACAAGCTCTCGATTGTGGATGTAGCAGAGGGCACGCTGTCCTCTGTGTCGCAGTGAGATTAGGCCAAATGAACTGGTGGAGGTCCCGGCCGAGGAAGAAGACACTGGCACCAGCACGAAGCAATGGAGGACCAGCTCAAAGGTGAACTGCAGAAGTACATTTGCCCTCAGTAATGCCCGGTATATTCTTTCAATATCCATACAACAAACGGCAAGGCAAACTGTGGACAGTCTTCACAAAAAGATCAGGGTTTAGGCTTTAGTGCTCCATGTAACTTTTCTGGTGGAGGGTCAGTGGAGATGCTTTGCCTGGAAAGTTTTTCCACAGTGAGGCACTAAACATATGCTATACTTCCATGGAGATAATCAGGATGCCAGAATTTAGGTGCCATGTAATGTAGTTTGTTCGTATTTCAGTGCACCTTTTTAGTCCTTAGTTTAAAAATCAGAATCACACAAAAAAAGGTTTATTGCCATTGCCAATGAACAGATTCACAAACATAGGAACTTGCGTTGGTGACTAATTCGGTGCAACATAAAACGATGAACAATGATAAAACGACATATATAAAATCAAAAGATTAAACAATTGAAATCTACTATAGGATTAAAATAAAATTAAAATCGTCGTAGTTTTAAATAAAATGTATTGCGTCGTATATTTTGTTTTTACTGTTACTGTTTTACTGTTACTTTTTTGCAAGTTCAATGTGAACTGTTTTTGTCTTTGGCCGTGCAGGTGCAGGCTCTGATGGGGAACCTGCTCAGTACTACTGAGGCTGGAGGACCGGAGCATTAAGTGTCTGATTGTTTCTCAGTTCACTTCGCTTCCTCACCGTCCTGGAAACTCCACTCAGGTATTTCGGAAATCTAATTTAGTTGAAATACATATTTTGAATATTAGGGATTCTGGAGAATCAGATTTGGTGAAAATGATTTGCTTAATGAATAATTTGGATTATTCAGGTCACAATATAATAAAAAAAAAATTATTGTAAGAATTTCAGAAGCACAAATAAGTCATTTCAATTAAATCTATGCTCCAAAAAAGTAAACATGTTTATCTTTATTTAGACGTTAGATGTCATAAAACAAGAGGCTGACTACAAACAAACTAGATGGAACAATGGTTCTCAACACTTTTCAGTCACGACCCTCAAAATACCAACTGTTGGCATTCGCTAAGACCCCCCAAAGTAGCCTCATGGCCAATGTTTGCTTTACAACAAACAAGAATCTACATTTGTCACTTAATTTGAAGGGTATCAAGCCTTGTTTTAAGACGATTGTATAAGTTTTAAAATCTTTAAACCTGTGTTTTCTCAGAGAGGAAGGCTTCAGTTTTGTGCGTCTCGATGGGACGATGACGCAGAAGAAGCGAGCGCAGGTCATCCAGGAGTCTTTTCAGAGCGACTCCTCAGACAGCCCCTCCATCATGCTCCTGTCACTGAAGGCCGGAGGAGTCGGCCTCAACCTCACCGCAGCTTCCCATGTCTTCATTATGGACCGGGACCCAGTAAGTACCATTTTATTGGAATATGTATAGTTAGTTTTAGTTTGTATTTTAGAGCGCTGAAGGCTCTTTTATTCTGTCATCTAGGCCTGGAACCCAGCGACTGAAGAGCAGTGCATCGACCGCTGTCACCGTTTGGGCTGGAGGCAAAAAAAGAATGTTGTTATGTGTACGCCAAAATTGACGAGTTAGACCAGCCTCTAAACCTTACCAAGGTCAGTCAATTGAATATGAGGAAAAACATTTCCGTCTCAAGGGAAATTTCTACAGCACCAAAAGCATATAAATATCCAGCCTTTAAAGTCTATAGCGAACCCTAACCCCAGAACTGCAGCCAAACAGAATTGTAGATATGCTTTTTTTCAAAGAAATTGACAAATACTTTGGTGCAGATCAAGGAATTTTTTGGAATATGAATGTAATGAAGACCTAAAAGTCCTTTATTTTATTTCTTCATGAGATCAGCACTGAAATGGAACAAACAATCATGGTTTAAAGGGCATGTTCAATTTGTTTCTTTAGTCATTTCTGCAATAAAACTATCCATTTGTCAATTCTTTTACAAGATTTTGGTTGTTACATCCCTATCCATAATACAACTCAAGTGTCATTATGCTCCTTATTCATTCACAACTTTGTACATGTGTTTATATACAGGAACACCGTTTGCTAAAATTGCCCTTTTGTTTCTAGTTCATTGTGAAGGATTCGGTGGAGGAAAACATGGTGAAGATCCAGAAGAAAAAGCAAGATCTGGTGGAGAAAGCGTTTGGAGCTGCAAACAAATCCTCACGAATCGACGACATTCAAACTCTGTTGGAGATTACGATCTGATTCAAATTTGCACATCTGTTAAGTTGTGATTGTTTAGTCTAATTTATGTTGTAAAGTTCAAAGTATTCGTGACTAAAGATTCTGTCCTCAGGACCAAGCATTTTGTATTGTATGTTTGTGTAAAGAATCCACTGGAACTTTACTGACACCTTGTGGTTTTGTGTGATACTATAATTCTGGGTCACTAATTCCCAATGTTCAAGTGTCAAAATACAGGTACAAAAAGGAAATTGTATGACACCAGGACTGAGATTTAAATTTGGAATCCAGGACTTGACACCCATAGTACTGCACTTTGAGAATTCCTGAGCTCTTGCAACTTCAGTGATTTTTATTTTTGGTCAAAGTAGTGAAAAGCAAACTTTGAAGTAATCGCTTTCTTACAGTATGGCAAAAGGGCTTTCATTGTAATGTTCAGATGAATTTATACAATAAATTGTTAAATGGCAAACATTTCATTTTACAAGTTTTTTTTTTATTCGTAGTTCACAGGGATGTTTTACAGCAGAATAGACCATAAATTCTCATTATACTTCAAGTAACATTTGTTTTTTGTCAGGAGTGTTCATTGAAATGGTAGGAGTCATTTCAGAAGCTCAAACACTAGTGAGGGAAACATTTGACCACTATTTCAGCCACTATCTGCAGCTATACTGCAAGTTTTGTAAACAGCAGTGGGTAAGGCAGGCGTTCAAACTAGACTGAGGTGATGCTCGTAACGTTAACATGCTGACGTGGAGGGGGTTTAACCCACATAAAATACAAAAATGAAAAGTATAAACCCAAACTGCCAAGACTTAAACACTATTTTCAATCTGATGACGCCAAAACATGGAGTGACAAAGTGATGGTTTTAAATAAGTAAAAGTGATTGTCCAGAGAACATTTCCATTTAGCCACTTTTGGAAACATTAGGAAGACTTAAGGATTGGTAAAGTACATTGATTTTTAATAACTAGTATTGCACATTGCCGCCTTGATTGTTGTTGGCATCTTTGTTTAAAATGCATGAATCTTATAATTTGGCCTCATCAGAAAAATACTTTCTAAATACTTCAAAACACATACGCTTCATTGCAGTTTTGTTTAATGTCAGGATTTTATTTTGGACGGCAGCCTGTGATCGGCAGAAGGGTTGTGGGCCAAATCCCCAAGAGAGCTTTTTCTGTCCATGTTAAATGCTGGCTTCTACTTTAAAAATGAGTCTAGTTTGCGTTCGATGTTGGCAAAGGAGTCTTCCCCCATGTAGTCGATTTGGCCGGCCTCCCAGCGCTTCTTCCCTCTCCTCGGATGAAACCTTTTGAGGTTCAGGGGCGGCTAGAGCTGCGCTGCCTGGTGTGTCGCTTCTTCATGCTCCTCGTGCTCCTCGTGCTAAAAAAAAAAAAAAGATATAAGAGGAACAGTGAATGAATGAGGAAAAAAAAAGGTTGATGAGTGATTAAAGTACACGTTTATACATGGATTGCTTTACATTTGTTCATTGTAAAATATTGATAAAAAAAACCAAAAAAAAACCCTCAATGTTCAAAACGGCAGATCTGAGCCTCTTGGTGGCATTTCACTATTAAATTTTTTTCCCCCTTCAATTTTGAATATGGGGCGAGATAAGTACTTAGAATATTTTGACTTTAACCATGTTTTAAAAAAGGTGATTTGATTCATGCATGTTTGTGTGCGATACTTTGACCCTAACCAGGACATTTATAGGCCCGTGTTTGCACTTTGCTGACTGCCTCGATTTTGTCATTAAAGATAAATTTGGGTCCACATCCTCCACTCCTTGAAGCTAAGCTCATTGACTTGGCAAAGGCCTTTTTAAGTGTTCTAACCTTTTTCCATGTTTGAGCACTGATCCAGGTTCCTGTTCACAGCCCTTTTTCACAGCACCTTTTTTTCTTGCCCACGTTTTGTAGCCGAGCAGATACTTTATAAGGATTGGTTTTCTGAAGTTCGGCCTCTGTCATTTCACCACTCTGGAATCTGAGCTTTATATCTCTCAGACACAGGCAGGAAACAAAGTGCACTTTTGCAACACTTAATGATAAAGGGCCAAGTTAACCTGTAGACAAATGCAAATAGACAAGAGTAGGTTTAGAAAGCCTTAAGTCGTTTATGGCAACAAGGAGATATTTTGTTGCATAACAGTTTGCTAGTTTCAGAGCTCCTCAAGTCCCTTTACTCATTTAACACAGACAATGACACATTTGCCACTTAATTTTTGTTTCCCTTTTAGTGCAAATAAGTTACCTGTAGCGCAATTGATGTTTAGGCACTAAAGTAGTTGGTAAAATAGCCTTCAAGAACGTTAAGGGGAATTATTTTAAAGTCTAGTGATTACGCTTAAACTTCGACCAAGCTCGTTCCAGTTCAGGGATAAGTATTTTGGGATCTAGACATGTCCCAGATTCTAAATAAGTTTTCTACCTGGAGCTACTCCCCACAATCAATTAAATGGTAATTCGTATTGTAAGTCAGTCATTTTACAGCAAGCGTAAAATTAATGTACTAAAAGCTATGGATACATCTGAATACGAAGTCCTTAACACCAAATCTAGTCCTGAAATTTGTCACAAAAAAAAATAAAAATTAAATGACAGAGCTCGAGTGTAAATAGAAGCGTCCTCTGCATTACTGTTGGAGCCGTCTCATTGCAGAGCACGTAAGAGTGTTGGACCTTAAATTTAAAATGTGATGAATAAAGTCAGACAAGCGGACAGACAAAAGGCTTGGCTCCACTTGATTCAAAAGCTGTCAAAGTTACACTGCTGCTTGTGTAACTTTGGATTGCAAACTTCCTGCGGTCAGTGAAGTGGTTCTCGGAAACATGGCAGCGCGTTACTTATGCATGGTTCAGTCCATTCATTTAGACATCACTTAGGGAGCTGGCATGTCAGAATGAGCAGGCAAATAAAGTCAACTAAAAAGGATGTTTAGAAAAAAAAAGAAATCAAGCTGCTCCATCTGTTTACTTCCTAAAATGTGAATCACCTTTGTTCCATCATGCAATTCTCTCCATTAGAGTTTATCAACAGATGTTTCCAAAGATTTACCGGAGATGACAATTGTGGCGCGATTATGTTGTAAAACCTGCTCAGACACTTCAGACATTGCCTTGGGGTCAAATCAACCGTTTCCATCCCTCACACATTTTGTATCCTACAGTTTTTATTTGCCGCCATATTTTCATAATAATTATTTTTTTTAATCTATGGGGGAAATATATATTAAGTGTAGATTTTGAAGAGGCTAATCCGGTACTGCATGTGGTAATTAATGTGCACAAGAAAAAAAAATCCAAACAAATTCTGAAACTTTATAAACTGCAAAGTTATTTAAACCTTTTGGCCTAGTAAAACAATTGTATACATTGGACAGAAAAGAATTGCAGCATGGACATTGTGCGGCTTTCACGTGCACGTCAGGCAGTTCCAACGGGAGATTTTGTTCACCATTTTCTGCATCTTAAGATTTTTAGCATAACCCATTCCAGCAATCGCTTATAGTAGTTCTCCCAAGCTTAATGTTTACTTGACGCAAAATCTTGCAATCCATTTTTGTTGTGAACTCTATTTTGACCAAACACCTGACATTTCCAACTCTGCCATTTCCACATGCGCAACTTCCAATCGAAAAGTGGCATTTACGATTTCTGAGACAACATGAAAGCGGCATTAGTTTTGAAAATGGGAAAGTTACTTCTGGAATCACAGTGGGCGGAACGTTAGCGCCATACTTTGATTATGCATCCGAAACGGTAACTTCACTGAACTCTGGAGTTTAAAAGCGCGTGAATTACCTTGACCAAGCCGCTGTGGAAGGGCGTGTCCCCGAAAGCAGTCTGGAGGAGGGGGGCCACAGACTTGGCATAGAGCTGCCACCAGAGGAGCAGATAATCCGGGTGCAAGTGTCCCGGCTGGTGTGACACGGAATGACCTTTGACCGCTCCCTTCTGAGCGTCGTACGAGTAGTTCCACGGCTTCACCTGACCCAGGAAGTGCACTACTTTGGCATTATGGCCGTACCTGCGAAGCAAAGAGTGCAGAGCTTAAACTCCAAATCCTGTACCACCTTTGACACCACAATGAAAATAATCCAAGTTTTTATATTCATGAAGATGCATTACGGTTTCTTTAAACTTCATGTGGTCATTCTAGTTTCAGTTCACAGTGGAATTTGATCAAAGATGTGCTTGGACCGCATACATGTGCATGAATGCAGCTCTGCAGTGCCCATTTTACAACCTGCGTCGGGCGAGGAAAATTGGATCAACTTTCTCACTTCTGGCCGCGCAGCAGGTAAAGCCTCCGTGCGCCGCTCAGACAGCTTCGTCTCCGCACCATGAGTGACGTGCGATGGAGGAGCAGTTACCTAAAGACCAGTGCACTATGGGAAGTGAGTGCATTCACATGGTTCTGTTTGTTTGAAGCCCGTTGTCATAGAGACAAGTATGGCAGTCAGCTGGGGAGAATGAGGAGCAGCACATGAACAGGACCGAACCAAAAGTTAGCAGAACTAAACGCCCTGGGGTCGCTCCACAAAGCTCACCAATATGTGAACCTCAGAGAGTCTGTATAGTCCTGTTAACAATTACGATGGAAATAAGACTAGGATTGGTGTTGATCAGACGTAAATAAAAATAGTCCCAGGACAGCAGAGGGAAGAGTTTTTGGAAAGGTGCCAAGAGCATATAAAAACATTCCACAAGAGCCCCTTCTGCCGGCAAAAGTGTCACGATTGAGAGAATTTGGCCTTGTTGTTACGCTTAGTTTATTTGCATGTAAATAGAGGCAAGAATTTGAACCAAAAACACACATGAAAAGAAAGCCTGGCGCATTGTGAGAGACTGGACAGGTGCCAGTCTGGGCACTCACTGTTTAAATGCTGGTAGATACGAGTAAATGGCGATACTGCTGAGGTTATAGATGAACGGGAGGTGTTTGGAAATGTCCGCCGTCGCCCAAGTGTTGAAGTAACTGTTCAGGACACCTTGGTCGCCACCTGCAAAAACAAAATTAAACCATTAAAATAAAACTTGACGGCTCAGATTTGTCATCGTATTGAATGTCAAACGAAAGCAATAGACTCACTTTAAAAACAGTCATTCAATTAACCGAAATTAATGTATTAAACCAGTTACTGTGCCTCACTAGTCAAAAATCAGTAAAACAGGATAAGATTGCGTTACAGGGCAGCTTTTCAACATTTTAAACAGCGGGCCAACAGTGTGCAGTTGATATGACATTATCTTCATCACCACTTTTATTCCTAACTCACCTACTTATCTCAAACACTTTTGAGTGATGACAAAAGCAAATCTCATCGAGGACAATCTATTCCATTTGTATGTTTATTCTGTGTCCTCCCTCGATGCACACCTATACGTTATGAGTGCTATAATGAGCTTGATGAGGTTTTTTACCGTCAAAGCTTCCATTTTCTGAACAGAAGGCGAGCAGTTTCTCGTGCGTTTCATTGGATGGTCTGAAGACAAACACTCCTGAGTTGAAACAGTCTGGCCAGCCTGGGTCTGGGGCGGCGGACAGCTCCTCCCTCTCAAAGAGCTCGTCGATGTTTGACAGAACCTGAACACGGGGCACAAAAGATCATATACAAAACTACTCTACAGCGTTTGAGTATCGTTAATGGTCAAGTATTGTTTTCCCCCTTTCCATTGGTGGCTGCACGCTGGAGTTTTTTTTATTATGGCAACAAAACAGATCTAACAACTATGGTGACTAAGATCAAAACGTCAAATACATTAGCAAAAATTAAAAAGGTAAACAAAAATCCCAAAAACAGACGTCAAAAATCCCAAAAACAGACGTCACACTAATGTTAGCCTAATGTTAATGTTGCGTGTATGCGTTTCACTCACCATTGTGTCTGCGTCCATGAACACACACTTGCTGTACTGCGTGAGCGTCCAGCAGTGCAGCTTTGTAAACGTAACCCCCAAGTCGGGACGCTTCATCAGGGCCAGGTTTGCCGCATCCCCAGAGTCCATCACATCCACCACACACACCTCATCGAAAATGGACTTCATCGCCTCGCTACAAAAGCATAGAAATCACTACATGTGAGAATAAGAAGTCACATGGTGTGGAAAGACAGGGGTGCGACGTAGAACAGGCAGGAGGCAGAGTAATCAGCCAGTCAATACAGAAATGGTCAAATTCATCCTAGCTAGTCCGAGTTCAGATTCTTGAATTACAAGGCGACATACGAGAATTGGAAAAAACGTGCCCGCAGTCTTTCATTTCTGTACGTACACTTAGACAATTTAAAAACGGTCAAAATTGTAGTCACGATTTGGTGAATAGCAACTGATTTTGCAGGTCACAATATTAAAAAAAATAAAAAAATCTTACCTTAAAAACGTAATTGAGAATTTTACAAGTCATTTCAATCTGCACTCAAAAAAGGAAACCTAAAATTAAAGTGTTTTTAGCTCACATTAACGCATTCAGAAGAGTTGATTTCATAAATTTGGTCACTTCCTGGAGAAATTTAAGTCGTTTGGTCATGCCGTCAATCGTGAATAATTTCTGACAATATTTTTAACACTCCCATTTAAGTATGACCTTACTTTTCTGTAGCCACTTCAACATTAGTCTCAGTTCTCTTCCCACCTCTGTAAAACAAGTTAACCTCTTACATGCAGCAATCTGTGACGTGGGCTCCTACGAGTGCGACGAGTTTCCTGGTCGTGAGGTGGTTCCTCAGAGACTGTCCAAGAACCATGGCTCCCTTGGCGTAGCAGTCACTGGTTGCCAACGTCACAAAAGCTTCCTCTGGATGACATTTACTGGAAAAAAAAAAAAAAAAAAAACATTACTGGGAGGAAACATCGAATAGAAATTAAACATACCTAATTGCAATCTTTGACAATTGTGATTAGATAAATTGTATTCTGTTCAAACTGCACATTTTAAGACATCCAGGAGAATTGACAAAGATGAAATATGAACTGACAAACGATGCATTTCAGAACACGTAGAGGAAATAAGGCTTTGATTGTAATTAATCTCGCAGCATCAATAACAAATGTACAATATTTATATAAAAATAAAAGCTCAACATTCTGACAGAATTTGGGAGGTTATTGGCCTAATTTTTGTTCCCGTAGCTATAGTTTTACCAAATTAAACTTTATACTGCAAAATGTAAATCGAAAGTAGTTTCTTCATTGTTGCTCTGGCTGAAGAGTTTGAGGGGGGAGATAAAGGACACTTCAACCGACTCAATTTCCTCAGACTCAAAACAGCTGAGGGAATAAAAAAGGTAATCATCTGAAATGTGTGCAAAGTCTGCATCAGTGATCAATGTGAGCGTAGCTTCAGTGTTCTGGGTTATCTGGTTTTCTACAACTGTTTACTTTTCATTTAGAAATAGGATAGAAACTAAATATTGAGTAGAGTTGTACACATTTGTCATTAAATTGTAGATAGGAGAAAGTCATTACTCATGTTTTAGCCACACACTGCTAAACTTCAGAACGCGCGGGGTCACCTGCATACATTTTTACAGAAGCCATTGAGACAGGATTAGGCATTTTGATATAGTCAAAACCACTGAAGTCATTTGAGGTGCAGCAGCTCATCTGTGGCATTGGGCCACACAGAGGGAGCCTCCCCCTGCACTACAGGGATCCAGTTCCCTTTGGCTCCATGATGGTCTATAAATGTCACCGTTTTGTAATCGTTGAATCCAAATGAACATGTGTTTTATCCATAATCTAGAGCTCAAGTTTTACTGCGATTTGTACGACAAAAGGTAGTTTCAATACCATCGTTTATCGTGATATTTTCTGGAATAATGTATCGCACATCAATATTTGTAAACACACCAATTCAGTTTCACTAACCGTTCACCTAAAGCTATAGCCTATATTTACTTTGACTGTATTTTTGGAAAATGCATTTTAAATTGACATGAAGACCGCAGCCTATAGCTTGAATCCTCTTATGGCCGTGTTTTAGAGTGGTTTAAATCAGTCTTTGAGAACTGAAAAGCTACAACCACAATTATAAACTTTGCTAAAAATATTGGCGGTGAAAACCTACAAAGCAACCTTTTATGGTGCTTCAACTGAGACAAACAATACAACATATGAATAAGCTATACTAGTATGCAAAGGAAAGGTCACTTTAGTTTAAAAAAAAAAAAAAAAAAAAAAAAAAAGTAGTAAATCTGTCCACAGAGTTATCTATCGGGTTCAATAGGACCAGTATGAGGAAACAATAAGTTTACCATTTGACAGCACTCAGCGGTGGACCACTTCAAAATTAGGTCAAACCTTCAGATGGCCCAAAACTTGAATCACCTTTGCAGTAACTTCATAGCCAATATTCCAAATAACGAATATGAAAACTGATGCGATCACCACTTTTTTTTAAAAAAAGGCCGTGATTTTAAAAAGTTGCCTTTAAAAAACAGCCTACATAACCTTGCAGATTCAGACGTCAAATAAATGTATAATCTAATACGAGCAAACAGTTGGAGTAGACACGGCTTTTAAAAAAAAAAAAAAAAAAAAAAAAAAAAGGAACGTGGGAACTGACTAGACTCAACAAGTTTTAAAATAAACGCTTTTTTCCCCCCTCTCTCTTTTTACGAGCCGTAAATTATTCCCCTTAGAGACAGACTGTTAGTTTAATCGTGGATGGAGGAAAAAAAAAAACTTGGAAGGCCAAACACTCGCTGGCGCACGTCCGCACTGGACCACTGCGCCAAGTTCGCGCAATTCTCCCGTGAGCGCACAGGAAGTAACAGTGGGAAGCACAGAAAATAAAAGCGCGTTTAGAACTCATTGAGCTTGTATTTCCAGGGTAAAAATCGTGTTTGAAAAAGGTTTGGATTTTGGTCTGATAAAAAGGCCTTCTCTTCAAAAGACATGGCAGAAAACCCAAAATGTTGTAAGAATTAAGCAAGGCACAAAAGGGGAATGCGTTAGGATTGTGAAATTATGTTTAAATACAAAACAGTTTCACTACTAATTGCACACATTGAATACAGGCCTTTTTACAAAGTATCAGAAAGTTTTATTGTCCTTCCCAAGTTAACGAAATGAAAAACAATGCACAAAACAATATTGATGGCAAAAATGACGAAAAATGTATGTATAAAAAAGCAGACTGAATATAAATGTAAGCCCGTGTTAAGTCTGCGCTTAAAAACAACATCACAGTAAATCAACCATGCATTGTTGCGTATTCCGTTCACTTGGGACGTGCGGGGTTTGATAATGAGTTGGCCCGCGCGCGCACATGTCACACAGACGCCAATAATGGACACATTGATCCCAATCAGCGGGATTGAACATTGGAACTCAACGGTCACTGATGAAATGCATTGATTGTGAAGGGCACATTTAACGCCAGAACTTTTTTTTTTTTTTTAAATCAGCTCGGGCACATTTTATTTAACTTTGAAACGCTTAATCGGATGGTCTAACGTTGCATGTCGCGACGTTGACTTTGGTCCAAGCCGACGCAATATTCCTCATCATCCCGTTTTAATGTGTCACTTTAAACTCCTTGTACGGTGTAAAACGTGCACTGGCCACGCCGCGCCGGTTCGACGCGCACATTTCCGCGAGTTTCTTTACTGCGACACTGCAACCTGTGCGGGAAATATCACTAAAGGAAGCGGCCACCGTCGACCCACACGCAGCCTCCGCGCAACACACCGACCCCGGGACGCTTTTACATACCGGACATGGTGCTGCGGAGGTGTGGGGCGTCCAGCCGAGCTATGGGGGTCCTGGTCCTGATGATGCGCGGGGGCTTGCACTGCGAAGGGCACAAACTCAGCAGCTGCGAGCAATTCAACACAGGATTTAAGCACAGCATTTTCCGGGTCACGTGGGAAGCTGGGCCAGTGGACACGCCCCCTTCATTTTTTATTTTGGGTATGATATAAATATATAAAACATAATAATAGATGTGCCTATAACAATGTGGTAGAAGAGTGAGGTTGTTTATTTGTGATTGGCGCATCTCCGTCTAGGTTTATTGGATTAGGATTAATGAGGTTTAATTTAACTTGAGTGGTTCTACAAATCCAACAACCACGATGCATGTGTTTGTTGTTTACTTTGACTTTAGGGATAAGAAAACTCAAATTAAATAATAGTAGGCCATCAAATTAAAAATGAAAAAAACTTGCTATAAATATTTCTTTTTATCAACTAAACAAACAGTGAAAAGAAAATAAAGTATGACACTACAGGCAAAACAAATGTTTATTTTTTATTTATTTTTTTAAATTCAGTATGCTCTCTCAACAAAATTGTCTAATCTGCTCCTAATTTGTTTTTATTATTTTATCTAATCCACTTCTATAGATTTCTCTGGGACAATTTCCAAACTTGTACCAAACAATAAGTGCAATTTTGACCATTTGTACACATGAAATGCCTTATTTCTATATGAAAACATTACATAATTAAAAACTTAACTACAGGAGACGTCTCAAACTGATATTTTTAAATTTACGATGTTTCCCATTCACCTGCAGTGTCTCATTTTAACTTAAAGACATAGTACACCTATAACCTAATATGTATTTATGTTTATGTAAACTTTTATAAAAGTTAAATTGTAAAAGGACTGTACACAAATAATTCTAATAATAAAACTAAGTGGTTGTGGTGTTAAGTTAAATTGCACAATATACATTAACCTTACCAGGACAGATGCATTGTACCAGTTTCCCCTGTCGTCCTTGGACAGGGTGATGTTATTAAGTCCCCCTGAGATGCAACAGTTAAATACCAGGTTTGTATTATACCTTTAAAATATCTACTAGTAATCCCAAATAGCAATACAATCTCTGATGCAGCAGTGCCTCTGGGTGGACAAATCTTTATACTACAACTGCATTCACTGCATCTAACAAATCTTACTAAGGGTTTAAATACCATTTCTGAACAATTCAGGCCTATGTTTTAAGTTGACTACTGCAACTCCTATACTGTACTATTCTCCTACTATTACTACTTCTAGTACGTACTTTTTCTTAACTCTACTACATGTACTATAGGTTATTATTTTTTTCTTTGAGTCACTTATCATCTGTCACCACTCTCTTACTCCGGCCTGTACTTAACTATGCCTACTCTTTCTGGCTTCTCCATTTAGGCCTATGTCAAATCGCTCATCAAATAAGTCTTGTCAAATTATGGAACTTTTGTTTATTATTTATGGAGGTGGAAGTTGGGCGTTTTAAAAGAGTCCAAGAGGAGGACAGGGGGTGTACTTTATGTGATTTACGTTTGATAGAGAATTAATTCCATTTCATGTTTTATTATCCAATTTATAATGATTTAAGGACTCATGTGTATAACATAATCCAACAAAAAAAATCCTGATTTGTTTTGGCTGCCGGAAGGTGAAATGATGTACTGGTTGATTAAACGTTCTGTGTGTCAACCTTTGTGGAGAAGGCCTGGATATTAAGGCAAAAGACTTTGTATCCAGAGATAACATGAATAAACTGTATTTTCTTATGTTCTGATATTGTTGTTTATACGGACATCTTTTCTTTATTTAATGTTAACAGTGTCATATAAACCCATGTGGGCTGGGCACCTCATTGCATGACACTTAAATAAAATTTTCATTCATTAATAATTAATTAATTCATTCATATAACTTCAACAATTTAAACTTTCCACTTTCATTGCTGCACAGTTGTTGCTGATTTGCTTACATCACAGCGCGCATGTGTTGTCGAAATCCAGTGAATTATTGAGGAGGCTTATGAGAAAGTCTTTATTCTTTTGCTCCACCGCAGCTGATCTCGGGTCAGCGGTTTGGACTCACCTCCAGCACTGCAGCCCCCCGCTCACCTGTCCCAGGCCAGGGCTTTGTAAGGCGCACGTAATCCGAGCCACTGGGTGAAATCAGACCTATTGGGTGACACAGCAAGAAGGAAGAAGACTCTCTAGACAACTGATCGAAGATGGAAGGCACTGGAGAAGAACCAAGACTTGATCCAGTAATGAGGTGAGGTATAAAAAGCGATGATTTGTGATGATTTGTGATGATTTGTGATGATTTGTGTGAGTTTATTCAAGGCGCCAGGCAGATTGTCTTTTGAATTTATGCAAAGGTGGACGTCAGAGGAGGTGCAGGAGGCTTGTGGGATGAGTAGGAATTAGGCACAAAGGACACAACAAGATGACTTCCACATCTTGTTTTGTCCTTTGCACTTCCACAACTAAGGCGTAAGGAAACTGAAGTGGACCCTAAGCCTCTCAGTCCCTCTGGCTCTGCTGCTCCATGTAAGCTCCTTTGCATTTGCATTTTGTGTCTCATTAGAGAAGTAAAAAGTACACTTTGCTGGCTCATGTACAAGTAATCCTTCAAATTGTTAAAATAGTTACACATATTATTCTATTTAGCTTCCTACAGTGCTCTGTATATCTGTTAATGTTAATAACCGAGGTCTGCTACTACTTCAATCATATTTATCTACAACAACCATATACTAACATTACGAGTGCTTGAATTACTAGAAGTGTACTTACTATTGTTGCTGGGTTCTGCTACTTGTATTATCCAGTCTACACCAACTTTTACTTCTGCAACTTCCTTTTTCAATTCAAAATCCGGGCTAAATTCAGGACAAAGTCAGGACTAGACCAGGACTAAGACAAGAATTTAAAAAAAGACCAAACCAAGTCAACATCAGGATTGGACTGCACTCAAACCAGGACAAGTATAAAGCAAGACAAGGCAACAGTTCTATCATTAATTGCAGGGCAAATTGAAAAAAGCTGAATTGGATTTTTTTTGTTTTTCGAAATCCCACTACTCTATCGGCAAATTATTAAAAGTCTTAAATTTGTCCTGCATCAAACCACTTTATATATATACTGTCTCATAAAATGACAGAGCGGTCACTGTGTTACCGTGTTGTGAAGTTTAATCCGATGATGCTGTTTCGCTCCTTGCTTCATGTTTCAGGGCTTTGTGTGGCAGGCTTTGAGGAAACACACCCACATTGATGCACATTGATGTATTAAACATCAATGGAGTCATATAAAAACAAAGTCACACACCAAGAAATATACTGAAAATGCTTTTGATAGTTGAAATTTCTCTGCTACTAAACTTAGTGAATATGTCTTATTAGATGCCCTTGGAGATGGCAAAGTATATATGCATTAGCAGTATAATAATCTGCCTTTTATTCCTAAAGGTGAATTTGCCGACAACATAAAGCATTTGTGTCATTTGTGTCATGTTGCTAACACCAGCAGAGGTAATAACTAATTACGTTGTCTGTTGATTTGAAAGTGCCAATAAATAATACATATTTAATTTCATGCACATTACACAAATGTAAATACTGAAGCAAAGATATCCTAATTCATGATGAGGTTAATGTGAGAAACCTGCATTAGATTTGGCTTGTGATGTAACTTCCCATTGCCAAAAGGAACAGGTTAGAGTCTCAAAGGATATTGATGACAGTATTAAAATGTACATCCCTATATTATCCTCTAATTGTCATTTAGAACATGGCCCTAACTCACTCCGTTGCCAGTAACTAGCAGATTGTGGCGCTGTTGACAATAAACATGATGACACAGCTGAGGTGTTAAATGTTAACAGCGAGACTACGCCTGGTCTAAAGGTCTAAAGGTCCAGCCTGCACCTCTGCTGAGTGAGTCCTCCTGAGCGAGAGACGACCACAGCCCCTTCAGCCCCTTCAACCCCTCCAGCCCCTCCAGCCCCACCAGACCCTCCAGCCTCTCCAGCGACCAGGGATCGGGCCCCGGTTCACCCCTTCACCTTATCCGCAAACGGGACAGGCCCCAAAGGGGATTCTTCACTGGGATAGCGACACATCGGCTCCAGACAAGGTATTTTTTGACAATAGTATTGGATATTGGTGATACTGGTGGGTTTCCACTGATATAGATATTGGTCTGATATTGAAAATGTAAACAATATTTGGCACCATTATTTTTCTCTGCACAGGCCCAGTCTCTTTAAAGCCATGTGTCATTCCCAGTTTGTCCTCAGTGCATCAGGAGTAAAGTAGTAGTACTAAAATATGTCTGTATGTTTACACAATCATGCATCAAACTATTTTATATCCCAGGTCAATTTAGCTATAATTTTTACAAACTGATTGTGAACTTTACCTTATCAACCTTAATCTGTGGGTCTTGCCATGGATTGTAAAATCTTAATATTAGTATCGACATAACATCAGATAACGGCCACATCGCAAACAGCTAGTCACATATCGGATATCAATATCGGCTCCAAAAAAAATCCATATCAGATCATCCATAGTCGTGATATAATTCCCTTTAAACAGCTGTTGATTTTCCTTGTGCTTCAAAGCCAGGCACACGGAGATTGCAGCTAGTTACGAACGCTAACACTGTGTGGCATTCGCTAAAAACACTGACAAAGGACGTGAGAAGTGGAAGCAGAACTTAAATGCCCCTAAACAAGTCAGTACAAATATTACAGCTGCCACCGTTTTATTTTATCATTTCATCGACAGTTATATCGTTATCGCAAATGTTCTCTTTTATATCACAATCTAAATAATACATAAAGCCATATTAACCTGCCTTATTTTAAACTCATACTTGATTACTTCATTGTTGGCTCACCTCAGTTTTTATGTTAAGAAAGTGGGTGGTTCAAATGTCGCCTGAGTGCACGTCGCCCCCCCCACTCACGCTGCTCAGAATCCTTAAGGCACTGTGCATGTGCTGCATTTGCGTAAGAAGATGGATCACATTGAGAAAAACCACTAACCACAACACTTAAGGGAATTCTAGACCTTTTCCAGTGCGGAACAAGACACAGCATATCCAATACGTACTTTCTAACTTAGACAGAGCCAAAGTAATAACAATTTAGATGTTGCATTTTGTTTCTTCTTATTTTCTCTCAATTACAAGGCAGGCAAAAAAAAAAAGAAAAAAGTCTTGGCAGGAATTACTGCACTTGCAATTAGAGAGTCCTAAGTTCATGTTACAGAAATAGTGACAGTAATAGTAAAAGAATAAAAGTACTAGCAACAGCAGCGGCAGACGTAGTAAATACTGTACATAGCAGACAGAGAAGTATGTACAAAATGATCAAAAATACAAGTAGTAGCAAGGAAATTAAAATAAATAAATAAGGCTGTTTACTCACCCCTGCCCCAACATGTATTAGTATTAGTATTGTCATTGGAATTGGAATAAAGTCTTGCTGTAATCACTATATCAAATTGTTAAAAATTAAAAGTGCTCAATATTTATCCTCTGTTAATTTTATTTGCACTAGTTTAGTACGAAGGTTGCATCCTGATTCATCTGTGACTCTATATCGATGCTTATCTACGAGCGTGTTTCCTTGTGCTATTTTTTTTATTGCACAAGCTTTTTTCAAGGCAGTAGAAGGTTCGCCATTCCGCAAAGAGTATATGTTGTTTAATGTTGTTTATGAGGGTTATTATTATTTTCTGGAGCAATATATCGCACTTCAGTGTTTTATCGTGACAGGCCAAGGTCTGACACAATGATGAAATCCTAATCAAGCAGGAATTTAACCATCTTTAACTCAATTTATTTGACATTATATTAAAAAACTGTTGAATATGATTTATCCTTTACCACCCCCATGTTTTACATTTGCATTTTTTACAAACTTCTTCTGTTTTGTTCTAGATTCAAGCCACGATGGAGAGCCAAATCACTCAGATTTCCCGGGAGGACCTTGAAGACCTCAGAGACGCCTTCAATAAAATCGGTCAGTTCAGGCTCACTTCTCTGACACCTGCACGCACTGACCAAAGTTTTACAAGCTGTCATAAAAACACAAACCTTATATAAGTCATTTGCATTGTTCCAAGTAAGATTACGTCTGTTATGGGGGGGGGCATTTAAAGTTTTAACCGAGTCAATCAGATGAAAAGATACATAATACTAGAAAATGAGCGTAAGTGTATGACGCCACCTGTATCATGATAGTAGAATGTGGACCAGTGATTTGAATGAATGCACATTTTGACAAATAAAAAATGATTAAAACAGGGATCTCTGCTGGTAGTTCAAGGCCCAAGCGTCTCGTTGGTGGCTCAGCAGAGTAAATGTTCATCTTATCTCAAATATTTTAATGACATCAATTAGATAAAGTGATCGTAAAGTTGCTTGTGCTTTAATGCTGTGATAAAATAAGCAACAATCAAGTTATTAAAAGGTGCAGGTAGTCATTTTAGCAGCAGTGTCAATACTAGTCACTACTAGTATTTAGTTGAGTACTTCCAAACTTACTAAGACTAATACAATAATTTAATGCTTCGGGTGTCAAGATTATTTAGTTTTATTGATTGATTGATTGATTGATTGATTGATTGATGATTGTATTTTGACCTAGGAAATCAATTAAAGGAGGGCAATAACTTGACATACTATTGTGAATGTTGTTTTTAAGACATGCAAAATTTGAATGTTGAGCTTGTCGTTTATAGAAAAAAACGCTATAACAATGATGATTTAAAAGACGCAATAAAAAAGTTACGTTGTAAACTCTCAAATAAGGGTATAAGGTGATTTTTCAGCACATTTGTCTGATCATTAAAACTCACCTTTAAATCTCAGAGTTTAAACACATTTCATATCGTCTCGTCATACATTTTTGTCACTGTGAATGTGTGAATTCATTTGTGAATGTCCATGTAACAAGAGACAACAATGACACCAGCAATTCCCCTAAACAGTAAAGATTATCTGATTGATTATGGCCGAAACATCTCGATGTCCAGACGACCACCTTTGAAACCTTTCAACACATTAACTTTACTTTTTCATTCAGTAAGTTTGATTCTGCAAAGCTGGCCATGAGAATAATCAGGCATAATCATAAAACTGTAATGTTTCTTGTCACAATAATCACAATAACACTAAACTTTTATGACGCAACATTCCTTTTGGCAGCAAACTATGTGGACTAGCCATTCTACCTCGACTTTCTATTACAACCGCTTTTACAACGTGCTGAAGCTGAAGTTGGAGACATATTAAAACGTAAAATTCAGATTTCTTTTGTAGAAATCATGTTTAGTTTTTCTGCTACTTTATTTTAACATTGTTGCTTGGGTCAAATATACTTACTAACCTTTTATGTGGAGTACGGCTGCTAAACCGATTGGGACAAAACAATTTGATTTGTACGCACCAATATAGTATTATCTTCTGTATGTTTTGTGCAGACATCGATAAAAGCGGGTACGTGAGTGACTTCGAGCTGCAGGAGCTGTTCAGGGAGGCCAGCTTGTCGATCCCCGGGTACAAAGTGAGGGAGATCATGGAGACGTTCATCGCAGGGGACACCAACAAGGACGAGAAGATCAGTTTTGAGGAGTTTGTCGCGGTGAGTGCAAATCAAATCAAGGAAAGATTAATGTCCAAAAGAGTTCATCCAACAGACAAGGCGCAGTGCTCATTTTATTTCAGTCAATACATTTTAGTCGTGTTGCTTTGCTTTATGGACATTTATGCACAGGAGATCACACTTTTCCCTTGGGCATTGATTTTGGAACACTTTCATTAGCTCGGATCTCATCTTAAGTTGACAAAAATATGTGTTTCAAAAAAATATGATATTAACACTAATAAGAGTTTCACAGGTAGTCATCTCGACAAAAAATCATTTACAAATAGATAACCTTAAAACATTGTCAATTGATCACTCCTGGAGGAATGAAGGATTACACCAACTAATAAGAGTATTTGCACTCGCTTCATGTCATGATTATACTTTATGTTGAAGACACAGTGGCATTGCCGTGAATTTAGAGTAATCCAGATTGAAAGAACCCAAACAAACTTTAAAATAAAGTTTAGATATGCTGTGTCACAATAACCCATAATGCTGTTTATTTAATGTTTTGGAATGTGAAGGGTTCTGATTTCTTTAACGTAACTCCAAAATGACCCGCAGATTTTGCTCTGGCATTGCTTCTAAATGAATCGGTTTTATTAATTGTGATCGAACTGAAGCCTTGCCTTGTCTTCATCCTCAGATCTACCAGGAGCTGAAGAGCAAAGAGATCAGCGAGACTTTCAGAAAGACCATCTCCAGGAGGGACGGGATCCGCTCGTTCGGGGGCATGTCGGGGAACTCCTGTGAGGGCACGCAGCACTCCTACTCAGGTACACACAAATCCAAACGCAGCCACTTTTTCTTCCACTTTTTATTGACACGGATCCCTGCAGATTGCACAGGATCACCCAGGATACAGTTTCAGTCGTGTTCTGAACTAGTTGCTCAGCCGTTTTGACCTCTGTCCCATTGACTTTTGGAGTGTTCTGATCTTCTGAGTTGCTATTTCAATCTTTCTCTGTGTGTACCGTCACAGACTTTGGCCTTTTTACATCTAGGCTTAATCAGACTGGCTTTTAACAGTCAGTGACACTTTGTACAGTTTGCTTTACTGTTTCATAGTTGTAAGGTTTTATTTCATCTTGGTTTTATTGGAAAGCCCTTTGGTTGCCCCGCTCTATAAATAAAGATGGATTGATAAAAATATAATTTTGTCTATAAACAAAAATGTCTCCATCTCATGTAAAACCACATTTTAACAATTTTAGAAGGTCATCGTTTTCTTTTCATATTCTTTTTCTGGGGCAAAATGTTCGCTGTTTAAGTACCCACTAACCCACTGCCTGTTTCTTTCACTTTTTAGAGGAAGAGAAGGTGGCGTTTGTGAACTGGATCAACAAAGCTCTCGCCAAAGACCCCGACTGCGACCACCTTCTGCCCATGAACCCCAACAACGAGAGCCTTTTCGCATCCGTACGGGACGGCATACTCCTCTGGTATCTGCGGTTTATTCTGAATTTAATGTGGTCAATGCACTAATATCTATGCATGTAGTAGATTTATTATGAATCTTTCTTTCTTGTAGTAAAATGATAAACTTGTCCCAGCCCGACACCATTGATGAACGAGTCATCAACACAAAGAAACTAACCACTTTCAAAATGACAGTGAGTAAACGTGATGGAAAGAACGTGACTGAAATTTAGCATACACACGATCGATTGTTTTTGTGCCTTTGAGCAAGCATTCTCCCAGTGCCCAGGACGACTTGTTTTAGGAGTGTTTTATGCTTCGTTTTATGTGAAGGAAGGACTTTTCTTATTCCAACTTACACATGCAAACATTCACAGATTTGTCAGTATTTGCTGCGTTCAAAGGTTTTACTGTTCCAAACAAAATATGTGTGAGTTCTTTTGAAATGTGGGTAGACATTGTGTTTGTTCATTTGTGGCAGTAATAATCCAATGTCAATTTAGTCTTTTTAAGATATATTCACAGACTCAGGTTCTTTTTTATGATAATCAGTTTCGGAGATGTTATTACCTTGTTGAGTAGCTTGAACAAGGTAATGACATGTCCTAAACTGACTGTCTTAAAAAGAACCTGAGTCTGTGGATATGTCTTCTGACCTGGTTTGAAAACAGAACTGTGTTATACAGATATACAGTATTTGAAATATTTTTTTTACTTTTAAGGTGCACTGTGTAGCTTTTCTGCTGGGAGTACTGCCACCTGCTTGTTTCCATGGAGATATTATTGCTTAACATTAAACCTTTATAACTTGCATTTATTCAATTCTAGATGTGTTTATTTTGAAAAATACCTTGAAAAACATAAAGTCTCAGTGTGAGAAGCCTCTTCTCTCTACCTCCACCTGCCTGTCTTCACGGTGATACATATGATTAATACTGTACTGTGGAACATTCCTGACAAAGCACTAACATCCTTATGGCAACAGGCAGGTAGATAGGCAGGTTATTATAAGCCTACTTTTTAAAGTGCAAGTTCTTTGGAAAGTTACTCAAGTAGGCTAAATGTTACCGCATACTGCATATTAAGTAACTTATTTAGATATTAATTAACCCATGACTGCCTCTGTCTGCTGTGTTTGTAGGAGAACCTGGTGCTGGCCCTAAACTCTGCGTCTGCGATCGGCTGCACTGTGATCAGCGTCGATGCCCATGATCTGATGGCCGGGAAACCCCACCTGGTCCTGGGCCTGTTCTGGCAGATCATCAAGGTTGGACTTTTTGCTGATATTGAAATCAGCAGGAACGAAGGTCAGTGAGCACAACAGCTGTCGTAATCGAAAACTGTTATACATTTTATTATGGTTTATTAATGGTTATATGTTGCTCATGTAAAGGAACTGATAAGAAAAGATGGAAAGAGAATCAGTGATAGGTGGCAAAGTTTATTGTGTATATGTTGAATTTCATTTCTATGGTCAATCAGAAAGTACTAGTTCAGTATACCTCTTATTATTGGAAATTACACAGATTTTAAACAATTAGGCTGCACAACTTGAGATGAACGCTAATGCTTGATTAAAATGAGGCGCACATAAAATAAATATTGTTGATGTTCGTATTTTTTCAGTTTTTTTTTCTTTTTGTGTTATAGTGAGATCATGGACCTGATCACAAATATAAATGATCGGTTTCATCAATTGTAGTTTGTTTCCGGTTTGACGTTTTTTATAATGATTTATTTATTTATTTATTATAATAATACATTATAATCAATAATCGACAATATCGACAAAAATCGCCATATTTTGCCAATGATCTGATTTTAAGATATTCTGTGCAATCCAACAGATTATTATTGTAATAAATGATGATATATTATTGTGAGGTATAATTTGAGGTTTAAGTGTCAGACAAATGTAAAAAGAATTTAAAATGACCCAAGATTCTGATTCAGTATTTAAACATGACATAATAATTATGTAAAGTTCATTAAAAAGAGAAAAATCTTATCTAACAAACCTCCATAAATAATCACAGTGTAAACAATGGCCCAGAAATGAGTGCAGGCTCATACGTAACAAAGCAATAACAGTCTTAGCTGCAGCATAAAGGGGAGAAATGTCACTTTATATAAGTATTTGGAAGTTTACAAGTTTGGAAATTTAGTTCTAATTTTATTTTCTATTCAGCTCTTTTTGTAGAATTTGAGTTTTTCATTTGAAACAACACATTTTCCATATTTCTGAACTACATTCACAATATTGTTAATGTTTTGATGCTGGAAACAACCAATGATTTCAGGATTAGCATGTAATGTTTTCTCCTGCCAAGTCAGTCTAAATCTAAATCTAAATCTAAATGTGTGTATCATGGGATATTGTAAGCTGTGCCATAAAAAAATTGCCAATTTGAGTTAATAGATTTTACACATGGATTTGTTTGAATGTGTTGGGAAAACTTCTGATCCAAAACAGAAAACAACCATGGCCCGATTTTAAGAACTAGACACATTGAAAAAGAACAATATTTACCACATAATTTTGTCTAAAAGGTGTGATTTGGGAATATTTCACTTGGTGGTATGCCATGGATATATATGAATATTTTCAACCATAAAAAGTGAACACTGATTTCGTGAATACTATATCAACTACAGCTAACGTGAATGCTGCTTTGATGTTGTGTGATGTTGTGAGCCTTATTTGATTTCTGGGTCCAGGCCTGATCTGTCTGCTGTCGGAGGGGGAGCAGCTGGACCACCTCATGTCTCTGTCGCCTGAGGAGCTGCTGCTGCGCTGGGTCAACTACCACCTCCGCAACGCCGGCACACAGACCATCAGCAACTTCAGCGACGACATAATGGTAAACTATAAACAACGACCAAAGATGACACCAGACCTCAGCACTTTCCCCAAAGATAATTCACTTTTCCTTTATTTGACAAAGACGTTTTCGGTTGTAGTTCCGGGACAGGTTTTAAAAGTGTTCCCCTAAAATATTATAGAAAATAGTGTCGTTAAAAAGCATTAAAGGACATTAAAACAGCAGCGTTATAGTGGGCACCATCTTGGCGGGCCCGGACCACACACATTAATGCACATTACACATTTATGGTGGACCCCTTTCCTGCATTGGGCCGTGGGTAAAGAAGTACTGTATTTCCACCAAAGTCTGGCGCTCCTTTAAAACAGAAACTGACCTATTGACAAAGAACATGGCTGAACTCGCATACCCACTTTAGAGTATACCATGCTTTTTTTTGTTGAACTTAATTTTAAACTATAACATACGTAGGTCACAGTGTCAAATTTAGTTCACTGTGAAATCAATGTTGATCTAAAATGGCTTTGGGATAGAAGTTGGTTCAGGAAAGGTTGAACCGTGATTTACAATGCCCCTGTATTCTAATTTGAAAAAGTAGGTCAAAATTAATCCGGTAAATCTAGCAAATATAAGCAATAAACAATTTATTTGACTAGTGTAAGCAAGTATGCATTTTGCGCTGTTGTTACTGCCAACACCCCTTCACCTGGTCCCTGAAAAGAATTTATGCTCTGTAGTGGTCCCTAGGAAAATATATATGAAAATGAAACAATAATTTTTCAGATAAATCTTGGCCCCCTCAAATCTATTGCTTTTTTTTTGCTTTTGTTTTTTACTGTTTCCTGTCTAATTTTGTTTTAGGACTCAACAGCTTACTTCTATCTAATGGACCAAATTTCACCAAAAGGAGACGGTGACTACAGAATGAGCATCAAGATTGACATGAGCGGCATCAATGTACGTCAAAAACATAACAATTCGTAACTTTCTATTTCTTGTTCGCTCAATACGGTTTCCATTTCTCCTCAACATTCAGGAGCGTGACTTGAACCAGCGCGCGGAGCTGATGCTGCAGCAGGCCGCGCGCCTCGACTGTCGACAGTTTGTTTCGCCCCAAGACGTGACCTCAGGAAACAGTAAACTCAACATGGCCTTCGTCGCCAACCTCTTCAACGCCCACCCGGCTCTGCAGAGAGGGAACATGAACGGGCTGGACATGGCTCAAATCGAGCGTGAGACATAAACACAAAGTTCAAACGTAAACGGCTGACAGTCACAATGTACAGATAGAGTACAGTACTGATAGAGTGATTGGTTCAATGGGGAAACGAGATTGGAGAGATTGTGCCAATGTAGCTGCCATAAATGACTACGGCCTGTTCAGAATCTATCGTCACATTTGTAATGGAGATCAAATGTGTTACAGTCAAATAGCTAGGTTACAAATATATATATACCGGTATATATTTTTTGTAAATTCATCAAGTTTATGTCCTCCCCATCAAATTTGTTGGGAGGTTTCGCTTTTTTCTCAACCAAAAGCTGTTCCTACATTGACTGACCTACAGTATATCTAGAAACATAATAATAATAATTACCGATAAAGCCCACAAATTCAACATTAAAAGTAATTAATTACAGACAGTCGTTGTTCCTTCCTTTACTGTTTTATTTTCTGGATGATTAATAGCTACAGATGTGTGTTATCAAACTTAATTTATAAAGTGCTTGAATTTGTTACGAATGTATACTTAATTTATGTATTTATTTGAGTATTTTGGATACATTTTACATGAAAAAGCGAAACAAATTAAATTGGTTCCATATACAAATTAGAAAACTAGAACAATCAGAAAACCCTCCGATAAGATCTGATATTCGATAGAAGTTTACATGCGCAAGAGAAATAAAAAACACCTGGATTTTTAGAATATATGATAGAAAAGTACAAACTACAAAGTACAATGCATTTTTAAATTACCACTACATTTTATTTTCCACTTTTGCCCAATTTTCTGCATAATTTGACATTTCAATAATCTGATAACGGCCAGAAATTGGATAATGTTCAGATTATTTGGTGTTCATGTAAGCACAATGATAATGTTTCTTTATCCTGTTTTTACTTTTACTTTTTAGCTGAAACAAGAGAAGAGAAAACTTTCCGTAACTGGATGAACTCCCTGGGTGTTTCTCCATACGTCAACCACTTGTACTGGTAAGAACTTTTTATACAATGACAACTAAAATACCCCCCAAAAAATAAAATTTCACTGAATGGCACCTTCAACCAATATTTATTTGTCTTTTGAAGGGACCTGTGCAATGGTTTGGTGATTCTGCAGCTTTTTGAAAAGGTTAATGTCTACGTAAACTGGAAAAGAGTCAACCAGCCGCCGTATCCTGCACTTGGAGGCAACATGAAGAGGGTGCGTGTACAAAAAAAACATTAAGTATGTATTACAAATTTCCAGATATATTGTGCATGTAATTCTATGTTAAATGTTGAAATAGCTGGAGAATTGTAACTACGCTGTGGAGCTGGGCAGAGATGTCGCTCACTTCTCTTTGGTCGGGATTGGAGGACAAAACATAAACGAGGGGAGCAGCATGCACACACTGGCGCTGCTGTGGCAACTCATGAGAAGGTAAATGAGAATTACTTTCATTTGTACTGTTCTTGTACGCTCTTTTTTGGAGAAGTGTCCACCACCTGCTTGCCTCCGTAGAGATGGTATTGCTTTGAATGGCATGATTCAGAGTATGACATTAAACTTATCCTTGGAGACAAGCCGGTGACGCTATTAGGCAACGTTTCAGGTCAATAAAGGCTAAACTTAAATCCCCATCAGAAAAGTTATATATTGCACTTTTTATAACAGTATAAAAACTATAAATATAAAATTATAATGATGCTTCTAAACTCAGTGTAACACGTTACCTACCTCTGTCATTACTGTATGGATGCATTTTCTCTCTCCATTAGATACACGGTGCTGGTCCTGTCTGATCTCGGTGACGGGGAGCGGATCGGGGACATGATCATCCTGGACTGGGTCAACACCACACTCAGCCAGAGCCGCAAGGGCTCACAGATCAGCAGCTTCAAGGTGAGCTGACAGAGAGGTCAACTCTTTTTTTTTATATTGATAGGTTTTCTATCCTGAAGGCTTCATTGGACAGGAAAGCTAAAGTGTGAATTGAAGAGAGAGAGAGGTTAGAGATATTGTGTAAATGGTTAGTAAGCTAACAACACCACCGGCGGAAGTGGACCTTTTATCCCCAGGGACACACTGGGCCCTAGTGGCTTCCTGGGTGAACACGTCCAACCACTGCACCTCGGAAAAGAAACAGCCTTGAGAGTGTATAAAAGACTGTAGAGGGCACCTTAAACCTACACCACTGACAAGCACTCTGTCAGCAATAGTTCATTTTAATATTGGTATGTTAATTCATCATTCATTACTGATGAATATACTGTATTATTAATCATTCTTTACAGGAATACAAATTCCTGCCTCTTAACTAGTCCTCTCGTAATAATTGTATGAAAATTGTTCATTGTCAGCATTACTAAACACTGCTGCATAGGACAGAAGAAGGGAGGTCTCTTTTACAAAATAGTGTATTAAAAAAAATGGTTGTGTATAATTTATATTCTAGAATAAACATTGCAGTAGTTAAAATTAATGTTTTATGTTTTTGACAGGACCAAAAGATCAGCACCAGTCTGCCTGTTATTGACTTGATCGACGTTATCGCTCCTGGGACGGTCAAGTGGGACATGGTGAAGAAAAACGAGAGAGGAAACCTGACAAAAGAAGACAAACTCAACAATTCCAAGTAAATACACAAGTTCTTTTTAAACTTTATTATTGGGACAGATTTCTGTTATACTGAGGTCCAATATGTTGGTAGTCCTGGTTTACTCCTGGTTTACTTCTAGTCACTTTTAGACTATGTTGTGTTCACACTTGCACGTTCACCACATCCAAATTAGGAAATCAGAACTAAACCTTCAACTAAACCTGGATCAGACAGCACACAAAAAAGACCAGATTAGGACCAAAGTAAACTCTAAATCAGGTCCTGGTTTAGTTTTAACACATTAGGAATAATAAGTAGATAATATAACCATAATCATATTACTTTTCCCTCCAGGTATGCAGTGTCGCTGGCTCGTAAGATTGGGGCTCGGGTTTATGCGCTGCCGGACGATCTAGTGGAGGTGAACCCCAAAATGGTCCTGACGATGTTCGCTTGTCTCATGGGCCACGGCATGAAAAAGGCCAATCGCTGACGCGCGGATCTTACATGGAAACTACAACTCCCACAATGTCTCTGTTTGTACTACAGCTTTGTGATGCACCATAGGTTTCAGAATGATGAGAAATTAGAATTGTTGCCATAGAGATTAACAATTTAAAACAAAATATCTTTTAAATGGAAAAAGTCCTCAAAATGTGGCATGTATAACAAGTAGTTGATGCTGACATGTTTTTCATTTATATCAATGATTGCTTATTTAAATGCACAATAATTAAGCCACAACAAAAATATAAAATACAGCCTTTCAAACAGCAGGATTTGATTGTATATCACAGATTGTATTTTCTTTTGAGTATAATATATATTTTAATAATATAAAAAAAGAAAACATATATAAGCTATAAACATCTATTTTGACCGTGCTTGTATTAATGTTGTGTAGATTGCTTGAATCTGAGTTGTGTTCTCAGGTATTTTAGTCTTTATTTTTTTTTTTATTGATTAAAAAATAAATTCATGACTTAAACAGTGTATGTCTATGTTTTTCCTGTTTAAAATCTATTTCTTCAGAGACCTGGTATGGGTTGCACTTAAATGCATTTAAAGATCGTAAAAACTCCAATTAAATATATTTATTAAGATGGAAATGGCTATGCAGTTTTTATTGATTAAATATATACAATAAATATATTCTTATTATATAAAAATATATAATAAATATATGTTTAAGCCCTGGAATGGATTACTTATAAAGCATATTATTATATCTATTTATCATATTGTTATATCTATTTATCTAGTTTTATTTATTTATGAATTTGTTATTTAAAACTTGTAACGACATAGAAATGGCTACACACATTTCCAACACTGGGGAGCGCTATGTTTTTGCTGTGTTTTTTACCCTTTTGGCTTTCCGTACCAAAACAAAGATGTGTCATTTTGGAGCGAAAGTTTTGACAGCGGCGTGGACGAGACGTGCCCCTGCTGTATCCCCCTGAAAACGACCACAATCCCTCTTCGAGTTATGTAATAAAAGAAACTATCTGACCCTGAATCCGTGGTTTGTTTCACGATGGAGGGTTTGGAGATGTCAGCGATGATTCCTGCGCTTCAGGAGCTAGCGAGGTGAGGGAAGCTAAAGTTGACTCTGCTAGCTTAACTCTAATGATATGAAGAAAGTATAGAACTTTTACTTTTAAGTTATCGGAATGTTCAATGTTACGCAAAAGAAGGCAAAACTGAAATATCATAATACATTTTCAATGATTAGCTGACATCAAATCCAAATTACTAAGGACCTTTGGGATTTTAATCAAACAATAAGCTACATTATTATTATACATTATTTTCAGTGTGATAATGCGAGCTGGTTTGGTTGTCTATTACAACAAGGGACTAATAAATAGTTTTCTAGTCTAATTGTATTTGAGCTTCCTAAAAATATTAATGTGGTGAAGGATGTTATTAAACCTTACACAATGAATAAACTATTGCAGGGCCAACATTTGTTTCAGTATTTGTCCAGTAAAACCTAAAAATCTAAATGTTGCCTTCATCTAAAATACATACCGTGTGTAATAATCACCTATTAAATAAACAATTGCATAAATACATTTGTTATGTGTTCTATCAAGGCTTAATTTTTCATATTTTGTACTATTTTGTGGCTAATTTCTCAATCACATTTTGATTATTACCACACTTCATTATCCTCCAGTTGAATCTTTTCCAATTTTTCCAGTTTTTTACAAACATTTAAATTTAAAAGGGTCTATCTATATTATTGTGAAAACCGTTGTTTAAAGTAGATGCTTGAATTACATTATTATTTGCAGTGCCAGTGCAGCAGAATATGAACAGGCTGTGCAAAAGCCTCGTCAAATCCTCTGCCAGTTCATTGACAGGATCCTGACTGACGTGGACATCGGTGAGTCTTTGTAAATTCATCCTTTTACAATTATACATTCATGATATAGATATGTTTAGTCCCAAATAAAAGGGGTTAATTGTCTGCTCTGTGGTATTGCCATTTTAATTTGACAGTAATTCATATGTTTAATTATATAAAAAAAAAAATTGTAGATTGATTCAGTATTATATTGTTTAGTCTAATTCAGCCCTTATTGCATCACATCAATTGGGACTAAAGTGGGATTAAATTCGGAACTGAACCTGGACTAGGATTCTGCCCTACTATTGTAATATATTAAAACTGCAGAGTGGTACAATAATAAGACAATAATCCTAGTTTTGGGTTGTTTTGTTTCAGTTGCACTGGGACTCAGTAAAAAGTCCAGTTCGGAGCCGGCCTGTGTGATGCTGCTACACTTTGTTCAACATATCATCAAATCCTCATCCCTCATGTTTGCCAATCCTGCCTGCCAGCCCGCGGACTACCCAGAAGTTACCCAGAGCAGCACTGGTAGAGCTATGCGGTTGATCATTAATATTTATTAAGTGTACTGTAATTTTTGTTAAGAGCAGACAAGAGTCTGTAATAAAATTATACAATGAGGATCAATAACTTTGGTAAAACCTCACTCATTAAAAGAAAATTAGTTTGTTGTGTCCAGATCACATATCGGACTGTTGTGGCCTATTACAATTTTTATGATTTAACACTGACTTTACAGGATTAACCAATGTAATGAACCAATGTAAGACAAACTTGAATTAAAGTAGGAGTACTGTTGCTCACAAAAATATATTATTCGAATATGGTGTAGGAAAACTGCTCATGATGAGCTCAATTATTTTGAAATGTTACTGAAGTATATGTAATGGCGTAACAACTGTTACAGGCTTCAACAATTGATCCATTTATCGTGACCAGTTGATTATAAAATATAGTAGTCATATTTTGTTAATCACAATTGTTATCTGGACGATACAGACACTTAACGCATACAAAATTACCCTTCTATAACAAAGAATGGGGCATTAATAAATCAAAATGTCAAAAAAAGAACAACATCAGATTTTCCTCAGTATTGCACTTTTTTCATAATATCTAGAAGATCTAGAAGACCTTCAGAATCAGAAAGGGTCACCATATTTCAACCTTTATTTGGTTGATAATATATTTATATAAGTGTATGAATGTATGTATGTATGTATGTATGTATGTATGTATGTACATATGTACATATGTATGTATGTACGTACATACATACAATAAACATAATGGTTTGACAATTTCACAAATTTTACACTTGCTGGTTATGGCCCTACTTTTACACTTTCTTTCTGAACTGTTTTGCCTCCCTATAGACTTCAGTAAGTGGGTGCTGGTCCGAATGCTGCGTGTTGGTGCGTCTCCGGACTGTGAGGTCATCCACGACAGGATCTGTGATGTCCTGAGCCTTTTACTGCACACTTTACGAGTCCGGGCACCGCTCATTTACAGCCACCTCACCAAAGAACTAATTTCTTTACTCCACAACCTCAGCAACATTGTCCATGACCACCTTCTGACTCTCGCGGGACAGGGGAACATTTTGGGAGTCCATTCTCGCTGCCTGTGGCCAGTAACGCTTGAAAACTTAAATATCCCTTGTGCCTCTTCGTACCTCACTCCTTCACCTCTTGCGCTGTCAAATCCGGCATCTTTGGAGTCACTCACTATAGTCACAATTAAAATCATAACAGATTCACTCAGGGGTGTTGTCTCGCCACGTGACTTAAGTATTGCCTGGGAATCTGCATGCTCCTTTTTATCAAATGGGACTATTCGAATGATGAAGCACTCTATGATAATGTTAAGAGAACTGGTTGAGATTGGAGATTTTCCTGAATTGCAAAGTCACAATTTCTTCATGGCATTTTTGGATTTGTTGGAAACGCACAAGGACCTGCTCCCATCCGATGTTGAAACGGAAAAGCCTTATGAAGGAGAGCTGCTGAAACTGACTCAATGCATCTTTCAGTCGCCAAGTATCACAGACTTTGAGCCCATTTACCTCTCGCAGTTGTTCGAGTCGGTCTGTGCCATTGGAGCCACACAGAACAAACTGGGGACAGAAGTTCAAGAAACAATCTGCCATATTTTTAGGTTCTTGTTGTCTGATGCTCTGGTTTATGAAAACGCTGTATCGCTTAGGAGGCAAAGGGTCACGGAAGTTTGCAAGACATTGGCGCAAACGGTCGGAAACGGGAATCAAGCTGAAGTATGTTTGTTTATTTTTATGTTATACGTTTTTTTTTTTTTTTTTTTTAGTTAACGCAGCTCTATGCTATAACACAGATGCAGCTAATTTTCCCCTCCCACTCTTCCTATTGGTTGGCTTAAAGGACACATATTATGGAAAATTGAACCATGTTATAAGATTGTTTCCTCATCAAAAACATACCTGGAGTTGTATTTAGCTTCATTCATGCTTATTTGATGAATCCTGTTGTAAGTCTCCTCCCTCTGAGCCTTAGAAAACCTGTTTTCCAGTATTGTGTCATATGTGGAGTTCCTAGATCTTCTGCACTGCTTTTTAACCCATAAATCATCGGCACACTCGGTAATTACAACTGTATGCTTACATTAGCATGTCTGGAAGAAGCTAGCTTTATTTATCTCCTCATTGTAATTCTCTCTACTGCCAGAAGATGGACTTCTAACACCATTCCTGGTGTGGGAAAAGCTCGACTGATATGAAGTAATGTCTGCTTTTTGTAGACTTTCTAAAAAGTTCTAAAACATGAAATACCAAAACAAACTTCAAGAGCATGTTTAAAGACAGATAATAATACAAATAATACACAATATGTGTCCTTTAAATCATAAATAACCAATTTAAACAATCACAGTGACTGGTGGCAGTTAGCATTAATTAACTCTGAAGGCTGTAAATGTGTTCCAACTTTACCTACTCCTGTAAATGTGATGAATACAGCGATTCACTTTCATTTCTGTTCAAACTCAATGGTTACTCATGTGTTACCTGTATTTTTCAGTGTGCCGAGGGTTTCCTCAATGCTTCCCTCAAAGCTGAGACCGCGGTTGTGATGCAGGAGTTGAAAGATGTGGAGCCGCCTGCTAAAAGATTAAAATCAACCAAAACTGTAACGGCAAAAATGTAAATGCATCAAAACTAAATGTATTTTCCATGTAAACATTTATCATGTCAATATAATAATTCATACGGTTTGTTTCTGTACAGTGAGATAGATATGCGCGTTCGCAGTGAAGTTTGGGCTGTCATCAACAGTCGTCTGGAGGAGCTGCTCAACTTTGTGAACTCAAACTCTCACAGAGCTGAAAATCCAGAAATCCTCTCTGCCATCGAGGGCCTTGCACTCGTCCTCCATTTAGCTACACTTTGTTCCTCCCCTACAAGGTTTAAATATTTATATATAACCATCACACTTTTGAACTTAATAACGTGTTAATCAGATGGCTTTGTTCTTGTGCTCTCTCTCTAGCTCTGCAGCACCGCTCCTCTGGTTGTCCACGGAAACGCTTGGCAGGGCTCTGAACACCTGTAAGTCTGTTTTAGATGGAGACGGAAAACCTGTTGAGAACCAGGACAACTATAAGTCTGTGCTTCAGTCTACTATTAGTATCCTGGATTCTGTCATCTTCCTAATGAGTAAGTGTGTCCTTTTTTTGGTCAATCAATTCATCTCGATCAATAAAAATAATGAAAAAATAATCAAAGTAAAATAATGAAATAAAAAACTTGTATTGTACTTATGTAGAGGAAAAAATATGGAGTTCTGCGTAGGACTGACATTAACATAAGACAAAAATGTAGGACGAAAAAATTTATTGCAGTTTGTGTCTTCACTGACCTATCTTCATTTTTGTTCAACTTGATCTGATTTTGTCTTATCTAAAAGAAATAAAATTGCTTCTTCATGAATATAAACAATAGACTTTCAATCTCTGCCATTTCACACAAAAATAGTCAAAGGTGTTTACTTTTTGGAGAAATTGCCAGGTTCATGATTATTACTGAAACGCAGCTTGTTTTTTCACGTTATCTGTCAACAAATTGTGCATCCTAGATTACTTGCTGACGGTATAGGCCTCTTTAACATGAATTTTACTTTTGTACTCACAGTGAACGGACACAGTGAAGATGGGCTTCAGCGCAGAGTTTGTGCCTTGCTGTCTCTGCCCTGGGTGATGGAGAACAAGTCTGCTTCAGTGTTCAGGACTTCAGCTTTTCCCTCCTGGCTCTCTGGTTTAGCACAAAGACTAACCTTTTGTTACAGTAAGTTCCTCAAATTGACCAAAACATGAAGCTATATATGGTGTATTACAAATTATCAGCATACTTATGTACATTTTTGTTGTAGAAATGTTACTCATTGTCTATTTTAACCTTGAAAGTATATATTTTTTAAACTAGAAGTGGGAGATATAGTGAAAAATGTATAATATTGACAATGCTGTTCTGATGCACAAACATTAGATTATCAAGTATATTGACTATGATTAAAACAATAGAAAATGACAGCAAAAACGGCTGAAGAAAAATTGAATATACAGAGTGATCTTCCAAATAATGGATTTAAAGTGATATTTCTGCACTTTTGTGGTTACTTTTATGGTCCATTCACATTTTGTGCAATACTTGAACCCAATTTATTTATTTTTCTTGTCCAGCACAATTTTGTACAGTGAGGTAAACACTTTTGACTGTTCTTACGCATTTTAATTATATTTTTTTAGGCCCTGAGGTTCAAATAGACTGCATTTCTCTGCTGGCCGTCCTCCGTCAGGGCGTGTGTGAATCGTGGCGAGCGCTGGTGTTTACAAATGCACTGAAAAGTCCAGAGGATTCCGTGAGAGCGGCCGCTGTCAGGGCCTTTCCATTATTACTCCATCACCTGGGAAGAACTCATTACAACCTCATCAAGTCGACATTACTGTACGTAACTTTACGCACAATTATTTATTACATTATGATTACCTGACAAATGTGCTGTGTGTATTTTGCCACCATCCTCTACTTCACCATCAACTATTCAATCAACCCCAACCCTTCCTCTCAATTCTTTCTGCCTAGTTTATCCTTTAGTAACGGAGTCATTTTCGAGAGTGTGTTTTTAGTGGTCATATTTAGTTTTGTCGCAATATCACATTTAGTGTAGTGAAGAAACATCACATTTAAAGGAGTATTCACAGTTACTGACATCATGATCAAACAACAGTGACATTCCATTAATTTCCATTATATCAAACTTTCTGAATGATAAGTCAAAGTTATTGTGACACAATCAACCAGAGAAAAAGCGCTGTACATTTAGGTTTACTTTTTTGTAATATATTGAATCAATAACTTAATTACGGTATTATGATTCTAAATTGACCTGATTAATTATGATTAAGGATTAAACACATATTATGTCCCATATCTCTGTGATTTATGAGTGTGTATTTGATAACAGCCATGTTTTTCTAGTCTCAGGCTGGAGGACAGTTCTGTTGAAGTGAAGCAGGAGCTGTCCAGGATCGTTGGTCATCTAAGCTGCATTCAGTCTGAAGTGTCTGAACTGAGCGACACAAACGTGGAGTCTCAGTGTCCTTCTTCAATCGCCTGCCATCGACTTTGCCTCGCAACCAAACATAAAGAAAACACGGCAGCGTTTCTGAAGGCGTCTTTTGTCCGACCATTTCTGCCTCTCCTCAAACAACAAGCTCCGAGCAGTGTCAAACTGGGTACAATGACTTACTATTTTTGACTTGATTCTTTCTTTTTGGCTCAGCAGTGGTCTTCACAGGTGAATAGGAAAATGTCTTGAATTCAATATCAATTTGAAATGCATTCTGTCGTTTATTATTATATAATTTTTTGTTATGTTAAAGTATTAAAATGGCCAAATTTGCACATATTTGGGACATGCTCGCTTCAGTTTGTTGACATTTTGAATACAAGAAATGTGCATAGATATCTTAATTAGTATATGAATAAATAAGATCTTACTGAAAATGTACCTAAAATTCTTTGTGGATAAATCTCTCAGGCTTGGAATTAGAGGCCAACAAATACTTCTGTATGGGCCGTCAAAAGTGTAGATGCAATTTTAAGGGGTATTCCTAAATTCCCCGAATTTTTTAGAAAACTCCCTTCGAATAAATTAGCGTCAGGTGCCAATTGGACAATGGTGTGGTTTCCATGTGAAAGCTTGAAAGAGTAAAGTGACCAAAAAGAGTTTTACATGTAGTTTTTTGCTTTAACTTGGGAACAACCTGTGCTAAAAACAGGTCCAAACAGGTTATATGTTATATTTTACTGATTTAGAATATTCTGTTTCTCTTCTGATACCCTAGTTTACCACTGGTCTAATTCTATATTATGGATGTAAAGCTGTAAAAGATTGTTTTATTTAACTTCATGAACACATCTTTTTATCCTCTTTTGGGCTGGTTCTCGATTAATTATTTTTTAGACCTGGCTAGTCTTCAGTCCTGTTATAGACCTGGTTTAGACCTGGTGGTCCCTACAAAGCCAAATATTTATGAGCACCAGTATGTCCCTTGGTGTAAAAGGTGTGAGAACTGCTAATATATTTCATTATTTTGTCTTGTTCAGCATTTCTGGACGCCCTCCCACACCTGTGTCAACACGTGAGTCTGTCCAGTGGAGACAGCGACTCGAGGGCTGTGTCCTGCGCTCTGATTGGTCTGATAGAAGACTCTGATCCCGCGGTCAGAGCGCGTTTTGGCCAATCAGTGCGCTTCCTGCTGATGGAGAATGGACAGGCCTCTGAGCAGAACTCTCTAAGTGAAGTAAGTTGTGAAGTATTCGAAATTTTTATATAATGAATAATGATGACTGATACAAAATTGACATTAGGAAATCTACTTCACTTCTTATTTCATTCCCAAATGTCAAGTCATTGAAGATGCAGTATGTAACCTTTCCAGTGGTGAGTCCACTACAGGCTTGTAAAAAAAATACATTCTCAACAATGTTTTATTAGTTTTCAATAGAAAAACGTAATACAACAGTACAGTGCAGCAAAATGTACAAATATTTTCTTCAAACCAAAGTGTGACACCCCCCCAAGTAAAATAATAAAAAACAAATAAATAATAAATAAAATGGTAATACATCAAAATCAGCTAAATACTTACCAAATACCAAATAAACAGCAGCAACAAGACAACATAAATAAAAATAATAATTTCTCACACTCTGGAATGCAACACAGTCACAATATTATTGTTGTTTGAGAAAGTCTGTTACGAGTGTCTATAACTCTTCAAATTCTTGTGCTTTTCCAGAGTAACACACAATGTCATTTCCCCTATCCAGCACTGTGCAGATAAAGCAACCATCCAGGCAAAGCACATGGATACCAAAACTATTTTACATAATGTGCAAACCACAATCTTCCAAAAAGCTACACATTTAGGACACTCCCACACACAGTGAAGTAAGGTGCCGTTCTCGGTCAAACATTTGGAAACAATGTCTGGAATGTCTGGGGACCATTTGTTTAGTTTGGAAAAACTTTAGTGAGCAAATCTGACCTGTATTTTAATGCCATGCTGTGGAACATTCTGTGCATGAGATGAGCACTAGAAAAGTTAGCGAGTGCACAGACTCACTGGCTCATTTACAGGATTAAGAATATGTGTTGGTTAAAATTCGTACACATTTTAACCAACAATATAGTTACACAGTAAATATATATATTTTATTTTATTTGGTTATTCACCTAAGGGAAAAAAAAAGAAGGGAAATGTGTGTGTGTGTGTGTGTGTGTGTTTGCTTCTCCATTCATATACCTTGATAAATGAATGAAATTGCTTCCCTACGATTTGAATATTTCCATCTAAAACATTTGGACAGTGTGTATGTGGATACTTTGTCATTAAGGATTGTGTCTGTGGGATTTGTCCAGCTCCTGGTGGCTCATCTTAAGGAAGGTTTCAACAACGCCAAGTTGAAACGAGACGACGATCTGCGCAACACACTCATACTTACCACTGGAGAAATTGGCCGGTACAGTAATGATTTGCTTGTCTTGTTTTTCTTTTCTAAGAGATTTATAAAGGACGTTTTAGACTTGGCACCAGATTATTTATTCCGTGTGCAGTGCATATTCACCAACAGAGAAAAACGAAATAAAAACACTGACTTGTAAACATTTTGCAGAATAAAACGAATTTAAACTACACTAAATATACAAACGGATATGACTTTTCTTTTGTGTATTGAATTAAATAAAAACTAAAATGTATGCAATGAATTTTGAAGACCCCAGCAAGAATAGCGACTGATTATCTGAACGCTAATGTGGATCTTGGTAAGCTATCAAACTTCTAAAATCCTTTTCAGAGCGTCTCAGGGGAGTTTGGTGTCGTTCTCGCTGCTGCGGCTGCTTCACTGTCTGCTGTCCAAGTCGTCTCCGGTGTCTGTGGCGGCGTACACTCAGATCAGAGCCCTGGCTTCTGCAAAAGGTCTCAAGCTACAGACGCTGTTCAGCCAATACAAGAACCCCATCTGCCAGGTAAAAGTCTGATGAGTAACGACTAATCTAATGTACATGTTTTACTCTATGATGTAACACACTACCAACAAGTGACATTTTTGTTTCATACTGTACATGTAAAATGCTCTGTAATCAGAATAGAGGCGAATATAACACGTTTTTACTCATTAACTTGCATCAAATCTAAATACTAATGATTTTAAGTGTTTGGAACAAAAGAGCAATTATTTCGAACTATTTCCAGGGTAAAAATGTCAGTTAGTTTGTTTTTCTTTTATAAATTGAGCAAAATGTAATGTTTTCTCTGCTCAAAATTAAATATGAACTTCAGAAAAAGTATAATTTGTGGTAAAATATGTAATTTATCTGTAGGTAAAATGGAAAACTATTGTGGGCTAAGTATTTGTCTCGTAAAACCTTTTCATAATCTCCTATTAAATACACAAATAATGTTACATACAATTGTAAATATTTTAAATCCAGGCGCTGATAGCACATACATTGATCTGAGTTGTTTAGATTTGCCAAAACCACCTTGATGTTTCATATTTTGTGATATTCTGTGGCTAATCCCAGTTGAAGAAAGTTCTCCATTGAAATCACTTTTTGTTACACTTTAGCCTCCAATCAGGAATTTGGAATGTATTTACAAGCTTTTAAAGGGTCTGTTCCATTCTTCCTGCGTAGTTCCTGGTGGAGTCGCTGCACTCTCGCCATGCCTCAGCGTTACGGAGCACTCCAGATCAAAGCAGTGAATCGGCCAATCAGAGAGAGCTGGCCCTGGACATCCTGGCTCAAATCGCTCATGCTTTTGACTTCCCTGACCTCCACCGCTTTCTCACTGTAAGCACTGGATCTAATCTTTAGCGCTGCAGTAATGAATTAGCTTCTCGTGACTAGTCGACTATAAAAAAATAATCATAGCCGTATTTAATTGTTAACTGGACTATATAGACTCTAAAACAAATACGAAAAGCCTATATACGAAAATACACTTATTTCTGATTTTCATCAATTATACACTATATTTGTAAATATTATCTATCTAGAAGCCTTCAGTCACCATATTTCAACCTTTATTTGGCTCATAATGTATTTAAAAAGTTGCAATATACATCAGAAATGATCATTTGACTCGCCGAATACTAAAATAATTATTAGTGGCAGCCCTTCTAATTAAAATATTTGTATCAGTGACTAATGCTGTTTTCAGTAACGTGTTTCTTGGTCAATAAATTATAATTTATGTAACTAAAATATGTTCTTGAATCAGTAAAGTGATTATGCAAACACTGAATATTCTAGTGATTTTAACTTATAACTTGTATTTACAAAATTAGATTAGATTTAGATGTTATTTATAGATTTAGATTTATTGAAGATTAACTTGGCAGGAGACAACATTACGTGCTGATCCTGAATTGCGCCAATCACAACATCAGAAAAAAATACATTAATTGTTATTGTTTTCACTCAGCGAACACTTCAGGTGCTGCTTCCTTACCTGGCGGCCAAGGCCAGTTCGACAGGCTCTGCCCTTATCCGGACTCTGGCCAATGAGCTGAAGGCAAACAGGAGAGAAATCCTCATCAACAACTTCAAATACATCTTCAGTCATTTGGTTTGCTCGTGCACCAAAGAGGAGCTGGAACGAGCCTTTCACTATCTGCAGGTGTCAAAGTCAAAGTGTTTTCACTTCTGATCATGTTATGTCTTTTGCTAACCTGGCTCATGCCAGATTGATTTTTGTATCACTCTCAATTGAGTTCAACACATTTATTAATCTGGACAGCCTCTCGCCGAAAGCAGTCACGAAAAGGCATAACGTCATGACGAATGCTTGAATCTGATTGATCAAATGAGTTTTGCTAATATATGTAAAAAATACAATGCTTCAAACTAATACTTAATGTCTCCATGGTTTTAGAGTGAAACTGAGATTGAACTGGGCTCTCTCCTGCGCCAAGATTTCCAAGGTCTTCACAATGAACTGCTGCTTCGTCTTGGAGAACATTATCAACAGGTCTTAAAACACAGCATTAGTCGCCCCCAATGATACAAAAATAACTGTGTTTGGGTGTAACATGTGCCCAATCTATTCTTTAATAGGTCTTCAATGGTCTGGCAATTCTAGCGTCATTTGCAACCAACGACGACCCGTATCAAGGCCCTCGTGACATCACAACACCAGAGCGAATGGTGGGTATATTCTTTCATCAGTTTATTGTTTAGCTGTGCATATGACAGAAAGGATTTTATCTTTTCTCTTTCAAAGTCAATTTTATAATGATTATTTATGTTTTTGTTATGTTATGTGATAGCACTTTGAATTACTTTGTGTATGAATTGTACTCTACAAATATATTTATTGTTATGATTTTACCTTAAACATTGCTCCCGACTGTTTACTGAAAGGCTGATTACTTGCAACCGAAACTGTTGGGGATTCTGGCTTTCTTCAACATGCAGCTGCTCAGCTCCAGCGCAGGAGAGAAGGATCGCAAGAAGATGGTAAGATTGTTTATGTGCATGTTCAAATATTGGCTGTTGCTTCATTATTTTTCCTTCTTTTCCTTCTTTATCTTGTGTGCAGGCTTTGACCAGTGTAATGGCTCTGATGAAGTTGATGGGCTCCAAACACATCAGCTCCGTCCGAGTCAAAATGATGACCACTTTAAGAACTGGACTGCGCTACAGAGAGGACTTTCCGTTGCTCTGCTGCCAGTCAGTATTGATATTACACATCTAATCAGAAGTGGGCAATATGATGATCTTTCAGCTGCAACATGGTATTTAAACTCAAGTGATGCATTTCTGAAACAACCATGTGGAAAGACAAATCCCGAATATTTACCAAATATTAGCGCGTGTGCCCCTTTTTTTCTGTGGCAACTTTTTTTTGGACAAGCTGTGTGTATCACAGTGACAATTAAAACAACTTTTTTTTACAATAGCGTGGTATTATAGTATTTTCCTAAATTCCGAATTATTGTTTGAATCTACTTATGTGGCAAAAAAATTAAATAAAACTGGAGCAATACTCAAATTAATAACTAGTTTCAGTACTAGTTTTAATATGAATCAGTATTTGGGCACAGATCTTTTTTGACAACCCTTGAAGGGCTGAACATTATATCGCAAAAGCATAGTTATCGTAACAAAATAAATACATAGCAATATCACCAAGGTTCTCATCTGATTTAAATTTTAGTTTTATAAACAATAATTTTATTTCAGTTTTATTTTTTATTTTATTTTTTCATGTTATGGCTTGAATTGGCATTGATCAGTCATGGTTTTGGTCTCTGTTACGCTTTTATTTTGAAAGTTTGACAAGTAAATTAAACCCTAAACAGGCAGATTTAACTAAGCACATTTACACACAAGAAGAAACCGATTAAACCTTATTAAAATGCCATATAACTGATACAGAAAACAGGTTCTTGCCTACAAATAACCGTAAACTCATTCATGTTGTGTCTTTTTTTTTTTGTAGAACGTGGGATTGTTTTGTGAGAAGTGTGGAGCCCGCTCACCTCGGCCCTCTGCTCAGTCACGTCATTGTCGCTCTTCTACCTCTTATACCCATTCAGCCCAAAGAAACTGCTGCCATCATCCGGTTCCTCATACACAACAACAGGTAGCAATTGTTAGTTTGAGATGTTTATGTCCATTTGATGTACACTTTTGTTAACTTTAAGGTATATGTTTTTGCACAGAGAGGAAGTCAATGATCATTTACATGAGATTTACTTCCTTCCGGACCACCCAGAACTCAAAGACATCCACACTGTGCTGCAGGACTACAAGAAGGTTGGGACGAAAGGAGAAATGTTTATATCAAATTGTAGTGTTACGATAATTGTGGGGGGAAAAAACATCACGACATAACGATTATTCACGATTATTGACACGCAACAAAACAAAAATGACATCCTTAATTTTCTGTCATTCTAATACGCTAAATATTATAGCACTTTCACCTGAGTGTTGAAATATATGGTATTTAATGTTGAAAAATGTGGTAATGCTGCCGTATAAGTGTTCCTAAATGGAAAAATAAAACCTACTTGAACCATTTGTCTAATTCCGCGTACACAGTAACTAACATGATATTATGCACTTAAATGAATCATACATATACTTTTGCTTCAATGTATATTACAAAATCACGTGTAATCTTCCTGCGTGTAGCTCACAGCCAGTCGCAGTGACTTGGCGGCGGCGCTGCAGCTCTCCATGAGGGCCGTTCAACATGAAAACGTCGACGTCCGGATCCACGCGCTGACGAGCCTCAAGGACATGATGCACAGCAAACAGGTCTGTATTTTACACATCTAATTTATATGAAGAATGAGAGAAGACACGATAGTTCAGTTCACAGTTTTTGCCACATGTTTTTTTTACATTTTTGTTGTCATTGTAGCACAGCGTTTTTTACTACAGCTTCTCAAAACATAAAATCGCCAGCTTAACATCTACTTTTGCCTCAAGTGGAGGAATTCAAGTATTTCGGGGTCTAGTTTTCGAGTGAGGGAAAGCTAGAGTGTGAGATTGACAGGTGGATCGGTGCAGTGATGCGGTCGCTGAATCAGAATGTGGTAAAGAAGGAGCTGAGTCGAAAGACAAAGCTCACGAGAAAATACATTAATAGAGTGGCTTGAGAGGTGATTGGCAGCTACTTTTATGATTGACTAACCGCAACAAACCGGTAACTGTAAATAGTCGTTCTGGATGAATTTAAGCTTCAATTTCACACATTTTACATTTGAGTAAACCACTCTGAACTCTTGTGTGTGTGTTGTAGGAGTGGCTGCTGCATCAGGTGTGTGCGAGTGAAGCAGTGGAGCCGGTGATCTCCAGCCTGGTGGCGGTGCTGCTCAGGGGCTGCCAGGACTCGTCCCCAGAGGCCAGGCTCCTGTGCGGGGAGTGTCTGGGAGAACTGGGGGCTGTGGACCCTGGAAGACTGGACCTGTCCCAGAACCACAACAACGGAGACCGCAACAATTTTGTGGTAGGTTTCTGTGCGAACTAAAGGGACATTCAAGCAACAATGTACAACGAATACAATAGTACAATGAATCAAGGCTTGTTTTTGTGATGGTTGGTCGCAAGTTGACCCTTTTCACACACTATACATTAATTTTGTCAAACTTATGTACATTTAAAGATGATCAACAACAATGATCAAGCCTTCATCAATCCTGACAAAAAGTTGTAACACTAGTTTTGCTCGAAAAGGAGTAGAATTAAGTATTTACCGTGAACAAAATGCAAAATAATGATATTTTATCACTAAAAGCTTGAAAAACACCCAGTATGTCTACTTAAAGATTTTTGTTAAAGCAAGTTAAATTTGGATGCTTTTGTCCTTTTTTCCCCCCTAAGATTCTTCAAATTGACTTTTTTCACAGAGTGGAGTGGATGACCCTAACTTTGCTTACGACCTGCTCACTGAACTAATACGGACGTTTTTGGCTTATGCTGATAATGTGAGAGCTCAGGACTCTGCTGCTTATGCCATTCAGGTGCACAGTGACTGCCGTCCTCACAGTATCTTTAATAATCAGCCTTGAAACTGTATATATTGAATTATTTGTGGTACAATAGGAGCTTCTGTCTATCTTTGAGTGTCACGAGGGACGCACAGACACCCCGGGGAGACGACTGTGGAGGAGGTTTCCAGAACAAATGCAAGAAATACTTGAACCTCACCTAAGCAGCAGGTATCGCTACTTTACATGTATTAGAGTTAGAGCTGGGCGATATGGCAAAACAATGAATCTGCACTTTTATCTCTCATATCGATCGATCTTGAGTTCTGATTCAATTTTGTGGTTTATTTTTAAAAACTTTTAAAAAATGCCTTTCCACATTAATTTCATGAACAACACCGACTTGTAATAATTGCTATTCAACTCAAAATAATAGACAAAATTCCCCATAAATGATAAAGACTTTTAATAATTGCTATTTAATACATAACATTTCCACACCAACAGCAGATGTCTCAATTAATTGATGACACTTCGACATAGCTGAATTGGATTAAAACTTGATTAATTGCCCAGCCCTAATTAAAGTTGTTACAATATTGGCATTGTACAATATCAACGGTCTAGATTTATGTTTTTTGACTTGCAATACCTTGTTTTGTAGCAGTGGTATGTTAAAAACGTACAGTAACTACAGAGACCATGATACTTTTCTGTCCGTTTCTGAGCAATCAACATTCCAAAATTGCCATTACTTTTATATATTATTATTAGTAAACATCTATATTTCACAACTATAATAATTGCTCTCAAGGCTCATTTTAGAGAGATTTTAGTATTTTTATTTTTTATTCTGAGAAACATATTGCAATAGTGTCAGACTGCTGGTGAGAGCGGGAGATTATTAGATGCATAACACGTGTACAAGGCAAAAGTATTTCCAATATTTACTTTGTGTTCACAGGTATAAGAGCAGTCAGAAGGAGGTGAACTGGTCTAAACTCAAGAAGCCCATTTACCTGAGCAGCAGAGGCAGTAAATTCTCAGACTGGGCGGCCACTTGGGCAGGATATCTCATCAGCAAGGTTTGTTAGTGTTAAGAAATCAGCTTAATTGTTCATTTTGATTCCTACTTTTTACCTGCCTGCCTTAGTTATGTGACTGTGAAATAAACATGCTTTCGCTATTGCACATTTGTTTTGACTCGATCGTCCGTGTATTGTGTTAGGTGAGGCACGAGTTGGCCGGAAAGGTGTTCACCTGCTGCAGTTTCATCATCAAACATGATTACAAGGTTACCATTTACCTCCTTCCTCACGTCCTGCTCTACATGCTGCTCAACTGCACCGCCGACGAGCAACAGGAGGTAAGAACTCCAGCTTTCAATATAAACATTTAAAGCAGACGTCTGTGTATTCCGTTATTTGTCCCGAAGTGATGCATCGTAGGAGACGTTTTGAAAAGTGATCATCTGACAAAGTTTAAAGAAAGAAGAAGAATAAAAAATTTTTTTACAATTCAAAGCAGGGTTTCTCTTCAGTCATCTAAATAAAGTGTTGTTCGATTAAAGACGAGCCTTGTGCATTGATTTTCCCGGTAAAACAATTAGTCAGCTAATGAAAATGTTGTCAACCAATTAATCAGCTGAACTGAGCTCAATTGTATAAAGTTTTAAGGGAATTTCTCAACTTTGTTTTCAGATATTGCTTTGTGTTTTTTGTCTACCTTTCACACAAACTTTATATATATATATAACACTCACACTGCACAACAATTTGACCATTTAACTGTCACACCGGCTCTGAAACCCTTTAAAGGTGCACTATGTTACTGATTTTTAAAGGGATTGCCTGCTTTGAATAAATCTGTATCTTCTAATTAGCCCTTTTGAAGTGTGACTAAAACCACTACCTTTATGAACCCCCAAGCCATCTTAGTTTGAAAATGTAGAATAATGTGACGTCCCTTTTTTTTGTTCAGGTGACAGAGGAGATATTGGCGGTGCTGATGGAGGGCGAGGGCCGCGGAGAAGGTCTGATTCAGGAGAATGCCTCGGGCCTGTCTCAGCTCAGCACACAGACCGTCTTCAGCATGTTGTCTCACCTCACACAGTGGAGCCGCCACATTCTCTACTCCAAGCACTCCAAACACAACGGTGAGAAGAATACTGAACTACATGTACTGACACTACGCTGGGATGGTCCGATTTATATATATTTTAGGAGATGATTTAGTTAATTTAGGAGATAAGTGGGAACACCAGCTAGATCACTTGTGGTAAATCTTCGTAGGAGCAGGATCAGGGCAGACACAGTTAAACGACAGTGTCTTGGATCTGTTTCTTCTGTTTTGTTTGTTTTTTCTAAAACCCAAATACAGAAATGTAATATTAGTTTTGCTAATCGATACCTTAAAATCTATAGCAAGGCCAACAAATTGAAGCAAAGTATGAATATAATAGAAATTTTTAAAAATTATCACTTTTTATGATGATTATGTAAACATACAGCCATTTTTATCTTCGTTGATAATCTATTTCCTTTAGAAATAGAAAAGGTCTTTGCTGGCTCTGGGGAAGTGGCTTAAGGAGTATGTGCTTCTTAACCAACTCTCTTAACCTTTCTCTCCCCATTTCACGCTTCAGCTGTCCTGTCAAATGAAGCCTTCAGGCCAGAAGAAATGAAAAAGTCCTGAGAAAGAAATGTCATATATATCGCGATGCTGATTTGTTTTCCATCTCCAGTGTTTGAAGGTGGATGCCAGTGGTTCAGTGGTTAAAGCTTTCATCCAAACCCCCCCAAAAGTTTTCTGTTCAATCCCAGCTCCACCTTAGACCGTTCACTCACCTTACCTACAGTATGTAAGTAATGTGGCGAATATTAGCAGCGACTCTGCCTCAGGGCAGCTGTGGCCACAGATGTATCACTCTTCACTATGGACAGTGAATGATACATGAATGAAAACGTGAAACATTTTTGTCCATCTGGAAATACACTTCATATGAATAATGCACTTTATACTAACTACACTTTTAATAGCTGTAACAAAGCATAAACAAATACATAATTCATAATGAGTAAATCGTTTATTAAGAAAGATTCAGGCTTAGTGACTACTTAATTAATACTCTAACTCTTAACCCCCTAATTAAGGCTTAGGAAGATATTTTTTCATATAAATTAAGTCTTATTAAGATATAGTTATTATAATACTGAAAGAGACTTTCTGAGACATATTCTCAGGAGTATTGTTAACTTCAAGAGTTTAGTGAAATACATTTACCTCCAAAAATGTATGCAACAACCTGTATAAATGGTAATATGATAGTAATGTGTCGCAGAGAGTGGAGAGTACCAGCGTGTTGTGGCTTTCCTGAAGGGCATCCCTCAAGACGTTTTGGCCAAAGCGTCTCTCAGATCGAAGGCCTACACTCGCGCCGTCATGCACTTTGAGGCCTACATCCTGGAAAACAAGGAGAACGTGCAAGATCACCTCACGTTTCTGCAGGTCATTATTGAGATATTAATTTTAAGATCTTGGCAAAATGAACAGTTTCTGCAAAGAAAGGGGAACTGAGCATGTTCATTTTCTTTTACCTGCTGACAAATTCTTCTTTAATTAAAGTATTACTCATATTGGAAGAAATATTATAGATATTTTAGATAAATGTTAAGATGCACTGCCAAAAGTATACCTACGCTGCGTTAACCATTATCTCGAACAATTTACTGAAAAATAACAGCTATAAATAATTAAAAATACAGTTTGTTTGAGCTAATGTATTCACTGTAAGTTAATATACTTCTTTATCATAGGTTTGTACTAAGACTTTCCATGAAATTACCCCTATTATTTTATATTAATGCTATAAGTATTACTTAGTTTTCTCGCTTAATTGATGTTACCCAGTCATTTTAGCAACATTTTAGTAGTTTTTCCCAGTGATGAAACCTTTTCCGTTCTTGCCCGTCCTGTACAGACGCTGTACGCTGCGATGCATGAAGCGGACGGCGTCAGAGGAGTAAACGCTTTGAGGAGAGAGGAGCCGTCTTTACGAGAGCAGATCCTGGAGCACGAGAGCATCGGACTTTTGCGAGACGCTACGGCCTGCTACGACCGCGCCATACAGCTCGAGTCTGACCAGGTACTCGCACAAACTGTGTACACTGGGTTATAAACCGTTCTAAAACAAGATGATATACACTTTGGGTGATTTGTTTGGTTCTAGATTGGTCACTACCACGGCGTGATGACATCTATGCTCGGCCTTGGACAGCTGTCAACCGTTATTACTCAAGTTAATGGTGTATTGGCAAATAGGTAAAAAGAAGTAATGTCATGTTTACCATAATAATTATATAGTATATCTATTATTGCCCTAAATCGGGGAGGTCAGAAGCTTTTTATTTCAGTTAAACGCCTAAATAATTGTTGAGGGTGGCTGCATCTGACCTAAAAACATAGGAAGCAGAAGATTGACTGTGTGTTAGAGAAAGATAATTGATTGAGAATAATTTTGAATAGGTGTAATATCATAGTATTTGATAAGAAAAACCTAATGAACGCAATTGCTTAATGTGTTTTTATTATCTATAAAGCATTTTGTACAATGTGTGCTGTATAAATACATTTGGATATGTTTTATTGATAAACTCTGTACATTCAGACCTCAATGGAAATCCGACCTGAACACATACAGAGTAGAGGCTGCCTGGAAGCTGGGAAAATGGGATCTACTCGAAGACTACCTAGAATCCGGTCAGTTGAAGCATTGGCTATGTATTATTTGCTGTTCACTTCATTAGTTGTCCTCACAAATAATGCTTTTGTGTGCAGACTGTCCGTCCAGCACGTGGGGAGTGCGTCTGGGACAGTTGTTGTTGGCTGCGAATAAACAGGACAATGCGACGTTCTATGAGAAACTGAAGATGGTGAGAAAGGAGCAGGTTGTGCCTCTGTCTGCGGCGAGCTACGAGTGCGGCACGTACCAGAGAGGATACGAGTACATTATCAGGTGTGCTAATCTGTTATCACTTTTCATAGACATATTTTTAAGAAAAGCTGTTGACAAACATACATGATAAACCTATAATTTGCTTTTGTATGAAATGGTATGCCTGGATGTCTCAAAATCTTCATTTAATTAACGGTGCAGTGTGTACTATGTAACTTTTCTGGTTAAGTGTCCACCTTCTACGTGTCTCCATGGAGATGTGTTATTTGTTTTGTTATTTTTTTTCTCTCTCAAAAGTACATACATACCAAAAATAATTCACTATTTGAAACTAGTCTGAATGCATTAAGGCTCTCCTCACTAAATGCAAACATTTAAGCCTCTCACTTATACTTTATCGCAGTGATATTCATTGTTATTATGTTGTTTACCTTCTCATGTAGGCTGCATATGCTCAGTGAGCTGGAGCACGCGTTCACTGATCTGCAGAAACAAAAGTCCACTCCTAAAAACCCACAGCTCCCTCTGCACTGGTCGGAGAGACTGGAGATGACCCAGAACTCCTTCAGGGCTAAAGAGCCGATCCTGGCTCTACGGCGGGCCTTGTTAAGTCTGAGATCAGAGTAAGTTCATATTAGGGACATATTTTTTGTAACTTTTAATTTTTTGAAATAGTTCTGCAATACTTGTTGTGTGTTACAGTCACTGCATTCTTGGACCAGAGTAAGCTATAAATACACACATAGTTTCTCATATGTGGCAAAATGTTAAATAACTGCAGTCAAAGTCAATCTGTGTTCAAAATAAGAATATGAAACTCAAGTCTGAAATGACTAAACAGTTAAAATCGCAACTTGTTTTTATTTTATCATCTGTAAGCAATGAAAAACCTGTCAGATACAATTGGTCTGGCTTAAAGACTTGCAGAAACTACAAAGCAGTCATTCATATTGATATGTTTGCGCTGTAGATCAGCCTCTAAGGAGCTGATCGGAGAGTGTTGGCTGCAAAGCGCTCGAGTCGCCAGAAAAGGAGGCCAGCACCAGACGGCCTTCAATGCTCTCCTGAACGCGGAAAACACGCACCTCGCTGAGCTGGTCACTGAAAAGGCGAAGTGGCTCGGGTCCAAGGTACACGATAACAACAACAAAAAGGACTATCTGCTTATCTGTGGGGATTTTTGTGTACTTTGAAGATAAAATGTCGCTGCCTTGTGCATAAATATTTTTTCCTTTTAAAGTATCACCAGATCCAAACCAGGTCTATAACAGGACTAAAACTAACTAATAAATAATAATTGTATTTACTTGGGTTTACACTAGTTTGTTGTTGTCTGTTTTACACCTTTTAATTGTATTTATTTTTTCCTTATTTCAGGGCGACGTACATCAGGCCCTAATTGTTTTACAAAAAGGCGTGGAGCAGTGTTTTCCAGAGGACCAGATCTTAACTGACCCTCGCCGTTTACAGACCAAAGGGAAGGCCATGCTGCTGGTGGGACACTTCATGGAGGAGACCGCCAACTTCGAGTCTAACGCCATTATGAAAGTCTATAAGGTACACATTGTCCTGTAAACATGGACGGTGTAATGATTCTACATGAAGGGCTTTTGTTAAGGGTGCAGTTTTTTTTAGGTTTTTTTTGCCATAACTGATATTGAATGAATGCAAGATTGACAAGCTTTAATGCCACACTGCCACCAGAAAAAGTTACATATTGTACCTTTACTTTAGGGTGCGTCTACATTTGCACAATTGCCACAAAAAAAAACACTAAATTTGGACTAAACTGGAACTAAACCGAGAAATAAACCAAGACTAAACTAGAACGAAATCAGGACTGTGTTTATCTTTTCACTGTCGTATGTTTGTTTATCTTAATTTCCCTTTGTAAATTTAAGATTGTGTTTTTTGAATCCGTCAACACCCTAGATTTTAGCCATAGAAATAACTCCATTTCCTACTGTTGATGGTGTTTTTTTTAGGATGTGACAAACCTTCTCCCTGAATGGGAAGACGGCAACTTTTATCTCGCCAAGTACTACGACAAAGTGATGCCAATGGTGACTGACAACAAGATGGAGAAACAGGGAAACCTCATCCGATACATCGTAACATACTGTGGAAAGTGAGATGTTGTTATTATTATTTATTTAAGTCTTATTTATTTGTTAACAATGTGCCTTTTTTTAACCAAAATGCGTTGTGTTTCAGAGCATTGCAATACGGAAACCAGTACATTTACCAAGCAATGCCTCGAATGTTGTCTCTGTGGCTCGATTTTGGGGCGAAGGTTTGTGAGCATGAAAAAGGTACGATTCATAGCATTACTGACTTATTTTTATTACTACACTTACATTATACCTACCTCCATTAAGTACAAGGTAATGCACTGTGTAACAACTTGTATTACCATGTTACTAAGTCTCTAACAATAAACTGTACCCTAAATCCACATGAGTTGCGTTCAATGGTGGAATTTGCCGCTTAACTGTCAGTTTACAGATTAGATATCTTTGTTTTTTGTTCATACATCTGTAATTACTGGGCCTATCCACATGAAACAAAAACTGGCACAAAGTTCAAAGTCTTTTCTGTCAGCATAAATAAACAAAAGGGAATTTATTTGTTCACGATATCGTCAGAAAGTGGTGCCATTATTCAACTCCAATGACGTGATTGTTGTCTGTTGAAAGAACTTTAAGCCATAAAATGAATATGGCAAGTTTGTGAACCCAATCCCGAACAAATAATGATAAAGTTCAGCATTTCTGCATCATAAGTTTAAATATTTCTTTCCAAAACTGTGAAACGTTCATGTATTGTTTATTTTGTCATAATACTGTTCCTCTTGTACTTTGATTAATGCTATCTTAAGATTCATAAATAGATTGCCTAATACTACTGTCACCTGTTTAACTTGCAGCTGGACGAGTGGACAGGCAGATGCGTCAAGAGATGTCTAAAATTAACTCTGTGATGAGCGAGCATTGCGAAAACTTGGCGCCGTACCAGTTCCTCTCCGCCTTCTCGCAGCTGATCTCGAGGGTCTGTCACTCCAGCGACGAAGTCTTCGACGTTCTCGTGGACATTGTCGCTAAGGTCTTCCTCGCGTACCCCCAACAGGCCATGTGGTTGATGACGGCCGTGTCCAAAGTGAGTATTTGGGCCACAATTTACAGTGAAAAGGTTGGAATGAGAATGGACTATTTGTGTCTAAATGTGAAAGGGATTTGCTCAGATTACCATTGTTCATAAGCAAAGTTTTGCCTGCTGGAGCTCTACATAAAACTACTGGGTTTGTTACTAATGTGTGCTGTTCAGTGTAAGAATTCAGAATTACAATTTAGTCTTGCTATGGTGAAAGGATATAATATAAATAAGAAATATTTATAATTCTTTTAGGGCCTGTTTTGAGGGCCTGTTTCCTGCCTTCTGCCACTTTTAATAATAAACTGTTAATATTGTTAATAATATGTACATGTTAATATGTTTATACTGTTATTAATATATAGTTGATTAAAGGGCAACTATACAACAACAAAAGAAAATGCATGCAAATTGTAATGTTTGTCTGCTCATTTACTATAACTCATAAAACATAATAGATTAAATACATTTTACGTCCAAACTGTCACTCAGTACTTTACTGATTATTTGGGTTACAACTTTTTACTTCTACTTTGAGCAATAATATTTTAAAGTAACGTCGCTCTTACTCTCAAGTGTACCCCCTGTCGTCCATGCCCCATCTAAAAGTGTGGCGTTTTAGTATTTGGACAACCAGTTTGAAACTACATAGAACTCAACAACACAACTAACTCTTTTCTGTTTTATTCCAGTCTTCCTACCCAATGCGTATGAACCGCTGTAACCAGATCTTGAAAAAGGCAATAAATCTTAAACCGTCCCTGGATAAGTTTATTGGAGATGCCAATCGACTGACCGATAAACTGTTGGAGCTTTGCAACAAGCCGGTAAACGAACATTATACAGCAGACTCCTGAATCATTCTGTTATCCAAGAGGGTAGAATAGTAGGCAGTCATTCTATTATTGTAAGTTTGGAATGCTGCTTTTCCTTGTCTATACTTTTGTTGTGTCCTTGGGCTAGACACTTTGACTTTAAAGGACATATATTATGTAAAATGCTCTTTTTTTTTGAGAGTTTAACTATGTCCTAACATTGTTTCCACATCTAAAACATACATGGGGTCTGTATTTAGCTCCATTCATGCTTGTTTCATTAGTCCTGTTTATGAGATTTGCTCTGAGCCTTATAAGAAAAAAGAAAAAGAAAAAAAAATCATGGTTAATTCTCTCTGCTGCCAGGAGGTAGCATGCCAACACCAAATCTAGACGAGAGAACGCATGGCTGATAGAAAGTATTGTGTAATTTAAATACATTATTTTATGTTCTAAAACATGAAATGCCAAAGCAAAGGGCCTCAAGACCATTTTTTAAAGACTCATTAAAATAAAAACAATACATCATATGTGTTCTTAAGTTATGAGTTTATTAATATGTTTTTTTTTCTTTTAAAGGTGGATGGTAACAGCACCACCCTGAGCATTAGCGTTCACTTCAAGCAGCTGAAACGACTGGTGGAGGAGCCAACCTTCAGCCAGATCCTCATCCCTCTGCAGTCTGTTCTAATCCCTACACTGCCCTCTACTGGTGGAGCCAACACAAATCATGATGCGTTCCCTGGACACTGGGCTTACCTAGACGGCTTTGACGACTCAGTAGGGACACATATTTGCAAATAATACTGTACGTTAAAACATGTGTACAAATCTCCTTTTTTTTTCCATTATAGGTGGAGATCTTGGCCTCTTTACAGAAGCCGAAGAAGATAAGTTTGAGGGGCTCAGATGGGCGGAGCTATACGATGATGTGTAAACCAAAAGATGACCTCAGGAAAGACTGCAGACTTATGGAGTTCAACTGCCTCATTAACAAGGTGCGTTATATAGTTGAACGTACGGTAATACAAGTGCGCCGTTGTCAGAATCATAATCAGAAAGGGTTTATTGCCATTGTCAATGAACAAAATTCACAAACATAGGAACTTGTCTCGGCCATTAAGGTGCAACATAAAACACTGATCAATAATAAAATACAACATAATATTCAATCCAAAGGGCATGCATTAAGAGACTATTTAAAATTACTGTAGTATAAAATAAAAATAGGCATTACCTATGTACACAAGAGTTACAGTTAAATTTACAGTTGTGAGTGCAGAAAGTGACAGTGCAGTGAGTGGATGAATATTCTTGTGCGGGAGGTTCTGGTCCAGATGGACTGTAGCCTCCTGCCTAAGGGGAGTGGCTCAAATAGACCATGTCCAGGGTGAGAAGGGTCAGCTGTGATCCGACCTGCTCGTCCCAGAGCCCTGGAGACGTACAGGTCCTGCAGAGAGGAAGTATGGAAGTCTGCAGCGATCATTCTTCTCAGCAGAAGCGCACAATGCGCTGTAGTCTCTGTTTGTCCCTGGCTGTGGCTCCAGCGTACCACACGGTGATGGAGGAGGTGAGGATGGACTTCAATGATGGCCGTGTAAAACTGCACCATCATCTGCACTGGCAGCTTGGCTTTCCTCAGCTGCCGCAGGAAAGTACATCCTCTGCTGGGCCTTTCTTGATGAGGGAGCTGATAGAGGGCTCCCACTTGAGGTCCTGGGTGATGGTGGTGCCGAGGAAGCGGAAGGAGTCCACGGTGGTGATGGGGGGAGTCTGTCATGGTGAGGGGGGCTGGGGGGCTGGGGGGCTGTGACTTTCCTGAAGTCCACGATCATCGCCACTGTCTTCTGGGCGTTGAACTCCAGGTTGTTACCGCTGCACCAGGACACCAGCCGGTCCACCTCCCTCCTGTAGACAGACTCCATCCCCGTCAAGATGAGCCCGATGAGGGTGGTGTCGTCCGCAAACTTGATCAAGTTTCGACAGAGTCGTAGCTGGAGGTGCAGCAGTTTGTGTACAGGGAGAAGAGCAGAGGAGAAAGTACACAGCCCTGTGGAGCTCCTGTGCTGATTGTCCGAGTGTCTGAGACATTCATCCCCGGCCGTACTTACTGCCTCCGATCCGTCAGGAAGTCAGTGATCTACCTGCAGGTGGAGTCAGGCACGTTGAGCTGGGAGAGCTTGTCCTGGAGCAGAGCAGGGAGGATGGTGTTGAACACAGAGCTGAAGTCCACAAACAGGATCCTGGCGTAGGTTCCCGGGGAGTCCAGATGCTGCAGGATGAAGTGGAGTGCCAGGTTGATGGCGTCGTCTACAGACCTGTTGGCTCCTGTAAGGCGAACTGCAGGGGGTCCAGCAGGGAGGAGGTGAAGGACTTGAGGTGGGGCAAGATCTTACAACAGACAAAATATACAGTCAATATATGGATAAATAATCTATACTTTTATCTTACAAACTATATATATCTACTTTTGTTAAATATAATATTCCTCTGATGACATTTTTCTTAAATAGTCCTCTTTGAGACACCTAAATTGCTTTTTTTTTTGCTGCCTTTCCAACCACAAAACATCGACTCATACATGCAAGTGTGGAAAGGTGTCAGCAGTTTGAGCCACTAACCTTCCAGTTATTTGACGACCACTATCCTGAGCCCTTTTGCTTGTATATGATGACATAAAATTACTAATTTTGCATTATGTTTAGTGCCTCCGTAAAGATGCCGAGTCCAGGCGGAGGGAGCTACACATTCGAACGTATGCAGTAATTCCCCTGAACGAAGAGTGTGGGATTATCGAATGGGTCAACAACACCGCTGGACTACGCCATATCCTCACCAAACTGTACAAGGAGAGAGGTACACGAGTTTAACAAAAGTCGACAAGCTGCAACACAGAACAGGGTTAACGTGTCCGTAATACTATAGAGTGACTGCATTATGTCGATGCCATTATATTGTCTCACAGAAAAACCAAAACCAACAGTTGCTCAAAACATTCTGCACTAGATTCTTCTTGTTATTTAAAGCCCATATTCTGAATTCTGCTGCCAACACTGACAGTTTGTGAACAGAATATTCAGAAATACTGTGTCTATTCTATTCTATTCTATTCAATACATTTTATAACATGTAAAATACCTATGCAGAACTATCAAAGTATTTTAAAACAAGTAATGCATGCAACATGAACTTCACTAAACTGCTTTCTATTCTGTGGCTGTTTCTTAGGGATTTACCTGTCAGGCAAAGAGCTGAGGAAATTGATTCTTCCCAAGACGGCACCGTTTGAGGAGAAGCTGAGAATACATAAAGAGGTGTTGTGTGCACGCCATCCGCCGGTGTTTTACGAGTGGTTTCTGCGCACCTTCCCAGACCCAACATCGTGGTAAGCATTTTATAGATTGGATTAAAAAAAAATAAAGATCAAATACATATTTATTGGTCCCAGAGGAAATGTAATTTCTAGCAGCAGCGTTGCAATACATTTAATAGTATAGACAAAATGCTGATTCTCCTTTAGCTCACTATGCAATAAAGATACAAAATAATATACAATCAGTAAAACTAAATCATTTTTCGCCGTAAAAAAGAAAACATAAATCCCTTCATTATTAGTAAATCATATGTTTTTCAGAATTTTTTTCTCAAATCTATTAATGCATTCAAAGTGCAGAAAGAAGGATCAAATATAAACCCATGTTTCTTTTTGACCTAATATATTGTACTGGGCTAAAAAACATACTAAAATTAAGCATAGATTTCTAAAACTACTATAAAACAATAAAGTTCTTCCATTTCCATCAGGTTTGCAATGTTGAGCAAAAAGGATACAATGGTCAGATTGTAGTCGCTTATTAGCATCTCCATGATTCTTCCTGGGGTCCACAATTGAACTGAACATACTAGTTACCTCAATATATTGTGTCGTTTAACATTTTGAGTGAGGTCCAACAACATTTCATTGATTAATTTACTATTCGTCAAAGCTGTCCATCTCGTTTCTCAGGTACAGCAGTCGCTCTTCTTACTGCCGCTCCACTGCTGTGATGTCGATGGTGGGTTACATACTGGGTTTGGGAGATCGTCACGGTGAAAACATCCTCTTTGACTCTTTCACTGGAGAATGTGTCCACGTGGACTTCAACTGCCTCTTCAACAAGGTCTTTAAACTTTAGAAGACTAGTTTGTGTTGTGTAGTAATATCTGGTTTATGTATTAAACATCTATAATCACAATTAGAATTATAAATGTGATATTAGTACAGAATATTCATCCCAGCATTCCTGATTTGTCATCGAAGAGTTATATTCTGTCTATTTCTGTTCTTATTTTTATATCCACTAGGGGGAGACATTTGACGTGCCAGAAGTGGTTCCTTTCCGTTTGACCCAAAACATGGTTCATGCGATGGGACCAATGGGGACTGAGGGACTCTTCAGACAAGCCTGTGAGGTAACTCTGAGGCTAATGCGAGACCAGAGCGAGCCACTCATGAGGTACAGAATGGAGGAAGTTGATTTTAAAGATTTAATTACATAAACTTTAATCACTCGTTTGGGCTTGGCCTTAATGTGAAAGGTACAATTGTAATTGAAAATATTCACTTTAATTTTGTGTCAGTGTGTTGAAGACATTCCTTCATGACCCACTGGTTGAATGGAGCAAACAAGCCAAAGGACTTACTAAAATTCAAGTTAATGAGACAGGAGAAATTGTGAATGAAAAGGTAAGCACGTCTTTTTAAATCTATTTATTCATTTTAGAAAAAAATGATAATTTCTGTCAACTAGACTGGATATTTAGGATTGAACCTACCTGGACGACGCAGGGATTTTACATATTTTTACTTGTATTATATTAATATCAGCTCATTCAATATTCATTTTGCAACTAATTGTGTCTAAGGATTTACAGATTTGCATGTAAGTGATATTGATATGATATTCAGATTCTGGTCAAGAGCTTTATTTAATTTAGCCTTGTTTTGGTCCTAAATAAATACATTGCCAAATAAAATCAATTGCATCAGAAATGGTTTATTGCATTTTCACGAGTGTTCTTGAATAACACATTACTTCTCATGCATTCAGCCCTTACTTAAGTCTTTGCTCTGTTGTTTTCCATCAGGCCAAAACCCACGTGTGCGACATAGAGCAGCGTCTGCAGGGAGTGATAAAGAGCAGGAATAAAGTCCTGGGTTTGCCCCTGTCCATCGAAGGCCACGTGCACTACCTCATTCAGGAAGCGACAGACGACAAACTGCTGTGTCAGATGTACCTGGGCTGGGGACCATATCTCTGAGCACACATGTGACAAATGAATAAGTGCTTTTCAACGGCATTCTGTTCACAAATTCTGACTGAAATCTTGTCAATGTCAAATCCATAATTATGTTAAAAGAACTTGCACTAATGCCTGTTTGGCAAAAAAATAACTTGGTAATAGTTTTGTCATTTTATCCTTCTGTTTTCTAGAAGTACTTTTCCAATACGTTCACTTTCAATAAAAACAGCCCAGTTAATACTTCTATTTTTACTCTGTTTTTTTCAATTTCTATCATTAATAAACTCAATCTATTTTTATTTGCAACAAGGAACAAAATATCACTTAACATAAAAAAAACAAAAAACATTTAAATCAAAATGTCCAATAAAAGTATAAACTATTTCTGATTTTCACAAATAATTATCGGTACATATTTTCTATTTGAACCTTTATTTTGCTAAAATGTATTCAAAAAAGAAATCATTGTTTGACTAATAAACAAATATATAATCGCTGACTACTAAAATAACCGTTAGTTGCATCCTTATTCAGCACCTAAGTAATAAGTATAAAACAAATTATGCAAATCTACAATAGGTCATGTAATAATTATAATAAAATAAAACAAATCTAAAATTCCAGATCATTCTTTTTCCCAGTTATGTCTATTATTAGAGCAACTTATGGGTAGCAGCCGGCCGCACTGTCAGATGGTAGCTTTAATCCTGTCTCTCTTCCTTTGCTTAAGAGCAATGGGCCAATCCACTCACCCCACATAAACACTGGCACAGATTACAGCCAAGTGTCATCCTGGGAAAGCAAGCAGCTCTAGACGCTACAGCCAGGATAGCATATTATATTTCTTTGGTACTTATGTGGAGCTAGCTTTTCATTATGCAGAAATGAGTGTAGACATACAGCAGATCACTGTGTTTGTCATCATTACTTTACTCCTTTTCGTCAATGCCTGGCTGCTGCTTCCACTTGCCTTTGGATAGGAGGTAGGATGGCTGCTCCATATCAAGAAATAGCATAATGGTATTTTTCATATAAGAAATCGGTGGATATTTGGGGATTATATTCTCCAAACGACTGGGGATGCAAATTTGATCATTTTAATCTAAAATTAAAAAAAATATACACATTTAATTTTCTTATATTATAGTAAATCATAACTTTATATTTACATCGATATTGCATCCACCCATATGTAGTTCAACCCTGTCTGCTTTTAAATAACCTCAGCAGACTAGCTTATCCTTGTAGCTAATGTTTGTAGCATCACACTGGGCAGGATATAGCAAAGCGATGATAAGAACAAATATATCAAAAATAGTCTGTTTTGTCAACTGACGATTAAAAGCTAAAACCTAAAGAGTGGATTAAGGGTAGTGTTTGCGGGGAGTCAGAAATGGTCAAAAACGACAACAGCAGATGCTTATTTTTAAGCTAAAATCCACTGACAGTAAACAGACTCGACTGCGCCTGGAGGAGGACGCAAGAGGGGCGCGCCGTAACCTAGCAACGACCCCAATAAAATCTAATAAAATAAAAGTTAACTGTCAATAAACAAATGAATACAGACAAACAAGTTCAAATTGTCTGTATGCATAATAAAATCACCAAGATCATGCTATGGGCGGTGGTTTATAAATGCGGCCAAAGCTATGGCGCTGTTGTTAGCGGCTAGCTAACGTTAGCCGCCTGGAGGTAAACACAGCGGAGCGGGCAGTGCGTGGTCAGCGTGGCCGACGAGTGGACGCCGCACCGCGGTCACTCAGCTCCTGACCTTGAGGCGGCTGTCATGGACCTGACGCGACTGGCTGTGGACGCTGGGCAGTTCATCAACCGCGCTGTTCAGGTAAATCACGATGATGTGCCATGCCATAAAGTGTAAGTTATTATTATTATTAGCGTCCAGTTGTCTAATGATGATGATAAATGTCAACATGGAGCAGATCAGAACAAGCATGTTCCCTGTGATGTTCCCACAAGTAATTAGTGGCATATTTACTATAATTACTTCTACTACTACATCTTGTGCAAGTGCATCTGAAGCTGGATAGCCGGCATAAGAGGCACGTCCATAAATTGGGGTTTTCTATATGACTCAAATTTCCTGCAGTTACATGCGCGCTCACAATCTGATTTATTATCAGATTTTGGGTTAAAAGATTATTAAAATTACATGTAAACAGCAAAATCTTATGTGAATAATCTGATTTCTTTCTGATCATGGTTCAGATCATGGTGTGTGTGTGTGTGTGTGTATGTATATATATATATATATATATATATATATATATATATATAAAAATAAATAAACCTATGCATGGTTTACAGTTTAGTCTACATCCATGCATGTTCTTATTAGGTTGTTTTCTATTATTAATGATTGTGAATTGTACGAATTTGGTCATGTATTGAGCAAATAAATCATTAATTCAGTCATTTAACAACTAAAACCAGTTTGAGATGAACTTAAAATGACTGTTTGAAGGATATTTTGTTTTTTTAAACCAGAAAGAGCACAAGCTACATATCCTGTGTATTCTCCTTCAGTACACAGGGGAAACCATCGGCGCAGCAGAGAAGACAGAGTTGGAGCCAGATTTAGAGCGACTTCTGGCCAAGGCAGATGCCACTAAGAGTTATACCGACCAAATTATCGGCCAGACCGAGGCCCTGTTACAGCCAAACCCTGGTGAGCTAACATTTTATTTTGTTTATTCAATTACCGGGGATAAACTAACATTGTCAAGAAACATTAACAACGTCAATATCAAAAGTCTAAGATTATTGACTTGTGATGGTATTGTGAAGTTTTACAATATCAAAATATAAACTACTGAACCTATATTGTAATGTAAACTTACGTTGTACATATTATCTAAACATTACTGTAATAATTGCATTTATTAGCTATGAAATTGACTATGAAATCTGGATATTGTAACATACCTATCTGTTAAATTAGCAATAATGAATGAAAAGCAAATTTTAAGTTCAATTGACTACAAATAAACAAATGTGCTATTTTATGTGAAGTAAATCTTTGTTTTGAGTGTTACAAATGAGTTACGGTAATAACTAATAGCTTTGCTGCATTATCCCCCTTTACCAATGTATCTCATGTGTACTGTTTCTGCTTTAGACTCTAATAGACCTGTGATGATAAATGAGACTGCACTTTTTTCTTTACCGCTTGAATCCATTTATCTCAGCCAATACAATTAAAAGTAGATGTGGTCTGCTCTGTATCAAACAAGGGAACCATGTAGCTGCCAGAGATAATAAGCTTTTACTCCGTGATGTGGTCAGCTCCAGGGTGAGTGTGTTCTTCTCTCATAAACAATAGGAAACTGGCTAGAAATTCAAACAGGCAGGAGGTCAACTACCTTTAAGTGGCTTTATAATGGTGCGATTTACATTTGACTCTTGTTTTATTCATTGGTAGTTTTCAGACTAGATATAATAGGTTAGCAAATTCTGCCTATGGTCATTTGTATTTGTGACAAGGTGTATAAATTAAGAAATACCGATACTCAATACTGGTAAGTACATGCTTAAAGAAGGGTTTCAAATAGACTCTAAAGGACAAACAGAACACCTGACACAGACGGAGCCGTCTAACAAACTGCTGGTGAAGGTGTTTTGACATAAAACTATGAAGAAATAGCTCTAACATGTTTATTATTATGCACTATTTAATGTTCACGCAATCTGTACTACTTAATTTATCATATGCCCATTTGCCTTTTGTAAATTATGTCTATAGTCCCTGTTTATAATCTACATACAGTTAATGCACAAATGTATATATTTTGCACTTTACCTCATCAATCTGTATATTTGTACTTATATACTACAGCTCCTTATTTAGCTATCACCTATTTATTTTTATCTGTATATAGTACTTACTATTATTGCACTTCTGGTTGGATGCTAAACTGCATTTCGTTGCTCTGTACTTGTACATGTGTAATGACAATAAAGTTGAATCTAATCTAAAATCTAATCTTTATATTTGATGCCTAGCCCCAAAATGTTCATATAGTATGTTCATTAGTATCAATCTTTGCATAGCAGTATCACAACCCACATTTGTCAGTGAGTCAATATCGATATATTGATACTCCCATCCCTAATACCCACATTGTAGTTCATCAATTCATCCGATAACCGAGAACTTCTACGCAAAATACTTGGCAAAATTCTCCAGAAAGTTAATACTGACCAAGCCAGGTTCAGGATCTGACAATTAGAATTCAAAACTAGTGTGAACTATAAGCTTCACAAAGAGTCGGCCCCCAGCACTTAAATTTACCCTTCTTATGCATCCACACACCACTCCGTACACTAACAACGTACATTTTGCCTAACCCCATCTCAGTTTAACACCACAGACCTATAGTAATCTGAAACCCGGCATTATAACCATATGTTTTTGTATTTGTTCTGTCTGTAGCTGCCCGCTTGGAGGACCGGCTGTATGAGCATCTGGAATGGCGCGCTCCACCACGGCCCCGCAGTCTGGAGGTTCTGGGAGAGCTCATGACCAACGCAGGGCCAGAACTGGGCTCAAACACGCCCTATGGTCAGTTCACATTATAATTTCATGTGCCACCCAGAGTAATAGATACAATCCATTCATTTCAACAGAGAGCAGCAGCTCTATCACCCTCTGTTCTAGAGCAAACGCAGAGTTATCGTAATTTGTGGTAAATAGTAAATCGTATTGATATATATTGGATCAATTTGTGAGTAGTGAAGAGCAACTGCCCACCTTTTACATGTCAGAACCATCTCATCTGAATACAAAACTTCTATTAAACTTCATTGTTATATATTCTCTTATATTTGTGTGGAAAATTGTCTGCAACCTATTGTTTTTTGGGTATCTTTAATGTAATTCTAACTTTGTTTCTGTAAATCTGTCTTCTTCATGTCTAAATTTCCTGTTTTACTTTTTTCCTGCAGGTTCATCTTTAGTCAGAATTGGCGAGACACAAAAGCAGCTGGGTGAAGCGGAGCGAAAATTTTCCCAAAGAACCGTCATCCACTTTTTAACACCTTTGAGAGGTTTCACTGAGGAGGAATACAGAGCCATACTGGTATCGGTCGTTGATTGTTTTTCAAGTTTTTCAATATACTTTTAAATTATTGCGTTGATTCTTTTTATTCGGGTTAACAGGATGAACGCAAGACTTTAACTAATAAGCGTCTGGATTTGGACATTGCCAAGACCAGGCTGAGGAAAGCCCATGAGGCCGACAGGGAGGCCAGAGTAAGTCAAATATACGCCAAACATGTGGTCTTTAGATATTATTTGTCATAACAAGACTTGGCCCGTATGAATGTATTAAACACCTTTCAGATCTATTATCATGAGTGTTAAATCCACTGACTCGGCTTGTTTTTGACAGAACCTCAATTCAAACCCTGTGGAAGAAGACTACTTGGCGCACGTTTCCTTTATGTTCAGCTTCATACGTGTCAAATGGCTGAAGGTAGTCATTTAAATACAAAGTTAACACGTTACTGAGCATATTTTTACGTCATTTGCATTTATTCATAACTGTCGCCTCTTGATTTTTCATTTAGATTTGGGCTCAGGAAATCTCGCAAGTAAGTACACGTTCAATCTAATGAGCTAAACCATTTTGTGTGCAGTCAGCAGTTATGGCACGGGGACTCATTTAGTCGAGCAAGATTAGGGACCAAAAGTTGCGTCTTATTGAGAAAAATGACGTGCGGTGTTGTTTGTGCAAATGAAAAGCTGGAGCAGCGCTGACAATATTGCAAGATATTAAATAATACTTGCACTATTGATTTTCCGCATATGTGATCAGAAGCCTGCATTTATCCTGCTGTTTTCATAAGAATTATCCAAAAGGAAAAGGCACAAATGTTGAGCCTCATCATTAATATTACAGACCAGGCCCACTGTATTTATTAAGTCTGGGACAAGATCTCATGCCACGAGATCTTGCACGATTAAACTACCACAAGGTTAAATTAGTAGGTTATTGAAGACTGCATTAAACATAATCATGATCATAAATAATCATAAATCATAGTATGGTTTTCATTCAATGTGTGTAGCTTTAACTGATTATAATGTATTAAAAAGTACTGGTTAAAACATCAAATAAAAGCAAATATATGAACAAAGAATGACTGGTATGAATTATATGAATGTCATTATTTTGGTATTTGTGTCTCGCACCAAAAATGTCCACATAAACAATAGTCCTTTCTATTGAAACGCTGCGGAGCCCTTGTTATCGTGTTGTTGTGTTTGTTTGCAGGCGGAGATGGAGCTGAGGATCTGCCAGAGTCTGTTTGATCGGCAGTCGGAGATTACAAAGCGGCTTCTGTCGGGGCTTGATGACACGCATGTAAGATTTAAACACCGACACTAAACAGAACGCGTCATTTACATCCTGTTTTTGTTATTGTCATGTGCTTACTCCATATTGCATTCAAAGTTTGGGGTCTTTGAACACATTTAATTGAATCAGACATAGCATTGTAACTAAACTAGGGCTGCAACATGATAATCGTTTAATGGCAACTAATTGATGATTGAAATAATTGTCAACTAATTTAGTAATAGAATCGTTAACTGGTCTGTTCTTGGTTCCAAAACATGCCATGAGCTGAGAAAAGACGTTTTATGACTCGGATTGGACCACAATTGTACATTTTGTGTGTTTTGTCCATAAATGTTCACCCCCAGGATCCTCAAACGGCTTCACTTTCTGGTTCAAATTTACTCCAAATCTTTTCATCGTGTGACTTTTGCGTTCTAAACAATAATCGCGAGACTAATCGTTAGTTGCAGACTGGTGACGGAATTTGCAATGATTATTTCTTCATCATGTTTTTTGGGTGGTATATTCAGCAACAAGTGAATATTTTGTTCTCAAAGTTGATGCCCAAAAGCTGGAAGAATAATCAGCCACAACCCTAACACCTAAGACCAAATTGTAATTGTTAGTAGATAAGGGACTCTCCAAAACTGCAGTTCTTGTGGAGTGTTTTTAGTCTGCAGTGGTCCGTATCTATTCAAAAAGTGATTCAAGGCAATAAAAATGGTGCGCCAACAGATAATGCAAGGATATCTCACCTTTTGACTGTCCACGATTTGTATTCTTGAGGCACTTTGTCTGTGATTTATATGTTGCCGGCAGATGAACCACATGCAAAGCCTAAATGAATTTGTGGAGGCCCAAACGTGCTACTTTGACGAGTGTAACCAACTCTCCCAAGAGCTCCAGAAACAACTGGAAAGGTATGCACGCCGTAATGTCCGAATTTAAACTTCTATTGGAGCCACGGGGACGCAGTTTAATTAGCATCGAGCGTGTTTCAATTTTGCTTTCCTCACATTTCTGATCATTTATCTCAGCGGGTTTATTTCCCGACGCAATCAGGGCCGATAAATCTAAACTCATTTTCTCTCCGTCACAGTATCCCCGCTGTACTGTGCTCTAACAATTGGCAGTCGGCAATTGCCAATGGAGTCGCACTGCCGTCAACAGACAACGAGTTTAGCGGGTCAAACTCGGGCAATCCAGTAGTCCTCCAGCGGATCCCGGATTTCGACCAGGACTCTTGGACCGAACACAAAAAGTTGCCACAAAACGGGACAGATCTCCTAAGCCAATCGAATACAAACTTCAATAACAACAACACCTCTTCAGCGGAAAGTCTCTGGCTCGCATCCAACAGCCGATCGCCCGCCGCTGAAGTAACTAACGGCAACGGCGTGTCACATCCGAAGCCAAAAAGACATTTCTCGCCTCTGCAAAGAACAGACACGACCACCGTAAGCGACGAACCGGGCGACGATTCGGAAAACAACGAGGAAGATGATGTTACTTCTCCGATATTAAATGACACTGTAGAGATGTCAAATGGTACTGAAGCCAATTTAACTGTTGCCAATGGAGACGAGGGAACACAAACGAGCGAAGAATACCCCAAGGAGTCCTGACAAGCTTCTCAAATAATCATATATATCTGGTGTTCACGTGCTTCATGGGTTTCGACTGAGGACCACTGTCGTAGCAATTTGTCAAAATATGATAATGGAAAAAGTCCTTCAAATCAGGAAGTAGTGATGCCAAATTAAACCCGTGAATGTTTGGAAATTGAGGTGGAGGGCAGCTACACTTTCTATGGGGGAATTCACATGATTGCAGCTGTTTTGTCCTAGTTTACCGGGCCTATCAACTATCCACAAAAATGAATATCACAATGTTTTTTGTAGCATTCCGATAACGATATGCAGTTAATGTGATGTCAATCCATCTGAAAAGTGTTAGAACATGTCTTCAAACGTATTAGGTGAAGTTTAATTTCTTGAAAAATGTAAAATGAATCATGAAAGTGTAGAAATATCACCTAATATCACCTATTCACTTATTTGAAAGTTTACTACACAGCTTTTTGTAAAATTTCATCACAATTTTTTGGGGCATTTTTCATTATAAACGATAAACTTGATATTAAAATGTTGCATTTCTTCAAAACAACATTCCCGATATGATCTAAATTTTGAGATATTGCCTCTATATTCCGCCTGAAACAAAGTCTGGCATGAAGTTTGATGTATTTTCTGTCAGCACAAATAAACTAACGTGGAATTATTGTATAACATAACTTCAAAAACTAGCATTTAAAACAAAAAAAATGTTGTTGTATTGACTTCAAACCACAAGATAATAGATACAAGAATATGAATCAAAGTGGATTTCCTGGATTCGTCCCTGCCCTCCATCTGAAATGTTGACATAAAATTCTACTGTTGTGAACGCAGCTTGTCAGAATGAAAACGCCATTAAAAAATCATGTTGTATTTGTCCACACACAGCGCGATAGGGACTTGTTAGCCTCGTTTAAGTACAAATGTAGCATAGCGGTCAGCCATTACTGTTACTCTAATTGATCCCAGTGGGAGATCTAAATGTGACGTGGAAGTGAGAAACAGTGCCAGTCTTTTAGCCATATCAATATTTTATTCATGTTGTGTGAAATGTGATCTGCCTCAGGTCCTTTATAATGTAGCAGTTACCTAATTGTAGGAACAAGAATATATTGTGCCATTTAACACTTGTGTCATTAAACATTGTGAGTAGAGGCTTCTCTGTGAATTTGCAATCGATCATTTTGTAAATATTGCGGGCTGTACATCTAAACCCAGGTTGATTATAACAATTTTCACTTCATCAATTGAGAGGTAAGTCAATATTTTGAAAGGGATTTTATGGAGTGATAATCTGAAACTGGCAGGTTTTTAATGGCTCCAACAACATCAACATTAAACCAACTTTACGCTAACTGGCTACTTGAATTCATGCATCATTTAACAGGTTTTAACCGCTAATTACTTGGCAAAGAAATGTCCTTTTGGCATTTAAATTTAAACTAAATATAGAAGGTCTATGTCAAACACTTCTTTGACTTAATCTCCAAAACATTTACTGTCACTGTTATTTTATGGTTATTTTCACCACAAATTTTCACCACAAATTGAAATAATATTGATGTTCAGAAACGTAACATTTTTAAATGTAATTAATATAAAAATATAATATAAATAAATATATGTATTTTTTTTAATCATGAGCACGATTGGAATTGTTAAATTGAATTATTGATTTGACCATTAATTAATTTAGAGCGCCTTCGGGTATTGTTCATACATTATGAATGAAAGTGTTGGTATTCATTACTGTACAACTCTCTCAAAACTAAACAAAACTATGCTTGCCAGATTCTGACAGAAACAAAACTGTAAACTCCCCCCAAAAAACTCCACGATTGTCATTGGTAAATCAAACATTCGATTTGAACTAAATTATGTAATATCAAGAGTTTATGAAATGTGAAAGAAAGTTAACGAGTATTAGTAAGTATTACTAGCCTCCTTAAAATGATTCAACAGCTATCGGTAGTGTTGGGACATAACTGAATACACGTACCCAAAGTACAGTACAGTAAATGTATTCGGTACAGTTACTCTTTCTTTTGGTGCTATTCCGAATGCAGTTGCTTTTCTAAAATCAGAGGGATACATTGTGATATTTGATCATGAAATTTAGGCTTCAAATTGCACTGACATAGTGAGACACAGCTCTTATAGTGTATACATGTGCTTTTTTTCCTTCTCTAATTTGTGATAAAGGTTCACTTATCTTATAAATCAGTTCATAACAAAGCTGTTTTAATCCTCTCTCTATAATATAATGCAGCTCAATGTAAACATTTTCTATTCAGAGTACAGTACTCTGAAAGTAATGGAATACGTTACAAAAAAGATGAATAAATACATGTGAGAGCAGGAGTATTCTGTAACTAAATAAAATGTAATAAAAAGGATCCTACTATTACATAACACTAAGCTGTCTTCTGACGAATACACTTGTTAGTCTTGTACCTAACGTGTTTCCAGTTTACCCATGATGCAATAGCACCCTTTAAACTAGGTGTAGGTGAAACGCTGGCTCGTTCTGGCTCTGAGCTGAGGTCATTCATGGAAACACACACTACACCTGTGTCCTGTCTCTGGGGCGACAGTCAAGGTGGCAGCGAACAGAGCAAAAACATACACAGGAAACATCAGTGTGGTTAGCAGGGCTGGGTCTCAACACGTCAAAATGTACCCCCCCCTTTGGTGAAAGTTTCCACGTTGCTTATTTTGTAATTGAAGCCAGCCATAATGCTACATCACCGACCCCGTCACGCTAATGCTTTTCGTGGTCGCTGCATTGACAAGACAAGTTAAGCATGTACAAATCATATGTCAACGGTGACGCCGGAGTGTTTCTGTACTGCACATGTGGACTTATTTAAATAAAAATGCAAACGCAGACGTCATTACAACTGTTTGAAATGTTGTCGTGCGAATGTATGACTTTATGTGTAATGAAATACTTATTAATGTTGGAAATCCACCTTCAGTAACTCGATAGGCATTTCCACAATATCTAATCTAATAAAGTCAGCTCTGGCTCCCTGACAGCTCAGAAAATGTCACGATTAAATTAAAATATGTCAACCATAACCATATTTAAAGGCAGGCAGATTGTTATTATCATTTTATAACATATTTAGAGTTTTAAAATGTCCAAGATTTAGCTTTTAGTTTTAAATTAATGATATTTGATTAGTTTCCTTTCCAGGGAACAATAATTTATTTACATAGCATTCTTCATAGACTCTTATGGGCTAATGCAATTTTTAAAAAAAGAATATGTTTCAATAACCCAAGGTATAATCATACAATAATTAGACAAATATGTATAAATATACGTCAAAAGCAAAACTAAAATCAACCAAAAACTGCTGCCGTATTGGTTTTAGTTGCTAATGTAAACAGATGTAAACTCTAAAGTAAACTTGCACAAACTGCCCAAATGATCAGTAATCAAATCAGTTTCGGGTTGAGCTTTCAGTTCTTAGATCAATAACGGTCTCTTTCTGTTATAAGTCAACGAAAAGTATAATCTGTCAATACAATATCCGCGCTGACTGCCCGGCGGAATGTTACGTAATGTTATGTTTGAAGTCTATAGTTTTAAGCATAAAAGCAACAATGGTCTCAGTGGAGTTTATTCCAAAAACATGTCAGAAATCTAATCTATTACAATGTGAAAATCAATTCTTCACTTAACAAGCCGCCAGTGCAGTGAGAATAAAATTGGTGTAATTTGTTCAAGGCGTTGTGTTTTGTTTAAATGTGTTTTGGATTAGCTGGAGCTTGTTTAGTTATTATTTAGTGTGTCAGGCTTGAAACTGCAACTTGAAATAAAATAAAATAAAATAGTAAAGTAGTAAAAGTACTTGACAAACTTTTCAGATATTGATTTTCTAATATTTGAGGTCTATTCTTTTAAAATACCAGGTTGTGTGAATTAATTAATCTTTTGTTTTACAACGTCAACTTCAAATTACAAATCAGATGCTTTGTCCAGTCACTTACTCTCTTACTTTATAGTTTCCACAAATACTTGAATTTCTCTTAGTCATTTCGCGTATACACTGCTCCCACCTCTGTACTTTTCAACCAAAGCGCGAGTGGATGCTGTTTAATCTTCGAGAATAATTCTGCCTTTAACATTTATTGTCTAATTGATTGACAATGTGCTTTCGACTGGTTAATCAATACCTCACAAGCGACTGTGATCAGACCATAGCGTTCCGGTGGAGAACAGAGGAACATAGATTTTGCAGCGTGAGGGCGTGTGTGTGTGTGTGTGTGTGGTAAGTCTCAGTCACCACAACATCTCATTATAACGTTATGAGGCAGTGCAGTTAATAATAAAACAGGCCAAGCGAGACGGCGAGTTCACTGCTCGTAACACTCTGCTGAGATATTATTGGAGTGGAAAACGCGATCGGAAAAGCTGGAGTCTGTAGAGTTATGGTCAGTGTGGGCATAACACATAAACAAGTGGAGATCATTTAAAATGTTATTAAATTGTCCTTGAAGTCGTTGATCATAAACATACATGGATTTAAATTTTGTTTCGCTCTTAGGTCAATCGACAAGCCATCTTCACCATCATGCTGTAGGCTCAGTAAAATGTCTTTATTATTTATTTTAAATCTGATTTGTTTAAGTTTTAAGTGCTGTACGCAATTATGATAAAGTATAACCTTTATATCTATCCTGGCATGCATCACAATAAATAAGATCTTACTATGTTTTGCTTGTCATTTGCTAGTTATTGGTTTTATTTTTTTTATTGAAAAGATCAATGTACACAAGTCAGCAAAACTAAGGCATCAACACATGCACAATAACTCTTTTTTTTTTTTTGTAGAATCTATCGCCCAAAGGCAGTTATAACTAACTAACTAACTAACTAACCATAGTCGTATTACCCAAAACAACAGTTATTGAGTTATAGAGTCAAAATAATAACATTGTCAGAAACATCAAACTTGTTCTTCTACACGGAGAAAAGTTGGTTTTCCTTTCGCAAACAAATGGTCTAAATAAGAATCATTTGTCCCCGCTCCAGGCCAGTTCTCGCCGTCCGTCACTGTTCTTCTTCTCTCCGTATTATGATACTATTTTTACCTTCCCAGTTTGCGCCCCGTCCATCAGCAGACGACTCTTGCCCTGATGCCTTTGCTCAGGGCTCCAGGGACGCAGGAAGGAAAGAGCCATCAAATTATATTCTGTAGATCTGACTGAGTTATATATTTAAGTTATTAATGTTCCCTTTGTAATGCCATATCAAATCATTAGGGGATTATTACTATTCATTAAGAAAAGTAATATACTTTACTCATCAGGATAAGAAAGTTCATTTATAAACTATGTGGTCTTACTTAAAAGGCAAGAGTTTTTGTTCACCTTTCATTACATTTTCAAAACGATCCTTATATGATTAAATTTAGAATCAGGCAGTTGTGAGTGTTCCAGGCTCATGTGATAGGCCTGTTGTAATCTGATCTGGGGTAAAAGCAAAAATCAAGCTAATTGGATTTGCTAATGCTCCGGCTATAGTGCGGATCAGTACTATAGCTTAGACTTAGACTTAGACAAACATGTGTGAGCGATCGGACACAATCCATCTCGCAGGGTATTAACCAGATACAAAACAAAGGTATCAAAGTATCAAAAATAGCAAGATGTTTCAAAATATTTAAAAAAAAAATAATGCAAAAGGTCCAAGGTCACCTGTGACCCCTAATGGGAACAAGCTGTAGAAGATGAATGAATGAATAAGGTGGGGAAAAAAGTATATGTATAAGAATTATTATTATTAGTTTATTTGGTCAGGACAGTGCAAGTTTACGAACATACATGATAGATGTAATCCCTCATTCGTCCAGGAGTGTTCCATTGTAGAAAAAGATTCAGTTGTAGTCATCTGGACTCTGTTTTAGAAAAAACAAAACGTTTCAACTCTCATCCAAGAGTCATTCTCAATCAGAGAAACAAGTCTGAGAACTCTTGTTTATATCCTACTCTGTGAGAGCCCTGCCCACAGGGCGGGACCTCCTGATGGTTTGAAAGAGGAGTTAAGGAGGCAATCTTTGTTAAAAGAGAATCCTTATTAAATCGTAATGGAGGTTTAAGATTCAACCTTCCCGTTGTTTATAATGGTCTTCTGAAACCCTGGAGACGCCCTGGGCATTCGGATGCTAAATAGGCACTCAAGGTGAGGCAGGGAACAATAGAACAATAGGCCCATCCCCAATGGGCCATTAGCAGGAGGTCCCGCCCTGTGGGCAGGGCTCTCACAGAGTAGGATATAAACAAGAGTTCTCAGACTTGTTTCTCTGATTGAGAATGACTCTTGGATGAGAGTCATTCTACTGCTCCCTGTGGCACCAGGCGTTCCAGCAGTCTCCCATCCAAGTACTAAGCAGGCCCATCCCTGCTTAGCTTCTGAACACATCGGGCTTTGATGAGATCTGAACTGTAACTTGGCCTGGTGGTGCCTCATGCTTGTCTCCATGGAGATGTATATGTTAAATACCATTCTGTGGAGCATGCTGTACAGGAAGGTTGAACGTTTGTATCCACAGTGACACATGCTGTTTACAATACTCCCCACCACACTGCACATTTAAAATAAGTCTATTTTCAAGTACAAATGTTCAGTTTAGACACAAATGCCATAAACTAAAATGAGAAATTAGAGCTCATTTAAGCCTGGTTAACGTTTGGAGACAAAACACCCAAGAAAACCACCCGCTTGTCGTAAACATCTCCCACTGACTGGCAGACTCCGCTGTGTGACTGCGCTGTGGTCTGTTCATTAGCACCAGTTTGTAGCTGTTTCATTTCAACCAACGTTTGTCTGGCAACGCCCATTGTCCCGTTTCCCTTCAATCTTTTCTGTGCCCTTTAGTTAGACCTCAAATGTCAACAAAGCCATTTTCAAATCCTCTTCTTATCATTCTTGCTGTTTTCCTCTGTGTTTTCTCTCTACTGTGTTGCCAGTTGGTAGATTCCAGTGCCACGGCTAAAGCGTATGTGCGGTTGCCAGGTTGGAGGCGTCGATAAACAGCGTCTGGTTGTACATGATAAATCTGATGCACTTGTGCAATGACCAGAATAGAAGGCTGACCTATAGGAGGCAGTGACTTTGAAGAGCTGCAGAGATGAGAGCGATGACGCAAACACTTGGCAGCAGAGAGTGAGTGAATTCAGATTTATTTCCAAAACCTGGCAAAAGCAAAGCTCAGGAGGTAAATGTAAGCTTATTGATTCCTCATAAGGGAATACTTTTTCTTTTACACATTCTCCCATTTATTTATGTATTCATATTTATTGTTTATGAAGTTCTTATATAGTGAAGGACACTTGTTCCTTGTTTTACCGGTAATTAAAGCTGCAATTGACTTTTTTGTTGTCGTAAATAAGTAAATTGTGTGTTTTCCCCCCAAGAGTATGCCATAAAAGCAGGACTTTGATACTGAAATCTGACTGCTGCTGCTGACTGCATGAAATAACAGTGTTTTATTTCTCGTCAAAAGCCAAAATCTGTGTTTTGGTGGTCCACCCCAGCTTCACTTCACCGTCTGAAAAAAGCTTTTCTAAAACTGCGCCTAAAATGAATGCATGTGAATATTAATAATGTGCCAAAGGGTTTGTGAGAACTGTGGACAAGTTAGACGGATAGTAAATACCTACTTGCTCCTTCCGCGGTGTGAAAATCAAGTATCCCAGCTTTGATGGTCTTTCTTCCTCCAGGTTTCCTTCCAGCTGCATTATGGGAGAGAGCAGCGTTTTGCCCCTGAGACTTAACTTCAATGTATGAACATAAATAAGGACTGGAGGGTCTGCCGTGCCCCTGCTCGTCCACATGTAGAGTTGATTGCTTTGCCTTTAATGCTCCATATAGGGCATTAAAATGACAGTACCACCAGACCAGGTTTCTTGCATGTTGAACTACAATCTGGTTACTCTATTGTAAAAGCATCTATTTGGGTGAAAATTAGAGCTCTGAATCTGCGTGTTTTATTCCCCGTGAACAAGTTAGCGTGCAACTGTTTGTTAGCTTTACTGTGACGGCAAAACTCTGGTCTCAGAGAGTTGTGAAAAGCACATCTAAACTCATCACTGTGAATATTTAGGAGGCTCAGAAGGTATTAGGTAAGTGAGCGATGTGGATTGCTGCAAATAGTTTCAAATGAGCAAGTTCTGTTTTTCATGTTTTAATCAGGCACAGCTCCTTTAAAGTAGAATTCTTACTGAAAGTGTTCGTTCGGACAAAAGCACAAACTTCAGCAAACGTCCTCAAACTTGCTCATTTCTTATCACTCTGAGCACAAGAAATACCAGATAGATAAGTGTATTGCCATGCTGGGAAATATGTTATTACTTTGCATGGAATAAAGTAATAACATCTTTTTGAGACACGTGTGCAGCCCCTTTACTAAAGTTAGTGAAACATCTCGTTACCGCTGAGGTTTTTGGGTTAAGATTTCACTTTTAAGACAAAAATGTTGAGCAATGTGTACCTAATTGAAAAGTACTGGTGGAAAAATTGGTAGGAAATTCTCTTTTAATATAGAAATCTTGAATAAAGTGTGTGGTAAAGTACGCCACGTATAACTGTGTTGACAACATCTTGGTAAAAAAAACAGGTAAATCTTTCAGTAGTGTGTCTCTATGGTCCAATGAACACCAAAAATGGGCCTGTTTCCATTTTCCCTTCATAAAGCTGCCACCACTGCCCTGTGCTGTGTCCTGGTCTGCCCTCTGTCTCTGCTGCAGTTAAATTAAACCGGGACAAAACATCAGACACTCACAGACACTTGGACATCTGCAGCTCCAGAGGGGTCAAGGCTGAGTGACCCTTTCCTTCATCCTAAATCACACCTGTTTGGCCCCAAAACCCTGCAAAACTAAGTCATCCCCTCGTAAAACATGTTTATTGTAGGCGTTGGATAATCCCGTACTTTGCAAATACAGCAATTTTTCGCAGACGGATTTGGGTTATTTTTACCGAACAGAGCTTACATGGAAGAACGTGTTTTAATCTCTCTTTTACGAATATTATTTGTGTGGAAAAATCTGTTTGCCTGCCATAATGGAACATGTATGTTTCAATGTTTCTTGTCTTAATATTGTTTTTCATGCAAATAATGCACGCTACACAATTTAATCGACTTTGCACTTTGCTTTGGCCATCTCTCCTCAAATATTTTATTATTAATATTGGACAAAAGCTGGAAATATTAGGGTTCTGTATATGGATATAGAATGCAAAGGACAACTATTTTAAAACGTTGATAGTGCTTGTCGACCATGGAACAAAATAAGAGAACCTTTAATTATCCCACAATGACAAAGCAACTTTTCATTTGTGCGATTAGAGTAAATGTATAGCTGTTGCTCTTCATATAACAAGGAGAAAGAGTTTACTTCAGTCAAAAAATGTCTATTTAAGGCCAACTTGATGTCTTCTGCTCTTTTCATCTGGAAATTCTGCATGTTGCCGACTTCTTGAGTTCACACTTACTCCAACAAATGAACAGAGCAGCGGTTCTCAAACTTTCCACACCAAAATATGTGGCGTTCATTCATTCATTCATTCAAGCCTTTATTTAACCATAATAAACAAAACCTCACTGAAATTAAAGCAGCTGCACATTACTCATTACTCGGAACACACAGGCCTTCACATTCACAAAACGCCCAGAGTATCATCAGACCAAAACCAGGTCCATAACAGGATTACATCAGGTCTAAACTAGAGCTAAACCAGGTCTAAAATAGGACGGCACCATTACGACAGTACCTCGAAATGAAGACTCACTGAAATGAGGACAAAAAGGTGGATCAGACCGACTTTAAATGAAGGTAACAGAGCTGAGGAAGGAGCCCACTTGCCACAGTTTGAGAACCACTTTGAATGTATAACAATTTGTCTACAGCTCTCAAGCAGGTCAAGTCAGTCATAACGACCAAGTGGCACATTCTGTTGACCGTTGGCTTTCAAATATCTGCCACTCTTGCTTTTTGCGCTCATATATTTTGGTTCCCCGCCCTGATCCCCTTTTCATGACGCTTCTATTTTAGTTTAGTCATTTTACCTCCATCGGCGCATTACTCAGCCTGCCCGCCCTCTCTCTCTCCTCCACCCCTCCAGTTTATAAGAGTCTGCTCAAAACATTGGCTCACTCAACTTTGGGCAGGACTTCTGCTGAGGTAGTAGGTATAGTAGTAATAGTAGTAGTAGTAGTAGTAGAAGTGGTAGTGATGTTTGTCCAAAGCCTCTGGGGTGTGTTGTGGATTTTTGGGTGCTTCGCCGCGTCCTTAAATGAGTACGACGCGAACTGTGCCGAAAACTACGACAATGAAATCTCACTGGATCAGAAACAAGGTAAGATATTATTGTTTGTAAAAATATATGACCAGCCAACACTTTTCCTTTAACACAATATTTATCACAATATGCAGCTCACAGTACGATATTTATTGCGATATTGTGGAAAGGCTAACTGAATTATAGATGGGATATTTTCTTTCCTTTTAGAATGCCCTGACAAGCCTTTGGTTTGGATTATTTCTGTCATATTGTCAGAAATGCTAAAAACAGTCACGTTCTCTGCACTGAAATGGAGCAAAGGATTTTGGTCTATGTAGTTCCCACGGTTTTTAATCTGTTGCTGCAACAACACAATGTGTTTAAACAAATAAACTGCATGTCATTTGAATTTTGAGCTGTCACTAACCATTATTTGGGTCAGAGGAGTCGGCGATAATTTTTTTGATGAATCGACCAGTCAAACGTTTATTTTTAAATACAATTTCAACCAAATAAAGGTTGAAATATGGTAAATGAAAGCTTCTAGATGGAGAATATTTATTAATTAAGTGTATTATTGACCCTTTGATGTAATAATTCTGCTTTCTGTTATAAAAGGTCTTTTGGTTTGTGTTTTACAGTCTGCATGATGCAGATAACGATTACGATATCAAATACAACCACCATTAGTCGATTAATTGTTGCCGCCCTATTGGATATATTGACAGCGATAATAGTTTGTCGATTGATACTGGTTATTGGTACATCCCTAATTATTTCACCAACAAACACCACAAATAAAAGTAGTTTGTTCATTTTATTTTCGACCTATGTTGTCACGTGAAAATTATCAACGAACGTTCATCTCAACAGAACAAACCCAGTAGTGCAAAGTTTAGCGAGCTTAATGGTATTTCTCGTTGCTTTTACAAACTTCTGTTGCCCCCTGACAGACTCTCCATCTTTGGGCCGGTGCCAGGATGACACCCCTCGCTGGGACAAGCTCTTCACTGTGCTGGAGGACTCGCACATGCGCCAGAACATGCTGCTCTCGTCTGTGGAGCAAAACTGCGGAGGAGGCGCCGCCAAGATGCTCTGGGACAGACTGACCAAAGGGGGCTGCCATCTTTGCGCCGCCAACATGGAGAAAATATGCAAAACTCAAGCTGAGCAATTTGACTCAAAAATACATCGGGAGTTCCTGGATTTCATGAATTACCACGCTGAAATGGAAAGGAGTTTGAATTGGACACTGCAACACATTTTGCACCAGAGCAAAGAGACCAACGCAAGACTGATAAGACTTGAAGATAATCCAAAAACATCACCTCGTCCCACTTTGTTGACTAAGGCGAACGGGCCCACAATGTCAAACAGTGGTTTAAAGGAGCAGGAAGTAGAGAATCAATGGCTGGACAAAGGCTCGATTGGGAAAACCCTGGTCACCATAGCAACCGGGCTACAAAGGATTCAACTGCAGCTCAACGAATTGATTGAGGAAACGAGGATCAAGGACAAAGGAGACACATGAAGGAGCTGTGACAGGGAAAAAAATACTATAAAGATGTTATATGCAGTGATATTTTGCACTTATCAAATCCAAATAGCTTTTTTAAACTGTATATATTTGTAAGTTTTAAGTTTATACCCACATAATAGCATGTATTCTCTTGTAGCATCCATCAAAGAAGTTTTTATTTGTTTATTTTTTAACTTTGCTGGGTTTGGTCGGTAAAATAAACTTAAAAATATGTTAAACTATCAGAAAATATTCATTACATGCCTAAAATAATATCTTTCAATCTAACACCATTTTGCAATCCTACACAACTTAATTAATCAATGGATCACAACGAATCAATTATTGAGCTACTTGGACGCCAAAAAAATGTGTGAGAAAAGATTTTATGACTCAAATAAGCACAGAAAGCCTATTTTGTCAGAAAACATGCTCCATCAGGATGTCCTCAAGCTACAGTAAGTCACCTTAGCTTCATCAGGGTCTGTAAAAATCTACGGAATTATTTCTAGACCAATCGATTATCCAATTAAACCTTAGCCGCAGACCTGCTATTTGTATTTAGCTGCCATTGGTTGCTCTGGTCATCATGGCTGGATTCAAAAGATTCAAAAGATCATTCATAATCTTGGAAAATCAAAGACTTCTCGCGACAATAGCTGAGGAACTCCACAGTAACAGTTTTGTATTATTGCGAGATAGGGCTACTTCATGTAATCATTGAGGTTTTCTGACGCATCAAATCGCCAACTCTATGCAAATGTGAGGATGTTGTTTTATTATTATTGTGGTTTTACATCTTTAAAAATCAGACTTGGGGGAAGTAAATGTCTCAATCGTTTCAGCACTATTTTTCTGCAAGTTGCCGTTGCTTTTTCCCTGTATTGAGCTCTAGTAAAGTAAAATACACATTACATGAGGCCAGTTTTTGCCTACTCAAACATTTTTTTCATTTTAACACAAAAGTACAGAGTATTTGCTACTTCCTCTGATTCAAAGATGAAAAATGTTAAAAATGTTTGCCTAAAAGCAGCAGTTTTCAGCTTGTCTTTCATTGCTGACTGTTCATTTTGTGGGAACATTTTTGATGTTATGTTGGTACAATAAACAAAATCCTGTAGCATGTTTTTGTACATCCTCTTTCTCCGTAATCATTGTCATTTACTGCGTTTACAGACAGGATTTATTTGTCTGGGATGCTTTTGCTTGTCCTATAATTTCTGTGTTGCAGTCAGCTTGGCACCAATATTATACTACAGTAGTTTAGCCTCTATTTAAACTATGCCAACCTCCCATTCATTAGCAGCTTTATGAGTGCAATGCAAAGAGGCCATGATGACAAGTCTGGCCAAAGCTTTTTGTTGTTGTTTTATTTGGTTTGTAACAGCTGATAATTGATTTGTAAAGTGTTCCCTTCAGTTTTTATTTTGTTTTAATGATTGGCTTTTCCAGTGTAGTGAAATACATATGTGATCGAGGCATAGTTTGTTCCATATTCTGTTTGTCGGCGTCTGTTATGTGCCTGCACCTGTCTTGTAAATACGCAGGGAAACGACTTCTGTTTGTTTTATTGGCTGGAGTGAAAGTGTAATTGCCAAACCTCTCTTGCTTTTTTTTTCTTTTTTTTTTTTATATAAAGTTAATAATAAAAATCTAAAGGAACAGAAGTCAATTACGAAGTTTATTGACTTACTTATTTTCTTAATGGAGCTGTTGTAAAAGCCAATTGACTGTAATTCTAATGTGGCTCCGTGAGCGTTTTTGAAGTTAGATCAACGCAATTTGAGTTTGTCATTGAAATGTGTTTGAAGTAAACCATTTGTACAAAAGGTGAGCATTCTTTGTGCTTTTTTAATGACAACGTTTTTAAAGATGAAGAGCAACATGATTGCCGGCGGAGGGTGCGCAGCTCGCTTGTCTTCGTGAATGTTTCATAGTTTTGCCCTGAATGCTCCACAGTATGGCATTAAAGAAAACAGCATGGAATTGAATATATTCTGTAGGTTGAAGTTTTATTGACAAACTGTGGAACACAAACAAGAGCTGTGCACACCACCAGAAAAGTTACATAGCGTACCAAATTGTTTACAGTGACTTATCATGTTAGTTTTGATTGTGCTGATTGAAGTATGCATTATTTTCATTGGTTTCAGATGATGAATCCAGCACCGTTGCCATAGGAATTAAGAAATAACATCCAAATATTATAACTTTTGAATGGGCACAAAACCTCAAATAGTCTGCAGCTGCTGTGTGGAGGTTTGGTGCCATTGGCTGCAGAGTGGAGCTCCACTTTGTCTCACCCGAGAACAGAAATTTTTAAAAAAGCTTAAACAATGTATTAAATTACGATAGTTACATGGTTACGTTGGGTGAGGTTAGGGTTTAGGTTAGGGGTCCATAATCGAGTATTAAATTGAATCGGGTGTGAAGCTATGGTTGCCAGGAAAGTCCAGAATGACATTGATCTGTAGGAGATCCCAGTGCACTGAAAAACATCTCAAATGTCTGCAGTATCACTGAGCCTAGCATAAAACACTTTTAATCTGAGGTGAGAGAAGTTTGATCTTCTTCTAATGACAAATGACCAATGAGCGCGTTCATAAATACATAAATATAACATTTCTGATTGCTCTGTACTCTTTGAGTTTGGCTCAAGGCGCGGCAGAGGGACTGGTGACCGCGGCTCTTTGTAAAGAATGGAAGAAGTGTGTATTCTGTAAAAGGTATGGAGCTCCAATCAACATGACACTCTGCATCAGCTGCAGCTAGACCCTTGTAAACAGGAAGCTGAAAGCCTTTTTTAAGGACATTTCATAGTACTAAAGATATAATATTGTTTTGATTCATTATTTGCTTTATTTTTTATCATTCTGAAACACATATACCATTATCTAGCACTCTCGTGTCTTGTCTTATCTCATGTGTTGTGTTTGTATGCACCTGAACTGTTGCCGCTCTGAACACTGACAAAGACAAATGGTGGGCGTGCCCTCCACACTCCTTCTGTCGTTGCAGATGTTGTTTTTGACGTCTTCCTTTGACACGGCGCTGCTCACTCTTTTATCAGACACATTTGTACTCGGTCGCCACAGAGACATCACTCTCTCTGAGCCGCTTATCTGTTTGCCAACGCTGTCATCTCCCTCCTCTTACCACTCGTTTATCTCCACCAAACGTCAACTTGTTTCCTTTTCTCCCTGCCCTTTTTTTTCTTCCTTTCTGTCTCTCTCTCTCACTCTTCTCCTTCTTCTCTCTAACTAATTTATCTCACACAACCATCAACTCTTTCTCTCTATCTCTCTTCCTTTCTTTCTCTCTATCTAACTTTCATCATGTCTCTTGGTTCTTTTCATCCCTCCCTCTGTCTTTCTTTCTTTCTTTCTCTTTCCCTCTTTTTTCTCTATTCCCCCTCTCTTTCGTTCTCCCATTCTCATCTTCCAAATAATTTATCTTGCACAATGACCCACTTTGCGTCTCTCTCTCTCTCTCTCTTTTCCTTTCTCTACTCTGCCCCTTTCTCTCTCCCTCTCTCATCTTACTACTAATTTGTCTACGTTTCTTTTCTCTCACTTGCTTTTTCTCTTCCCTCCTTTCTTTCACTAGCTATCTCTCTTTATTCCTCTCTCATGCTATCTCTCTCTCATGCTTTCTCTCTGTCTCTCTCTCTCACTTCTACACTCCTCTCACTCATTTCCCTTTACTCATCCCAATCATCACCTCTATTTTATCTCCCTTATATCCTTCCTTCACTTTCCATCTTTCTTTCCTTCTTTTCTTCCTTCCTATTTCTCCTCTTTATCCACTATCTCCGCCTCCACTCTCTCTTCAACTCAATCTCTTCTCTTTATCTGCTCCCAATCTTTCTCTCTCTCCCTTTCTCTTTCGTTCCTCTTTTCTTTTCTCACCCACCCTTTATTCTTTCAGTCTTTCTCCCTCTCTTCCTCCATCACAAACGTTCCCTCTCTCTCCTCTTTCTCTCTTCACCCTCTCATTGTACAACTAATTACAAGTATATATTTTTAATCTCTTTTCCCTCCCTCCTTTCCTTTCCACTCCTTCCATTTCCCTTTTTTCTTTCTTTTTTCAATCTCCTCTCTCTCTCCCCTATCTTTAGCCACTTTCTCCTTCCGGCACTCATTTTTCCTCCTCAATCTCTTCTCTTGAGCCACTATCATTCTTCCTCTCTGACTCTTTCCCTTTCTCTGTCTCTCTCTCTTTATCTTCTCCTTAGAGTATCTCTCTCTTCTACCTTAATCTCTATCTCTTGCCCCCCTCGCTCATCTCATCTTTCTACTAATTTATCTCACAAAACCATCAACCTTTCTCTTTTATCTCACTCCCTCTCTCTCCACTTCAGGCTTCTTCCTCTTCTCTTGTTACAAAGCGATCAATCTTTGGCCGGCGCTCAGCTGGCTCCTGAAGGTGACTGACATAACATTCTCACTCAGTGTCCCAATAAATAAATAGATCGCCACATAAATACGAAGATAAATACACCGAAACTTGCCCGCTTTTTCATAGATTTTAATGTCACATGATCACAACATCACGGAACAAAACGACACAAGATTGGCACTTTCCCAAAAGCAGAGACGATACAAAATAGATAAAGCTTCAATAAACATTTAGCATCAAGTCTCTTATGTACAAACAATATGTAAACCTGATTCCAAAACTGTTGGGAGTCTTTGTAAAAAATTGTATAAACACGTAAAGAAAAAGTATATCTTTTCTTAACATTCTTTCTGTACTTTGTCACCCCTGTTCCAACTTAACATTCACAATGGTAAAATGTTTCAATATTGTATGTTTGTGTGTGTGTGTGTGTGTGTGTGTGTGCTTAATTTAATTTAAATTTAAATTAGACAAACTACACTAAGAAAAGGAAAGTTTAACCCTATATAAATATATGATGTCACCTTTTTTCATTTACTTATTTTATGTCGATCCAAAGCAAATCATGTAGACTCCATAAAGCGATTTATTCTAAAATATGTATACAATAATTTAACGTTAAATATCTAATGGAAAAAAGTGACATACTATATTGAGGTAAGGTTGGCATTTGATGATTTGATTGCTGCAAAAAGTAAATTATGTTTGAGTTTTATGAAATTGCAGTTTGACTTTTACATTGTGTCCCAACTTATTTTGAAATCAAGGTTGTGTTTCTTGGCATTGTGAGAGCGGTGAATGTGTCCATCTATTTAATGGGCGAGTCCAGGATCTCTTCGTACTCTTCCCTCTGGCGTCTGGGCACAACTCGTGACGGCAACAACTTCATCGCCACCATCCAACTCACGCTTATCAACACAAAAACGTCGCCGATGATTTCAAGTGCGTTGGGCGGTTCTGGCAGGACGGCGAGATAGAGGAGCATGGCAAACGGCACCTCGACACTTTGAGAAGCTGAAACGATGGCGGGATGAAGGCGAGTGAGGGCGTGTGTCATTCCTAAGAAGGCTGCCACGGAGCAAGCCACTAATCCGAGGATGAGACCCCAAGCTGGAGCGCTTATAGGCCAAGACCACCCCTCCTGGAGAAGAGCGAGCGTGGCCGGAGATAGAAGACAACCTGTCCAACTCACTGTGAAAAGGGCAGTGCCTACGCCAATTTTCTCCTTTAGGGATCGATATCCAACTAGTGCTAGGGCCATCCACAGTCCTGCGAGTGCCGATAACGACCAACCAAATGCCCCTTTCCAAAATGTGACGGGATCGGTAGGAGTGTCCACGTTGTATTCGTCAACCGTCGGAAGCAAGACGAGACCCAATCCAAAAAGTCCAGCAGTTATCGAGATCCCGTCGGTCAAACATAAGCGCTCTTCGAGCAGCAAAAACGCGAGGATGGCGGAGAGGGCAGTGGTCGCGAGTCGCCATGTCGTCGTAGCGTTGCCATCGGAGATAAAAGTCAAAGATGAATAGGCGCAACAAAGAGAGAGTGAGTAAGAAACGCCATAGAAGAATAAGCGTAATCGATAGCCGCTTGGTCCGAATGGATTTTCACCTTTTTGTAGTGGGACAGCGACGGAAATAAGTTGAACGACGGATCGGACCAAGACCAAAAATAACGGGCCTAGTTTGAAATGTTCGCCTGCAACTCTAGTAAGAACAATAAGAATGGCATGTGCCAAACCTGCTCCAAGTAAACCCACCCATGTCAACCGGGACGCAGACACCGAAGCCTCTCCAAAACTGGCCAACTGCTCTCCTACGCCTTTATTAGCTGATCCCTTGGGCGCTCTACTACCACCATCACCACCCTCTCCACTCGTCCCAGCAGTGGATGGGGATTTTGCTGTACTTTCCTTGTCTTTTGAGGTGAATAAAGTCAGCGGCCATTTCTTGCCTTCTGTTAAACGTTTTTTGTCCGATGTCTCTTCTACGAAAGATCCGAAGTCCTCGAAAGATGGCGCGTCATCGTAGCCCTCGTCTCCAGGCTGGGGGAAGTGGGTGTGGATGCCCGGCTGGGGAGAGTAAGGGGTGCGCGTGGCGTATTGAGCGGTTACTGTGTGCGGGTGGATCTTCACTCTCTTCTTGGAGGAGCCCAAAAGGTGAGCCGACTCCATGGTCGGATGTCAGTCTGGACAGATACCTGAAATGACAAAAGCAATTCTGATGAGTCTAGATGTACATGCACATGAAAATCGGCTGCTTGCTACAGTGAAATGTTGCTTTAAAGAGATGTATCAGTTCTGCAGTTTTAAACAGGAAATGAATGGGCTTGTTTTTATTACCAAGCAGTTTTAGATCAATATTAAGGTTCTGCTTAAATCTCATGATAAATTACTGCAATGTATTATTTAAATTTTAGGAAAATAAGTGTATTCTGAACATCACCAAATGAAAGAGTAACTGTACCAGGATACAGTTACCAGTTACTTACTGGTGTTATGAATATGCATTTTCATAAATGTATAAAAGACATTTTAGATTGTACTGTGCCTCGAAGTACACCTAACTGGCTTTAAAACCTAGTAGGCACTGAGATATGATCAAAAGGCCTCTCCTTGCCCGCTCGCTCACTCAAACACCATCTCTCTGGACATACGCAATATCTCATGGATCTTTAATATCCGGGATAATAATAGCAGCTGACTCACATCTCACTTCTGCTTGGCTACTGTCTTTGTTGCCATCTATAGTATACCAATAAATGGAGAAATAAACATATTAATTTTATAAACAGCAGTTGTTTTTTTTCAAAATTATGGAACTGTACAAAATTCTCAGTTCTACAACCTAAATCCGAAAAACAAAACATATTTGTAAATTAGAGCCACACTGCCAAAACAAATTGTGCATATATAAGATATTCCTATGAACTATGTCCATGTCTGCATATACCTACATAGGGATGTCACAATATCAGATTTTAGTGTTACAATTAACGCGAGAAGAAGCTACACAATGTTAATAATCATTCACTATTATTGACATCATGCATGACCAAACAACAGTGACATTTTCTGCACTTTGTCTACTACATTGTCTTTTTTCTAGTCTATGCAGCTTTACAAATAAAAAATATATGAATAATAAAGTTACTGTGACATACAGACCAAGAAAAAGCAGTTAATAGTCAAGTAAACATTGACATGAAATTCCTTAAGTTTGCTTCTGAAAATGCAACGATTATTTTTTTATCTCATGATTATATTGTGGCCTGAATAATCACAATTACAGATAAACCAAATGATCTTGACACCCCTAGTCTGCCATGCTTCACCTTTTCGTCTTTTTACCCTTCAATCTTAGAAGTGCTTTGAATACCAATTACATAAGATCTTTGCACCTGATTTGATCTTTGCCTGGAGCACTAAATTTCTCCTTCCTCTTCCTCCTCTCTCGCTCTTCTCTGCACAGTAATAACCTCCTAATATATGCTGCCAAGCCTCAATCTCCATATCATTTGTAAACCGTCTGATTCAGGTCTCCTTCATGGGCAACTACCCCTAACCACAGGAGTTATGGCCCCCTGCAGTACAGTCATCTGGTCACACCGGTGCTGCAGTGTGCCAGCTCCACTGCTTTTAAGGCTGTACTACATTTACCAGGCCAATGCATTCACCAGAAATAAGGGGACATCTTGCAGGCGCGGTGGTACTTTACGCATAAACATGATCTGATCTGTGTCACTACTGCCAAGGTCTGTTTGTGTATCTAACATTTCTGATTAAAGAGCAAGAATAATTGTGTCTAATTTGACTTCGTTTTATGTGCCGACGAAGAGGCAATGAGAGTGAACTGGCTTGGTTCAGCATTAAATCTTTACCTGATTAAAGTTTCAAAGTGCACTTTCTAGTAAGGCATCCATCGTCTGTTTGTTTCTATGGAGTTTTAGGTTCCACAGTATGGCACTAAACATATATCTTGCATTTATTAAATTATCGTTTTTGTTTTTTAGCAACAACGATGCATTCTGTCTTGGAGCTTCTTGTCTAAATCCATTGGTTTCAGAATGATAAAATATTAGGACTGTTGCTATAGTGAATAACAATTTAAAATCTTTTGAATAAAAAATAAAAAAAAGAAGCTGAAACCCACGCTAGGTTTTATGCTATCCTCTGGAACTAAAAAGTATTTAGTGCACTTTTAATTCGTGCATACTTTTATCATTGAACACTATTGTAATCGTTTGGCTAATTCCCTTCTTACTACAGCAAAACTATCTGCCCCTGAGGTGCGAGAAGGCGATGTTTATGTTGTCTTCATTCAACAATAGAACAATACCCCATTGTCTAACTCTGGTGTGGGTGGACATAAATGAATGGATAGAAATAGATCTTTCAGTGATGTAAGTTTCACAAACAAATTAATACAAGAGCTCAGTCAGAAATGCGAGGGATGGATTGAATATTGAATTAAAAAAATCTTAAATTAATAGTGGTTACATCATCCTCAATATTTGTACTTTTACGATAACAAATCATCTACATCAACAGAATGCCGTTTATTTGGTCGTTTTACACCATTCTTACATGGCTTTTTATAATCCCATGAGATAGCGCAATAATCTCTTTCATGAACCATCTGCTATACTTTTGGCGATACCAAGAATACATTAAAACAACATCTAATTTTCTAATTTCACTTCAAATTAAAAGGACAGTTTTGACTTTGATGTAAATAGTGTTGACATGACATTGGCCTTACTCCACTGTTAAATAAATGTTGACATTATGATTAATTAATTTAAACACTGCATGGGTTGTTTTCTGATTTATCTTTGAACAAAGTCACGCGCTTGATGGCAGTGCAGGCTGTGATTCTTTGAGATGATGCAGTTGGACGTGAATCACTGTGAACCTCTGCTATCTGGAGTACAGTCATGTCCGGCAGCACATTACTGTACAAAGGTCACGCTCTTGTCCTCTTCTCCACTACTCAGCTCATGGCAAAGTGTTTATAAATGATTAATTATCTACTCAGAGTCAATCCATCCACATAAAAAATGCACCAATAATAGACTACATCTTGTCATGTAAATGGACGTGACTGAGACTGATTTAATAGTTATCTCCGTCTTGACGTCAGTGTGATTTTCTCCTCACTGACCATTCATCTTTTTGAATCGTTAAACAATCGAAACAAGTTTTCACTATAGCAACATTCAACAGTGCTTTTTAAAATGTGGTCACTCTTATACAATTTACGTTGTCTACATTTGTCTATTCTGATCATTATATTTTTCTAGTATAAAACAAAACAGCGTCAGAGCCACAGTTCAAATAATGTAATCCAAGTGAGACAAATTGCAGAAAATATAGTAGCAACATATGAATTACTGGCACGAACGATCAAACCCTGGATTCAATATTCATCATGATGAATCATTCCCGCTTAGGAGTAAATGAAAGTAAGTCTGAAAAGTTATCCTGGCTACTTCAATTACAAGGGTTCAGTGGGAAACCAGAAGTGTCTTTCCCTTTTTACCTCGCTGTAATATTGTGGAGAGTGCTGTGCCTCTGCAATGCTACAGCTGCAGAATAGTTCCTCTTCGCCAACAATGCTTATTATAGTCTTTATTCGCAAACATTGAATAAGATGCCTTGGTAAACCTCTATTCCCAGACTTATGCTGAACTAAAAATAGATATTTAAGATATAACTGTGCTCAATGATTCATCCTCCACTGTGTTCCTATTTTAAGACTTGCATTACGTCTACAGTGAGGTACGTCTACGTCTGTGTGCATTGAGGAGAGAATATATTTGTATTTTATTCATTTTTTTATCCTCAAGGTTATCTGGGTTTCTCCTGTGATGACGCCAGAGATTTGACACGGGCACAAATTCAGTAGACAGTGCGTAAAAGTCCTTAATGGCAAACGTACGTGATGTTCTCGTCTTGTTCCATCCATAGCACTTTTACGCAGCGCATCGGGGAGGTTTGCCTGAGCCTTTGCGCGCGCCCAGTCTTTTTCTTTTTCTTTTTTTTTTTTTACATACCTGCGGGCTTTTGTTGTGCAACCAAAATCTTATATGAATTGCGCGCGCCCAGTCTTTTTCTTTTTCTTTTTTTTTTTTTACATACCTGCGGGCTTTTGTTGTGCAACCAAAATCTTATATGAAATTGCAATAGCGTGGCGTCAAATGAAGTCAAATGGCATCGTCAAGGCAATTTTCTAACCAGACGTGCATGTAATTTAGTTGCATTGGCGGTTCAAATCCATAAACAAAATCAGGTTACGCGTCTCAATTAGCCATTAACTCACCTGCTTTGGCTTGTTCACGGGTTTTCACGATCAGACGCGCTTCAACACGCTCCATGGCTTCATTCTGGCCATCATCCTAGTCCTTGGTGTTCCTTTGGCCGTGCTTTCCGCTCAAGGACGCCGCTTTTTACGCGTTTCGCCCGGGTCCGTGTCACCTCAGCGCACCCTCTTTGCCGAGCGCGCGATGGTGACCTGCTCCTCCCGCGCGCCACCCATCATCACTGAGGACCGGATCACTGACACACGCTCCCTCCACTGCTACTGCTGCCGCTGCTGCTGCTGCTGCTGGACCAGATGAGAAGAGAGAGAACGGGTGGTGGTGTGGTCTGAGCATGCGTAATACTGGCGCCGTACGTATACAGCCCGCGCCTGGCAATACGTCTCTCTCATAATCATAATAATAATAATAATAATAATAATAATGGGGGGGATGAGGAATAGAGCACGTCTCAGCTGGAGAGGGTCGTAAACAGGACCCAAGACGTCAGATGTCCTTGCAAGCTGGCGTGTAAAACAAGGGAGGCCAATGACAAATCAATGTCATTATGTCATTATGTCATTATGTCATTATGTCATTATAAAGAGCTTTGATTATATTCAGACATAAACTGTTGGTAATATTATGTAAATTATAATTGTCTCTCCCTGCTGGGTTGCTCATGCACTGGATTAAGATGTAATGAAACGTGTTGCAGGTGTACAATGTTGAGCCTCAACCAAGATCTAGATCAGTTGTCGTTTTAGGTGTTTATGATTTGCCTCCATGTAGTGTGCATTGAGCTCGGATTTGATTACATGGAAAATCCTTCCTGTAAAACTCCTGCAGTGGAAACAATAGATGGAACGGAAAGTACTTTTGACAGCAGGAAAAAGGGCTATCACAAAGAAATCGGTGGCACAAAAGGAACCAAGTCAGGACTGGGCTCAAAAAACAATACACATGAAATATAGAAAAAAAAAACATATCTTCTCAGTTAGAAAATTGACATATTTACTAACTAGTGGTACAGCTGGGACAGATGCCAGACGTTCAAATTATTCGACTTTTTTTGCTTTATGTTGGGCAACTGGTTTGTCTAATAGCTTTGAAGGTTATATTCAAAAAAGCTGTTATATGCAAATGTATTTTCCCAGCATATTAAGGTTCATATTAAGGTTAACGTGTATTTGATTGTTGATGTGGCCGCCGTACTTCATGACTTACTGTAGTGCTGAGCCTTGAACCATAGCACCGAATCTAAACCACTTGTCGACATAAGGTTTTTTATGATTTGCCTCCTTAGTGTGCATTGATTGTAGAGCTGCGCAATATATCGGTATTGAATTGAAATTGCAACTTGAGTTTGTTTAATTATCTAATCACAAAAGCTGCCATTATTTACTTTGAGCTGCTTCCATCGGGGCAGATATACAGACTACTTTGCGCTAAGAAAAACTTGTACAGAAATTCCTTGGCGCCCTGTGCCATCAGGGAGCTGAAGAAGATGCTCCCCAATGTCGCTCAGTTGGTTCCTGTTTCCGCTGTTGTGTCTGCAAAGAACTCAAAGGACTCTGTCTGTGTGCTTGTACTGTGATGTATGTGAACGAGCAAGGTAGAGACAAATTTATTCCATCTCTGCATCTAGTTTAGGCAGTAACAAAATATTGATTTATAGATTTTCTACAAATATGTTCTGAAATTAATTGGAGCCTTGTATAAATATATGAGTTCATAGTTCAGTCTTTCAAATGTTAATGCTCCTGGAGTTGTATAATGTGCACTAGGAACCCACTTTTCAAACATATATTGCAATTAATATACTTTGACTTCCAAAATTGATTGAATTTATATAGATTACGCGCACCACAATCCTCTTAATGGGCCCAACTATTTATCTTCACTTGATATGAGCAGTGTTTGGGGGCATTATTAAGAGATAAATGCGTTGATGTACACGAATATCAACAATCTTCCAGTATGTGTAAAATATGTATCGCCACAGCTCTACTCTGCAGCATAACAAGAATCAATATGACCGGATTTAACAGAGCAGAACGTGTATGTGGTTATAGTAAAGTGATCGGGGCAAAGGCTGCATGTCTTCCCTCTGTGCTGTAACAAGAGGGTCTTGTTTGCTGCAGAACAGAATGAGTTCAATAAAAACAATACACAGTTTCTTCAGAGTGCAAGCAGCGTAAAGGAATTCATGGAACTAAATCTGTCCTTCATAAAAAATGCCAATAGTTATATTATGAAGCATTAGTGGTATCTCGGGTAGCCTTAATGGCTTTAGATGATTTGCTTTGAATGAATTGAACTGAATTAGAAAGTCAATGCCAAATCAGATGATGGAGTTTGAAGTATCTCGACTTACATGATTTATTAAACAGTAATATCAGAAGAGCAGAGAAAGCATTCTACACAAAAAATAAAACAATGACAATTGTCTCTGCCTCATCATAAAAAAGTTTCAGATTTCTGGGCCATATGAAGCCATTTGCTCCTGAAATGTTGCCTCAGCTGTGTTGAAAAATGGGTCCGATACAGACAAGTTTCCCTGATAATGTTTAGTACAAGAGTAATAAATATCAGTGTAATTTGGAAGCCTAATTTACTAGTGATTGGTAGTAATACGTCATTTGCTGTACATTATGTCAATTCTAATCCACAATATTGATCTAAAACGGCTTAGTAACCGTGTCTAAACCGCAGATCTGATAACCCTGTGGCTCAGAGAATAGACTTTAAAGCAGCTCTGCTTGCATACAAGTCTCTCCATGGCCTAGCACCAAAGTACATCTCTAAACATGGGGAATGCGTTTCAGTTTTATGCAGCAAAAATCTGGAACAGTCTTCCTGAGGATGTGAGACAGGCCTCTATCTGGCATTGCTCAAATCTAAGCTAAAAACTAATTTGTTTGGCTGTGCATATGACTGAAATTATTATTTTTGCACTCTTCTCTTTTATGTCTTAAACTATTTGACGGATAGCCTGAAAATGGCACCTTTTAATTTCTTTAAATTAAGGTTTTGTGATTTCTGCCATGTCTTTGTGATTTTAATGAATTGTTTTCCTGTTGTGTGAAGCACTTTGAATTGCCTTGTGTACAAATTGTGCTCTACAAATAAACTTGCCTTGCCTTCATCGTGACATTTCACCGTAACGAGCAGCGGATTGTCATTTATGTGCTTTTATTTTGAAAACTGGCTATGAGACATTTTACAGCCCTACATGTATCACTCGGCATATTCATTTTTCAAATAATCACAACTAAGGGATGTGGGGGGAGATGGGGGATAGGTGGCATCAGGAATTTTCTGAGCCCTCAGGACGTAACAGGATTACTCAGACATCCATGAATCAATCAAAATACAATCTCAGAGAACTAACGATGAGTAACACTGTCCTCTTTTAATATCTCAAACATATTACAAGTAGTTTGATTCTGCAACTGTTTATTTGTTATTTATCTGGAGCTCCATTAGCTGTCACTAAATTGTCAGCTGGGATCCTAACTGTTCAGATATATCAAAAGTGTACTGCTGCTTAAATGTGCATTATTGCTTGGGTTTCAAACCGCCAATGTGAATGAATGTGCGGATAATTGAGATCGTTTAACCCATGTTCACGAAATGTGTTGTAATATATGAATGATTGAAGTAATACATAATTGCCGTTTCTCTGTCCATGTTTCCTGGCACTTTAAAAAAATTCTCACTCCTCCAACACCACAGCCGACAGTAATTGCTTTGACATTTTGCTCTCGTATACATCTCGTGGGCTGTGCTCCATTCGAAGTCATTAACCTTTTGCCAAATACAGCTGAGTTCAGGTCCACTGGCCCAAGCCATGAATCGAGAACATGTGGATGGTTCATTTTTCGTTCGAGAAAAACAACTGATATTCTGACTGAATTAAAAGAAAATTACCACTTCAGTTTTGCTTCTTTCATACTTTGATTTCAGATTAAGATCATATGAAATAAACAAATCAGAATTAACACCCTTTGAATTTTGTTTTGGTGTAAAAAAATGGAAATGGAAATTTGATAAAAAACAGTTGTTATTCCCTTTTTTGGATTTGGATTAAAAATGGAAAAACTAAAGGCAGAACATGCACTTATTCCTGAGCCACAGCATTCGTTAACACTAAAACCACTGACCAGCCTATTGCAATCAACAAGACAGATGGCAGTCAATGGGAAAACACACTCACACTTGAGAATTGACTATGCCATTAGCTAAAGCTTATGGTCGAAACCTTAAAATGACCAGGAATTCAAATGTACCAAGGCAACAGCTTCTACGTTTTGCTAATTATAGGTTGTCTAAATTAGGCAATTGTTTCCTTGTCAACCACATGCATTTTGCTGCCTAAACACTAAGTCACTGTGACAAAATGAATTACACAGATTATCTCCTCAACATGGCACCTGTTTGGTAGTCAGAGCTGGACCGTACACATTTTGTTGAAAAACTGAGCTTTAGCACATTAAATTTGAAGACTAAAATAGGACTAAACCCGGACGTAAACATGCATAAGTAAGGGCTAAAGTAGAACAGGACCTATCAGAATTAAACTAGCCCCGGACAACCACCCTTGGATACTATGTCCTGGCTTAAGCCATTTTTCTAAGCTTTAGACTTAATTTGTTGTACTGATGGGTGAAGATTTGTTGATTTGTGTCTACTTTTGTCCTGATTTAGACCTGGTTTAGTCTTGATTTAGTCCACAAAACTGTATATAGTTATACAACCATCATGTGGAAACTATAAGTGGAAAAGATTCAATTTAGTTTGACACAGGGTAAATTGATGTTTAGACTTCTAACGTCCATCTCTGCAGGACCTGTACGTCTCCAGGGCTCTGGAACGAGCAGGTCGGATCACAGCTGACCCTTCTCACCCTGGACATGGTCTGTTTGAAACGCCACTCCCCTCAGGCAGGAGGCTACGGTCCATCTGGACCAGAACCTCCCGCCACAAGAATAGTTTCTTTCCCTCTGCCGTTGGACTCATGAACACTTCTTAAACACCTGCCACTTTAACTATAATTTAATCAATCACTCACTCACTGTCACTTTCTGCACTACAACTGTAAATTTAACTGTAAATTCAGAGTAAGCCTATTTTTATACCAAAGTCATTTTAAATTGTTTCTTAATGCATGCCCTTTTGATTTCACATATGTTGTTTTTATTATTGATCAGTGTTTTATGTTGCACCTTAATGCCAAAACAAGTTCCTATGTTTGTGACTTTTGTTCATTGACAATGGCAAAAAACCTTTTCTGATTCTGATTCTATCGCAAAAGGTATCAATATAAAAACCAAAGTGTAAACAATGATGGTGAATAAAAACAGGTCTAAGTCATTTAATAAATAAAAAAGTTTTATTTAAATAATGAGGCATTACAGTCATAATAATGGTCATAATGTTATCCTTAGAAATTGGTTCACATACGCAAATCCTTGAACTTTAAAATAATGTAAAGTGCAAAAGGATTTATTTATAGGTCTGAATATGGAACAAAAATAAAAAATGTAATGAAAAAAAAAAAAGCAGTGCAAGTTTAGAAGCCTTATTAAAAAGTTTTCAGTGGCCCCATTTCCCTGCATTTGCATCACAAAACTTTGCGGTTGCTCCAGATATCGCTGACAATGACTCTAATGTCGGCACAAGTCGCCATGATCACTGCGAATCGACCACTTCATACAAAATACCACACTTATTTCAGATACTTTCCACACGGCAAAGTTACCAGCCTAATTTATCTCTTTCAGAAGTTTGCTTACACCCTTGAGTCCTGGCCTCCTTTAAAACTCAACATTATATAAATCGGCTTTAGCATTTGTTTCTTTATTCAGTACAAACGAGTTGATTTTATGCACACTATTGAAACATTTACCTTGATGAATACTTTACCTTATGAAGTGCCGAAACATCGTTGAGCATGTTTTGATTCGCTAAATGTACAATCATCAAAGCGTCTAGTAAAAATGACTGCTGATGTATGTTATTGTCCATATTTATTCGTTTATTTTTTCATACTTTCCTTCAGTGTCTGGAAGCAACTTGTGAAGCGCAATGACTGGAATCCAATGCTACGTCTGAAAATCCCTCTCCAGTTATCGAGCAGCTTGCTGGAGGTTGCTATTGAGAAACTATGGTGGAAACTGGAAGCTCGGTCCGAAAATGAGGAGAACATGCAAAACATCAAGAAAGAGTCCAAGCTGGGCGAGACTCTGCAGGTAAAACAATCTTTAATTTAATTATATCAATATGAAACGTCTTCTGTGGTACACTTGTAAATGTAAGAAGATATGACTTTTTTTTATAAATAAGGCTTTTTATATGTAAAAATTGACAAAATTGCACATATTTGGTACATATGACTCTGAAAATTTGATAGCGCTTGGTTTAAATTTCTTGGTTCATTTTGTTGAAATATTAGATTAAAAACAATTACAAAGGGGATTTTGGATATCTTATGTTGTATTTGTAAACTAGATCTTACTGAAAATTGGCGTAAAAATCTTGTTAGGTACAAGTTTATGTCCCACTGGGCGAAAAGTGCACTTTAAAATGACTATATCCTCAAAAAATCTATGGATCCAAGTTGATCAAATGTAATAATAAAACATTTTTACGCAGATATGATGTTTTTTTCCTTATGTCTATGTGAGAGCTTATTTTTTGAGCGCGCAAACTGACAAAAAAAACAAACATATGGGAGTGTTTTTCCTGTAGTGTCTTAACATAAACCGTAATATCGATTGCAATTAGAAAAAATACATTAAAAATCATATTGATCATTCCCTACTTTCACTTTAGAATAAATACACCTTAATAAAGCATGAACACAGACTTAATTCATGATGATCAACTAATTTCCTTAGAATACTAGTTATTAATTAAGTATTTACTAAGCCTGAGTAATTCTTAATAATCTATTTCTTCATTAAAACTAAACTCTTTCTTCATGCTTTATTAAGGTGCAATTGTTATAAACCCACAACCCCAATTCCTAAAGTGATGTTTAATTGAACTTAAAACATCGATTTGATGCAAGCCATACGTTCTGTGCGGCAGTTCAGTTCAACACCTGCTCTATTTTTAATCTCCTCTGACCTCGCTGGTGGTGCTTTTGCAACTCTGACGCGATTCACTGCCTCGTCACACATTTCTCTGAGTCTCTCCAGCTTTCCCTCTCTGCACAACGCTGATGTAAAATGTATGAAGGCTGGAGCGCTGTGAGAAAACCCATTCAAGTCCTGCACAAACGCTCAACACCCGGGCCCAACATTCGGCTCACGATATTGGGTGGACAGGACACAGATGGTGGTCTGTGACTAAAGCAGTGCATCACAGTGGCAACCTGTATCTGATTTGCTCAAGTGTGCCCTATCTTTTTGGTTTGTGGATTTAAATGTGCTGCAAACATCAGATACTCCAGCCCATCAATGCATCCAAGCAACAAACAATCAAGTCAACAGGAGAGCAAGACAATATTGTGGCATTCAAGTTTCGTTTATTTATTTACTGGAAAGCATGGTAGTCAACGTAATAAACACCCAAAAATCAATGGTTTAACTTAAGTTTGTGATTTTATTTGTCCACAGTGAACATTTAGAAGCAGCTAATTATTTCTTTCTCCCGCCAAATGTATAAACCAATCACCAACGCATAAACCTTATTAAAGATTTTTCATCATTACGAGACAACGGTTAAATCATCCCCCAAATAAAAAAAGCAAAGCAAATTTAATAAATATAAATGCAGGGATGCATTTGTATCTTAACTAATGTGGGGCTTGATTCGCTGCAAGCCCATTCAGGACGAACTCAGTGCAGCACCTGGGAACCATCTCCAGATCTTGAGCTGGGTCTGGGTCAGGGTCAAGAGGAGGGTCAGCTTATTTTGCAAGTTTTCCCCCATAATGTGAAATCTTTTGGAAAAAAACAAGTTCAGTCAGACTCAGCTCTTGTTATCTCAGCCTACGGCATCAGAGGTACATGACTCCCTCCAGCACAGCCAAACTGGACAAGACCGGACTGGGATACACACAATCGCAATGTCTCAGGGATCATGCCTCCGGATCCTGTATGGAAATAAACTTCTTCTTCTAAACATCTTCTTTCAACTCTCGTCTACTTCCGTTTATTCTATAACAACATGAGTAACTTATTTGACAGAAACTCGTCCTGGATGATTGAAACCCAAAATCCACAAATGTGTTTTTGTGCTCTGTAACATAGTAAGTGTTTTTTTTAGTTTGTTACATTAGTTTATTTGAGTCACAGGTATATTCTGATATTTTTAAATGCAGAATATGCAGAAAGACAGAAACGGTGTGGGCTGAATTTTATGCTTATTAGGCCGAACCTTTATACCTCGCCGTAAAAATGCAAGTGTGAAACCATTCGTTATCTATCTGCTGAGAATTATACATTTAAACTTATTTCTAAAATGGAAGATAGAGGTACATGATTTAGGTTCATCTGTACAATATATATAGATATACAAAATGTCATAATACTTTTATAAACATCTCCATTCCTCTAAGTATCCTATTGCATTTCTGATAGTCATTGATATTGCTTTGGAAGTACAGTAAGTAACAGTGCCGAGTGTCATATTTTCAAACTTTGCACAAGTGGTGTGTGTACAGTATTCAGATTAGACCACAGCGTTTCACTCACTCTGCCCTTGTAGATCCGACTGCTGTGATGAATGTCTCTGTCTCGCGCCGCTCCGCTCCGCTCGTTTCGGCTCCATCAGCTCCTCCGTAATGAGAACCAGCCTCAGACTTTGAATTGACGGCATGACGATTAGACTTCCATAAACATCCAGCCGCCAAAGCTCACATTCAAAGCCAAAAAAGTTAATTAAACCAAGCTATTTGAGCGCCAAATATATCAGTACGGGAGAGTCAACGTTGCATGTGTGGAAAAAAACAGCTTATAGCTTCAATTTCAACAGTTAGCGTAGGATAAAATTCTCGAAACTACACAGGCAAGGCAAGGAAAGTTTATTTGTGGAGCACAATTCGTACACAAAGTGCTTCACACAACAGGAAAAATGCATTAAAATCACAAAGACATGACATAAATCACAAAACCTTCATTTCTATTCATTCAATTGAACAATTTTGCAGAGATGAATATTTATTTGACATTGCCATCGTAACAGATATCTCTGGGATGGGCACATCGCTTTTAGATTTGATAAATTTCACACGTGTGTATTTTTTACGACGACTATCTCGCATGTACATAGATACAAATACAATGAATATGCAAATTCATAACCATGTACATGCAAAATATACATGCAAAAATATAATACTTTCAAGCACAGTCTAAAAATTGTAAATAGATAGGAATAGCAGTAAACAAAACCAATGTTTCCCTTGACAGACTGATAATTCACCTCTGAGTCTGAGAGATGAAGGCAGGTTTCATTTTCTCACTCAAATGTTCTTCTCTGAATCAAAAGCTTTCTCTGCCTTCAGATCATTTTACACTTTTCATCTTTTCAAAGCACAAAGGGCACTGCTCACTCCAGTGTCGAAACAGATTGACATTCTTTCTTCATTCGTCGACACTTATTTCCTAGTATTTCTTTCTGCATTTCAACTGTTAAAGTAAACACATTTTTGAGTATTTTTTTTTCTTCTGGCAAATTCTGTGACTTCCATTCCTGACTCCTGCAACAGCGACTTTTGGGAGACTTTTGTTTAACAGATTCCAACCTTGAAAGATGCTTTTTAATATTTTATTTTAAGGTGCACGATGTGACTTGGTTATGTCCCCTGCTTGTCTCATGAAAATGTTATCGCTTTGCCTTGGTATAAACTTAAGTTATACAAGTACAGGTTTTTTTGTGGCCAATTATGCCAAGAATACTTGGTTTGTTGGAGTCACCTGCATGTCGCCATGGAGATTGAAAAACGGTTCTGATTTTCCAATGCCCAGTTTTGTTTTCAGTGCATGTTATTCTTCTATTAAGAACAGGTCTGAATATAAAGGTTGATGAGTTGGTGAAAAGTCCCTGGGCATCTGCATGATCCATGTTCCTGTCAACGTTTATGAGCCTTTTCAGCAAAAACAAGCACATTTCACCATCAGCAATATTGTGGTCTGTTGTTTCCACTGGTTCCTTTATGTTGTTCTTTTTTTTTTACAGCATCTTACAATTTCACGCTTCAATGGGTTTAATATATCAAAGGTGCACTATGTAACTTCTCGATACTTCCATCTCAAAACTTGCATCCATCGAGATGTTATTTGCTTTGCCTCCACTGAGACACCAGGCCAAGTTACATGTTATATCTAAGGAGAGGGGGACCAGCTCCAGATCTATTTTACTATGGAACATTTCAGGCAAAGTAATAACATCTCCGTGGAGACAAGGTGGCAACTACCAGAAAGGTTACAAAGTGCACATTTAGTTAATAAATGAATGTCTGAGCCTCAGTCGTTCAGGTGAGTTTCACAGCAAAAGAAAATCGAACTCTGTCAACTGGACAAATGTTTTGAGAGTGAAGACGTTTAGCTGATCAACAGAGAGATACAAGACAGTGAATGACTCTGTCAGAGGAACTGAAGAAAGGACTTATGACGAAATGTCTTCACTCTTTAAGGTTTTGAACAATTAACAGAATGAAATGTTATTCTGCTCAGTAAAATCCAACATTATTTCATACCAATTCCGGTCCCACAATAAATAACAAAACAGTCTTTTTCGATAATTCAACTGTATTCATAGTTTCTTTAACAGTACCATGCGGTCTTGTTTTCGCATATAGATCAGGACATTTCTAAAAAACATTCAAGATCACACTTGTACTATTTGTATTTTTTTTTCTAGTTTCAATGCACAATAGATAAAATCCTCCAGCTAAAAGTCCCTACCAAGCCGAGCTCAAGTCCTGATGGGCCCCTGAGTGCTGCACTGTGGCCCCATGAGGCAATGATGGGTCAAATGCAGAAGAGAAATGTCCCTCACGAGGGATGTAATCATACAGTATTATGGCATAATTATAAATACAAAGAATTGTGAGTAAACCTAATATTTCTACTGTGATATTGTGAAAAAAACAATAATTCAATTATATGACATAAACTTCTCTGGAGACGCTGCAAAAGATACGAGTTCTACACAAGTTTTAGCAAATCTCAACAATCTCTAAATTATTCATACACACCGATGACAGACTTCTAACGCAAGAGTTTCTATCTATAATTTAAATATTGTATGCATTTTTAATCATGTTGCATGAAAAGTTGAACACGTTCTTGGCTCCAAAAAGGACTGATGGGATTCTCAATATGATATATGTTATATATCAACTTGCACCATGAGAAAGTCATTTGTTAGAGTCAAAATTGTGGTGATTAATCCAACTAATTGACCAGTTGTAATTCTAATAGTTTGTTTTAGATGTTGTGTTTGTATATTTGCTTTATAAATCTCCAAATCTCACTTCACATCTTTGTTACATCTTACTTTAAAACAGTCATCATTTTCCATCTCGATTAATAAAGTGCCCAGCTAATCTTGTCCAGTGTTCTGTTCATTTCCTGATTTTATTTTACACTGGTTAATCCAAATTTTCCCAACGTTTCTCTCTTTTTTTTTTTCTCTCCCATTTTTCCCACCTGTTTCCCAAATCCAAACTGCAGCTACAGATCATACGCAGCCCAGACTGAATGAATAACTCCAATACTCTAAAATGGCCTCTCCTTATTGGCCGTAACCATGGAAACACTTCTACTGGTCCTCTCATCCTTCCGTGAAATGCCCTGGAGCGAATGTAGGGATAAAACAAAGCTACAAAGTATTGGGAAAGGAAGGCTGGGTGGCCAGTTTGACAGAATATTTAGTGTTAAATTGTTATTATGCAGTTACAGTCTGGCCTTGTCATCTCTGAAACCCTTAGATATGTGTCTTTTATATATATATATATATATATATATATATATATATATATATATATATATATATATATATATATATATATAGTATATATATATATATATATATATATATATATATATATATATATATATATATATATTTTAGAGTCAATGTACTTGTTCAGGCGGTACAGTTATCTCCTTAGTGGAACGTTAGAGGTTCAACTCCATCTCCATCACCTGTCCATACTGCTGTTGTGTCCTTGACTTAAAATGCGGTCAGAGGCTGTTGGCACAGATTTTCTGCCATGTCTGTTTGTTGAAATTGTGGCAACAGTGGCTAAAAATAGTTTGAGTTGAATTTAGACTTCAGTCACTTCTAATTCAATTCAGTCACTTCAAATTGTTAATGATTTTGTTTTGTTTTTTATTCAGAAGTCCAAATCCAATAATTAAATGTAGAAAAAAAATATGTTCTACTGCTTGTTTTCATAAGGGGTTGCGGGTTACTGGAGCCCATCCCAGTGACTTTGGGCCTTAGGCTGGGTACACCCAGGGACAGGGGCCACCTTGTCTCAGGCTTAACGCAGAGACAGTGACACACAGGCAAACACACGCCGGAGAGAACCGACGGTAACACGAGAAGGACATGCATGATCTCCTTATTGGGAGGCGAGAGCTTTGCGATCATGTGTCAGTAAAACACATTGTTTTTGTCAGAGTTCAGACTTTGGAGAAATACATTTAACCCTTAACCTTAGTAAAGCATGGACTTAATTCATAATATAATAGTTTATTAAGAATGATTCAGGCTTACTAAATACTTAAAGAGCCTGTATCTGATTTTTTTTGCAAGCCATTAAGTAAAATCTGTTTTGCCCCAGCACAGAAATATTGTATTGTATTGTATTGCATCTATTTGGGTGAAAATGAGGCCACAGGCCTTTCTCTGCATCCAATGTTAGCGTTTTCTAAAGAAGTGTGCCATTAGCATGCTAATGTTTGTTAGCTTTACTGTGTCAGCAAAACTCTCTCTGGGCTCGGAGAGTTGTGAAAAGCGCTCATAAACTCATCACTGAAAAATAATGCTGCTCTGAATGCAGTAGGTGTCTGATACGTGTGGACTGCATGAGTTTAAATGAATGAGATCTGTTTTTCACATTTTTCAGGAACAGCGCCTTCAATTAAAAGGCCTGAATCATTCTCAATAAACTATTTGTTCATTGTCAATTAAGTTTATTTATTCATGCACATTATTCATACTTTTGAAAGCCATCACGTACTGATAGTATTGTCCCAGATTCGCTTTGGTTTGTCAATTTTTTAATGACTATTATAATCTAAACCTATGATTTCACCTTGACAGTACGGCCCCGCTTCTCTGAAGCCAGACTCACCGCGTTGTCATGGTTACAACATGAGAGAAAACCTTCAGGAGACATGCAGTGAATGTAATGCACTTATACACTAGGTATCGCTGAAGGGAAATTTGGTCGAGACAACATTTGTGTTAACGATAATGGCATAGGAACCAAAGAAAGGTCTACAGAACAAAACTTCACAAAAACTGAATGTCAAAATGATAATAACTAACACTAACAACATGACAAGCAAAATGAGACCTAAGGGGCATTAAGTGGACGTTAATGTGAGTCTTTTAAGAGATATTTTCCCACCTTTGTGTGTTGTGCACATCAAAGATAAATAGTATAAAATAAATAGTAGTACAGCAAATAATAGTTTTCCCAAAATGTGTGTTATTGAAGCGATATTGGTGTGCCCAAGGACACACCATTTTTAAATGTCTGATTATTTATTCCTGCACAGCCCCTAAAACAGGTCTAACAATTTAAAATGCTTTAGTGGAATTAACTAAAAATGTAGGAGAAAATTAGCAACATATGATTTGCAAGTAAGAATGATAAAAGCATCGCTGAATGACATTTCATAATTTAGTTGCACTTTCTAGATAAAGATTTCATGGCATAATTTCTTTGCAAAAACAGTTTAATCTAATAATTGTGTATTTTTAATGCATAAGTATATAAGAAAATAATGAGCGAGATGTGACGATGAGCAAATATACAGATTTTTTTAAGTTAAAATGAATTAAGAAGTTACAAGTTACACATGAAAACCAGTGAACGGTAAAATAAAAAATAAAACAATAGAAGCAGACTATTTAAACATTCAACATTCAAATGATGTTGTTTGTCCTCGACAGTCTTGGATGGATGGTGAGTGCTGTGGAAGGGCATCTGACAAATCGATGCGTGCAGAGGTTTGCTGTGCTGAAGAATAAAACTAGAAAATTAGTCTTTTGAAGGCCCTGTAAGAAAATCAAGGCATCATTAATATTAATCGGGCGCAAACATTGTTAACCACCTCAAAGTAATTCTCTGTGCGCTGTTACATTATATATTACACATCAATCATCTGCCACATGGGGGCGAGTTGAATGGTTTTTAATGACAGCTGGCTGTAATTGTATTTCTTCCAGGCATATATTAGCATTTATACAGGGTTTTTTTTCACAATGATTACCACCATAAAAAAATCCTTTATATAACAACTTTTTGAATGTTAGTGTCACTGTTTTGGATTCAATTTACATTCATTTTTACATTCATTTTAATGCACACATAAAAACGAGAAACTGTTTTACAGAACACATCAAAGTTTGTACAAAATTACTATGAAATACGCATAAAATATAAAAGCTAGTGCCTTCTATAACAGTCCCACAATCCCGCCCCAGACAGATGGAATGCCATAGGAATGCCAGTTGCCAGGAATATTCCACAGAAAGGCATTTATCTTATCACCACGAAGCCAGGCGTACGGTATGACGTGACCCGGCCGAGTCAACATTTCTGTAAATATACAAATAAAATGAATGCATATGTCAAGCTCGGTCTGCATTCTGTCAATAATTAAGATTGGGTAGTGCCAAGGTCAGCTACTTTGATTCATTCGCAATCAATCAAACCTATAAAGACAAGGCACGGTAAATGCTCCGCTGATCTAAACATATTTAAGAAAAGAGAAGAGAGAAGTGTAAATGTTGTTGGTGCTAATTTAGACAAAGCAAGTTTATTAGTGGACCACAATTCATACACAAGGCAATTCGAAGTGCGTCACACATGGAAAAAAAGCATTAAAATCACAAAACAGATAAAGACATAAAAGCGATTATTTTGGTCATATGCACAGCTAAGCAAAATAGTTTTTAGCCCAGATTTGAACATTGTCAAAGTAGAATTTTGGTCGAGATTGGACATACTTAGCTATGGACTTTTTGCATTTACAAAGAGATGGTCCACTTGAGATTTTTAACATTTTATTTAAAGAAGTAAAACAAGGTAGGGTCAATAGTCTTGACTGCTTTTTGGCCCATTTACATTTATGATTGCAGTTCTTCCACAGGACAATGATAAGATTTAACACAAAGTATATGCAGTATATTGAACCCTTGTTTGGCACGGCAAGTATTGAGATCTACAGAGCTCATGGCACTGACACTGACTGAAATGGACTGAGCTGGAGGTTTCTTTATTGACTACACACACAATACACAAAGAGTTTGATGAGGAACACATTTCTGAGAAGAGGCATTCTAGCTTCTTTGAATAATCCAAAGTAGCCTTGCATATTCAAGGACAGAAAAATATTAAAGTGAATAGAAACAAACAAACAAGACGTCATTGATTAGATTACACAACACTGTAGCAGGTACATTTTCCCTGTGACCTGAGGCTGTGTGTGCTGTACTGCTGTATTTATGACCCCATAAATCTGACGTGGTGTGGACAGAAGAGGCATGTCCCCCCACTACATAAATTGTTTATATGGGATTTAGTTATGAGAGCTTGTACATGACATTATGGGCGACATTGACAAAACAACAATACAAAGCACTTTGTACATCGATATCATATTTTCAAAAAGAAAGCATTGGAATTTAACAAGAATATTTTAAAATTGTGCTTGAAATATGGCAGCTTGCGCACTATCCTCTGCTTCCTCTTACTTTTCCGATCAACAATATTTAATATTTTAGTTTACCTGTGTCTGTTCATTTCATGTTTTTCTCCTTCTTCCACTCCTCTCAGAGAGTGGTACAGTTTCTGACACTGCCGATGCTGACCAGTAGATCCGGATGCTCCTCAACTGCCTAGAGAAACGCTCTATACTCTAGATCAGGAGTGTCCAAACTTTTTTCACCGAGGGCCGCATTTTGAAACTTATTCGGAGCAGAGGGCCAGAGACAACCCGGCAATTCAGTGAATCATTCAAAATGTTGCTTTTGACATTGTTTTGATGAGCCTCCTCACCTTTAATAAGACTTGGAACATTAATATTAGGTTGGTATAACTGCTCAATTCCAAATGCTTGAATGTTTCCAATTTTACAGTAAAAAGTGCTACTTTTTGTTGTGGGGCCATAGTTTGGACATGCCTGCTCTAGATGAACGGTTCTTCATATTTCTAGATGAACTTGCTGGATGAACTACCCTCTCTCCTCCTGAGTGGTTCTGGCTCCACATTCTCTCTGCAAATTGAAGCGTGTCCGCCAGTCCATTTGTGGGAGTAGGATCTCTCCTTCACTGTGGTTCTCCCTGAGGTTTCTACGTCCTCCCCAATATGATAATCACTGACTCAGTAACTGTGTAATGTTGCTCGTAAAAAGATTATGAGTTGAGATTACTCAAAACTGCTACCACCAAGAAATAACAAACTTGCACTCATCTTTCTTTCATCACATTAGTCCTATTCTAAGGTCTCTGCACTGGCTCCCTGTGGCTCAGAGAATAGACTTTAAAGCAGCTCTGCTTGTATACAAGTCTCTCCATAGCCTAGCACCAAAGTACATCTCAAAGTACATCTATTAGTGCCATAGGAACCATCTCGGACTCTGAGGACCTCAGGGACCGGTCTTCTGCTGGTGCCAGAGTCAGGACTAAACATGAGGAATCTGTGTTTCAGTAGCTCAAATCTGGAAGTCTTCCTGAAAATGTCCTGAAAAGAGGCCTCTACTCTTGCAATGTGCAAATCTTGACTAAAAAAGTTTTGTTTAGCTGTGCATATGACCGAAAGGATTTTATTTGCATTCTTCTCTTTTATGTCTTAAACGGTTTTGTGTTATCTGTATTTTACTTTGCATTTGCTCCTGTTGTGTGAAGCACTTTCAATTGTCTTGTGTACAAACTGTGCAGTTGCCTTGCCTATTACAATATAATTAGATCTAGATCACTGCTCAGTGCTAATCTGTGGCCCTGTTGGTGCAGGAAAGACTCACATGAACTATCTTGAACACCTTCAACAGCGATGCACATGATTCTCCATTTGCCATGGATTTCTCATGTTTTAATTTAAAAATTTGGAATGTTGAATGATGAAAAACAGTTAATTTAGTAACATATTGTATCATCATATATTGCCAAATAGAACTAGAGCTTAATATTTGTGTTGAATGGTACATTTCCATTGCAAATACCTACTTGAATGATCACTATATTGAAATGTCAAAAGGCCAAACAAACCATACATACGGAAAGCTTTTATTTGTCAATTCATTGTTTCACTGAAAACGTTGACGGCATATATGGAAACAAATTCAGTCCAGCCCAACCGAGTCAGGCCAAGAGGAGATCTCAACGCTTGAACTGACATATACTGAAAGGTTGTTATTAGAATTAGAAGCCAAAAAGTGAGCGCTCACGTCTCTGGAGGAACAGTTATACAATGATGACAAAAGACAGGATATTTGGCTTTAGTGTTTCTCATACATAAAGAAAATCTGTCAACATATGAAAAACTGTCATTTTTAAAGTGAAGTAGAACTGTGTATTAAATTTGCAGTAGGCCTAAAGTATCTTCAGTTTTCTAATAATGTTTAATTTATGTTACATTGCTCCTATCGAAATAGTTAGTGTCTGAATGTCACACAGCCAACTGAATATGTCCAGGTTGTGTACCGTTTATGGCTCATAGTCGCCAAGATACTGCGCCAGCCACAGCAAAACATGTTATAGGGATGTCAACACACAAATCCCATGGTATTAAGTTTAAAAAGTTGTATTGCAGGGTTTTGCGAGTCTTGTATTGACGTGTTGCTTGGACTGGTTTTGGGCTCCGGGATTGAAAAGAGCAGCTTGGATCTGTCTCCGTCTTTCATACTTTTATGTTTACTCAGTTCTCACTATTTGACAAAAATAGCAGTACTTTAAGTCGACGGAAATAGCTGCTTTTTGTCATAGTTTTAACTGCATGCCATTTCAGTCATAATTTTAGCCATTGTGAATTTGTGACACTGACCAAAACTATGCGGAAACATTTCAGTCGACAAAATGAAAACACTCCCCCATCAAAGTCATACAGGAACAATAATGTACTGCGACAAAACACTTCATTTGAACCCCATAACAAAACATCCAATATGTTGTAAACACCCAAACAATTATTGTGAGACTCTGAACTATGATTTGCCGATCCCTCTTTATCAATTAACCGTAGTCGGAGGTTCGAATCCCGCTCCTGGTGTAAAAACATTGGTAGAGTGGTCAGATCCCCAGGCCCGCAGCAGGTTGTCGGTGCGATTCCAGCTCCCACAGACGAATAATGTTGTCGTGTCCCACCTAGAGCCTGTGTACGCTGGTGTGTGAATGTACAGTTTGGTCGGAGGTAGCAAATCACAAACCAATAAATGTGACCTTTTACCCTTTACCGATATCAAGCTAGCATATATGGAAGGCTTTGTTTGTGCGTGTTTATCATGAGTATTTATTTTCAGGTTTGACCCTGAGACGAGGAACTGGCTGCAGCTTTTATGGCGAAGACGTGCGGTTGCTATGGCAAACATCTGTGCATCCAGCGACAACCAGACCTGTGCTTTTGAATGTGTGCGATTTGTGAGACATTAAAAAAGAATGAAGAGATACTGTCAGCCATCCTTCTGTGTCACGTTTTTATTTACAGTTGTTTATCAGAGCAAGAAGGGTGTGTTCAATCGAAATACAAACAAATAAGTCATAAAAACATAAATAATCATTAGGCTACTTAATTCATTCATTTTCTTACACAATCTGCAAATGAACAATACAGGCTAAGTAATTTTGCCAGCTCCCGCATACAAAATTTAAATAAACTAAATGTTATTAAGTCAAATGAAACCCAGCAGTCCTTTCTCAATTAATGACACTTGATAAGACCAAACAAAGGACCGGATGGGCACATTTTTGATTGCTTTCTGCCGCTTGATCAGATGGAGGCAGGCAGTTTAAGACCATAGTTACGAGAATGAGTAATGTGAGAATACACAGGCGGCAATTGGGTTTAACCATGTCCAAATCCTGCCCGAGGTCCACGGAGACGAATGACACGGGGAGTTTGCTCATTTGTTTTTGGCCCTCAGATAATAAAAAAGAATCAATGGTCAATTTGAAAGGACTCACTCCATTTTTTAAACTTGTAATCCAACTGATTCAGGGGGTTTAGAAGTGTTATAGTGAATCAGTCAAATGTGTCAAGATTTTTAACAGACGCAGCCTCACATTATGAACGTAAATTTCAGGCAATGGATTTGGATGTGGTTTAAATATTTCGTGTGATAATAGTTTTTGTACAGCAATGGAGATCACATCAACTGAAGAGTTGTATGATGCACATGCATCTGAGCCACTGCTCATTCTCAGGACATGACCTTTTTTAAGCCGACCTATTATGCCATTTTATCCACACTATAATTTTTTTTCATTACTATCAGACACTTCAAGCAGTTAATGCACCTTGATTTTCACACATTGAGATGCCATAAATAGTGATAGAGTGCACACATGAGGGTTCTTTTATAAGTGATTGGTTTGCTTGCAAATACAGCAATTTGTAACCAATTAAAACATCAGTTGTTTTACTGGGATATTATTTATAAAAAGATGTAAAAAGACTGGTTATCAAAATGTATCATGTCAGGCATTAATCTTCATAGTTATAGGTACTTCTGTAGCCACAGCCACAGCCATAGCTGGCCTCCGATCTGCGCCTCTGACTGCCACTGCCACTCACAGAACGGTCATGTTCAGGGTGAAGTGTCTTGCCCAAGGACACAATGACAGTATGAATGGAACAGTCAAACTGTGGGTTTGAACTCTCTACAGCAATAATCTGATAAGAAATAAGTCTGTGGGCATATATAGGCGATAACATCCATGGCACACTTGTGGATTCTTTAGGATAAAAGTGTGTTTTCAATTACAGTGATCTATAACTTCCAATTAAACGGTCCAGACTCAGGCTTATTATAATGCTATTATTCCACTTTCTGCCTGGTCTTCTGTCTGTGCCAGTGTGCCACAGACTGAAGCAGTAAACAGGGGACTGTCTCCCGTCTCCTCACATGTGTCAGAGCTGTGTTGGCGGGTTCCGAGGGTCCCTCCCATTCCGCCGCTCGCCCCTGAAGCGCGCCTCCGCAGCGGCTCGTCGTGCGCGCTGTGTCCGCCAGAGGGCACCTGAGGCCCGGTCTGAGGCTGCGCCGCTCCCGCTGCATCACAGAGACGAGAGTACCACCAGATGGCGGTTTAGGATTGCTGCTCTTCTCTCAAGGCGCGGTTCCGCTCGCACGGCCAATTTTCAATATTAAAAAACGCGCCTTATTAAAACAAAAATTGCTTTATTGTTCCGGTAGGAGATAATCGGCTCGGAGATGGTCGTTAAAGGTGAGTGTGCGGTGTTTTTGTGCTGTTTTGTGCTGGGCAGGCAGACGGAGCACAGATTAAAGATGGTGGACGCAGACAGGGAAGACTGGGCGATGGGGGATGGGCGCTAGCGGCTTTCTCTCTTCCTCAGTTGCATTACAGCCTGCTACTGGGGCTTTTAGCATCAGAGCTAGCCCCAAAATTTCACCTCGACAGCGCGGAAAAAGCGCAAGTGGCCATCAGCGCGCGGGCCGTGTGACATCCGTCCTCATCGGCCGCGCGACTCTGGCTTGTCAACAAATACAAGACATCCATGTGACGTGTGAACATGCTTTTTTTTTTTGCACGGAGCATCACCCTTTCCCTCGCTTGCACAGCCGTGTTATTATGGTCGTACGGTGTTGCCCTCCTGCCAGGCGCTGCTATCTTTGCAGCGTTGCACATTGCCACGTAGATGTTCACTGTCAACGCAATGCACTCTTTATTTTATTGCACACTTCCATCTCTTTCTACTTTCCCCCTCGTGTCAACATCATCCCCGCTCCCTCTTCTTGCCTCAAGTTTGCGGAGTACAGCAGCTGACTTTTGCAAACAAACACTTAATCTCCGAATTTGACACCACAACACCTTAGCAGCGTGATTTCATTTATTTTCTTGCAAGCATGGAGTATTATGGCGCGCCTTTTCCTCTATTCCCGCCCCCTTCTGTGCGGGAAACGGGCAACATTTAGCGGGGAAACGTGATCACATGAGGGGGATGGGCTCCAGGAGGTTTGCCCGACAAGTTTGCACGGGCTCCGGTGTTGGCTGTCCACTCCTCCCGCCCTGTGCAGCGTGTTGCCGGGTGTTTTTGTGGGTCAAAGTGCCTCCAGTGTGGATCTCTAGTGATTACATAACTGCATTGTTTACAGTCTGCAGCCCAGGGAATTTTCACATGGAAGTATTGTCTGTTGCTGTCTGCATGTTCTGACTTGCAATTTAGCTTTCGTTTTTCATTACAAATGCCACATGTTGCCTATATGTTGCATAGTTCTATGATTGAATTAAAACACATTATTTTAAATTTTAACTCTATGAATTTATGATCTGTGGTAAGATAATAAAGAAATTATACCAAACTACTTCCCAACTGCACTTGGCCTTGGACTGTCAAGACTCACATCCAAACCAGCCAAAAGTAGCCTAGTCCAGTGGTTCTCAAACTGGGGGGGAGGTCACTGGGGGTCACTGGGGGATAGGGTTTCTATTTTCAGAGATTTTCAGAGAGCAACAATCGACCAAGTCTTAAAAAAAAGCCTAAAAATAAGCAACTAGTCATAAGTGTGTCACAGCTGAACAAGCTCTAATGAGATGTTCATATTTTAATTAACATGGTTTACTTAAATAATGGTTTTAAAACATGTATACAGCCTGTATTGCAGTCATTATCGAGTCTATTAACATGAAACAGAGCTGAAAAAGGCTAACCTAAAAGTGCCACTCAGGTGCAAGGCCAGAAAACAGCAACCTGCGACTCAATGTTTGCAAGTGACTTTCCAAAAAATGGAAGTCCAAAGATGCTATTCACCTTATTCACCCTGACCACTTTTTCCTCTCTTTGCCACAGATTGGCACTTCCATTGTAATGGCACTTCCATTGAGCCGGAACACCATTCACTTAAGTGGAGAACGAGGGAAAAGGGAAAAGTCTACATTTGCTTTAATGTAGAATGATTTGTGTAAAATATCCAATGTTCATTTGACCAACAAGTCAACAGTGCACTGATTCTCTGGGAGGCCAAAAACTACTTTTTAGTCTGTGTAGAACTTGTTTTCTCAGGAGGTCGTCAGCCCTGTGTTAACTAATACAACCAGAAGGATTACGTCAGATGACGGAGCTCAGGGCTACTTCCGGAATAAGGTGGATAAAGAAGCTGACTTTGCAACTAAGGTTGCAGAATTATTTCAGGGGAATTATATCTGGATGTTATGGGAAAAATGTAAAACACATAGTTGATAACAAGGGCTTGATAACAAGGGCTTGACAACATTTATCTTGGCCTATCCTAAACATTAAATAAAACATTAGACATAAGGCTTTATCATTTGCCTATGTTTTGTGTTTGGGAGCTGTGAATGCCAGCAGTTGGAACTTGTGACTGAAAAAGGTTGAGCACCACTGGTTTAGTCAAATGGTAGAGCTCTCGGTCTGCTTTACCTGAAGTTTCAGTCCCTGACGGACACCATTCAATTTTCAATTTATTTTGTAATGCCCAAAATCACAACAGCAGTTGCCTCGAGGGGCGACCGTGAAAAACAGATTAAACGGATTAAACAATGTTCATAGGGACTCGGCAAGCTCCCAATGTCCCATCACTGTTGTGTTTTTGGGCAATACATACCTTGGACTTCTCTGTCTGTGCACGCTGATTTAGGCCTATTTTATCTGGTTCATTTTGTGGCGTCACAATATTCACCAATATAGAGTTTAAAACAGCTGAAGACAAGTCTGAATTCTTTGGTGGAATTAGCTGTTTAACTGTCAGACTGCAGATTGCTTGACCTGGTTTATGCTTAATATCTCTGTAATTACAGGACCTGTCCACATGACAAGGAATTCATCTCTGCCCCCACAAATAAACAAAACATATTTTTTCACATCAGCTTCAAGGGTGCGGTGCCATCACATCAGTTAAAACGGCTTTAAGACTTTAAGATCACCGCTATATGGCAAGTTTGTGCAGCCGATCTCAAACAAATAATAAAGTTTAGCGTTTGTGGATGCGAAATTCAGAGATTGCTTTCATAAACTCTGAATGTCACATCTTGAGACGTTGCCCATTCAAAGATATATTTAGTTTAGAATTGTTATTTGCTATGGAAGCTGTCGAAATTACCCATGGATTGGACGTATCTATTCGTGGGTTTCAGCTTCCTTTTTTATGCAACATTTTGAGGACTTTTTCACATTCAAAAGCGATAATATTTGCTTTTCAATTGTTAATGACTGTGGCTACGGCCATGCATTCACTTCGTTTTGAAACCCAGTATATAATTATTTCTGTTGCGTATCAGGGATTCAAGATGTTTTGTAGTGTTTTATGTGCGTTTTGTAAAGAGGTTCAACAACATAACTAACAAGACAGTGTGCGGGGACAAAAATAGGTCACCGTACATGCGTGGGTGCTATCTGTAACATGTTTGGCCTATTTCCAGTGCCATTATTTCTATATCAGGGATAGAACTGGGTCCAATCAATTTGCTTTGATGGTTTTAACTAGTAAAGTCAGTAAACATATTGATTACCCTTTGCTTTCTGGATGCACTTGCTGCATCCAGTCACAGGGTACAAATAACTGTTGGACAAAACTTATTCTGAACCACAGTTTTAAAGTGTGCTGTTTTTAAAGTGTTTTTTTTTACATTTTGCCTCAATCATGGATGTACAACAACGACCACATTTATTATTCTCAACTTTCTCTCTGAAATATAAATACCTAAGTTTGGACGACACCAGCCTTTGTGTGTTTGTTTGATGCGTTTTGCCATACATTTGAGGTAAAGTCTGTCACGTAAACCACTCAACCCTTTACTTAGACTTAACAAACTGGTGTGGCGGGAGCAGTTTTCCCCATGCGTCTTAAATCCTTTGGCTCAGTGCCGAAGTGCTTTCCCCAGAGTTGAAATGGCTGTATTGTTGGAACTCAAGCTGTAGTTTTAATAACAGCAGCCGCAGAGTAATGGCAAAAGACAGAGAGATGTGCAATGCTGGTTTTCAGATGACAAAACGTTTTGATAGTGCATTTAAGAAAACATATTCATCCCTCCATGGAGATATTTGTGCAACAGAAAGAATAAAAAACAGCACTACACTAGAATAAAAAAAAATGCAAATCAAACGACAATAAGACAGAAATAAGTCTAATAGATTTGGTTTGTTAATGTAAATGATCTTATTTCTTCTCAACTTATTTCTCATACAAAAATTCCTATAATTGGTACAGTAATGTTGGTTCCTTCCTTCCTTCCACCATACTGTTTACATTTCATTATCATATTGTAGAATCTGAAAACAACCATTATATTTTATTTATATACTTTTGAAGAAAGATGAGTTTGTTTCAGTTATAAATAATGGCTACAGTTCTGGATGTTGCATTCTATAGCTTTTGTTTTGAACCTAGAAACAGGAAATCTGTCTTTCTCTGGCCAACTGCTTGAGTAAAGGTGACCATGTGACAGTGTGTGACAAATGTCAACCCCATTACATATTCCTCAGGGCTGTGTCATTATCCACATATGGCTCCACAAAAACTCACAGCTGAAGCTCCAGGATATAGATTTAAATGAACTCAGCACTATATTTACTCAATGTTACTGAGGTTTCTTGGCTTCTCCTGGAGATACTGGCAGTAGGGGAAGAAGTACTCAAACTGAGTACAGATACTGGAGGAATAAATTACTCAAGTAAACGTATCACATAAAAAGATTATACTTAGGTAAAAGTATCGAAGTACTCATTTACAAATGTGCTTTGAGAGTAAAAGTATTCACACAGATTGAGATTTTGGGTCAAAGGTAACGACGGAATCTTAAGAAGTCTGTTTTTAAACTTCAGGCAGAATCACACCATGAAAAAATATTGAGACTTGATTTAGTCCTGTTTTTGTCATTGTTTAGTTTGATTGGATTTTGTGTAATCCTCCTGGTTTAGTTTGGATTAACCATTATTACCTAAAGGTTAGGTGCAGGTTATGTTGCACCTTAAGGCCGAGACAAGTTCCTATGTTTGTGAATTTTGTTCATTGACAATGGCAATAAACTCTTTCTGATTCTGATTCTGAGGTTAACCTTTATACTAGACCCAGTTTAGAGGTTTAGTCATAGACCTGTACCGTCCCGTTTTAAACTTTTACCATTATACCTGGTTTTAGTCTTGGTAGACCTGAGTTGGGTCTGGATCAGTCCTGGATACTCTCTGGCGGTACTTTTAAGTGAATACTAGATGCAGACCTTTACCTCGTCATGTCCCTGTTCCAAACCATCCATATCCAATTGCACCAATGTTTTCAATTGTTTATGAGTTGAAGCCGGATGTCGTGTTAGTAATAACCTGTTAATAACTTGTTTCCGGCACCGTGGCGACAACCTGGGTCACTTGTTCCTGGCGATTCTCCAAACAAACATAAAACTCAAGTGCTCTTTTCTTTCTTTTCACACTCGTGTCCAATGAGGTCAAGGGTCGCTGCAGCCTATTTTTGCAACATTCACAGCCTGGACAATGGGCGATTAGTCACACGGCACTGAGTACGTTTTCTCCTTTGCCACCAGTTTGTTTGACTTTTTTTTTTTTTTTTTTTTTTAGTACAACCCTCCATTTACCCTTTTTTTCCAACTTGGATTCAGAGAGAGATTTTTCAGCAGACATCATTTAATATAAACTGTTATATATTGGCAAAAAGCAAAACAAACGAGACACACAACCAATCACTCATTTATTCACTATATCTGCAAATTTAAATTTAATTTCCCCGTCTTTTAAATCAATGCCGTGGTTAATAATGTATTCATCTCATTATGTCTTAACTGCCTGATAAATATTAGAGTCAACATTTAATCAAGACGTACATGGCATAAAAACAAAATAACACATGCACCTAAGATAACAAAGTGCATCTAAAAGATAAGGAGTAAAACAGTATTTACAGTAATTTTGTGATTGTCTGCATTCCATTTGGGCAAAGACATTTATCATAACTATTGGCAAAATTCCGACCATTAATCTGTATTTTGAACGTCATGAATGCATTTGTTTAGTTGCAGTTACAGCAGTGAGGTGAACAGTAATGAGAGGTGCTGTGTGTGGTTCAGCGATGTCTCTGGTTTACCTGCTCGGCGCCGCTGCGTTCGCTCGACTGTGAAGCTGCCTCCATATTTCACCACCGGCTTCAGGGTTAGACACCACTGTTGTCAATATTCTGTACATCACTGGTGCATGGATGACTGTACACCACCACTATGTAAGGGTTTGACTTCCTGCTCTTTAGTTGTGTGAAATCTGAAGACTCTGCCAGTAACTAAGGCGGGGAACTCTAGACGTGAAGTAAAAATAGGGCTGTGCAATTCACCAAACATTAATTGAATCAAGGTCCAATTGTTTCAACTAGGTAGTAATAACAAGCGAATCCAGTTTTTTTTGCCATATTACCAGCGCTAAGACAGTTGCTTATACAGGACCAACCTTACTCTGTGTTTACAGAGTCAATCTCATGTTCATTAACATGCACAGCTCCTACCAAATAAATAATGTTTCCTTAAGGAGACATAGAATATACAGCTCCATGGCAAGATTGTAATGAGGTGTGAACATTTTTTTTAGAATTTCCTTTGGAATGGGTCGAAGTGGTGGCAGAATTAACGATAATGTGGTGGAATAAGATGAATAGCGTTTTTGTAAAGTCACTTGCAAACATTGAGTGTCAAGTTGCGTTTTTTTTGGGCTTGCTCCTGAGAGGCACTTTTATATTCGACTTTTTCAGCTCTGTTCACATTAATAATAATTTCAATACTGACTGAAATACAGGCTGTATACATGTTTTAAAGGCATTATTTATGTAAGCCATTTCAACATTGCGAGCAATGGCTTGGCTTAGATTCAAGTGTTGGTGCAACACATATTTTCACACCTGTAAAAATTACAAATGAATTTATTTTGTTTGGCCTTGGCTTTATCTTGTTGAGAATTGTAGACAGGCTAGAGCTGGTTGAAAGCTTGTTCTATGTTAAGGCTTCACCAAATAAAAAGATTATCAAAGTATTATTAAGACATTATATTCACCTGGAATGATTTGCTATTTCCTTTCCACTGGGTCAAACATGGAAGCCCAAGACTTGGTCAAGAGAGCTTGGTCAAAATCCTTTCAGTTTTCCTTCTGAATGAAAGTCATGTTTTGGAGGTTGGCGTTGTGGCTGTGTCGTTTGCTCGCTGCTTTGGGGAAACATTTCTGGTGCTCATATTTGGATCTACCGCTGCTGCAGTGACAGCCGCGCGTTTTATATGAGGGCTGTGAAGTCGAGCTTTGTAGAAGAAACGCGTTATTAAAGACGTTAGAGCATCAAACTGCACTGCCGACAGCTCCCCTCACGTTCATACATTCATAATACAAAAAACACATTATGACTAAGAAGTAAAAATCCTTTTTCGAGATTGGACTGTTGTTGGTAATTGCTCATGGCGGAATGTGTCATGGACCATGGACCTCCAGTGCAGTGCAGTAATAAGAGTGTTAGAGAAATGGTAGCATTTCTTCAATGTCTCTACACTCCCTGATTAAATAAATAAGCAATAAGTCTGCATGAATGTGGTGACGGACTATTGTTGTTGTTGGAAAAGCCCTTGGCACAAATTGTTTGGCATTTTCTGTCAGTTAGCCCTGGGGCAAGTTAATTTACACTTAATTTACCACCACAAAGTGTGCAAACAGGGCTGCAACTAACAATTATTTTTGTAGTTAATTAGTCAGCAATTATTACAGTTATTTCTTTTGTACATAGAGACTTTTATCTACAAATTTTAACCAGTTAAGGATAAAAAAAAAAAGCAAATTTAAGGCTTCTAGATAGATTTTCTTCAATTAAAGTGCATTATTTTTCAGTTTTGTATAATTTTGATTTAATAATGTTGCCATCTTAGTTATAAAACGTCTTTTATCATGAGTTTAGAGTCTGTATAGTCCATATAAATAGTCCAGATAAATGGTCAACAATTATTTTCATAGTAGTTACATTTAATCCAGTTAATAGTGGCAGCCCCATGTGTAAATGATCTTTGGACATCTTGTAAATTGCCATACGTAACCAAGGCATTTACTTATTACTGAGATTACCGTTTTGGATGGCATGAGCTGGGCTAAATGACTAAAGATGAAAGAGTATGGTGCGTTAAAAGAAGCATATTGTCTGGTTCTTTTTGATGCATGGACCAAAACATCTGATTGTGTAACATAGAAATAAGATTTAAAAATTCATCATTGCTGCCGTTCGGGATAAAATACATCTGCAAGGCATTAGACTTCCTGCCAGAAAATGATGTCTGCTTATAAAACCTGCGATTTGTTGACTTATGAGGTACGTGTGAAATAGTGTCCCTGGCTTTATAAGGATCTTGTGGATTTAGCAGTCTATTTTTCGGCAGACAAATCCTTTATGTACAAGGTTAACAAAGCGTTAGAAAATACCACCTTCTCTTCTTTAGTGTCTGCTCTTTCTTGGCTCATTCATTTGTACACACTGTTACTTAATATTGATTCACGCGCTGCTGCCAAGTCAATTCTTTGGCTTTTGCAGAGTGGAAATAAAGTGGCTGCAAAAGGACAGAAAGATTGGATCGGCCCATTGAATGTGCTATTTGAGTTTTGATGGAAGAGTTTTAATAAGGAGGGAGTTTGACATTAGCGCTGCTGTGCGAGTGCTAAAGTTTCGATACAAACATTTCCCCCAAAAAATCTTGGTAAGAAACTGATTTTGATACAACAATTATAATCAAAACACTGATTATAATTGCATCATCGTCATGACCAAAATAGCCAATTAGAATGGCTATTTTGGTCATGACGATGATGAATGGTTTTGAGGGGTAATGGAGAGATGTATCGCAATTATTGTTTTGAAGATATACAAAGTCATTTTCAATCTGCGGACCTGGTCTGAGAACCTCCTGATAATAGCCTGTCCCATTAACTGCTCAATCTGTTCCTACTCTCACCTTTTGGTTATGAGCTTCAGGTAATGACTCACGGTGATACAAGCGATCAAAATGAGTTTCCTCCGCAGGGTGGCTCCCTTAGAGATAGGAGGAGGAGCTCAGTCACGCGGGAGGAGCTCGGTGTAGAGCCACTGCTCCTCCACATGGAGAGGAGCCAGAAGTGGTTCGGGCATCTGGTGTTCCGGGCATGTCCCACCAGGAAGAGGCCCCGGGGAAGACCCAGGACACACTGGAGGGATCTGGACACTACAATTTTGACACAATATTTATAGGCAATCGAATGGCTATTTTGTTCATGATGACACTAACTGATAGATGAAAATGAAATGATTTGAACAGTAACAGTGTGGACTTTAAAAATGTACTCGAGCACTTCAGGTGATTTTTTTTGTCTTTTCAGAGGGACACAACATCGGCAAACGAAACAGAAAATAAATAGACAATAGATTTTTTTTATTCTGATACAATTTGCAGACATTATTTGTGAAAACCTCAAGTCTGTTCAGGATAATAAAGTCTTGTTTCATTGTAAACACTACTTGTGACTAGGCTGCTCATACTCTCTGTTATCGGGCTCATCTGCCGCTTCAGCGTGTGGACGGGGGATTAAGGGGTTTCTCTGCTCCCTCTGACTCCAGCTGATTGTTTGACCATAACCTTCTTTATATCCCCAGACAATGTATTACCACCAACAGCCTTCACTAGAGCTCAGCATGAGCATGATGTTCTTGCTGCAATTTTATACGTTTATCCAGGTTTGGGGCTAGCACAAGTAGTCATTTTACTACTTGCTTTTTTGTATTGCTTGATATGTCAGTTTATTGGTTTTATCATGTTGTTTTTAGTGCATTGATCCTTATTTCAACTCTATACTGAAATGTATGTTAACTCTATTTGAATACATGGTACTTCAGATGTCATGATACCAATTTTACGTGTTCAGATTACCAACACCACCGCAAAAACAACTGTGAAATCCACGTTGATTCACATTGTCTAATAGATTTTCATTCCTCTAGTATGCCACTGGATAGAATAGTAGAGACAGAAACGACTTTTAGCTTTTGGATCATATATTTAACTTCATTACGTATTTTTTGCTTCTACCAAGTCTCATAATTATTATTTTGAGTTCTTTATGATTATATTGTGACCTGAATGATTACGATTATTGATTAACTGAACGTCTTGACATCCCTAATGGTCCACATTGTACATATTTCACTTTCATTGCTTGTCGTTGAACACTTCAGATGGATGTATCTCGGTGCTTCCAGACTGTAAAATAGCGAGACTAGTTGTTCAATAATACATTATTTTTGTTTACACTGTACTGTCTTATTCAGTATTTAGAGCTCATTGCACATTGTTTTCCATTGTTTTCCCTGTTTTCTTGTAGCAGTCAGACCTTTACACTGTGTCTCAATCGAAATCGCAATTTTAATAGTCATCATTAGATTGCAAATATAAGGTTTTATTGAAAAAATTGTTAACCCCATTGTTTAGACTTCTACAAACCAGGAAAATAGGGATGTCACAATATCAAATTTTAGTGTCGCAATTTAGCAATTATTCACGAGAACTTGACAAACCATGGTGACATCTATACATTTCTTTACTTTCCATTGTCTAACATGTTATTATTCCTCAAATTTGTGACCAGCTTTACGAAATCACACTTTCTGAATGACAAAATAAAGTAAATGTGACAAAAACAGACTGTAAAATAAATTAAAAAGACCTAATTTTGCTTATAAAATAGTCCTGATTCTTACTTTTTGTTGCTTACGATTATATTGTGACCTGAATTATCACAATTATCGAAGACTCTGGACATCCTTTTGAAAACAGAAATTGCAAGACAAAACGTGGACTTGATTTGACATAAAAAATGGTGCCGCCTTAACTGAAGCATAACATGCAGTCGACGGGGGTCCGCGCAACTTCTCTGCCAGTTTGACATACCGGCCAAATAACAACACGTAATCGGGGGGCGTATCTGTGTATCGGCTTGTTTGTGCACGAGCTTCACCTCTCGCCTCTTCTCTTCTCCATAACAGACGAAAGGTGCACTGCAAATCTTGGCCAAGGTGAGCGCACCAGCCGCAAATCAAAAGCACAAATTAGTTTATTTTCCCCCCGTTTCCCCTGCTGCTACGGGGGCTTTCACACTCCCCCTCCCCCTTTAGCCTCATAATCACCCCTTTCCCCCCCTAACCCCATCCTCCGATTATACTGTACCCGCACAGAGCAAACAGTCTGCCATAAAGAAAGGGAAATGATATTATTTTGAATGTTGACAGTTCTTCTGATTATGCTTTGTTCGTAGTATATCTTTGGAGACGTGGAGGAAAAATCTACTTCTCAGCAAAGATGTAATCGCAGCATCTTTTCACTCCCTTTGGCTTTGCTAAGATCAGGGAAAAAAACTATTAACAGATGGTGTGGTGCAAGACTGCGTGATGCCACAATGTGTTATGTTAAAACCTGGCCCTGGCTTAAACCAGTTTTAATTATCTTAGTATAGACCTTGTTTATTATTTGTTTTTTAATTACCAGTAGTCCAATTAGTAGAAAAAGTTCAGATCTAACTGTATTCCTCGCACAGTGGAGATAAATGACTAGTTACAGACACACTTACACGAGGCACGAGGGAAATTACTTGAAAGTAGCTTTTTAAAATAAAGAATAAAGAGCAATAGCACCTCTTAATACACACAATAAAACACAAGATACCAGAACATGTGAATGCAATCAAATAAAGATAAACAGATCAAATAAATAAGCTATATGAAATCATTTTGTAACAAAAAGCAAAAAAAACGACAAAAACATGGAATAAAAATATAAATTAATACAAAAATTAAATAAATTAACAAATTAAATAAATGAAAGAGTGTTCCTCGTGATTCATTAGTCATCTGGACGTCAACAAGTTAATCACAACGAACCGATTATAGACATATTTGAATATTAAGCTCTCCAAAACATGCATTGAGCTGAGAGAAGAGATTTAATGACTCAGACAGAGCAGGAATCACACAAATATGACACCAGAAATGTGTAACTTTTATGTTTTAGATGAAAACACCCTTTTGTCTATAAAGATTCTCCTCCAGGATGTTCTCAAACAGCTTCACTTCTGCTTTATCCGGGTAAAACTCTCATATTCACTGGCCTATCTCATTCTAAACAACAAATCGATCACCAAAATAATCGTTAGTTGCAGGCCTATCGCTAAATGAATGCTAAAATCTAAACGTTGGCCCAGCTACCACTGTTATCATTCGAACAGTATTTAACATCGCTATAGCGCACCACCTGTATTCTTCTACTCTTGATGGATTTGTGTGTGTGCTGACATGTTGTTGACGTGTCTGACTCGTGTAATCTCTCCCGCGACATGTGGGGTAATCTGGTTAATCCCGGAGCCGTAGCCCTCTCGGTGTTTCAGACCCTGCTCCAGTCTCTGCCCTGAGCCTGCGCGGAGCTGGCAGCTTGATAAAGTGCAATTATTGTGTCTGTGTCTAGCAGCTGTCCTGAGGGAGACTCTGGTTCAACACTACACTCTTTACTGCGAAGGTTTGCAGCTCTCAAGACCGCTCATTCTTTACTCATGTTAAATGTAATGTTTGTGGGAAATGTACTCGACAAATACTATTGTGATAATATTCAAATTCCGATACTAAGATACTTTTTTTTACCATGACAAAAGAACTAATTACACTTTTAATAAAGAAAAGTTGCATTGACCCATGGGTTTCAGCTTCCTGTTAAATGCAGCATTTCGAAGACTTTTTCCCATTCAAACGCTATGTTTTGTTTTATACTGTTAGTCACTATGGCAACAATCCTAATTTCTCATCATTCTGAAACCAATACCATTCTATTTTTAACAGATATAATAATAACATTCCAAATAAACCTCTTTTTGTACCGTAGCGAGAATTATTACCATTCTCTATTGAAAAAGAACAAGTCTATTTGCATTGACGGTACATTCTTAAATGAGTTTCTAGTTTATGTGCAGTCTTTTTGGATCGATTTGGATCTGTGCTTCAATTGTACGGACAAATTGACAAATATATAAATGAAGCATACGCGACAAAATATGAAAAACTTTCCAAATATTACAAGTTACATCTAAAAACCTTTTTATGAAACCAAACCAGTAATCGGTGTCGTGCGTAATTGGATGTGCTGACTAAACCTGCAGCTGTCCATAACGACGCCTCACCCGCCTGGTCTGTGTGATTGGTGGCGGTAGGAGAGTCAGTTGGTGCCGATCAGCAGCCACGTTTCTGTCCGTCTGCCGTGGGACATTTGTGGCCGTGCAGGTGTAGTTTGTAACAGGAGCGAATTAACGTATGCATCAAAACGTGTCGCAAATATCAGTCCTGAGAAAAAGAAAAGTAGTTTCATCACCAGCAGCTCTCATATTCCTGTTCTGTTACTCATCTTAATGCCCTGAGTGAAAACAATCATATCATTTTAGTGTTTTCCGAAGGCCAAATTTCTCTGGCTTCTTAAATGTCTCTCTAGAACAACTTTATTTCCTGTGCCACTGCAGATTAACATAATTTTCTCATTTGGCTGCCTTCATCAGTGTGTGCAGTGGAGACTCCTTTTGGACAAAAAAAATAAGAAGCTGAAGACATGGGGCAGTTTGCTTGTATAATTGGGAGTAACTATTGGAATTTAATTGGGCCGTTATGTATATACTGTAGTGGCATTATTCAGTTTGAATGCAAGTTACTGTTGGCAACAATTCATTTGATCCATGACATCGTTTTAAGATGACATGGATCGAGTTGATTACTGAGATTTGGATAGAGTTGATTTAGTTTTATGCACATTGCGGAATTCACTGTATTTTTCTATTGGACGGAGCGTAGTTAAGAGTTACAGTCATTTACAGCTATTACTACCCTTCTTCTTGTTCTTCTTGTTCTTCTTGTTCTTCTTGTTCTTCTTGTTCTTCTTCTTGTTCTTCTTCTTGTTTTTATTGTTATTTTGGCACAACCCTTGCAAAAGCACACTCTCAGTTAAAAAAAAAAGGAAAAAAAAAAGAGTTTTTCAGTGTCACTTGTCGCTCATATAACGTCGCTCATATAGCGTGAAGTTGACGCCAGCTCTGTCACATGACTGGGATCACATGACCTGCAGCTCAGGACACGTTCAGTCCTTTACAGCAGTTGCTTGGATGCAGCCTTAGGTGTCACTTAATTATTCACATTGTATACCAGTATGGCCTTGGATTTGTAGATGTGTACTGCTACTGGCCCAGGTATTTTACACAGCTTTTATAATAGTAACTTCATTATCAAGAGATAGAATGTCACTAATTACTTTTTCGTTAAGAACGTTCAAGGATTTCACAGTTTGCAAAAGTTAAATTGTGTCGCTTCTTCCCCCAAATACATGCAACAGTAGAGTTTGATATTGTGACACCTACACCCAACTGTGAAACGCAAAGTTTTCTCTCCATTGTTACTACTTCTGTGGTTCAGGGGTAAATGCTTAAAGGCGACTTATGATGCAAAATTTAAGTTTTTAACCATATTATAATTGTTTTCTCTTCTCGTTAAACCAAATCGCTTCGACAGTTTCACTGCTCCCCACTGATACACGCCCACTGCGCTTTACTTACTTAGTTCTGCAATTTTATTTTCATGTAGAATTCTACAGCGTTTGCCATTTTGGCTTAAATGAAAAAAAAAGAAAAATCAGCTGTTTGCTATCGTGAACTGGGCCGGCAGAAACCAGCACCTAATTATAGTTATTCATTGTCTCCTTGTGGTGAAGTGGGTGTTTTTTTTGTTTTTTTGTTTTTAAGTACATCTGACTATCGCTGATCTTTCAAGACACATGCAGCACTTTGTAGACATTTCGAGTTAAAAATGACAAAGATACACACCGATGACCGCCATAAAACACATCCTGTTCAGATTGGATGCGCCGTTGCTCAGTGTTTGTCGTTTCTTAGCTGTAGTCCATTTAATCTCACACCGCCGCAGGCACGTGTATTTGATTACATTACTTTGCCCGGCAATTAATAATGAACTAGCCATTATTGATCTTTAACTCAATAACCACTCAATAATCGGATGCGCAGCGACTGGTAAACGGACCTGAGGTTCAAACACCCTTTTGATTGTCGTAGTTGAAAGTCTGGTCATGGTGATTTCATAAGCCCATGCAATAGTCAAACAACCTTGGTACTACTACTCAAAACAATTTCACAAAGTGCTTCATTTTCATACAACCCATTCATAAAAATAGTAATAAAATATAACATTACATCAAAATGGACAATATAAAAACAGTTAACGGTATTACTGTTGAAAATAACTATAGCGTCCCATCTTAATTTCACAAATAATTACTTAAACTAAAATGCTTGTTGTTTAAGTGCCAAGAACAATATGAAATGTTTGCCCATAAAGAGGCTTCTAGTATTTACAGTTATAGTTTCTCACTTATGCTGTTTTAAAAAGCTGGATAGCAGTATGTTTTGCCAATTGTGTCTGCATGTATTTAGCACATAATTAGCATTTTACAAAGAAATAGTCAGTGCGAGTGCAGGGGGAGGCAGAACGACAAGTATATAAGTTCTCAAAGCAGGCTGCAAAGGTTTCAATTGCCTCCTTTTTGCCCCATAGAGGATTGACCCTATCATCGCACCATGAGCCCATTATGCAACGTTAAATGGATCCAGTTAAACCTATTGGGCAGAACTGGCTCACTGTCCCGGGACACTGATCCGGGGTAGCCCAGAGCTGAGCCCTGAGCCACCTCGGCCCATGTCTTCTGCCGGAGCTTAACTCTGTCGTAAAGTTGGGTTGTAAAGTATGCAGACCACAGCAGCTGGCAACATGGACAGAGAAAAACCCAGTAAAAAGAGGATAGGTTTGGTTTGGTCTGAAGGCTCGTTTTAACTCGAGGGCCGCAAGAGGTGAAGCACTCTAATCAATGCTCTTGTAAATATAAAGTATTTAACGTTTCTACAAAATAAAAAAGTCCTATAATGAAAATTACAAAATGTAACCACACACTTGTAGGACTACATTTGAAAATAAAAAATCAGAGGTTTTTAAACATTTAAATCCTAACATATTTTAGTTTCAGGCTCTGTATTGGACAAAATGTATCATGAAAAACTGATTGGCTGATTATCTAGGGTTTGAATAATTTGCAGCCCAATTTTAACACTCAAAGTTTATATTTTTGTCCAATATTAAATGGGGAAATGTACAAACATTTAAAAATTGCCCCTGATTTGAGGCTGTATTGTCCGTGGTCATGGAAACTGACCCTTTTGAAACCAAGCTTGTGCATAAAAAGAAATCACAAATAATTTAAAATTGCCACACTCAAGTTCAATTTCGATGTTAGAGGTTGAAATCTGCTGCCTCAAGTGCTCATGCGGTTAAGATTTGTCTGTTATAATGACTTGAGCTGTAATGCATGAAACCCATTTATTACAAAGTAAGACTAATGGAGGTGTAAGAAACGGGCCGCCACAACTTATTCTAACCTCTCCTCATTTTACTTTGGCTCTTTGCTAAAATTGGACAAAACGAAACCAAGACTGTGTTTACAGAGCCTTGATTTGACCAGAAGCGGTGCAACTTTTGACAAAATGTACTGTACATTGTGATTGGTGATGGTGGTGAAAAAGTCAGAATAATTCCGTCTTTCCATCTATTTTTTTAATTAAATTGAGCTGTGCAATAAAGCACATTTCAATCAAGATTCAGTCCTGAAGCTTAGGCAGCACAATATTGGAAATGATTGCAATATACGTTAAAGTACTGCAATATCAATCTTATTGCGCTATTTGAATATACATTTTGATACATTGGGTTAGGGTTATGTTCATGACTTAATGTAATTACTCAAACTCTGTCAAAATAAAAACTTAACAGAGACAAAACCGACTAAATCAAGGCTAATTTAGACTGAATAAGGAAAATCATGCATAAAATAACACTTTTCCTTTTAAAAATAGTACATTTCTGTCAAATGGAGAAGCTTGGTGTTGTTGTAATATATTTAGTTTGATGCAATATCGATTATTGCGTCAGGTAATATTGCTGGATCGATACTTTTGCGATATATTGTGCCACAATTTTGAAGTTATTAATTGCATATTATGGTGAAAAGCATACAATTTACCTTTTAAACCTTTGATATCACTGATGGCTGATAATCTCATAGTTGTTCAATAAAAGGAGAGAATGACCGTGAGTTTCCTCTTCATTTTTCATGGCTGGTACTTTATTTCTCTCTTGTTTTCAGTCCATGCTCCTGTTTGCTTTCCAGGAAAAGATTTTCTTAAATAACCGGTTTCGGAGCACTTAATGAAGGCTTGCTGTCACTTTCTCTGTTTGACAGTTAAAAATCTGTTTTGAAAGTTACGACACGGGCTATTTTCTAACTCTAATGATCTTGGCGCTCATTTAAAGCAGATTCTGGTGTGCTGAATTCTGATATGCTTGACTAACGATGTGCAAATATTTAGTTTCACAATGTAAATGTTTAGATTTCAGAGGTTTGGCGACGTTGTTCCATTGTTACTAAAAATAATAGATGCAACATTTGCGCACTGAAATGATCAGAATGAGTTTGGTGAAGGAGAATGGACTTAAATAACACAGAGGAGCAGTTCTGGATCCACCCAGGCATGGATACGTTCAGCATACGAGGGAACGCCCACCGATGGACCTCTGTGGGCGAAGCATTGTATTCATTTCAATGTAGAAGAGCTGCCCTATCACGCACTGTTCAACAATTACAAGAGTAAATGCAGACTTTTGGAGTAATTTTGTGGCAAATAATATGAATACAATTTTATACAGCAAATAAAATAAAGACAAAGAAGAATACAACCGGGCCGCTGGATCACTTTATTGAATACTCAACCATGCTAACGGCAGCGGATGGGCTTAATGCTCCGTGATGCTAGCGCCGCCTGCTGTATTTCAACACCTACAGAACAATCAGTTTACTTTTGCAGGTTAATGACATGTCAACATCTGTTAAGACGTAACTGTGACGTGACTTGACTTTCTTGTGCTTAAATTACACATAATTAGTCAGGCAATTTCTTTGAAAGAGGGGAAAAAGTTGCGTTTCCCATTGTGGAAAAAGCGTTTCACCCCAAAATGACACGTTGCCATCTTTTGACTTCCAAGTGCTAATGACTCGATGTTGATTAGTCTTTGAACTGCGATCGTAACGAGAAGGACTTAACACTCTTAAAAATGTGCGATTTGGCTGTCAACATGAAGTCTGTTTTTCCTGTCACTTGGTTAATATTTTAGTCAGAAAATGTTGAATTTATTTGCGTTAAATCTCATGTACATTTTTAGCCTTGATCGCTACATAAGAGTTGCTCAGTGCTGGCCTCCACCACTGTCTCTGGAGATAATGACCAATTATAGCAGACAGTGCAGGTTACAGTAGTGAAGAATTGGCCAGCAGGGACCAAGGAAGCGGTAGGCAAAGTGTGTGCGCTTGTGTGTGCGATTCGGAAAGGTATTTGTGCTTAACAAGAGCCTGAAATAAACCCAGCAGCTTCTGTGACTGCAGCAATGTATGTTCTTTATCATAGTAAACAAAAAGTTATTTTATTTGGTTTAAAGTTAAAGTCAAATGGAAAATTCATGCAAAAAAGTAAAAAAAAAGAAATAAAAAAAAAATTGGTTGTTTGATATTGTGGCTTTATTTTAATTTATTTATTGCTACATTTGAATATTGTCAATACGTAAAAAAAGACACAAAAAAGAAAAAGAAAACTTAATTTACTAATAATTTCTGCAATGAAAAGTTCCAAAACAATGTAAAGTTTACCAAAAAAATCATAAATTGTGTTTCCAAACTGATTTTTTTATACGTTTTATGTACAACACTGAAAACTAGAGGCTTAAGGTGAACTGTAAAATTTGGGTAAATTAAATACCTTAGCATTGTTTGTTTCCTACTTTTGTGTTGGAGCTAGTAATAATAGTTATAAGCACTTCTAATGCTGCCCTGTGCGGCATTGCATTGAAAGATGTCAGATGAAAGTGCTTAAACGGTGAACACTGCATTCAAAGAGCTCTCACCTGGACTGGCCTAGCTTTTAGCACACTATGCCCCTTTTTTACATCGTTTTAATTGATTGCCAACTCCTTCTTGGGTGTCATAACTTATCCTTTCATGCTAAAGAAGTACAACAATTGAGTCTGGACAGTAGCCAGACAACGGGGCGAACACTGACAGTTCCGTTCACATCCCATTTGTCCATTGAAGCAATTTTGGATGTCTCGAGTTCACAAAAGCCGATGAAGAACTTGGCCCCGTGTTTTCTGACAATAAAAGCGAAGCAAACCATTTTATTAACAGTTATTAATAAAAAATAACCTTGCATCTTGGTCCTGTGACTTAGTGGATATTTTAACATGAGACAACAGTTGAGAATGGACACATTTTATTGATCTCATGTTGGCGAAATTAACTTGCTAATTTCATTATTATGTGATATAATTATCGGCTATAGGACAGGATTAATGTATTGGTTCTGGGCACTACTGTATATCGTAAATTTCACCAATGTAAGATAAAATGAATGGCTTGGTGGCGATGTACTTTATGAGAGTACTAAAAGGTTTGCATCTCCCGAGTAACGTTTCAAACTTTTTACAAAGGAATAGAAATAATAATTTCCAATACAAACTATAAACCAAAGTATATTATTATTACGTCTTCTCTTCTTCTTACCATTTACATAACCTGCATATTCAAAAGTTTTTTGACATTGCCCTCGCATCACTGCTTCTTGGGCTTCAAGAATATAGTTTTAGATTATGTTTTTTTTGTTCTAAACACAAGCGGCATAAAGGTCTTACAATAGAAAGTAAGTAGTTGGATTCAGATGGAAGTTGCAGCTGTTATAATATTGTTGAATACAGTAAGAGTGTTTGTGAGTGTGATGTGATGCCTCAATGTTACCATGGTTGCAGCTCTTTATGTTTTGTCCAAAACCTGAACAGATCTATGGTGTTTTTTAGATTCGCATCACCAGGTGTCACTCGGATTAGATCGGTCACTAATTGTCCTGATAAAACATGTTTATTGGTTTAGTGGCAGCTCAAGACTGTTGACATAAAGGACATTTTACTGTCAAAGGTTTTTTCTTCTTATAATAGAGTATAGAGCATTTTCTTTCCATAGGCGATTTGATTTATATGCATTTCATGGGAATTAAAGAAAACATATAGGGTATCTTGATAACAATATTTCCCACATTATTTTCCCAATGCATCCAAAATTTCCTCAAATGTGCCTGTAAATGTCTTGAGGTTTGCACAATTTTTTGGGGGACATTAAACACTCGTTTTGCTGTCATTTTTAATAGTTTTAATTATAGACAATACCCTTAATATTCTCATTTCTCCAGAATAACATTTGCGATATCTAAAAAAAAAAAAATAGTTTTAATTATAGACAATACCCTTAATATTCTCATTTCTCCAGAATAACATTTGCGATATCTAAAAAAAAAAAAAAAGGGGACTATAATTCCACCTTCTTGCCATAGTATTCATTCATTTTGTTTCATTCTGATGGTGAATGTCTTTATATTTTTGACATGCTCCTCATCGGCTCTCAGACTTGTTTTGGTCCAGCTCAAATTAACCTAGAGGTCAAGCCTAATGGGGCTGTAACGTAATGCAGCTTCTTTATCTTGTCAACCCTGTGTCTAAGCAGCGGGCGAGAGATCAAGAGGACAAGCCAAGCTAAAAATGATAAATGATTCATATTTTTGCCATCATTGAGAAACCCTCATTTCTATATGCAAAAAAAAAAAAACATTGCAAAAGAAAATGGATGGGCAAATGTTACATCACTGCTTTAAATATCTGTCTGAAGGGTGAGTTAGCTCCTCCTCCCTTCAGACAGATATAAAGCACTGATTTACCAGAACTCCGTCAGAACTGAAGAAGCAACTTGGATGAGTGGCGAAACGTATTCTCTCTTAAAAACCTTTTGTCCGGCTGATGGATTAGATTCTGTTTGCGATGGAGCCTACCAGCACAGAGATGTAACTGAAACAGAATAAAACCAGATGACAGGCCTCCATCTTAACTATCAGTTTCACTTAATCTCAGAAAACATGTCAAGTCATTTCAATGCAGCGCTGATTGGATCTTTGTCCGTGTCCTCCTCCCTCCTCGTCCGCCTCCCGCGCCTGCCCCCTCGGCCAATCAAACGCGGCCCCCACTGCTGGGCTTATGACCCGCCGCCGTTACCATGACGACGCCGGCCTGCCTCCCCGAGCTCCCGTCATGCATGTTAAGTGGCTCCAGGATGTTCCCGCGCTGTCTCTCCCTCTCTCTCACTCTTTACTCTCTCTCTCACTCCTTCCTCTGTTTCTTTCACTTTCTCTCACTCACCCTTCTCTGTCCCCCTCTTTTATTTTCTCACTACTTTTTTTCTCTTTCTTTCTCTATCTTTCTACTGTTTTCCCTTTTCTTTCTCTCTCCCAATTCTTTCCTTCTCCCCTTTTCCCTTTTCTTTCTCTCCCTCTCTCTCACACATTCATTCATAAATGGGAGGTAGTAGTAGTTTGTCATCTTCGTAAGAGAAAATATGCTTATGATTTATTGTCAAGTCACTTTTAGTTCAGTGCATTTATAAGCAATTTCCTTTATTATTTATAGTATTTTTATATAAATATATTGTGTTTGCTTGTTCCATTTTCTAAGGGCGTACTAATTTTCCTCCATCCCCCATTCATAAAAGTGCACACACATGGCTGTTAGTGTGAACTGGATAGGTCCTGTCCTATTTGATCCTGTGTAAAGTCTCTCTGACACTGGTGGTGACTTGAAGTATTACAACAACAAACCAGTTTGCGTTACATGTGCTTATTTCGAAATGCGTTTTGAGAAACTAAAAAGAAAATGTCTTTGTTTCATTCGGGCAAGTTATTCCAACAAGATGTGCTCAAATGACTGCAAAGTATTTATTACTTTATTTACAATTCATCACAACTTAGTTTACTACTGTTTTCATTTGTCTGTTACAAATTCTCTTGAATTTTTGAACAAATATGTGTTAACCTTCACATAGGAGGCGAGCCATAGCACAGCTTCAGCCTCTGATATCACTTTGAAGTTACTCTTCTCTTGCAATATCATTATTATTGATCTGTTTTACAGTTATACATTTTGTACATAACCCAACGGTTCATTATCATCTCTCAGTATAGCTGCCTCCCCATTTCTTCATTTAGAATATCAAAGTAGAGCTTGCTAACAAAATGCTCCAGCTAAAGTGCCCACAATTTTTGGAAAATAAATAATGCTCCTTTTTCCAACCTTTTAATTTAAAATATGCAACATGTAACTTTTCTGGTGGAGTGTATAAGAATGCATGTTTTTATTTTGCACTACAAACACCTGTCATAACAAACAAGTAACAACATCTCCATGGTGACTAGCAGTAGCAGACTCTCCACCAGAAAAAGTGACATAGTGCACCTTCATTTGCTAACATACAATGATATAAAATGGGAACTATTTTTATGATTTCTTTTGGACGTTTGGAGTTAAAAGTAGAGAGTGACAAGGGAACTCTTTAAAAAGTGAGAAAGCTTTCCGTCTGGAGACTTCTTTCACAAATTTGTGTACATAGAAATGCCTATTTTTATTTTTATTGTATAGTAATTTTAAATTGTTTCCTATGCATGCTTTTTTGATTGAATATATGTTGTTTTATTATTACTCAGTGTTTTATGTTGCACCTTAAGGCCGAGACAAGTTCCTACGTTTTTGAATTCTGTTCATTGACAATGGCAATAAACTCTTTCTCTTTCTGAAATTATTCATGTCCTTCTGTTGGCGCTGCTGCTGTGGGCACGACAGACAAACCTTTTTATTTATAACGCAAAGCCAAGTGTGTCCAACGTGATACACAATATAGTAATTTGATAAAGAGGAAAGAATGTGTTTGCTAAGTTATAGTTAAATATACAGTAAAGGGTTGAAAGATTTACAAGTTTATGGTGAGATAAAATACACAACATTAAATCAAGTTTATCTTCTGTTTAGGATTCCCATAATATATGTTTTTTGTGTCAATAGACATTACTTTTTAACAATTGTTCAAATTATTGAACAAAGTTATTTACATTTAATGTGTATCATTTTGTTTACAAATATCATACAATATATTGAGACATAATGATTAATAAAATTAATTAATCTGAACATACCTTCTTCATTTGATTGTAAATGTTGCGTTTGTAATGGCATTCTTGTCACTGAGTAGATTTACTTGTCCGTTAAAAATGTGATAATATTCAAATAACCCCAACATTTTATCTGATGTTTTGTGTGTTTTTAAACTTTCCTGCACAAAAGAAATGATCAAAAACACCTGGTGACATGTGTCAGTTAATCAATCGATAACGTTTGTATTGGAAAAACAAAGTTCAGTTATTATTTATGTTTTTGCCACATTAGTTTGCAGTATAGTATAGTATTTCAGATAATTATCCGATCTTTGGCGTGCATTTAAACATAGCCACAGATTTGCCTCAGAAAATGCCTCTCATTCTCAGACACAACAGCACCAGACACAGCACTGGCGCCTTCTGCTACTACTACTACTACTACTACTACTACTACTACTACTACCTCCCTTTCCCTTCAATACAAACACTCTGTACAAGTCAGTATTCAAATACACACTCTCTTAGCCTGCCCCCTACTGTTGCCCAATGCTGCTCTCAAACACACATGAATGCAATGGCACACACTACAGGCACAACAAACTCAAACTACTTCCAAAAATGTTACAAAAATATGCAAATACAAGCTTTGCAGTGAACAAAACCGTATTGAATTTCCCAGAGCCCACGTTTTCGTGGTAAAACCTAATTAACCACTTGGAGAAATGGACTGGGTGGAGAACTTTGTGGAGCATGCTGCCCCTTGTGGTGAGGTTGGGTTTTGCATCATCTTTTTGCGTCGTTCATTAGCATATTTAAATGACTTCAAAACTAACAGTGCAATTACAAATATTCTTTGTCCTGTCTTGTGTGATAGCTTGAACTACTTTTACCCCCAAAACCCAAACTTGTGAGGATTGTTACAGCGAGATTACATCATTTCCAGCGTCCAAAATATAGCACAGATTACGTCATAAATTTAAAAGTATTAAAGTTAACCCTTCTGAAAACACATTTTGGATATTTCATGAGCCAAATAACTTTTAGTTTCTTTTGTGAGAATGTCTAAATGTCAAACTTCATCATCATTTAGACCTTCACTGACTCATAATCTAATAAATATATGAACTTTGATTTAAATGTATGTATCAACAAACCTTTGGAAATAGTTTGAAGAACACAACATTGCGTAATCCTCTTCTGTTCTGCACAACCTCAATCATGTTGAAGTTGCAGTTCTCGATCTGTCCAGTTGGTGTCCTCCTTGTTTCACTTTTCCACCCAGTGTTTCACTAAATTAACAATTTGAATAATGTGTTCACCCTGTTAAAGCTTAGAAACAAAGAATAAGCGCTTGTATTTTTGCTTTCACCTTCTTTAGGATCGTTTTTGTGACCTTTGACCTTCACACTTGGGTTAAATCTCAAAGGAGAGTACAAATAATTGGACTTTAATGTTCTACTTTAAATCATGCGTTGGACTTGAGTGTTTACCCTTTGTTGTCCTTCTAGTTTTTAGAGGAAGAAAGTCGCATTTCTATCCATGATTATGTCTACAAATGGCAAATATTATTACATATATCGTTTGGACAAAGGATTTAATTATTATTGTATGTAGTTAGTATTGACTGTGATTCTAGCTCGCCTCGAGTGACGTTTTGCGCTCGGGGCACACACATTGATCTGTTCTTTTTAAATGCTCTTTTAACTGCCTCACATAAACCATTATAGTTGGTAATTGCTGTCATAACTATGAGTCACTGCATTGTTGAACGTAATTGTTATACTCTATTTAATGGCTGTTCTCATGTTCTCCTGCTGAGTTTTTATGTCTTCTTCATAAACATTATTTCAATACTATTACTAAGGCTACGGTTACTGCAGTATTATTAGGGTATTTTTAGATTCGAAAACGAATAAATAAGACTGTTTTTTTCGACAGGCTTTTAATCAGATATATATAAAAAAAAAAGGGAATAAATAAAATGTATCCCTCAAAAATCTGAATTCCTCCAAACAAATGATTAGGTTTTTTAGACAATTTAATTTCTGACACAAAATAATAGTATTTTCATTAATATTTCTAGGTGGTCTTCTACAAGTTTAAATATACATTAAGACTATTCTAAAAGTATTCAGGCAAAGTTCAAAATGGTCCTATTTATGTGATTTATTTTTTAAATTTAATATCGATACTTGCTCAAATAATTTAGCTAGTTTTACTTTTAGTATCGAGTAGTATCATATTTATAATATTTTGACAACTCATACAACACTGAGTAATTCAAAGTGCGGTACAGTAAGAAAAGGTGCATTAAAATCACAATACACATAAATAATCATTTTGAAATTAACTTGAAAAAGAATAGTGTTGTTAACATCCTCAGTTAAAGAGAACTACTAACACGATTACTGCTGCAACTACTTCTGTTACTACTTTTACCATCACTACTACTACCACTCCCCATTACTACGAGGTATTTGTACACAAACGGTCAATATTCCCCGACTGAGCGTGGCTATTTCTGTGTGCTTTGCAGGAGCTGGAGAGAGCTAAGTGCAGTCGCTCCTGGAACTTGCCCGGACACTTCCCTGTCCTTTCCCCCCCCCCCCCGTCGGACACTTCCCTGTCCTTTCCCCCCCCCCCCCGAGCAGTGGACTCCGATCACTGAAGAGGCATTTACAGAGTTCTACCACAGCATCACCGACCGACCGAACAAGATGATCACCTCAGAACTACCAGTGCTACAGTAAGTCTACACTGACCTCAAAAATCTCAACGCCGAGTGTGATAATGAATGTTGTTGAAAATGTCATGTAAAGATGAATTATTCTGTTCTGGAAGTTAAATTATGTTTTGTTTGTTTTTCTCACACACACACACAAAGCTGGATAGGGGCATGACTATTTAACATATAAGTTTATTTTAAATTGAGTTTGGAAGCTTTAAAAACTGAAACACTATAAATATATTTGTTTTTTTTGGGCTGCAACTCATGATTATTCTGGTAAACAATTAATCTGGTAATTATATTGATTGCAAAAGGTTTGTAAATGTGAGATTTTTGCCATATTAGACAGAGATGATGCTATACAGATGTTTTTCCCCTTGTTAGAAATACATTTCACATGTTTCTTGTGTCATTTTGGGGTAATAACTTCTCTTAGTCATAAAACCTATTCTCTCAGCACATAAGTTGACGATTAGTTCAATTACTCAATCGATGCGAAAATATGTCTCCATCACTTGCATTTTCTCTACATCGCCGACTAATATGCACTGTCGCACTCTAAAGTAAACTCTAACAAAATGATTCAGGGTGCGCCACGCCTAAAGGCCATAGTATTTCTCAACTCGTAACAGTAAGATTCAGAACCAGTGGTGATGTTTTTTTTGTTTTTTTGTGTGTGGTTGCAGGGACTCTTCTAACGAGTCGGGAGCCACAGACGCAGTGAGTCTGAGCATGAGCATGAGCGAGATCGAGGACCCGGAGGCCAAAGGCAAAAAGAAGAGGGGACGACCCGGGAAACAAGCGCAGGTGAGGCTAACATTTAAACTTTTAGGTTTAAAGTGTAGTGCGCTTAACATTAAATAGAGGGTAGAATGCATTTTATTTGTAGACAATGAATCTAAATGTTTAAACCACAAAAACCTGCTCAAATCTAGGTAGTTTAATTACAAGTACATTTTTTAAAATCTACTCAAAAAAGTACAATTACTCAAAAACATTTACTCAGTTACAGTAACGTGAGTATTTGTAATTAGATACTTTCCACCCCTGCCAGTATGTGTCTGATTAAACTTCTACCGCTCAGTCTGGAAAAACATTGTACTGAGTCTTTGGGTTTTAAACAAAGTTAGCATCTATAGAACGGTCGCTCAAAGTTGTTTCATTTTAATGCAAAACAATGACTAATGAGTACATTTCCTCGATCAGGCGTCTAATAAAAAGCCAAGGAGATCTCCGACTGATAAGCCCATGAGCGTGGCCAGAGGGCGGGGCAAAGCCAACGGAGTGGCCCAACACAACGGCGACAACACGGACCCCGTCACTCTGTTTGAAGTGGTCAAAGTGGGCAAGAGTGCCATGCAGGTCAGTGCTAAGGAGAGTGGTACATGTGGGGTTAAGGCTGGAGAATGTATATATATATATATATATATATATATATAGTAAAATGATTGTTCTAAACTGTTAGCAAATGAAAAGGGTTTAAAAATTCCACAAAAATGCTGAAATAGTTAATTTTACATAAAAAAAAAAGTCATTTATTTTTTTTTTAAACCTGAAAGCAAAAGACAAAATAAAAAAGTCCAAATAATAAACAAATAAAGTAATCTCTATGTATGGTGTTTCATTTTTTCCCCCTTTAAAAACGATTTGATATATTTGTTGTCTCACCCAAGTAACTTTTTAATCATGATCGTCTACATTTCAATATATATATATATATATATATATATATATATATATATATAGTAAAATGATTGTTCTAAACTGTTAGCAAATGAAAAGGGTTTAAAAAATTCCCACAAAAATGCTGAAATAGTTAATTTTACATTTAAAAAAAAAGTCATTTTTTTTTTTTTAAACCTGAAAGCAAAAGACAAAATAAAAAAGTCCAAATAATAAACAAATAAAGTAATCTCTATGTATGGTGTTTCATTTTTTCCCCTTTAAAAATGATTTGATATATTTGTTGTCTCACCCAAGTAACTTTTTTAATTCATGATCGTCTACATTTTCAATATATATATATATATATATATATATATATATATATATATATATATATATAGATATATATATAGATATATAGATAGATAGATAGATAGATAGATAGATAGATAGATCTTGGTTTAGTCTTTGGCAATTATTTAGTTTTTGGGATTTTCTTGTTTTTTTTTACTTGTAAGCAAACAAATTTACTTTAACATGAAAAAAAGTTTAGTTTTAATTGAATGTATCTTGCTGTTTCAAAACAAAATAATGCAAAATTTAAATGTTTGTGCTTTCTAGTGTGTGGTGGACGACTGGATTGAGTCGTACAAACAGGACAGGGACATGGCTCTTCTCGACCTCATCAACTTCTTCATTCAGTGTTCAGGATGCAAAGGTATGACCCCAAATAATTACTTTTTAATTTCATCTTGGGAAAACGTAGTATCTTAGACGACTATGACAAGTCTGTGTGTCTTTCCAGGCACCGTCCGGATCGAGATGTTCAGGAACATGCAAAACGCCGAGATAATCCGCAAGATGACTGAGGAGTTTGACGAGGTAAAAATACTACACTTTATTAAATGTACTAGTAATGTTACAAATGGATTACGCTTTAAGAGGTATGTCACTGCTGCTCTTTGTTCATAAATGACAGCTGTGATGATTAATTTTCTCTTCTGTATAAATTCAAAGCAGAGGTCTAACGTTTGTGCCACCTCTCTGTCTCCCTCTACAGGACAGTGGAGATTATCCCCTGACGATGCCTGGTCCCATGTGGAAGAAGTTCCGTTACAATTTCTGTGAGTTCATCGCGGTCCTGATTCGTCAGTGTCAGTACAGCATCATCTACGACGAGTACATGATGGACACGGTCATCTCGCTGCTCACCGGACTCTCCGACTCCCAGGTCCGGGCCTTCAGACACACCTCCACGCTCGCAGGTAATGGAAGTCAATCGTTTTAGCATTTCTGAGATTGTCGTTGTTATATTTCTGACATTTTGCTTAGTTTAATGTGAGGGCTCATGATATGTTTTGTTTATTTCTGGTCAAAGTAGACATATTATGCAAAATTGACCATTTCTCTTCTTATTTACCCTCTGGTCCGCCGTCTAACCCTTTGCTTGCCTCTTTCTCAGATTTTATTTAGAGGAAAATATTAAATGAATTTGTGTCTTTTACCAAGTTGTCGTAGCTCAATATTGCGATTTAAAATGTCGAAAATATAGATGAAAGATCCACAAGTGTCATATATAACAGACAAAATGTATTTTTTACTTCATTTATTATAATTTATTTTGTCTGTATATATTTTTGCATATTATTATTATTATTATTATTTGTCTTCTTGTCTAGTTGTGTTATTTGCCCCTCTTTGTCTCTTGTCTTTTTTAATTGTCTCTTATGTTGAATGAGGTAAATTAATTAGTATATATTGCCCCGTTTGTTTGTTTGTTTGTTTTTTGTAGGTCCTTCATTTCTTTTTGTTTGCTTATTTTGGAAGGGCGGTGTATGTTCTGCTGATTATCTGTATCCCTGTCTTATCTAAATGGTACAATCCTAAATCACAAATAAAAACAATTGTATATAAAAAAAAATATATATATATATATGTCTTTAAGTATTGCTTCGTTCATTTCACTGGCTAGTTTAGTTGTTCAAACTTTTTTAGTTGTTATTAAGCCACGTATTCGTTAGGTTTTTGATCTGTTAAGGGACAAAAATGAGAAAATAACAGTATGACCACCTAAAAAAACACAAGCCACTGAATACTCTTACACCTTTTTTATAACAACAAGCCTTAATGTATTACTTTTAGCACTGAAAAATGTGTGTGTTTGTGTTGTCACAGCTATGAAGTTGATGACGGCGTTGGTGAATGTGGCGCTGAACCTGAGCATCCACCAGGACAACACCCAGAGGCAGTACGAGGCCGAGAGGAACAAGATCGCGGGAAAACGAGCCAACGAGAAGCTCGAGCTGCTGCTGCAAAAGAGGAAGGAGGTGAGGACGAAATGAAATCTACGCGCTTATTTGACACACAACAGATACGACATTTTAGTGATACGCACAAACACAGCAACTTTCCTCTTCAGTTATGTTTACGTTATTTCAAATGTCCTGAATTTTCTATTCTCTAAATTGGACTTTAATTGAACTATAACTATATGACTACTTTGGGGTCGAAGCAAAAAAAATGCATTATTATGTTTATTTGATATAATGAATGCAATAAATAATCATATTTTCTTGTTTACCTGTGTCGAGATGTTGCTGCACTCAACCTAAACTTCATCTAAACTCCTGTTTTCTCTTCACAGCTACAAGAAAACCAAGACGAAATTGAAAACATGATGAACTCAATTTTCAAGGGAATCTTCGTGCATCGCTACAGGTACGGACGACTTCAAACATTACACGATACGCTTACCGCAGAGAGCGCTGACTGCCGCACCTGCTCGTCTTTTAACAGGGATGCCATTGCGGAAATACGTGCCATTTGCATTGAGGAAATCGGAGTTTGGATGAAGATGTACAGCGATGCGTTTCTTAATGACAGTTATTTGAAATATGTGGGTTGGACACTACACGATCGGGTCAGTGTGACGGCTTAAAACCTTTTAACTGTTCTCTACTTTTGGGGAGAAAAGGCTTAACTTTGAATATGTTTTTACAGCAAGGAGAGGTGCGTCTCAAGTGCCTGAAAGCTTTGCAAAACCTCTACACAAACAGAGAACTATTTCCTAAACTTGAGCTTTTCACAAACAGGTTCAAGGTAAAAAAAACAAAGCATGCAAAGTCGATGAATGCGACAAGACATTCAGTTTAGTGCAGATCATATGAGAGTTTATTGTTTGAACAGGACCGTATTGTATCGATGACTCTGGATAAGGAGTACGACGTCGCTGTGGAGGCAATCAGACTGGTCACGCTCATCTTACAGTAAGTAATTCAGCATTCTGCATACATTTATATGATGAGAAAGGGTATTTGTCCAAACTAGTGGGAAATGTAGTCAAAAAACTAGTATTTTTAAATAATCCACCAGAAAAATGTGATACAAATCCTATCTGAAGTTGCAGGAGAAGAAATTGTAGCCAAAAATAGCACTCTTCACAATAATTGTAGTGGTGCAAGAAACTAAAAGTATTGGGCCAAGAAACTACTAAAAAAGTATTTGGGGAAACATCTATTCAAATAAGAGTAATTATCTGGAAGTAACATCTGATTTAAATTTGAACTTAATGTAATTGAAAGGACAAAACTTTAAATAATGCAAATATAAAAAGGTATTTTTCAATTATATTCCAGAAAAATGAGAAAAACCAAATCATATCTGAATCAGCAGTGAAAGAAATACTAAAATATGTTTTAATATTTAAGATTTTGTCACTTGTTGACTAAAAGGGGGAAGAGTAACAAAAACCTTGGTTCTGGTAAAAGTTTCTGTTACACGGTCAAATATATTACTCTAGTAGGAGTAAAGTACTATGAACATTGTATGTACAATTTCTTTAAAAAGTTAGTACTACCACTCTCATCTATTGGTCAGTCTCCATCATACTCTGAGTGATTGATTGACAGGCACATTTAACCAATCAGAACACAGTTTGAACAAGGACGAGACTGCTTTATTTACTTAACTCTGATCATCTCCTAAAGGCAATATTAATCTGTTCATGAATCGTTCTGATAGATTTTCTTGTATCACCCACAACTATGAACTAACATGGACATAAAGCTTTTAACGAACTGTAACACTGAATTTCAGGGGCAGTGAAGACGCCTTGTCGAATGAGGACTGTGAAAACGTGTACCACTTGGTTTACTCCGCCCATCGACCTGTGGCTGTCGCTGCTGGAGAGTTCCTGCACAGAAAGTAAGTTCCATATGACCTAATGTTTTAGCATTGCTAGTCTGGTATTAAGTGTCTTTTTTTTATTCTAAATGTATTTGTCTGTGTACCTTGTCCTCAGGTTGTTCAGTCGCCATGATCCTCAGGCGGAAGAGGCTCTGGCCAAACGCAGAGGGAGGAGCAGCCCAAACGGAAACCTCATCCGCATGTTGGTGCTCTTCTTCCTGGAGAGTGAGGTAATCCATACACTTCTAATTATTGTATTAGAGTGTAGTCTGGTGTGTAGTGAGTGTGGGCCGAGACACAATTCAAAGAGACAAGACACAAGACGAATTGTGTACACAAGAAGATAACTTAAATAAAATAAATTGTGCGGTTCTGTTCACAATTTTAAAAGTGATTCTTAACCATAGAACTGTGCTAACTTACATTACTTACAAAAGGCTTGATTTTTATATTACAATAAACAATTATACCCACCAAGGTTATTAGGGATGTCACTATCAAATGTTAGTTTTACAATTATTGTGAGCAGAAACATCACAATTTTATGATTGTCCATAATTATTGACATGATCAAACAATGTAAATATATATTACATTGTCTAATAGATAAACCATCTTCTTGTATGTGATACCTTTATGAAATGAAACATTCTAAATAGTAAAGTTATAGTTTAGATAAAAAGCACTTCAGGTTCACTTTTTTTTTTTGTAAATTGAATTGGAATGACTTATGATTGCTTCTTAAATGTTCACATTGATGATTTTTTTTCGTTTTTGCAACCTAGATTGTGACATAAGTCATTACGATGATCACTTAACCTAATTATCTTGACATCGCTACAGGCAATACACAAACATCTTTCATTTTCTTCTTATTCCTGTCCATCCGTAGCTCCATGAACACGCGGCGTACCTGGTGGACTCGCTGTGGGAAAGTTCCCAGGAGCTGCTCAAAGACTGGGAGTGCATGACTGAGCTTCTGCTGGAGGAGCCTGTTCAGGGAGAGGAAGGTAAAACTCAAGCTCACCTATGCAGTTCAATTCCTTTTTTTATGAATTAACCAACAGAAGGATAGAGTCAAACTGAAACGATCAAAAGCAGATTAAACAATGTTCACATGAATTAAGCAAATGGATAACTGTCCCCGAGCATTCCCTGTTCTTAGACCCTCCTTTTCAGCCCTTTAAACCCTGTGGTACAAAGTAGAGACCACAGTGAAGGAGAGATCCTACTAAAATCTGTACCATTTTACACCATAAAGTGGGACCAAACCTGGAACTAAACCCGGACTTGATCAGGACAAGACCACATTTCTAATTTTATTTTATTTTCGTCAACACCTTATTTTTATGCCTCATTTTACTATAGTTTAATTGTACTATTATTATTCATTGTATAAGATAAGATAAGATAAGATCACCTTTATTTGTCCCACAATGGGGAAATTCCACTGTTGCAACAAAGGTTAGGCACAGAAGTATAATAATAAAAATAAAAACGTATAACTTCGGGGGAAAAAAGAAAACTCTTATAATCTTAAAAAATAATAACACTCTTATTTACAGCTGTCATATGGACAGAATGTATGTTACAACTATAGCCAAAGCAAATTCCTGGTTTATGAATTTTGTTTACTGACAATGGAATCAAAACGTTCCGTATTCTGATTATAATACTGACATAAAGGATTCATTCACACGTACTTGTTTGGTCCTGGTTTGAGCCCAGTTTAATTGTGATACAGACTTGATTTGCTCTTGTTTTAGTCCTGGTTTAGCCGTGGCCTTGTCCATATTTAGTTCCAGATTTAGTTCCAGATTTAGTCCTAGTTTAGTCCCCAATTTGAATGTGGTGTTTGTGCAAGTGTGAACCCACCCAACATCTACATCAGGACTAAACTAGGCCCAACCAGGACCAAACCAAGTGTGAACAAACCCTGAAGCGGATAAAGCAAATGCAAACTCTATTTACTAAAAATCTTGTTAAATTCCAGCACGATTTCTAACTTTTGTCCACTTTCTTGTATCTTTTTCCGCAGTACTATCAGACAGACAGGAGAGCGCCCTAATCGAGCTCATGGTTTGCACTATTCGTCAGGCTGCAGAGGCGCATCCCCCCGTCGGCCGCGGGACAGGCAAACGGGTAAACACTACTCTGCTAAAGTAATACAACTTTTAAAACCTTTTAAAACTGAGTATGATTTGAAAACTGTATTCGTAATTATGGCGTTGACAATAAGGGGTACATGGTTTGGAAAATGTATTTCACTTTTATTCATTCCTTATACATGGATCTACTCCTTTTGAACGTTTTATTTTCTTACGGTTGTTTTATTGTTGATTTTCAGTATGTTTATTATGTTTTTTTGTCTAGGTTTTGACAGCGAAGGAGAGGAAGACGCAGATAGACGATAAAAATAAACTGACAGAGCATTTCATCATGGCGTTACCTATGCTTTTGTCAAAGGTAAAGGTGTAGGTTTTGATTCTGTGTCCGTGTGAATGATGTGTTAGTTGAAAGCATTGTTTTCTTAGCCAGTTATCAGTTTGACACATGAGGTCTCCACTCTCCAGATAACTATTATCAGACTATCTTTTGTCCTTATTTGTCAAGGAGCATGTACAGAGTCATTCTTCTTACAAATGAAAAGATGATCTGCACCAAATGGAACTACTTTCCATCTGCATTCTCTGGGAATATTGTTTTATATTTTGTTGATTCATCCAAAACGACTTGGTTGAGGTTCATGTATCGCACAAAAAAGTACAAAAATATCACCCTTTACCTTTGTTTTGAAAATTACACCGCATTATTATTATTTTTTTTTAAACGAATGTTTGTTGAGTTGTTAATGTTACAATCCTACAAGCAAGTGGTCATGTTGTTTTGCCTTATCAATATAACGATATTTATACTATTTTGTGGCAATCCATCAGAAATGTGTGAAAATGTGCCTGTACATTTCCTGATTGAGGTTCAAGTCTTGCACAAAACATGAATGGACAATAAAAGTAGCCACACAAATGCAGCAATGTCACTTTTATACCCTTAATTTCACAATTAATTTTCAATCGGCTCTTTTCTTTGCAAACGTTTCCTATACTTTTTATTTTAGACGATATACTTTATATTGTAATTCAGCATTTCTCCAAAAGAACCATTGCAATTGTATCTTTGTCTTAATTTTTTTTAAATAAATATTGCTGACCTCTTCTAATCAGTTTATTTTCATTCGCGTTATCATTTCAGTACCAGGCCGACTCGGAAAAAGTGGCCAACCTCCTTCAGATCCCGCAGTTCTTTGACCTGGACGTGTACAGCGCCGGCCGTATGGAGAAACATCTGGACGCCCTGTTGAAGCAGATCCGGCTGGTGGTGGAGAAACACATTGAGATGGATGTTTTAGAGGCCTGCAGTAAAACCTACAGCATCCTGTGCTCCGAGGAGTACACCATCATGAACCGCGTTGACATCGCGCGGTCACAGCTCATCGACGAAATGACCGATCGGTTCGCACATTCAGTGGAAGATCTGCTGCAGGAGGTATGGGCTAGGTTGAACTACTTTTATGGTAACGTATACAACAGCGTGCCTAAAAAAAGACCTTAAAGTGGCTGTATCTGATTTATGTCCATTTAGTTGAGCAACATTTGTTTTCCCCCAGCACAGATATGTCGTAAAAGCGGCTCTTAGGGTCAAAATGCGACTGCTGTTTGCTGTCTGCATCAAATTACAGAGCGTTTTATCGTCCAGGAACCTAGAAGCGCACTGTTAGCATGCTTGTTGTTGCTAGTTTAACCGTGACTGATGACCAAACTGCTGTGGCCTCTGAAAGTTGTGAAAAGTGTTGATAAAATAATTGCGGGAAATAATTTGCATGTTTGTAACGTTGAGGAGATAGTTCTGTTTTTCCACATGTTTAAGGCAGTAAAATCTGGTACAGCACCTTTTAATATTGTACCAATAGTCACAATAAGTCATAATAGTCCTAATAAGACGTTATAACATGATAGTAAGGTCAGGTGACACATTGTTGTTACGTTGTGTTGCGTGCGCGTACTGTAAAGTAGTTGAATTCAAATGAAACTTTTAACACACATCAATATACGTGTTGGAGTGCAAATACAAGGGAGAGTAACTTAAAAAATAGTAAAAAGAAAAAAAAACTTGCATAGCACAATCAGGGGGAAGATGTGCAAAACTTTTCTGCAAATAGCCTTTGTCAGATCCTTTTTCTTTCTTTATTTGAACGAAAGTCACCCAAGTTTTGATTTGTCAGATGCTATTGAAACTGACATAAAAAGGTTACATTGTTTTTAACAGGTTGTTTTGTCAGAAGGCATATGAAGAAGTAAAAGTGTATTCCGGGTATATTTATCTGCATTCAGAAGGTGTATGTGGTTCTTTAAAATGTTTTGTGTTCTTACAGGCTGAAGAGGCCGATGACGATGACATCTACAATGTGTTATCGACTTTAAAGAGACTCACAGCCTTTCATAAGTAAGTGTTAAACAGGAAATAAAGCCGCTTCAGGTCCAACAGCATAAACAGTCTTCTAATCACGTGTCTTTTCCTTTGTGTTCACAGCGCCCACGACCTGACGCGCTGGGACTTGTTTGGAAACTGTTACCGTCTCCTCAAAGCGGGGATCGAACAGGGCTCGATGCCGGAGCAGATCGCGGTCCAGGCGCTGCAGTGCTCTCACTACTCCATCCTGTGGCAGCTCGTCAAAATCACAGAAGGGGCGCCCTCTAAGGTACGGTACTTCTAACGCTAACAATAAAGATCTACAGACGTTAGAAAAAACAACACGATTTAACCATTTTTCACGATTACTGAGACAAAAACAACTGCGAAATATGTAATTTTCCTTCTTTCTCATTGTCTGACGTGTTATTATTCCTCAAGCTTTATGAAATTGAACTTTCTGAATGACAAAAACAGCCAGATACAAACTTTTTGGGGACTATAGATGGAATTAAAGACTTACAAATCTGCTGTGACTTAAATAATCACAATTATTGATTAAACGAATTATTTTGACACACCTAGTCCCTATTTTCAGTAATTCATTTCCCCCACTCGTATATGTCGGCAAGTGGGAATCCATGAAGCTCCTCTGTGTTTTTTAAATCCTTACCAGACTCATTAGAATATTTCCAGAGTTCAAACTGCCTCCGCTACACACCTTATGAAAATATTTCCCTCTTGGTAGTCTTGTCACATCTTCAAACAAACTAAAGACTTGCCAAAACCAACCTTGTTCTGCAGACAGGCCTATTGTGTTAGACAAGTAATAGATTAATCAATATAATAGCTGTATTTATTCAAGTTTGATCAGGTAATTGCTGCAGTTATCCTCAAATGCCTCGCCTGTTAAATATCGATCTGGACAGCGATCCGGATCAACAGTGTGCTCTCACTGTTGCTTGGCTGATGGTTTCTCAAACGCAGGATGATCTGGTGGCGCTGAGGAGAGTCGTGAAGTCGTTCCTGGCCGTGTGTCAACAGTGCCTGTCCAACGTCAACACTCCAGTCAAAGAACAGGTCATTATTTAAAACTCTTTAACTGATTGATTGATTGATTGAACTGATTGTCAATAAAACGACCAGATTATACAATATACCCAGAGGCACTCATTATAGGATGGATTTTAATAAGGATTTCTCAACAGGGGCAATAAAGTCTGCAATAATATGAACTGTCTTAAGTACCGTTGTGTTTTTTAGGGTTATTACTTGCCTGTACTAAATTAGGTGTATGTTTTGGTGAATCATTTATAGTTACACACTTGGCTGTAAGCTATCAGGTTTTGTTAAATATGGTTTTATGTCAGTATAGGGAATTACGGATCAACTCTAACAAAAAGAAACCGAAAAATACATTTTCTAAACTCGATTAATTGAGCAGTTTACATTATACATTTTGTGTACATAACCACGGTTTAGTTGTACTTGTATGTAGATTATGCATGCATGAAATGAAACTGGCCAAAGTGGATAGTGGGAACAGATGTAGCTGCATAAATAAAATCTACCAGCGTTTGTCTAGTTGGCTGCTGTAAGTTATTGCTGACCCGTGGCAGTAATATTTAAGTACACTTCAACTTTCAGCAGTAGAAGCCACGTCTCTAATGGGTGGATGTGGGCTGGAGCGGTGCTGTTTGGGAGTGTTTCAGCTGCGTAAAGCAAATCAGCAGCACCGCAATTCAGGGCTCTTAAACCGCAACACGCAAACAACAAAAGATGAATATTCTTTTGTCATGGAGCCTATTATTGACAAAACCTGCCAACCCGGTAGTTTAGCAGCTTGGAAAGTGAATTCTCCTGAACATGTTTAAAACGTGCACTGTGAACCTGATCTTGAATTTAGAACACAAATCTCAGTTTCTGTGATTGCAACGAGAGATATTTCCTGAATCGTTCACGAAGCTCTTCGGCGCTTGCTCTCATTTACAAACCTGTCTCGTCTCCTTGCGCAGGCGTTCATGCTGCTGTGTGACCTCCTGATGATCTTCAGTCATCAGCTGGTGTCCGGGGGCAGAGAGGGGCTGCAGCCGCTCGTCTTTAACCCCGACAGCACCCTCCAGAACGAGCTGCTCAACTTCGTCCTGGACCACGTCTTCATCGACCAGGACGACGAGAGCCAGAGCATGGGTGAGGAGCAGTGCACGTTTAAATCACAATGTGCTGCGAAACAAGAGGGATGAAATACTGTAGATACCGAAAAGTTCGAGGTTAAATGTAAAAGTAAAGGCTATATTAACACACCGAGACAGAAAAGACATTCAAATCACTATACAGCCTACTACTAAACAACAGATGGAATAAAGTAGAAACAGTGTAAAAACTATGAAAGTTATAAAACGTACAGATTTAAATTATAGCTTTATATTAAACTCTGAAAATAAAAACACCAGTAATCTAATATAAAGAATTAATCAATGATAATATATGTTGTACACAATAATTACATAATACAAAGCATAACTATAATTGTTGTTAATTTGTGGAATAATATGGTTATTTTTTTCCCTGTTATTCAAATCATATTCTGTTATTATAAAGAGGTGTTTGTGAGATTGTAACGTTCATACCTTTGTGCAGAGGGAGACGAGGAGGATGAAGCCAACAAGATCGAGGCCCTTCACAAAAGAAGAAACCTCCTGGCGGCGTTCTGCAAACTCATCATCTACGACATCGTGGACATGCCCGCAGCGGCCGACATCTTCAAACACTACATGAAGGTCTCTCAAAATGCAATCGTCTGAACGTGCACATTAGGGTTGGGGGCAAAGTCACAAATGTATGCTCATATGATCTTTCTCTCTCAGTATTACAACGACTACGGAGACATAATCAAGGAGACTTTGAGTAAAACCAGGCAGACGGACAAGATTCTCTGCGCTAAAACACTCATCCTCAGTTTGCAGCAGGTGAGACCCAAAACCTGGTACCGTAGTCGTTTTGTGTAGTTAAGGAGACATATCATATTTTTTTTATCAGGTACTTAGAATGTAAAATGAAGATCGACTTATGTTATGGTTCAATACTGTGCGTTGTAAACTCCCATATTTATCTAAAACGGCTTCGTAATAGAAACAGGTTAATTGACTTCCTGTTCAAAAAAGGCAGAACTGATAAGCTCCGCCTCTTCATAGTGACATTACACTATATAACAAGCTGCAGATTTTCATTTTCCTGTTTTCATTTTGAAAAGTGTCTACGTGACATTGTAGGACTCTACATGTATCACACAGAATAGTACATACAGGGCTGTGGGAGGGGATAGGGGGTTGGTGAAAAACTGAATTTTCAGAGCACCCGAGCCTCAGTTGCAGGACATAACAGAATTTTTACAAATAAATATGCATAAACATACAAGAATCATTAAATACAACTTTGTTAAAAGGTTTAAAGCTAAGTAAGTAAGTAATATGTCCCCTTTAATATATACTGTGCATTTGGATTTGAGGCTTTTATTGGCACTAAATCTTAAAAGTTTGACAAGCTTGACAAAATGTAATAAACTTTGTTCTTCAAAAGTATTGGGCCTTTTTTAGTGTTTATAATTTGGAACACACTGGTTTCTAGTTGATCCTTTCTGCCTAACATAGATTTGATTGATTATTTCTTTTTTTTTTCTTTTTTTATGAACACATTAAAAGTTACTGTTTTTGTGCCCCTGAACAATACACTTCACTGTCATTGCAGTTATGGTTTATGTGGACAATAAGTACAAAATTATGCTTGGACTAGTATCGCTGAGCACCTGCTTGTTTTGCAGTTGTTCAACGAGCTGCTGCAGGACCAGGGCCCGAACCTGGACCGGACGTCTTCTCACGTGAGCGGCATCAAAGAGCTGGCCCGACGCTTCGCCCTCACCTTCGGCCTGGACCAGATCAAGACCAGGGAGGCTGTGGCCACGTTACACAAGTAAGACGGGCCACAACGAGTTCAAGTCAGGAGTGATGATAGTATATGAGCAAAAAAACTAAACAAAAACAGTGCAGTAACCTTTTTACTCACCACCCAGTGTGGCTAGACTTTCTGAAAAGTTATTTGACAACTAGGATTTTTACTAGCCAAAGCAAAGTTAGTTGTAAGTTTTGGTTTGAATGTTTATTTACATGAACTTTTTTCATTGTGGTTTACATGAGCAAATACATCTTCTAAACATGAAGATATTATATTATAAGTTATCGTACACTCAGCCAAGACCAAACTTCAGTTATAAATATATAGGTTATTTATGAAATTCAACTAACCAAAGTATATAGTGGGACCAAATGTATTGCAAAAATAAAATCTACCAGCATTTTGTGGTTTTAATTATAACTAACCTGCACACTTACGTTAAAGGGATGGGATCGAGTTTTCCTTCAAGTACCAGAACCCCAGAGGCCCAGAGTTTCCCCCCATAAACCTGGCCTTCCTCGAGGTCCTCAGCGAGTTCTCCTCCAAACTTATCCGCCAGGACAAAAAGACTGTGTAAGTACAATCTACATCCACTTTATCTGTGCTGCTGTGCGTCTCAGAGAGTAGAGCATCAGTGCATACGCAAGGCCAATTTCTTATCAATGTCTCAATATATAAAACTTTCTGAAAGTTTACACAGTATAACCGAGACCTGACGCAAAGTGATCAGTCTGTTTGGTATTTTACTGTTTTGTAAGTTCAAAAAGAAACTGCAATCAATTTAAAAGGGTGGAAGTTACAACATGGAGTAATAACCACATGGTAATTTGGTAATTAATAATTCTGTGTAAATATGTTTTGACCAAAGAAGATGCTAAATTTGGCAGAATAACACTTTTTTTTACTCTCTTGCTCTCTATCAGCCAGTGTTCTCTTGATACTGAAATGTTCACTCAATATTGATAATAAGGGAAAGGATTGATACAGATTTTTAAAAAAACATAACTTTTTATACAATATAATATTATTATAATAGTTAAAATTAAAATAGTAATGTTTTTTGAGTTGTAGCATGCTGTCTTATACTGTACCTGTTCTGATATCCTATAGATCAAGACCTTTCTCAAACTATTCAGGAAAGGTCCAACTGATCATTTCAATACATGTTTTAGTATCAGTTAGTGTGTCTGGATATTGTTTTTTTTGTTTGTTTTCTTTCACAACTCGGCTGTGCTGCTTTTGATTTATTTTTTCCCCAGACATCATTTAACTTGAACCCCTCATGTTTCCCCAGCCACTCGTACCTGGAGAAGTTCATGTCGGAGTCGATGTCGGAGCGCCGGGAGGACATCTGGCTGCCCCTGATCTCCTACAGGAACAGCCTACTGACGGGCGGGGACGAGGATCACATGTCCGTCACCTCTGGGTCCAGCAGCAAACCAGGATCGGTGCGCAGCAAGAAGGGACGGCCGCCCCTGCATAAGAAACGCATTGAGGGTGAGACAATTTTAAACACTAGGCCTGTACGATCCAGCTCTGCATAAGCATTATTTTAACTGGAAATGGATGAGCAAAGACTGTATGTTTACACAATTTTTATTAATTAATTTATTTACAAATACAAAACAGTAACAATAGTGATAATAACAAGAACAAAAACACAATTATAATGTATATCTGAGAACATATTTTTTAAGATATTCCTTATTCCGGTTATTGGCCGCAACTGCAAAACACAATCAACCCCTTCCGTATCAGAATAAACGGTCTGTGAATTATTGCCTTTTTGCAGAGGAGAGCACCGTGGAGGGCTCGTGGCTGATGCGTAATGACACTCTACCGACACCGGGGGCTCTGCAGACTCCTCAGCTCACGTCGACAGTGCTCAGGGAGAACAGACCCGCCGAACACATGGCAGACCCCGACTCAGAGCCGGGGTCAGAGAACGACTACGTACACAAGTGAGTGTCTGAATGCAATGCACATTTTACTGTTTAACCATGTTTCAAATGTGTTTGCGCCACAAAAACAACATTATTACTCTTTGTGTGTAAATAAAACGTGGAAAAGCTTGTGTGTTTTAGGTCCACGCACCTTCACAGGACTAGATCTTTTCATTTAAAAGCTTATATTGCCTTCTCTGTAAAGCATCAACCTTGTCATGTAAACAATACTGCTAATTTGTTGTTTCAAAATACTTCAATCCCGACTGTTACCAGCAGAGGGAGTCAGGCACGAGTCACTGTTTAAATGGGAAATGGTCCACTGTACTTTTCTATACATATGAACATTGATAAGTTATAAAATGCCAAATACAAGACCAAACTAAAGCGAGGAGTGACCATGTTTTTGGGTGCTTAGTCCTCAGATGCAGATGTCGTGGCTCGGACAGCAGAAGATGGAGGAAGTGAACCGGAAAGACCGATCAGGAATGAACTACATCAAGTCCCGCAGCAATCAAGGCGTGCGGCAGACAGTGTAAGTAGTTTCTCAATCATTTTAACATAACTATAGTACCTATTTTGGAAAACGTTTATGGCGCTGCACAATTTATCGCAAAAATATTGATATTGGCTAATGCTATCACCGAAAGAAAAGGTTCTCCAGACTATTTTTATTAAGGTCTTTTTAATTTAGTCTTGGTTCAGTGTCTGTTACGTTTTATTTTGAGTATTTTAAGGCTAGTGATTTAACTAGCATTTAACTAAAAACTTCAGTAATTAAAATATTTCTGACCATATTGTGTCAAAAAGTATTCAAATATTGCAATAATAGCTTTATCACAATACTAAATGTTTAGTTAATGTCATTTTGGGACCAACTGGGGACAAGTACAGTCTGAATATGGCGCTGTCACACTTTTCAGGCGGGGTTTGATGGAGGATGACGCAGAGCCGATCTTTGAGGACGTGATGATGTCGTCGAGAGGTCAGCTGGAGGACATGAACGAGGAGTTTGAGGACACTATGGTCATCGACCTGGTAAGCGGTCTTGTCCTGGTTTGAATCAAGTTTAGTCCTGATGTAGACTTTGTTTGGTCTTGTTCTAGTTCTGGTTTATTCCTAGTATTTATAGATTTTGCATTGCTTGTAGCTGGAGACCAAGACAATAAAAACAATTTAAATAAACGCACAGTAATGTTAATCACGAGGAAAAAATAGCAGAATATGTTATGTACTACAGTGTAATCCCATTACCACTTGATAGAAAAAGCAATAGGTTCCATTACAGACGTAGTGGGCTGAGAGTTTGTGATTGAACAAATTCAAATCTCACCCCAGTGTAGTATAATAATAATTTTTTTTTTTTTTTTAATTCAGCACCTTTTTTCAGCATCCGCAAAACCATTTCACACTAAGTTCACCTTTAACACCAGACAGACACAGTCAAATAAAACAAACAAAAATAAACAATAACAACTATTTCATTTATGATTTTTATGATATGATTTATGATGACGGTCACATCCATTCATTGAAATAAATTAAGATAAAGAAAATAAACAATACAAAAAATATTTTTTTTTTAATTATTATATGTATTATTTTGTTGTGCTTTTGAACTAGACACACAATGGCCACTCCAGTTACAGCGTCTGTAGTTTATTACAGAGGGGAGGGCATCTGATGGTAAAAACAAACAAAAAAAACAGCAAAATTACCTCAGCAGCTGATCCGATGTGACAGTCCAGATATAATTACATGAGATACGCTGAAAAATTTGTCTATTCCTGTCTTGTGTTATAATTTCATCAATCCAGGGTTATTGAACATGTGCAGCGCTTTGGGGCTGTTTATCTGTTTATAAATGTGCTGTATAAATTTGACCTTTGACCTGTCTTTTTAGCCCCCATCCAGAAACAGACGAGAAAGAGCAGAGCTAAGACCAGACTTCTTTGATTCAGCTGCTATGATTGAAGATGAATCGGTTTGTAGTTTTTATTATAATGTATTCAATTTAAGAACCTTTGTGATAGTATTTTATTTGTATTTTTTATTTACTTTAATCTTTCTCGCTCCTCTTTTGCAGGGTTTCAGCATGCAGATGTTCTGATTTGGTAAAAAAAAACACAGAGATAGTATTATTATCAGGATTCAAATCAGGACTCAAACGGTTTTGGGACGTCTCCGACACCTGTCAATCAAACTGTTACAAAGGAGAAAAGAACATTGTTGCGTCTTCTTTCTTTGCTGACGGACGTTTGTGAAGTTTATCCAACGTTGGCCGGTTCCTCTCCTCGGACGCAAAATCTCCCATCCACATCCGTGTCCTCCTCCCCCCCCTGCTCAGCCTGTTAGCGTGTTAGCAGTAGCTTCGAAGGCGCTTTTGGTCAGCAGTACTTTCAAGCAGTTCCTAACTCCGACATGGGACGGGTGTACAGTTTTTTTGGGATTGGACCATGAACACTCACTGTACAGCTCCCAGTTTTGGTGTTGCACTTCGATCCGCCTGGTTCGACATAGAGGATCACTACTAAATGTTGTATATCTTTGCTCTTACTATCCCAATCCATCTCCCTCCGCCTCAAGAAGAGTTCAATAGTGCTGTGTGAGTTAATGATGATTAGGGCTGCGCAATGAGAAAGAAATATTATTAAAAATATACTGATACAATGGGAGAAATTAGCAATTATCAATTCAAAAGAAAAAATACTTGGACACCCATGAATACAATTTTAGCAATCAAACTTTAATAAATTCACGTCAATTGCTTTCGTTAAAATTTGCCCAAATCAAAGTTTAAATTCGACGGATTCAAACTAAATTATAACTCAATCTTTATATCAAACCATGACAAATTTTTATTTTAGAGTTATCTTGTTAAAACATAAAAAGTAGGGCAGTGCAATGAATCAAGTTTTATTCACATATTACGTAAATCATGCGTAAGAAATGCCTTTTTGTCTGTGCTCTTAATCATTTGACTATACTTCCTGAAATGTTGCCAGTATAAGTAATTGTTTAGAATAATCATGAAATATATTTTTATCAGGAACCAATAGCTCACCAATACGCTTATTTTTGTGGGCGTTTTGCATATTGCTTTGGCTGACGTTACGATTAAAACAAATGAGCATAATATGTTGCAGCCCTAATTGTTATTGTGAAGTGGAAAGTCACACACACACTCGTATTGGCCAATGTGGAGTGAATGATGCAAAGGCCTTGGACTAACTGTTGGACGGCTCCTTCACTCTCAAATCTCAGTTCGGCACACACCACTCCTGTTCAAGTTTTTAAGCAAAATATAAAAAGACAATAAACATATTTTAAAATCAGTAGCTTTAGTACAAAAGGTTTTAAGTGTTTTTGTTTTGTCCGATGTTTGTACAGCTTTTCTTGATATGTATTATCTTGTTTGTTGCCAAACCTTGTGGCCTACATACTCCCGCATATTTGTAACTCATGCTATAGGATTAAAAGCGCTGTATGGTTTAGATTGTATCCGGTTCACAAACTTAAGTTCAGATTTAATGTATTTCACAGATTTTATTCCTACAACAGTGTTATTTAATCTGATGTTCGTATATCAGTGCCGTGATGGGTCTCTATGGCTTGTTTGAATGTGTTCATATCATTATTCGCTCATTGTTAAACCAATCACAGCCTGGTCAGATTTGGCTGCGCGGCGTCCCCCTGTAAATATCAGGAGACAGTTGAGTGGGCACCAAGTCGCTCTAAAAGCTCTTAAAGCCTGTTTTTGTTTAAGCCTAAATTCTTTTTAATAAAATAAAACTTGTAATCAGTTTATTGAACATTGTGGTGAGTGTTTTTCTTAAGATGTCTTTTTCTTTTTTTACTGAATTTTCACAACTTTAAGGAGGACTTCAAATTTAGTCTGGTATCTGTCGTGAAAATAATTTTGTTGTTGTGAGAAGTAGAGTTGTCAAAATTATCAATATTCAGATACTAAACAATACAAAATGTTGGATCAAAACTAGATACTCATTTAAATAAGTATCAAGATACTAAAATAAAATGCCACTGTTCTGACATTTTTGTATCGTGACATAGAAGGTAAGAAGACTACGTGAGACAAAGACTTTAGTTCACAGCTTGGTTTCAGTGGTTAATGACCTGATGGAGAAGAATCTTTAATTGAAGTGGATTTTAACTGGTGGGTTCATGGTCTGATTCAAGCGTCTGCCTCTTCATATCGTTGTGACTGGGGAAGAAACTGTTCCCACCTCGTCGTTGGTATGAATGTCGTGTGAGGTTCTGGGCACAGATTGGCTGCAACACCTGTAAGACCAAGGCCGCGGAGCGCACGACCACCCACCCGAACGGTCAGCAGTTTGAACTCTGATCAGTCCCAAGTTCTGTCATTGTGTCCTTTTGGCAAGAAACGTCCCCAACTTCACCTATGAATGACTGTCTCGTGTGGCGAGTGCAGTAAAGTGGAACGCTTAGAGATACACGGTCAGTTTGTAAAGTGAAATAAAAGTAATGTAAGACAGCCTCAAGCTGTAAAAATGGCCACCACAGAAAAGTGACCTGATTTATGCATTAAAATTGTTACAAATTCAGCTCAGCTATGAAACATTAGTCCAGCTACAAAGTGACCATTATCTTTATGAACAGGATTTCTGCTGTTTAAAATAACTGAATCATTGTTGCACAGTACAATCTCAATAATAATCAAATAACTTTATTCAACCTTTAGGGGCAATTTAACCTCAGTATTAGGATCTTCAAATGTAGTGTCAAAATCAACATGGATGTATTTATGATCAAAGAAAAGCAGATGATGATTTAAAAAAGGCACAGAAGTTTCCTGACCTCATAAGTTAAACAAGAGACTCAGATAGCACAAAAAGAGACCTATAAAAAGATGTACAGTAGGAGGGACTGGTTTCCAATACAACATGGCCAACATGGCCACAGCTTTATCTCACTGATATTTTTCCAACAGCATCATACATTCTGATATCTTCTGGACACAAACTGTTTTTTTCCCCCATTGGAGTGGCAATTCAAAACTGCAAGAAGAACATCTATTTAGGGTCCAAACTCCTCAATTTCAAGTATCCCCTCTACGGTCCATAATGTCAAGGAAATCGTTGACCCCAAGTGCTTTGTAATATTGCATTTGTAACAGTCTTTTACAGAGGAATGTTGGCATGTTTCTTCCAGGGGTTGGTCTGCTGTTTACTGGCCAGAACCTCCAGATCTCTGCAAATCTTCTTTCGAGTCGTTGCTGGCTCAATAATATCATCCACGAAACCTTGAAGTAACAGAGCGGGATAACCGTCAACTATTACAGATTTACGAAAAGGAAAATATTTGCGTTAAGATTTAAGTTGGGTGAAACGAACCTCTGACAGCAGCGGGGAAGGGATTTGCAAATGTCTCCACGTATTCTGCCTCCGCCTCGGCCTGGTTCTCCTTCCCTCTGAAGATGATCTGAACGGCGCCCTGAGAAAAGATACAAAACAGCTCACAAAAGAGCAGATAGTGTACGATTTTCGCTTTTTTTCCGATCTTACTTTAATTACAGTTGCTTTATCATGTCTTGTACGAAAATAATAATACTCAGGGAAAAAAAATAAAATAGCTACGGTTAAAAAGGTGCACTATGTAACGTTTTGGATGGAAGGTCTGCCACCTCACTTCTGGCATGGTAAATATACCTTCGTTATCATCATCATTAACTAAAATCACTTTATTTATTTACTATACAACCAGAAAAAACCCAGTTGTGTAATAATTGCAACAGATCAAATGATATAATTGTTAAAATAATAAAGTGATATAATGGCAATGCTTATTTTCACAGTATTTTAAGTTGGGCATAACTAACATTTATCATAACATCTTGACATTGGTTTTTGTTCTGTGCAAACCTTTTTTGCATTTTTTTGTGTTGTTGTTGTTGTACATACCTTTGCACCCATCACAGCGACCTCAGCCGTGGGCCAGGCGTAGTTCACGTCTCCTCTCAAATGTTTGGAGCTCATCACGTCATAAGCTCCACCATAAGCCTGAAACATCCACAATAAAATAAGTTACATCGCTAAAGAAGTGACGGTAACATTAATGTGTAGGAGTTTTTTGTTTATACTTTGTGTTTGTATGCAAATGCTTCTTCTTAAAACTGAAAAAGTAACCATTTTAATAACAATAGAACAAACCACACCATGGAGCATTTTTCATACAGTCACTTAGTTTGTAGGCTGTTTTATGGCTGTTTGATTGGGGCCAGTCCCAGTTCAGACCTGATAAGTCCGGGTTTAGTCCTGGTTTGGATCCAGTTAAATTCAGTTTGTGTGTTATTTTAGTCCTTTGCATTTTAGTAACTACCACTCTCTCATAAACAAGTGGTACAAAATAAAGCTTTATTATGCCCCTTTCATCCTTTTATGAGATGTTTGTGTACAGTAGACTGATACTTGGCTCTCATACCTACCTTTCTTGTAATTATAGTAATTTTGGGAACTGTTGCCTCTGCAAAAGCGTACAGCAGTTTTGCTCCATGTCTGATGATGCCTCCATACTCCTGTGCTGTACCTGCAGAAGGTCACATTAGAGGCAACAGTTACTTTTCTATTTATATATGAAAACACAATACTAATATAGTTTTGAGCAATTGAAAATAAAAATGAGCACATGGGCCTTTATTAGTTGCAGTTTTCACAGCCGAAAAATGGGACCAAACAGTAGATCGGCATAGATTGTCTGCGCCACATAGAGAATGCATAAAATGTGTAACGTCACATTTATAAGGAATACCTGGCAGGAAGCCCGGCACATCTACAAAAGTGATGATGGGAATGTTGAAAGCGTCACAAAAGCGCACAAAGCGAGCTCCTTTTACTGAAGAGTTAATATCAAGACAACCTGGGAAAAAAAAAAAAAAACAAGACAACCTGGGAAAAAAAAAAAAAAAGACAAGCACAACCAATAAACGTCTCATTCTATTAAACAATGAAATTATTACGAGTTATACCGAGACTAACCAGATGCCACTTTAGGCTGGTTTCCCACAATGCCCACAGTGCGTCCATTCATTCGAGCAAATCCAACCACTATGTTCTTGGCGTAGTTCGGCATAATTTCAAAAAACTCCCTTTCGTCAGCGATCTGGACAGACAAATGGGAACAATTAACCGCTTGTGTATTATTGTTAGGTCCCGCGTAAATCACTGGCTCGTGCAGACCTGCAGATGATGGTCAGCAAAAATGATTACGTTAATGTGCTGATTTAGAGTGGCGTGGTGACATAACACAAACTATAGTGCGCCAAAGGGCACAGTCGCGCAATGGGTTAAACGTTTGTACAGTTTTTCATTTTAGACATTTGTTTACACATCACTAGGGCTCCAACAATTAAACCTATTTCAAATCATCGTTAATTTGACTATACTGGCTTTCAAACACAAGCCAAAAGAACAGCTGTATTATTAAACCAGCATTATAAACTAGATAAATTAAATATTCACTATCTACATATTTTTATCTTTTATCTGGTTACAAAAGTTTTTAATCACACAATATTTGGCCTATTTCACAAGTGAGTAAGACTTACAGCATGTATAATGTCCAACATGTCATAGGCTTTGGTCGACTCAAATGGTACAATTGTGTCCAAGAATGGCACAAGGCGATCGCTGCAAAACACATTTATGCTCAGATCGGTTCAGGTGAAATGCAGTAGGTTTTAAGTGTTTTTTGTGCAGTCTTTTCACCTTGGGTCGTGGCACTCTCTGATCGGTGCTGCGTCTTTATTGCTGAGGGGCAGGAAGTTGAAAAACTCCCTCAAGTTGAGAAGGGCATCGATGTCGTTTTCAAATGCACGATGGGCCACGCCTAAAAAGACACAACATGTTCAGGCTTTATGCTTTCTACTATGTGTTGGGGGTTCTTTGTGTGCTGTTGAACATGTGCAGTATTGTGAAACATTGGAAAACTAACCGGAGACAGTGGTGTGTGTTTTCGCTCCTCCAAGCTCCTCCTGAGTCACGTCTTCATTTGTGACGGACTTTACCACGTCTGGACCCGTGATGAACAGGTACGACGTGTCCTATAAAACCACATTTATTTTTAATTATAGTAGATAATAGTGGCATACGTGTATGTGTACAGAGCGCAACAATCTTGACCACTTTGAAACCCGCCGTAGTTTCTAAAGTAAACGTGCCCTTCATTTTTCTCATTCACTTTTTGGAAAATACTTATATTCCAAGTTTAAAGATATTACAGAGGATAACCAGCTTTGTGGTAATTAATAACGAGGCTGTTGTTTTTTTAACACGCCACATATTTAAAACTTAAAACTACGCTAAATGTTAATAACGTGGTGGTTTAAGGATTCAGAAACAGATTAGATAAAATTATAGGTCATTTGTAGCATTAGCCGATTAGCCCCGAACAAGCTTTCAAAGTTTTAATGTATATATTTTTTTTCTTTTCTCAGAAGGTCTAAGGGGAAAATGAATGGAAAATGTACTTCCGGAACATAGTGGTTGGAGGTCATTGTTGAGCTCCTTTCTCCATTATCAAATTACAGCTCCCTACCTTAACCATGAATGTAAAATCAGTCAGTGCCGGGGAGTAGACGGCTCCTCCAGCACAGGGACCCATGATGAGGGAGATCTGAGGGACCACACCTGATGCCAAAACATTTCTCTGAATAACAAATCCAAAACAAAAAAAAGCACACTTTACACATGTGACTTGAACTGTTCAGAATCACAGATCATTTCCAGTTTTAGTTTTGTGGATATCGTCACTTTTAATTTAAGGATTCTCGGATGTAGGGAGATTTTGTACCAGGAAAATATCTGCGTATCCTGCAAGAGACTCGACTCCCTCTTGGATTCGAGCTCCTCCAGAGTCGTTTAAGCCGATCACTGGAGCCCCAACCGTCATGGCCTGGTCCATTATCTAAACAGTGAGCATACATTTATTGATTCATTTTATATCATAACATGCATACTACTGATTAAATGTCAGCAAATATCTTACTTTGCATATTTTTTGTGCATGTGCTCCAGACAAGCTGCCACCGAACACAGTAAAGTCCTGAAAATAAGAGAAAACACACATTATATAAACATACGTAATAACAGATGCTCTCTCCGCATGTGGTTACTCTGATTGGGCCATCAACAGAGTTAAAAGAGCCAAAAAACGGTGTATTTTAAACAATAATGCCAGCACAAAAACAGAACATTGCAGTGAGGAAAGTTGTGAAGAGCGTTACAGAAGTTGTATGAACACGGAAGGAACGCCAATTCAGAATTACAGAGCACGGTGTATCTTCATCTCAAAGCCACAAACCACTCCTGGACGAATGCGGGATTACACAGACTCATAAAAACAAATTTAAAAATATATATATTTCATACCTGGCTGAATACATAAACAAGTCGTCCATTAATTCTGCCTCGGCCGGTCACCACGCTGTCACCAGGGAACTAAAACAAACATGCATTAATTTGATTGTTTTGGGAATGACACTCCTTAAAACTTTGTATAAGTAACTGTACTTTGTTTTTGTCCTGCTCCATGCCGAAATCAGAGCAGCGATGCTCCACAAACATGTCAGACTCCACGAAGGACTCTGGGTCCAGCAGAAGTTCTACTCGCTCCCTCGCTGTCAGCTTTCCCTGCAGCATACGACAAAAGACACTGAATATTGTCATGACTTACTTAATTACAGTTTGCGCTCACACTCTCACACTCTCACTCTCTCACTCTCTCACTCTCTCACTCTCTCTCTCTCTCTCTCTCTCTCTCTCTCTCTCTCTCTCTCTCGTCTCTCTCTCTCTCTCTCTCTCTCTCTCTCTCTCTCTCTCTCTCTCTCTCTCTCTCTCTCTCTCTCTCTCTCGTCTCTCTCTCTCTCTCTCTCTCTCTCTCTCTCTCTCTCTCTCTCTCTCTCTCTCTCTCTCTCTCGTCTCTCTCTCTCATCTCACTCTAACTCTCTCTCTCTCTCACGCTCTCTCTCACGCTCTCTCTCACGCTCTCTCTCTCTCGCTCTCTCTCTCTCGCTCTCTCACACACACACACGCGCGCGCACGCACACTTTTTGCCAGGTTAGTTAAAACTCTGGCATAGAATATTAAGCACAAATGAAGATCTCAATAAATTTTGGAAATAGTAATATTCAGACATTATGTCAATCCTACAGAAATGTACTAAAATAGGTCTTTTGCATTTGTTGAGGTTTGAGTATCAGAACAATGTGAAATGTCTGTTAAAACAAGCACAGAAATATCACTATACCCTTACTTGGCGGTTTACAACTCCCATTCTTATATTTAATCAGCACTTTTTTGTGTTATAAACTTCCAAATAACTTCCAATTAACATTCACGATTATTACTATTTTGAAAGACTGCCCGCCTCTAACAGGATATGCAAGAATAATAAACTTATCACGACTTTCTAATAAGTGGCTAAGAGGTTGAATTTTAGCATAGCAAGGTTACATTTCACTCAAAGTATTAAGTAGGTCATCTTCTATAGGTCGGTCGCAAATGGAAATCATATGTTAACAATTTAGTTGCTTGAACTTAAATAAACCGCAGTTTTAATCAGGTACAACATAAAGATTATTGAGCTCTGTGTATTACCCTTTTGTGCTGTGCATCTATTCTGTGTTGACCTCCGCCAACTATCGCAGCCTTTCGTTTGTTTTCAATCCTCTCCTTCACGGACAGATGAGTGACAGAGTACCAGCGGCAGTGCCTCTGTTCGCTGCATTGTTGAACTGTCTGCACATGTTTGAGCTGGGCCAAACTCCTGAACGATGTCCTCAGTCCGTTAAGAACTCCGCAGCTGCTTCGAGCCACACCGAATGCCGCCATGTTTGCTATGCGTGCTCGGTGACAGGGGGTGGGGCACGTACGACGGAGATTTCAGCCAATGGGGACCGGGGGTTGGTGCTCTCAGCCAATCAGAAAATCAGATATTATTTAAGGATCCGGTCGGTGAAATCGTGAAAGACACATCCATGTAAAAGATCCTAATATTAATGCAAGTAGATAGGTATGTATGTTAAACCTGAACTACCTAATATTGACAGATCAAAACTGATACATTTGGATGATGGCTTGGTAAAAAAAGAAAAAGACACATAGCAAGCCCAACAAAAGGAAAGACAACATTTTAATGGCTGTGTTGTATAGAAACATGTAGTAATAAATAGCCTATTCCCTAGCAAATGTGGCATTGTAGCCCCTGAACATCACTCCTATGTTATTCTCGATCATTCTACTCAGTATTACCACCATGACAACAAATTTAAAGTGTGTGAGAATATTTGCAGTAACAACAAATTTCCATGATGTATGTTCGCATCAATTGATCAATTTGCACATCCTTCGTGGACTGGTAACCAGGGTAACACGGGGAAATATCGCGTGAGTATCCATAGCCAACATGCGAACAACTCTCGCGTGATCTTCATGCCTGTCGCTGTGAGGAAAAAAGTCGAATAGCAAATGATTGATGCTTTGAGGAAAACGGCTCGTTAGCTATGTTTAAAGAGGCGACCACAAAATCTTATCCTATCGTGAATATAATCTGCAGAGTTTTACACGGGATCTTGAAAATCCCTTGTATATTTGCAGCTGAGAGCGACTCCAGGGGCTCGGGATCGCCGTAAATTTCTGCTTGCAATTTAGTTAGCCGTGCTAACGCTAACTGGTTAGCTTTGTTTACATGAAGTGCGCGCCTGGACCGCTGCTATTTTCCCTGTAAACACATTTGGACATTTTAAGGCGGTACATCGACAACTACTGCATCAAAGAAGACGCTCTTTTGGATTCTGCTAGGATTTTATGTTCCCACAAGTCAACTCTGGTTTTAAACGCTTGGCTGATGTCAGGAGCTAGCATCAACACGGCAATGCTAACCTTTTGATCATGAATCGTTTGATCACGTAATTCTTTGTTGGGACTAATGCGTCCATGGGCGCAATGTGAGTAGATAAAGCAGGGCTACGCACATTTCTGACCCACTACCAACCCCACTATTCTTCTAAAACCGTGCTTTGTTGACATACAATGCATTGAACAGGCGGTGCTAACATTAGCTAGCCACCTGCCGTGTGAACGTGCGTGTGTAGCCCCCTCACTATGATCGCTGCTTGTTGTGCCGTTTATTAATAATTCATACGATGGATGCATTGAGACACTCAGGTGACTGATTGCTTCACTACACGGTGTTGTTTCTTCGGGGCTCGGTCTTGGCCTTTCTCAGCTGTAGCGAATAGATTTTTCCCGGACCGTGTTTCCAGAGCAGCGGAGGAGCGATGAACGGACTGAACGCCACCGCTCTGTACGTGTCCGCCAGCCGGGCCGTGCTTCAGTGTGACCCGCGGCAGCCACACTCCTTCACTGACATGTTCACACTCCTGCCCTTCTTACGACAGTCACTGTCGTGCTTCGTCTGTGGTGAGTACCGCCCCGTGCGTGTTATTACTGTACTATGTCCGTACTATGTTATCGCAGCGCAAGTAAAGCACTAATAACACGCTTCTGTTATTGACGTCCGTGGGCGTGCGTGTGATTGATCGCGCTCGCGCCGCGGTCTCCTTGGTAACCGCAGTCATCTGCGCTCGAGTCAGGACAGATGACTCCTCTGTTGTTGTGCTGCTGCAGAACCATGTGTTTCTATTCATGCTTTATTTACGTATTATTTTGCGCAGAGAGTGCCCTTTTAACACTGGCTCAGCTTGTACTTTCAAGCGCCCAGTATTGAAACAATGACTTCAAACGATTTAATCTATGATCTGGAGATCAGTTTGAATAGTTTAAGAATAAAATATGTGTCATCCAAAAATGTGTCTCTCTCAACTGCATTAACAATAACATGTTTTGCACGGTTTAATATTTGCTGTTCTTGTCTCAGGTAAACTTCTCCAGGACCCCATCTCTCCTGCACATCCAGACTGTGGGCACAGCGTCTGCTCCGGTTGTAAAGGCCAGAAGATGCGGGTCAGACTGTCGTGTAATCGATGTAAGGACTACTCTTTGTTCCAGGAGAACAAGCAGCTGTCTCTGCTTGTGCAATGCTATAGGAAGCTCTGTGTGTATGTGCTGCACTCGCCGCTGTTGCAGTCTATCAGCAGTGTGGGAGGCTCTCCAGAAGTCATGGCCTTGTTAGACGAGGTGTTGGTGTCTGAAGAGGTGATAGATGATCTAAACTTAGTGCAGGAGGAGACGTTTTCTACTCCTCCAGAGTCCCTCACGCCGATCGAGGCCCCAGCTCTGTCCACTGAGGTTACTGCTGTTTCTCAGAGCTCCTCAGACACACCATGTTCAAACGGACCACAGGAGTGCAACGGGGAGATGCTGGAGGACTTGGACCCCTCGTCTCCAGAGCTAGAGGTGTGTGAGCTGGTGGAGGAGCAGCCCACTGCCCTCTCTGTGTCTGCTGCGGGCTGTGGGGGCCTGGAACTGAGTCTGACCACTGCTCCTCTAGCCACAAGCACAGGCACCATTTGCTCTCTCAGGGATGGGGACGCTAGCAGCAGGGAGCTGGAGGAAGGAGAGGTGCTGCTCCTCAGTGTGGAGGAGGTCTTACAGACTTTAGACCCTCTTCAGCCTGGGAGAGACTCTCCTCATTCAGAAAGGACACTCTTAGGCTCAGATCGAGGGCACACACAGATGTACATTCAGCTGGACTCGGCCCATAATTACACACAGATCCAAACAGACAGGACTAACACACTGACAGCACATGGTGCTCACATACACACACCCGCCCTAGACCCTCCACCGATCCGCCTTAACCGCAAACGCTCCCGTTCAGAGAGCGACAGGGAGAAGATCAAGCCCCTGCCCATCTCCTCCATCCTTCAGGGCTCCACATCTCATGTACATACTAACCCCTCCCACACAATGCTGCACACACAGCCCTCTGTGCCCTCTATAACTGTCCCAGCACACACGTACTCCTCCCTCTCCAATGGGACTCCTCCCAAAACCAGTCGACCTGTACAGAACCACAGTAAAGCCAGGAAGCATGTCGACCCTAACCCTAAAAAGCCCCATGCCAAGCCTCGTAGCAGTGGAGGCTCCAAATCCAAGGACCGTAACAAAGAACAGCGTCTGATGTCAGGCTGCATCATCCCCACCGCTCCGGTCCGGCCTCCATACAAGAAACCAGTGGAGAAGAAGGGCTGCAAGTGCGGCCGTGCCACACAGAACCCCTCTGTGCTCACCTGCAGGGGGCAGCGCTGCCCTTGTTACTCTAACCGCAAGGTGAGAAAATTAACTTATAAAGTATACTACAGCATTTTTATTATAAGGAAATTATTGTACTGGCATGGTAAAAAAATTAAGCTATTTCAAATGTGTATATTTCCGGCAGGCCTGTCTGGACTGTATATGTCGCGGCTGCCAGAACTCCTACATGGCAAACGGTGAGAAGAAACTGGAGGCGTTTGCGGTGCCAGAGAAGGCGCTGGAGCAGACGCGGCTCACTCTGGGCATAAACCTGACGAGCATCACGGCTGCGGCTGCACTCCGTAACCCGGCAACCACCAGCATCCGCGGCAACACCCTCCTCAATGTCACCACGGCGACAGGTTCACCAGTACCCACAGCCTTCCTGTCGCCCAGCTCACCACAGGAGCCAAGCTATGAGGACAGTCTGGAGCTGCTCATTGGATAATTAAACAAAAACAAAAACAAAAAAACAAAAAACAGAGAGCTTGTCGATTGAATGTGAGAACTGGTTATTTTGTCAACCTGCACCACCCTCCTCAAACCAGTGGGGGGCGTCTAAGGCAGCTATGGTTCTGTCCTGTATGTTCTCTGCTCTTCTGTGTTGAAAATGCTGAGTAGTAAGACTAGCATGGGTGTGCCAAAGCCTCCTGTTTTGTGCCTGTGTGTCCCTGTATGTAACTGCCTGTCCCTAGTTCAACATTTCTCTCTTTGGTTCCCACATTTTGACCGCTAGGGGGGTGTTTTTTTTTTTCTCTCTCTCAAATAGAGAGACCACATCCATACTGTATACAGCAATATTGGGAAACTGTATCAAATTTTTCCACATGAGCCTAACAGTTTTTTTATTTGTTAAAAGTATTTCTGTGTACGTCTCCAGCTACCAGTATCACGACAACCAATGCTAACCCCTGTATGTTAATTGTGAACGAACCTTGTTATTAATCTATGGACCATTGTTTTTCCACACACAAGACTGTATGCCTTTTTATAGATCATCAGCTTCACTCAATCCACTGTCGAATGGAGATTGAATTTGTCTCGACGGCGACTGTACGGGCAGCAAAATAATGTGTACACAACATAGATTTACTGTGTCGTCAACGTGCGAGGTACATTGTAGACTGTAATAGCTTAGTTTCATTGATTGGCCAAATTACAAGCTAAAAAACCACTATCGGTTACCATAGCAATAGGAGCACCAAACGAGGGGCCTCCGAGCCCTTGTGCACACACGTTTACAATATTGTTTTCTATATTATAACAAGGGTTGTACGTGGTTGTGTGTTTAGATGAACTAAAGCCATAGGTTGTTATTGACAAGATATAATATACCTTACCCTCTGTGCGTGCATTTACCTTTCACCTGTAGTGTCCCGACTGATGATACAAGACCAACTCAAACTATTTTTGATACCAAATGTTCAAACTGGTTCCACTGTATTTCTATTTAACTTGTTTTCGTTCAGCACCTTCATGCCCATCTAAAACTACACGAGGCTGTTTGCTGTCCATGTTATTGTTTACTGTCTCAGCTAAAACGACATCCTTTTATTAATTAAATCAAGTCACAGCGACCAAAACCATGACCGATACATCTTTGACCAGTGAGGCAGCAGTGAGCGGGTAACACGACAGTATGATCAGAAAGCAACCTTTGTTCTGCGTTGTTTCGAAATGTCTTTTGTTTGGGCATTACTTGAACCCCAGTTGAGTTTTGGTATTGTTTTTTTTTTTTTTTCTCATGTAAAGCTCTTGCATAAGGAGTGACTTATTATTGCTGAAACATTCACTGCCATAATATGGAAACGTGTATTACAACATGAATTAAAAGATAGTTTTTTACTTTTTCAGTTTGTTGTCTTTTTGTCTAACTACAGTAACTATTCATTAAAATTTAACCATTTGCACATAATTGGTAAATTGGTTTTTTTGGCCGTGTTTTGTAAAATATGAACACTGTATAATCCACCTTTATGGCATTCCTGACTGGAATCACAGCTCAAGATTTGAAGAAGGATCTATTCTGGTAACTTCAAACAATCAAATAGAGGTAATTTCATACTGTAAGAAAATATCGCATAACCTTTAGGGAGGCACTGAGTAATATAATAATATGTCATAATATTGTCATGAACACAATGGGTTTAAAATGTGTTTGTGGCAACACAATACAAATGTAATTATATAAATTGTTCTTTTTCCAGTGCACCCACCAAACACTACTGGTAATAATATTGAATAATAATATTACAGTAAGAATCTTGTGAGAATATACATGGTAAAAAAAACCATTTATTTATCCATATGACAATATATTATATTTGACACTGTACAAAATCTACAAAAAAATCACATACTTTTGTACATAACTCAATACTCATGGATTTCTCATTTTCCATATCATAAGCTACATACTTGCATACAAAGTGAAACTCACATACTTAAAAGGTGCAGATCTGACTTTTCTGGTGGGGGTCCACCACCGGCTTGCCTGGAATATTCCAAAATACGGCATTAAACTTATAAGTCTTGCATTTTATAGCCCTGAAAAACAGGCAAACATCTCCCTCCACTGAAAAACTTAATTGTGTAGCTTTAAGTTGTGGTGTATAAATCAAGTCAATATTGACATGGCGGCAAACTTTCAATAAGCCATTATTGACCAGCAATAAATATCAATGTTTGCATTTTCTGCATAGTATATTGTTTTCTTTGTGCATGAAAACATCCCCGCTAGTCTCTCCTTTTTGATCCTGTTCTGAAATTCTTAACTTTTCCATTGCTGTCGGGTTCAAAATGTCCATATGAACCAGTCACAATTCTCTCACCATGTCTCCATTCTTGGATCATTAAATTCATATCTCCTATTGGTCCAGCTCTGCCACTTCTGAAGATCGACTCCCTTTCTGCATTATGTTTAAGGTACTTGAACCCTGGTTGAGTATTTCCCTTTTGGCACAGTTTCAAAAATGTCTTTCCTTTGGGCATTACCACTCTTGAACCAGTCTTGGTTCAGCTAGCGCTCTCATTTTTTTGTAGTCGCAATGTTTTTCTTTATTTCTATCCCACAAGAAAGGCCCCAAAATAGCTGGCCCTCCCGTCCATCTCCATCGTGCTGGCGTTGCTGACGGTGATGAAGAGGCGGTCTGCTGGTTGGAGGAAGGCGGTCCCGGCCTGGTGGAGGGAGAACAGTCCGGGCTCCTGACCCCGGGGCCAGCACACACTCCTGGAGGACTTCATCAGGAGAATGGGCACCGTGTATGAGCTCATCTGGGGACCACAAAGCAAGGCAGGGTTATATATTACATTAAAAGTAAGTCGTACAAACGCAAACTCGTGTCAAATTTTATAATGATGAGCGTTATTCAAAAGACTGTCTCTTTTTATATTTATTCATATTTAAGAAGCCTGTCCGGTTAAAAAAAAAAAAAATCCAATAACTATGCATACACTTAAAAATAATGAAGATTTTATTAAATTTGTCAAAACGTGGTTCTTTGTATTTCAATAATAGCAGCCGAACACATGTGAAGTATTGCCTAATCTGCTTTGATGCCGTTTTTTGAGTTTGTTCAGAGTAAATTTGTGTAAAATTATGTTAAAATAGAAAGAAAAAGAATTGTTTCTTTTGAAAAGTTAGCTCCGTTCTCTTAAAGGAGCCAATTTGAGCCAAGCTGTATGAATAGAAACATAACCTTCACCTTTTACTGAACTAAAAACAAATCAGTCTTCACGCTAAATTAATTCAATGACACTATGTTAAGATGAATTGTCAGTGTGTTTTAATAAAAGCTGTAACTCTTGCTAATCGAACCTTTTTGTAGATATACTGGATCAGCTCTGCTCCATCCTCCATCCTGGCCTCCCCGGCATCCACCTCCACCTCTCCAGTAGAGGGCAGTCTGAAGTACGTTTGGGCGTAGATGTAGTAGAGCCCGGCTTTGGGCACCAGCAGCTCTCCCCCCTTCAGCTCCATGTTCAGCAGAAAGGACAGGCCGCGCTGCCCCTCCCACGCACGGATACGCTCCCCCAGGTAACCCCTACTGCCTCGCGAGCCTGGAAAAACACAGCGTGACACAAGAATTGTCCAGTGTTCATTTCAAAATCACTTAATTTTCTCATCTAATATTTTACAACATCAACAGGTAACTTAAATCGTAGTTTAGGAATTTCAGAGCGGGTTGGAAGTGGCTCAAGCTCGGTAGTTGGATCGTTTGCCCGAAAAATGTCTGTTTTGTTTATGTTCAGAAAAGTAATATTGAAACTGAAAGCCTTATAAAAACAAAGCAAAAAGCATGAAAGAAATGGGAGGGTAAAAAAAAATTGTGACGAATAAGTGTGGCCGGAACAGCTTGATAAGTATCTACAATAATACGATAATTTAAAGGTGCACCATGTAACTTTTCTGGTGTAACCTTCTTGTCTCCATTGAGATTTTATGCTTTGTTATTGTTCTTGCTTTGCCTGATGTTCCACTCCTGCATTTAACATCTGTCTCTGTGCAGACAAGTGTTACAAGTTACAGTTTAGATCTGTGGAGAGGTGACCCTGCTCACAGTATTAATGCAAGTTTTTCAAGGTATTTTAAGCAATAATCTTACCTCTAATTGAATAATAGTTTAATGCCATACTGTGGAACATCCAAGGGAAAGCAATAACACAGTAACTTAACGAGTAAGCATGAAAACAGAAATAGGTTCTTGGTTGTTTCTTCACATCAGATGATAGTGGACTTTGGCTTTCGTACCAAACAAACCACCGCCAGAATAAACACTTTCTATTCACTCTTTCAGTTGAGCTCGTAATGAGTAATCTCATAAACAATGGCTGCAGGAAACGCACTTGTGTCAGGCTCACAAAAGGGCACACAGCTGCGGTTTGATGGACGCAGGTATGAGGATTAAACAGGGAGCAGCCGGGAGCACATTCTTCCTCTCTGCCCTCAGAAGTCCTCAGGGCCCGGACGAGAAACGCACAGACTTAAAGATTTGGCTTTGTGACGGATCGGAAGTCAGTCGTCACACGTCCAAACCCTTCTGGCACTTTTCCATCTGTCAGGGCAATGCATCATAACAAAGCTACTTTAAAGGCGCACTATGCAGCATTTCTGGTGGGGGATTTGCCACTTACTTTTCTCCCTGCTTTGTCTGTCTCTATCTCCACGGAGACGACACCAGGTGAAGCAAGTTACAGGTCAGATCTATGGTAGGGCAACTCCGCTCATAGTAAGAATGCACAATTATTATTATTTGAGCAATAAAACATCTATAATAAATGATATGCCATAATGTGGAAAATTCCACAGTTAAAGCAATAACATCTCCATGGAGACAAGCAAATGCTGCTCCATACTGAAAAGCTTTTCCCCTGTGTGCTGTCTGCATCTAATAATTAAGTATTTTATCTATAAAAAAAACAGAAGTAAGAATAAGCAGTGCTTTGGCTGTCCAATGGAATATATAATGCAAAGAATATTAACAATGTTCCAAGGGATTTGTGAAAGCTCGCAACGAGTTAGATAGTTACATACATATATTCCTTTTTTTGGGCTGGGGGATTAAAATTAGCATTATATTAGGTAATATTCATACAATACAATAATGTGTAGATGTACAACTGTGATTAAAATCAGGCGGGAATAAAAACAACAATAAAACTAAACCTAAATAGACTTTTAAACCTAAATATATGGAATCATTTGATCAATTCTAATATTATTATTTTGTGATCGTGATAATTCCCTCACCTTCAGCTGCGGAGGTCTCAGTGGATGATGTGACTCCGGTCACATGAGCGGCCACTTTGGGGAGAGGAACACCTCGAATCGCAGGACGCAACAACGGCAACTTGGCCGTCACCTCACCTGGAACAGAATGAGCATTTAATATCTAGATCAAAGTTAATGATCTAATAAAAGTGAATGATCAATTTGGACATACTTTTCATAGTTTTGGAGATCTCATTTTGAAATTTGTTTTCCATTGCCTAAAAAGAATAAATAAACTTTAGGTTGTTGTACTTTGTACACACATATTTATTGCACACATATTTTGGCAAAGTCAAAAACTATGATTTCAATGACAATGTACTACTTGCATAGTATTTCCTTCTATTAAACCTTATTAAAAGTGCACAATACAACTTTTCTGGTAGAAGGTACGCCGCCTGCTTGTCTTTATGAAGTTTTTATTTTACCTTTACAAGGAAAAACATTAAGAAGAAATTCTTATTTACAATGTTGGCCTGGGAGTGCTTGAGAGGGAGTGAACACAGAAACAATGTGCTTTAACACAAATCAATGCAGAATGAGAATAAATCAGTTGTCAGTAAAACTTTACACGAGTCCTTAAAATGTCCTTTAGCCTTCATTTAAAAGCAGAGAGAAAAAACATGTTTTAACAAGTTCTGAGCCATGTTCCAATCATAAGCAGCGGCAAATCGAAATGACATCAAGCAGAAAGAGGACCTGGCCTTGTGAACTTTTAGCTCGATAAGCTGCGAGGATCGAGTGTTGCGGATCGAGATGCTGGTGCTTTGACTCGAATGTTTCACAATATGGCAATAAACTCCTCTTGCATTTTTTCAGTTCCAGATGTAACAGCAAAATAATCCTAGAAAAACGTGCATTCTTACTGTGAGCGGAGTCGCCTTTCCAGAAACCTGACCTGTGACTTCCTTACATCATGGATAACGTTTAAAGTCTCATTTCAAGCAAAGCAATAACATCTCCATGGAGACAAGCAGATGGCGGACCCTCCTCCAGCAAAGTCACGCAGTGCACCTTTAAAGCCTGTCAAACTAAAATTGCATATAAACAGAAGGCAATAGTAGATGGACCTTCTCTATGTGGGAGTGGAGCTGTTGTGTGACTTGCCAGCAGGGGTCGCTCTTCTTCCCCTCGGCGGCGCTGTCCTGGAGCCCGGAGGGTGGATTTGAGTTCATCAAACAAGACACGCTGCTCCTGGAAAAACTCTCCTTCATCTGACAACGAGAAAAAGCCAAACCAAACAACAATGAAACGCGTGCGTAAAATACAAGTGTGCCATTTACGCACTCGAACTTTACGCATCACCAGCATTCAATATTCTCACCCAGAAATGTTACCTTTTCTCGCAATAATGAATAATTTGATCGTAAAGGTTGTAAAGGCGTGCAATGTGAGTCGTACAGCATCAGTCATTACATTTTATTTGCATTGAATCCGGTCAGACAGTTTAAGAAATGGCTTGAGTAGCAATGCCAACGCCACTTTATGTCACTGTAACGAATTTATATCAAGAAAGCAAAACTGTGCAAAAGCTGTAGTGGCGATTTCCACCAAAGTTCAGCCCGATAACGACGGTCAACCACGTGATAAGAGCGCGTATCTTACCGTACTGAGGACTTGGCTGAAGTACATGAAACTGACAGAAACAGCGATGGTTTGAATAAGCACGGCCCCGAGTATAATCATTCCCAGACACTGTGGCGATACAAAAGCTGCCATGTCAACGCGTTTTTTTTTTTGGTGGGTTGGAACAGAAAGTACGGGGGGTGGAAAAAAGTGCAGAAAGCGACGCGGAAAATGACGGTGGTGGAGTGAAGTTCGTTGGTTTGCAGGCGGCAGCGGCAGGACAAGTCAGATCAAGCTTGGCTGCATTTCTGTTGCGGAGCAGTGGCAGCAGTGCGCAAAGGGAGAGCGGGTTTTCTGGAGGTGGAGCAGAGAGAAAGGAGCTGTGGAGGTACAAAAGTGACACTGGATAGGTTATTGGAGAGATGGGAGAGAGAGAGAGAGAGAGAGAGACTGGAGGGGCAGGGGCCTGAGGGTTTGGAATGGGCTACTGAGGTGGTCCATCGTGTGTATCTGTGCCACTTTGTTTAGTTTAATATTGATTTTAGCGTCAGTATTGATTTAGGTTTAGTCCTGTAGTTTCACATGGCTTTGTCCTGGCTTAGTCCTTCTGCTTCAGTGGGAAATGTTTAGGCCTGAAATGGAAATAACAAATACTACTATTCCATATTGGATGACTAGTTTATAGCTTTAGGAAGGGCATCTGACCAAAAAGTCACACAAAAAAAAAAGCCTAAATAATTGCACTTCATTTCATTGTGTCTTTTATTTATTTATGTAATCTTCCTGGCCCATCTTTTTCTGCCCTCTAATTTGTTAAAGCTGCATTATGTAACATTTCTAAAAGAGGGTCTGCCACCTGCTTGTCTCCATGGATATGTTATTGCTAGATTGTTCCACAGTATGGCATTAAACTATTTATCTTTTTGGAGAGCAGGCAGTTCAGGCAAAGTTACAAGTTAGATCTGCGGACAAGTCAGCCACTCACATTAAGAATAGACGTCTTTTGAGTTCTTTTTGTTCAGTGCCATATTGTGCAACTTTCCAGCCTGAGCTTCCACCAGAAAAGCGGCGTCGTACACTTTCAACTGTCCCACCAATTCGAATTAGTGGTCAATAATTCAAGTAGAAATTGTAATGACTTTATAGTTGCTGATAGTATAATCGTTTCCATGACACAGTTTAGTTTGAACTATTAAAAATGTTAATATGTGCCCCAGATGTTGTTCCAAATAATTTTGATTGTTGTTCACACAAAGTATAAACCTCTTGTATTATACAGAATTTTGAGGCCCGTTGCTTATTATTCCCAGACAGAAATGCACTTTGATGCACCAGGACTCACTTTATGGATCCCAGCTGAAGGCGAAGTGTAATTATCCAGGTTACATCAGCCCTGCCAATAAAACATGAAAGATAGAGAGATCATATGTGATTGGAACAATGTGTTTCATTTTAAATGCAACCACAAGTCTGTTCCTCAATTGGGCTTTTTGTGATGCAAGTCGACTTCCTGTTTGTATGTGCCTTAACACTTAGCACTACTTTTATTTCAGAAGGGATTTATTTTCTATCTCTTTTAGCATTTGTGTCTGTTTCTATGCCACAGATAAATATACAGTCCTCTGCTTTGAGTTTCAAGTCATTTTAAGTTTTGATGTGATATTTAGTATATATTTAGTATATTTTTGTAGTATAGATGGACGTTTTCCAGTTGTAAAATGAAGCACTGAACAAACATCTAAAATCTGTACAGAGACAGTTTTTTTGGCGTGAGATTTTCTGCCCCGAAGGCTTTATTTGACAGGAAAGATGTAGTGTGAAATGGAAAGAAAACGTGTTGAGACATTCCCAAAATCAAAATCCACAATGCAGAGGCGGTAACATATGACACGTGTGCAACATTTTAACCACTACGCCACCAACATGCGAGCAGAGTTGCTCTCTGAACGTTCTGCTTTTTTCTCACTTCACGGGGCTCCAAGTCAAGTCGAGTCCCAAGTCTTAGTCCATATGATCAAGTCTCAAGTTATCAAAGAAGCGACTCATCTGCCTTGCTTTCAGTTCACATCGCTTGAAATTACATTGTTTTTTATTTTCAGTTGTGTTCAGAGGCAAAATGTTTAGCGAGTTAGCGGCGAAGGGTGCACTGTCAAACCGTCATGAAAGGCAGTATAAATACAATGCATTTTTGGCCTCGATTGAAGGAACGATTACGATTACGATATCTGCTATTATTATTTTCTGAAGTCATTTTATACGTACTTTATTGGACATGACAGGAAGCATTATGAAATGTGGTCGGTGACGAGGAGGAAGAGACATTCAGCTAAATGTCAGAGCCGTAAACCAACCTGTCTCTGTAGCACGCAGACAAATGTCAAATTCCCCATTTTACACACAAAAGAGCAGGACTATTGTGTGGATAACTTATTTATCAATCTATGTTTTCAGAGAATGCTTTTCCTGGAGATGTATCATTCTATTCCTTGTAGCAGCACGTAATGACCTTTGACCCTTGACCTCACCCTGACCCCAGCGTTTGCAGTTTTCTGAGTACAGCTGCTCTCCTTTTGATGCTGCAAAACTGACATTCCGCTCATAATATATGCGAATCACAGGAAGGAATTGCTTGACCTTTTGAGAACTTTGTCCTTTTTCTGTACTTTTCCCTCTGCTTCGTCAGGAGATATCTCATCAAATCATCTGTATGAAGATGAACTGCTGACTGGTTGCGACACAAAATACTGACTGTGGTTAGCCTGCAGTAAAAATCAATCAGAGACACTGCAGGGGGCCGCACAGGATCATGTTTTTCCCATTTTAAATATAGAAGTAAAAACATTTTCATTTGAATAGATGGTGAATTGTCATTGGGGAGCGCTGAAAGAGGTTTGTTACACTGTTAGAGTAACAGTGAACACAGACCTATATTTACACAGTTGTGATAATAACTAATATGTGCAATATGAAGAAATGTTATACTTAAATGCATTATAAATATTATGCCTTCTGGTTTATAATGTTTTCTCCCCCTTTACTGCTCTACGGTACAGTATTTATAGCATTTCCTTTTATAAACCTCAAGGGTTTTTCTGTACTCATTCCACAGTCTAAAGACAACTTTAAGTGTGCAAGTGCTCCCCCGGGACAATTAAAATGCAAACAGAGATGTATTTTTACATGAATACAACTTGAACTGTGGCCTGCTCATGTTATTGGTGCTTTGTCATCGTTGTTATTGTATACTTTTGCAGTGTAAAATGCAATAAGTGCCAGAAAATTGGAATAATAATCAATAATACTGGTATTTACTGGTACGATATCATTATAGTAAAGATTTCTTTGGGATGGGAGGAGGCACAATTAATTAATTAACAATAAAAGTAATATTTTTTTCTGTCATTGGAAACGACAACTTTTTTATTTAGTTTTTGGTTTTGGCAAATGTTTTTGGCAAATGTTTTTGGCAAATGTAACACAAGTGAGACTGTGCACACATTTCTCACGGACATTTTATCTTGTGAGATCTGGTGGCATCAGGATTTTCTTTAATACTTGGGCACACTTGTTATTCTTGGGCAGCTCAAAGCCATAATAATGTATAGAGACTGCACTTTTGCTCATGGACATTTGAAAAGGGCTCGTTCATATTTTTAATGGATTCACAGCGTATGCTTACAGCCAAATTTGTTTTTTCATCAAACGCACTCGTTTACAGTGTCATTCAAGTCATTTTACTGCTCCATCTCATTAAATCTCTTCTCTCAGCACAATAGATGTTTTAGAGTAGGCGCATTGTCTTGATAGGGCTAATGATTATTCGATTTGTTGATGATCATTTCAATTATGGATTTCCAGTTTGTTGTTTCCGCCCTAAATTATACCATCTCAACTTAACTAAAATGTCTACAACTGCTTTTTCCAAACCGCATTTTGACACCTCTGGAACTTTCGCCCAGTCCTTTACTTGTAAGAGAAGTTGTGTTACTGTTTGCCTGTTTCCTGCCATTGTGCGCTGATCTGAGAGTGGCGGCCGATTAGTGCCAAATGACCCACATAGTTAGGATTTCACTGGAGCTGCATGGAGTGATTTTTCTCTCATGGGAGTCATTCAAAACGAACCATTTAACCTTGAGTAATTCCTGATCTTTCATTTTCGGACCTCTAACGCTTGGTCTATTGTCATTGTAAGGAAGTAGGGAGTTCACTAGAAGCGTATGGACCAACCTCCCACCGTGAAGACCTGTGTAACGGCACGCAATACGACTGAGTGAATACTTGAAGAAAGCGTGCACCAAATTATATGTAAAACTTACTTTATTTTCCATATGAATAAAGTGCTCCAATTATATTATATATATATAATTTTAACACTGTAAAGGTGTGAAAGCGTCAAACAATTCCACCGAAATCATGTCACCTGTCGTCAAAATAAATGTTAGGTTAAAGATGCACCATGCAACTTTTCTGATGGAGTGTCCGCTACATGCTTGTTTCCATGGAGATGTTGTTGCTTTGACAGGAATGTTCCAAAGTATGACAAATAAACTATGGAATTGCATTTATTTCATTAAAAAACGCGAATAATTAAATGCTGTACATGTTGAACATTCCAGACACAGCAAAGACATCTCCATGGAGACAAGCGCCAGAAAAGTTACTCAGTGCACCTTTAAATTAAGAGTGTTTCTACCTCTGTTCGTGGTGGCTGGTGTTACTTGTACTGCTACATCTGCTACAAATACTCCTCAAAAAGCGCTATACTACAGAAGTACTTTTACTATTTGTACTACTTTTATTCAGGCTAATACTTTGATACTAATACTGTGATGACTTTGGTCAAAGTTTTGTTTTGTTACCCACCCTTTTAGAAGCAGCTCAGTCCATGGTTCATATTTCACCCACAAACCCGACACTTCGCGTTTGCATTTTCCGCCATCAGTCTGTCCCAGGGCAGCTGTGACTACAGAAGTATTTTATCACCACCAAGTGCACTTCTGTTGCTAACTACATTGGCTGCTGCTGCTATCATAACTTTTCCCCCTACAGCAGTGATTATTTATGGGATGGTTTTCTTACTACAACCCAAGAATTGTAACCCTGACCACAAAATAATGATCACATGATAATACGAATAAACAGCATAAACAGGACATACTACATAAAATCAGTGCAATTCACCCACAAAAATAATCAAATTCCGTCTTCAAAGTCTGAACTCTGCTCAAACCACATGATTTTACTGATATAAGATCAGTGCAGAGCGTAGCATTGACGATTTGAAACGATTTGAAACGATTCGATACCGCTGCTACCACTTCTACGGCAACAACTCTTACAACAGCCGAGCGGAAACCTGTTTTTCCCTAACAAAACCACGTAAAAGTAGATTGTTGTGAAACATGTAGCAGTCAGGCATTTATCTTTCCACACCATCTGATTCATATTTGCAAATAGGCTGATAAGGGGTATCTTGTGCACCCTTCAGTACCTTCACAGAGTTCCCAGGCCTGTCATAAAGTGAGTGGGAAGTGAGCTGTAGATTGTCCTGGGGCCTGGAAGCCGACACCATGAGAGAGAGGTGTGTGTCCTCTGTCCCATCGTAACAACAAACTTTAAGAAGGTGTGAGAGATGAAATACAGGACGCACTCATGTCTAATATAGAGTTACACCACTGTTCTATTAAGTAACCTACATGTATTTAAAGTTGTAAAAATGTGTCAGTTGAACATAATATCAGAATGTACAAGACCACTTGCGTTTAAAGGTGCATTTATGTGAGAGATTAAAGTGTTTCTAGTAGGGCTGTGTGAATAATTCGGTTTTAATTGAGACTAATCTGTCTAATCGTCAATGATCAGTTTGGGTCTTTTTAATCGAGAAGTGCACGGTCAATTCAGTCAGTTAAAGCCGCGTTCAAGAGTTCAAGGAAACATTTTGAAAAGATTTTTGTGTTGAATGGCAATCCTTAAAAGTCTGCCTTGTTGCTGTGGATTTTTTTGTGTGTCTTTCCTATATTCTATGTTACATACAGAATCCTGCAAAAAAAAAAGTAAGGTTAAAGTTCCAATGACAGGTTCTCGTGTTTTTCGAATTATGACTTGTTTTGGTGGTAAATATCTATTGTAGTTTTAAGTGGCAGATTGTGGAGAAAAACAAATATATAGTTGTAAATCACAGGAAGTAAAGCTGGGTTCGTTTCCTCTGTTTGTTGTCTCATCAATAAGTGACATTAGATTGCACATGAGATAATTTACATTTTTCTGACTATTTTAACACTCATTTAACAAAGTCAAGATGTTCTAAGGTATTTTTATGTGTCAAATCATAACTATTGTGTAATTTATATGGATTTCAGATATTTTTTACAAAATAAACTTCACCAAAATTGTCAAACTGGGATTTTTTTTTGCATGTAAAAATGTAAATATAGTCATGTTCTCTACAGTTAATGAAAATATAGTCCAACCTGTCATATGCACAAGGTAAACTTAATTATCTTATATGTCTTTTTCCTGATCTTGAGTCAGGGCTTGGTCAGGAGTCGGGACTAACTGGAGCATTTGCCTATTGTGCATGTTTTCAGATGACGTGGGAAATACCCAAAGGAAACCCACCCAGACCCGAGGATAACATGCAAACTCCGCACAAAAAGACCCCACCAGCTTGAGAGTCGAGCCCAGCACCGTCTGGCAGCAACTTCTGAAGAAACAGACAAATAGATAATTCTATAGTTAAAGGTGCATCTGCTGGTCTCCATGAAGATGTCACTGTGCCTGGCATGTTCCTCGTCATCGCTGTGGGCCGTCCTGTGTAGGGTCGGATGCCACAACTCGCCTCGATTGTGCATGTTTATTCAAATATATGATGAGAAATAACAACGCCTGTACTTGAATAAATGCACAATACCTTTAAGTAATACCATACTGTGGAACGCGAAGGAGAAAAGTTACATCGTGCACCTTTACGATGGGCCTCTTCCAGTATCCACAGAGTATAGCATGACATAATGCTTAACTTTGACAGCTCTCTCCTTCAGTGAAGAAACACATGTGCACCGCCATGAACTGTGACGCACTCCGGCCCAAAACCAAACCTGTTATCAGTTAAAAGCTTCTATAAACCCTGCCCAATACCCCACGGGAATATTAACATCAAATAGGCCCTCATCACTCCTACACTGACTCCCCAGACGCTTCCCTCCCCAACAATCCGCTAAATAAAGTTATGGAATCTCCCCGAATTCCTGCGTTAAGGCTACAGCTGGCTATTGTCTCATTTATGAAACAAAGAAAATGCAAGAGCAGCACAATGCACGACCCAGCTGCCAAAGAGGTTAGCGTCAGTGTGAGTGAGTGAGGGTGTTCCCCGCACAGGAAAAGTCCGACTGAATACAAGAGCATAGAGATGACATGATGTAATACACGCATAGGTTAGAGTTTAATGTTGTTGCACACTCGAAAGGGAAGAAAATAGCCCAGGCAGATGTATTTAAAGAAACAAGAGCGGCTACGCTTGTGCGAAAGTGCAGATCTGGACTGCTAGACAGAGCAACTAAATGCAGATACCAAAAGTGTGTTTTCAGAATGCTGGTTTTAAGTCATTTTTTTCATTTGTTGGTATTCAAAAAACTTTATCACGCAATTTAGGCTTCAGGTATGCAGGATTTTTCTTCTCAGATTAGATAAGTATATGCATATACTATAATATAATGCAACTCAATGTGAAGTTGTCTGTAATTAAATACATTTTCAAAGTACCGCTGATGGCTCTACAAGATCAGGGGTAAATGCTCTTGCCGTTTGAAGCACGGTGGTAAAGAGTACATGTGTTGTAGTGCAGCGAATCCCAACAGGGGGTCCCCAGGGTTTTCCTAAAAAGTCCAACCCACTGCGTGAATTATAAGAAAGGGATGGCCTGTCAGTAGCTTCTATAAAGTATTTTAGAATGAGGGATGTGATAATAACTAAAACAGTGTGATGTCGTCTCTCACAATAATATCATGGGCTGTCACAATATGTTAAACAACAACAGACAACAACAACAACAACAACAACAACAACAACAGACAATATAAAGAAATAGATGTCAATTGGAACTTTTATACTTTAATTTCTATAGAATATGAGTAAGTGTGCATGCCAAAAGCTTTTCAGGGCATTTTAAAAGAAAAAAAGTACAATTCCGTAAGCCTCTTCAAAGTATTGCAATAAACAGTAACCTTGATAACGTTATATTGTGGTAATATTGTACCGAGAGATTTGGGTATGATTGAGTCAATGATTACTATACTGTGACAGCTTTATTAACCTTAAGACTTAAGCGACGGTAAAACGATTGGGAATGATTGTTGTAAGGAGGAATGGGAGCTTTCTGTGTTGTGTTTGCATGTTCTCCCTGTCTGGTAGCGTTGGAAGAAGTATACTCAATGTTGTTACTAAAGTAGTAAAAAAAAAAAAAAAAGTGAAAGTATCATGTGAAAAATAATACTTGAATAAAATGGGCAATAAAAAATCGGAATACAAAAGTAAAAGTATTTCACATTGTTGAATTGTGTTTCACAGAAGTGATTTTAATTAATTTAATACCTTTTCTAGTCATTTTATTTATATATTTCTGATTGCTTAGGGCCCAGATTTGTACTCAAACCCCTAAACCCCCCAAACCCTACTCAAAAATAACCCCTCTGCTCGAAATATGAAGAAATGTACACAATCACATTCAAAAGTATCTGTATAAAGTAAAGTACCGAAGGAAAGTACAATTACTGTTGTACTTCATTAACTTGTACTTCCACCACCACCGGAGTCTGGGTGGGATTCCTTTAGTACTTTGAGTTAACCAGAAACTTAAACAATGCACAAATAAGTTGATGCTTTAGGTTGGAACGCCTGACCAAAATCCTCAAGAGTTTAATGTACATTAAAAAAAAAAAAAAGAAAAATATCTATCCTTAATGAACTTTATATCAGCATCTTTCAAGTGGTACTTTTTCCACAGCAGAGGAATAATGTACACTTGCTTATCAACTCCACTCTTTACGTTGGCCCACTTAACATATAGGACAAGTTAATAATGGACAAGCTGTGACCACGTGTGGCAAATGTGACTCAGAATGGTCACTAGAGGGCGGTGTTGTAGCGAGCAGGAATGCCAGAATAACGCTCATTCAATGAGGGAGGTGAGGAACATGTTGGAGCATATTCTCTGTGGAAACTGTGGTTACAGCCGCAGGGGTCAGTTCAGTGTTGAGTAATTATTATGTAAAAAAAAAAAGAAATAACAACTGTCAAATGAGAAAGGTGTGTATAAAGATGACCTATCACGGCTTTAACAGAATAACAATGACTGTCCCAATTATTTAAGTCCAGGCCACAGATTGTGCTCACTCACATTTACTCACATTTACACACATTTACTCACATTTACTCACATTTGCTCATATTTGCTCACATTTGCTCACCTTTGCTCACATTTACACACATTTACTCACATTTACACACATGTACTCACATGTACTCACATTTGCTCACATTTGCTCACATTTGCTCACATTTGCTCACATTTACTCACATTTGCTCACATTTGCTCACATTTGCTCACATTTACTCACATTTGCTCACATTTACACACATTTACTCACATTTTCACACATTTGCTCACATTTACACACATTTACTCACATTTTCACACATTTGCTCACATTTACTCACATTTAGTCACTTACATTTATATTCAGTCTGAAGTAACAGTACCTTTACTTGAGTATAGGTTTAGTTCACTCTTCCCAAGGGAGGAAGTGGTAAACAAGTGACAAAACTTTATGTTGACAATATTAAATTATTTGAACATTTGTGTCACTTGCGCGACTCCTTCATTTTGGATTTAGTTTTCTTTTGGGATTTATTTTATTGTTTGTTTGCTGTTAGAATTACTCTTATTTACTTGAGTAGTTTCCCCAAATTACTCAAGTAATTTGAGTAGTTTCCCCAAATACCCCTCCCTGAACCGACACCTTAACGTGGTGGAGGGGTTTGAGCGCCCGAATGATCTCAGGAGCTATGTTGTCCGGGGCTTCAAGCCCCTGGTAGGGTCTCCCAAGGCAAAACAGGTCCTGGGGGACGGGCCCGGACAAAGATCGGTTCACAAGCCCCCTATGATGGAAAAAAACAAGGCCAGTTACGTCGCCCGGATTGGCGTTACCGGGGCCCACCCTGGAGCCAGGCCTGGCGTGGGTGCTCGACGGCGAGCGCCTGGTGGCCGGGCCTTTCCCCAACGGGGCCGGCCGGGTGCAACCCAAACGAGTGACGTGGGGCCGTCCTCCCGTGGACCCACCACCTGCTGGAGGATCCGTAAGGGACTGTGGCGGAGGGATCTGGGCGAAAGTCGACGGCAGGGGCCTCGACGGCAGGGGCCCCGGACGCAGAGACTAACTCTGGGGACATGGAACGTCACCTCGCTGGGGGGGAAAGAGCCTGAGCTTGTGCGGGAGGTTGAATGGTTCCGACTAGATATAGTCGGCCTCACCTCCACGCACAGTTTGGGCACTGGAAACCCATCCTCTTGAGAGGGGCTGGATGCTCCACTTCTCTGGTGTTGCATGCGGGGAGAGGCGGCGGGCTGGTGTGGGTTTGCTTATTGCCCCACAGCTCAGCCGCCATGTGTTGGAGTTTACCCCAGTGAATGAGAGGGTCCTTCGCCTTCGGGTTGGGGACAGGTTCTCCACTGTGGTGGCCTCGGCCTACGGGCCGAACAACGGTGCTGAGTACCCGGCCTTCTTGGAGTCCCTGGGAGGGGTACTGGCAGTGCACCGACCGGGGACTCCGTTGTTCTACTGGGGGACTTCAACGCCCACGTGGGCAACGACAGTGACACCTGGAGAGGGGTGATTGGGAAGAACGCCCCCCCGATCTGAACCCGAGTGGTGTTCAGTTATTGGACTTCTGTGCTAGTCACGGACTGTCCATAACGAACACCATGTTCAAGCACAAGGGTGTCCACCAGTGCACGTGGCACCATGACACCCTAGGCCGGAGGTCAATGATCGACTTTGTTGTCGTGTCATCTGACCTCCGGCCGCGTGTCTTGGACACTCGGGTAAAGAGAGGGGCGGAGCTGTCAACCGATCACCACCTGGTGGTGAGTTGGATCCGCTGGCGGCGGAGGAAGCCGGACAGACTTGGCAGGCCCAAGCGTATTGTGAGGGTCTGTTGGGAACGTCTTGCGGAGCCCGCTGTCAGCAGGGTCTTCAATTCACACCTCCGGGAGAGCTTCTCCCAAATCCCGGGGAGGCTGGGGACATTGAGTCCGAGTGGACCATGTTCTCGACCTCCATTGTCAATGCGGCTGCTCGGAGCTGTGGTCGCAAGGTCTCAGGTGCCTGTCGCGGCGGCAACCCCCGAACCCGGTGGTGGACACCGGAAGTAAGGGATGCCGTCAGGCGGAAGAAGGAGGCCTATCAGGCCTCTTTGGCTTGTGGGACTCCTGAGGCCGTTGACGGGTATCGGCGGGCCAGGTGGGCCACAGCTCGTGCTGTCGCAGAGGCAAAAACCCGGGTCTGGGAGGAGTTCGGGGAGGCCCTGGAGGAGGACTATCGGTCGGCCCCAAAGAAATTCTGGCAAACCGTCCGGCGCCTCAGGAGGGGGAAGCAGTGTTCCACCAACACCGTTTACGGTGCGGGTGGGGACCTGCTGACCTCGACTGGGGATGTCGTCGGGCGGTGGAAGGAGTACTTTGAGGACCTCCAAAATCCCACTGTCACGTCTTCCGAAGAGGAAGTAGAGACGGAGGACTCGGAGGCTGACTCATCCATCACCCAAGCCGAAGTCACTGAGGTTGTTGGCAAACTCCTCGGTGGCAGAGCTCCGGGGGTGGATGAGATACGCCCGAGTACCTAAAGTCTCTGGATGTTGCAGGACTGTCTTGGTTGACACGCCTCTGCAACATTGCGTGGCGGTCGGGTCGGTGCCTCTGGACTGGCAGACCGGGTGTGGTGGTCCCTCTGTTCAAGAAGGGGGACCGGAGGGTGTGCTCCAACTATAGAGGGATCACACTCCTCAGCCTCCCTGGTAAGGTCTATTCCAGGGTACTGGAGAGGAGAATCCGACCGATAGTCGAACCTCGGATTCAGGAGGAGCAGAGTGGTTTTCGTCCTGGTCGTGGAACACTGGACCAGCTCTATACTCTCCATCGGGTGCTCGAGGGTTCATGGGAGTTTGCCCGACCAGTCCACATGTGCTTTGTGGATCTGGAGAAGGCTTTCGACCGTGTCCCACGGGGTGCCCTTTGGGGGGTGCTGCGGGAGTACAGGGTCCGGGGCCCTTTGCTCAGGGCTGTCCGGTCCCTGTATGACCGGAGCAGGAGCTGTGTTCGCATTGCCGGCAGTAAGTCAGATCTGTTCCCAGTGCGTGTTGGACTCCGCCAGGGCTGCCCTTTGTCACCGGTTCTGTTCATTGTTTTTATGGACAGAATTTCTAGGCGCAGTCAGGGGGCGGAGGGGGTCCGGTTTGGAGAGCACAGGATCTCATCTCTGCTGTTTGCAGATGATGTTGTCCTGATGGCTCCATCAAACCTGGACCTGCAACATGCACTGGGACGGTTTGCAGCCGAGTGTGAAGCAGCTGGGATGAGAATCAGCACCTCCAAATCCGAGGCCATGGTTCTCGACCGGGAAAAGGTGGCTTCCCTCTCCAGGTGGGTGGGGAGTCCTTGCCCCAAGTGGAGGAGTTTAAGTATCTCGGGGTCTTGTTCACGAGTGAGGGAAGGATGGAGCGTGAGATTGACAGGCGGATCGGTGCAGCGTCTGCAGTGATGCGGTCGCTGCATCGGACCGTTGTGGTAAAGAAGGAGCTGAGTCGAAAGACAAAGCTCTCGATTTACCGGTCAATCTACGTTCCTACCCTCACCTATGGTCATGAGCTTTGGGTAGTGACCGAAAGGACAAGATCGCGGATACAAGCGGTCGAAATGAGTTTCCTCCGCAGGGTGGCTGGGCGCTCCCTTAGAGATAGGGTGAGGAGCTCAGTCACACGGGAGGAGCTCGGAGTAGAGCTGCTGCTCCTCCACGTTGAGAGGAGCCAGCTGAGGTGGCTCGGGCATCTGTTCCGGATGCCTCCTGGGCGCCTCCCTAGGGAGGTGTTTCGGGCATGTCCCACCGGGAGGAGGCCCCGGGGAAGACCCAAGACACGCTGGAGGGACTATGTCTCTCGGCTGGCCTGGGAACGCCTCGGGATCCCCCCGGAGGAGTTGGAGGAAGTGTCTGGGGAAAAGGAAGTCTGGGAGTCCCTGCTTAGACTGCTGCCCCCGCGACCCGGCCCCGGATAAAGCGGAAGAAGATGGATGGATGGATGGAGTTTCCCCAAATACCGTTTACTCTTACTTGTGTAATTTCTTGGACTTCTACTTTTTACTTCTACTTGAGTAACATTTTCATTTCATTAAAAAAATAAAATGTCTTTGTTTTTGTTCATTGAATGAAACGGTTCAGGCTCAACTCTGCTTGTGTTTTTTTATGAAACATAGACCTGCATAGTGAATACGAAGATGATATAATATATAATAATAATAATAATATAATATATAATATATGAAAATAATGCTGAATGTGCTGAAAATGTTATGGACTTTCAATTGTTTGGAAATGACCAATTTTTCTGATGTTTTTTTAAATTATTACCGTAAAACTTTGAATATGTGCAAAATATATTTACAAAGATTACATACGTGTATGTAATAATGTAATAATCTTTCATTGAAGGATATGTGTGCCTTTTCACTTTGCTGTATCAGGCATCTTTATAGTATAATATTACACCTTTGTTCATATTTCAATACAAATAAACTAAAATAGTAGTCACATATGATGCAATTAAAGTAAATGTTTAAAGTAAATATTTTGACAACAAGCCTTTGCATTTCCATTTTATTCAAGATCACATCAATGTAAAAAAAGTTTCTTCAGATAAACCTGAACTCACATTCAACACATTCTGTTACTTTTGTTACTTGTTCAAGTTCTTCCAACATTCAATTCAATTTTAAGGCAACAATAAGTCACAATAACTAAACAATACAGTACTCCTTTCTCCCTGTGAGAAATCTGTCGAATCATGCTTGAATCTGTCTCAAAACGAATACAAAAATAAATAATGTGCGCTCGAACAAAGCAAGACGGCCTTTTGCAAATAATGGTATCAAATTGTCAAATCATTTTCATGTATCCATGCAGTACAAGACTTTGGACTTGCCGTGGAGGTCCAGACTTTACAAGGCTTTGAGTGCCCTGAAGGAAAACGGAAAACGCTATATAAATACACCGTAATAATAATGTAAAAATAATAATACAATTGTGGTTACTGGCTATAACTGATCATTAAACAGTGATTACCCTCAAAAAGTACTAAAGACTTGACAAAATAAAACATTTAAATATTCAGATTACAGATCAGACTTATCTAACGTGTCAAATCAAGACAGATCACAAGCTGCTATGACTCATGTCGATAAAACATGAATTGCGTCTCACTTTTCACTTTTACAATTAATAAATCACAATTCTAGTATTGGACAGGGGCAAAGGCCAGAGCGGTTGTGCAGTAACCAAAAGTGGGACAAGTCAGGTGGTCCCAAACACAGAATTGTAAAAGTATCTCTAGTTTTTACAAAGAATATACATATAACAATGAATCCTTTTTTATTCTTTATTTACTGCAATGACAGGAGGAAATATAGACCTCCAGTTGAGCATTGCTGGGCGTTTCTTCCTTGATTGATTACTCTTCTTTCAAAACTTTTCAAAGCCTAAATCCAGCTTTAACTTGTTATGTTGCTTTTCAACAAAACCATTCACCAATGCGATACGAAACTGTACCTCTTTGGTGGTTGTAAAAACATACGCTGATAAAGAAAAGTAAATGAGGCTTGAAACTGCTGGGTCATTGTTGGTGAATAGTTGTTTCTTTTTTCCTTTGCAATTAGGTTTATTTCCATCGGTAAAATCACCATTCTTTCACTTAATTTGTCTGCTCATCCATCCCAGAATCCTTTGCAAGTCCCTTTTAAAACCGCAAATGAGGCGTAGCAAGTCCACACTCATTCCACCTTAAAGTGCATCATCCAAAATCTGTGGTTTGTCACTGTCTTGCCGCCTGATGCTTTAGAAAAATCCTCTCAAAGGCGTTTTTATCCTCGTCGTTCGTGTTCTTTCCCTTCGCTCATGGTTCAGACTTGGCAGAGGTTTAAGCCGGGCACGGGCCGCTCCACCACGCTGTCTCCTTCTACGTCATAAATATAATCACATCTATGCGGCAAGAGGGGAGTGTCCGACAGCGCTACACTCTGGGTCCCCACGGAAACGACAGTGTCTCTCTAGAAAAATAAACATACATAATGAGTTGTTTTGCTATTTTTAATGTCAGAAACACATGTGTTGTGTGGAAAATGAAAAGATTAATCCGATATTGCAGTTCTCTAAATAGCCAAAAGAGGGAGCCAAACACAGATTACAAAATAACTGAATGCTATTATATTTCAAGATACTATCACTAACAAAAAGTAATGTGCATTTCACTTTATTTATCTAGGTTTGACTTTACTCTGCCAGTTTAAAAAAAAAAAATCTTTCAACTGGCTAGAAATAAAGCTGCAAAAAAATATTATTTTAGATGTCAATTAGTCAACAATTATAGTCAGAAAAGTATTTATATTGTACATTGAACATTTTTAGATATATTTTCAACCAAATAAAGGTTGAACTATGGTGACTGAAGGCTTCTAGAAAGAGATGCTGGTAATAAAGTGTAGCCTATTATTGATGAAAATCAGAATTTTATCATCATTCTTTTTACATGCATATGTTGTATTGATTAATTCCACTGTTTTTGTTTAAGAAGGTCTTTTTGCATGTATTTTAGAGTCTATATTTTAGATAATTATAATTATTTGAACAGTTGACTAGTCCAGATTATTCGTTGCAGCCTTATTACATTATATCAGAAATTATAAATTTCCACACACAAAAAAACTTTCAAAGTGGCAATCGTAAAAAAGTGTTACCTGCCAAAGTCTACCGGTGTTTTGGCTTCATAATGGGTTGTCTTAGTAGCATAAAGCTCTAGGTGTGTGTGTCTTTGTGAGCGAGTCGTACCCGTTTGGAGCCTCTGCGGTTACTGGCCGCTGAAGCCGCTCGCTCAAAGTCCTTCTTACAAACGTGAGCCATGATCCCAGCGGCCAGCGCATCTCCCAGGACGTTTATCATGGTCCGGAATCGATCCCTGCCACAAACAAAGACAAGCTCCTAAATATATAATAATACATTCAAGCATTTAAGTATTGAACCAGAGAAAATCATTTGACAACATTCTCTCATCCAGAACAAGGTCAGAAACATCATATTCATGTTGTAACAACAATGTTTCAGAAACATTTAGGTGCCAAATCATGTTAGCGTTGTAGAACCTAAAGCCTATATTTTATCCCAGATTTATTTTTCATTTATATGATAATTGGCTGTTTCACATTTTAAAATCGGAAAATGTCTTTCTTACAGATGGGGCATTTAAAAAAAAAAAAAAAAAAAAAAAAAAAGGTATTTTAAAAAGGCAGGAGAGAAAAAAAAAGCCTTATGACAGTTTGTTTCCAAAAGTGAACTGTGAGTCGATCCATGTACAACTTCACAACAAAAAAATATTGTCTATATTAGTTAAAATGACTTAAGATTTTATCTTTTATCTAAGAGTTTATCTTTACTTCAGTAGCTTTGAATTATTAAGATTCATTCACTTGATATTTCATTAATTCAAAAAGAGTCGGACTGTTTCAATATACGTTATCTCAAGCCAAATCTTTTGCCACTGATATAGACTTTAACTGGCAAAATTATTTTCTTATTTTCTTATCTTGTAAACAGTGTGAAATGTTCTGAACCTTGAGAAACATTATTGTCAAAACTACTAAAATCCAGACCAACATTGTCAATTTCACGTACATTTTAGCTGCGTTTAAAAAGTCAAAGCAACTGATAAACTTATAAACTATATTCAAATCTAAAAAAGGAAGAAAATATGAATTTATAAGCGACTATCCGCTTAACTATAGACATTTTACCATAGAATAACTTACAGGACCCAGTCAATGGCCACGATGAGCGAGATGTCAGCCGGAGGCAACCCCACAGAGGTCAGGACTATCACCATGGTAACGAGTCCAGCCTGAGGGATCCCGGCTGCCCCGATACTCGCCGCCGTAGCTGTAATACTGGAAACACATAAGATATCAGATACAGGCCAATTAATATAATTACTATAATTACTGAGAAAAGGCGATAAATGTAAGTATAATCTCAATCTATGATGTTTCTGTTGCTTAGCTGTGAAGTCCCAGTTTTAGTCCTGGTCCAGTCTTGGTTCAGCATTGTGGTTATGTTTTTGGTTCTATACTAATCTTTTGTTTTTCACTCAAGTGCGGCTTCAATTTAAGTCTGTTTTACTCCGTGTTTTTGCTAATATTATGGGAAAACGATGGTGGTTGAATTTTTTTTATTATTATAATTTTTTGAAACGGGTCTACCCTGGCTTACTTCTGGTTTAGTTTTTTAGTCTGATTGGATTTGCTCGTGTCTAGTCTTGGTTTATTTACTGCAGTCCAATCCAAAAAACTCAGAACTCTGGGCGCCAGGATTTAGTATATGGTTCATATTTAGGCCTCAGCCATTCAGTTTTAAAAGATGACGCTCGCTCTGATAATCATAAAAAAAAAAAATATAAAAAAAAAATATATATATATATAAAATACAAAAAAATACAAAAAAAAATACAAAAATAAAAAAACAAACTAACAAACTAACAAAAAAACAAAAATAAATATAATAAAAATCGGATTTACTCTCACCTAATAGTTACCAGCTGACCAAAGTCCAGGTCGTACTCGTTGACTTGAGCGATGAAAATGGCTGCCACTGCTTCGTACAGAGCTGTGCCGTCCATGTTGATCGTGGCTCCGACCGGCAACACGAAGCGAGCGATCTGCCGGTCCACGCCGCAGTTCTCCAACAGACATTTCATGGTGATCGGCAGCGTGGCTGAGCTGAGGGTGGAGAATTAGAGGTACAGAGTTCAGATTGTCAGCAAGTTGATGTTTTACAGTGAAAATGTAATGTAATTCACAATAATTCCAGAGCTTTTATGAAACAAAGTCAGAATTGCAGTTTAAAATCTATATACAATTCTGTAATAAAAGCATAGGGCATTTTATTGACAAAACAAGACAAATTCAAAATGTTAACAGTTTGGAAAAGTTAGTTCTTAGAGGGTGTGCTTTTATTTTTGAAGTGTATTGTTTGTAATTTGTGTACAAAATAATATTCAAAGTTCTTGACTGTTTTCTAAAGGGCAAATAAATTAAATAAAACGAGAATGTGAGTGCAAGTGACGTTCAGCAACAGGACGTTTTATACACGCTTAACTCCTGATTTAGTTCATAAACCTATTTGGACTTTATCCTTAACCTAATGAAACTAATTACCTAGAGGACGTTGCCAAGGCGATGACCAGAGCCTGCAGAAGCCCTCTGATGTAGACGAAGGGGTTTTTCCGAGTGAAGAAAAAGAAGAACATCGGCAGGAGGATGAGTCCGTGTACAAAGAGTCCTGCCAGAACCGTGATGAAGTACATGCCCAGCTTCTCGCCCAGATGAGCCGGGTCGTGCATGTCCAGGATCTTACCGGCAACCAGGAACACGATGCCAAATGGGAAATACCTGGAAACAGATGGAAAAAAATGCTTGTGAATTAAAAGGGTAACTCACAATAAGATACAATGGGGAACTCAGGCCTGTTTTTTCACGCACTAAAACATGAACGTCAACGCTTGGACAAGATGGAAAAATAAAATGTAAAATCAAAACACGCTGAACGACATCCATGAATTGTTAAAGTGCATATGACAGGTTCTCATGATTTCCTAATTATTACTTAGTTTGGCGGGATAGACCCTGTGGTAAATATTTATCATAGTTTTACGGCTGTGAAGTTGCAAATTGTGAAGAAAAATAAAAGAAATTCAACTTGAAAACGACAGTAAATAGAGCTCAAATGGAATCCCTCTGTGATGTCATCAACAAGCGACATTACATCACAAATTCTGAGACAATTTACGCACAACTGACACACTTTTCTGACAGTTTAAACAATAATATGGCAAAATAAAGGTGTTATCAGGTATCTGTCAAATCATAACTATTGTGTAATTTATATAGATTTTGGCCGTTGTTTACAGTATGGTTGCTAGGTAACAGTTGTGGAATTATCGCTACCCATGTCGCATCTGCTGCTCACACCCAACCAGGAAGTAACACTATAAATGTCACCAAAAATGGTCAAACTGGATAAAAATAGGCAACATGTTTGGTAAAATCTTAAATATAATCACTACAGGGATATTTTGTGTCATTTGCACTTTAATTTATGAGCTCCTTGACTTCTAGACTACATATAGAGGGTGACTGTGAGCTGTCCGTAAAACAAAAGTAAATTACTGTTAAATTCAATATGTTGAAATGTATCTTTTGAGAAGGTTAATGTCAACAAATCTTGCTGTTTTTAAATGCTATCACGTTCTGTGAATTTATATTTCCGAAATAAAAGTACATGACTCGGAATCACAACTTCTCATCCCGGAAATCCAAGCACCAAGGACAACATGAAAGTACAATATGAGACAATTGAATTTCCCCAAACAACTTAAAAGATTGTATAAAACTAACCATTTTATGAACGGCGATTTTGCCTTCTAAGCTTGGACAATGAAAGTCCAGTGAGCGGTGACTCAGCAGTGTCCTGTTCTTAACCCTTCACAGAGGAGACTGACGCGCTGGCCAACACCGCTGACGTCTCCGTGAGAACGTAAACCTTGGCAGCTGCAATCATTTCTTTCCACCAATGACATTTCGTCAACGGGATTGGAGACACTGAGACTAAACCGGGGCACACACAGTTCTGACGTGCAAAGTCGTATTACAATTGCAGAAATGATTCGCTCTCTTTCTTATTCATACATTGGCACATTGACCAAAATGTCTTGCCAAAGCTTGGAGCTGGGATTGAACCTTTTAGATTCATGGGCAATAGTGTGACTTCATCTGAAAGAACTGTACAGTAGAAGCATGAGCCTGAGCAGTCACTAAAGCACCAAGACTATGTGTGACTAAACATCCGAGAACACTGGTTCATATGTTTCTAAAGCACGTCTCTTACCACATGGCCGCGTTAATAATCTTCATGACGCACTCGTTGATGCACTGGCACACGTTCACCAGAGGGGCGCCGCGTTCCCCCATTTTACCCAGCAGCAGTCCTGAAAGAGCACGCATGAGAGGGTTTAGACACGCAAGCAGGTTTTGTTTCACGTGGATGAGCATAAACAGGCACAAATATTCGACCGTAGAATTCTGACATCCCTGACTGTGAACAAGACTGCCTCCAAACACGTGAATTAGATATGAACTCTTTGTACTCGTTGACAAATGTAATGAACATATAATCTACACCCATTTGTCTGCGGTTTAACGTCAATAATCATGTTTTATTTTGGTGCCTCGTTCGAACATTTGCATTCGTACCAGGCTGTGAGCGCACGTCACTGCTGGAAGGGGCTATGGGGTGCAACAGTGAAAGCCCTCCATTTTTCCCATTTTTGAACTTAAAAAACAGTTGTAGGACTAATCAGCAGAGTTATGTCACCAAATTTTAGGTTTTCAATGTGTATTTTGGACTGAAAACATGGGCATTAGTTTATAAATAGGCGCATAAACTCTTAATATTTGAATTTTACAAAAAGTCCATGGGAAAATCGAATGGGAAATTTGCTTCTGGAACCTCAGCCGGCTTCATAAGTCCATAAGTCCTTCTGACACTGGCGAGACAAGGACGGTGAAGTGAGTGGCCCAAGGACAAAATGGCTTAACGCATCAAGGATCAAACCACCCGAAGTTCAGCTGACATTTTTGGTGGCTAATGCTTTTAATGTTAAAAAACATGCTAAAAAAGATAAAAAGAAGTAGGCCTAATGCAGTTAGCCTTGCCCCAGTAAAAACCCTGCTTGGTCGTGTTATACAGTCATCTACATGTATTTTGATCACACGAGAGCCTTCTGTCTTCTGTGTCTTACCCATGGTGGCAGAGAAGATGACGATGCCCAGGACGTTCATGCCTTTGCTGGTGCTGGGGACCATCTTGTACTTGATGTCCGGAGCAGGGGTGATCTCTAAGAAGAGGGGATGTCCCAGCTGAGGGTTGTGGTAATCCGGCATCACGTACACAAAATTGGCCTGAGACTCGACTTCGTTTGTGTGCACAATCGGAATTAGGTCCGTGCGGTACTGGAAGAGAAAAAGAGAGATATACAATCAATTAGTCATTTTTTATTTAGACTTGTACATCACGGCAATAAATAGAAATATAGTGAAGTGTATATAAAACCTATACAATGTAAATACAAGATAGATACTCGTGCCAAATAAAAGTAGTGGCTTACCTGTTGAAAGGTGGCCTCAACGAGATTTGAAGGAATCATATTTCTAGAAAAGAAAACAATAAAAACGTATGAAAACAAAACTCGATTTTAGATTGAGGTGGAAGACCAAGAAATGTACGATATAGTTTACAGAATAAAAATGAAATTATTTTAACCCTGATTATATGTTTGAAACTATAGGCTCGTACTCATGAAACTAAAGCTGACACAAAGTCAAACATGCGCTAACTTGATGAGTCATCTATGGAGATGTTATTGCTTTGCCGGGAATGTTCCACTGTATGGCATTACATGTTTCACTCTCCATGTAAACAACCAAAAGTTACAAGTGAGTTCTGTGGACAGGTGTACCCGCTCACAGTAAGAATGCATGTTTTTCAAGATATAAAAATACCTGCCAAACAGATAAGTTTAATGCAGTAATGTGGAACATGCATGAAACCTGATCGCATACCTCTGCGGCGGTGATTAACTGAGTAATAGTATCAACTGTTCCCACGGACGAGAATCTAGTAAAGGCTTATTTTTACGACTTGCGTCAAAGGGCCCTGAGCACACCACAGTAATCCAGGCAAAACGCAAATGTCATGCCCAGTGTGAACACAAGCACATGAGTTCCAAAATAACCTGGTTTAGGATCCCAGGATAGCAGGTTCTCTGATGGCCCTGAGGTAAGCAGGCACACAGCAGCCTGATAACACGCGGCCCAAGCACTCTGGTACAGGCTTAAAAGATCAGGGTCTGATGCTGTAACAGTGACGCTGCAGGTATGTGACACAGCGCTGGGGACAGTTTTGGAGGAAATGCCTGCTACTTTCTTCTGTCATTTGCAAATAATTCCCTTTTTTAAAACTTCACAGATAAAGCTGGAGATTACATTTTCTCTGCCAAGAATAGACAAAAAAATGTGTCCAGTGATTCTACTTAGCATTTTGTATTAGGCTGAAGCGATTGGGCTTTTAACCATGCTAATCGAAAAAGTTTACAGAGTTGGGTTTTCTCTCATTCGTGCATATTTGAATAGTACTTTTTGGTCCGTCTCCCTCTTGAGTTTTCAATGCGATGCGCTCACTGGCATTATTATCAAGCAGTAAAGTAGTATTTTGATTGATTTAGGAAAGTTTGGGTAATCCTGTATTGTCATTAGAAAATTCTTGTTTTCACCTACCACCTATGCCTTCACTCTGCTCTGTACTCTCTTGCGATTATTCAAAAAATAATACAATCAAATAAAATAATAATGCCTAAATTAAAGTCAATAAATTTGTCTCTATTCAAGCCTTTTTAGATCAATATTGCTGTTTACAATGAAGGGGGGAAAAGTAAATTATGTACGTATATTATGACGAGGGGAAAAAAATATAAAATATCTTCTTTAGGCATTAAATTAATATGCAATAGAATAGCTAGATGACAATGTGAATAGTGAATATGACCTTTCAGGCACAATTTAAGACAGTTACGTAACTGTTGTCAGATAATGAGCTTATTGTTAGAATCCCTCTGGTCTGTACTGGTTTTAAGTGGTCTGCACAAGGCTTTCATGGATCTTAAGGGTCTTACAAAAGAAATCCCCGTCATGAATGATCGTGAAGTCGCCTGTGTAACAAAGGTGGTCAGCATAGGGTCAAATGCAGATTATTAAGATCATCTCGCTTAACCTATGGCTTGATTGTACAGTCACAATGCAAACGGATTAAATGGTTAGTGCTTTTAAGTTAAAGCGCCGAGATCAGATCAAAAGATCACAAGCCAGGGCAGTAACAACAACTTAATGAATTCATATTAAACTTAACATTTCTCTTCCTCTTGGTTTCGTATAAATCTGCTAACTAAACAAATACTTTGAACTGCATTTGTTAGTTTCATGGCTTCATTGACATTTTTTTTTTTCCAAGCAGTCGTATTAAAATATGTTTGAAATGTGTATTGTAAATTGTTTTTTATACATTTTATTTTGAGGGGCGACACTACAATTTTAGGTTTTGTACACACTTTCACCTGGAAACAAGACACTGCCCAATCTTACTTTTATTACTTCAATTAATACACTTTCACCCATATTTATGCAACAATAGAGAAATAGTAAGTCAGCATGACCTGATTCTGCTTTACATGAACTAAAATGTTCACTCCTGCATTGCACATTAAAATATTTATGTTATGTTATATTCAACACACAAATACAAACTCACATACTAAATAAGATGTTCAAAATCCCCTCTGCAAAATTGGTTTGTTTCTAATATAATCAATAATCCAATATCAAACAATTCACCATTCACGAGTATTTCCTCCCCCAAAAAATGTCCTATTTTTCTCTGAAAATATAAATGAATGAATGAATGAATGAAATATAAATGAGTGAAAAAGAGCTATTCACCTGCAGTGTCACACCTTATTTAGTCTTTTTTTTTTTTCAGTTTGAATTTTGCTTACTTGAAAGTGCTTGACACTTGAAAGTCTTTGACCTGATGAGGTCGAGCAGTGCGTCAGCGGAGGCCGGAGTGGGCGTGGTGGTTGTCCTTCTCTGAGCCTGTCCCGGGGTGAATGATGAGCACCAGAACGATCCCCACAATCACCCGCGATGAAGGTGGTCCACAGGTAATACGTGATGGTCAGAACCCCCAGACGACCACTGGCTCTTGTGTCCATGGCTGAGAGACCCGACATAAGGCTGCACAAGACACAATCAGAAACATCCACTCTTAATATGGGCTCAAATTCTCTCGACAGTCTTAATGAATATAACAGGTTTAATTGGTTTCAGTTCCCGTTGTGCACACCGTTTTGGTTTGGTTAGAATTGTACGCAATGGCAACTGTCCACATTTTTCATCTCTCTGAAACCAATGCATAGTTTCCATGTTCGAACAATCTCATATTGTTGTTATCCATACATTGTCAATACATGTATTAAATGGATATGAATGTGCTTGTTACAGATCCAGGTTATTATTCTTTCTTATAGTTTAAGGCTGACAGCAATTCTTTTGTAAAATAAGTGAAATATTTAACACAAGATAGCACATGTTTTAATCTTGCAGTTCTATCTAAAACACCCTTCCACACGCTCTTAGAAGCACTGTTTAATTTGTTATTTTTTTTAAATTGTCACCTACTTAAATAATTAGATTTGCTCATTTGGCATCGTAGCCATATGCATGCAGTATATGCATTCTTTCTAGTAAAATACTTTTGATAAGTTTCTTGATTTAATGAACAGATGCTGCTGACCTGGAGGTGATGAGAGGCAGAATCAACATCTTTAACATCCTCATATGAGCAGCTCTCCAGGGAAAGAGAAGTAGATCTTGGCCTGCGAAGATGGAATAAATATATGAGATCAAAGGTTAAAAAAAACAACAACAATAAGAACTGGCATTTACAAACTGTCATGGTTTAATACAGGGGATCCTTGTCAATTAAATACATTTATATGTTGTGGGTTATATGGCTATGGATTATACATTATATAATATGTATAGTTATAAAACCTAAGGGGTGCGTCTTAGTAGTCTCATGACAAAAACAGCACCAGTCGCTGCTAGTAGCGCTCGCACAGTGGTGCAGTCGCTAAACAGATGTCAAATTCCCCAAAATGGCCAAACTGCTATTATGACTTTCGTCGTTGTTGTCTCAAAAGAGTGAGAGTGACAACAGTGCTCCCTAGTGGTGCAGTGGTTTAATGCCTTGCACATGTGTGGTTGCTACCACTGACAGTGTAGGTTCGGTTCCCAAACTTTGAACGTATCATGCATAAAATGGTAATGATCTGTAGTGGGTGTGCCAAATGAAACCTTAAAATTAAGTATATAAGAATAAAATGATTTGAAATATTACTATAATCAACAAAAAAAATCAAACACGCTGGTAAACTTTAAAATAAAAGTTCTGTTCTATTCTATTTAAAATTAAAATCTCCAGTAAATGGCAGTGTTTTGGTTTGTGCAGTGTCAAGTTGGGAGGCCTCCTCGGTTCATGAGTCTTCATTTTTCCATCACTAATGATCAGCGAGTTGCCCCACCGGTCCAATAGGCTACAGGATTGTGTTCGAATAGAATTTAATGTTAACCAATGATTTTAATTCCGAATACTAAATTTAACGTTCATTTCATGCCTTCTTGCATCTTATTGGGTTTGTATACGGCTCTTTTGTTTTCTTTTTAACATTTGATTTAGCCAAGGCATTTCAATGGACTTTTTGCACCGTGGCCAAACAATGTCAGATTTGAACAATTATGTTCACTATTTGATGTTCGATCCCAGTTCCATATTACCTGCAAGAGAAATTAAAGTCCCTGACACCTTCCGCGCACACGGTTAAAGTGCTGCTCTAAAAAGTGAAAAAGTGGTACGTGGCAATTGCCGTTGAACTTGTATAATAATGTAAAAGGAAGTTTTGAAATACATCCTTACCCTATGGCTTAGTTGAATTTTACTGCATGCACATTTTGAGACCCTAAAACCCTTGTTTATCTCCTTTGTCTACACTGTTACCATGTTATATCCTCTTCCGTCTCACCTGAGTGGAGAGGTTGAGGGAGCGGAGGAAGAAGCCCAGCACACACCGGTGACCACCGCAAAACACGGACAGCGTCAGGAGGCCGTTCCTCTTGCTGTAGTCTTTGATATACTCTCTCATTTTCAAAGGCACAAACATCTTAATGATATTTCCCAGGAGACCCATTTTGACCAGTTACCTCCTCACGCAGAAAAACCTACTGGTACTCCAAATTAACACTTGAATTCCAAAGTTTTCTGTAAATAAATATAAGAATCCATGAAAAAAAAAATCTTCAATCTTTTCAAAACGAGCATGTGGAGCAACATTGAGCATGAGTCTGTCTGAGGAGAGGAACAAGGAAAAGTGAAAAAGGAAGAGTTGGGTAACTAATTCCCAGTAAAAGGATTAAGCCTATCCAGAACTAACAAATTGGCTTTAACGGAGCATCAGTGCTGGTCAGTCTCGGTCATTGTTACTACACTGTTCCAACTCCTCCCATTCATAAAGTTGTCTGACCTTTTGCCTCTGGACAGTAACTGCAAAGTGACATAACAATAAAGATTTTTGCACCTCTCTTTTGTTTTTTGTTTTTGTTTGATCCCTTGCGTAAGACATTTGTGGTGTGTAAGGGACTAATTCATGGTAGGCAGAGGTCCGAACACTTCAGCCAATCAACATCAGAGCTGATGTGGCTTAGTTTACAAAGTTTGGAGAACGAAATGCATGAAATTGTACCTGCCTCTGAGTGTGTACTTGAATTAAACATACACAAATAGACAAACAAACAAACACAGTTTAACTAGTATTCCACTTTAAAAAACAAGAGGGATACAAACTTATCCTATTGTCTCCTATAGGTTAAGTTTGCCTGGGAATATGGGGTCACATGCTTCTCCAGAAAACATCACCAAAACTGTGTGCACAATACAGTCCACATCCCCATTAAACGAAAGCAAAGTAAAAGTAAATATATCAGTATGCCTATAAGGGACTATTTGGAGCCATGTCTTTCACAGTTTTAGTTTGGATTGCACATTCCCTTCGACCTATGTGCACTTTTGATTGCACATTCCCCAAACTTATGTGCACTTTTGATTGCACATTCCCTAAGCCTATCTAAAGTTTTTAGTTGTACTTATCCTAAAACCACTTAAACAATGATTTAAATCTTTTTTAGCGGCACTGTCTTAGGTTAGAAATGTATTGATAATAGTATATATATATTAATGTTTGAATCTGTTCAATTTACAGTTCGGTGTTCCATTATTATAATTTATTTTTATGAATTAATAAAAAATAATGTATAATTTCATTTTAAAATAAACATGTTTCCAACAGTATTGTCTTGGGTCAGCTGAGTGGAAGCGGGGCAGAGATGATTGGGGGCAGAGGTCAGAGCATTAGACGTCATTGCGCTGCGCTCTCCGGTGGTGACTTGATCGGGGTCTGGTGGTCGCTGCCAAGTCTTTACAAACGTCAAAGGCTTAGCCGGCCTCTGACCTGACACCTTGGTCAACCTTGAACATGACCGCGCACTCAACACTGGACTTACAGAAGTGCGTTTGCCATAAGAGAAGGTGGAAAATGAAGTAGGGCAATACATGCAGTTTATTCTGGCTTTGCTTTGTTTTGTATTTGTCAATGAGGGAATTTTGTGCTTTGTCAGCAAAGGCAAATCTAATTTTAAAAATCCAATCACAAGGAGTCAGTAATTATAAATCATTTTGGTTCTGGTTTGTTTTCTATTTTTTATTTACAACTGCTTCCATTTCAGTTAAAATTATTATGTGCCAGCAATGTGATAAATAAAAAATAATACATTTCAACTAAGGGGTTATCAGGAAAGGTGGCTGAAGACGGCTATAGCTCCCTCTGTTGGATCAATGCAGTCAACACAAATCAGGACGGCAAATCCTTCAAACCACAGGAACAATTTGATAATAGTGAAAAAATGTCACGAAGCAAAAAGTGTTAATGAGTTTAAGATGGAGGTGCAGGTCAAGGACGATCCCTAAACCCTTCTTATTTAATGTTTGTTTAATGCTAATTGTTTGCAGTCAATAGAGAAGACGTCACACTTTCCAGCATGCAACAGCAAATTCCACACTGGCAGTGAAGGCAGCGGGGAATTTGCATTGATTTTGAATACGTTTTGCACACCAGTATGTAGAAATGATTAGTATTAGTATAAGTATTAGTATTAGTTTTGTTCTGTGCAAAAGAAAGACGGAGCCTTTTATCGGATTGACAAAGTTTGACCAGAGAAGTGGATTTCTGTAATCAAACGAAGAAGCAGTGAGCTAAGTCTCACATTAGTTAGGGAACAAATGTATTTTCATTTGGGGAAAAATTAAACCATTGTCTTATAACAACAGTATTAAGCTTGTACAAAAACACAATTTGCCAGATTGACGATTTAGAAAACTCGCAAAACTAAAGTTAAACCAAAGGCATTCGGGTGTGTTATTCCATTGACATGAGTGAATTATCCTCTGTCATGTACAAAAGCTTCACATTTTAGTTAGAGTACATGTTTTCAATTTGATCAAGATCACATCATTTTAATTGTATCAGTAAATGTTATATGTACGGGGTTTATAATAAAGTGTATTTCTCATAAACATTCCAGAGACACTTTTTGACATTAGAAGATGGAAATGGAATCAGTCCAGATTTTGCAGATTTAGGGGGCAATATATGTGACTATCCTCTTTTAAGCCCACCTGTGCCACATAAAGGTTTCTAATGTTCAATCTGATTAGTTTTTAAGATGTATTATTATTTATGGCTTCACTTAATGAGATAAACTTCAAAAGACACAGTTCAGGCTTGTTGATATTGATTACCGTTATTTCCACCCTGCCGTAATGGCATCCTCTCCAAACTTAGTCATATGGGTAAAGAAGGAAGCAGGATGGGTGGGGAGATGGTTTTTGTGACAATATAAGAATGAACCATAACAGCTTCGTGTGTGAATGAAAGCAATGGTAATATTTGGCATGATTTTGAGTGTAAAGCAATGGAGCCTTATCATGACTACTGTGTTCCTCTTGAGCAGCTGCAGTTGTTTCCTGCTCTGGTCTCACTCTGAAGGACTCACTGAGGGAGGTTTTTGTACGAGCACAAATCACTGTGTGAACACTGGGTCGCTATGATAACTCTTACAGTAATAAACTGCTGCATCTTCAGCCTGAGCTCCAGTGATGCTCAAAGAGAAGTCACTGTGGCTCCCACTGCCACTGAACCGAGATGGAGTTTCTGACAGACGCTGTGTAACAAGTTTTATCCAGAGCTTTGGAGCCTGACCAGGTTTCTGCTGATACCAAAACATATCCCAAGAAGAACCACCATTGTGATAAACATCTCTGTTAGCTTTACATGTGAGAGTGACTGTGGATCCTGGAGTAAACATCTGGACTGGAGGCTGAGTGACTGTGACCTGACCACTGCATCCTGTAAAAACAATATACATTTATCAGAAGAAACACAGAGAGAAAAGGCAGTGTGTTGTGTTCAATGTCACTGAGAGTGGAACCTGTGAAGCAGCAGCAGGCCAGTGTCCAGATGAGGATGGTGCAGCCCAGAGCCATGGTGCGTTCACTGACACATGTGAGTCCTGCAGTCTTCAGCTCATTATAAAACTACGGAAGAATCAGCTGATCATGTGACCCTTCACTCACGTGTGCATTTGAAAGTAGGAACATCATTTGCATACACCTGTCCAAGTGGAACATGACTTGGCTAAATTAAGTAAAACTGATATCTTAAAACTATGGCAGTTTTCTGAAATGATTTGCATAAAGTTTCAACACGGAGAATTAGCAGAGGATTTGAAACCCTTCATTCTTCTTTGTGTAGACATCTCTGACAAACAGCTTCCCCTTTTGAATTGACCTACTGTATGTACAACAAATAATGTGAAATTTATGTTGAGTCCAGTCAGAATCTCAGGTGCCGGTGTTTGAAAAGTGGCTCAGTGATCTGATCTCTGTCATACATTTGGAAGCTTTTTGATTTAAACTGAGAACCGTATGAGAACCTTTATCGATCACCTTCACTCCATAAACGACCACAACCATCAAAGGAATGACATTAAACTGGTGTATGTTTTTATTCTTTTTTACACTGGTATCTTATCTTCGAAATCCTGTTACTGCAGAGGAGATTTAGTGTCTTCATATACAACTGTTTGCTTCATATCTAACCCTCCTTGTTGAAATGGTGGTCCTTAGGTGCGTCTCAGAGCAGTGTGGAGCAGGAGAAGAGCGGGCCTGTACAGCAGCAGCAGCGTCCTGAGCCTGAGTGAGGACAGCTGGCTGCAGGGACAGCTGTTCTCCTGCAGGGTGCACCACCACGGACACACCCAGGTCCAGTCACTGCAGAGGAGCCAGTGCTTAGAGCTGCATGGGCCCTGAACATGGAGACCACCCACAACTGCAACAGAAGAGTTAGATGTAGAGTGTGGCTTATGGTCAGTGCAGGGAGTGAGGAGAATAAAGCTTGTGTTGACACATGATGAGAAGTGTTCTGTCTTTTGTCCTTTGAGCTGTAGAAATGTGAAGTTTCTGCTTATTTTAGTTGAATAAAATGCTTAAAAGATGAAATATGTGAATGTAAATGTCCACAATGGTTTAGTTCGAATAATAAAAAGGTACAAGTACAAGAGAAAATATATCTGTAATATTCATGTGATCACTTTTGGTTTCCCAGATTTAACTACTCACAGAACAGGGACCATTCAATTACATTTTAAACAGTGGAGCGAAAGCAATCAGAGTTGAAAACAATGACCTCATGAGTTTATTCAGAAAATTGTATATGACTGGTGCCTGCAGTGGATTAATTTACATGCTAAATTGCTTGTGAAGAATGGTTTATTGTAAGACAGAGTAATTGATCTCTATATCACCTAAATTACTCTAAAAAGAAGAAAAGCAGAATAGGCATGAGTATTGTGAGAAAATTAAATAATCTATAACTTAATGCTTGGTGTAAAACTACACATCATGAGAAGTGTTCTGTCTTTTGTCCTTTGAGCTGTAGAAATGTGACGTCTCTGCTTTTTTAAGGCGAGACACTGCAGGTGAAATTAAAAATATCAATTTAAATCCTCTCTAGTAGTTTACTCACAAAAATGTAACAAAATGTATTACACACTTTCATCAGTTCATGTTGTCATGTATAATCAAAACATTTTGAGTGTAAAACTGGGAAAAATTGCACATTTTGGGGCCGTTAAAGCCAGGTGTAAATGTTGTGCTTCATTTGGTTGACATGTTGGATACAAAAAGATTTACAAAGAGAGTTTTTGGAAATCTTTTGTATTTGAGGAAATTAGATCTGACTGAAAATTTACTCAGGCTTAGATTAGATAACAACCAATCATGTTGTATGATTAACATGCATTTTAAGAACAAAGCATTTGATGTTAAAATGTTCCCAAAAGAAAATCTATGAATGTGAATGAATTAAATGAAATAATATAAAGCAAATTAGGAGAAGATTGGATAATTGTCTTATGTCCACATGAAAGCCTTTATGTTGAGAGAGCAAACTGACCAAGTGTCATGCAGTGTCATTCATTTTCATTTTAATCTTCTGGATATATAGAGAGAAATGAAAAAGTATATAAAAGAATGCTTGGTGTAACTACACACAGATCAGTGATGTGTGTTCCTCTTGAGCAGCTGCAGTTGTTTCCTGCTCTGGTCTCACTCTGAAGGACTCACTGAGGGAGGTTTTTGTACGAGCACAAATCACTGTGTGAACAAATTTTTACCATCAATATAATGAAAACTCTGACAGTAATAAACTGCTGCATCTTCAGCCTGAGCTCCAGTGATGCTCAAAGAGAAGTCACTGTGGCTCCCACTGCCACTGAACCGAGATGGAATTCCTGACTGTAGTTTAATTGCCCAATCTATCAAGAGCTTTGGCGCCTGGTCAGGTTTCTGCTGATACCAGTGCATAGACCAACCATAAGAAGAACCTTTCACAACATCTCTGTTAGCTTTACACGTGAGAGTGACTGTGGATCCTGGAGTAAACATCTGGACTGGAGGCTGAGTGACTGTGACCTGACCACTGCATCCTGTAAAAAAACAATATACATTTATCAAAAGAAACACAGAGAGAAAAGGCAGTGTGTTGTGTTCAATGTCACTGAGAGTGGAACCTGTGAAGCAGCAGCAGGCCAGTGTCCAGATGAGGATGGTGCAGCCCAGAGCCATGGTGCGTTCACTGACACATGTGAGTCCTGCAGTCTTCAGCTCACTATAAAACTCAGGAAGAATCAGCTGATCATGTGACCCTCCTCTCTATGGAAATACTGTCTCAACACTGAAACCAAATGTATTAATCATATTGAAAATGTAATTAGATTTATTGATTAAGCAATACTTATTAAATTGTATATTGATATTCTTTTCATGGTTCATCAATATGGTTTTTAATGCACATATTTGAAATGTCTGGAAATGGCACTCACACATTCCAGCCATAAGAAATAAATGATTTAATACATTTAAAAGACATTTTAAAATTGTTTCATATTTTATATTTTTTAAAAGTTGATTATGTTTAGGGTGCATAAATGGTTTCTATAATGTCACAAATAAAACATGTGTGAGTGTTGTGTGTGGAGCAGAAGAGCAGAGGTTTTTGTACGGCCTCTTCATGACTTTGTATCACTGTGGTGGACGTTCGGAGGAGGAACACAACTCATCGTTGACTGTAAGTACTTCTAATTTAATTTGACCTCTCAGGGTTATTTCTTTGCTTTTTTGATTTTTTCCACATGTTTTAAATTTGATAGATTTTTGTTCTATTATTTTTTTCTGTAGTTGTGTTGGGAAGTATTAATGAAACACTGTTCCAAAAAATACACATTTAAGTTGCATCTAGTATTATTTCAGTTCCTATAAATATTCTACAGGATAATTCTTCTTACAACACCAAAATAAACATTGGTCAATAAAATGTTATAAAGAAAGAAAGAAAGAAAGAAAGATTAAGACACAGAGGTATTTAAATTAGCATTCAATTCAAGTTGAAATATATTTGTTTAATATATTATTTTTTATGAGTAAGTCAAGAAATATACTGTATTTTTAATCTTTTTAATTTTAAGGTTACTTTTAGATTTTGTGTTAAGCAACTAATGGGTCTACAACTTTAACTTTAAAGTACAGTAATTACAAAAATATAGAGCTAAATGAAATTAAAGTCAAATACATTTAGTAATTTCAATCAAGTTTAATTCAATTTATCATAGTTGAATCTCCATGTTTTCTCAATATTTAAATTTTCCTGCATTAAATAAAATAATACTTAAAAAAACGAATTTTAAGTATGATGACCTAAAATCAGCCCGATGCAAGAGCTTTAATTTATCACAATATTTTTTTATGTAATAAATTTACACTTTTCTTGGTGGCAGTTGTCCACGGGGGCTTCCCCTCTGATTGGACACTGGGCTGGAGAGTGGGCGGGGCCTCTAGAGAGGGGTCCCACAGCCCGGGGGTCATGAGAGGGGACGGCCTCTACAGCAGCATCAGCGTCCTGAGTCTGTCCACAGAGCAGTGGAGAGACACATCAGTGAGCTGTGAGGCCCATCGAAGTGGACAGAGCCCAGTCACTCAGAGCCTGGAGTCACTGTCCTGCTCCGAGTGAGACACGCCCACATGAGGACACACTTCACCTGCTCTATGGGACACTCCCTGGGTTTGACTGAGCTGCTGGAGGAGTCAGGAACAAACATGTGACTGTGCAGCTTCACATGTTACTGTGATTTGTGCGAATAAAGCTTGTGTTGATCAAAGCATTTTGTCATTTGTTCTATGAATCATGTCGAGTATGAAAGATGATGAAGGTCTATATTTAATCCCAATCTATATTTTGCTTCAATGCGTACAATACAACATTGGGATTTCAAATATTGCATGTCCACTATTGTTTAGTTCAAAAACACCATTTTATACTTTTTTTGATTATAAAAATCCTAACATCATGACTTAGCATGGCAGTCCATATTTTACCACTCGTGCACACACCAAACAAGACTTTAGCAATAATATTTATAAACAAACCTAAGGCACAGTTATTAACAAATGTATCAATAATATACTAATAAATGATTTAGTGAATGCTTGGTGTAACTACACACAGATCAGTGATGTGTGTTCCTCTTGAGCAGCTGCAGTTGTTTCCTGCTCTGGTCTCACTCTGAAGGACTCACTGAGGGAGGTTTTTGTACGAGCACAAATCACTGTGTGAACACTGGGTCGCTATGATAACTCTGACAGTAATAAACTGCTGCATCTTCAGCCTGAGCTCCAGTGATGCTCAAAGAGAAGTCACTGTGGCTCCCACTGCCACTGAACCGAGATGGAGTTTCTGACAGACGTTGTGTGGCATATTTCTATCCAGAGCTTTGGAGCCTGACCAGGTTTCTGCTGATACCAGAACATGTAATTATTGCCAGCCACATCTCTGTTAGCTTTACATGTGAGCGTGACTGTGGATTGTGGATCCTGGAGTAAACATCTGGACTGGAGGCTGAGTGACTGTGACCTGACCACTGCATCCTGTAAAAAACAATATACATTTATCAGAAGAAACACAGAGAGAAAAGGCAGTGTGTTGTGTTCAATGTCACTGAGAGTGGAACCTGTGAAGCAGCAGCAGGCCAGTGTCCAGATGAGGATGGTGCAGCCAGAGCCATGGTGCGTTCACTGACACATGTGAGTCCTGCAGTCTTCAGCTCACTATAAAACTCAGGAAGAATCAGCTGATCATGTGACCCTCCTCTCTATGGAAATACTGTCTCAACTCTGAAACCAAAAGTGACTTTTTCTCAAATGTATTAATCATTTTTAAAATTCAATACGATTTATTGATTTAGCACTAATTGTAACTAATTAAATGATATAGTATAATGTTTCATCCGTCTGGAGGACATGCAAAGACAATATAAAAATATCTGTAAATGCCACTCACTATTTTTAGCAAATAAGGTCATAGTTTTGTAATAAATGATTCAATAAAGTTAAAACGCATTTTAAAGGTTACATTGAATATGGGAAGTTTGCATGAGTTGATTTTTATAATGACAGAAATAAAACATGAGTGTGAGTGAAGTGAGAGCTGTGTGTGCAGAAGACGAGCAGAGGTTTTTGTACGGCCTCTTCATGACTTTGTATCACGGTGGTGGACGTTTGGAGGAGGAACACAACTCATCGTAGACTGTAAGTACTTTTTACTTTATATTTCACCAGACAGGACTACTGGTATTTTAGCTATATTTTACTCATGTTTATACATTTTAAATTAGTTAAGTTTTTGTTGTTGTTGTGGAGGGATAAGATAACAACATTTCCTCTCAAATATACAAGTTTAAATTGTACTTAATATTAGTTCGACTGATAAAAACATTCTACTGGATTATTTTGACAAAGAATAAAAGGGAACAAAAATACAGAAAGAACATTTATAAAACAGTAATTAAAATGTATGTGTGTATGAGTTTAAAAATGTTATGTTAAACTTAACTACCTTAACCTTTTGAATTATAATTATTAGGGTACCATTTAATTGTAAATTATGGGCATTAATCTAAACATAAATAATTATTTCTTAATTTTAAAAGTTCACAAAATATAGTGCTAAAGCATAATGTATTTTATATTATATTTTATTTACCTGTTTAATTAGTCTCTTTTCTTTAGTTATTTTTGTACTAAATTAGAACTACATTATTTACCGTATGATAAACTAAAATAGGCCCAATGCAAGAGCTTGAATTTATTCCAATATTTATGTAATAAAACTACACTTTTCTTGGTGGCAGTTGTCCACGGTTCGTTGGTTGGACTTGTAGTGAACAGGAAGTGAAAGACACAGATGAAAATGTCTCTAGTCTTCATCATTTTGTAAAGTGACTATTTTCTGATGTGTTGCTTGAACATGTTGTGCTGCCCCCTGTCTGTGTGTAGTGGGAGTACAGCGGCCCGCCCTGACCGTCCTGCCCCCGTCCAGAGAGGAGCTGCAGAGGGGCAGTGCCACGCTGCTGTGTGTGGCCAGCGGGGGCTTCCCCTCTGATTGGACCCTGGGCTGGAGATTGGGTGGAGCCTCCAGAGAGGGGTCCCACAGCCCGGGGGTCATGAGAGGGGACGGCCTCTACAGCAGCATCAGCGTCCTGAGTCTGTCCACAGAGCAGTGGAGAGACACATCAGTGAGCTGTGAGGCCCATCGAAGTGGACAGAGCCCAGTCACTCAGAGCCTGGAGTCACTGTCCTGCTCCGAGTGAGACACGCCCACATGAGGACACACTTCACCTGCTCTATGGGACACTCCCTGGGTTTGACTGAGCTGATGAGGAGTCAGGAACAAACATGTGACTGTGCAGCTTCACATGTTACTGTGATTTGTGCGAATAAAAGCTTGTGTTGATCAAAGCATTTTGTCATTTGTTCTATGAATCATGTCGAGTATGAAAGATGATGAAGGTCTATATTTAATCCCAATCTATATTTTGCTTCAATGCGTACAATACAACATTAGGATTTCAAATATTGCATGTCCACTATTGTTTAGTTCAAAAGAATAAAGTTGGCACCATTTTTATACTTTGTTAGATTTATAAAATCTTACATCATGACTTAGCATGGCAGTCCATATTTTACCGCTCGTGCACAAGACTTTAGTAATAATATTTATAAACAAACTAAGGCACAGTTATTAACAAATGTATCAATAATTTACTAATAAATGATTTAGTGAATGCTTGGTGTAACTACACACAGATCAGTGACGTGTGTTTCTCTTGAGCAGCTGCAGTTGTTTCCTGCTCTGGTCTCACTCTGAAGGACTCACTGAGGGAGGTTTTTGTACGAGCACAAAATCACTGTGTGAACAAATTTTTACCATCAATATAATGAAAACTCTTACAGTAATAAACTGCGGCATCTTCAGCCTGAGCTCCAGTGATGCTCAAAGAGAAGTCACTGTGGCTCCCACTGCCACTGAACCGAGATGGAGTTTCTGACAGACGTTGTGTGGCATATTTTATCCAGAGCTTTGGAGTCTGACCAGGTTTCTGCTGATACCAGTGCATTTCCCAAAGGGAACCATGGTAAACAGCTCTGTTAGCTTTACATGTGAGAGTGACTGTGGATCCTGGAGTAACTCTCTGGACTGGAGGCTGAGTGACTGTGACCTGACCACTGCATCCTGTAAAAAACAATATACATTTATCAGAAGAAACACAGAGAGAAAAGGCAGTGTGTTGTGTTCAATGTCACTGAGAGTGGAACCTGTGAAGCAGCAGCAGGCCAGTGTCCAGATGAGGATGGTGCAGCCCAGAGCCATGGTGCGTTCATTGACACATGTGAGTCTGCAGTCTTCAGCTCATTATAAAACTACAGAAGAATCAGCTGATCATGTGACCCTTCACTCACGTGTGCATTTGAAAGTAGGAACATCATTTGCATACACCTGTCCAAGTGGAACATGACTTGGCTAAATTAAGTAAAACTGATATCTTAAACTATGGCAGTTTTCTGAAATGATTTGCATAAAGTTTCAACACGGAGAATTAGCAGAGGATTTGAAACCCTTCATTCTTCTTTGTGTAGACTTCTCTGACAACAGCTTCCCCTTTTGAATTGACCTACTGTATGTACAACAAATAATGTGAAATTATGTTGAGTCCAGTCAGAATCTCAGGTGCCGGTGTTTGAAAAGTGGCTCAGTGATCTGATCTCTGTCATACATTTGGAAGCTTTTTGATTTAAACTGAGAACCTTATGAGAACCTTTATCGATCACCTTCACTCGATAAACGACCACAACCATCAAAGGAATGACATTAAACTGGTGTATTTTTATTCTTTTTTACACTGGTATCTTATCTTTGAAATCCTGTTACTGCAGAGGAGATTTAGTGTCTTCATATACAACTGTTTGCTTCATATCTAACCCTCCTTGTTGAAATGGTGGTCCTTAGGTGCGTCTCAGAGCAGTGTGGAGCAGGAGAAGAGCGGCCTGTACAGCAGCAGCAGCGTCCTGAGCCTGAGTGAGGACAGCTGGCTGCAGGGACAGCTGTTCTCCTGCAGGGTGCACCACCACGGACACACCAGGTCCAGTCACTGCAGAGGAGCCAGTGCTTAGAGCTGCATGGGCCCTGAACATGGAGACCACCCACAACTGCAACAGAAGAGTTAGATGTAGAGTGTGGCTTATGGTCAGTGCAGGGAGTGAGAATAAAGCTTGTGTTGACACATGATGAGAAGTGTTCTGTCTTTTGTCCTTTGAGCTGTAGAATTTTGAGGTCTCTGCTTTTTTAAGGCGAGACACTGCAGGTGAAATTAGAAATATCAATTTAAATCCTCTCTAGTAGTTTATTCAAAAAAATTTAACAAATATATATTACACACTTTCATCATTCCATGTTGTCATATAAAATCAAAACATTTTGAGTGTAAAACTGGGAAAAATTGCACATTTTGGGGCCGTTAAAGCCAGGTGTAAATGTTGTGCTTCATTTGGTTGACATGTTGGATACAAAAGATTTACAAAGAGAGTTTTGGAAATCTTTAGTATTTGAGGAAATTAGATCTGACTGAAAATTGGCTCAGGCTTAGATTAGATAACAACCAATCATGTTATAGGATTAACATGCATTTTAAGAAAAAGCATTTGATGTTAAAATGTTCCCAAAACAAAAAAATCTATGAATGTGAGTGAATTAAATGAAAATAATATAAAAGCTAATTAGGAGAAGATTGGATGATTTTCTAATGTCCAAATGAAAGATTTTGTGTTGAGTGAGCAAACTGACCAAGTGTCATGCAGTGTCATTCATTTTAATCTTCTGGATATATAGAGAGAAATGAAATAATATATAACTGAATGCTTGGTGTAACTACACACAGATCAGTGATGTGTGTTCCTCTTGAGCAGCTGCAGTTGTTTCCTGCTCTGGTCTCACTCTGAAGGACTCACTGAGGGAGGTTTTTGTACGAGCACAAAATCACTGTGTGAACACATATTGACTATCAATATAATGATCACTCAGACAGTAATAAACTGCTGCATCTTCAGCCTGAGCTCCAGTGATGCTCAAAGAGAAGTCACTGTGGCTCCCACTGCCACTGAACCGAGATGGAGTTTCTGACAGACGTTGTGTGGCATATTTTATCCAGAGCTTTGGAGTCTGACCAGGTTTCTGCTGATACCAGAACATATCCCAAGAAGAACCACCATTGTGATAAACATCTCTGTTAGCTTTACATGTGAGAGTGACTGCGGATCCTGGAGTAAACATCTGGACTGGAGGCTGAGTGACTGTGACCTGACCACTGCATCCTGTAAAAAACAATATACATTTATCAGAAGAAACACAGAGAGAAAAGGCAGTGTGTTGTGTTCAATGTCACTGAGAGTGGAACCTGTGAAGCAGCAGCAGGCCAGTGTCCAGATGAGGATGGTGCAGCCCAGAGCCATGGTGCGTTCACTGACACATGTGAGTCCTGCAGTCTTCAGCTCATTATAAAACCACAGAAGAATCAGCTGATCATGTGACCCTTCACTCACGTGTGCATTTGAAAGTAGGAACATCATTTGCATACACCTGTCAAGTGGAACATGACTTGGCTAAATTAAGTAAAACTGATATCTTAAACTATGGCAGTTTTCTGAAATGATTTGCATAAAGTTTCAACACGGAGAATTAGCAGAGGATTTGAAACCCTTCATTCTTCTTTGTGTAGACTTCTCTGACAACAGCTTCCCCTTTTGAATTGACAAACTGTATGTACAACAAATAATGTGAAATTATGTTGAGTCCAGTCAGAATCTCAGGTGCCGGTGTTTGAAAAGTGTCTCAGTGATCTGATCTCTGTCATACATTTGGAAGCTTTTGATTTAAACTGAGAACCGTATGAGAACCTTTATCGATCACCTTCACTCCATAAACGACCACAACCATCAAAGGAATGACATTAAACTGGTGTATGTTTTTATTCTTTTTTACACTGGTATCTTATCTTCGAAATCCTGTTACTGCAGAGGAGATTTAGTGTCTTCATATACAACTGTTTTGCTTCATATCTAACCCTTCCTTGTTGAAATGGTGGTCCTTAGGTGCGTTTTCAGAGCAGTGTGGAGCAGGAGAAGAGCGGCCTGTACAGCAGCAGCAGCGTCCTGAGCCTGAGTGAGGACAGCTGGCTGCAGGGACAGCTGTTCTCCTGCAGGGTGCACCACCACGGACACACCCAGGTCAAGTCACTGCAGAGGAGCCAGTGCTTAGAGCTGCATGGGCCCTGAACATGGAGACACCCACAACTGCAACAGAAGAGTTAGATGTAGAGTGTGGCTTATGGTCAGTGCAGGGAGTGAGAATAAAGCTTGTGTTGACACATGATGAGAAGTGTTCTGTCTTTTGTCCTTTGAGCTGTAGAAATGTGAGGTCTCTGTTTATTTTTAGTCGAATAAAATGCTTAAAAGATTAAATATGTGACTGTAAATGTCCACAATGGTTTAGTTTGAATTAAAAAAAGGTACAAGTACAAGAGCAAATATATCTGTAATATTCATGTGATCACTTTTGGTTTCCCAGATTTAACTACTCACAGAACAGGCACCATTCAATTACATTTTAAACAGTGGAGCGAAAGCAATCAGAGTTTAAAACAATGACCTCATGAGTTTATGTCAGAATATTTTATATGACTGGTGCCTGCAGTGGATTAATTGACAGGCTTGTGAAGAATGGTTTATTGTAAGACAGAGTAATTGATCTCTATATCACCTAAATTACTCAAAAAAGAAGAAAAAGCAGAATAGGTATGGCAAGGCAAGTTTATTTGTAGAGCACAATTTGTACACAAGGCAATTTAAAGTGCTTCACACAACAGGAAAAAAATGCATTAAAATCACAAAGACATGGCAGAAATCACAAAATCTTAATTTAAAAGTGCCATTTTCAGGCTATCCGTCAAATAGTTCAAGACATAAAAGAGAAGAGTGCAAAGAAAAGCCTTTCAGTCATATGCACAGCCAAACAAAACAGTTTTTAGCTTAGATTTGAACATTGCCAGAGTAGAGGCCTGTCTCACATCCTCAGGAAGACTGTTCCAGATTTTAGCTGCATAAAACTGAAACGCAGATTCCCCATGTTTAGTCCTGACTCTGGGCTTCAGCAGGAGGCCGGTCCCTGAGGTCCTCAGAGTCCGAGATAGTTCATGTACTTTGGTGCTAGGCCATGGAGAGACTTGTATACAAGCAGAGCTGCTTTGAAGTCTATTCTCTGAGCCACAGGGAGCCAGTGCAGAGACCTGAGCACAGGACTAATGTGATCGTACTTCCTGGTTCTAGTCAGGACCCGAGCAGCAGCGTTCTGGATGTACTGCAGCTGTTTTACAGCTCGTTTGGAGAGGCCAGTGAGCAGGCGTTACAGTAGTCTAATCTACTAGAGACAAACGCATGGATAAGTCTCTACAGGTCTGGTTTAGACACTATACTTTTGATTTTGGCAATGTTTTTTAGACGGTAAAAAAGCTGCTGATGTTATTGATCTGACGTGGCTGTTAAAATTCAAATCTGAGTCCATTATTACCCCCAGATTTCTAACTTGATTTGTAGGTTTTAGAGCGAGACTCTGGAGGTGACTGTTAACACTTTCTCTTTGTTTCTGTGGACCAAAGACGATGATTTCAGTCTTGTCTGAGTTCAGCTGGAGAAAGTTGTTTTGCATCCACACACTGATCTGTTGGATGCAGTGACAGAGTGAATCCACTGGTCCATATTCACCTGCCGTCAGTGAAACATAGATTTGAGTGTCGTCTGCATAATTGTGATAGGACACATTCTCGCTGCGTATCAACTGACCTAACGGCAGCATGTAGAGGTTGAACAGAAGGGGTCCCAGGATTGACCATTGGGGCACCCCACAGGTCAGGGGCATCTGGTCTGAGACACAGTTACCAATTTCGACAAAGAACTTCTTGTCTTCCAGATAGGACTTTAACCAGTTTAGAGCAGTGCCAGTGATGCCCACCCAGTCCTCTAGTCTCTGTAAGAGGATCCCATGATCGACAGTGTCAAAAGCAGCACTCAGATCTAACAGAATTAAGACTGAGGCTTTGCCCGCGTCAGTGTTTAGGTGGATGTCATTTGTCACCTTGACAAGAGCAGTCTCAGTGCTGTGATGAGGTCTAAAACCTGACTGGAAAACATCAAATGAGTTGTTTATTAAGAGGAAATCAGTGAGCTGTTGGTAAACAACCTTTTCAAGGACTTTGCCCCAAAATGGCAGATTAGAGAAGGGCCGGTAATTACTCAGTACTGCGGCATCAAGACTGCTCTTCTTAGGCTTTATGACCGCAGTTTTCAAAGAAAATTGGGAATGTTCCAGATTGAAGCGACATGTTAACTATTTGAGTGAGTGGTGCTAATAAACTGTTTAGCACAGACTTTAGAAATCTGGTGGGTAACACATCGAGGCAGCATGTAGATGAACTCAGACTGGTGATGATCTCCTGGACAGTTTTGTCAGTTACAGGTGCAAAGTGAGTCAGCTCTAAGTGTGTAGGTGGTTTGAGGGTTATTTTTTGCATTGTAGAATTTATAGCATTTTTAATGCCCTGAACTTTGTCATTAAAGAATAATGCAAACTCATTACACTTGGATGTGGAAATGAGTTCTAACGGCAGCTGAGCTGGAGGGTTTGTTATTCTGTTTACTGTGACAAACAGGACACGCGAGTTGTTACTGCAGCTTCCAATTATTTCAGAAAAATATCCTTCCCTAGTTCTACATAAAATGAGGTTGTACATGTACAACTTCTCTCTGTAAATCTCTTTCTGAACCTGGAGCTTCGACTTGCGCAATTTTCTTTCGGGCCCGGCGGCACTCCCTTTTCTGTGCCCTGACCGAATCATAATTTCTCCTTGGCGCCTTCTGCTTATTTTTAACAATGTTAGCCTTCATAGGGGCAATGGTGTCGAGAACATTCAAAACACTAGATGTAACAGAGTTCAACAAATCATTTACATTAGAACATGAGACATTTTCAAAGTTTATCATTTCCATAAACAGTTTTCCCGTGCTGTCATTTATGTGTCTCCTCCGGACAACTGCAGGACCAGCTAGTGGTTTGGGAAAAACAGACAGGTCAAAGAAGACACAGAAATGATCAGACAGAGCAACATCGACCACATTGATGTTTGAAATATTAACCCCTTTTGTAATTAGAAGATCTAGAGCGTACCCTCTGCTGTGGGTTAGGACACTCACGCGCTGAGTAAGACCGAAAGTTTCAAGGACAGCATGAAGCTCTTTAGCGTTTCTGTCACAAATATTATCAACATGAACATTGAAATCACCTGTTATAACCAAACCATCAAAGTCTGTGCATACGACTGAAAGCATCTCAATAAAATCATCAATAAAACGTTTGCAGTGCTGGGGAGGCTTGTATAAAACAATGAAGGGACTGGATGGAGACTGTTTTAGCTCTTTTAAAGGCTACGTACTCAAATGTTGAAAACACCCCAAAGGTCAACCTGTGGGTAACTATTTCATCTCTAACAAAAGTACACACATCTCCTCCCTTTTTGTTTTCTCGTGTTTCAGATTCAAACATAAAGTTGGGTGGAGCAGATTCTATTAGAACTAAATTTCCTGTGTTTTTGTCAAGCCATGTTTCAGTTAAAAACATAAAATCAAGATAATAAGAAGAAATAAAAATTATTAAGTTTATCAAGTTTCAGACTAGTTTAAGAGAGACTGGGCGTTATCTTTTTACAGGGAATATATATCAAATTTCTCAGATTGGGCAGTTCGACTGGCATTTTGTTTTCCCATCTGTGTGTGATGTTACTACAGAAATAGCACTAGGGGAGGCTGTTTTCACACAGGGCCCCAGGTTTTTTTTTATTTTTAATATGACTATAAGTCCCGGCAACGCTGAGACCCAGTGCATCCTAGCTATGGGAGATACCAGGTGAAAGGCGAGGGGGGATAGGTGGGGGACTTTTGTTGCTGTAGCGGGAACCGGTGAGAGTTTGGGACCAGGTGAAAGGCGGGGGGGTTTAGGTGGGGCGATTTTTGTTTGTGTATTAACAGTCAGGGGAGAGTTCATCATCGTTGATATCAGAACTCCGGATCTTGCTATATTAGGCGTGAGTGGAGCCATCTTAATGCCTGATTTGATAAGATATTCAGATATCAGAAACAATACAATATGAGTATTGTGGAGAAATTAAATAATCTATAACTGAATGCTTGGTGTACAACTACACATCATGAGAAGTGTTCTGTCTTTTGTCCTTTGAGCTGTAGAATTTTGAGGTCTCTGCTTTTTTAAGGCGAGACACTGCAGGTGAAATTAGAAATATCAATTTAAATCATTAGAATTATCATAAACATTTTTGTTGCTTTTACACGTGAGAGTGACTGTGGATCCTGGAGTAAACATCTGGACTGGAGGCTGAGTGACTGTGACCTGACCACTGCATCCTGTAAAAAACAATATACATTTATCAGAAGAAACACAGAGAGAAAAGGCAGTGTGTTGTGTTCAATGTCACTGAGAGTGGAACCTGTGAAGCAGCAGCAGGCCAGTGTCCAGATGAGGATGGTGCAGCCCAGAGCCATGGTGCGTTCACTGACACATGTGAGTCCTGCAGTCTTCAGCTCACTATAAAACTCAGGAAGAATCAGCTGATCATGTGACCCTCCTCTCTATGGAAATACTGTCTCAGCTCTGAAACCAAAAGTGACTTTTTCTAAAATGTATTAATCATATTGAAAATTCAATACGATTTATTGATTTAGCACTAATTGTAATTAATTGCATGATATAGTATAATGTTTCATCCGTCTGGAGGACATGCAAAGACAATATAAAATATCTTTAACTGCCACTCACTATTTTCAGCAAATAAGGTCAATGACAAAAATTAGTAATAAATGATTCAATAAAGTTAAAACGCATTTCATTGAATATGGAAAGTTTGCATCAATTGATTTTATAATGACAGAAATAAAACATGAGTGTGAGTGAAATGAGAGCTGTGTGTGCAGAAGACGAGCAGAGGTTTTTGTACGGCCTCTTCATGACTTTGTATCACGGTGGTGGACGTTTGGAGGAGGAACACAACTCATCGTAGACTGTAAGTACTTTTTACTTTATATTTCACCAGACAGGACTACTGGTATTTTAGCTAGAATTTAGTCGTGTTTATACATTTTAAATTAGTTAAGTTTTTGTTGTTGTTAGTGGAGAGATAAGATAACAAAAAAGCTTAAATTGTACTTAGTATTAGTTCGATTGATCAAAACATTCTACTGGATAATATTGACAAAGAATAAAAGGGTACAAAAATACAGAAAGAAAATGTATAAAACAGAGATTAAAAAGTATGTGTGTATGAGTTTAAAAATAAATGTTATGTTAAACTTAACTTACCTGAACATTTTGAAATATACTTATCAGGGTACCATTTCATTGTAAATTACGGGCATTAATCTAAACATATAAAATATAGAGCTAAAGCATCTAATGTATTTTATAGTTTTTTTTATTTACCTGTTTAATTCTTTTCTTTAGTTATTCTTGTACTAAATTAGAAATACATTATTTACTGTATGATAAACTAAAATTGGCCCGACGCAAAAGCTTTAATTTATTACATATTTATGTTATAAATCTACACTTTTCTTGGTGGCAGTTGTCCACGGTTCGTTGGTTGGACTTGTAGTGAACAGGAAGTGAAAGACACAGATGAAAATGTCTCTAGTCTTCATCATTTTGAACAGTGACTGTTTTCTGATGTGTTGCTTGAACCCGTTCTGCTGCCCCCTGTCTGTGTGTAGTGGGAGTACAGCGGCCCGCCCTGACCGTCCTGCCCCCGTCCAGAGAGGAGCTGCAGAGGGGCAGCGCCACGCTGCTGTGTGTGGCCAGCGGGGGCTTCCCTTCTGATTGGACGCTGGGCTGGAGAGTGGGTGGAGCCTCCAGAGAGGGGTCCCACAGCCAGGGGGTCATGAGAGGGGACGGCCTCTACAGCAGCATCAGCGTCCTGAGTCTGTCCACAGAGCAGTGGAGAGACACATCAGTGAGCTGTGAGGCCCATCGAAGTGGACAGAGCCCAGTCACTCAGAGCCTGGAGTCACTGTCCTGCTCCGAGTGAGACACGCCCACATGAGGACACACTTCACCTGCTCTATGGGACACTCCCTGGGTTTGACTGAGCTGATGGAGGAGTCAGGAACAAACATGTGACTGTGCAGCTTCACATGTTACTGTGATTTGCGCAAATAAAGCTTGTGTTGATCAAAGCATTTTGTCATTTGTTCTATGAATCATGTCGAGTATGAAAGATGATGAAGGTCTATATTTAATCTCAATCTATATATTTTTCTTCAATGCGTACAATACAACATTGGGATTTCAAATATTGCATGTCCACTATTGTTTAGTTCAAAAGAATAAAGTTGGCACCATTTTATACTTTGTTAGATTTATAAAATCTTAACATCATGACTTAGCATGGCAGTCCATATTTTACCCCTCGTGCACACACCAAACAAAACTTTAGTAATAATATTTAATAATAATATATGCATCCAACAGATCAGTGTGTGGATGCAAAACAACTTTCTCCAGCTGAACTCTGACAAGACTGAAATCATCGTCTTTGGCCCACAGAAACAAAGAGAAATTGTTAACTGTCACCTCCAGAGTCTCGCTCTAAAACCTACACATCAAGTTAGAAGTCTGGGGGTAATAATGGACTCAGATTTGAATTTTAACAGCCACGTCAGATCAATCACATCAGCAGCTTTTTACCATCTAAAAAACATTGCCAAAATCAAAAGTATAGTGTCTAAACCAGACCTGGAGAGACTTATCCATGCGTTTGTCTCTAGTAGATTAGACTACTGTAACGGCCTGCTCACTGGCCTCTCCAAACGAGCTGTAAAACAGCTGCAGTACATCCAGAACGCTGCTGCTCGGGTCCTGACTAGAACCAGGAAGTACGATCACATTAGTCCTGTGCTCAGGTCTCTGCACTGGCTCCCTGTGGCTCAGAGAATAGACTTCAAAGCAGCTCTGCTTGTATACAAGTCTCTCCATGGCCTAGCACCAAAGTACATCTCGGACATGTTAGTGCCATATGAACCATCTCGGACTCTGAGGACCTCAGGGACCGGCCTCCTGCTGGTGCCCAGAGTCAGGACTAAACATGGGGAATCTGCGTTTCAGTTTTTATGCAGCTAAAGTCTGGAACAGTCTTCCTGAGGATGTGAGACAGGCCGCTACTCTGGCAATGTTCAAATCTAAACTAAAAACTGTTTTGTTTGGCTGTGCATATGACTGAAATGCTTTTCTTTGCACTCTTCTCTTTTATGTATTTTTTCCTGTTGTGTGAAGCACTTTGAATTGCCTTGTGTACGAATTGTGCTCTACAAATAAACTTGCCTTGCCTATTTTTAAACAAACCTAAGGCACAGTTATTAACAAATGTATCAATAATATACTAATAAATGATTTAGTGAATGCTTGGTGTAACTACACACAGATCAGTGACGTGTGTTCCTCTTGAGCAGCTGCAGTTGTTTCCTGCTCTGGTCTCACTCTGAAGGACTCACTGAGGGAGGTTTTTGTACGAGCACAAATCACTGTGTGAACACACCACCGCTATGAGCACTCTGACAGTAATAAACTGCTGCATCTTCAGCCTGAGCTCCAGTGATGCTCAAAGAGAAGTCACTGTGGCTCCCACTGCCACTGAACCGAGATGGAGTTTCTGACGGACGCTGTGTAGCAAGATATATCAAGAGCTTTGGAGCCTGACCAGGTTTCTGCTGATACCAGTGCATGTACCATTGGGAACCACTGTAATGAGCAACATCTCTGTTAGCTTTACATGTGAGAGTGACTGTGGATCCTGGAGTAAACATCTGGACTGGAGGCTGAGTGACTGTGACCTGACTACTGCATCCTGTAAAAAACAATATACATTTATCAGAAAAAACACAGAGAGAAAAGGCAGTGTGTTGTGTTCAATGTCACTGAGAGTGGAACCTGTGAAGCAGCAGCAGGCCAGTGTCCAGATGAGGATGGTGCAGCCCAGAGCCATGGTGCGTTCACTGACACATGTGAGTCCTGCAGTCTTCAGCTCACTATAAAACTCAGGAAGAATCAGCTGATCATGTGACCTCCTCTCTATGGAAATACTGTCTCAACACTGAAACCAAATGTATTAATCATATTGACAATGTAGTTAGATTTATTTATTTAGCACTACTTGTAACTAATTAAATGGTATATTGATATTCTATTCACGGTTCATCAATATGTTTTTTAATGCACATATTTGAAATGTCTGGAAATGGCACTCACACATTCCAGCCATAAGAAATAAATGATTTAATAAATGTAAAAGATATTTTAAAATTGTTTAATGTTTTAAATTTTTCCAAGTTGATTATGTTTAGGGTGCATAAATGATTTCTATAATGACAGAAATAAACATGTGTGAGTGTTGTGTGAGTGAAGTGAGAGCTGTGTGGAGCAGAAGAGAGCAGAGGTTTTTGTACGGCCTCTTCATGACTTTGTATCACTGTGGTGGACGTTCGGGAGGAGGAACACAACTCATCGTTGACTGTAAGTACTTCTAATTTAATTTGAACTCTCAGGGTTATTTCTTTGCTTTTTTAATTTTTTTCCGCATGTTTTAAATTTGATAGATTTTTGTTCTATATATTTTTTTGCTGTAGTTGTGTTGGGAAGTATTAATGAAACACTGTTCCAAAAAACACACATTTGAATTGCATCTAGTATTATTTCAGTTCCTATAAATATTCTACTGGATAATTCTTCATACAACACCAAAATAAACATTGGTCAATAAAATGTTGTAAAGAAAGAAAGAAAGAAAGAAAGAAAGAAAGAAAGAAAGAAAAAGACACCAAGGTTTTTAAATTAGCATTCAAAATAAGTTGAAATATATTTGTAATATATTATTTTTTTATGAGTAAGTAAAGAATATACTGTATTTTAATCTTTTAATTTTAAGGTTACTTTTAGATTTTGTGTTAAGCAACTAATGGGTCTACAACCTTAACTTTAAAGTACGGTAACTACAAATGTAGAGCTGTCATTCCGCTGCTTCCGAAGAGTGCAGACGCTTCCCTGCTTGATCCTGCTTGCTTCAGCAAGTGCAAAGATAATGTAACGCCACCTAAAATACAGTTTACAAACAGATTTTTACCACTTTCAAAGACTGAAATAAATGAACAAAGGAAAAATGGGAGCATGACGTGGTGAAAAGGTAGCAGACAGAGATAGAGAGAGAATCTGTGCCAAACGTCAAGGTCGTCTTGATTGGGGATGGTGCGATAAGTCACGTGATGCATGAAAAAATGAAAACACATTCTTTTCCCAGCGCCACAATCACTGAGATCTCGTCACACATTTCTGATGTTTTGGCCACATATCAAGGAGCTAAACAGCTGATTGTGCACGTGAGAGCAGTGGATATACAGCGCGAACAGATTGAAGTCTTGAAAAGAGACTTCTTGGAGTTATTCGATGTGCTTGATAAAATTGAAATAAAAACATTCATAAGTGGACCTCTTCCAAACATTGACAGGAAGGTAAACAAGTTTAGCCGGCTGCCTCAGCTGAACACATGACTGTCTAAAGAGTGTGCACCTAGAGGATTGCACTACATTGAGAACTTCTATCTATTCTGGAAATGAGAGGACCTGTTTAACAGAAATGGCCCACACCTATGCAGAGGTGGAGTGAGGGTACTGACAGAGAACCTGCTCCACGCTCTGAGGCATTGGACTGGGCCTGGACAGGGACCCTGTCCCAGATCCCGTTAGGACAGAGGGTTCTGAGCAGAAAAATTCCTGAAGAGAAGAGGGAATAAGAGAAGGTTTCCTGCTCCATCAGCCAGAGACCGAGCAAATGCTTCAACATCAGCAGTGCCACAACCAAAACCTCCACCAAAGGATTCATTAGCAGCCGCTCCACCACCAGCAAAGGATTCAACTGCATCTGTTGCACGATCACCTCCACCGCCTCCAGCGAAGGACTCATCAGCAGCAGCACCACAACAATCTCCGCCGCGCCCAGCACAGGAGTGATTTCAGTTCTTTCCCGCACGGTCCCAATCAAAGGCCTTGGACCCATCTGTGACAGGCCCGGCAGCATCCCTGCCATCGCCCCTGCCCTCAGAGCAGCCCTGGATCCCCCCTGCAACATCTACACCCACTACAAATTCCTCACTCTCCTTTCCATCTCCACTCTCACCAGGGGTCTTCCCAGCCATCTTGAATATCTGATCAAATCAGGCATTAAGATGGCTCCAATCACACCGAATTAATAAGATCAAGAGTTCTGATATAACGATGATGAACTCTCCCCTGACTGCTGCTATACACAGACAAAAACCGCCCCTAAACCCCCCCGCCTTTAACCTAGTCCCAAACTCTCACCGGCTCACGCTACACCAACAAAAGCCCCCCCACCTATCCCCCCTCGCCTTTCACCTGGTATCTCCCATAGCTCGGATGTATGCACTGGGTCTCAGCGTTGCCGGGACTTATAGTCATAATTAAAAATCAAACCAACCCAGGGCCCGGTGTAAAAACAGCCTCCCCTAGTGCTATTTCTGTAGTCACATCACAAAGACGGGAAAACAAAATGCGAGTCAGACTGCCCAATCTGAGAAATTTGATTCATATTCCCTGTAAAAAGATAACGCCCAGTCCCACTGAAACTAGTCTGAAACTTGCTGTGCTAAATGTCAGATCCTTATGTAACAAATCATTCTTAATTAATAATTTTATTTCTTCTTATAATCTTGATTTATGTTTTTAACTGAAACATGGCTTGACAAAAACACAGGAAATTTAGTTCTAATAGAATCTGCTCCACCCAACTTTAATGTTTGAATCTGAAACACGAGAAAATAAAAAGGGAGGAGGTGTGTGTGTGCTTTTGTTAGAGATGAAATAGTTACCCACAGGTTGTCCTTTGGGGTGTTTTCAACATTTGAGTACGTATCCTTTAAAATTGAGGTAAAACAGTCTCCATCCATTCTCTTCATTGTTTTATACAAGCCTCCTCAGCACTGCAAAGTTTTATTGATGATTTTACTGAGATGCTTTCAGTCGTATGCACAGACTTTGATGGTTTGGTCATAACAGGTGTTTCAATGTTCATGTTGATAATATCTGTGACAGAAACACTAAAGAGCTTCATGCTGTCCTTGAAACTTTCGGTCTTACTCAGCGCGTGAGTGGCCCCACCCACAGCAGAGGGCACACTCTAGATCTTCTAATTACAAAAGGGGTTAATATTTCAAACGTCAATGTGGTCGATGTTGCTCTGTCTGATCATTTCTGTGTCTTCTTTGACCTGTCTGTTTTTTCCCAAACCACCAGCTGGTCCTGCAGTTGTCCGGAGGAGACACATAAATGACAGCACGGGAAAACTGTTTATGGAAATGATAAACTTTGAAAATGTCTCATATTCTAATGTAAATGATTTGTTGAACTCTGTTACATCTAGTGTTTTGAATGTTCTCGACACCATTGCCCCTATGAAGGCTAAAATTGTTAAAAATAAGCAGAAGGCGCCATGGAGAAATGATGATTCGGTCAGGGCACAGAAAAGGGAGTGCCGCCGGGCCGAACGAAAATGGCGCAAGTCGAAGCTCCAAGTTCAGAAAGAGATTTACAGAGAGAGAAGTTGTACATGTACAACCTCATTTTATGTAGAACTAGGGAAGGATATTTTTCTGAAATAATTGGAAGCTGCAGAAACAACTCGCGTGTCCTGTTTGCCACAGTAAACAGATTAACAAACCCTCCAGCTCAGCTGCCGTTAGAACTCATTTCCACATCCAAGTGTAATGAGTTTGCATTATTCTTTAATGACAAAGTTCAGGGCATTAAAAATGCTATCAATTCTACAATGCAAAAAATAACCCTCAAACCACCTACACACTTAGAGCTGACTCACTTTGCACCTGTAACTGACAAAACTGTCCAGGAGATCATCACCAGTCTGAGTTCATCTACATGCTGCCTCGATGTGTTACCCACCAGATTTCTAAAGTCTGTGCTGAACAGTTTGTTAGCACCACTCACTCAAATAGTTAACATGTCGCTTCAATCTGGAACATTCCCAATGTCTTTGAAAACTGCGGTCATAAAGCCTCTCCTAAAGAAGAGCAGTCTTGATGCCTGCAGTACTGAGTAATTACCGGCCCATCTCTAATCTGCCATTTTGGGGCAAAGTCCTTGAAAAGGTTGTTTACCAACAGCTCACTGATTTCCTCTTAATAAACAACTCATTTGATGTTTTCCAGTCAGGTTTTAGACCTCATCACAGCACTGAGACTGCTCTTGTCAAGGTGACAAATGACATCCACCTGAACACTGACGCGGGCAAAGCCTCAGTCTTAATTCTGTTAGATCTGAGTGCTGCTTTTGACACTGTCGATCATGGGATCCTCTTACAGAGACTAGAGGACTGGGTGGGCATCACTGGCACTGCACTAAACTGGTTAAAGTCCTATCTGGAAGACAGGAAATTCTTTATCGAAATTGGTAACTGTGTCTCAGACCAGATGCCCCTGACCTGTGGGGTGCCCCAAGGGTCAATCCTGGGACCCCTTCTGTTCAACCTCTACATGCTGCCGTTAGGTCAGTTGATACGCAGCGAGAATGTGTCCTATCACAATTACGCAGACGACACTCAGATCTATGTTTCACTGACGGCAGGTGAATATGGACCAGTGGATTCACTCTGTCACTGCATCCAACAGATCAGTGTGTGGGATGCAAAACAACTTTCTCCAGCTGAACTCAGACAAGACTGAAATCATCGTCTTTGGCCCACAGAAACAAAGAGAAAGTGTTAACTGTCACCTCCAGAGTCTCGCTCTAAAACCTACACATCAAGTTAGAAATCTGGGGGTAATAATGGACTCAGATTTGAATTTTAACAGCCACGTCAGATCAATAACATCAGCAGCTTTTTACCATCTAAAAAACATTGCCAAAATCAAAAGTATAGTGTCTAAACCAGACCTGGAGAGACTTATCCATGCGTTTGTCTCTAGTAGATTAGACTACTGTAACGGCCTGCTCACTGGCCCTCTCCAAACGAGCTGTAAAACAGCTGCAGTACATCCAGAACGCTGCTGCTCGGGTCCTGACTAGAACCAGGAAGTACGATCACATTAGTCCTGTGCTCAGGTCTCTGCACTGGCTCCCTGTGGCTCAGAGAATAGACTTCAAAGCAGCTCTGCTTGTATACAAGTCTCTCCATGGCCTAGCACCAAAGTACATCTCGGACATGTTAGTGCCATATGAACCATCTCGGACTCTGAGGACCTCAGGGACCGGCCTCCTGCTGGTGCCCAGAGTCAGGACTAAACATGGGGAATCTGCGTTTCAGTTTTATGCAGCTAAAATCTGGAACAGTCTTCCTGAGGATGTGAGACAGGCCTCTACTCTGGCAATGTTCAAATCTAAACTAAAAACTGTTTTGTTTGGCTGTGCATATGACTGAAATGCTTTTCTTTGCACTCTTCTCTTTTATGTCTTGAACTATTATTTTGTGATTTCTGCCATGTCTTTGTGATTTTAATGCATTTTTTCCTGTTGTGTGAAGCACTTTGAATTGCCTTGTGTACGAATTGTGCTCTACAAATAAACTTGCCTTGCCTTGCCTTGCCTTGCCTAAATGAAATTAAAGCCAAATACATTTAATAATTTCAATCAAGTTTAATTCAATTTATCATAGTTGAATCTCCATGTTTTCTAAATATTTAAATTTTCCTGCATTAAATCAAATAATACTGAAAAAATAATAATTTTAAGTATGATGAACTAAAATCGGCCAAATGCAAGAGCTTTCATTTATTACAATATTTTTTTTATGTAATAAATCTACACTTTTCTTGGTGGCAGTTGTCCACGGTTCGTTGGTTGGACTTGTAGTGAACAGGAAGTGAAAGACACAGATGAAAATGTCTCTCGTCATGACTTAGCATGGCAGTCCATATTTTACCCCTCGTGCACACACCAAACAAGACTTTAGTAATAATATTTATAAACAAACCTAAGGCACAGTTATTAACAAATGTATCAATAATATACTAAAAAATTATTTAGTGAATGCTTGGTGTAACTACACACAGATCAGTGACGTGTGTTCCTCTTGAGCAGCTGCAGTTGTTTCCTGCTCTGGTCTCACTCTGAAGGACTCACTGAGGGAGGTTTTTGTACGAGCACAAATCACTGTGTGAACACTGGGTCGCTATGATCTAAACATTTTGAGTATAAAACTGGACCAAATAGCACATTTTGGGGCCGTTAAAGCCAGGTGTAAATGTTGTGCTTCATTTGGTTGACATGTTGGATACAAAAGATTTACAAAGAGGATTTTGGAAATCTTTAGTATTTGAGGAAATTACATCTGACTGAAAATTGACTCAGGCTTAGATTAGATAACAACCAATCATGTTGTATGATTAAAATGCATTTTAAGAAAAAAGCATTTGATGTTACAATGTTCCCAAAACAAAAAGAATCTATGGATGTGAGTGAATTAAATGAAATAATATAAAGCTAATTAGGAGAAGATTGGACTATTTTCTAATGTCCACATGAAAGATTTTGTGTTGAGAGAGCAAACTGACCAAGTGTCATTCAGTGTCATTCATTTTCATTTTAATCTTCTGGATATATAGAGAAAAATGAAATAATATATATAAAAGAATGCTTGGTGTAACTACACACAGATCAGTGACGTGTGTTCCTCTTGAGCAGCTGCAGTTGTTTCCTGCTCTGGTCTCACTCTGAAGGACTCACTGAGGGAGGTTTTTGTACGAGCACAAATCACCGTGTGAACAAATTTTTACCATCAATATAATGAAAACTCTGACAGTAATAAACTGCTGCATCTTCAGCCTGAGCTCCAGTGATGCTCAAAGAGAAGTCACTGTGGCTCCCACTGCCACTGAACCGAGATGGAGTTTCTGACAGACGTTGTGTGGCAAGTTTTATCCAGAGCTTTGGAGCCTGACCAGGTTTCTGCTGATACCAGTGCATGCGATCATTGCTATAAACATCTCTGTTAGCTTTACATGTGAGAGTGACTGTGGATCCTGGAGTAAACATCTGGACTGGAGGCTGAGTGACTGTGACCTGACCACTGCATCCTGTAAAAAACAATATACATTTATCAGAAGAAACACAGAGAGAAAAGGCAGTGTGTTGTGTTCAATGTCACTGAGAGTGGAACCTGTGAAGCAGCAGCAGGCCAGTGTCCAGATGAGGATGGTGCAGCCCAGAGCCATGGTGCGTTCACTGACACATGTGAGTCCTGCAGTCTTCAGCTCACTATAAAACTCAGGAAGAATCAGCTGATCATGTGACCCTCCTCTCTATGGAAATACTGTCTCAACTCTGAAACCAAAAGTGACCTTTACCTTTTAGCATTTTTTTATAATTTTTGGATTGAAAAAAGGAATAAACCATAGCCTGGACAATCTAAACTTTTATCTTCATCGAAGATAACATGGAAGTTTTTCATAAGTCCACTCTGATATAAAAATATACGTTAAAAGAACCAAGCATTTTTGTAATCAGTAACACAAATTAAAGCAGTTAAACATTTTCAAACATGTCGCTGTCTTGTATCTTGTCTTTTTTACCATATAATTTCATGAAAAACACATTATACAGGGCAAGATTTTAATCACATTTATTTATGATTTAACATTAAATAAAAAAAAAAAAAAATTCTAAGCCATAATAACTGAAACTATTGACTCCAGTGTGTGTGAGTGTTGTGTGAGTGAAGTGAGAGCTGTGTGTGGAGCAGAAGAGCAGAGGTTTTTGTACGGCCTCTTCATGACTTTGTGTCACTGTGGTGGACGTTCGGAGGAGGAACACAACTCATCATTCACAGTAAGTAATCTTCTCATATCTCTTTTTACGTTTGACTGCTCTCCATTATGACTTAAATATTGTATAACATGTTGCTTTGAGAATTGGGAAATTTAAAATTGGTTATGAGGAAAAAAGCGTTAAATGGCAAAACCAGAAAATGTCCGTTTTGAAAAATTGTCAAAAGTAAAAAGTATCTCGTACAAAGAATATGAATGAAAATAATATCCAGTGGATTTGATCAAGGACGGATGGAATAATAATTTAATTCCACAAAATACAACTGACCATTGAAAACACGTCACTTAAACGTTTCTGCAAATGAACTCTTTTGTTTGTAAAAAAAAAGTATAAATATTTATGAGGAGTAATTGAAAAATATATTGTCTCTAATGTCTCTCTAATTCTCTTTTCATTATTACATTATTAAGTCAACGATGAAAAGGATACACATTTATTGTTAAATCTTGTGAAAAGGAAGTGAAACAAACAGCTGCCTTTTTCCATCTAAATTCATCTTAAAACTTCATAATTACAATAAAGACCTTATTACATAGTTATAGTGCAGTTAGATTGTCTAAAACACTAACAGAAAAGGGTGAGATAAAAGGAGGCATTTTACTCTTGTATTTCTGTGCAAGACCTTTTAGAAAATGTAACTGATCCAAATGTATTTCATTGTTGTTAATGTGGAATTGTTGTTTAGTTTTTCTGATCTTCTTGCGTCACAAGTTGGTCACACACACTATTGTAGTTTTTCTTTGTTGTTCGTTTTGCTGTTTTTTATTTTATTGGAATGTTTAAACATTTAGCTTTCTGTGTACCATCAAATCCAAACTTAAAAAACAGCACATAACCACGACTAAATGATGTCTTCCTCAATCTGAGCCAACACAGACAAACCATCAGAATCCACCACGCGCACCACAGTTTGAGAACTAAAGTATTTATCTATAGAACCAAACATGAATCGGCCTCATGACAATATTTGACACATAAACATGACCGTTTCTCCTCTCTTTCCCCTGTTGTGTCCAGGTGGTCCGGTGCGCCCCCCCTCTGTCTCGCTCCTGCCCCCCTCTCGGCAGCAGCTCTCTGGGGGGAGGCTCTCTCTGCTCTGCCTGCTCAGCGCCTACTCTCCACAGGGCGCCCGTGTGAGCTGGGAGGTGGACGGACAGGAGCTCACAGACACAGGTACACGAGCAGAAACATGAGCACGAATGAGACGCCGAATCTCACTCAACTGTCCTGGTTAAAGAAAGAATGTCATGACTTTCAGAATCATGACAAATTAGGATCGTTGCTATTGTAATTCTGACTTTAAAACATGTCAGATGTTTTCAATGGGAAAAGGGTCCGAAAATGTTAACAGGAAGCGGAAATCCATGAAAATAAGAGTTACTTCCAAATCATTTTATGTTAGATAGATTATTTCTTTAATATGTTTTTTAGCAATTTGAAACACGTGTATTTGATTAAATTATCACAATAAAAGTTCTGCTCAGAGTTTTGTTTAGAATTTTACTTGAAGAAAACCTTGATCTGTTTTCAAGATAAAATACTTGCAAGCAGTTCAGTCAAATAAAATTATATTAAACGATTCCTACAAATTTCCCCCTAAAAATAATTGTGAAATAACACAAATTCTGATTGAATGCAGTCGGAAATAGCAACAATTAACAACTAAACTACAACAACAACAAAAAGTTAACCAAAGAAAAGGTTAGATGATGATAAATTAAGGACTCTAGATAGCGAATGTTTATGAATAAAGTGTATTAATAATGTTTTAAATTCTAAACAACACAGGTGAAAAAGTATATTGTGTATGATATTTTAACTAACACATTTTTGTTAAATAAAACGGCTTATTGATGTTTTGAAAAGGTATTGCTTTATCTTTGAAATCCTGTTACTGCAGAGGAGATTTAGTGTCTTCATATACAACTGTTTGCTTCATATCTAACCCCTCCTTGTTGAAATGGTGGTCCTTAGGTGCGTCTCAGAGCAGTGTGGAGCAGGAGAAGAGCGGCCTGTACAGCAGCAGCAGCGTCCTGAGCCTGAGTGAGGACAGCTGGCTGCAGGGACAGCTGTTCTCCTGCAGGGTGCACCACCACGGACACACCCAGGTCCAGTCACTGCAGAGGAGCCAGTGCTTAGAGCTGCATGGGCCCTGAACATGGAGACCACCCACAACTGCAACAGAAGAGTTAGATGTAGAGTGTGGCTTATGGTCAGTGCAGGGAGTGAGAATAAAGCTTGTGTTGACACATGATGAGAAGTGTTCTGTCTTTTGTCCTTTGAGCTGTAGAAATGTGACGTCTCTGCTTATTTTAGTTGAATAAAATGTTTTAAACTTAAAATATGTGATTTTAAATTTCCACAATGGTTTAGTTTGAATTAAAAAAAGGTGCAATACAAGAGCAAATATATCTGTAATATTCATGTGATCACTTTTGGTTTCCCAGATTTAACTACTCACAGAACAGGCACCATTCAAATTACATTTTAAACAGTGGAGCGAAAGCAATCAGAGTTGAAAACAATGACCTCATGAGTTTATGTCAGAATATTTTATATGACTGGTGCCTGCGGTGGATTAATTTACATGCTAAATTGCTTGTGAAGAATGGTTTATTGTAAGACAGAGTAATTGATCTCTATATCACCTAAATTACTCTAAAAAAGAGAAAAGCAGAATAGCATAAGTATTGTGGAGAAATTAAATAATCTATAACTTAATGCTTGGTGTAAAACTACACATCATGAGAAGTGTTCTGTCTTTTGTCCTTTGAGCTGTAGAAATGTGACGTCTCTGCTTTTTTAAGGCGAGACACTGCAGGTGAAATTAAAAATATCAATTTAAAACCTCTCTAGTAGTTTATTCAAAAAAATTTAACAAATATATATTACACACTTTCATCATTCCATGCTGTCATATAAAATCAAAACATTTTGAGTGTAAAACTGGGTAAAATTGCACATTTTGGGGCCGTTAAAGCCAGGTGTAAATGTTGTGCTTCATTTGGTTGACATGTTGGATACAAAAGATTTACAAAGAGGATTTTGGAAATCTTTAGTATTTGTGGAAATTAGATCTGACTGAAAATTGGCTCAGGCTTACGATTAGATAACAACCAATCATGTTGTATGATTAACATGCATTTTAAGAAAAAAGCATTTGATGTTACAATGTTCCCCAAAAGAAAAATCTATGAATGTGAGTGAATTAAATGAAATAATATAAAGCTAATTAGGAGAAGATTGGATGATTTTTCTAATGTCCAAATGAAAGATTTTTGTGTTGAAAGAGCAAACTGACCAAGTGTCTTTCAGTGTCATTCATTTTCATTTTAATCTTCTGGATATATAGAGAGAAATGAAATAATATATAACTGAATGCTTGGTGTAACTACACACAGATCAGTGATGTGTGTTCCTCTTGAGCAGCTGCAGTTGTTTCCTGCTCTGGTCTCAATCTGAAGGACTCACTGAGGTAGGTTTTTGTACGAGCACAAATCACTGTGTGAACACACCACCGCTATGATAACTCTTACAGTAATAAACTGCTGCATCTTCAGCCTGAGCTCCAGTGATGCTCAAAGAGAAGTCACTGTGGCTCCCACTGCCACTGAACCGAGATGGAGTTTCTGACAGACGTTGTGTGGCATATTCTATCCAGAGCTTTGGAGCCTGACCAGGTTTCTGCTGATACCAGAACATGTAATTATTGCCAACAACATCTCTGTTAGCTTTACATGTGAGAGTGACTGTGGATCCTGGAGTAAACATCTGGACTGGAGGCTGAGTGACTGTGACCTGACCACTGCATCCTGTAAAAAGAAATATACATTTATCAGAAGAAAACACAGAGAGAAAAGGCAGTGTGTTGTGTTCAATGTCACTGAGAGTGGAACCTGTGAAGCAGCAGCAGGCCAGTGTCCAGATGAGGATGGTGCAGCCCAGAGCCATGGTGCGTTCACTGACACATGTGAGTCCTGCAGTCTTCAGCTCATTATAAAACTACAGAAGAATCAGCTGATCATGTGACCCTTCACTCACGTGTGCATTTGAAAGTAGGAACATCATTTGCATACACCTGTCCAAGTGGAACATGACTTGGCTAAATTAAGTAAAAACTGATATCTTAAACTATGGCAGTTTTCTGAAATGATTTGCATCAAGTTTCAACACGGAGAATTAGCAGAGGAATTTGAAACCCTTTCATTCTTCTTTGTGTAGATTTCTCTGACAACAGCTTTTTCAGCTTTCACTACATATGTACAAGAAATAAATATGAACAGACTTCTGCTTGTGATTTTTCTAATGTTGTGTACAGTGTGTGTGGAGGGAGGTCAGATCAACATGAGAAAACAGGTTTAAAATGATGTTGTGTTGAGTCGACTCAGAAATCTCAGGTTCAAGAGTTTACAAAGTGGCTCAGTGATCTGATCTCTGTCTTACATTTTAAAAAACTAAGCTTTTTGCAATCAACTGAGAGAATCCCGCGACGCATTATGGGAATCCTGTATTGTTCACCTTCACTCCATAAATGACCATAACCATAAAAGGAAAGACATTAAAATCCAGTCACTGCAGAGGAGCCAGTGCTTAGAGCTGCAGGTTGGGCCCTGAAACTGCATGGAGACCACCCACAACTGCAACAGAAGAGTTAGAGGTGTAGAGTGTGGCTTATGGTCAGCTTGCAGGGAGTGAGAATAAAGCTTTGTGTTGACACATCATGAGAAGTGTTCTGAATCTTTTGTCCTTTGAGCTGTAGAAATGTGACGTCTTCTGCTTTTTTAAGGCGAGACACTGCAAGTATGTGAATTTGAAAATATCAATTTAAAACCTCTCTAGTAATTTACTCACAAAAATGTAAAAAAAAATGTATTAAACACTTTCATCATTCCATGTTGTCAGTTATATAAAATCAAAACATTTTGAGTGTAAAACTGGGTAAAATTGCACATTTTGGGGCCGTTAAAGCCAGGTGTAAATGTTGGGCTTCATTTTGGATTTGACATGCTTGGATACAAAAGATTTACAAAAGCTTTGCAGGATTTTGGAAATCTTTAGTATTAACAATGAGGAAAATTAGATCTGACTAAAAATTGGCTCAGAAAGCTATTAGAATATTAGATTAGCCAACAACCAATCATTTTGTATGATTAATGCATGCATTTTAAGAAAAAAGCATATTGATGTTACAATGTTCCCAAAAAACGAAAAATGATAATCTATGGATGTGAGGGAAATAAATGAAATAATATAAAGCTAATTAGGAGAAGATTGGATGATTTTCTAATGTCCACATGAAAGATTTTGTGTTGAGAGAGCAAACTGACCAAGTGTCATTCATTTTCATTTTAAACCAATCTTCTGGATATATAGAGAGAAATGAAATAATATATAACTGAATGCTTGGTGTAAACTGATCAACACACAGATCAGTGATGTGTGTTCCTCTTGAGCAGCTGCAGTTGTTTCCTGCTCTGGTCTCACTCTGAAGGACTCACTGAGGGAGGTTTTTGTACGAGCACAAATCACTGTGGTGAACACAACTTGATTATGCAATATCATGAAAACTCTGACAGTAATAAACTGCTGCATCTTCAGCCTGAGCTCCAGTGATGCTCAAAGAGAAGTCACTGCGGCTCCCACTGCCACTAAACCGAGATGGAGTTTCTGACAGACGTTGTGTGGCAAGTTTTTTATCCAGAGCTTTGGAGCCTGACCAGGTTTCTGCTGATACCAGAACATATCCCAAGAAGAACCACCATTGTGATCAACATCGCTGTTAGCTTTACATGTGAGAGTGACTGTGGATCCTGGAGTAACTCTCTGGACTGGAGGCTGAGTGACTGTGACCTGACCACTGCATCCTGTAAAAAAACAATATACATTTATCAGAAGAAACACAGAGAGAAAAGGCAGTGTGTTTGTGTGTTCAATGTCACTGAGAGTGGAACCTGTGAAGCAGCAGCAGGCCAGTGTCCAGATGAGGATGGTGCAGCCCAGAGCCATGGTGCGTTCACTGACACATGTGAGTCCTGCAGTCTTCAACTCACTATAAAACTCAGGAAGAATCAGCTGATCATGTGACCCTCCTCTCTATGGAAAATACTGTCTCAACACTGAAACCAAAAGTGACTTTTTCTCAAATGTATTAATCATATTGAAAATTCAATACGATTTATTGATTTAGCACTAATTGTAACTAATTGCATGAGGGCTAACCAATGAGAGTTTACGGGTATAATGTTTCATCCGTCTGGCGGAGGACATGCAAAGACAATATAAAATATCTTTAACTGCCACTCACTATTTTCAGCAAATAATGTCAACGACATAATTTTGTAATAAATGATTCATTATAAAGTTAAAACACATTTTAAAGGTTACATTGATTATGGAAAGTTTGCATAAATTGATTTTATAATGACAGAAATAAAACATGAGTGTGAGTGAAGTGAGAGCTGTGTGTGCAGAAGACGAGCAGAGGTTTTTGTACGGCCTCTTCATGACTTTGTATCACTGTGGTACACGATTTTTTGGAGGAGGAACACAACTCATCGTTGACTGTAAGTACTTTTTACTTTATATTTCACCAGACAGGACTACTGGTATTTTAGCTAGAATTTAGTCGTGTTTATACATTTTAAATTAGTTCAATTTTTGTTGTTGTTAGTGGAGAGATAAGATAACAAAAAAGTTTAAATTGTACTTAGTATTAGTTCGATTGATCAAAACATTCTACTGCATAATATTGATAAAGAATAAAAGGGTAACAAAAATGCAGAAAGACCATTTATAAAACAGTAATTCAAAAGTATGTGTGTATGAGTTTAAAAATAAATTTTATGTTAAACTTAACTTATCTTAACATAATGAAATATACTTATCAGGGTACCATTTCAGTGTAAATTACGGGCATTAATCTAAACATAAATAATTATTACTTCATTTTAATAGTTCATAAAATATAGAGCTAAAGCATCTAATGTATTTCATATTTTATTTTGTTTACTTGTTTAATTTTTCTCTCTTTCTTTAGTCATTCTTGTACTAAATTAGAAATACATTATTTACTGTACGATAAACTAGAAAATTGGCCCGATGCAAGAGCTTTAATTTATTACAATATTTATGTAATAAATCTACACTTTTCTTGGTGGCAGTGTGTTTGTCCACGGTTCGTTGGTTGGACTTGTAGTGAACAGGAAGTGAAAAACACTCATGAAAATGTCTCTAGTCTTCATCATTTTGTTTCAGTGACTGCTGTTTCCGCAATCTAGGATGTTGTTGCTTGAACCCGTTGTGCTGCCCCCTGTCTGTGTGTGCAGTGGGGATAACTAGCGCAGGTTCGACCCCGCCCTGACCGTCCTGCCCCCGTCCAGAGAGGAGCTGCAGAGGGGCAGTGCCACGCTGCTGTGTGTGGCCAGCAGCGGGGGGGCTTCCCTTCTGATTGGACCCTGGGCTGGAGAGTGGGTGGAGCGGCTCCAGAGGAGGGGTCCCACAGCCCGGGGGTAGACATGAGAGGGGACGGCCTCTACAGCAGCATCAGCGTCCTGAGTCTGTCCACAGAGCAGTGGAGAGACACATCAGTGAGCTGTGAGGCCATCGAAGTGGACAGAGCCCAGTCACTCAGAGCCTGGAGTCACTGTCCTGCTCCGAGTGAGACACGCCCACATGAGGACACACTTCACCTGCTCTATGGGACACTCCCTGGGTTTGACTGAGCTGATGGAGGAGTCAGGAACAAACATGTGACTGTGCAGCTTCACATGTTACTGTGGTTTGTGCGAATAAAGCTTGTGTTGATCAAAACATTTTGTCATTTGTTCTATGAATCATGTCGAGTATGAAAATGATGATGAAGGTCTATAGTTTTAATCCCAATCTATAGTTTGCTTCAATGCGTACAATACAACATTGGGATTTCAAATATTGCATCTGTCCACTATTGTTTAGTTCAAAAGAATAAAGTTGGCACCATTTTATACTTTGTTAGATTTATAAAATCTTAACATCATGACTTAGCATGGCAGTCCATATTTTACCACTCGTGCACACACCAAACAAGACTTTAGTAATAATATTTTTTAAACAAACCTAAGGCACGGTTATTGAACCAACAAATGTATCAATAAATGTACTAATAAATGATTTAGTGAATGCTTGGTGTAACTACACAAACAGATCAGTGATGTGTGTTCCTCTTTGAGCAGCTGCAGTTGTTTCCTGCTCTGGTCTCACTCTGAAGGACTCACTGAGGGAGGTTTTTGTACCAGCAACAAATCACTGTGTGAACACATCACTGCTATGATAACTCTGACAGTAATAAACTGCTGCATCTTCAGCCTGAGCTCCAGTGATGCTCAAAGAGAAGTCACTGTGGCTCCCACTGCCACTGAACGAGATGGAGTTTCTGACAGACGTTGTGTAGTAAGATATATACAAGAGCTTTGGAGCCTGACCAGGTTTCTGGCTGATACCAGAACATGTACCATTGGGAACCACTGTAATGAGCAACATCTCTGTTAGCTTTACATGTGAGAGTGACTGTGGATCCTGGAGTAAACATCTGGACTGGAGGCTGAGTGACTGTGACCTGACCACTGCATCCTGTAAAAAACAATATACATTCATCAGAAGAAACACAGAGAGAAAAAGGCAGTGTGTTGTGTTCAATGTCACTGAGAGTGGAACCTGTGAAGCAGCAGCAGGCCAGTGTCCAGATGGAGGATGGTGCAGCCCAGAGCCATGGTGCGTTCACTGACACATGTGAGTCCTGCAGTCTTCAACTCAACATGTGTTTTCCTTCTTATAAAACAATTCATGCAAAAAAGTGAAATGCTCATGGCGGTCAGACTTTCGTCAGAGGTGTCACCTGATAGGGGTGTCAAGGTCTGTCTGTTTGATATAAAAAAGAAGACAAAACTATTGTTCTAAATATAGTCTTCAGTTTACTATAAAACTCAGGTAAGATTAGATTAACATGATGATACATAATGACATTGTAAAGCTTTTTATAGCTGTTTAGATACATGTTCTTGTAGTCACACGAACATGAATGTCATATCTTATTATTCCAATGGAATTCAGTGCTACAAATGTTTAATTAATATGGAAATAAGGATTACCAATTATAAACGATTAAATTTCTACTCTTTTTGTTTGTCAAGTTTATAATTTTTGGGATGTTGCACATACCAACCCCATAAGCAGCATATTGATTAGAAATAGCAGACCTCAACCGCCCTGGGAGGAGCCGCGAATGCTTATCGTTACCGGTAAAACACATTTGAATGCACCTGCTTTTGTGAAACTGAAAAGGACTAAAATAGAAGTCAGACATTTTAAGTCTCAATTGCCTGTCGCTCTAAAATGTGTCACTTTTTAAGTTATTTGCATAAACACTTAGCTTGGAGTTATTCTTCTGTGGCGCAGCAGCCTATCTTTCATTAGATGGATGTAGTGCTCCCTCTAGTGACTTTTATATATTTTTTTATTCATACAGGGAAAACCCAATGAGAAAATGTTTCTTTTTTCATGGGCACCCTGTTAAAAACACAACACAAAAATAAACAACAAACACAGGATACTAAAAGACAAAAAAACATTCAATAAAATTAAATAAATACATAAAAACACATTTATACATACATAAAAACAAGTGCATCGGCACTGCGGGTAGTCCTTGACCAGTGCTTTAAAATCTCTTTAAAAGGTTCATAAAATTATTTAATTCAAAATGTCTCTGGGTTTTGTTCCAGAGGGAGGAGCAAAGTGGCTGAAAGCCTTTTTTCCTCTCTCTGTGTTTGACACGATGGGATTGTAAATGTCCTGAGACCTCAAACTGTGAATACCTGATCTGATGTGCAATAAACTTGATAAATAATCAGGCTAAATGCCAACTAGAGCTTTATACACAAACAAAAGGCAGTGCTGTTCTCTTTGTGCATCCAATGATTGCCATTCTAACTTTAGAATATAATTCACAGTGTTGAGTTCTGTGTCCTTCTCCTGTAATAAACCTTAGAGCTGAATGATAAACCGAGTTCAGAGATGTTAACACAGTTGCTGTAGAAATGCATATATATAATGTCACCAATAATCCAGAACTGAAAGAAATGTAGCCTGTAATAAGTGTTTTTCTACAATTAAGAGGAAAACATTCTTTATTTCCAAAGAAGAATGAAAATCTGGCTTCAAGATTATTTGTCAGCTCTTGTGTGTATTTGTTGAAGGAGAGTTTATCATCGATCCAGATGCCCAGGTATTTGTAATGGGGTACTTGTTCAATCATATTACCATCTAAGCGTGAGAATAGAAATATTTTTGGGGTCAATAGATGTGTCTTTTGGAGAACAGCATACATTTATGTTTTTATTTGAATTCATTAATAATTTTAAACAAACAGTTGTGTTGGATGGAGTGAAAAGGCCTCTTGAATATTTTTGAATCACTTGGGCACAAGAAGGGTGCCTTAGCATACAGAATTGCATCGTCTACAAGTGGATACTGTGTTTTAGATTATGCCATTATGCAATTGAATTTATATGCATTGTAAATAACAGTGGTCCAAGGACAGAGGCCTTGAGGAACACCTTTATTAAGGTAAGAAAATTCAGACTGAAAGCCATCAGCAGAAACAGCTTGAGCTCTATTTGTGAGGTAATCGGCAAACCATGTTTTTTTAGAATTTGTTATCGAACCCAATAGCATCCGAGATGCTCCAAAGAGAATACAGTGATCTACTGAATCAAAGGCCTTGGACAAATCAACAAAAACAGCAGCACATTCCTCATGGCTGTCCAATGCAATAGCAACATCATTTATAACTTTGGTAGCAGCTGTGATAGTGCGATGCCCTGGTCTAAATCCGGACTGGTATCTATTTAAAATGGAATATTTGGTTAAGAACGCGCGGACCTGGTTACTTATGAGCTTCTCTAAGAGTTTTGTTTGTCAGGATAGTTTTTGAGATTGGACGGAAATTATTCAAATCATTTTTCTGGCCTTCTTTGTGCAAAGGGAGAACAAAGGCAGTTTTTCCAGAGTAATGGGATACTTTCAGTTTGAATTGTGAGAGTTAAACAATTTACTATTAGTGGGGCTGATAACAAAAAGTAACCTAGGTTCAAGGGTGTCAGCTCCAGTGGACTTTTTTGGATCTATAGAGAGCATCATATTTAATACTTCATACTGTGTAAAGGTCTTAAGGGGAAATACTTTATCATTAGGTCTATTCTCATGTATTTGGGTAGCAGCAACAGATGGAGCAGCATCAAAGATATTTCCAGATTCAGCAAAGTCCGTGAAAGTATTGACATAGTAAGATGTTTTGGCTTTACGAACAGTAGAGACATATTTATTGCGCTTATGACAAAACTGCTGCCAATCTGCTGCTGATTTGGTTGCCGTGGCTTCTGCCCAGGCTTTGTCACGTTCACGAGATAATGCAGCAATGTCTGGACAGAACCAGAGATTATTCTTATTTTTGACCCTGACTCCTTTAAGAGGGTGATTATCAGTAATAGCATTAAATGGTTTGATGAAACAGTCCAGTGCTGTGTTGGGTTCTGGAATACTAGTGGTAAAACCAATGTCACTATAGAACAAATGCTTGCTCATTAAAATGCTTATAGGAGCTTTTAACAGTTATACTTGATTTGGATTTAATACATTTTGTGTTCCGCACACACCCCATAGGACAGTGGTCACTAAAGTCCAGAGGAAAGACACCACGACAATGGTAATTCTGAGGCTTGTTGCTTCAGATAATGTCCAATAATGTTGCTTTAGGGTCCGGTCGGGTGGGAGCTGTAATAATTTGTGTGAGGTTTAATTCATTACAATAGTTTTGTAGACTGTCAGAAGTTTTGGATAACCAATCGATGTTCATGTCACCTAAAACAAGTAACTCAGAATGATCAAAAGTGAAAAGGAAGGTAAAGAAGTCCTCTAGCCCCCCACAGGAGCAGACGGAGGACGATAAAACACTACAACTGTCATTTTCCCATTATTTTTACCCAAACCCATCTCTAGGGCTATGGATTCAAAACTCTTTGACTTGGAGACTTTGGAATTTACAGTTGCAGTAAAATAAGATTTTATAAATATTGCTACTCCACCTCCTTTACTGGGTCTATCACAACGGAATATATTATAATTGTCCAATGAAACGTTAGCGTCTGAGATCCTGGAGGAGAGCCATGTTTCAGAGAATACAAATATGTCAGGATTTGCTTGTGTTTCCCACACTCTAATAAAGTCTATTTTTGATTGAAGACTTCGCACATTCATGTGAATAATTCGAAGACTATAGTATTTGATATGGGCAGGCTTTTAGTAGGTTTAATGTTGATTAAATATGATTTGTAATTTTTTCGGTCTTGTTTGTTCATTTAATTATTCACTACATGATTGTCACCCGATTCCTTTACAATTTGCATAGGTGCAATAGCGTGTTGGGCAGGTTGAGGCCCTGACACTAATTTTCTCCTTGTAATCGTGTCTGGGATTTTAAGAGCATGAGCATGAGCATTTGAAGTCACCATACCTGATTGTCACACACTGACTGCCGCAGATGCAAGAGTGAGGTCGATGTTAAAAGAAAGAAGACGAGAAGAATTAATGCCCTTACTACGATTTCCGTTTTTACATTAAAACTAAATAAATAATAATAATATTATCCACATTTACGGCAGGGTCTGTGACTTAACAGACACGGAACAGAACTGTTTAGAAGGGCAACCCCACTCACAGTGATAGTGCATGTTTTCCAAAAACACCTGAACTGAACAAATGTTGGGGAATTATATTTAATGCCATACTGTAGAAAATCTGATCAAGCAAAGCAAGAATATTGACCAAGCCTGATCAAAACGTGGGTGGTGTTTTTCTTACAAAAATGTGATTCAGATCAGCGGGAACAAGAGTTAACCTTTTTTTTTTTTAAGGAGTGGAAGGAGTTGAGGATTATATGCATTTTATGGCTTTACAAAAAATAATCATCTTAACTGCTTGAACATCTTTCAAAAGTGTGTCTCAATGGTTTTGCATTTATGGTGAAGTGATAACATTTTGGATTTTCATGCTTGTGGTCTTTTTTTTTTTTTGAGGAAATGTACTTACCCTGTAAAACCGCAGGCACTTTCACTCCCTGTCTAAGGATAATTCTGATCATAAGAGTATAAGTATTATCAGTATAAATATCTTTTGTTTTATTTAAAATGGGTTTATTTATTTGAGTGATATTTGTTTGACTGAACCTTTTTGGGGAATAAACAAATGACTGGACTCTGTAGTTTGGTACGCTGGTATTTGATTTTGTCTAATTGTAAGAGGACACAAGCTACACAGAAAGGAAACTCAGATTTTAAGGATTTTAGATTTTAAGGAAGAGTGGACCTGGTGTCTGGATGAATGGTCTGATTGACACAGATTGGGCATTTGTTGTGGTTTCACAGTTCCTCTTTAAAAACTGAAGCTAATTTCACACAAGAGATTTAGGGACTCGTAATGATGTAAAAAAGTCTAGGCGGAATACATATAATAGGCCTATTTTATTTTATTTTTTAATTAATATTAGGGTAATTCTTTTAATGTGTTGGTTTGGTGCACAACCTGATCCTGATTCTTCTCAGAATGTTTGATTTGACTAAAAATAAGTGAGTTACAGCTTTCTTCTGTCACGTGTCACATGCCCAGCAGCTTTATAGTTCCCCTTTATCAGGTGGTGGACAAAAAGTAATAAAGAGGTTGGTTATTGTCTTGATTTCAAAAGCATTATTTTGTCCTCCAGATGACAAACCTATTCAATCCTAAATTCTCATCTCCATTTCTTTTTCTAAACACAAAATAGTTTCATGTTATCATTTACATTATTATTATTATTAACAAAAGCAAAAGTAGTATCAGCAGATCTTCTTTAAATTGCAAGTAATGTTTATTTTTGTATTTATTTTTCGCGGGTATACGCAGAGGATTACTTTTAGCTTTGGCACCTATTTGTTGGAGATGTTTTGGGAAGTATTCATTTAGTTTAAACTTGAGAACTTTTGCTTTTTTATCTTTATGTGTCGTGTAAATACTTCAGTTCACACTTCTTTGGAGAAAGTGCATTAAAAAAAAAAAAATTACAGTGCAAGTTTTTTTGATTGGAATAGGTTGATGGAGTATATTCTCTTATTTATTTTCTAGTGGATTTGACGGTTCAGTATTCAGACAACACTTCTCCTTTGGTGGTGTTTTGCGGCGGTTGGTCTCCATAGTGTTACATTACCGCCATTCTGTAGACTTTATTCTTTAGACTTTACTCTTTAGACTTTATTCTTTAGACTTCAACTGAAAAGGTGCATTTACCGCCACCTACTGTAGTTGTACGTCTTTTGTAGTTGTACGTCTGTAAAGTATGTGTTTTATGCGAGAGAAAGAAAGAGAAGGAGAGAAAGGAGAGAGAAAGTGACACTTCTTCTTTGGTGTTTTATGGCGGTTGGTATCCAAGTGTTACATTACCGCCACCTACTATAGTTGTACATTTTAGACTTTAGACTTTATTCTTCAGACTTTATTTGTCAGACTTCCCTCTTTAGACTTCACTCTTTAGACTTTGAGGCCCGAGGCGGTTGGTAAAGTAGAGAAAGAGACAGACAACACTTCTTCTTTGGTGTTTCATGGCAGTTGGTATCCATCACCACCACTCTTTGTTTAGACTTTATTCTTTAGACTTTATTCTTTACACTTTATTACGCTGACTTCGGCACGACTATATAACCACCTGCTGCCCTTACGTCATCCAAACAGAGCGCTCCGATTGGCCAGTGCTCATTCAAACTCCTCCCACCGCAGCTCGCGTAACAGTCAGCAGCAACAGCCTGCCACCATCAGCAGGCACGGCAGCGGCGGTGGCGGGGGAAAAGTACTAATCCAAGGTCAGTAAAACGGCTTTTTAACACTCCACCAACCCGGCTGAAGTCGTATCTCACGTTTGCAACGTCTGGTCCGGCCGTGCAGGTTGCGAGAGTCCGAACATGAGTCAATACAAAGAGCGTTGCGTGGCTCTGCTCCACGAGAAGAACTTTGTGACGGATCAGCTGGCGGCGCTGGAACAAAAAACCGGAGTGAAGAGGGAGTACATCGCCTCGGGTAAGTTTTAGTAACCGGACACTGGGGCCTTTAAACCGGGCACCGCATGCATTTGACACCGCAGACTGCACTCCACACCAGCCAGTCTGAAACTACTGTGCCCATTGTTCTGGTCAGCTGAGCCCGTGAAGTCAGTCCAAATGTTGAGTTTGTTTTGGCCGATGTCAAACTTTTGCAAGTGTTTCATTTATAAGATGACGTTAGGTTAAGATAGTGTTCCAGGTGGATTATTACTTTGCAAAACGGTTAACTCTACAGTTGGTTTAACGTGTTGAACAGGTGGTGGATTAACAAAATTAATCTAAATAAACAATTAGTTATGAGATATATTTGTATGTGTGAAGTGCTGATAAAGTACACATATTACTAACTACTAAATTAGCAGTTAAATTGTTACCTCTTCTATTGAACTAACATTAGCTATTTGTATTATAACACCTTTTTGAACAATAATAATATAACATAATAGTTTACTGGGATTATTCTGCTTTATGGTTCTGTCAGTGGTTTTAAGAGGTTTCAATGTTATTGTTTTTAGTGATATTTTATGTAGTCAAATGTTACACTTGGAAATTAGGTTTAAATATGTAATAAACTGACGCGGAAGTGCAGATGGATCACTTTACAGGTGCATTCACACAGATCAAAACGGAGATTAAATTGACTGTAACTAATCCTGGACTAAACAAGGACTAGGATGGGCTCAAACCGGGTTCAAACCGGGATCAAACGGGGACAAGCGGTGAAGGCACTCATAAGATGCAGTCTCGACCCGTTCCAACAACCCATTTTCACAAGTGTGATACAGAAAACGTCACAACCAAACCATGATTAAAACTACTCTGAGACGTAAACCCCTTTTTAAATGTACAATATTGTTAAAAAGGCTAGTGTCTTTAATTATTAATTAATTAACTATACAACCCTCTATAGCTCAAATCTTATATTACAAAAAAAAAAGGTTCCTAAACAGTGTTGGGGAAGTTACTTTGAAAAATAATTAGTTACATATTACAATTTACCTAAAAATAGTTGCATTAATTAGTTACAGCCTCAAGAGAGTAAATACGTAATTCCTTTGAGATTATTTTATTTGTAATATTGTATAAATTAATCAAATTGTATTTATTTTATTGATTTATTCAACAGGACGGCGTACAGTTACAAGATGCTCTAACCAGATTACAGCCATCAAAGCTCATTTCCTTTTGCCGTCCTTACAAAAGAAAAAGGGCATAATTTTACAGTGTAACAAAACAATACACATACATTCTCTAACTCATCTTTTTCACAAAATATAATACAGTGCAGATATAGCAGCAGCCGCTCCGTGTTGAACTTACAGTATTGGTTTGGCATTAAATTGTAAGTACATTTCTAACCATGTTTATATAAAAGGGCAGATAAAATGACACACATTAGCATTATTAAAGCACATCTGGTACATTACAGTCGACGTACATGTCACTGTCAATGGTGCATCTCTGGTTCTCTATGTACCAATTCTTTACCTTCTCCAGATGAGCTCAGTGGAGAGTTTGTGCCATTGTTTTGTCCTTTGGTCTCAGACGGCAGAGTGGACAAAGCGTGTTTTACACTTGGGAATACTGCCTTGTCCGCTAGTGGTGGTTCTTGTGACTCTAGTGGTCACATCGGCGGTCTGATGAAGGAACTCTTCAGGGCGGAGGAGCCAGGTTGTGGATTATTTTGTAAACCAAATAAGTGCTTTCACGTTTTATTACAACCATAAACAACAAATAAGTTGATCAAATTGCCTACAAACTGCCTTTTGAGGTTTGACTTCCGAAGCGTTGTTGTTGAAGTCACAAGTAACTGATTTCAGGTAGCTGCTTGTCTCCATGGAGATGTTCCTGGAATGTTCCACAGTGCTCATTGACATAAACTGTCAAGCAAAGTATTTGTTATTTTTCATGAGCTATTTTGAAGATTTATGGTTGATTTTTGAAATTAAAATGATGTGTCAAAATCAATGAAAAGAATGCATGTTTTTCAAGGTATTTTTGAGTAATAAATGCAATATCATCTCCATGGAGACAAGCAGGTGGCAAAACCCCGACTAGAACAGTTACATGGTGCCTTTTTTTTTTTAATGAAGTCCCAGTCATTGTGGTGTGACGCAATATTAACCGTAGACATCAAAAAGAGAAGTACAAAAGTACACATCATAGGTAAGTTTAGTGTAAAAAAGAACTGAAAGTCTGTGAGGAAATATGGGACACGATTATTCTTATTTCATAACAGTTTCACATTGATAAATAATTAATTTTACTGCCCACACCACAGCGGTATTTGGACCCTTTTGACTTTCTGATCTAATTTCACATCCTGTCTCCACCTTTTATTGCCCTTCTCCGGTGTGAATGCCAAAGTTCATCCAGCCATAGACCTTTATTCTGGTTTGTTCAGATTAGCGACGCCACGTAATCCTTTTCCCTTGTTTTTATATTCCGTGTACTTTTGCACCTTCGTACTGCAGCCTCTGATCGCGCACATGATCTCCTCAGCGCTGGTATTTTTGTCATGTCCTCAAATATCACGCGCGAGAGAGGAAAGGGGGGACTATTCGGGATGACTGGTTCAACTCTAGGCGTTTCGTGTCTTGCTTTGAGGTTTTTGGCACTGGTTAAGTTTGCACACAGTCAACAAACGCAAGTCTAAACAGTAGGAGGATGATTTAAGTCTTGCCAGCAGCGCGGAGAACCAGGCTAACCCAAGTGACCTACTTTCAAACCAGTTCGCTTTAGGTCGGTATTGATCTGTGAGGTTTGTTCAGCAAACGCGCACTTTGACCGTAAATGTTCAGGTTTTAGAAACGGTGTTAAACGTGCGCCAGCGAGTTAGACCCGGATCAAACGCTCCCATCTGCAAATGGCTCCGGGATGTGCTATCGTCAGCGACTTCAATTACAGCAACATGAACCGCTGTGAATTTGACTGAAATTAGTATCGACACGTGATGCTCCTTTTTTGATATGGTATCGACATGGTAAAGAAATGCATACGACTGATCAGAACTATAGTAGAACATGGGAACATTTGAAAACCTTTTAAAAGCCTGTTCCCTGCTATCAACTTTGAAATCTAAGCGTCGTGACAACACTAATAAAAATATATCAACTATTTTAATAGATGATAAGTTTGTACAACCTCTTTTTGGAAATTGATATATTATTACCACATGTTGAATTCAGACATTTACTGAGGTCTTTGCTGCTACATCAAAGTGTACTTTTGCCATATAATGTGTGGTTTTGTTTTTTTGTTTTCAAATTTAAGTTGGATTCAACCAGTTTATCACATTCTCTTTTTTTGTTTGTTTGGGGCAACATTTGAAGAATTATCTGTTTTCAGTATCAGCTGTGCATTTAGTGGTAAAGTTGAAGATGACTTGACATTCATCATGATTTAAACTTGGCTTTTTTGTTTTCAGATATTTTTTTCTTTCGTCAGATCTCTTGCTCTAGTTTGCTCACATGATTATTAGAGCACCTTCGTCAGTCATTGGTCAACAAACACATAATGGGCTGTGTTAAGCTCCTGCTATTTACTTAAGAGTTGTGGTATTTGCTTGAGTCTGCACGATGCCTTTAACACACTGTAATATGAGATGAGTATGAGTAGTACATACAGCGAGTTCGAACTTAAAAGCCAATCATTAGTCACTTTGCTCGCTGGCGGCCTCCTGAACAACTTGTTTGCAGAATAGATTATAGGTGGTCACACAATGGTGAATACGCAGCCGTGGTCGTCGAGCTGTCAGTGTTTTTGTGCTGACTTTTTCTCAAGTTCGCAAGTTTGTACGGTTGAAGTGTGAAAAGTGCTGATGATTAAAACTGTTAATGTCCTGCCACAAAATAACTCTGGTAAAACTAAAGAAATATTGCTTGGGACTGTTATTGTCAAGATGTGCCAAATGCCCACACGCATTAAAAACAATAAAAAGTCAAGTAAAAAAAAGCTGAAGACAACCTGATACTTTTGAGTGAATGACGCGCTTTAACATCTCCATAGGTTTAACATTAGGCTACAATCCCAATCTTGAGTGGTGACTAAACTAGTCTATTTTGGTATTCTAATCCAGTGGTTTCCAAAGTGGGGGTCACGAGATAATTTTAAGATGTGATATTAAATCTACTTCACTGTATTTAATCTCTTTTTAATTGAAATCTGTATGTTTTTAGTGGAAATTGGGTCAGATTACATAAACTACTAAAATAAATGCAATTAAACCTAACTGTAAGCGGTTTATAGTTTGAAATTTTGCTGTGAGGGTCCTGAGTTGGTTTCATAGTTAGTTTTGGGGTCCCGGCCTGAAAAGTTTTAGAACCCCCTGAGGCCCTGCTGCTCCTGACAAGTTGCCCCAGTGACGTTGAAGGATGGGCCAAATGCAGAGGACAAATGAAGTATATCTTGACCCCCCGACCCTTTTCAGCAGATATTTGTTTATACCTCGGGACATGGAAATGACATGGAAATAACTGGTGTCGGTTAGAGCTGTATCCCAGTCTTTAACCCTTCATGTACTCCTTCATGTACATTTATTGCTACTTTTATTTGTTGGGTGATTTTATTTATTCCGCTTGCTTGGATTTGCATGTTACACTGCATCGTTACAGCTCAGGACAGATAATTGAACCCTTTTAAAGCTCTACAAGGTTAAACTATGGAAAATAATGGTAATTTTCTAGCCTAATAAAATAGCTGGCATTTTGTGAACTCGGCATGTGCAAGGCAAGATAGCTTGTATTTACAGCATTAAGGGATTAGGCTCTGCAGCAAAATGCTATATTTAAAACCATAGCTTAAACATTGTTGCATGTCTTCTGCAGTTATCTTTCATTGGTTTTTGTGGTATGGTTCGTGAAGTCGCTGTCTGCACATCCTGGAATCTTTCATTGAGCTGTCAGATAGTAAAGTCAAGGTTATGGCAACTCTGTGCAGAACGTGTTCAGATACAGGATCCTGGAGAAAGTAAACCATTGTTTTGTTAAGACTTTATTTAATACTCGTCTCCTGGCACTGCGCTGTTCAGACATCCTGCTCTCACTCTTACACATTGTCATGTTACACCTTAGTATTCTGTATCAAAATAAATATGACATGGTCTGCAGTTAATATCTCTACAATCATTCGGCCTATCCAGAACTGTCGTCAACTAAAGGGAAACGAGCATGAAACTGGCGAAAGCTCTCAGAACGTTTAAGTAGATCTATAATCTGACCGTTTATCTGACCCAAACTGCTCTCACAAAACCACACGGGGTTTATGCAAAAGACAACTGTGTATTTATTATATGTAAATGGAAAGATGATTCACTCCCAAACCTTCAGCTTGCTCACTCCTTGTCTTCTCTTTTCGGGTCCGAACTAAACCTTATAATCCCAATAAAATAATTAGTCTATTATTAATAATGTTCATCAACTAAAACTCTACCGACCGGTTAATTTACTAAATGACTAAAGGCTGACAGCCCTACTAAACCGTCACATGAAACTAAACCGACCATAAAGTTGAACTCGTTTTATGTCAGCAAATGTATATATTATGATTTACACTACTGTGGCAGTATTAACCTATTTTTTTCTCTGTAGGCGTCCTGGGATTTGTCGGACTCTACCTTCTCTTTGGATATGGCGCCTCGCTGCTCTGCAACCTGATTGGCTTCGTCTATCCTGCTTATTTCTCGTATGTCATTTGTCAGACCTCTTTTTTTATATATATTTTTATTTTAAAAAAATATATATATATATATATAAAATTATTTTTTTTTATTATTATTATTTTCTTCTTTTTTTAAAATTTTGGTGACACTTGAAGTCAAAATAATTATCAACAGCATTAGAATATTAGAGCAGTAGATTGACTAATTGGTAATAACATAGTAAACATCCTCTTTACCTCATCTAGTCTCTTAAATTATGTTTGAATAAATGAATGTGTGTGCGATCCCGCAGTCGTCCAGGTCCATAGCAAAATGTCGACGTTTTCAGAGTGAACACTGTAGCGTCTTCAGAACCGAACAGTCTAGACAAAATTCAACCTTGTTTTGCAATAGATAAATTAATAATGTTTCTTTACATGGCACTAGAGACCTGCAGGGGACTGGCTTTTAAATCCCACTCCCGAGTGCCCGCTCTGCACCTTCCCGCCCAATTGATTTCTGCAGGTCTAAAGTTATTAGTTTATTTTTTTCAAACCTGCTGCTACAGGCTGCTGTGTCACACATCTGGCCTCTGGTACGAGCAGAGCAGCGCCTTTTATAAAAGCTCAAACTTTGTCTCCAATAAAGCCTCAGTTATATCATGGCATCTTTAATGCAGAGGAACTTGAAACTGTTCAGAGGGACACATGTAGGCTGCCCCAACCGGCTCGCACATGGCCCGTGCTGCGGTCACACCCACCACTCACAGCACCCTCATTAAGGTAGTTCATCGATGCATTCACCTGCGTTGTTCTGTTCTGTGTGTCATGTGAAACACCCACCTGACACCGGTCAGAGCTGGTTAGCGCCGCTGCGTGCGTCGCCGCGCCGATCAAACTCTGCTCCAATCTACTTTCTCTGTACACCAAGCTTTCATTGATCATTTTAAACAGCTGGCTCTGACAATGTAACAATACTGGAAATGTAAAAACACCAACTTCGAATGGATTTGCATGCATGCTGTTCTATAATAAAAGTACAGTTTTAGTTTGGTTGAGTTGTTTGCCCAGGGCTCAGTACTTGTGTACAATCACATCGAGTTTGCTGCTGAGGCTGGAGCTGAGCTGGCACCTGTCTGTGTGTTTCAGTATCAAGGCCATCGAGAGCAGTGTGAAGGAGGACGACACCCAGTGGCTCACCTACTGGGTGGTGTACGGGCTCTTCAGCGTCACAGAGTCCTTCTCCGACATCTTCCTCTACTGGTTCCCCTTTTATTACGCTGGAAAGGTGCGCTCCATCACACTAAAGTGCCTTATTCCAAGACTACTCTTTACAATCTTTTGTGGGATCAGCTTGATTTTGATGCTAGACTTGATGTTAGACTTGGATAAACTTATTGTGTTTCAAATGAGTGTTCAAATGAGGGTTAGGGTTTAGTTTAAGGATCAATAAGTATCTAATTTTCATTCCTTTTGACAACCCTAATACATGGCCTGTTGGCAATACACATTGATTATAGAGATGTGTGATACTTGTGACACTTTCAAACAATATAAATTGTCTAGTTGAATGATTATTAACCTGTGACTGCTGCGTTAATCCTGAATCTGCTGAGCAAAGGGTGATTTATTCATTGGACAACTGTATTCTGATATTAAGGACAAAGTGAATATGAAAATCCAATGCATTGTGTTATTCTACATAATCAAAACATCATTTTAGGTCAAGTTTTAACACTGGTTTTAAAGGAAATCCATGTATCAGGACGCATATCGCATCAAATCGTGGGGTACCAGGCCATACCAGCCTTACCTGTTACACGTCTATAAAACCTGTCACATGCAATGATCTTTGTCTAACATCGCAGGCCCATAGTTGAGTTTTCTAACCTTCTGTTGTTAAATTGTCTCCTTCTCACAGCAGTGGAAAATCATTATTGACAAATCTTCTTAGTAATTGGTCAATAATAAGAGATTGACTAAATGGATTTGATTTATTGACTCTATATGTTTGATATCGGTATGTTGTATCCCGTTTGCTCTGCTCAGTGCCTGTTCCTGATCTGGTGCATGGCCCCCGTGACCTGGAACGGCTCGGACGTCCTTTACAGACGCACCATCCGCCCATTTTTCCTGAAGCACCAGGCCGCCATGGACAAGGTGGTCAACGATCTCACCAACAAGGCCAGGAACATTACTGACAATGTCACAAAGGAAGGTGAGGAGCCCATCTGTCAAATTTAGAGCTTGTAAGAATATTTTCATAGATTAGAACTAGAAATGTAATCAACATTTTATTAAAAACATAATATTGGGGCAAAAGCTGCAATTATATGAAGAAATATGCTTTTGTCTGTTTTAAAGTTATAATCTGTGACACTCATGATTAATTTTGTTATGAACTGTTTTATATTTAAATTAAGATGAAACTACTTTTAAAAAAAAAACTAAATGAAACTTGGGTGAATGAGAATGGAAAACAATAATAAAAAGCTCTTAAAGTTTAACGCATCTCTTCCAAATGAATGCATGCTTGAATTAATTAAGCTTTTTTTGTTTCCCTCAGCTGTTAACACGGTTCTAAACAAGGACAAAAACAAGTGAAGAGGTCAGGAGTGTGTGAGTGCGTGTTTAAGTTTGTTTTGTCCTTTCCTGCGGCGAATGTGGATTTGCTGCACACTCCTGAATATAAATGTAAACACTTCGCTCAGCAACATCTATTTACCACTGTTGGTACTGGCAATGAAAACTGAAAATGTGACCTTTTTATATGACGAACGTGTGTTTTGTGGTCAATATGAATGAACTGTACGTCGGCAGGTTTGGAAAGACTGGGTGGCTTCTTGATATTGTGAATGTTTCAGGTTTTCGACAAGCTGAGTCCAAAATGACACTTGAAATGACAGGGTGGCCTCAAACACATCGTTACCACCTTTGTTGCTAAAAATTTTAACATTGTGCTTTGAAATAGCCTTATTCTCCTTGTGCCATGTAGCGATGAAGGTCTGATGAAGGTCTGTGAAGGTTTTATCTTTAACTGTGGATTTTGTATGTCTTAATTTATTGTGCTAATAAAAATAAAACTGGAATTTGAATAACTGGAGAATGGCGTCTTGTGCTCGGTCATTTTCCAAGCGTCAGTCTTAATAAATGGGATTTTATTTGCACCAAACTGCATCGTTCACACCCCACATATTTCCATAATTGTTTTCTGAGGCTGGAGACACAGAAGGAGATTGCATTTTTAGATCCCTAACCGCTGTAGATTTCTTTTTTTAAATGCGATACTGAACAGTTTGCTATACATCTGCCCTCAGCGCCTTGGGGAGCTGTAAAGTATTTAGCAAAAACATCTCCAACTGTCTTGTACTGAACAGCTGTGGACGCATCCAATTACAATTTCATAGATGACGGTTTAGACAAAGATGAGACTCTGCAATTAATTTTGTTCTGTAATTTTATCAAATGCTTTTGGCTGGGCACACACTGTCACCCCGTCACAATTTAACTAAACAAGGAACGTACCTTAACGTTCACATCTGTACCAGTTTGAGCCCAGTTTAATTCCGATGTAGTTTAGGTTTGGTCTCATTTTAAACTTGCCATCGTAAACTCTAATGGCGCAAAAATAAAAAAAATTCTAACATGTATGTTTTAGCAGCGGTAAGGGATTTAAAACATGTTTACTGACTTTAGCTTAGTGGTGTCTGAAATTGTAAACCAGTATTTAAAACATCACATTTTATTTGTTAGAATGTGTGACAAAGTTTCTGTCATTTTAACTTTGCAGTGAAGGTGCAAGGACAAGCCAAAGGTTAATTAGCACATTTAGCTTTGTACATGAAGGAAACCACTCAAAGTGATTAAAACCGGCGTTCATGCAGTGTCTGTGCTTTTAAGAGTTACTGTCTGCAATGTGGCACAAAGCTAGTTCTAAAGCAGACGTCACAGTGGACATTCTTCCACCTGGGCAAGGGTATGGCAGAGGGAGATATTCAAGCCGAAATAAAGGGAAAAGCTGTGGAAAAGTCAGCTTTTCTTCTTTTCAGGCTTTTCTTGGTACAGAAATGACCTATTCCATGTGATTTGAAGATGGGGCAAAGCGGACATTAACTTACACCCATTACAGGCAAGCTTATTTTATCTGACAAGTAAAATCTAAAGTGAGACTTGGTCATTGGACTTCAATGTTTTTCATTTGACACTAGAGCCTATAGAAGAGGACCAGCGTTTGTTATGACCCGACACCAGGTAAACTTATTTATAAGAGGACACAATAGTAAATGTTCAAACATTTTCTGGATCAATTCTTTCCATTAACCAGGAGCGAAGAGGACGATAGAACAATTTAAGAAAAGAACCCCGTGCCCAAGAAAGAACACAGTAACAGGTGGACCTAGTGGGCCAGCCAAACAGAACAGGGTCGACACCGGGCCAACCCTGTACAAGGCCGTAGGAGCCGGTGTCGACACCTCTAATTGGAAAAAATAATTTTAAAAAAGTACAAAAATCTACCTAAAAACCCCAAAGGAATACGAAAATGAGACCACCAGTCCCACCAGATCAAGCAAAAAGCTAACACAAACAACCAAACCATGCGCCAGCAGGGGGAGTGGTGCGCAGCGTGGAACGTGCGCGCTCTGACGCACGTGACGGAACGGCGAGCAGCGAGAGAGCGCGAGCGCGCAGCCGGCTCTCGATTTAAAGGCTCCGGGGCGCGCAAAACAACCGGGAGCCAACCTATGGAGAGAAAAAAACAAAAAACTACGTACGAGGGATTCACAATATCCGATCTAAGAAACAGAACCGGAAACATATGAATACCAAAAAACAGGGGAAAAGTGCACAAACCTAACAGCGTTTAAAAACAGCAGGGTTTCATGGGGGGCTGCATGAGTAGGTGTCATTAATGTTCTAAATGTATTAGAAGGATATATTCTCATACAGCTCAGACATGTTGAAGCCAGATATTGTCATGTTTGCTAATAAATAGTGTATCTTAAATATTTTTGAATAAAAAGGGTCAGCATTTGGGAAAAAGGTACTCCCATTTCAGGTAAGTCTCTTTGTGCAGGACAAGTGCAGTCTGTCTAAGCATTAAGACTTGCTCATTAACCAACTGTTTTTCAGTCCTCAGACACTGGAACCTAGAACATGGAAGGACTGAGCGCCTGCGTCTAAAAGACCAGATTGTAAGTATTATTTCATTATGCAAACATTATAATGGTTTAAAGTATTTTGCTAAATTGCTCATTTCCATATTTGAGGCAATATGAGCAAAATATAAGACACAAATGTGCAGTGAAAAATGGGCACTAATAAAGTGAACTCTTATGAAAAGGAGCAGATTCACCTTCACATATACAATATTCTGCTGTACTTCTGGTAGCAGATCTGCTTGTGGCAAAACACGCTGAATTATTTGTACAGTTATTAAAAAGTGTTTCTTTTTATTGTGTCCATACTTCTGCAGCTGGACAGTCTTCTTCCATCGCTGAAAACTATCTCAAAGAATTACTTTAAAATGTCTTTGCACCTGCTTATGGTTTCAAATATGCACTCATCCTGAATTGAACCTGTTAAAATTCTTTAAAATAAAGTATATTAAGAATATAGTTGTCTTTTTTTAATACGGCAAAAAAATAGAAAATAATACTCACAATATTGAGTAACGAAACGATCACAAACCAAGCAACATTTCTGTCTTTGTTGAGTTTTAGCTACTCAATATCACAAGTAATGAGTCTGCTGACTACTAAAGAATACTGGTAATCACAACTGGAGTTCATAAAGTGATTTTTCAACATAAACTAAATATATTTTTATGATATCAGTTTATTTAGTTTTTGATTTCGTAAAAACTAGACAACCCATTGCAACGGATTACCAAAAGAGTTTGAGTAGTGATTACCAATTCTGGTTAACAGTGCGGGCTAGCCCTGGTCTTGGTCATGTTTAGTTGTGTGATAAGTGTGAAGCACCTTAAGACTCAAACTGGACACAAACCAGGACCAAACAAAGAGTGTTTGCACCCTTTTTATAACAAGTGCAGTTTAACTTTTACAAGCACAAGAATGTTTTTGACATTGTTTGGTGGTGTAATCTGACAAAAAGAGAGACTGATTATTTCGTTTTTTAGTAAAAGTGCTTCTTTTTTTTTTATAGCTGGTTTGGAAATATAACCGCTGATTATGAATATATTGATTCATATGCTTTCAATAGATGTGTTAAATACACTAAAGGCCATTCATATAAGTCCAGTACTCTGTCATGTCTCCCAGTGGGGTTCAATCAGAAGAAACTAGAAACATTATTGAAACAAAGGAAAATATACGCTAGTAGTTTTCCAATTTCTTAGTATGCAGGTTTTTAAATAATTGCACTTCAGAAGCAAATTATAGGCTTTATTTGCATGATTTCTTCTCTACTATCCCTAATAGGAATCGTTGTGATGCTGCTGGTTACTTATCCCAACCAGCACCAGCAGCATCACAAAGATTCCTATTATCTAACTTTGTCCTTGTTTTGGCTTTAGTTTGTCCACCAGCTTTTCTTTGGTAAATATTCTCTGAGGATGCATGGTGAAAAGTTTCATTGCCAATGCATTAACTTTTAGGCCTCCCAAACAAAAATATTGTAAATACAATCTTGTAGTAGCTGCTGATTCTAATAAAACAGTTATTCATCCTCTCCACTTGATCTTTTTAACCTCATTCTCTGGTGCATTTACGGACATTCATACAACCTAACCACCCACTCTTTGATCTGCGTTTGGCCCATGCTTCACGCTCGAGAGCCCCTGAGTGAAGGACCCTTTGTGTCTGTGCACTGGACGTATTACATGATAAAACACTGGACATCGCCAAGGGGAATTCAAAGACTCCCGTCTCGAAATCTCCTTTGCTGTGTTGAAGTGTCTGCAGGATTACTTATGTGCACTCCGAGCCGCTGGTGCCCAATGAGGTATTGATCTAAAAGGGCAATAATTGCATCTTGTCCCGGGCGATGTTTTGTCCAAGGCCCCTGAGTTGAGAGCATGCTTGTTTCATCTTCATACTTGATTATAACTCATGTATAAACATAAATAATCCGCTGGATTTTGACCATTAGACTGTAATATCTTACCTAATGTAATTTAGCTTTATGTACAAACAATGCCAGTTTCCCATTTTGGTCAATCAATGGACTTTTTTGACTCTTACAATTTGTGGACAATATTGGACAATGGAAATGACCATTTAAGTTCTCACTGTTTGGCCATGACATCAATAATATATAATATATACAGTTGAGAACACCAGGTGGCACAGTGGGGCAGCGGTGGCTGTAGCACAAGCTAGTGTGTCCTGCAAGACACGTTTCCTGGTATGAATGTGGTGTGTGTGTGTGTGTTTGTGTGTGTGTTTGGTGGTGGTCAGAGTGGCTAGAAATTGGCAGTCTCACTTCTATAAATCTGCCCTATGACAACTGTGGCTCCAGTTGCCTACAACCACCAGGTTTGGAGTGAATGAATAAAGCAATGCCAAGCATCTTTGAGTATCCAAGAAAAGCACTATATAAACTGAACACTTATCAAAGATAATATATTATGACCTTGGGGCAAAATATGGCCCGCGATCACACCAATTTTATTGGCCCTCAGACTTCCTGCTGAATTGGCCCAAATTATTATATGCAGTAATTTTACTGCAAATTGAAGGTTTTCCTAATACCCTCAATAATATCACACTGCAGTTTGATACATACCTAAAATTAATGTTCCAAGCTTTATAAAAGTAGAGGCTCTGTAACACTGAGGTTTGAATATATTTCAATTTGAGTCCCTTGGTGGAAAAATGGAAAAATGCTTGCACACCCTTGAGGTTTATCTACAACACACTTACTATTCCATAAACACATAGCTATAACTAAATCGTTTATAGCCTGTTTTGATCATGTGACCTACTCTTAGATGAGTTTATTCCAGATTCCACATTCTACACTCTAGCCTATTTAAAATCCACTCCAGCATGATTGATCCATCTCCCCTTTGATCTTCAAGTCATAATCCCTGCCACTGAGTCGATCAATTCTAGTTGTAATCGCCTCGTCGCCTCTGCGGACTGCAGTTTACTATTCCGCCACGAGAGGGGGACAAACACTTTACACCGTGTCAATGGTGAGTCACGGAGCCTCACGTACTGGCAGTGTCGATCCGGGCACAAAACAAGGCCTGGTTACAACAATGCTTATTTATGAGCACTACATGATGGGGAGATTTTGTTCACAGTTGGTCGTCACTGTAGCGGAAAATCTCAATCAACACTACGTCAAGAGACCAGCGTCACAAAACCACGCAGATCTACTTCCTGGATCATAAACCTCGGCATTCACTCAACCACTTAGCTTCTATTTTGTTCCTTTTGCACATAATTATATTTCCCATACACTGAGATGTCAGTAGTCCTCTAAATGTTGCCATTTCTTTTCGCGCATCATACTGAAATTCAACACGGGAACTGTCCTTGGTGCTGAAACCGACCCGACAAGATGTCATTAGGCACGTAATGAGTCGATTTATACAGGAAACGTCACAGTTCGAGCCCAAAATATATAGGCTACTGTACAAAAGAGCTTCTGGAGGTCGCCATTTTGGACATGACATATAAGATAATATGAGGAATTCCTTATGTTTGGATGAGAAAAATTATATTGACGTAGTTTATATCAGCTTTTCCCAACCAGGGGTACAGGGACAACAAGGAGCTTGATTTTGTTCGGATTTTTAAAAATGGCTAAATTGGATTGTTTTGGAATCAAACACAATATACCACACCATATTTATTTGCCAAAGACAAATCGGTTTACATTTTTTTTTTTTAAAGGTCGGAAAACACTGGCTTATATTACAACAGTTGCTTTAATTCTAAATGGGTGAATTGCAATTATTTTATTGGTATTGACTAATTGATCAGCAATAGAGTAGAATAGCAATGTATCTTTAAAAAACGACAGTAAATTATACTATAATTTAAAAAAATATAGTAACAATGTATTGACAATACAGGAACTTTGAAACATGTTTATACAGAAGAAAATTGTGCGTAGACAAATTGCAAGTGTATCTATGGCACAGGAATTAAATTTAATCGATAGCAGTTGTGATCAATAGCAAATATCAAGGTATTAAATTGTTTCTTTTTCTGGCACCCCATCACCAGGAAGTGTCTAAAAACTGAAAAAGTGTGGACGAGGAGGGGAAAAGAAGGGAGCGGGCATCAGAGCAGCGCCTCCCCTCCCACGTCCTTTCTGCGCGGAGTGAGGAAGCAGGACGGAGAGAGAGTCTGCCGTGCCGATCCAAAGCCCCACTGCTGTTACACCGCAACTGCTTTTCTTTCGCGTTTTGGAAAAGAAAATCCTGGACACGAGCGCTACATGAGCCGAGTAAAATGCACTGCGCGTCTTTTGCATCCGTTTGAACCGAGGACAGAGACTGAAGAAGCGGACTTCCCCCCATCACAAGCAGGTAAAGCTTTTATTATGAATGCTCAATCTGTCTGTGCCCAAACATACTGTATGTGGCGTGATGTACACAACCGTGCGCTTTGGCCGTGTCTCCTTGTGTCCCGATATCGCGATGAACCGTGTCAATTTGCGTCATGCGTTTGGCTCCATGTTATTGGGTTGTTTTCGCTCTTTGTCAGGAGTTAAGCGCAATGTAAAGAGCTTTATGTGCGAAGCCATATTGTCAGGGGAAGAGGCACGGTTATGGCACAGTGAAAGATGCTTGGATTCGAAGACTAGAGGCGAAAGGATGAGAGGTGAGCGAGGAAAGAGGAAGAGAGGGTGTCTGGGTTTGGGTAGACGAGTATGGGAAAGGGAAAACACTGAAGCCCGTGAGATGGCGATCCTCTGGTATTTATGAATGAACCACTTATTATGACAAGGGGTGGTCGCTCGCTCGGTTTGACTCGCTCTGTAATGGCGTTGCGCACCAATCTGCAGCAGAAGCATCCCTCGCTCTTCCTCCCCTTTCGCCTCTTCTTTGACTATAGCACAACACCGAGCTGCTATACGGTGAGAATGACGCCAGCGTGACGCATAAACCCCCCGTTTCCGAAGCAAATGCCACAGCTTTAATCCTCCATCTGGGTGCGTGTTTCTCGTCCCCCACTCCGTCGTCTACCCGTTCGCTCCCCATGTGTGGTGGTGTTGTTTGAAGAGCGGGAGGTGTGAATAACGTAGGCCTTGACTATGACTTGTCGATGCGTGTGAATATGTATGCATGTGAGTCAACTTCCTGGGTGTGTAAGTGACAAGAGGAGCGGGCAAACACACGGATGAAGCCCTCCAGTGCGCGTGGATGCGGTGATACAGGAGAAGCAGCTAAATTGATTTTGGAGTGCAATAAAACATATTGACTGCAGCACAGAGCATTCATTTGGCATTTTAGTTGTTTTCATTAGTGTAGCTTTGCAAAAACAGACAAAAAGAAAAAAAAGGTTCCAAACTCCTCTGCTTATATTGTTAAAACAATGTATAGTTGAGAGGATTTGCTCAAAGAGGATATAATAATATTTTGACTGCACTAAAAATAGAACCGTGTTTGACCCTAGTAAATAGTTTTCCTTTTTTATGGCACTTTTTGCATCATAACTTTGTTGGTTTAGATTGTCTGAATATGTTTTATGTTATTGCTTAATGTATGTTTTTTTTTCTTTTTCCCCCCTATTTCAATCCAAATAAAATAAAATTCTTCTGCCATTGTTTGTGAACAGAATTCAGAAATTGTGAATAATCTTTGGGCAGTGAAAACATAAAGCAAATAACAATATTAAAAGTGTCGTGCATAAGTACTAAAATCAAGAATAAATGACAATACTTCTTGACTATTTCACGAGTGGAGAGCTACCGGCACATTGCGAGAGACCTACAGAAACTTAAGAAACAAACATTGTAACCTGCAGTCAAATATGCCCAAACAAGTACAAATCTAAACTGGTCAAAAGTAATCAAATGCAAGATGAATATTCAAGCTGTTGTATGTTATTGCTTTTTGCAGTGAGTGGTTGCATAAGAATACTTGACGAAACATATGACTCAACTCGTGGTAACAAAGGCAAAAATAGGTGGTTACTGTGGAGATGCCGGTGACGTGATTGAAGTGAATGTAACTGTAGTATATGAGCGTGATGGAGGAGTACGGAGACAAAAATCAATATCTACGAATATCAAAATGACTTGTATTTAGAACAGGCATTGACATATACTATTAAACAAGTCAGAAATACCTTGAGGCACTATGTGATTTTCTGATAGAGGGTTGCTTGTCTCAGTGGAGAGGTTAATGTTCCACACTATGTCTCTAAACTTATACCAAAAATACCTTATAAACATGCATTCTTATTGTGAGTGGTATCGGACCCTCTAATTGCACCTGTAATTGAGGTTAACTATGTTGTCCAATAACATGAATCGATCCAAACTACATATGAATCATTTTTGTAATCAAGTCATGTTCAATCGTGGAGATACTGGACAAAATTAGGGCCCGTGGAGTCTGTTTTTAGATAGAGGGAATTGGGGCATTTTGGAAAGCAAAGTTCAGGTCCTATATTTAAATCATGCGGTTCAAAAAAAAAAAAAAAAAATATGCGGTTCAAAAAAAAAAAAAAAAAAAGCCTTGCACCAAACTACCAAACAAAACGATGTAACTATGTAGCTATATCAATTTTGACAAAGCAATAATGAATATTTGAACAAGGAGAAACGTATATAAAGTCGCAGACAACTCAAAACAAGTGCAATGAATAGTTTATCGCTAAAAACATTGGTCTTTAGAAGCAAGATGCAGAAAGTGAGGCTGAGGAGGCTGCTGGATCTGTGGAAGAGGAGGGGATGAAGCTGAAATAGCGAGGAAGGGTGAGAGACTGCATCTATGTGAGTGGCTTGAAGAAGCAAAGGCAGCATGTCGTTATTGACAGTGTTGACAAAAGTAGGAACACGGTTAGAAATACAGTTGAAAGTTGAATGTATACTGTATACTTCACACTGTTACCTAGCAACCGTACAGTAAAACATGGTAAAACAAAACAAAACAAAACATGAAAGCACCTCTTTTGATCAATTAATATTTAAACTGCAAGATGTTCCTTGTGCATAAATTGCCCCTGCTTTTAGTGTAACTTCCTGCATTTTTCAACTTTAATTTCAGCTTTTCGTCAACAAACTGCCACTTGACTGATGTAAAACTGCTAAATATTCACTACAAGTACAGTTCAACCAAACAATGTAATAATTAGAAAAGCATGTAAACCTGTCATATGCACTGTAACTAGTCCGAAAAAAAACAAATAATGTCCGATGGCTTAACAAGAAGTTCAGGATAAACCTACATGTAAATCCTGAAGCTTTTTCCCACAATGCCCTTTTCACTGTTATCCCGCCGTGTGTTTCGTCATAATCCATGGAAAGTTTTCACAGAAATTAGTGGAGGAATAACCCGAGTGCATGAGATTAAAAATGCATTACAATAGCCACAGCGGCCTCTTAGTTATTCTTGGACTGTAAAAATAGTTGAAGCTATTTCAGCCGATGTGGATGTAGTTTAGTTCTGGCCTGATTTGGTTTAGAGACTGTGCATTTATGTCTTGCATTTGTTCAATTTCGAGTGTTTTTATTGCAAAAAACATTCCAGACGAAGCAATAACATCTTCATGGAAACAGGCATGGCAGAAAAAATTACATAATGCACTTTAACTGACCCATAAAAATAAATAGCAAGCAAATATGTCTTTGATTATTGTGGCTAAAGTGTTGAATATGAGATAAAGTGCCTCTACCAATTATTTTCATGTAATAATGTTTTTGCCCCAGTTCAGCTTGCATTGTATCTGCTGTATTGTATATTGTAAAAGCAAAATAAGACAGCAGTGGGCTGTTTGTGTCTAATTACAACGCGCTTTTATCGGTGGTGAACCAGGAAGTAATGCCTGTGTGCTGTTAGCGAGGTACTTGTTGAAGCGAAGAAAGGTAAAGTCAGGTGCAGCGCCTTTAAGACTGACAGTATCAATTTGCTGACATGTTTGGACTCAAAACCAGCAAGTTTGGTTGTTCCACTCATCGGATTTGCAGTAATAACTGTCGTTGTGTCTTTGGACAAGATTTATAGCGTAATAAATCTGTGCCTTTGTGATTTGTGGTAATCATCAAGGCCATAGGGGCAACGTGGAAACCTTGCAATTACGGTGAATATACACCAAATTGTAAAGCAGCAGGTCAACTGGTGCAATATGCTTCAGAATAAGTATATTTTCATGAAAAGACACCACTACTTAGAGGCAGGAGTAATTTAAATGTCAGAGCAGTGTTTCCCAACCAGGGGTAAAAGGTACTTACTTAAAATACAATGTTAGCTGAATAAAATTGTTGAAACGTGCAGTACATTTTTGGAAGATGTTGGACATAAATATCTTTAAAACAAGAAAATATCACAAAATAGTGATAATTTACAGTACACCGCTTGTAAACCCATTTAATTGCCAAAAACCTGAGTTTCTTTTAGCACATTTCTGATGAATTGGAAGGAAAACACATCTTTCATTGTTGTCAGAATAATTCACCCAAATAACAGTCATACCTTATAGATAAATGGTGTCAATATTGCTTACCTCTAGGACCACTCAAGTTAATTCATACATACAAATATATTAACAGTATTCTTCTGCTTTGTTCAGCTCAGATAAATATGTTGTTATGAGTTAAGGGAAGCCGGAGTACAGTGCGTAAACAAGCATAGGCCTTTGTGCAGGTGAGCTGGAGTTTCGTCAGGGGGGGATTCTCGAGCACTCAGCGGGATTCCCCAGTTACTTTTAGCCTTCTGTGTTAGCGTTGCTGCAGTGTTAGCGTTGCTAGCAGTCACAGACATGGATAAAGTGGCATTATGGAGAGCAGCAGCGCTCGAATGTGCCCACAAAAACTGGCTCTGTCCCCGTCACCATCTGCCACTCTGAGCTCCTCCTCCTCCGCGCTAATTAGGCCTTCAGTCAAGTGTGAGTACAAGCAGCATCCTAAACAGACAGGAAGCTGATGTGAATACATTGTGTCCTATTGAAATTATAATTTACATAATTACTCATTTGCAAAATTATGTAAAAAAAAAAAAAAAAACATGTGCATTGAGTAATGTTACGTTGTGTTTTTTGTATATTCCTTTTAATTTAGATTTCTCAAAAGGTCAGTGGGTATATTTACCAATAATTAGATTAGATTTTTGGTGTGTGATTACATGCACAGATCCTCAGTAACATGTGTCAGTTGTTTGTATGTAAACGTAGCTTGTGATTGGGCAAGGATGAACAAAATATTATCACATTTTCTGAAATCCCTAAAAAACTATTCTGTTTTAGAAAAATTCTTTACCATTTTGAGTTTTATGGGTGGAGATAGATGTTCAATGTTTGTCCTTTGGTTTTTTTTGTCCATTCAATTCCTTCAAAGGTGCCCGGGGGCTTGTCTGTTTTTATTGCTGAAAAACACCTTGCATTTTTACTGTGAGTGAGCTCCCCTTCCACAGAGCTGACCTGTAACTTGTCCTGATGGTGTCAGAGGGTTGTTTCCATGCAACAAAGCCATGTTTTGTTTGTTCTGTCTCACCAGGCTTTCATGTGGAAACAACAAACACGTCTAATCTGCTCCAGTTTTGTTTTATTATTTCATGTAATCCACTTGCATCCAAAGATTTATACATTTTTAACCCAAACAAATATGTGCCATGTTGGTTATTTTTGCATATAAAATACCTTATTTCTACATGAAAACGTTACATGATGAAAAATACGTAATACATTTTTTCTTACATTTATGTGAGTAAAAAACACAAGAAGTTTCAAATTGATATAATTAAATTTGAGATTTTTCCCTATTCACCTGCAGCGTCTGGCCTTAAAACAGATTGTATGGCCTAAGTGTTAGCAGCAGGTGTTATTAGAAAGCCAGACGGTGCAACCCAGGGATCCCAGATCACACAGACAGATTACATTGATCTTACACCCAGGGAAAGAAAAACAACAGCAACAAAAAAATGAATATTCACATTTTCTTGCGGAGGTCAACGCAACTTTTAACTTTTCTGATCTAGAGTTATTTAAGGTTAAGAAAATGTGTGATTTGATCAGTTTAACAGCAACAGGTTGTGACTGATGTCGCAGATAGATTGTGAAAGCAGAAAAAAACACCGCTAAGACAATGATGCTTTATACTGTAGTTCTAAACAATGAAATCTGTATACATACGTTTTGTTCACCTCAAGAAAGACTGACAAATTGTGAAGAACTGCCAATGAACAAAACAATTCCTTTTAAATAACTCTTTCAATCTTTAACATTTTCTTTAACATTGCAAAAAAAAAAAAAGTGCCCCCTTTTTATTTTTTTTACATAATTTCCTTTGTCGACAATCAGAACAAATCAAATTGTACACAGCATTTCAATCTGTCCACTCCAGAAATCAGATCATAATTTCTGTGTGCTTGCAAACATACTTATCACAAAGACATATCCATGTGCCACAGTTTTATCACCATGGCGTCCAGGTTAAAATATGTCAAAGTCATTTACAGCTTTGAGGTAGATGATAAAAACAAGAACAACAGCGACTTCATTTATTATTCATGCTGGACAGTACGACATCTAACAATGCATCGCTACAGCATCTAATTTGTAAATAAATCTGCCTCGTAAAGGTCGAATTATTTATTATAGGCCTAGTATCAATCCGAAAGAGTCCAAGGCAGAGGCTGGATGAGTCTTGTAACCTAAGTCTTGGGAATTGGGTCAATGCGGAGGACGCTAGTACTACGACGAGGTTAAGCCCGACGATTAGCTTCTAAGCCCAAGACCACAGTGGTGCAATCTCCTGGACAGAGCAGCCGCGCGGGACATGTGCAATCTTCACTCTCGCTGCATAGATTTACGCTGATGAGAGTCCCGCGGCCATGATGGAGACTTAAGACTTGATTAGTGTGAGCTGCAGTGAAGCAAGGCAGCAAGAAAGCTGATATTTAGTGTTTAACTGGAAGTGGAACCAATAAACACTCATGGAATTATTAATGGGCTTCATTTCCCTGTTTTGGAGCCCATTTTGAGTACAATTTATCATTCAAAACATTTATTTAGTTTTGAAATGCTAATTGCTTTAGTATTGGTCCTATTTTTTCATCATTCTGGATTACTACATCAACTAATAGGGGCGTTATATGTATTTATTTTGTCTTAGTTTCCCCAGATTTTAACATTGTTCACGCATCAAAAACATACCTGAAGTTGTATTTCGCTTCATTCACTCTTGTCTGATGACTCCCCTTTCGTAAGTCCTGTTCCCTCTGAGCCTCAGAAAAACACTCAATTCCAAATTTACCAGATTTGTGACGTCAAATGCAGAGCTTCAATATCGTCTGTGCTGTTTTCAAGTCCACAAATCACTTGTTCTGAGCATTTCTGCCGTCAAATCACATTCGTTGCAACTGCGTGCTGACGTTAGCATGTTGGGACAAGCTAGGTTTCGTTTATCTCCTCTTCTCAATTCCTTTTACTGCCGGCAGGTGGCGTTCTAACATAATTTCTAATGAGGAATCGCCTCATAGACACAAAGTATTATTTTAAGGTCTAAAACATGAAATGCCAGAGTAAAAGTGCTCAAGAGGATGTTCAGTAAATAACAGTATGAATGATGCACACGTGTCCTTTAAAATTACTTTGTACATATTAGCCTTGGTATTTCCTGTAGTATAATTTGTATAATGTAGGTGTGTGCTAAATACCTCAGAGCTTTAATTGGCATGGTTCTCACAAAACACCAGTAGAGGGTGCTAGGACTGTCTGCATCTGCAAGCGTATTGAAAAGTAAAGTAGTTTGCATGAAGCTTAAAACAAAAGAACATGATCTGATACATGAAGTATTAAACAAAACACAAACTTGACTGCAACATTACCATTCTAACTCCTGCTGCGTGCACTGTGTCCAAACCACCTCTGACTTTGTCTCCAAAACAAAACCGCAGACGGGCACATAGCAACAGTCAAAATACACAACAAAGCCCAGCTGCCGGAGGACAGTTATCTGATGGGACCAGCTGGAGCATGCCAACAATGAGACACAAAAGGTGGCATTAGACTGTACCACGTTATCCAACCCCTCAGCCCCAAAACATCTTTGCAAAAACATCTATTGTTATGTGACTAAAATGCAATCACAGGAATAAGCTATTGTCGGAATAATTGAAAACAAACTATTATTCTCAAAATGAGTGTTACTGATTAGAAACACAGTTGGTCGCAATGTTGTTTTCAGTTCTTTCAGTAGATGAACATGTTTTCGAAAATGTTTTCTAATTGCACAGTTGCTTATTCAATTGTTAACACAGTTTGTCTACGGTTAATGTTAAGGACTTTGGAGCATCCTCATAATGCAACTTACATGCTTATTATCAATAACCTATAACTATTACCTCTGCACGATGTCAAATCTTCCCTGGACCCCCAGTAACAATAGATAGATGTAGTTTAGTTGGTGAAAGTGACATTGCAAAGAAAGAAATCTGTCACGAAGAGGTCACTGCTCACGGTGAATTCTGCTTCCAACCTTTAGGGATTTCAAAATCTACATATTTTAACGGTCCCTGACGACTAAAATGTTTATAATAAAATGCTAACTAAATGATTCGAGCTGTGCAATTAGTCATGCGTTTTAATGAAATCATCATTAATTAATCAAATTGCAAATTGTCACGAATCATCTGTCTTGGGGCATTTGAGTCAATCCTGTGAGAACAAAGTAACTTCTCTGGCGAGGGTTTGCTGCCTGTTTGTCTCCATGTACATGTTTTATATTTGCATAATGTTCCACAGTATGGCATTAAATGTATGTCCAAGGAACTGACACTCACAGTCAGAATGGTTTTTGTTTTTTTAAAGCAATAAATACATCTGCAATTGATAGAAAATGTAATAAAGTGACAAAAATAAGGTTACAAAGCAATAACATCTGAAGCAGTTCATTTAAGGCTTATTTTAACTGTCCATCTGTTGTATATGTGTTTTTATTGTCATTGTTATTTAAAGGCAAAGTATTTCTTGAAAAAAATCATTTGAATAAAACTCTTTTTTTTTTTTTTTAAAGCTAATTCTCTTGTGGATGTGTGAACTTTCTAAGCGTGCGACTGAATGTGCCAGACTCGCTGGTGTCTGCGTGATAATATCAGCTCTAAAAATAGCAGCTTTTGTACTTTGTCTGTTAAATTTCACTCTACATATCAAGCAGACCGAACTGTAGCTGAAACCGTGAGATGTAGCAATGCAAAACTTAAAAAATACTTGAATGTTTGTACTTTTAAAATCAGTAAATATGTCATGTAAAAAGTGGTTTGATTAGTGGTAGATTTTGTCGACGCAGTAACTGGCTGGATACTACTTGGCACAGAATACCTGTAAATCTGTTGATCCCGTAAACCACTCATCCTCAAATAGCCTCGGCATTCCTCTAAAATCCTTTTTTTCGCACGAGATACCTCCAGCACGGGACGGCTTTGCGAGCGCCTGTTTAATCAGCCTCTTGATCTGTCAAACGCCTTTGTGTTTGATGTGCGCTAATGCTCTTCCATTGTGCCGCGGCCTAAGTGGCTCTCCTGAGGGAAATTATGTGCATATTTTCGGCTAAAGGTGACATTTTGCTTTTGAAATTAACGAAGAGAGACGGCGTTCTGTGACTGAGAAGAAGCCAGTGTCTTTGCCAAAGCTATATCCGCTAATGCAGTTTGGCTTCGGGGCCGATGGTGTTGCATTAATTCATTAAGAATCTGCAAGTTGGAGTTTTTGGGTTGAATTAGAAGAAAGGAAAGTGTGTGTCGAATAAACGAAACAAGGAAAGTTGAGGATAAATTGAGTTCAAGACAAAATGGAAGCGATGCAAAATTAGAACATTAGTATTAATCTACTTTTTTAAAACAATTGGACAAATGAATATGTCTGCTTTTTTGTGGTAAATTTTGTAATGTAAAGTCTTAACACAAATAGGGATGGGACAATGAACAATAATATAATGTATCGCAATAAACAGGGTAGATAATAAAATGTTGCATAATTGTGATAAAGCTAATTACCATTTTACATATTAAAGACTCCATGATGTTCTCCTCTGTTTGTTTCACTTATAACAAAGTGCAAAACTATAACAGTTGTTTAAACATGGCATTTATTTAGGATATTAAAATGATAAATATTAATGTCCATAACAGTTTGCAAACTGTCAGAAATGTTTAATCATTATTGTGATATTATTTTTAATTGCAATTATTTTGGTTCATGATAATCATGTTTCAATATTGTCTAAGAAACACATTTTTGCTCATCTTTCCTTGTCCTAAACACATATATGTCCAATGAATTGCAAAAATATCATCTGATTATGATGGTTAGAAGAAATACTGAGCTGTTTGGTTTTGTCAATCCCATCCATCCCAAGAGGACGTGGGAGAGAATAATAATCTCAGAGGCGGAGGTTTGGTGTCAAGGACAAATGTGGTGGAGCCGACAGTAGCGGAGTATATACTCTGACAGAACGGCCTCGGCTAATTTTAGTGCAGGTGAAACAAAGGGGGAACGAGGGGGGAGGGGGGCGGGGGGAGTGCGGAGCGAAAATAAATATTACACTGTAAAAATGGGGATCTAGGTTATGGCTGTCTGACTGGAATTCAGACAGTGATTTGAGTAGTTTTGAATTACGGTCATTTATTAAGCCTATTGGTTGACATGTTTAGTGTCAGAAAAAAGGTAAATAAATGACTAAATAGACAAATTACCAATAAGACATCACAATGTTTTTGAATCCCTACAGTGTGAAATACAGTTGGTCTGTCAGATTGCAGATTTGTTAACCTGGTTTTTGGTTCATATTTCTGTAATTACTGAGCCTATCCACATGAAACAAATACTGGCACAAAGTTCAACGTCTCTGTCAGCACAAATACACAAAAGGGAAAGGATGTTTTCAGAAAGTATAGCACCATTACCTCAAAGGCAATGATGACTGCCAGTTGAAAGTATTTAAAGCTATTAGATTTATTTTAAATTTGTGAAGCCAATTCTTAACTAATAATAATAAGGTTTGACATCATAAGTTTGAATATTTATAGTAGAGCGCAGGCAAACCCTCCCTTTAAGTAAAGATAACTTACCCCGATGTTATTGCAGTTTTTCAGTACACATTGTGACGCAAAATGCACCTCAGTATATTTCTTATAATATTTTGGTGTTAAATGTTCTCCCCAGTTTTGCAGTGAACCTGAAGTCAATAATTATTTGATCAAATTATACTTTAAAAGAGGCAATGTACATCAAAATGTTGATAATATTCTGATCTTTCCATGGGTTTCAGAGAAATGAAGTAATATGACTTTTACAATATCCATTAACAATTGAAAACGAAATATTACATATTTTAAACAGGAAAGGTTCAAACCAATGTTTACAAACAATTACCACTTGTCACTTGTCATGGCTCTTGAACTAACAAAGGACTTACAGCTCAAGATGCAATGATTAGCCTTTTCTCTTTTCTTTCATCAGTTGACCCAATGAACATCCCATAAATCACTATTGTAAATGTGCTCTCATTTGCCACTGCAGTTTTAGAAAACATATGTGGAGTTCTTGCAGAGTAAATCATTCCTGTTATTTCACAGACTGTATTGATGTGAAGTAGAAAGACATCCATCTCGTGTTGCTGCTGTTTGTCGACTTTTCACGTTCATCATCGGAAAAACCCTCTTCGCTAACGTTATCAGTCAGACACGCGAAATGTCAGTTACTTATTGTTGCTGACAGTCTGAAACAATCAGGTTAATGAGATTTGTTTATGGTTTGCTGTTCTAAAACTGCTAAAATAATCGAAAGTGTAAAGAGATTCTTGTATTAGCAGTTCAGTACTTTGAACTGAATCGCAATTAGATATTTCCAAAAAGGTTCCGACATAGATCCAAGATAGAAAAACTAAAACAAGAAACTCTTCCTGAATGCCATCTTGACGGATTGTTGTATCTCAAAAGCGACAAATGCAATTACAACATCCCACGCCATCAATACTGACTACTGTGCAGTGGGAGCGTGACAGAAATCCACTTATTCCAGCCAGTATCGATGTCAATTTACACTTTAGAGACAAGCAGCCAGTTATCACAGGGAGTTTCTTGTTATGGCAATCTTAAAGGTGCAAGTTTAGAAATGTCAGCCTTCAAGCAGGTCATTGCATCCACTTTGGACATATTACAATCTTAAACATTTTGCTCAATAATGGCTCAAATTAGGACTTTTGTTTGTCTACTATTTTTTGTCTATCATTTTCTTGCAATGTTTTTCTGTCGTTTCATTTCTTACTAAGTACAACAAGATATTTATTTCAGTTGTTCAGGCTTGGCAAATATGACTTGTTTCCAGACTGTGAGCGACTAAAGAAATTCTAGTATCACTTTATAATAACCAAACCTTTAGCATTAATAAAGCATGGAAATAGACTTAATTCATAGTTTATTACAAATGATTCAGGCTTAGTCACTACTTAATTAAGATGTCAGGTTTAGAAGTTTGGTTTAGGATATTAATAAAGAAGTGACTAAGCCTGAATCATGCGAAATAAACTATGCGCTAATTATGATTGAAGTCTTTGCTCATGCTTTATTAAGTCTAATTAAAAGTGTAGACTATATAAAGAGGCTTGGTATTGTCAAAAGAATCTCTACGTGCCAACTATATATTTGATTAAAGGTGCATTGACAAGAAAAGTACTAGTACATTGCATATTTGTATGTAAAAAGGCAGATTAAATGTACTTTAGTCGTTACCAAATGTCCAGCTAACTCATTCCAGGCCCTCTCTTTGCGCTGCCGTCCACATAAATCCTGTATAATCTCAATCCGAGTCATATCTGATCCTGTACAGCACTCCACTATCGCTATCATCCTTAAGAAAAGATACTATACATACTATACACTATATTCAAGTCATTTTAACTTGATATTCTCCAGTACATACACAAAAGCTCAGAGCGATGGTGATATGAAATGGTTTTAGTGAAGGGCATATTGGAAACTTTACACACAGCACACAGGTGTATAGAGTAAATACAACAAAAGTGTAATTAAATGTACAGCTGGGATGGCAACGATGAAAGTAGAAGCCTGTCAATCAAGGACGCCACACATCTAAAATGTTCCACACGTTCGTGTCGTTTAGCCTGCGGCGCCTGTAGTGTCTGTCACTGCACTTTTAATGGGATCCATTTAAATTGCAAGATGCTCTGCGCGTGTATAATTGAACAAGTCGGCACATTTTACACTGACTGCTTATTTCAAATGTGCAGACGTAAAGAGAAAGTGCATATAATGAATACATTTGAACTAGATATTTTTGACGACGTCAGCGAAATCCCCAACCTGTTTGATGGTCTCTGTCTCAGGAGCAGTTTACTCTTAACCGGAATAAAGGTTAAAGAAATAGATCAAGATCATTTTTAACCTGTAAAATGCATTTATTGTTGATCTGACATGAGCAAAGGACGTTGGAGTAGCAAAAACCTGACACGTAAGAAGACCGTTGACCCACCGTTGTTATTCTCTTTTCTATTTTTGACTTGAAATGCCTCTGCTGGGTAAAATGTGGCTTAATGCTATTGATTACAGAAAATGTGTGCGTCAGGCGAAAAATCCTGGAGCTTTACCAAACTCATCTCCTTTAATTTGTATTCTGGCCTGCCTTACTGCTGCGAAAGCTTAGGAGTGTAAAAGACTGAGTCGACAAGAGGTTTGGGCCAACAAAGGACAGACCACAACAAAAAAAAGAGTGTCATATCTGAAGGAGCCGTGCAAGAACCACAAATGCTCAGATCATTTCAAACTGTCAACATAAAGCTTTTGTAACACACACACGCACATAGAGTAACCAAAACTGTAACTCAAGAGCAGAGTGTAGAATATGATACTCAAGTTGGATTAAAAGTACTGTTTATAAAGAATTCCAAGTTACTAAAGTAATGCAGCTATCGGTGTATTCCAGGCAACTTGTTACTGAGATTTTCCCCACCTGCGACTTGGAAAAACGCCCTGGAACGCCACTCAAACTGGCAGTTCCTATTTGTGAACACTGCGATGGTGAAAGGATTCCGCAGTGATAAGAGTGGATAAGCACATAAATGATCTAAAACATATTTTACAGGTTAAATCTGACTATTTAACATGGTAGAGACATTTACATAACTTTTCTTTGGCGTATGGTTTAGCATTAGCCATATTGTTTATATATTAATTCAGCTGGAACGCTCTGAAGTTGGAACTTGCAATGTTTTGGGGTTTTTTTTGGGCCCATAGCATGAAATGGAAATGAAACTGCGGAAGACATGCAGCAAATTGTCACTACACTGCGGCTACGACGATGTTCAAGTGGGAAATAACTGCACTCCCAGTTGCCTAACACAGCATCAGTACTACACGCCTGACTATCCCCCCTTCTCTGTCCACAGGTGTAACCCAGTGCAGAGCCTGAACGGGGCAGGATGCCGGAGCAGAGCAACGACTACCGCGTGGTGGTGTTCGGAGCGGGCGGCGTGGGCAAGAGCTCCCTGGTGCTTCGCTTCGTCAAAGGCACATTCAGGGACACGTACATTCCGACGGTGGAGGACACGTATCGCCAGGTGATCAGCTGCGACAAAAGCGTGTGCACTCTTCAGATCACAGACACCACCGGGAGTCACCAGTTTCCGGCCATGCAGCGCCTCTCCATCTCCAAAGGCCACGCGTTCATCCTGGTCTACTCCATCACCAGCAGGCAGTCTCTGGAGGAGCTCAAGCCCATCTACCAACAGGTCTGAGAACACTATTTAAACTGTAAACATGGGGAGGGGGATTTTACTCGTAAGACCTGGGCCTGGTTTAGACTAACAAACTGTATTGTCATTGTCCGCTGGCTCAAAGTTTAATTTTAGACCGTATAAATAATAGTACATCAATGCAAAATAAATCAATGCATAATCAGTATTCTCCGCACATTTAGTACTCTGCAATTGCATTTAGATTAGTTGTAGTGAGTCCATTTGTTCTTCCCTTGGGAAATCACACTTGATTGACTGAGACTTGCCTAATCAGCTGCAGTATTACATTGAGGAGGTGAGCAGCTAAACGTTAATGTAACATTTCAGTGTCTAAGAGAGTTGTTATGAATTGCTGAGCTTATGGAAAAGAGACTGACTCAATGTTAAATTAAAAGCCTCCTTTTCACTCAGTACACATTTACAAAAGGTCGATTTTTCTGTCTACGCCGGCAAAAGTTGTGCCTTTTATTAGTTAGTGAGTGTTTTGAACCCAATCAAGAAAAGATTTTGGTTTGGCTATTTCTTTTCATACCTATCCATTCTCACACCGCCTTCATTTAAATACTATATCTACCTTTCTGCAGATTTTGGCCATCAAGGGGAACGTGGAGTCCATCCCGATCATGCTGGTGGGCAACAAGAGCGACGAGACCCAGCGGGAGGTGGAGACCAAGGACGGGGATGCCCAGTCCAAACAGTGGAAGTGCGCCTTCATGGAGACCTCGGCCAAAACCAACCACAATGTCACCGAATTGTTCCAGGAGCTGCTCAATCTGGACAAGAAGAGGAACATGAGCCTCAACATCGACGGCAAAAGGTCCGGCAAGCAGTCCCGCGCCGAGAGACTGAAGGGCAAGTGCAGCGTTATGTAAATTCAACGAGAGCTTTACGGAGACGCCCACGACATAGCATCACTCGAGCATTACGAAGCATTTTAATTTCACGTGAGATGGAGCCGTCCGGTTGAAGTAAATGGAAGCTTTTTAGCCACCAAAAACCCATCCTTTTTCCGTTCCAATATGACGAATTAGCTCGGAGAAGATGACATTTGTGTGGACGCAAAAGATACAGATATTATAAAGCATTTTAATTCGACATAAATTGGCGTTTTCTGGTTGAAGTGGAAGAAATTCAGTCGTCAAAAACACCCATTATAATTTTTAAGGTCTTGCCTCCCAAAGTTGGTCCTTTTTTCTCTACCAATCCATCAACTACAATGTATTTTAAAGGCGCACTACGTAACTTTTCTTTGCGATGGTCCGCCTTCTGCTTGTGGCTATGGAAATGTTATTGCTTCCCCTTGAATAATCCACAGATTTATTTGCATTGCTTAAAAATACCTTGAGAAACTTGCAGTCTCGCAGAATAGATACGTTCAATGCCATACAATTCCACGCAAGCAAGTGCAGCCTCCACCAGAAAAGTTACAGAATGCTCCTTTAATTTGACCAAGAATAGCAAGAGCACAGATTGAAAAGAACGGAAAGAGCTTCAGTCTCACAAAATGTACGGGATTCTCTTCATTTCCAGACACCCACCTACTGATTTTGAGCTGGCAAATTAGCTCAGAGAAGAGGAAATTTGTCCGAACAACCATTAGATAGAATCGCTCATGCATTGTGAAGAATTTTTATTTGACGTGTAGGAGTTGAACGGCTGAACAAACAAGAAGAACGCTCAACCAACATACTCATTATGTAAGTTTTAAAAAACAAGCGCAGTGTCGATCATGCTAGAATGCTTTTGAACTCATTGCTTTGAGACGACCAAGCACGACCCGCAACTGATGTATATATAATTATCTATTCTTGAGAAAGCGTAGTTCTCCATGCAGCATCCACACGCCCCGACTAACTTCAACGGACTCATCGATATCTTCGTTTTATCTTGTATCTCCGCTTCATAGAAATCTCATGGACGAGTGGAGAATTATTCAACGGCAGGGCGTGCACATAAACAACGCAACAATCCTTTTAAGACATTCAGTAGTGTAGAATATGTAACATTGATTACGAGGGATTTACGCCTGCCTTGAAAATGTACTGTACTTGGATAATCATTGCCAAGAACCCGGGGGCGAAGTTGAGAATGTTGTATGGCACTTTGAAGGTGTTTAATTTTTGCCTTTTGAATTAATTTTCACATTTTAAAGACAGAAAATAATCCTACTGAGAAGCACACAAAAGCATGGACGGTATAAATACTACTGTTTTGTTGCTTTTACTCAATGTTTTTCTATTTCATTTTCAGGAAAATATCAATCACACTGCAAAAAATAATATCTATAATGAGTTCAAATTACTTGAATTCAGAATCTTTTTGCATTTTGGCTTTTAGTGCTCTAATGGCATACTATATTATTATACTTAATTCGTTTCATCCAATTAGCTTGAAATAAGAGCTATGTTTTGAAACCATTCAAGAACATCTTTAATTAAACGGCATTAACTTGGTCTATCAAGTAGTGAAAAGTACCCAAATTTCTTGAGTTTCTGAATTCCCGTCATTTAAGATAATTATATCAAGATTATCTTTTTTGCAGTGCACTGATACACAACGGCACATAAGAATTCATGCAAAAATCCACACGACTTACTGGCTTTCACGGCCTCTACGTAAAATGTCCTCACATTGCACTTTACTACTATTTAAAAACACGTACCACACATCATTTGCCATGTTGTTTGCCTATATATTGTGTTTTAGTGGTCTCCTTGTAAGAATAAAAACAAGTCCACCTGGAGCGTTCATCCAAAGTGCTTACACAAATCTATTGTTTGAAGCTATTGTACAGGACAGCCAAAAGCACAATACTTTTACAAACATATCTAATGTTTTGTTGGCTTTGCGTTCTGTTCTGTCTTCCTGCTCAGTTTGTTTTTCCATGTTTCACCATTATATCCTCAAATACAGAGGAACCAATCACACGACAATTATAGATGTAGATGATGTTCGTAGATTTACAGTGTCCGATTTCGATGTTTATTTGTCGTTAAATGGCACAATGAGGTTGTGGTTCTGCTGAACAACAGGGTATTGTGACCGATATAGCTGTGGTTTTGCAAAATGCATGATTGTGAATTGACGTCTTACAAGCCCTGATTGAACCTTTAGAGAGTTGACAATGTAGGCTGCATGCACATTGTGAGGGAAATGGGATGAAAATGCATTCCCAGAAGGAAAATTGTGTTAGGTGTATGAGTTAGTAAAGCAAAATGTGTGGTAAATGAGATGGTTTTGGCATCAGTGGCATACAATGTAATGTCAGCGCCTATATAGACAATTAGCAACCATCTTTTTCATAATTTGGCAACAAAAAGCTATATAAATTCACGGGATTGAAGGCAAACCGTAATGTGTCCCCATAGCTGCCTAATATTTAGCTCCATTATTACAAGGCTTTTCAAGAAATATGGTCAAACTCCTCTTTATCAGCTTGCATACGTTCATAGGGAGTACTTTGTTTAATCGACTGCAAGTGTTATTTTTAAGACGCTCATTTAGCCCCTTCCAAAACAACCATCAATTTTGTAGTCCAGCTCACATTATTTACTTTTTGTTCTGAAAATGAATGACAAAGACTACTATTTTCAACAAAATGTGCATGCAGCTTTTCACAGAAAAGGTCTATTTAGAGAAAACCGTTTCTAACAATTTTCCTCTCCATCTCTCAGGCATTTTTAACCACAGTTTCAAAGCCGATAATCCACTCCTGTACTGTTAAGCCCAAAGACACACGTGAAGCCCCTTTTAACTGTCAATCTCTGGAAAATTAGTAAAGCACAGTAATGACTTTTCCTCATCTTCTCTCTGTCTAAATCATGTCCGGCAGAATCTACAACTGGGCACTTTAGGGGGACATTTTGTTTGAAGTCTTACTAATCAGCAATGCCTCGCTTGTACACTGCAAAAATGTCTACACAAGTTAAAGGTGCACCGTGTGGCTTTTCTGAACCCTTGTCTCCATGGACATGTGAATGCTTTCTCCAGAATGTTCCACAGTTTGCAATTAAACTTATCTCTCTTATATTTACTCAATTGCAGGTGTTTTTATTGCTCAAAAATAACTGGAAAAGCATGCATTCTGACTGTGAGCGTGCTCGACTCTCCACAAATTTAACCTGTAACCTGCCACCTGCTTGTCTCCGTGGCGATAGATAGGTTTAATGCTGTACTGTACATTCCAGGCAAAGTAATATCATCTCTTTGAAGAGGTGGCGGACCTTCCACCAGAAAAGTTACATAGAGCACCTTTAAAATGAATTGAATTTAAATATGTGTCTTGATTTGAGTAGATGTAACTAGTTTGGGTTAATTTACTTAATTAGCCTGGATTCTTTGATTAGTTTAGGTTTAAGTTATGTATTTCTGACTTTTTATTTACAACCAAAATGCAGAATGTACCTAAATAATGAAATTTGTTGCGTGAATTGTAAAATGAGATAATGAGAGTAAAATGAGATAAATCAACATAGCTTATTGATATGTTAATTTTCCCATTTCAAGCTCAATCAGTCAGAAAAACTCATTAGATTTAATTTTTGCAGTGTAAAACTATGCTGCTAATAAGGCTTAGTGAAATGTTCCTTCTCCTTCTATCCACCCATGTACTTATACTGTAAATACACATAATATAGTCAAATGTTTATACCTTCAATTAAGATGTTACCCCATGTAAAGAATCACTGTCATTTGTTAACGAGAATCTAGGGGGTTTTGGTGTTGCTATTAACTGTAATATATAACTGAAACTATATCCACTCTGCAGACAATACTAGCAAAATGTGAACATGTAACAATCCGACTTTTATGTTGAAAAGCCGAATGATGTTCTTGGTGTGTGGTCTTTGCACTACTGTGAGGTCCTGTTAAAACTCCAAAAACTGCATTGTTAAAGTACCCTTTACCTACTACTATAGATGCCAGGGATATTCATTATTCTGTGTACTGAACTTCTGGGTTGATCATCGAGTTTGAATGCTGTCCTCTCATGTGCGATGCCGACTCAAAAACAAGAAAAAAGTTGGGCAGTTCCAAAAACTGCAGTTGTTGGGCAGTTTTTGTAAAAAGAAAACTTTCTACACCATTTTTTTTAGTGTTTACCATTTCATGAAAAATACATGATCAAATGCAAATTTTATTGAGGGTTCGAACTTAAAATCCAAGTGCATGAATGTTGAGTTGAAGAGAAATAATGTTATTGTAAATGCAGTATATAACGTGTAAAAGAATGGGGCCTAATCTATATGTTAGTCTTATACTCGATTTTGATCTTAGGAAAAAGGTTTGATACCGATTTCAATACCATAGTGAATAAAAAAAAAAACTGTTTTGGAAACTAGTATGTGCATTTCTTTAATATTATATATACTGGTACAGCAATAGAGCAACTAATCAGAAAATGACAAATGTTGTGCCATTTCTGTGATTTTTTGAATAAGTTTGAATAAGTAGTTTTGACACCAGTTTTGTATCAAATAGATTCTGTGTATAGATATTTTGACAACCCTACTACGGCATATATTTTGGTTGAGGGGAATATGAAAGCCCTCACAAGCGATCAGCCTCTTGCGTTGGGTTTTTTCAGTGCTAGAAAAAGCAAAGGAAAAGAAAAAGTTGTGGATCTATTTTTCATAAAATGGTAAAATACATGGATTCCCCCATTTAACACGTTGTTGTGGTGCGGGTGACACAATGCTATCTTGTTTTATACAGTTTACCGATCATCACATTTATATTTATTTACACTTCACACAGCATCCCAACTTTTTTGTTTTGTTTTGTTTTGTTGTTGCAGTTCTGCTACCTGGGTTGATAAAAGATTTCTTGCTGGAGGTGGTTGGCTGTGACGCTTATCTACCGCAGCGGCCGAACGCTGGCTGCATAAAGATGAGCTTCACACGTCGGCTTCGCTCCACGCAGAGAGCCAGATCGGGCGAGCATGTTGGCGCAATCTGCTGTTGTTGTTGCCGTGCTGACGTCCATAAAGCAAACGCGGAACATGATGGAAATGATATAGGGAGGAAAAAATGATGAGGGAGGGAGGGAGGGAGGGTGTGGTAGAGCGAGGAGGCTGCGCTTCTAAAAATAGCAACAGGGAGAAAAAGGAGTGTTCTAAGGCTGTGTTGAGACTGCAATCCTCCAATAAAGGCTATATCTGATGTACTTTCCCTTTAGCGCTGCCACGTCAAATCAGCAGCCTGTTTGCGCGGAGCGATTTGCATATCCATTTGGCAAATAGGTTTAACACCGGACGCCATTTCTTACACGTTCATTATCCAGGCTTGGGAGTGACAAGAGTGCATGAACTTAAAATGTGACATTTCAAAAAGCAGTTTTACATACACCATTTGGCTTTGCTATTTGCGTTTGGGCTCAACCACTTTGGAGAACTATAGAATTGCAACTTTTGTTTTTCAAATCAAGATTCAGTTCACGGTACGCGTTTTTACGAGCATGTCAAGGACAGTCCACACTTGAGAAAAGACAGAAATACGACTTGCTAAAGTAACACAAGAATCCTGTGCATGATTGTAAGGATATAAGCTATCGGGTTTTATACTTAATTTGGACCGTTGTTTGCAGATGATTGCCTAAATAACATCTACCTTTTAGATTAGCTCATTTTGATTCATCTTGAAACCCTAACTTTATTTCAGATAGTTCACAAAACAAGCCCTATATGGAAACTATGGAAACTCCAACTAATCAAATGCAATGAAAATTCACTGAGCCCTACATTATTGCTTTCTAAAATGTTGTCATTCTCGAGTCGTACACCTTCTTTACTCCCTCCGCTCCTTGTCAAATATAATGAGACCAGATTGTGTACATGGCTGGTTGGGGCTCGAACGTGGGTGTGTTGTTGCATGTCAGTGTGTTGTCATCAAAGCTTTTCCTGTGGAGAATTTCTACACATACGTAGGAAAATTAGTCATCCCGGTCTATTAGATACAGGGAAACAACAAACAATGGCAAACTCGACCAACTAATGCTCTCGGTTCCATACAGCCCAGTCTCGAAAACACATATCAGAGTGCGCTATGTTGCTACAGAAACATATCACGTTGAAACGACTTTATCCCACTGACCCAAAAAGAAAAATCCTGGAAGTGCAAAGAAAAGGTACACACGATAAAACTGAGCCGAAATAAATATTGTTCCAGCTTTTGAACGATAAGTCAATGTAGTAATTATCGAGACACATTGAACAGACATGACATGACTAAACTTGGAAAAGAAAGGGGCCAGTCTATATCAGGACTAAACAGTGATCCAACAATCCTGAACACTAACCTTTTGCAAATATAAATTATGTTCTATCTTTAAAAATACCATAAATACACAGAGGAATATATCGGCATCCGATGTAGTTGTAAAATGGCCTTGCAGCGTAACCCAATGCTTGCTATAAAGCTGGACTAGCACTAAATCTCCATAAATCTGCCGTCCGCCCACTCCACTGACATTTATTTTGCGCAGTCATTTGCCATTGAAGTCTAAAGGCCATCCATGCTCAAATCTGGATGCGTATGATCGCAGTGTTTTAACCCTTGTTAACAGAGCTAGTGGTTTGTGTGACCATTTGATGGGTAATACAGACATTTCATCGATTTCTGACAACTAATGGTACAGCAACTTTGTATCTAACTTTCTACATAGTTCTCAAGCTTTGGCTCGTTTGCTGGTTTTGCTCGTCACATGGCAGTGGCAGAAGTTGCTATTTCCCCTTTATTCTGATCTGGTCCTTTGTCCATTGAACTACATTTCAGAGAATGGAGTTGTAATTTTGCAATTTAGACGGGAAAGTCTCAAAATTTGCATTCGATTTTGTAGAAAGGCCGACTTCGTGCAACCCGTTTTGTATTCAGTTGGGCAGTCTTGCTCTAATGTTATGCTCTAACTCTAAAAATATCGCATTGAATTAACATTACAGTTCACATTGAGGCGTTTTCAATTGCGTATACCAACTCTGAGGACGAGTTTGAACCCCAAGCTTTGATGTGTAAAACATATCCAAGTCTTTGTCAACCCCCATATATATATCTCTTTGCAGGAGCGTCTGACAGCAGGTTGCATTGTGGGTAATGTAGTTTGGTTCTATCCTCTGGCCGCTCCATTCCTGCATGGTCCCCATCGGTGTTCAGCCAGCATGAGAACAAGGACGCAAACTGTGATTCATCTTTGTACGTTCAACTAAGTCCCTTTTAACAGCATTTGGGTTTTTCTTTCAAACTGTTTACCACCTATCGTTTTGTAAAATATATAAATTATGTTTTGTTTTTCTTTTGGTGAATTTTTTTTATTTGACTAATTATGATGTATAGATATTTATTCTAGCAATAGTCTTCCTATAAGATATACTGTGCTGATGCATCCTCTGAATAACTGAAAATACGTATATATATATATGTAGAGAAATGATAATAATCAAATCTGCAAAATGATTTTCCTAATAAAAATGTAAATGGACTTTGGTTTTGTCATTGTCTTGCATTACTCTCAACTACGTGAAGCTTTATTTGTTGATCCTTGCGTTAAAGGGTAGCAGGGTATGTTTTTGTGTTTTTTGTGTAATTTTTTATAAAAACACAGTCATAAAGGTTAATACCCAACAGAACACAAGCAAAATTACGGACAAAAAAACAGGAAATTAACAAAAAAGATACAAAACAAGAACAAAATGTATGTCTGTAGGTTATAGTGATGGGGGAACTTGCAAACGCCACACAGAAAGACCCCAAACTGTCAAGCGTTCAGCGACATTTGCGGTGACGCTTGACTCTTCCTATTACCGCGTTTATTTTTTCAGTGTATATTCAGAATACATTTCCAAGTAGAGACCGATACCAACTTTATTGATCCACAAGGGAAATACTTAACAAATAGAAAACTAAAAATAATAATTGTTGCCAAATTGAATTTAAATTATGCGTATTGCAATATAAATAACACTAACACTCTATAAAATCTATAAAATATAAATCATGAGAAGAAATCAGAAGAAATTATTTGCTTTGGCGATATAGTGCAACAGAAAACAATGACTGATGTATGTAAAATGCAAACTATCAAAGCCACATACTCAAGATAAATTACAACAAAGCAAGAACTATATATCTGGAGCTAAGTAGAGTAACAATAATGACTTAAAGTAAGTATTATCATCTTCACTCTAAGCTCAATACTGGATAAAGTGTGGGTGGACAGTTCCGTGGATAATTTCATATAAACAAACGTCAATTATTTTAGACAACACTGACCTTTGTGTATTTCTGGAAACAATTGTCTGTGTCATTCAGAACCCTGATTATGACGTACATTGTTAAAAAAAGAAATGGAAATGCTCAGTTTTAAGCACAAAAGGAGTCTCCCTTTAACCCTGTCGTTTCTGCGGCTCAGAGCAGCAGTTTCCATGGAGACGCAGTGACGTTACCGTGGTGTGTCGACTTAGAGCGGTGTGACCCTGGTGGGGACAGGACTGAACCAGGACTAACTATACTTGTAGGGTTGGAATCAGGTCCAAACCAAATCAGGACTAAACCAGAACTGATACAAATGACCACATCAGAACTGCCATTGAATCAGGACTAAACCAAAAACTTCTTTGTATGTTTGGTACTAAGTCCAGCTGTGGACTTTGTTTGGTCCTGATCTAGTCCAGGTTTTGTTTCGGGTTTAGTCCTGGTTTAGTCTTTGATTTGATGAATGTGAAAGTGTGAACACACCCTAAACGTAAGTCCACATCAAGACTGAAATGGGCTCAATTTAGGACCAAATTATTAGGAGAATTAAACCAGGACTAGTGTAAATCATGTCTGGTCCAGAGGCGGAAGTAGTCCAAAAAGAGGATCATACGCCAAATTGTGTCTGTGTCACTCACAATTGCAAAAAACTATAATTGAATAAAGCATAATTGTTATCTTAGCATAATAATAATAATTTGCATTCAATTAATCATATAACACTTTATTGTATTGCTATTTAAGTTTTTACAAAGTTGTTTGTTGTGCATGGTCAAATTATAGTTCTCAGTTTTACGTACAAATGTTCTGTATAAATCCAGCCACACAGATGTTCGGGGTCCAATTATTTACTCCTGGGGAAACCTGAAGACAAAGGCCATTTCACATCCTCAAACAGAAAGGCAGATGAGGCTGGTTTTGATGTTTGGGAGGGAACGCGAGCGAGAGTGAAAGAGAGCGACGAGGGCGCGGCGGTGACTCATGGGCTTCCACCAAAAATGTCTGTAATCCAGTGTAACAAACTGCCTCTTCAGCTACTCACTCAGACGAGGAGAGGAGACACACAAAAAAGGCTTAAAGTGCACGTGACAGGCTTTCATGCTGTAGTTTACATTTTGCGGGATAACCTGTGGTAAATATTATCCTTAAAAGTGACCGTAAAGTGGCATTTTGTGAACAAGAGATGAGGGGGAAAGTTGAAAAGTACAGGAATTTGTGCTGATAGCTAAAAATCAATCCCATGTATGTCATCACTCCAACACAACATTCATTTAACAAAATAAAGGTGTTGTCATATATTTTTTCTTTGTGTACGTCAGGTGAGTTTTGGCCCGTCAACAAAATTGGCAAACTGGGGAAAAATAGGCAAAATGTTTAAAACCTTAGATATAACCATGTTCACTTTGTTTCAATGTATTCTAACCCTGTCTTTTGCACTGTAAGTAAACATTTTCAAAATAAAAAAATAAATGTGATGACGGGAAGAGAGAAAGAGCTGGGGAAGGTGAGCAAACGTATAGGCATCAGCATAATTTCACACATCAGTGAAAATGAGGCCAGTGCAGTACTTTCTCTCGCTCTGCAAGGTATAAATAGACATTGTGTAGTTATTATAAGAAGATGAGAAAAGGTTTGGGAGAAAAGCACGTCTTCTGAAGGGTGAAGTGCAAAGGGTGGTACAGACGGCATTGTTAGTGTGTTTGGGGCCATCGTCAAGGGGTTTTATGGCCTTACTGTTGTGGACAATGTGACTCATAGTATTTTACATTATTTACTTATGGCTATGAAAAAAATGTGAAATAAATACTAGAAAGTCTCTCTGCCTCTTGAGGGCGGGATAACATTTAGGCCGGACGTCGTTGCATATCTCTGTCACGGTGTCCTTGGGCAAAACACTTCAGACGGGTTGCCTCCACTGTCAGTGTTTGCTCGTGTGTGAGTGTGGGTGTTTGTGGGTGCAAATGTGGTACAACGAATGGAAATTATAGCCCATGGAAACGATTTGTCATGTTCACAGGCCTGTGTTGCATGTATCTTCATTAGAGGTGCACTATGGGGCATTATCTCGGGCCACAAGAGCTCGCAAGATAAAATTGCAACAAGATTGTGCTTCCATGTGGAAAATGATCATGTCAGATTTGTTACATTTGGCTTGGACAAGAAAAGGGATTACTTTGGTGAGTTTCACCTCTTCAGAAACTGTATAGTTCAAAGAAGCAGTGCTACCATCAAGGTGAAAATATAAAACAAACTAAATACAAATTTGTGAGGCCAAAAATGTGAACAGAACTGCAGAATTTATGCATTATAAACTATGCTAAAATCTCATCTCATTCCCATAGACCCTATCTTGTGTCTCCTCTTGTAGAAGCTGTATCTCCCCCGTAACTACATCTTTATTTATTTAGGAAAGTGTTTTCATCTTTAAATAAAAAATTAGACAATCAATCAATATCACTTTATTTGTCAAGAACACTGAGCAAATCAATATGTCAAACAAAGTTCTCAGTGTAGCTTTACAGGAGAACTGGTCAGGTCCAGTGTTAGGGCAGTTTGAGGAGAGGAATAGCCCTCAGGACAAAAGTGTTCCGCCTCTGTGTTCTGCAGACAAGACGTCAGAGTATCCAGGGGGAACCAGGACTCTGGAGACACAACAGGAACACTCTCTTCAAAGCCTCACTCAAACACTGCTCTGTTTATTGCTCAAAAATACCATGACAAACACGCTTTCTTACTGTAAGCCAGCTCACCCCATAGATCCACTTTCTCGTATCCATGGAGATGAGTATGTTTAATGCCATATTGTGGAAGCAAAGCACTAACATCTCCATAGAGACAAGCAGGTGTGGATTCTTCATCAGAAATGGTGCACTTTTTACTGCGCTATCCAAAAAAAAATGTATAGCTCAAATAAACAGTGTCATTTGTGGTTTTAAAGAAGACAGATTATGCTTTTTCACAGTACTTTGTAATAAGTGTTAACATATGTAGAGCATGATTCTACATTGTATTCCTTTCATACTGCAACACTAATCTAAAACAGCTTAGTAATAGAAATGGGCCACTGACTTCCTGTTCAAAAAGGGACAATAGATAAGCCATCGCGTTTACATGGTTCTAGTGTTGAAAAACTGCTACACAACAATACTGAATCTTACGTGTTCGACAAAGTCTGCATTCTCCCACTAATATAGTAAGTTAGTGCAGGGAAGTGGTGAAAACAGATCTTTTTTTAACACTATACCGGATTACTCAAACAGGAATCAATTAATAATACAGCTCTGAGCACACTAATGATGAGGAAACACCATTACAACATGGTTAAAGGCTTATAAAGGTTGATTTTGCATAATATTTCCCCTTTTAAAATGCGCAGTTGACTTACAGCTCTAAGTCTGACATCATTTTGATTTAAACACCCAAAGAATAGAACTGTATTTGGATGTTTTGAAATAGTAAATCTCACACCAGTTAAGAGATTGTGTGGATGAATACAGTGCCCCCCTCTCCCTCTGTACTCGACACATCTAAGGCCTGTCTAGAGTCTGTGCAGCAGCTCCGGGAGAACGCCTGTTTGCGCCGGGTCTGGCAGGAATAGAAGGAGCAGCCCACACCTCCCCAGAGAAGACATGCGCACTAGCGGACCAATGGCGCCACCGTGTGCCCGAGCTGGTACTGTAGGTCCTCAGGGAAGACTTCAGCAGGGACAGCCAGATGTGCTCCGAAAAGAGGAAACCTGCTTATTTTTGGTGGGTTTTTGATAGTTTGGAAACAAAATAGTAAATGAGCCAAAACATAAGCCTGGAAAATCTGCAACAGTTCAATTGAATATGAAATTAATTTACAGTTAAATGTTGGTCTACATCATGGAAGTACAATTTAATACATGCAGAAAAATGGCCTTCCTTAGTTTTATCATTCTAGTTATTTAACTCTGTGAAGTTTAACCTTATTATTATTTTCTTGTTAATTCTAAATTGGAGATTTAAAGACAAATGCAGAGATTGGAAATGGAAATGCTAATATAATACGCATAAACTATCTCACTAATTCAGATTATTTCTCCATTGTGGATCTGGTTCTGTTATATCTCCATTGTTTAGCCCATTTGATCACGTTTCTACATGACAACTGTTTTTTCTGCGCGTCCTTTATACGCATGACCTGAATCTATAGTTTTGATGATGATCTGTTATTTTTAGGGCAAAGTTACTGAACATGATTTGTCTCTGAGGGGCCCCTATTGAAATACAATGCACAAAAACACACAATTGGACCATCAATGCAGGCGTGTCACCAGATGAAACGGGGAGCAAATGTTATTCAGCTGACCATAAACTGAACCCAATCTAAAAATGTGGTTATTATAGGTTGAGGGCCATGTGCTTGTGCCGTGGCTGCCGCTTCTGCCGCTGCTGGGAGCGAAGGAAGCAGCGGAGAGGCGAGGGGAGGGGGCTGAGGAGTGGACAGACAGCGGTATCCGAGGGGGAGGCGTTTGGCTCGGGGAGCGAACGAGCAGCGAGAGGGTGAGAAACCAGCGGATCTGGCCCTTTAAATCACCAATCCTGAGCGGTACGGCGCATATCAAGAGGTGAGTTTCTTTCAGTGCTGTTATTTCGTTGCTCTGTCCATTCCCACAAAAGGCGTCGGCCGTGTGATTTTCCAGTAGCATAACGCGTGAAAGGGTGTGGGGAGGACCGGGAGAAGGGGTCAGCGAAGATCGGCTTCACGCCTCTCCGACCACCGGACCGCGCGTCTTGATCCAAAACCACTGGATTTTGAACAAGTAGGCCCCTTTGCATTTGCGTAATCACGGGAGATAAGAGTTGCCGCTTTGCCGTTACGCTGGCTCGACTCGGAACATGTCACCACCCCGCTCCCTCTCGCACACTAAAGGCCTAGGTATTCGCCTTGACTACTGTACAGCAGAGCAGCTACGGCGCACTCCACTTGGGGGGCAAATATATGTGGCGACGGTGCAGTTGGTGTGCGTAAAGGCGCAATTACGTGTGCGTGTAGTGGATAGCCACGGGAGAGGGAGAGGACATGCTGTTCTATCCATCAAAATGCCCGCATTGTGTTTTCTCAGCAGCAGAAAGCAGGGGCCTATCGCGGAGAGCTGTGGTCGGTACAGTAGGCCCGAGCGGAGCAGCGAGGATCGATAAGGACTCGTGCATATTTTCTCTTGCGGTCGGCGGGGCTTGTCCGACACCGACTCCCTGAAACCGCTCCGTGTCTCGCGTCCTGTCACTCACGCACCGTGTTGGTTCATTCCCATTGTCTGTGCGCGTAAATTGTGAATAATGCCCTGGCTCGTGAGGTGCCCAAAAAGACTAGCGGGAGTTCGCACGGATTTCAAGGGCTCCATCGTTTGAGTGTAGCATATGCCAAAGCGAGTTAGGCAAATCAACAGGCTGTATTCACGCACGGGAAACACTGTGATGCGTCTTAGTCCATCCGATTATCATTTCAAATGGTAAATGCCTGTAGCCTAATGTAGCGTGTATGTGCACATTGTATGATTGTCTATCTGGCCTAAGATCGTGCGGCAGTAGTATTTGGAGTAACTGTAGCCTTTGACAACTTGTTCTAGATGTAATTGTGCACCAAGGTGAATGGAAATGACAATAGACTTTAGAATTTTGGCCGATTTAGGCTGATTTAGGTATGCTATGTAGTCTTTCTCAATTATTACCCAAATTAGCTGATTACGTTGAGTTCATGGTGCTGCTGATGTTGGCCTATGTGCAAAGTGCTAGGTTTTAACCCACATTTATAGACATCTAAAAATCTATAGACTTGCAATATACCAAAGTTTGTGTACCAACGATCTCTGTTCCCCCAGAATGCACCTTTAAGAAAATATAGTGGAAGTATAGACTTAATCCCTGTAAAATGGCCCTATAAATTAACTAAATTAAAGTTTTTCTTACTTTGAATAACAAAATGTATTGGAATTTAACATCCACAATGGACTTAAGAGAAGAGCACAGTTGTGTGACTAACTAACCTTTTCAATTCAACTGATTCAGCCTTAATGCAGTAAGTCAGCTGACATTTAAGTGTGTAACTCAACAATTTATAATAAATCATGATCCCCGTATTGATGCTATTTTGTATTGCCAAGTAGTTCCTCGCGATATATTACAGTATTGGTATTTTGAGTATAGTCCTATTCAACAGTGCCCAAATCTTTAATCCCTTCATTTGATAGTTTTATATTTATCTTATATAAGTTTACCTAGAAATATCATTGTATACACATTTGAGAAGTTGAGGCATAGCAATAGAAAACAAAATATGTATCGCCATGTGTCCTAGTGTCGAGATATATTTTGCTCTCACACTTGAGGACACATACATAAAAGCCCTAATTAAAGACATGAATCTCAGAGCTACTCACAGCAGGAGTAATTAAAGCCACGCTGCTCCTGGGAGGCGCAGGGACAGGCAGATAGGGACAGACAGGGACACACTCCGGTCCTGCTGCGGCTGCATAAAGGGGCTTTTATACTCTGCATGTGGGACGTGTGGGTAGGGCGGTGGAGGGGGCAGAGGGTTAGAGGTGGTTGACGTGAGGATGCCATATGTGTAGCATTACAGGAAGTTGTCACATCCAGTTTCTCCTTGAAAGATCTGGTAGGCTAGGCTTGATTTATTTTACTTATTTGCTTTAGTCTTTTTAGTGTCGCATGTGATCGAGCAGAAACAATAATTAGATTGTTCTGCATGCCCATAAAGAGAAATTGTCCGTCTTGTAAAAAGTCATGTTGTTATGGAGCATGTCCTTCTCTTCAAATGAAATAGATTTACATTTAATATACATTGCCACCCAAATAAATGATTTATGACCAGAAAAGTATAACCTAAACGTTGCTTCAACATCTCAAACGTTTAAGTTTAATCACAGGTTTAAGCCTCAATGAAACTGTTAGCATGGCAGCACTTTATAATAGTATGTTTAGAATTGTAACACATTTAGAAGCATTTGACCACTTATCAAAAGTTTGGCAGTTTGATTCTCAATACAGCTGCTATGGACAACAAGACAGTTAACCTCCCTTGTATGACGAGGATGCTTGTCTCAATGTCGTCTTCGGCCATTGTTTTAAATACTGTAATAATAACAAAACAATACAAGATCAATAGTGTATTGCATATATTGTGCATATTTAATTGAATGGTATGATCTGGGACAGAAATTAACATACATTTATTGTCTTTTTCCCCATAGGATCAAACCAATGTGAGTGAAACCATCTCAGTTCTTTCTCATTGAAAACTCAACGTCGTTCCAACTGTTCGTCCACTTTGGAGAAGGTTGAGTCCACCAGACAGGTACCACCATATGCATTTGGTGTCATACAAGATTTATTGGAATGGAAGTACGATTAAGCACAATAAGACGCCAGTTGATAACAGCAAAACATTATAGCATAAAAATAATTGCAAGGCAAGTAAGGGCAAAGCAGACATAATCTGGGAAGCTGAGGACAGTTACCTAATCAAAAACAGAGGGAGCACATTTGTTTACTTCCCGTGGTGTACCCCACCTCTTTTCACCTTACAATGTCAAGACTACACCTGTAGTTGGTGTGGTTATTGCATTTCTATTGTTGGACCTCAAGATGGCGCAATTGCACTGCTTCTGCTGCTCTGCTGCAGTGCTGAGTCTATGATCCATAACCACATCAGTCAATGTACAATCAATAAACATTGGTTGAAGGAATAATTACACAGTAGTGGCTTTGAATATTTAATAGTCTATCAATACAAATACGCATAATATAATCATTTTCCATCATGTAAACCACTTGATATCTGTAATTGGTTAGTAATAATCATGTACATTCTGTCTTTGCAGTTTTCTTAGGTGTTGGTGTCTTCTGATGGATCAGTATGTCTACCACTAACAATATCGCCCAGGCACGGAAACTGGTGGAACAGCTAAGGATCGAGGCAGGGATTGAGCGCATCAAAGTTAGTCATATTTATATTGTATGTAACTTTGGGGTGGTTTCGTGATCAACTTTCTTTTTTTTTTTAAGGCATGTGCAATTTAAGTTCCCTTAAAGTTTGAAAAGCGTTGTTTGGTTTGCAGCCAACATACATAGAGAAATACATGTTGTTAATCATAATCCAGTCAAATATGGAAATAAACATTTGCGCTTCAGGCTTTTTGAGGCATTTTAGAGAATACACATTTTTACAGTACCATAGGGCTCTGTAAGTGAAGCAACAGTGGCTTTGAGCGCTCGAACACCAACTCGAAGTCGTACGCTGCTCGGACTGGTTCATACTGCGGTAGTGTCCTTGGGCGAGACACTTCACCCGTGTATGAATGAGTGTGTGTCAGCAAATAAATTCTGGCCTAAAATATGCACCGTGAACTGAATCTTGACTAAAAACGTTCATTGTTAATCTTATCTCAATATTGATTTTATATTTTTCCTAAATGGTTCAGCCCTTAATTTAGGGCCTACTTTTTGTCTGTTTGTTTGGACTGCAAATTTACCCTGGTTCATCCCAGATTGGTTGATTGGCTGAAAATAAGTGGGTTGCAACTTTATTTGTTTGTTTAACATGCCCAAGATGTTCCCTTTTATCAGATGGTGAACAAAAAAGAATAAACGCACACGTGGGCCCACCTCAGCTTAAGAGGCCCTTTAAGTATGAACCACCACATACCCTAATACCTCTCTCTGTCTCTCTCGCTCTCTCAGGTGTCCAAAGCGGCCGCAGACCTGATGAGTTACTGTGAGCAGCACGCCCGTAGTGACCCTCTGCTCGTCGGGGTGCCCACCTCTGAAAACCCTTTCAAGGACAAGAAACCCTGCATCATCCTATAGCTCTCCTCTTTTTATCTGTGCTCTCAGTAACACACACAGACACATACATATTTGCTCATTTGACCTAATTTGATCTCCCTTGTTTCCTTTCCCAACATAAAAAAAACACAGCTCTTTTTACAAGTCCTACTCTCTCCCATTACACACACACACACACACACACACTCCAAAAATAACCCAAACACGCCATACTGCTTGGCTACAGGTAGGGGGCAGCGAGTATCATGTGCTCCCACTTTTTCAAAGCTGTTTATCACTGTTTAAAGGTGCTTTGGCGTGTTCAAATTTGCTGGTAATCTTACTCCAAGTCAGCAAATGGATTTGAAATGAGTGTTGACATCATTCATTTTAGTGAAGGATGGACTGCTTTGCTTTAGACTGAGGGAGTGTGTGTGTAGGCTTAAGCCAATGAAATTGTCGTCACACAGCGAATTTTTTAAAATTCAAGTTGGACGCTTACAACCTTAAACCTGCCTGTATGAAATCATGATAGACAAGATTAACTTTAGAGCAAGTGGCTAAGTGTTTTGTTTTGTTTTTTAGAGCTAGCATGATTCTACCCAGGCCTAGCTCTGGGTCTCTCTGTCTGTGACCTACCCAATATGGCCAAATCCCCAGCGTGCCAAACTTGTAGAGAAAGTCTCCACTAGATGCAGATCTAGAAACAACATAGAAACAGAAAACAGAAAACGTCTACCACATTTTTCTTAACAGTTTGTGGTATAAATGTGGGTTTTATATTTTGTTGAATTTATCAGATAATATTTTTCATTTTTTAAATTTCCTTTCACAGTATTTCTGATCTGCCAACTAGAACGAAAATACGTATTGAGCCAGGGAGAACGCCACAAGGTTTTTCCTGAATATCATAGCTCCTGTAACTTACTTTACACTTTGAGGTGATTTTCCAGACTAAACATGCCCAAATCAGTTTACACCTATCCCAAAACAAAGCTATACTGGAAAATGAAGGCACCCTTATGTCCAATGTTCCCTTATTAGAGGTGCAATAGGCCCAATTATCTAATGTTTCAACATATGAAGGTGCTTAGTGATTTTGTTTTGCTTTGATAATGAAGAATCCTGTTTTTGAGGTTAGATTCTTGAAGATTTTCCGAATTTCCCTAACAACAACGTGTCTTCTTTTTTACACCCTCCCTGTTCCTCTACAACTTTCCTCCTTTCTGAAAAACCAAACTTGATTGTAAAAAAAAAAAAGAAAAAAAAAAAGAAGTCCTTTCTGAAAAACCAAACTTGATTGTAAAAAAAAAAAAGAAAAAAAAAAAGAAGATAAAATAATGAAGTTGCGACAAACAAACTAAATGTATAAACTTTCTTTGAGATGTGCAGAAGTGATCAGTTGAGAGTAGCTGTGTTGGATTTTATTTAGAGTTTCTTCTTTCTATGGAGTCCATGGATCCTGGTCAGTTGAGTATTACCCTGTACAGTGTTTGTAAGATACAAGATCTAAATACGACGTCCCCTCTGTGGATGTTCGATTTTTTTACTTTTACTTTATCTTCATGTCGGTCGAGCTTCTGTCTATCGTGACCTCTTCTTTTTGACCATTCGTGTCATTGGGGCTTTTGAGTGCGGATGGTTGTAGCTGCTTTGAGAGAAGATGAGATACATTCAAAGTCAGGATGGATAGAAACGCCAACTTTTGCTTTGTTAAGGATTATATACAGTCGAAGGATGTCTCAGCTAGTCTTAGTTGACTTCTGTTAAGGCCACTTATAACTGCAACTTTTATTCATCTTGTATTGGTCATGTAAAAAGCAGTTTTATAGAATTTTAACAAAGAAAAAACGTATATATATATTTCAGTTTTCTTTCTTTTAGACTTTATTGTTCAAAATGCATCAAATCGACACATTGCAAGTCATAAATTGGCCTTTTCAATTCGGCTTATGTTATGTTTACTCTGGATCCATTTCTTTATTGGATGGGGTGAAAAGAGCAAAAGAATAGTATTATTTCAAACCTGCTTTATCCAGTACACTGTCTTATCTGTTTGCAATCTACAGCATCAACATTGTACCTCGTCTAAGCTGCTACAACCCTCCTTTACTCTTCTCTCTCACCTGGAAAAGCCTTCATGTTTTTCTACATTTTGTGATCGGACAACTAGGACAACTTTCACACACACCTCCCTACACTCCCCTGCAGTTTGCCTTGTAGCTTTGAGGGTCATCGTGGGGCTAAAGCTTTGACAAGAGTAGAGGATGACTGGTGACACATACGCAGGTTTCGGCCATCTTGTCAGCTTCGCGCTTTTCCTCACAGGGCTGGGTTAGTTTCTGTGGGTTAAGGCGTGTTGATGGACAGCGGAGTGGCCTGTCCCGCTGAGTTGTGGGCTCCTGCTCTTTTATCAGCAGGGCGCCATGACCCACCCGCTCCTTGTTTGGCACATCCAGAGGTGAGAGGGCTGTCAGTCTCAGATTTGTGACATTACAGTTTGGAGACAGGCATTTAGAATCTAGCTAAAATAATTGGGTGTTTGCTGTATTAATTCAGCGTTGACATGATAACAATGTGACGCTATGGCTGTTCGATGAAGTCTGACTATAATTAATATAATGGGCTGAATTGTTAATAAGGTTGTGATTAAAATAAATGATTACCTGAACTACATTTCTTGATAATTCCTATAGTTTTTGTATATTACATCAACAAACTCTTGTTAAATTCACAATTTAAACAAGATAATATTAATCTTCTAGTCCTTAATCATTAAACATACAAACGTTATAGAATGTGCCGTAATAATTGCAGAGAAAAGTTAAGAAAAATAGCAAAAAAGTAAATAATAAAATGTTTTCTCCCACAAATAGACCAGCGATCCCAAAAGTTACAATGGTTATTATTCATTGCAAACAAACGCACACACAATTACGCATTCACAAACTGTTGAACAAGCCTAAATTATAAAAGCCAACTTCAATGTTACATGAATATTTGAAACTGAAGTTATGAGTACAGTGTCGTTATCTTCACAAATGATCACAGAACAAGGCCTTCTCAGCACATCGTCCAAATATTCAAGCTTTTCCATTGCTACTTGTGCAGAAAGGTCAGGACAAGCAGAGGAAGAGCATTGAATTTGAAATATATTACATGCAGTTATGAGTAAATCTCTGCATGTTATTTTTGCTTTGCATCCTGCACGCTGCAATATTGGAGCTCAGCATTTATACTTGAGTAGTCACGTATATCTTTGGGTATTCCTATTTGACTAAGATGCTGAAATGTTGCTTGAATCTGTTTTTACATATAGAATAGTGTTTTCCAACTGCATTTATTGAAAAACAGAGACAGGTCCAACAAGTGAAAACAAAATGCGTGCAAAACTCCTCAAATTAAGATTAATATTCTGATTTTAATGCATTGCCATTTATGTGGATGCCTACGTCTTTGCAGTGACGTGCTCTGGCTTTCCGTGTCGAATGGTCCTGCTACAGCTGTGTGTGACTCTGCTGCAAAACCAGGTCACGGTTAGCTTGACCAGATCGAGCGGGTCGTTTGCAACATTTAGCGAGGACGGCATGCCTGGCTTCTGCGGCTCGTTCTGAAGACAGGAGTGTTCAGGAGGATGTTACGCACAGGGGTTGAGTGTAAGAAGCTATTTGGCTAATCAGTGCTTAAAATAGTGGCAGTTATGACATAAATAGCCAGGTATTTGTGATTTCGTCTCACTTTGTTCCTTCTAGGGATTGCCAATTTAGATCACATGCCGCAGAAATTTGCATATTATTCAGTAGTTAGCATAGGTTTCTGTCAGATGCCCCTCCAATGCACAAATACTTTGATTTATCCTGGTTTGGGATTGGCATATTCTATTGGCCAGAAATGATGTTTGGTGATATACAGATGTTTTAAGCCAGATGCCCTTCAAAATGAAACCCTCTCTATTTATTGAATCTCATGCGACAAGTTGCAAGTTGTTTATTTTTCATTTATTTACATATGGTAAAGACCTAGAATTTGTAATAATTATGTACAGGAAGCTTCATACCTAAATTGTTGCTCCCATGTAAACAAATGGAACTGTTCACGTCCACTCAGACAGTTATAGGTGTGGTATTCAAACGTATCCATTATGTAAGGTTACATTTTTATCATAATCTCAGCTATTATGTTGGTAAGTGCTGCTTATTGTGGCTGGAGTCCTTTTGAAAGACCTGCTATTTTTTGCCAAAGCTTTTGTTGCTTGACATTGCCATTCTCTCCATTGTGAGGAAGACCGAGTGAAAGGGCAGCTGATGTAATAGCATAACAATGCACAGCGAAACCTGAGTGTTGAACATGCTCCCCGGACATGAAACTCCAGCAGGATTGAGGAAATTTACAGTATTTACATTTGGAAATGAAGGAAACTGCAGACATTACACCATATTAATGCACAAATCTACAAACACTCGAGTTGTCCTGATCATGTCTGACTTTTATTTGTATTTATTTTTGGTCTATTTCAAATCATTCCATTGCTGGTTGGGCCTACAATCAGAGACGCACAGTTTATCCTCCTGATTGGATGGTGGTTGCCTTAACGTGGCGTAGATATTGTGCTGGTTTTGAGGATGCCACTGGGGTTGTGACATAACGCGCACCCCAGAACATTTGTTGTCCGCTGGAGATATGAGAGCAGATTTTTCATATCGGCTGCATCGGCTCTGAGCCCTTCCGCGTTTTTGTGTTCGGATCTCCTGTGTATGCATACTGTATCTTTTTGCCTTGATTATGAAGAAAATATATCTATTTTTTGTAACTGTTCTCTGATGTGCCATAACTCATGTTTTCTTGCACACTGTTAATATTTTGTGGATATTGCTGTTAAAAAAAGATATTGAGAAGTAGATAACATTAATAAAAAGATGATATAATAACATATATTGTGGTCATTTTTATGTATTGGGGATGGTTTATTGATTGTGCTTGTACAACAAAAATTGATTAATCACAGTGTTAATAGTCTCTAGAAGGAGGTAGAAGGACTAACATCAAGAATATCAAAATGCACCGAAAAATGCAATAAAAGGAATGCAGAAAAATACTTTTTACTTATAACTACTGTAGCAGGAGTTACATTACATTGCAGCAGTCAAAAATAAATGCTAGTATTTCTTCAACTTTCTATAGACTTTGAGTACATTTTCCTTCTTATGCAAAAGTACATTGTCGTTTTCTTGCAGTCAAACACATGCACACTGTCCATAAAATACAGCGTTAATAGTCTCTTGCAGGATGTTTGACAATACTCTAAATATCAACATGCACGGAAAAATACAATAAAAGGGTGTAGATAGAAAATAGGCCGATACACAAATGCAGACACTTACAGTATACTTTAAACTGTCGTAGTATTACATACTTGCTGCAACAGCAGTATAGATATGTATAGAAGTAGAAGTAGTTCAAGGTTCAAGAGCCTGTACTAGTAGTTGCAGAAGGAGCAGTGGATATAGTATATATTATAGTCAGTAATGTTGACAGTAGTAGTAGAAGGAGAAACAATGGCCTCAACTGATTACAGTGCAGCAGTAGAACACAAATGCAACTACCAGCATTTCTTTAATTCTCTTCAGAAGCTTTGTGGTATCATGTTTTCCCAGTTATTTTGGAGTACAAACTGTAAGTACTTTTCCCTTCTCTTCAAGAAGCACAGATTGGCACACAATTGGAAACATGCACGCAGTCCAGAAAGTACAGCTCTGCAACACAAAGATACAAGGTGAGGCCTCGCTCTTGCTATCATTTCCCAAGAATTCCATTGTCAAAACAAAAAAAAACTCTTGGACTATTGTATTGCCCTACCTCAGCGAGTCTCTTCTCGGTATTCAAGCTTCCTTCGACCCTCAGGCAAGGCCGAGCCAATCAAAATGGAGGCGGGTGCACGACAGCCAATCACAACCCAAGCCCCCTCCCAAGACGCACCCCTTTCGGCCTCATGATAAACAAACAGGAGACCCATGTGCGTGAATGTTCCCTGTCTTCCTCGTAGCCAACACTAGGCATGTGAGATGCAGGGTGGAGCCCTTGGGGGCAGAACAAACCACTAGTACCCTTTTGTACAGGAGCATGCTGCAGCCACAACATGGACATTTATTCTGCATGAGTTCTGCCTCATTCAAAACCATATCCCTCAATTAAAGGCTGTTAAAATCACACTTTACTTGCAGATGATTTGAAGGGACAGTGCGTCTACTTCAGTTTGCTTTATCCGTTTTGTTTATACCACCCAAATATGCGTCTGCCTCTACTCCTATTCCTCCCACTCTCCCTCTTCTATTTACAATAACAGGGCAGGGACAAGTTTTTCCAACCACAATGTAAAGAACTATTGCGTGACACAGCTGAGAATTCCACTCCATGACGCATGAGTCTAGTTTGTTTTGAAATAGGAGAGAACTTATGAATAGAAATGATTTGACTTTTAAAGCCAAAAATAACTTGGGGGATGTTAAATGCAAATAATAAAGACATAGTTTACACCAGGTAGCAGAATTAGCAGCAAAAGTAGTAGTACAAGTAAATGTTTGTAGTAGTAGCAGTCAGTTTGATGAAAAGTAGTGGTAATATTAAGGAAGTTGTAGTAGATTGTACTGTGCATTTACAAAAGGGAAAGATATTTACCATTATACAATTATAAAACAGTAGGTTTTAAGAATAGAGATAAAGACTACACATTTAAATAAAAAATAATTTATTGACTTTTATGCACAGAATAAATAGCTATGAAAATGTGTTTTACAAATCATCAATACATTAATATTAAAAGATAATGCATTCAGTTCAAGTCGTGTTGTACAGCAGGTGGTCTTCTCCAATCGAGGCACAATATGATAAGTTAAATAAATGTCCTTTTGCGTTTCATTCTTGCAGTCTCACTTGTTCATCATCATTTCAGTTTCCATGGCTCTTGCACAGTTCGACTCTTCACGCCCAGTCTTTGCTAAATAAAGACAATTGTATGCGCATACCACGCATTCACTCTCACACCTTTTTTTCTTGTCTTTCCAAGCGGCTCTCCCAACTCAAGCCAGAGGAATGCTATAATGGTGAAACTATGTTCGACATTCCTGGGTGCTCCACAGGCTGCACTGGTCTGGCATGGCCTTAGGCGTGACTTCTTTTCTCCAGCGTTACTCCACTGTTTTGAATGCCACACACCCAAAAGAGCAACGATTTCCGCAGAACGAGAATAAACTTACATTTCCTGTAAGTCTTGCTCCCTTGCTTTTCCTTGTCACAGTCAATGCCACTGAAGGCCGTCGTCGCTGCAGCTTTGAAGGCTCGAGTTAATCGTGTATCCGACACAGGATGCAGATTACGTGGGGTTTCTGTTTTTGTGATTAAAAAGTTGTCAGCGTTCTTGCAGGGACAACTCAGGGATCCACTGGTCCATGCGCCGGCTTTCTTGGCAGTACGTTCCCACCTCCTGTAGTCGGCAGTGGTCTGCCTGTGGATTCTGAAAAGGAACAAAAACAAATCCACAAATTAATGATGAGCATTTGATACAATACAACTCATAATCACAAATGCATCGTAACAAGAATTGTATACCTAAATAAAAGAAGTAATCAGAGTGCATTGAAAAGTGTATTACTTGTGGTAGTAGTGGGAAAGCGGTGGGGTAGTAGTTGTAGTAAAAGTAGAAGTTAGAGGATTAATACAGACGATAGCAAAAAGTAGTTGCATGTCAAATTCACAATAGTAGTAGTAGGCCTGCACAATATGTGATATGGCTGTTAAGTACTGCAATATTGATGATTTTATTCCTTAATGTGAAGTCAAACTGAATAATCCTGATTGAAACCCACCTTTTCAACATTTGTCATATGAAGGACCTTGGGGCTAGTGAGATATATTTTGTTGTTGTGATATAGATTATTGCATTAGCCAATATTGCAATATCACTTTTCAAAATATATTGTGCAGCCCCAATTAGTAGTAGTATCTGGAATAGTCTTATACAATATGTTGGAGTATATAATAACAGTAGTAGTATCAGTAGTTATAGTATTATATCTGGTATTAGCAGTTCTGTGCATTTGGATATTGCAATGATGACAACTTGTGCGGTACATTATGGAAAGATGGATCTAAATAGCAGCAGGGGAAAGGGACTTACCGTGACCAGCATGCAGTGGAAATCGCCGTGCTCCTCCAGGTTCCTGTTGGCGTCCTCGCCTCGGAGCAGCTGCTGTAACCGCCGCACGCCAAACACTCGGAGGATGGTGATGCCGTTGTCGCAGCAGAATGCCTGGAGCAGCGTGAAGTGAATCTGCAGCGCAACATCTTCCTCATTATCCACCGCCAAGACACACAGGACCACACTGTCTGGGTCACTGCAAAGAGAAGACAAATTAGTTTAGGTCATATGATCAGAGGGACAGTGTGAGGTCTTAAGAGTGGCTGCTGAATGTTGAAGGTGGAGGCCCTCTACTTACGCAATAAGGAGTTTAGCAGATTCGTAGATGCCAACTGTGAGGCAATCCTGCTTTTGAGCTGTGACCAGGAGCTCTTCCAGGGCTACACCTGCAGAGTGCATCCTAAAGAAAGAGAAAAGAAGTGTATTTTAGCAATAGCACAAATGCAACTGTACTTTCAGAACAACAAAAGAGACAAAATGCTGTGCAAATCAATAAAACAAATTAGATTAAATGTGTAATAGATCCTGTTTACTACATTGGGTTACAAAAATTTTTAGGCAACACATCGCAATAAGCAACTTCATAATGAGATTTTACTTTCACGATTTAAATGCATGCAATTCTCCATCTTAAAAAGTGTAAAAGCCTATAAGCTTTCAGAAACCTGAAGAGTTTAGTAAGGTGTGATGTAAGCCACCTTGTGTTGTGCAAGATGCAATTCTACAGGAGCCCGTTACGTGTTTGGAGCACGTTTCGCGTCACTTCGTAGTTTCCCCAAGACCAAACACGCACATGCTTTTGAGGATCCGCATTCTTCCCCACGCTAAGGGCAGTAAACGCGCAGGTCAAAGGGCATTTCTAGCTGCGCGTCATGGCTGCGTGCGAGTGCAGTCGTGCGTAAACCTTACCGATTCGTCGCCATCGCGTCAGATCCAAAGTTATCCTCGGGAATCATCCTTGCAAAACGTAAATAGTCCAAGAAAAGCGCAGTAAAACGACAAACGCGGATATTCCCACGCGGGGCAGTTTAAGTCTTCGAGAGTTGGCCGCGTGTGTGTTGCTGTCCGGGTCACAACAGGAGGCTTTATACCGGCGCAAACCGAGAGGGCGGCACCGAAACCAGCGACGCGTTTCGATTGGCCCCGGCGCCGCTGATCTCTTTTGTGTCCCTCATGTGCTGCAACTGAGTGAACTGTGGTTACTTTTACACAACAAAGCGCTGGCATTGAGCGAGTCACCTTATGTCACCTTTTAATGCGCAACCACGTGGTCAACTCCCAAGATTAAACATTAGAGAAAGGTCTCACACAAAGAGGAAGAAATATTGTAATTGATAGGCCCATGTTTTGAATTAATGTGAGTAAATTATCGCAAGATTGTGCAACGAAGAAACATTTATTTATTTATTATTTATTATTTATTATTTATTATTTATTATTTATTATTTATTATTTATTATTTATTATTTATTATTTATTATTTATTATTTATTTATTATTTATTATTTTATTTTTATTTTTAAATAACAAATGTAAAATAATAAGTGGAATATGACTAGTTCTGAAATGATTGAAATAAAAACATAGCCGAAACCATTTTTTGAATATACGTGCCACAGTTTCAATAACACAATTTTCTGGTCTTCAAGGACTGAAATGCCTGAGGGCATTTTGAAGTATTTACATTTTGATAACAAAAGTCTTAAAGGCTAGTATCTGCTGGTAATCAAAGGACGTGCAATTTCTTTGATCAAAACTCTGATCAAGCATCATTTTAGTGCAAACATATAATAAACGATTACATTTTACCCTAAAATAACCATCTCCTATAATAACCAATGCATATGTCTACTTTCACTTTTTCATATTATCTGCAGTTTTTTGCAGTTGTTACATTTGGCATTTTAACAAACTTAGTATATGCTACTCATGTAATGCATGGTTCTCTACAGTTAGAATAATAACAACAACATTAGATAAAAACTAATTATACAATGTAAAGAATATTCTGGAATATTAACAAAGTCAAGCTTGAGTGACAAGAGGTTACAACTGCCCTCTGGTGGTTATTTCTAGCAATAAAGCAAACCTAAAATAATACATGGGTAAGTGGAAAGAAAATATAAAATTCATAAAATAGAGTCAGAGTATAAACATTAGTGTGTCCTCTGATGTCTGATTTCCTCTGATAATAAATAACAAGTTACATCCGCTGGGGAAAACCACATTTCAAAGTCTTGGGGTGTACAAGAAGTAATAAAGCTGCTGTTGGGAGATATGGACTGTAAATGGACCCGTTGAGCCATTTTTTATGACATGAGAGTGAAAAGATCATATCAATAGGACATTTGAAATAAAATGAGGTGATAATTCCCATTCCAAATTTAAAACTGATACTATAGGCATCTAGCCCAGATATCTGAACTACAGGCCTAGTTACACTCAGTCATATATAAGTCTAGTATTATGCTAATTAGCAACTCAAAGTTTATATTTTGCTGTTAATATTCATTATTTTGTGTTGTAAAATATCGCCAAAGGAAAATCTGAGTTTGTGTTTACTGACTATGGAAATAAACCTTTTTCAGATTCTGTTTCAAAAAAAGCAACAACAAAATAAAGTCCATGCGGAATGAATGTAAAAGGCCTATCATCAAATTAAGTCTTACTTTCGTCATTTGTGGGTTTGGAGTACAAACTTTGCCTGAATGGTTGATTAGACTTGAAATAAGCTTTCCCTTTATGTTTTACATGCCCTGGAGCTTGATAGTTTCCCTTTATCAGATGATTGCCAAAAGGGGGGAAATTAAGAAAAAAATTAATAAATCAATTCTATTGTGACACATTCAAAAATCTTAACAAAGAAAGTGTAATTTTTTTGCTAAAATCTAAATGAACGACCAGGTGGTTTATTTAATCCCTGTGAGCTTCTGATGACATTATAGTTAATCATCACATCGTCACTGCCAGTCTCGGGTCAGGTGACTTTGAAGGGTCTGTAAAACCAGTGTGAACTATTTGCATATAAAAGCAGTTTCCCTCCAGGAAACAAATACTGCTGATGGACAGAAGATGCAGTGTTTAAGTGCAGTGAGGGCTATAATAGCACAAATGGTTTTAAATGTAATCAAAGGACGTGCTATTTGATGAAATTGAAAATTGTTAGAAAAAAGCTTTCACAGTGTTTTGTACTGGGTGTTGAACATTAAGTTACCAACCATGATTTAAAATAACTTAGGAAACCTGCATTTGTGATTGTGGTGTTTCATTGAACGGCAGTGTCCAAATTGCAATTTTTATTTCAAGAAAACAAATACAACACACAAAGCAGTTATACTGACCACTTGTTGATGCTAATGTATCAAAAGGTAAACATATTCAACAATCTTCTCCCTGTACACAAACTGCTGCACCTCCAGCCACGACTCCGTAAAACTGATCAAGTTTGCGGACGATACCACCCTCATCGGGCTCATCTCAGACGGGGATGAGTCTGTCTACAGGAGGGAGGTGGACCGGCCTGTGTCCTGGTGCAGTGGTAACAACTTGGAGCTCAATTCCCAGAAGACAGTGGAGATGATCGTGGACTTCAGGAAAGTCACAGCCCCCAGCCCCATCACCATGACAGACTCCCCCATCACCACCGTGGACTCCTTCCACTTCCTCGGCACCACCACACCCAGAACCTCAAGTGGGAGCCCTCCATCAGCTGCCTCATCAAGAAGGCCAGCAGAGGATGTACTTCCTGCGGCAGCTGAGGAAAGCCAAGCTGCCAGTGCAGATGATGGTGCAGTTCTACACGGCCATCATTGAGTCCATCCTCACCTCCTCCATCACCGTGTGGTACGCTGGAGCCACAGCCTCACTTTGCCTTATTACCTTGTTTGATAGATAACACCGCAGGTTATTATGACTTCTTTAGCACTTACGTAGCATTGTTATGTAAAAAAGTGAACAATGTGCCACAATACAAATGCTGCAAAAATGTTGATGAGAACACGGCAACAAAGTAATACTAATAATAACAAATATAACACTGCACTTTTCTATGATTCTTTTTGTATTGTATCTTTTATTTCATATTTCCAATTACATTACTTGCTAATCTATAATTACACAAAACTTCTAAACAACAACTTTGATATTGTCACTTTTTTTGACGTGTCCCTCTGACAAGCCTCAATGAAATGTGCCATAAATTATAAAATGTTCTGCCAGTTCTGCAGGAAGTTCTGTAGTTTTGAACAAGAAGTCTATGGACCTGTTTCTATTACTAAGCCGTTTAAGATACATTTAAGACACAATGACACACTGCACACTACACACCATATTCTATTTGTAATTAGTCACTGTCCGAATAAGTCACCAGCAAGGAGGACATACTAGAAGCTGACACTTCTGAATCTGCAAAAACAAAGTTTTATTTAAAACACACACCATTTAAAACACACGCCATATATTTATTCACTGTCCGACGAATATGGGACCAGTGACGAGGCCGCGAAAGCAGACACTGAATCTGCAAAACATCCAAATAAAGCTTTAGATACAGAAGTGAAAAAGTATATTTAGATTATGCCATGACATTTTACATGCCCTGTACGTTTAGATTAAGATGGAAAGCATGGAAGAATAGATAGAATTTGGTCCAGTTTATGACACGCCTCAGTAATTATTGGGCCTGTCCACATGAAACTAACAAGAATTTTAACGTAGACTCAGCACAAAATAACATTGGTGATTTCATTCATTCATTATCAGGTTTAAGATGTGTCAGTCAGTTGAACAAATTAAGGCACAAGATTATAGTGCAGCAGGGGTCAATCCCTAACAAAACTAATCAGGTTTGTGAATTTTCTGCTTGGATAGATTTTTTGGTGCCTCGTAGATAATGTTCTACGGGCCTCATCTATCTGAAATGTGGTTAAAATGTATTACAACTGTACATGACCAGAAGGAAAAGTCCATACGATGATAGCGATTACCTGTGTCTGAGGCGGCAGCACCAGCAGGTTTCTTTACTTTGACTGAAAACCTCGACGACTCCCTGATGCTCGCCTGAAGCTCCACCTTCTTCTCAGCCCATCCAGGGAGACGAGGCTTTGTCCTTTCTCTCGGCTTCTCCTGGTCTGACTTTTTCATGCATTCTGCCATTTCCCTAAAATAAAAAGACACAATCTTGAATTTTTTTTTTTTTTTGTGGGGTGTTCACAGTATTGTAATTAAATCACTGTTGAGCCTTAAATGCAATAGTCATATTTCACAGGATTAAGACTAAATTTCGTTTTAGTAACATTTGTTCATGTTAATGGCACTGATAACAGCAGTGAATTATAATAGATAAGCTTTAACTTCTAGACACATTGAGCCACTTACTTGAGCTCTCGTTCCTCCTCTTGCTCTCGCTCCCTTTGACTCCTCTCCAGTCCACTTACATGCTCGGCGCTCACAGCAAGAGACTGTTTGAACAATGAAATGCAATAGACTAGTTCATATTATGTCCTAAGAAAATGATATACTATGATACTGATAATATTCTGTGATGATGTAATCCTTGTATCACTTTATCAGTGTTTATTCCAGTGTTTCTCAAAATTGTTAAAAGAAGCACTGAAAAACTGAATTGCAAATCTAATGATCAAACAACTGCAATTACATTTTTCTTTCATCCATGAAAACTGAAACTGACCGTCATTGAATTATTGAGCTCTTCATCCTCCCTTTCCTGTCGGACCCTCTCAGCATGAAAGTTTCCTGTGGCTCCTTGCTCCATGGCATCGTCTGTGTTCTCTGGGTCAGTCTGTTGAAAGTGTAGTTTACGGTGAGGTTACAGTATAAATAGACAATGTTATATCAGTAATTAATGTTAGAATTTCCGTCACACTTACCCTAACTGTCATCCGAAGGAGAATGTGAGAGCAATTGAATCGTGTTCCTCGATGAATTAATTGATCACATGTATTACACCTGGAGACATGAAAAATGCTTGATTTATTATGCTAAATTATTGACAAAATGGCAACTAGGGCAGCAAGTAACAATTATTTTAGTAGTTGACTCTTTGTACATTGAAAGTTTTTAAATAACCTACATTTTCAACCAATAAATGTCTAAATACGGTGACTGACGGCTTCTAGACTGAAAATTTACAAAGAACATTTGTTTATTCTTTTTTGTGTTTTAGTCTGTATAGTCCAGATAACAATTATTCATTCATTCATTTTATACCGCTTGTTCCTGTTAGGTGTCGCGGGTGACTGGAGCCTATCCCAGTGACTAAGGGCCTTAGATGATTAAAATGATGATTAAAATGTGAAATACCTCATCTCAAATGGGCCCATCCGTTCGACCACAACCTGTCGAGCTCTGGGGAGTTTTCTTGGGATTCTTGGGATTCTTGGGAATTTCTTCATCTGAGGAAAACAGACAAGTTGAACAAATATAACAAATATGACAGTTTTAACTGTTTTATCTACATTTGCACATTCATGCAATAGCCTTAAACAGATTGCAAGCTGGAAAAAATTATTATTTGCTGTTTTGTTTTTGTCGTTGAAAGGTAAGACATTTTTAACCTGATAACACCAACCTATTTTGCCCAATAGATGTACATACCCAAATGGCATTGCTTATTAAAAGAAGATCTTATAGCCCATATGCCAATATGATGTCATTAGAAAGTTTAGGCCTTCTAGGTGCATATGAACACTGTCAGGGCTTCAGAACTTACACTACAGAAGCATAACAACAAACATAAAAAATACATCATTTTTTTAGTCTCGCCTGCATATTGTTAATTTGTAAAGGTCCTGAGCAAGACATACTTCACTGTGTGCTTATGCTATTCACTGTACTTGCTGTATATCATGTTGATAACAACTGTGTAAATTTTCAGATCTCTAGGAATAGGCATTTTGGTGCTGTTGACCTTTTTGAATCAAAAAGTATATTCGGAACAAGTTATCCAAATATGTGCCAACTGTTAACTAACTAACTGCTAAAAACAATCTATGTAAAAATGTGTAAACATGAGTGTAACCATGAATTTCCCAATAGAGGTGAAAAAAAAAAAAGATTTTTTTTTTTTTTTTTAAGGTTTTTTTTTTTTTTTTTAAATAATAATGCATATATCTAACAAAATGCGCATCCAAAAGGCAAACAAAACGCATAAAGTCTTGTCTGCGTGCCCGAAAAAAACTTTTTACTGCCTTAACGCATCTGAATAGTTGTTGTTGTTGTTTGGCGGTTGGCAGCCAACTGAAAAGGTGCATTTACCGCCATCTACTGTAGTGTACGTCTTCAAAGTATGTGTTTTACTATATCGTACAGCGAGAAAAGAGAGAGAAAGAAATAGAGAGAAAGACGAAAAAGAGGAAAACAGAAAGTTGATCAAATATAATATGACAGATTGGCCAGAATAAAACTGCATCTGATCCTTTGACAATGAAAATAAGAGTGATGGTAAAATAGTACGTCTAAAGTCCGGTTTTCGCCCTTGCGCGGGCTGGCTGGTGTGTTAACTTGGCTGATTATAACAAAACTAAGACAAACATACAAAGGATCAGATGCAGTTTACCGGTTAAATAAAACTTCGATTAGAACCTCGTGTTTTTGGTACTAACATGGCAGCAGTAATAACGCATAGGCTCTCGTGTCATACGGGTAACTTTGGGCTAGCGCTACGACCACACCCCCTTTTGGGTGAAAACAAACAGCGTTAACAGGTAGGCGGGAGATACACATTGTTAAAATGTTTTAATTTTGCTCCAAAATACAACAAAATATTTATACGTGGGACATAGCAGCCATGGACGGAGAAGTTGGGAACTCTCGGGATTGTTATAAGAAAAGACTGCGAGAAATGGGGTCTAGCGATGTCCATTTAGCTTACCAGAAGCTAGTAGCTGGACACGCCACCAGCCTTTATGTAAGTTGCCAGTGGTGCACTTTTATATTGTTCATTGTCTTTGTTTTTAGCATGCCTTTTGTCATATTGCTTAGGCTGCGTGCATTTACGTGCATTTACGGCACTCACTTCGACACTTTTGGTTTTGGCGCTGGCATTGTGTGTTTTCACCAGCTCCGACTGCCGTTCAAGTTGAAGTTTCTGTGACACTTCTCCATCCGCAGCCCCGATCACTATGCGATCTCTGATCTGTTCATCTTTAGTTTGTCCAACATCACAGTGCCAGTTTATACAGCTGTGTGACCAACGCGTCCACGCTCTCCCCGTGGAGCTGTGAGCTGCGGTGGAAGCAGGCACTTCATGTATTGTGTTTGGCCTTGGCACAAAATGTTCATCAAACTTTTTCAAAAGTTCTCCTCATTGTAGTTATGAACGTCATCTGGAAACGTGAATGTGCTGAAGATAGTTCCGACTCTGCCCATAGCATATTACAGCTGATAGCTAAACTTGCGATAGCGGCAAACCCGTTGTCTCCAGGGTGAGGGCTGCACCTAGGGCTGGGTGAAGTCAAACGATTCCGGAGCCTGAAACATGGCCATTTCGCAGCTTCAAACTTGTCTGATTGGCGAAAGTGTCTCTTCTAACTCATGCCATTAATTCACTGATTCACGGAAGTCGACTTAAATGTATTTTATTGACCCAAACCGAACAGAGTAACAGCGGTGAGCTGTGTCAATCTGTAATATGGCATGTACTACTAGTCGTGACATTTTATGTAAACAAGCAACAACAACAACAACCTGCAACACTGAACGCTGAACAAAAGCGCCTCCTAGTTGAGTGTTGTAGGCTAATTATCAAGTTAAATCACACAAAGTACCTTGAAAGTTCTTGGATTCCAGGCCATCGCGTATCTGTGAAAAGCTGGCTGTGGCGCTGATGACGCGCTTTAGAAACAAATAACAGCATTTTTCAAATTCTGTGACGTTAGTTAGCAACACAGATGCACTGTAGAATATACATTTTTTAATGCATATTTGTGAATCTTAATTGTGAATTGCAAATTTCATTAATATTGTAGTTGCAAGAGCATCATTTACATCAACTCCAATTTTAGTGACAAAATTTTTTTTTGTTTGTTTATGTAGTTAAACCCACATTTGAATCAAAATGCACATTTCTAAATATGTTTATTTGAGTTAGGGTTAACAATCTATTTGTGTTTTTATTACCAAAGCTTTTATTTTATACTGAATTTATGTCATTGAATTTTTTGCATTTGATTTATGTGAACTGATTTTAATTTTTTTTTACATCCAATCAAGTAAAAATATTAATTGAATATAAATATGGTTAAAAGAAATATTCAGTTTTTACTGTGTTTTAAATTTCAGTGTATGAAAATACAATGTTTTAAAATTCACTTAAATACAGTTGCTTCTTTTTAAATTCAGTGCAAATAAATTCGGTGTAAACATTTTCAGCGTCTCAAAAATCTCAGATTAATTTCCGGTTAAAACCAGACTGAAGCAGTCGAGCTGCTCGTTCCCATTGCTCCCCATAAGCAGAGTTTTTCCTATTCCATACCTTATGCTTTGCTTTTTAAGAAAGAAAATATACTTTTAAATGAATGGTCTAAGTGAGCGGGTTATAATATGGATGTATATTTACATTTTGGAATGTCTGTAGCACAAAACACAAAAGGCCGACAGTGCTCGCTCCATACGTTATTCTCGAGCACCTTCTGGTGGCTAAACTTTGAGCACTCGAATTTACCGACAGCCAATCAGATTTTGAGTTTCAGTCACGTGACCATCGCGGAAAGTTCGATCGCCATGGTGTCCACTACTTCACTGGTTGGTTGCTAAAATGAAAACTTAATGGTCAATGTTCTCTTAATGTTGCCGTCATTTTATTCCACATGAATCAGTTACACAACGAGCATTACAGAGGACAAGAGAGAGAACTGCCTTAGTGACAGACAGGGAACCAGTGGATATGGTGTATCTTTATTCTGTAGTCAGTCAAGAGCTACATTTCTTTTGCGCTGCCACAGCCTATGTTGATATCCCTCTGGTTGTCCTGGATGGCTTGAGTCATATTTGTGAAATGCTCGAGTCTTGTCTGTCAAGTGAAAGCGTTACACCTTTATTTGAGAATGTGGGAGTTGTTGAGTGGAATGGGAGCGTTGGACGACTGAGACTCGGGACTAGACTTAGAGGAGCAGGAACACTGTATGTCTGTCTGGCCTCACATTTCAGCTGCACCATCCTTGAGATGACACCTGCACTGTCCAGTCGCTGCAAAGACGACTCTACTCTGGCCCTTGTCACGCGGTAGCCCACGGCCTGTAAAGCTCCCTTTACAATTCTGTAGCCCGCTTCTGGCATTCTAGACTTGATCGACCGTACTTTCACATCAAGAGCAGCATTGAAGATGCATTGAAATATGTTCCTCTAACGGACAGGTCGTGCTCCCGCATTCTCTTGTAAAGCATCGACCTAGAAATTCCATGGATCTCAGCCATAGCTGCTGAGATGTCTCCATGGAGATGTTGTTGCTTTACATGGAATGTTACTCCATATTACACCAATCTATCTTGCATTTACTCAGTTACAGGTGCTGTTATGTCTAAAACAAACCTTCAAAAACATGCATTCTTTCTTTGATGTCTCATCACCTGCTATTCTTCATAGCTATAGATACAGTAAGTGTAATGCCATACTGTGGAACATTCCTCCATCAAAAAAGTAAAATAGGCTTAGTAAGGCAAATTCATAATGTAAAGCACAATTGGTACACACAGTAATTCAAAGTGATTTACATAACAGGAAAAGATGCGTTCAAATCACCAGATACAATCCTTTCAGTCTATTTGAACATTGTAAGATTCGAGGGCTGCCTCACATCTTCAGGAAGAAGCGCACCATTAAGCTTGTTGATGTGAAGACTATCAACTCTAATGCTTCTCTCTGTGTTTCCAGATCGTTCCAGATCAGTGAAAACAGCATGTCCTGCTCTTACACTGATCATTGCAACTCAGAGGACAGGTATGTAAGCTGTTGTATTTTTAATAAAACATTTTAAAAAGAGTACATTTATAATTTAGCTCAAGTAAAATAAACACCAGTAGTGACAACAATGAAGTATAACAGTGATTGTTGTAATAGGAGTTTTATTTTGTAAGATTTTTTAGTACATTGATTACAGTAAACAGTGTGAACATTAAAAATGACTGTATAGATTTTCATTTTGTACAACTTTTACATTGAGGGCTAGTTGATAGCTTCTGATATTAAATAGTAAGAAGTGTTTAATAACATTTTTAGCCAACACTTTTCTTTTTCGGTGATCCTGTTTTCCTCGACAATTACAGTATGTCTAAAAATGATCCTCACTGAATAACCTCGTTACCTTTAGGATGCTGAAACATAAATCCGGTCAGCACCAGTAGCTACCTTTAAGTTTCAGAGAGAAACACTTTTTTTCTAACACACTCTTCATATTTGAGACATTAGGTCTTATGCTCTTTCAGCATACTTTCTTAAATTGGCCGTTTCATCTTGGTCAATTTTCTTTTCAGGTGTCAAAGTCTTGAAGCCGGAGGGGCAGCAGGATGCGATTGCCTCCCCCAGCGAAGAGCACAGTGCCAAGCAGAAGGTGGAGGAGCAGAAGCGTCTGGAGAGCCGAGAGATTCAGAGCGAGCAGAGACCTGGAGAGAGAGCAGGCACACCTACGACTGCAGCACAACGACAGCATGTACTTCTTTTCAAACAGACTGAACTTTCTAGCATCACCTGTGTCTGGAGAGGTGGAATAGTGGACTACTGTAGTAAACTCTCAGGGTTTACAACGTAGAGGGTCTGCTAGGCCTGTCACGATACCAATAACAACCATACGTAAGGATAATCGCAAAAATCTTGTTTCTAAATGTGCAATATCCTTATAACACATGTAAAAGGTAAAAAGAAAGAAGCAAGAAGTTAGTTTGTACAATTTATGAGTCGTATATATTAATTATTCAACCCTATACAAATCTGAAATGTTAAAATATTACCAATAAATAACACAAAATTGAGCGGCAAAAATATTGTTTCAGCTATTATTTATTGAACAATAAGTCAATGTAGTCATTATTGTGACAGGCCCAGGGTCCTCCACCTGCTTGTCTCCATGGATGTTATTGATTTGCCTGGATTGTATGGCATTAAGCTAATCACTCAAAACATGTATATAAGAATTTTTTGACGGTGTGAAATGGGGATGAGAGAGAAGGACATGCAGTAAATTGTCAGAGTCGGGATTCGAATTCACGACTCTGCGGCCAGCTGCACTAGGAGCTCAGTATACGTGTGCTGTGCCATAACCACTCAACCGCCGGGCAGCAAAGACCCACCTTTCCACAGATCTGACTTGTAACTTGGCCTAGTGGCGTCACCTTCTTGTCTCCATGGAGAAAGATACACTTCAGAGAGACAAAGCAAGTAATACAAATACAATTAATTATTGTTAATAGGAAATATTAAATCAACCAATATTATTTTAACTCCATTCTTGAGAAGTTATTTGTATTTTGAGTGTGTTTAGTTATGAAAGGAAAAAATAAATAAATTGTAGTTCACATGGAAGTACACATGTCTGTCCCCTATCATTCACCTATATTTCTTGGTTGATTATGTGCCAATCAAATACAGCAATTTGTTTACAATAAAAAATAAAAAAAATTGCACACTCACACAGATTCAAAAAACTGTGCTAAAATGACAACATAAAATCTTAATTTAAATTGTGTGTCCAAAATGAAAGTAAACACCATTTATTTATTATGAATTATGTATTTTCTTGTCCTTGTGGACCTGATTTTGTGTCCCTTTCTAATCTCTTTTCTATTATAATTGTCATTTTTTTATCATTCGTTAATGTCATCATCCCTTGTAACACACTAAAACATAGCCAAAGATGTTTCTCAGTATGCATATTTGCTGTATTTGAAAGCACGTATATGCCCAAACAGCTTACGTCTGCCTTGTCTCCACAGTCCAGCAGTGGATCTTATCAGAGCAGCAGCGCCTGACGAGAACTACTCAAGAGCTTGCTGTTCAAACCGACCTCAGCCATGGCGCTGTCCTGGAGCGAGTGACAAGCCAGATATTTACAGATAACAGTGGCCTTTCAAACAGCACTCCATCACAAGTCACCAGAAAGAAAACAGACCAGGGAGTGTTACTGAAACCATATGCTCAGCGCCGCACGGAAGGCGGTACTACCAGCTGGAGAGGACTGGAGGAAAGAGCTTGTTGTTGGAGGCAAAACGAGAACTGCAGGGTCCGGAAAAGGCCCTACCACCAGGATCGGAGTTGTGAGTGCACAACTTTCTTTTGAAGGTAAACACTGTGGTAGACGTTCTTAAAGTGTTTCTCCACTAGAGGGCAGGCTACCTCTATTTTGGTCATCAGCAGAATCTGTGGAACACCTACAACCTACAGTTGCTGGTATGTTAAATTTGATGACGTTTTTTTTCTTACCCCCTGCAACCTTTTTTTGCCAGTTGGATTTTTATATAATTGGTCATAGTTAGAGCAGATGAAATAAATACAACCAAAATGTATTTATTAATGTATAAATATTCCCATATAAGACATGCTAATATTTGGATGCCTGAATATTTGAACACAAGTGAATAAAGTTTGGCTTGTAGAAATACATAGTGGGAATGTTTGAAAAGGACAGCCACAGAGGCCACTGCTGGTTGTGAAAGAAGGCTGGATCCACAGAGCCCTGCTCCCCAAACATGTAAAGACAGCCCAAAATCTGTTTTAAATCATCTGATCAGACTCACTGAATAACATCACGTGACCCTTCAGCAGGAGAGTGACCTTGACATGTTTACATATTACATATATACTCAAATAAATAATAATACAGGTCTGACAACCTAATCAGATTATGCTATAAAAACACCATAATATGGTGGTACCTGGTAGCGATCCTGCACATGTCCTTTGCAGATGTTGATGACGTCGTCAGGATTCAAACCTGCATCAGTGCCTTCCTCCAGCCCCATCGTGTCACTCAGAATCAGGGGAACAGCGGGCCCTCCTTTTCCTGCCTTCATAGTGTAGGTGCGAAACTGCAAACAGAAAAAACACACAGTTATGGTTAGGCTTTACATTAGATTGTGATCATGTAACATAGCATTCTAAATAACCAACAGTTTGTTGATTTGACCTATTTTAGGGTCAATATCTCTCTAATTACTCTAGACTAATATGGAACAAAAACTATAGCATGAAGTCTTGTCTGTTTCACTAGAACATTTCTAAAACAGCGGTTTCCATACTTTTGGGACCAGAATCCAAGTCAATTCAAGTCAATGGCAGCTTTTAATATAATTTTTAAACATTATAATTGAACATCTCACACAACTGTGTAATTGCATAATAACAAACATGACTGCATGTCAACAATATCACAACTGTTTTGTTGAGGAAAACATACAAAAAAGGTACGTAAATGAATACATTACATTCATAAAAAGTGCATAGAAAGCAAGGGGGTTCATATTCAGCTCGAGTCCAGAGAGTCCAAGGGGGTTTTATACATATAGGAATACATTGTTTGTGCTTTAGGCCTGTAACGTAGGTTGGCCTTGAGCGGTTGGAGTAAGTGAGACACAACATTGACGAGGTCCACAGCTTTTATGGTCAATCAATTTGTGTAAACGCATAAAGTCTAAAAAGAGGGATTACATTCATGTTTTGTGCAGAATTGATTGCAATTTTGTAAATTTCCATCATCGTCCATGAGGTGTGCTAGAGACCAATCATTTCTTTCAAACCAGTCTTTTAAAATAATGATTTGTTACGATGTAGAATATATCTGCTATTCCAGATTATTGTGGAATGCGGAGAGAAGTTATGAACATAACATTTTCCAGTACAATGAAATTTGCTTATGGAACTCTGATAAGGACACAGGAAGCTTACTGATATCAAAATCACATACTAGTAGAAGTTTTAGTCCACCCAATTTGTTAAAAATACAGTTAGGGATACAGTACCATGAAGAGTTAACATGTTTAATACACGATTTTAACCAGTTGATCTTTAGAGTTGCATTAAGGCCCTCTAAATCAATTACTTTTAGACCTTCGCTTATTTCTTTTACCATATGACTTTTCTTCGTATAATGTGGTCTATTTCGCCATGAAATTCAGATTCATTTGATTAAGTTATTAGAGATGACATTTGAGTAAAGTGGTAAAATAAATACGTCCTAATTGACAAGTCTCTTTGAAACCAAATATTCAAATTTGTTTTACATTCTTTAAACCTACTTTCTATATTCATAGACTGACTAACTTTTTGTTCTTTACAGAGCTGGATTCACAAATATTTTATTTCAGGATGTGGCAGATTTCTTTTAATGGAGTATCATGGAGAGAGAAAAGCTTGTTATGGCTTATAACTCAGTGACAAAAATAAAAATGTACAGTGAGATGGGACAGCCCTGAGGAATACCAACATCTACTTTGAAGCTCTGAGTTGAGCCCCTTGAGAGAAGAACACAGCTATTTATGTTTTTATATATATTTAATTAATTACATTTCTAAATTATACCAAACCCGAAAAGTTAAGTCCATAACCTGTCTAATATTGTTATGAATTGAATACATTTAAAAGCCCTTGAAAGCCCTGATTGAAGATTAGAGGCGAAAATGTATGTTAAAATCTTGTAATCAGAATTGTGTTAGGTCTTCTTTTTTCTATGATTCTGGAATCTTTGTTCTGGAATTGTAATTATAACCTCATGTCTCATAGTAGTTGGAAGTGAGTAAGTTTAAAAAATCTCTTAAAAAAACACGATAAGTAATTGTCTTATGTCTTCCCAGAAAAATTATGAAAGATTCCAGTGAGTCCATCTGAACCAAGGGCTTTATTAGGAGATCATTTGCAGATTACCGTGTCATGTTCATCTACAGATCTATCACACGTTTCCTTATAATTTCCATCTATTTTTGGGATGTGTTGAGCCATTTAGAAAAGCTTCACAGTCTTTTACAGACAATTTTGAACTGTAAAGTTGGCTATAAAGTTTAAAAAATTCCAAAGATATTGTTTTTTCTTCTGAAATTTCTATATTATCAATTAACAAAGATTAAATGTTATGTTTTTCTTGACGTCTTTTTTCAAGGCCACAAAAATAAGCAGAGTTTTTCTCTCCATCTTCTCTCCATTTTGTCCTGGATCTCATAAATGCTCCTTGGGCTTTTTGAATATATATTTGATCTATAGTAGATTGAAAATTTGGAATTATTTGCTTATATTCTTCACTTTGAACAGGTTTGTTGCAATAAAAGTTTAATTGGTTAATAATGTCATGCTCTTTTTGGTCAAGTTCCTTTTTAAACTTTTTACTTAAAGAAATTAAATATTCTCGGACTTTGAATTTTAGGAACTCTCATTTTTTAACTGGGATTTTAAGTTCCTCATAACAATTAATATTGTTAATTATTAATGTCATGTTTTTGAGCAGACTTCCGTTACATTGCCAGTATTTGTTTGCATATGATCGCTTAGATTTAATATGTAAATAAATAACTGTGTTCAGTCAAAGGGGCTACAGAAATATTACAGTCAATATCAAAATATACTAGATTGTTTGAAATTAACCAGTGGTCAATTCTAGATTTTGAGGTATAGTTCGGGCTAAACCATGAAAATTAAGCAATGTCAGGATTAAGGTGTTGCAAAAAATATTAAATGTCATGTTAGGATGAGTTGCAGTGTGTTCAGAGGGTTACTTATAAAAAATAAAATTAAAAAAAATCATCTTTGACCAGGTCTCAGATGTAAAGTTAATTCTTCTAGTAATTTTCTATTGTCACTAATATTATTGTACCCATATACATTTACCAGAATGAATTTGACATTGTCAATATTAACAAGAATCAACAACCAATGACCATGAATATCGGCCATATTATAATTAATCTAGGCTCCAAAGTCTTTTAGAAGAATAGCGATGTGCCATGACTGAAGTATGCTTTGTCCCCCCATTGCTGAGTCCAAAAAGAAATGTCCTCCTTTGAGAGTGTTTCCTGCAGAAAAACAGAGGGCACTTTTTTTCCTTTACAAAATAAAAATAAACTTTGTTTCGTTTTGTTAAGTCTCTAAGACCCCTTGCACTCATAGATAAAAGTCAAATTGAATTCTTAAATTCAAACATAAACAAAACAACTGAACAGTATAAACAGAGATGTAAACAGTTCGAAGTACTGAGATATGCTTGAAGGCAGTGGCGGCTGGTGATGCAAAATATAGCGGGGGCTATTTGATATTACAGTTTTATTTTTTTTTATGTCCATGAGTGAATATTCTATATTGACTGCATAAATACACATTTTAAATACACATTTACAACTGAATTAATGAAGTAAACAAACTTTATTTGCACTTTTGGTAATGGTAAAACTGTGATTTAGAGGCAGATACCAATTGTGAGAAAATACATTTGACATAAAATTACATTTTACACGTTATAAAATATCAGACTAAAGAGCAAAGCAAAAATCTCAGTGATACTGTACTTTACAGTGCATAGTAGCAATTACTACATTAAGAGAAAATAAAAACAATTGTTGGTGCCCATTTCATAAAACAACAGAAAACAAAACAAAAAGATCAGTTTCTAAGTGGCATTAGTTAACGTGAACTACATGTGTAACATTTTACATTTTTGTATTGAATCATCACAGACAACATTGCTTTCGAAAGTTGTTCTTAAAAACATGTAATTTAAAGCATTCTTTCATGGGTTGTCTAATAACCAAAGCATCTATTTAAGAATAGAAATTCAGCGACACTTCAGAGTTGACATTATCCAGCGTAATAAACTCAAACAAACTCTTTTGTTTGTGAGTTGAGGTCTTGTTTTTGCCGGTGATATTACTCGTGTACTTTTATTGATGAGAAATAACTCCCACAGGACTCCGATTAAATTTTTTTTTAACAAAGTGTAATCCACAGGTTTGTAAAACTTCTTACAGGAGTAATCAAATAAGCTATTCTCAAAAAATAGAATACTACGGTAAGAAAACCATTTGGCTCTGTAATTTGCGCTGTCTTACGTTCACTGTCTTTCGTGCATCTTCCTTGTACGCCCCCTAAAGCACTATCTCTCTTAACATTGACAGTAACATATTTACGTCAGAATAGGCAAAAACATTACAAATACATTCCACAAATAAAATGAATGTAATCAAATGAATTTAGCTTATTTAAACAACCAAATAATGTATCGGTGAAACGTAAAATTACACATTTATAACAAAATATTAACACTGTGTGGATTATCCAAGATGGTGCCGCAGACGGATGCCCTGGCCTTTAGGTGCTCTTTGTTTTGTCTGTTTTTGTTCGTAAATTGTGTGTCTGCGTGCTCTTACACCCGTGAAGAGCTCTTGTCCTTCCGAACACAACTCCTACGGCCCTAGTTCCATTTTTTTAAGCTTCTGCAGCAGAATTAGCCCTTCTTTTGGCTAAAAGAGTGAGAAGCCGCAGGCGAGGAAAACGTGCGGGCCCCCCGCTTGTGTCTCCACAGACTCGGCACTCGGACAGCCTTACCTGGAATTTTCCTCTCGAACGTTCGCTCACTCTCCAATCAAAATGGATGAACTGGCGCTGCTGATGAGACGAAACAGAGACTTTTCTTCATCTCCTGTTTTGTGCTTCACAGAGACGTGGCTCAGTGAGCCGGTGCCGGACGGCGCCGTGCGGCTGGAGGGCTTCGAGCTTCTTCGTGTGGAAGAAGCTCGAAGAGATCTCTGCGGAGGAAAAACACGCAGCGGAGGATCCTGTAGCATCTGGACTCCCCAGGAACCTACGCCAGGAACCTGTTTGTGGACTTCAGCTCTGCGTTCAACACCATCCTCCCTGCTCTGCTCCAGGACAAGCTCTCCCAGCTAAACGTGCCTGACTCCACCTGCAGGTGGATCACTGACTTCCTGACGGATCGGAGGCAGTGCGTGCGGCTGGGCGGGAAGAATGTCTCAGACACTCGGACTATGCAGCACAGGAGCTCCACAGGGCTGTGTACTTTCTCCTCTGCTCTTCTCCCTGTACACAAACTGCTGCACCTCCAGCCACGACCCGTAAAATTTATCAAGTTTGCGGATGAGTCTGTCTACAGGAGGGAGGTGGACCGGCTGGTGTCCTGGTGCAGCGGTAAACAACCTGGAGTTCATCACCCAGAAGACAGTGGAGATGATCGTGGACTTCAGGAAAGTCACAGCCCCCAGCGCCCCCTCACCATGACGGGCTCCCCCATCACCACCGTGGACTCCTTCCGCTTCCTGGCACCACCATAACCCAAGACCTCAAGTGGGAGCCCTCCATCAGCTCCCTCATCAAGAAGGCCCAGCAGAGGATGTACTTCCTGCGGCAGCTGAGGAAAGCCAAGCTGCCAGTGCAGATGATGGTGCAGTTTTACATGGCCATCATTGAGTCCATCCTCACCTCCTCCATCACCGTGTGGTACGCTGGAGCCACAGCCAGGGACAAACAGAGACTTACAGCGCATTGTGCGTTCTGCTGAGAAGGTGATCGGCTGCAGACTTCCATCTCTGCAGGAACCTGTACGTCTCCAGGCTCTGGGACGAGCAGGTCGGATCACAGCTCACCCTTCTCACCCTGGACATGGTCTATTTGAACCACTCCCTCAGGCAGGAGGCTGCGGTCCATCCGGACCAGAACCTTCCGCCACAAGAACAGTTTCTTTCCTCTGCCGTTGGACTCATGAACACTTCTAAACACCTGCCACTTTAACTGCAACTATTCAACCACTCACGTGCACTTTCTGCACTCAAAACTGTAAATCTAACTGTAACTCTTGTGTACATAGAAATGCCTATTTTTATTTTAGAGTAATTTTTAAATAGTTCTTAATGCATGCCCCGTTTTGATTGAATATATGTTATTTTATTATTGCTCAGTGTTTTATGTTGCACCTTAATGCCGAGACAAGTTCCTATGTTTGTGAATTTTGTTCATTGACAATGGCAATAAACTCTTTCTGATTCTGATTCTAAAGTCTCAAGAATAAAGCTTAAAGTCTTAAGGGGCGTTCACACCGCGGCGTCCAAATAATAAACTCTCTGCAGCAGACGCGCGACCAAGTCGTCCAGGGCACATGCGCAGTGGAGTTGTGTGCTATGGCAGTTCAGGTTAAGAGAATGGCTTTGGTGTATTTACTTTACAAAGTCCAAAAACGGAGGCGATCGGCTCGGCGGCTTGTCTGGGTCCTGCAGATACTTCAGAGGTGAGCAGAGTTTAATGAATATCATTACTTGCTCCAAGAGCTGCGTCTGGCTGATTTTTCAGTTCGGGGTTTGCCAAGCCCGGTAAACAAAATGGCGCCCAATTCAAGCCAATGGCGTGTGCTCATTGGTGCATGTTTCCCAAAACGTTTCCTACTTCCTGAATGCAGGCTAGTGCCTCCCCCCTTTGCGTACTCCGTTCACCATGAAGTCAAAATTTCGATTTTTTGGGATTTTAGAAGAGTGAAATTCCTTCCATTTTATTTTTAGACTAAAAAGAATTTAGCACTTTCGGTAATTTTAGAGGCCGAGCTCTTGAAATGGTTGGGCCGGGAGGCTGCAGTCCCGCGGAGTGGCCACTACTCAATTTGGATCGCGGACAGAGGGGGCGTGTCTTATCCAGTTAATATAATACATCCATGGGGTTTGCTCCAAGTCCCCGGGGCTCAAGATGGCGGCCTACTCAAGTCAATGGCAGCTGATCACTGGCGCATGTTGCCAGTTAGCCTTTAGCATTTTGGACACTGCGGCCCGGAAGTTGCGTATGCTCGCATACCATGTGATCGCTCTGACCAATCACAATCAGTGCGAGAGTTCCTAGGGCTGCATAGAGGCCAGTGCGAGATAAAGGGAAATATTAAAAAACTGTTTTCAAGAAAATTGAAGGATTTTGAACCGGAAAAAAGTGAATGACCTGATAAAAGCCGTTATTTTAGTAGCTCCATGGTGCGCACAAAGCGAGGAGCGAGCCCACTGTCACTGCGTAATCATAAAATCAAGCAGGTTCACCCATTGATCTATTCAAATATATGGTTTACCTTGAAGTCTAGCTCAGGGTCTGGCCTAATGCTGTGTCCACGGCCCTCAGATCCACGGCCCTCAGATCCATGGTGGTCATTAGTTCCATGATTTGTTCTGTTATTAAACTTATGGATCCATAGTTTTACGCCTGCGGCTCGTTCATGGCACTTCGACACATGCACATCACCTACACGCGCTGATTGGTCTGGACGGTTACAGTCCTGACCAATCAGCAAACAAGCTGGGCTAGAGTGGCGCGCTAGAGCGTAGCCGAAGCTAACGGCTTAAAATGCGTTTTAAAGAAAACTGAAGAATCTTAAACGGAGAAAAAGTTAATTACTCAAAAATAGGTTAAAATTGCCACTATAGCCGGTATTTCTGCAAGCCATAGGTGCCCTGTCAGCCGAACACGAGCAGTTTTTCGTTAGCGCTCTAGGGAAAAAAAGCTTTCTGGCCACACAATTTTTTTCGCAAGCAACATGTTTGGGCTAGCAATACCCTATCCAGTTAATATAATACATCTATGGTTTGCTCATCCATTGATTTGCTTTGGTCCTTCTTCCGGGTTTTGCGTAGGTACGTTACTGTCTTCCGGGTAGTGCGTAGGTACGTTACTGGAGCGTAATCTCTGATTGGTTGCTGCGCCGCATCTGCCGCAAAAAAGTTCAGCTTTGTCCAACTTTTTAGCGACCGTAGCTCAAACGCCCCTGTCACGTCCGACCCTCACAACGCAGGCTTCGCGCCGCAAAAACGTTGGATTCGCAGGTCGCGCGTCCACATAGATTTTAATGTAAACTGGACGCTTTGCCGCAGCGGTGTGAACTCGGCTGCGGCAAAGCATGGGAGGCGACAAACGACAGCGACCAGCGACACTCATCGCAGCAGGTTTAAAATCCAACACAAGAAATGTTCAACAAATTTCCACAATCCCTTTGGGCCCAAGGCCCTCCTGATATTGGTAAATGTACTACAGTGAAACCTGTCATTTTGGAAGTACAACCAGGATCACATGTTTAACGATGTCATAACTCCCTTGCTACCGGTGCCGGACCCACACAAGTGTCTCTCTGTTCTAGAACCTGAAATGCAATTCTTCACAGTTATTGATCTGACTCAAGCCTTCTTTACAATCCCGTTGGCTCTTGAGTGCAGATATCAATTTGCTTTCACTCATGGTGATGTCAAACTCCAGTACAAAGTTTTGCCGCAAGGCCACAAAAACTCGGCCGGCATTTTCAATCAGGTTTTAAGGAATGTTTGAAAAATATTGACGTGCTTCTTGGTTCTGTGGTGGTTCAGTACATGGATGATATTCTCGTTGGTTCCGCTTCAGCAGCAGATTGCTTGCAAATGACCTGTCGTGTTCTGTCTGACTTGTATAGAACATGGATTTAAAGTCTCTAAAAAGAAGCTACAATGCTGTAGACCACAAGTTACATTTTTGGGGAAAATTATTTCGGCTGGTTGTGTGAAACCTACTCCAAGCCAGAAACAGTCGATTTTGAACGCCCCCAGACCAGAAACAGTTAAAAATCTACCTCTCTTTATTAGGATTGGCTAGCTATTCTCACTATCATGTCCCTGACAATGGTGAGACTGCACCTCTGCGAGCAATCATTAAGCAAGCTGGCGTCAGAGAACTACAAGCACGACTGGACTGGACTCAGGAAGCTGACCAAGCTTTCACTGACTTAAAGAAGGCACTCGCCACCTGTGCTGACTTAGCCATCCCAGACTAACACCAAACCGTTTCATATTGACACTTCCATCACATGTGACTCAGGACATGGGGTTCTATGACAAAGACAGGGACAGGACAAAGGTCAGTTATTCTATGTGTCCACCCTATTGGATCCTTTTATGATCACACTCCTGATGCTTTTCTAACAAATGATCCAGTCATATCAAACTCTCTTGCAACATGATGTATGGATCAAAGCTTTCAGTCTTTCTGAACATGAACTTATATATTCTGAATCTGGTCTTTTGTGGATGTCCACTGAAATCTGGCACTTCTTGCAGTCCTTAATGGACTCTCTTCCTGCAGGACAAGCGCATTCATTGCGATTGTACCTGACTCTTACTGGACCACGACTCCGTGGAACTTGCAATGCTTAATGACGACTGCAGACAGTCTGTCTGATCAACAGACTCATGATTTAAGCTTTTGGAATGATCAACCTCAAGCTTTCCTTTATGAGGACAACTGGTATCACTGGTCCCACTCAAAACCTTGTTATGACTAAAGTAGGTCCAAAGGCCCTACTGAAGGGGGTGGGGAAATGAATGACGGCACAAAGACTGTGATTTATTGTAATGAAGGAGGTAATCCGATGGTTCAGATGAAAACTCAGGTTTCCTCACGATATGCATTAACTTGGGTCAAATTATGTAACAGAAAAGGCAAAGAAGACTTTCAGTGTTAAAAAGGAAAACGGAGAAATGTGCCCTGAAACAATGGTTTATAATGTGTCTAATGTTAATATGTCTCTTTCAGAAGGAAATGGATCTAGGAGGCGACGACCACTTATTAAAGAGCATCATGTTGGTAACAACAAATGGTTAGAATTAGCTAAAATAACTGCAAATGCGACACAAGTCCCTGTTGGGTCTGTTCCTTCAGACCCCACCACTCCGAGGAGATGCCCACTTCAGTGGCGATTACTGTCTCGACCCAAGAAACAATCTGTTTATTCTGGCAAAGTATTTACGGGCGACTAAATTATACCACTCTAGCAGGTTGCGAGTCTATGCCCAATATGCACAATTAAATAGTTGGAAAACCCGATAAATCCTTCAGAAGATTTTTCTCTTTATAGGTGGTATTTTGTTACTGTTTGGTGTTTTGTTTTGTGTTGTGTTTTGTTGTTTTGTTCCTCTCCTCAGAAGCATGGTCTCTAAAGCCTTGAGCAGCACAACCACTGGAGTATTTGTGAATATAGAAGGCAATTCCAATGATCTAGAATCAGGTTTGAGGATGATGCCTGAAGGGGGCGAAGAAGATGTCTTCACCCAGAAAGCTCGGGAGGCATTGAATGAGGATTGGATGACACACTTTTAGTTTATCGTAAACATTTTCTAGATGATTATGTTTTTGGTTGTGTTTCTATGCTTTGTTTTTCAGGATTTTTCAGATTACTCCTCTGTCGGTTGTGTGAGGTCCTTGACCTCAGAAGGGGGACTGAAGAGAACTACATATTATGCATTGATCATATATTCGCCATTGTACAATGCATTGAACATATATTCACTATTATACAATGTATGCTGCTCTTTGTCTGTGGCGCTGTATTTTTCCACTCTGACCCCCAAGGTTTGACCAGTCTCAGGTTAACACGAGCAGACAAAGAGAAAAAAGGTGGAGACCATGGAGGGGGTCAGATGGGCACGGAGCCAATCACAGCCCTACCAACGGATTCCTGTAGGCTCATGCATATTCTTTTTTCTGTGTCTATAATACTGGCAAACTGTGGCTGTCCGTTACTCTCCGGAATTATTAAGACGCGAGTAACGAGTGTTAGGCACCCGGAAGTCCAGACGTCTGTATAGGTGACTTTGTTAGGAGAATAAAAGAATGCGTAATTGAAACTCATGAATCTTGGTCATCTATAGCTGGTATGTATTAGTAACTGATAGAGTAGATCTTGTTGACTTTCACTCCTCTTCCAGTTTCTGAACACGCAGATGTCCGAGTTAAATAGAACTGGACATATTTCTTCACTTTCTTTCCCCCCCCCAATATTTTTGTGAAATACAAATAAATTGGACAAATGCGAGTATTTTTTCTTAATGTTTCTTAATTTGCGCAGGTCCCCTGTTCCTGTCATCTCATTGCTCTGTCAAAGAAACTCTCTCTGATGGCTGCAGTGTGGGTGACAGCAACAAAAGATGTTTCTACTTTCAGGATCGCGCATGGGATCGCGTCGCAGGCGCGTGTGCACGTCAACATGCACCGCGTGAGGTTTTCACGGCCACTACTTTCGCTTGTCGCTGACCTGAGGGAGACTGGCAGTTTTCGCATTGTCGCACAGGATCCGTTGGAAATGAATGGAGAAGGAGCGACATCGCTCCCTGTGTGTTGAGCCTATACATACAACTATATACTAATAAGAAAAAGAAAAAACAAGGAGAGAAAAAGACAGAGAAAGCGAGAGGAGAGTGAAAGAGAAAGAGCGAGAGAAAGAGAAAGAGACAGGAAAAAACAACAAAATGTTGATGTGAATTTTGGTCCTTTGTGACATCATCACCTCATGTCTTTTTGCGCATCATCACTCATGTCTTTGCGACATCATCACCCTCATGTCTTTGTGACATCATCACCTCATGTCTTTGCGACATCATCACCTCCATGTCTTTGCGACATCATACCTCATGTCTTTGTGACATCATCACCTCATGTCTTTGCGACATCATCACCTCATGTCTTTGCGACATCATCACCTCATGTCTTTGTGACATCATCACCTCATGTCTTTGCGACATCATCACCTCATGTCATTTGCGACATCATCACCTCATGTCTCTTGTGACATCATCACCTCATGTCTTTGCGACATCATCACCTCATGTCTTTGCGACATCATCACCCCTCATGTCATTGCGACATCATCACCTCATGTCTTTGTGACATCATCACTCATGTCTTTGCGACATCATCACCTCATGTCTTTGCGACATCATCACTCATGTCTTTGCGACATCAATCACCTCATGTCTTTGCGACATCATCACCTCATGTCTTTGCGACTCAATCACCTCATGTCTTTGCGACATCATCACCTCATGTCTTTGCGACATCATCACCTCATGTCTTTGCGACATCATCCCCTCATGTCTTTTGCGACTCATCACATCACCTCATGTCTTTGCGACATCATCACCTCATGTCTTTGCGACATCATCACCTCATGTCTTTGCGACATCATCACCTCATGTCTTTGCGACATCATCACCTCATGTCTTTGTGACATCATCACCATTGCACTATAAAAGGTATGGTCACTCGCAATGGCTTCTTGCAATTGCACAGCATCTAGTTACTTTTCTGTCTCCAAGGTTCTAAAACTGACAACCATGTCTGAAAGAAACGTGTTGAACGTAAGTAAACTGCATCTGATCCTTTGTTCACACAGGTCGCATCTTTTGTCTCATTTTTGGCATTCAAAGTAATATTTGCAGATATCTTTGGTCTCAAGAGTGGCTTTGCTTTTGTTATTCCTTGGTCTTGTCGCTTTTTCGCGATCCGTTGTCAAAGGTGCGAATTTTCCTATTAGGATAGGAAAATTGTCAGCCAAGTTGTAGCCAAGTTGTTGCCAAGTTGGCTTTAGCCAACAACTTGACTGATTGTTATAATCAGCCAAGTTAAAAATGACTTACCTTTCGACGACAAAAACAGTGAATCATAATTTTTTTCAGCTTGCACTCTGTTTAAGGCTATTGTGTGAATGTGCAAATGTAGATTGAGCTTTTTCTGTGAAAATCATATTGTATTAATCAACTTTTCTGTTTTCCTCCTCAGAAATACTATCGTCTGGACTTTGATCCTGCGAAAATCCCAAAACGCAAACATCCCAAAGATCGACAGAATGAGCAGGACGAGCGAGGGCTCAAGTAAGCGGCTCAATGTGTCTATCAATTAAAGTTTATCTCTTCTATGAGGAGAGAATTTTGCTGTTGTAAATCATAATGTAACAATATTATAGATTATAATAAATCCCACAGTATTATTTTGAATAATTAAACGGTACTCTCATGGGCTTTACATGTTGCAACCGCATGGTGAAAACGTGAAGAGAATTTCATGGACTACTGTATAATTCATTGCTGTTATCAGTGCCGGTAAAATTAAGAAATGACTGTTAGTAAAACCACATTTAGTCTTAATCCTATGAAATACTATTGCATTTAAGGCACAGGGATTTGATTACAATACTGTGAACACCCCACAAAAAAACAAAAAAAACTAATTCAAGATTGTGTCTTTTTATTTTAGGGAAATGTTGGAATGCGTGAAAAAGTCAGACCAGGAGAAGCTGATAAAAAGGACAAAGACTTGTCTCCCTGGATGGGCTAAGAAGAAGATGGAGAGTCAGGCCAGGATCAAGGACTGTTTGAGGTTTTCAGTCAAAGTAAAGAAACCCGCCGTTTGTTTTGCTGATTCAACAGTGTCAGTTTATTCTACGCCAAAGCCCACATCCACACAAAATGTTTCATACTTGCTGGTGGCGTATTCAGACAATGACAGTGATGACAGTGAATAAGAACTCCGCTTGTGCCAATGACAGAGCCGTCGTTCATTTATACTTCATTTATCATTTTATTTTATTTTTTCACACTATTTTAAGATAATGGCTGCAGCAGAATTACCTGCAGGCAGATGCTTTTCGAGGCTAAAATGTAGTGGGTTGTTTATGTTTTAATGTGTCACTTTGATTCTGTTTTGTTAGGCCTGTGTGACCTGTGTGTTGTAGAGACGCTTAACTTGTCATTTTTTTCTTAGTTATGTATGTGTTTCTGTTCATTTACCTTTACATTCCTGTTTGGTAAAATAAAGTTGTAATGTTTAATATATTCCATCTTTTTTGTTGTTGTTTCCCCCCTGCCTGAGCAGAGCCGGGTTATAATAGCGTACACCCTAACTCTTTCTATCGGACAAGTTTTGAACTAAACATTCACAAATATATTCATATAGATAAAAATATAAACCACATACTCAAAATATTATTATATAAGCAAAGCAGAAAGTATGGAGTAGCAGTACCCTGCTCATGGGGAATCAGTCTGGATTTAACCGGAAGTTAAACCGATACACTGAAAATGTTTACATGCATTTTTTTTGCACTGAATTAAAAAAAAACAATGTATTTTAACAAACTGAATTTTAAGATTGTATTTGTATACACTGACATTTAAAACACGGTCCAAACTGAATAATAAAGCATTGTTTTATTTCCCATTGATGGTTAAACCTTTTTTTTTTTACACAGATTTTTGACATATTCAACTAATATTTTTACTTGAGTGGATGTTTAAAAAAAAAAATTTACACACTTCATATGCAAAAAGTTAAATTACATAAATTCAGTGTAAAATGAAAGCTTTGGTTTTTTATATGCGCACCTAGAGGCTTTGTTAGCATTTTGATCAAGTAGCTGAAAGATAATTGTAAAAGTTGTGACTATGAGTGACCTTGCTGTAGACGTTACTGTCTGTAGTGAGTGTGACAAGGAATGTGGTTCATTATATGTTACAACTTGCGGACCAATAAAGCATTTGAAAAGTGCAATACTTATGGTGGTGTTTAAGAAAAGGCTAAGAAGGCTTGATGTCATTGTGTATTGGTTTGTCTGTGGCAGGAATGGCATGAGGCAGCAGAAAGCAGGGCTGAGCTGTTTTCTATTTCCCACATTTATCCCATTTTTCAGCACGCATCACTGGTCGCATTTCTTGTCTGATTTTCATCAGAATATGGCCATGCATTACGCAGATATTATCGTCATGGCAACTGTACAGAATTTGGACATGCACCACTTGAAGCCCGAACAGATAACTGGACAGATGGAAACCACGAGGAGACGCAGAGATGGGTTCAGGAACTTTATTGAACCTAACTAGGGGTACAAGCAGATTGCTAACAGATTCACAAATAATATCGGATAATCAGAATACAAAGAATATGAAATACATATGAGTACATTTGTTCCAAACAAAAGGCTGCTACACAACGAACTGTTCAAGCGACTGGTCTACGTCTTCGTCCGTGAGGGCCGGCAGGGCAGCCAGGGCAGCCAGCGCAGCCAGCGCAGCCAGTCTCCGGGAAATGGCTGTATCTTCTTGTGTCTTGAGGAGAGTGAATGTCTGAAGCTCCATGGCTGCTTGCTCCACCTGTTCCCATAGGTCGTTGTGCTGCTTGATGAGCCCCTCTGCTCTGGACTGGAATCCTCCCAAAAGGATTTTGAGTTTCTTCTCTAGTTTAGCCGCTCTGCGAGCCTCTGCAGTCATGTGACCACGATTTACCTCTAGTTTTTCTCCAAACTCCCAATACGATCCTTCTTAGATGACAGGTTAGCTCGAGTGTACCTGTTTTGAGCTGGAAGGTACAACACCTGTCCATAGCACTCCTCCCACACCTGGCTATAGGCCTCCATACTGAGCACACCATGGCCCATTCCTGCTTTGACAACCTTCCATTTCAGTGGCCAGAAGAGCTTTGGCCTGTTCCATCTCTTCTGGACTCAGTGGTTTGTACTGGTGACATTCCAAATAAGTAATGTGAGAAGCATTGTTGGAAGTGGAGGTGGGACCTTTGACTTTGCTGGGTTGTAACTGGCTGGCTGTGTTGGCTGCAGGGTGTTGCAGGCAGTCATAGTGCAACATGGTGATCATTTCCTGTTTAATGAGCTCTTCGGCCAGTTGCAAGTCCATGAGTGGCTCCATGGAAGGAGGGCGTAGAACTGATTCGTTCACCTCAGTGGGCCTTGGGAGTTCCCGCTGCACAGGGGTGTGACGCAGCTTCATCTCCTTCTGCCGCTCAGCCTCTCGGTGAGCCTGTTTGCGTGCTTCGACATCAGCTGAATCTTCAACGAAGCCGGTCTCTGATTCGGCTTCCTCCAGCTCTTTCTCAGCATTTTCAGGAAGAATTGATCTCAAAGTCGTTCTTTGGGACGGGAAGCGTCATCAGACCCTGTCTCAGCTGTTGCAGGCTTTTCCTTTGCGCATGCTTTGTGGAGGCAGGGTCAGACAGCTGCTCCTCACTATTGATGTTCAGCTTGTCTCTGAGAGTTGTGCGTCCTGGAGTCAGTCCTGGGGTTACAGCCCCGCGGAGAGTCACTGCACCTCCAGCCTGAGGCGTCAAGCCCTTCTGGACCCCTGGCCTTGTCCTGAGAGTTCTGAAGGGTGTGCTGAGCACTGTGTTGGGGGGCTGGACTGTCTGCCTCTGGGGGGTCACGCCACTGAAATCGCTCTCATGCAGAGGGGTGTTGAGCCCTCCCTTCAGAGGTGTGTCAATGTTGGTTAAGGCCATCAGGTTCTGGGACTCCTGCAGTATGCAGGAAGCCTCCCCCAACTCTGCATCACTGATCTGTGGTGAAGGTAAAACTAGTTTGGAACGTTTTTTGGTGAATTTCGCCCACTCGCCACTCCACTGGTCTGAAGGATGGCAGAGGGAAGAGCATTCTCCTTCTTCTTCTTCATCTTCTGTTTATCTTTCTTTCTATCATACTCCTCTCGCTCGTTTCGTAGTTCTCCATCCAAGTGCTGCTGTCGAAGATGCTTAAAGTCGGGCTCCATGGCCTCAAAGTTTTCCATACTTGTGTCGTAGAAGCCCGCGGCCGGTTTCTTCTCAAAAGGAATCTCTGCATTATAGTCCATCCCCCTCTTCCTCTTCTTATTAATTCCAATTCCTGCTGCTCTCAACTCCCGCCGTTTCTGCAGTGCAGCCAGCCGTCGGGCTTCCTCCAGCTGCTTTTCTCTGGCCTTCCTTTTGGCCTTTTTACCCTGAGTGTTGGCCAGGCGAGCTCGGGCTTCTGAGAGCATCTCCAACTCATCTTCATCCATATCCACGGGGTCAGGTCTGGCAGGTTTAGTCTCTGGATTGGGGTCAATCTCTCCAGGTTTTAACTTCCTGGGGTCATCACCCACCTCCTCCTCATTATCCCTCTGGGCAGCTTTGTCTAGCAGATATTCGTAGTGCTCCAAACACTGAGCGGCTGTGCGTCCGATGATGGGAGCAATGGTCCTCCACTGAGTGGGCATCAGCTTGGCCAAATGCAGCAGCTTCTCCTCCTCTTCTCTGGACCATTCTGTTTTCTTGATGCTGGGGTCCAACCACTCGTACCATCTGGCTTTACACTGTTTGGCGGACTTGCGATGCAGGAGCGAGGCAATACGAGACCACTGATTTTTCCCATATTTCATCACCGCCGCCTTGAGGATCTCATCTTCGGTATTCCGCCAGACTCCCCCTTTTATCATAATTCGTGGCATTTTTGAAAAGGTTAGGTTCCCTTCAGATTACGAACTAGAACATATAAATCCACTTGTTTGGGCTATTGCAAACAAAGACACCAAATGGCGAGCACAGATGGAGGACCTCAGTCTTCAAAGCACATGCAATGTTATAAAGCATAGGATGTCGCGCAAAACATAAACAAAAGGCGCGCATGTGACGTCATAAAGCCGGCTGGTCAGGTGATGCCGCTGCGAACGCCACTCTCGCGAGACGGTGCGTGATCCAACATGGCAGCGCGCTGCTGCTAGGTAAACCAATCAAACTTTCAATCGACTTTTTCTTTTTCCTTTCATCCAAACCTTTACCTATTTTTCCATCTTTCCGGGATTTTTTTCTTTTCTTCGACACAACACCCCCCGATCAAGACCTTGGACCACCTGGAGGATTATATCGTCGAACACTACAATAGACTCTGTAACCGCGCACTTCAACCTCAACCACCACAACTGATTCATCTTCATCGTCACCACCATCAACTCCTCTAAAAACAAACCGCTGTTCTGACAGACTGTTGGAAATTAACGAGCGCTTATCCAACGTAGATGCCAGACTTTCACTCATCGAAGTACTCCACAAAGAATTCCAAAACCTCCGCCATAGCCTGGAATACAGTAAACAAGTCGATTCACTCGCTCAAGAAAACAAATCCATAAAAATCTCCACCGTAACCAATCAACTCAGCGCCGTCACGATCCTGTATATCCAGTCACGCAGTATGAGAGACAATTTCATCTTCACCGGCATTCCCGAATCATCCACCGACAACCCCAAAAATCTGTTAAGGACGTCATGGTTAACCAGCTCAAACTTACTTACTTTCCAACCCCACCCGACCCCGACCCATCATCGTCAAATTTGAACATTTTCAAACAAAAGGAACAGGTTCAGCGACAAGGCAGGCAGCAAAAAGGGACTCATTACGGACTCAACGACCAATTTCCACAAGAGATCATCCGCAGACGTAAGATACGCTTTCCCACCTGCAAAACGATGATTAAACATGGTAAAAAATCAGTCATTACAGTAGATAAACTATACATTGATGGGCAGTTATTCAGAGACAAAGACACCACCCCCTGGCTTTATTAACTACAATGATGATACACGTTACACCTTTGCTGCACTCACTTTAACCATAGCATTCTGCATTTGCTTTCTGTACCTTCGCTCTCCCTCTCACACATACATTATGCCTGCACCACGCATCCTCACTGTGCACTAAATGCACCGAATTAGTCTTTTTGCTCAATGTTTACGTGTTGTGTTGAATGCCTTGTGTTTGTCCTGTAAATTCGAAATACCCACCATAAATTCATGCAACTAAAAATGTTAACATGGAACGTTCGAGGAGTTGGTTCACAGACAAAAAAGAAAGTACAAAATTACCTCAATAACATGCAAACTGATATGTTTATTACAGGAAACCCACCGCTCACGATCAACCCAAAACACACTTTAAAAACTAAACATTTTAACCACTGTTTTTCCTCCTACTATAATTCCAAACAAAGAGGGGCGTGTGCACCTTAATAAACAATACAATTACATTTAGCCACCATAAAACCATTTCAGATCCAGAAGGCCGTTTCATAATCATTAACATTTCAATAAACAATATTCAAATTACAATTGGCAACATCTATGGTCCAAACTCTGATGACCCCTCCTTTTTTTCAAACTTCTTCTCTCTCTCTCAGACCTTTCCAACTCCCCTATAATTATAGGGGAGACTTTAACACTGTTATCAATCCATCAATTAGACCGGTCAAAACATACACATTCTGGCAATCCTCCAAAACCCAAAACACTTTGACTGATTTTGGTCTTTGCGATGGTTGGAGGCTACAACATCCACTTGACAGAGAATATACTTTTTACTCCAATGTCCACCAAACCTATTACTATTGATCTTCTTTCTCACCAGTAATTCAATCATATCAAATATCATAGAAACAAAAATTCACCCCATCAATATTAGCGACCACTCACCTGTAACATGGAACATACCTGCAATACAGAAGCACCCCACCAGATGGCGTTTCAACTCATCTCTTTTCAAAGATCCAGAGTTTTGTCAGCTACTTTGAGAGAGAGTGGACATCCTTTCTTGAAATAAATGACTCTCCAGGGTCATCAGCCTCATTACTCTGGGAAACATGGAAAGCAGTATTACGGGGGGAAATTATTTCATAGTCCATTAAAAAAAACAGGAAAAAGAAGTCCAACTGGAAGAAAAAATAAAAGAACTAGAAATCTTACATGCAAATAATCCATCAGAAACCATCCATAAAGAACTATGAAAATATAAATTCCTGCTTAATGAAATGATAAAAGAAACCAATTCCTTATTCACAGACTTCGTCACGAGACTTTTCATCACAGCAATAAATCCGGAAAATATTCGGCTAATCAAATCAAAAGAAATAAAGAAAAAGCAGCTAGAACCTCTAATTAGGAACTCAGCGGATAAGCTAACCAATTCACCTACCAAGATAAACAGTATTATCAGTATGAGGACATGATGCGAATAAATCATGCTTTTATAGATTTCCTAATGGCCAGTTTCATTACTTGATTAAGTATTTAATTTAATTGTTCAAACTGTCTCTTACTGTGAGTGTCGAGCATGAAAGAACTGGAGGAGAAAAAGGGAGCAAGGGGAGGACAAACAAGAGCTCAAGTGGCTCAATCTGTCTAGAAGTTACTGCTCATCTCTTATTCATTACTGTCATCAGTGCTGTTAACATGAAGAAATTACTGTCACTTTTTATTGGTACAAAATGTGTCAACAAGGAAATAGATGGAAATTTATATTTTGAAGGAATTGCTGTCTAAGGAACTTTTGTCAAGTTATGTGTATTATATTAGATCCATATGTGTAACCCACCCAAATTTTGCTATATTTTTTTAAGTGTTCCTTAATGTTAACTGAGCGACATTACTTCCGTCCAGTAGAGGGTGCTGTAGGCTCTGCCGTAAACGCGCCGTCATCGTCAGAAAAGCTTTATCAGCACATGTAAAACATACGGTCTAAAAACGTGGTAAATTACGACTGAATGCGTTAGGAACAAAAGATACAGGAGAAGAAGATTTGTCCGTTTTTTGTTTGTTCTCGTTCGCCGTTGAGTGTTTAACAATGCTAAGCTAATTCCAGCTAACTACATTTATGATTAATTACTAAGTTCTAAAACAAGGTGCTTTTGGATTAGTTTATATGTTGTAATGTTAAGTCACATTCAGTCATGTTTTTACGACAGCAAACACATTATTTAGGTGATAAATGTTGTGTTTTACAGAAAAGTACCTCTGGGGGGGTTACGGAAGAGCGCAGGGTCGTTGAGTGGTCCCTGGTTGTACGGAAGAAACCTGCAACCGCTGTGACCAAACCCAGCGAATCAAAAGCAAGTGCTGCCGCCTCACACACGGGTAATCATCATCGTATGCACTTTTCCTTCTTGTCATGTACAGTTGTATTACATTTTAACCACATTTCAGATAGATATTTCAGATAGATGAGGCCTGTAGAACATCATCTACAAGGCACCAAAAAAAATAATCTTAGCAGAAAATTCACAAACCTGATTAATTGTTAGGGATTTACTCCTGCTGCACTATAATCTTGTGCCTTAATTTGTTCAATTGACTGACACATTTTACACCTGACAGTGACAGCAAATAATATGGTGTGTTGTGTGTCTTTAAATAACTGAGAACGTATTCAATAAAACTTGCGATTTTGTATTCATTCATTTTATTTAATTTTCTTTTTCATGGGTACCCTGGGCAACATTATTGGTCTTATTATTTTTAAGTTCTTACTGTGACGGTGCGTCCTAACCGCCCTGTCATTTCCCCACGCGGCGCACCTTCTCGGCTCTTTCATGGCCCGAGAGCCGTGCCCTGTTTAAATCGGAAGTTGGCGCGCTTGGTCTGGTAACGTGGCCAGAGGACTCGACCACTACAATGAAATGTGTGTTTTTGTTATTGCGCGACTGCAATGGCATGCAGGCACTATTAATTCCTGTTTGTTTTTATTATTATTGTGCCGTTTCCAAATTTCCAATTTTATCCCATTATTTGCAGGTTTTCACAGGTCGCATTTCTTGTCCGATTTTCGTCATTCAAAGTTCAGTTTGTAGATATTATTTGTGTGATCCCTGCTGTTGCGCCCTCCTGTGTTTGCGCAGTGCTATTGTTTGGAAACCCGCATGTAAATCCAACATGGCCGCAAGCAATGTCGAGTCGTTTGTGCGTTGGGCTCGTGTTCCCCGGGACAATATTTGTCCGTAAGTATTGTGATATCATTGTTTCTTTAATTTGGGAGAAGATCTGTATTGTTTTAGTTGGCTTTGAACAAAAAGTCTAATCAATGTGTTAGCATAACATTAGCATGTCAGTAGCTAATACCGCATTTGTAATTTTTCAGTTGTACGGTTGGCCAAAGAGGACAACAGTGGAATGCTGTTCAATAAATCAGCAAGAGCTCAAAACGTATTGTAACCAGGCGGACTCACGGGTTTTATGAATTATATATGTAGCGGTTTACAAACAAATCGCCAACAACGCCACCTTGAGATTATGGCTCAGGACCAAATTAAGGCACGAATGTTTGTTGGTTTAAATTATAGTAGTGATGATTAATTTATACAATGATAAAATGGTTTAACAGTTCGTTGTTTAAAGAGTTCAGTCCGTTTAGTCCAGGCACTTGGAAACACGTTGTATAGTACACAAAAAGGCAAGACAGGGTCTTCTCGGGGCATCTACAGAACAAGAAATGTATGACCACACTGGTAGAACTTATCTAAGCAGGCCACGAACAGGAAACGGGGCGTAACACGGCTCAGCTAGAGCTCGGACAGGGAGGCTCGACACCGCAGGTCGCCCCCCGGCAATCATCACGCCGCACATCCCGGAGGTTGCACACCACGCGGGCCCATGGCAGCACCGCGGCACACTACATTATTACAGCAATTCATTCCATCCACAATGGTCTCGTCCGAACGGTACTAAAGCTAAATACCTAGAGACGGGAGCGATGTGGCGCGACACAGCAACCAGGAAGTGTGTGAGGTCAGAGGGCGAATGACGTCACAAGAAGCCAAGTTATTAAGATACATCTAAATCGATCAGCCTGGCAGGGACCCGCCTGCAGGCTATATTGCCACAGTCTGTTTATCGGAGCAGCGAGAGAGACGCTTGGGGCGAGGACAGCACAACCTGAACAATCGTGCTTATCGATTAACCTAACAATCTTCCATCCATCCATCCATCCATCTTCTTCCGCTTTATCCGGGGCCGGGTCGCGGGGGCAGCAGTCTAAGCAGGGACTCCCAGACTTCCTTTTCCCCAGACACTTCCTCCAACTCCTCCGGGAGGATCCCGAGGCGTTCCCAGGCCAGCCGAGAGACATAGTCCCTCCAGCGTGTCCTGGGTCTTCCCCGGGGCCTCCTCCCGGTGGGACATGCCCGAAACACCTCCCTAGGGAGGCGTCCAGGGAGGCATCCGGAACAGATGCCCGAGCCACCTCAGCTGGCTCCTCTCAACGTGGAGGAGCAGCGGCTCTACTCCGAGCTCCCCCCGTGTGACTGAGCTCCTCACCCTATCTCTAAGGGAGCGCCCAGCCACCCTGCGGAGGAAACTCATTTTCGACCGCTTGTATCCGCGATCTTGTCCTTTCGGTCACTACCCAAAGCTCATGACCATAGGTGAGGGTAGGAACGTAGATTGACCGGTAAATCGAGAGCTTTGTCTTTCGACTCAGCTCCTTCTTCACCACAACGGTCCGATGCAGCGACCGCATCACTGCAGACGCTGCACCGATCCGCCTGTCAATCTCACGCTCCATCCTTCCCTCACTCGTGAACAAGATCCCGAGATACTTAAACTCCTCCACTTGGGGCAAGGACTCCCCACCCACCCGGAGAGGGCAAGCCACCTTTTTCCGGTCGAGAACCATGGCCTCGGATTTGGAGGTGCTGATTCTCATCCCAGCTGCTTCACACTCGGCTGCAAACCGTCCCAGTGCATGTTGCAGGTCCAGGTTTGATGGAGCCATCAGGACAACATCATCTGCAAACAGCAGAGATGAGATCCTGTGCTCTCCAAACCGGACCCCCTCCGCCCCCTGACTGCGCCTAGAAATTCTGTCCATAAAAACAATGAACAGAACCGGTGACAAAGGGCAGCCCTGGCGGAGTCCAACACGCACTGGGAACAGATCTGACTTACTGCCGGCAATGCGAACACAGCTCCTGCTCCGGTCATACAGGGACCGGACAGCCCTCCTAACAATCTTGACATCCCTAATTTGGGTATTTAGTATGAAAACTATAACCTTTGTAGATCATTATTTTACATTTTGACCATTGTAAACCGCAATGATGATCTAAAATTGCGTAATAGAAGCAGGTTCATGAACTTCCTGTTCAAAACTGCAGACGTTATCGATCATAGTGGTATTTCACCATAACATTCTAGCAGGAGATTTAAATGTATGTATTTTTATTGTTGAAAAATGGCAATATGACATTTCTGAACCCTACATCTACAGTATGTATGGGCGGAGATAGGGGGTATATGGAAAAGTTTCTGAGAGCTCCAGCCTCAAATGCAAGACAATATGAGATTACTCATGCAACAATCTAAATCTGACGTTAATCAATAATGAAGGAGGACAAAAATCATGATTAAACATTGTTAAAAGCTCATAAAAGTTGATTATACATAAAATACCCTTTAAAATCTCCACAATAACCTGTGCTTGTTATAGAACTCTGACAAATAATCATGATCAACCAAAAGTTGGTTCAACAGCATATGCAAAACTTATACTACAACTTTCTTATTTTTAAAGCTCTGGTCATTTGACCTGTAGAGTTCTGGTTGGTCAGTTTCTTCCTGGTCCTCGGGTGCCAGGTTTTCAAAGAAGCTGTCTGTGTAGTTTAACATGAGCTCCACAGCAGAAAGAAGCAGAATATCCACCTCCAGGTTCAACTCCAGCTCTGTGCAGTAGTTTTTCACTGGGACAATGCAGGACAGTGGGATGCCCAAAGACTCACTCACCTCATGAGCCTAAAGGAACAAAGAGATTTGGATGATGAAGAACATAAATTATAGATTTATTCCAACAGTGGCCATGTTTCACACTGAACTTCTCCATGTGGTGGTAGTTTACATGCACAGGCTAATCTTTTGGAGAAGGGAAATACATAAATGGCTCAATGTTTAACTATTGCACAACTTACTTTCTTTTGGAGGTAAACACTGTGGTAGACGTTCTGAAAGTCTTTCTCCACTAGAGGGCAGGCTTCATCTATTTTGGTCATCAGCAGAATCTGTGGAACACCTACAAGTGCAAACAGTTAAAAGTCGGGATCAGAAGAAAGGTGAAACAACAGAGTTTTTATAACAGCAGCAGCTAACCCATGTGATTGGCCTTCTTCCTGATGGTGCGCAACTTGTCCAGCATATTCTGGCCCATCAGGGACACTCTGCCCGCGTCCACCACATAAACCACACAGTGAATCTTGTCTTTGAGAGTCACATGTTTCTTGTAGCCTGGGGTCCCCTCCTGAAGTGATGCAGACTGACTGAACTACAGAGAGAGGAAAAAGGCTGACTGAAGTCAACATGAACCACAAAACGGTTATGATAAGGGTTTGAGAACCTGCCGAATGCTGGTATGTTAAATTTGATGATGTTTTTTTTCCTACCCCCTGCAACCTTTTTTTGCAGTTGGATTTTTATATAATTGGTCATAGTTAGAGCAGATGAAATAAATACAACCAAAATGTATTTATTAATGTATAAATATTCCCATATAAAACATTAATATTTGGACGCCTGAATATTTGAACACAAGTGAATAAAGTTTGGCTTGTAGAAATACATAGTGGGAATGTTTGAAAAGGACAGCCACAGAGGCCACTGCTGGTTGTGAAAGAAGGCTGGATCCACAGAGCCTGTCCCAAACATGTAAAGACAGCGCCAAAAATCTGTTTAAATCATCTGATCAGACTCACTGAATAACATCACGTGACCCTTCAGGCAGGAGAGTGACCTTGACATGTTTACATATATTACATATTACATATATACTCAAATAAATAATAATACAGGTCTGACAACCTAATCAGATTATGTAAAAAACACCATAATATGGTGGTACCTGGTAGCGATCCTGCACATGTCCTTTGCAGATGTTGATGACGTCGTCAGGATTCAAACCTGCATCAGTGCCTTCCTCCAGCCCCATCGTGTCACACAGAATCAGGGGAACCGCGGGCCCTCCTTTTCCTGCCTTCATAGTGTAGGTGCGAAACTGCAAACAGAACAAAGACAGATATGGTTAGGCTTTACATTAGATTGTGATCATGTAACATAGCATTCTAAATAACCAACAGTTTGTTGTTTTGACCTATTTTAGGTTCAACATTTCTCTAATTACTCTAGACTAATATGGAACAAAAACTATGGCATGAAGTCTTGTCTGTTTCACTAGAACATTTCTAAAACTGATTTCCAAACTTTTAGGACCAGAACCCCAAAATACCCATGCTGCCTCTGACTTGGGATGCCCACAGTAGAGAAATTGTCATATTGATTTCAACCAGAAAAAAAATCATCTCGTGAGCCCCAGCTCATGCCTCCCGACCCCCCTGGCTGGTCCCGACTCCCACTTTAGAAACCACAGTTCTCGAATGATAAGTACTTTTTTTTTTTTAACTTGTGGTCCTATGTCTACTCACTCTTTCTACTCCTCACTCAGTGTAATTACCTGAATAGTCAAGCTCTTCCCAGCTGTCCCTGTGATGGCCTGGGACATCATGTTGCCTCTGAACACTGAGTTTATGGAGTTGAAGAAGCTGGACTTTCCTGCTCCAACCGGTCCCACCATCAGCACCCGCGCCTCCTTCACGCCCCTCACATCTGGACAGTACGACTGGATCTGTTTCTTTAACTCCTGCCTTTTTCTGTGAGAAACATTTTATAATGCAAGTTTTTAATTCAAAGTGAGGTATGTAGATTTATACATTCAAATGTTCATGAACATTTGCCTATAGGTTATGTCTACAAAAGAGCCTTGTAAAAAAAATATGTGTAGACAATTATCTCATCATTAAGAGATAGTTTTCGGTATTTAATCCACAGCAATTGCCCAATTTGCTAAGTAAGTCACCATTATGTTATCTAAAAGATCTATGTAAAAGTCAGGACAATATATAAACTAGACCAGGGGTCTCCAATTATATTTTCCAGGGGGAACAGATTTTTCGAAGGGCTCAAGTCCAGGGGCCGGACTACAAAATCCCACCACAATTTTTTTTATCTCTATAAGATCCACAAACAACTCACAGTGACACAATTCAACAACAGAAATCAACACAGGACTTCACTTTCAAAGAAGTAAAAACATCATATGACATGACTAAAGACTGGACAAAAGCACTAAAACCCAGTGTTTACCAGAAACCTGACTTGACTAGTGCAAAGCAGACCTGGGACAAGACCAGGTTTAAACCAAGACTAAAACATACCATATCTACCAGAAAAACATGGATAAACTATAAAGCAGGACTAAAGCAGGACTAAAACAGGTCCAAAGCAGGACTAAAGCAGGTCTAAAGCAGGTCTAAAGCAGGTCTAAAGCAGGTCTAAAGCAGGTCCAAAGCAGGACTAAAGCAGGACTAAAGCAGGTCTAAAGCAGGTCTAAAACAGGACTAAAGCAGGACTAAAACAGGTCCAACGCAGGTCCAAAGCAAGACTAAAGCAGCACTAAAACAGGACTAAAGCAGCACTAAAGCAGGACCAAAGCAGGACTATTTTATAATAAATGGCATTAGAACATTTGGTTCAAATGATATTAAGTGTAGCGGAAGCAAATTAAATAATATATTTTTAATTCTGGGAAACAGGACCAAATTGCTTCGAGGTACGGATCTGGCCCACGGTCCGGCTTTTGGAGACCGCTGAACGAGACAATATGTGAACTATATGTTTGTAGTATATCCGCCACAACAGGCCTATAATGCTGTGGTGTCATCTTAAACTCTGATAAACACCAAAATATATCAAACCAAACCATGTGTGCACTGCAAGATGATTTTATTTGATTATATAATCTAATGTATACAGTATGTAATGAATCAGTGCTCGTGCAGCCTCTGTAGCTCAGCCAGTGATTGACTTCTGGAGGTTCTGTGCTCTCATGAGTCATGGCCTGTCCATCTACTGAGGAGTCTCGTATCACGTGTGTCGTATGTGTGCAAAACAGGTTAATGTGTGATTTTAGTTCCTTTACGCAAATGTAATATGCTCTATGTATACGTACTCTTCATTCCACTGAACATTCCTCCAGGGTTTGTCCAAGATTCCTCTCAATTCTGCAAAGAACAAAATATACAGTTTTCACAAGTCCTAGAATAATTATTAAACTATACAGTGTAATTTAATTCTATAATTATTATTTGGTGCATAAACTAGAACAGATTTAGCATGATAATTTGATAAATAGTATGTTAATCAATAACAAAAATACATAATTTATTGAAATTCCATACATACTCTTTTGTATTGTTATTATTTTTCTGTGCAAACTGTTTCAAAACTTGAGAGCCCAGATAAACTGGATTCTATGGTCAATATTGCGACTTTGTTTTCACTGCCTATCCCAACTTGCACCAAATTGTTCAAAGCAAGAATGTTCTGTGTTTCTACTGTCAGTATAGTCCCTGTTTAGGCAAAGAAACGTGTATTTAAATTGTAATTACTATACAAACCTTCAACTCGATACACTTCGAACTCAGTCAAAGTCAGGTTGTTTTGGTGCAGGTCAGCTGCATTGAAAGTATACGCTGCCCCTCCTGGACTCGCAGCTGTGGCTGTATTATCATTTAGAAACAGCAAAGCACCAAAGTTTGGACCAGTGGTCTCATCCACAAATGCAGGTTGACCTGCGTTCACTCCCACCCGGATCGGCCTGCGTCTCTCCTCACTGATGCTGTACAGAAATGCATGCTCATCAATGATATTTTGCTTAGTTTGAGCAAAGTCCTTGGAAGTGTAAGCTCCATAGACAAGTCCAGAGGGACTGTAGGCCACACAGATGGTGGCGCCTTGTCTGTCACAGCGAAAGTGAAACTGATTTGCAACAAAACCGTGGATCGAGGCTTTGTACAGCAGATGCAGCTGAGCATGATTGAAAAGGGAGAGGAGTTTCTTTCTCTGGTCGTCAGTGAGCCTGGAGGTGATGGCAGACATGATGGAGAGGGTGGAGTAAGCTGCACAAAGACAAATGAATAATTAATCAAATTTATCGATACAAAGTTATAGTGAATCCAGGGTGTACCCCGCCTAAGGCTCAAAGTTACTGAGATAAGCTTTAGTCACCCATGACGGGAACAAGCGGTAGAAATTTTAAAGACAAAAATATACAAAGTGATCATTTGATCTAGTGTTGGTAAAAGTTAAAATCACAAAACAGATTTACCTGTGAGCGCTCGTCTCGATGTGCTGCTGCTGCTGCTGCTGCTTCTGCTTCTGCTCAAGACTGGCTGAGTCAGAACTTGAGTCAGAACAAAAGTGAAAGCGTTTGTTACCAAGGAGTGTCCTGTCCAGCCCTTGTCTGCAATACATCAAGACTTTTTTTAAATTTTTTATTATTGATGTGATTAATTGATTGATGTGTACTGTTTAGACCCAAACAATTAGAAACAAATCTTAGTTGAAAGTAGAATACATGGAGCAGTACATTTATTTCCTGCCTTTTTGTGGCTAGTTAAATTCAATTGGCTGGAAACATTTGTCAGGGACAAAAACCAAATAGTCAGATCCTGGTTATAGCTGTTCTAGATTTTATTACCAACTGATCGTAGGTATTATAACTTTGTGAAGCTGTTAAACATTGACTTTTGAAACAACAGTGATATGCACTTTCTTTATTCAGACATCCCAAAATGATGCAGGGAGAATTACAGAGTGAACAGAAGACATTTAGTCAATTTTTCCAATAATCACTTAAGCATCCCAGTCCCCCTCTCCCATCTTAAGTTCATGAATATCATGAATGAACAACACAGAGTAAACATTTGACACATGCGGGACACATACACAAAGGCTATCATAGTGGGGTCAAGTTCAAGCTTCAAGTTTTTAAGTATCAGGTAAAGAAAGTGTGTCTTGTGGTTAACGATGGTGGTGAGAGAATGGAGTTTTCTAGAACAATTAAACGTGGAAAATGCAGAAACATTACGAGCCTTAAAGGTCTCCGTTTTTGGATGTAATTTGTTGTCTATTTGTTGGTTTGAACACGCGAAATGGAAAGTGAAAAGTACACATCATAAACCGATCAGCGTAACATTATGATGACTACTGAATTAGTGATTTATCAATGATACGTTCTAAATGATTGAATATAGTGTGACCATCAAGTTGTGATTGATTGGTTATTGTGGCCAGACAGTCTCCAAAACCGTAATTCTTGTAGATTCTTTGGGAAGAATTGTATAATATTTTTCTGTTAGACCGCTGGCCATAATATTGTGCCGAATTGTGAACAAAATGTCATCTTGATTACAACACATAAGATAAAATGAAATGATTTTGGTTGTTGGACAGCCCTGGGTTAAACATGGCATTGCTGGTTGTTATGATAATCTTACAAACACAATATTTCGCTCCATGTTGCATCCATTACATTTCGATCTGAGGCCACCATATACTTATTTACATACATAACGTCACCCTCTATATTTATATAACTTATATTACAGTGCATGGCAAGATCTACAACTTAAAGAAACATTTCCAAGAAGTACAACATATTTGGCTGAAACGTTTGCTGTTGAAATACATTACAATTGCTGAAGACCATTCCCGTTCAAATGAAGCTAATTTGCCTTTTGGACATTCAGAAACCAACCCGATTTCCACAAACACTAAACTGTTTAGCTAATCCACTTGAACCACTGAGAAACCATTGACATTACATTTTACAGCCACGTAAGGTTCAGGTTTGACGGAGCCGCACGACTTTTTCAAAGCTCATCTCACAACAGCTGACCACAGTTAGAGACATTTTGTATAAGGCTCTTGTTAAAAATGTATTGAAATTATTGAACAATATTTACATCACACTGCAAAAAAGCTATTTAGATTTGTTTAAATGACAAATTTAGTACGGAATATTAATCGTAAAGATGCACTCTAGATGTTTTTGTTCTACCTAGGATTCATTTGAGTGGCATTGATTGGATTAGGTTTGGTTAGGTTACTATAATGGGAATTGTTTCTGAAAGCATTGTCATTTATATCATTCATGTATTTTGTAACAATCGAAATCATTAAAAAATACCTACTGAATGTCTTAGTTATTCAAGACATAAATGGCATATTGTTCTGCTCGGTTGCATTTTCTTGCACAGATTCAAGGTCACATAGACAGACAGGATAGCAGGACAACCAATCAGCTTCTTTCTTATTTGCTTAATAAAACGTGCCTGTATGTAACTGTCCCACTTTGATCAAAGAGGAGTAAATATTACACTTTTAAACTTTACATTGGATGGCTGGCTGTTTTTGACTTTTTGTTTTACTGAATGTTGTCGAACCTGCTAAAACTCAGATTTACCTAACAGTTTCATTACATTATTTCCAGGTAATTTGTGTCAAATTTCAAAATGAATAAGATGTATTCATTTATTTATCCATCTCATTTGCACATTTTTCACACAGTTGGAAATGTCACAAAATAATCGATCATATTCGTAAATAAGCTAAAACTAAACTAACCAAACTACCAAAATCAAGATTATTATTCTGAGGTCGAGTCATTTTAATACATGCTAGAAGTTATTTTTTGGAGTGCATAAATTAAAATATAGCTTTATTTTTTCAGAACAGAATGAGATTCAGATTCAGTTCAAGCTCATTTATCATGATAAATTGCCATGACTCTCTCTTTACATGCAGATACATTTAAAGCACAGGTTTTTATGTCAGATGGCTTTTCTGACAGAACCTCTTTATTTTTGCTTTGTACCGCCACACTCGGAATTAAATAAACAACCACTTAAAACATTTCATTTTGTGTACTGAATCTGTAATTTAAATCAATTACTTATAAATACATTTGAAAAAAATGATGATAGTATACGTTAGTTCTTTGTTTGAATTGTGTTTACAAAATATTACAAATCTAACATTGGCATATTGAATAAAGCAAATTCATAGTGTTTTAAGCTTGTCTGTTCAAGTCAGTTTTGCACATGCTTTTTCTACTACACTGTATTTCTCCTAACAACAAGTCAAAGGATCTATTTCTCCACAGAAGAGATGCATTCAGTTACAAAGTGGGAGTCAGTGGGAGGATAAACACAGTCCAGAAGTGCCAAGGTTTTTGAGTCTATTCACATTCAGGCATTTTCAATATTGGTCATTTTTTTAAGCAGGTCCATCATCCTGCTATATTTATCAAACCCCACATCAATATCTGAAAGTTAATGATTCTTTTCAATAGGTTACATTCACATTTAAGAATTTCAGATGGAGGACCGGGGCAAATATTACACTCGACCCGATCAGTATTGTTAGTATGGCTCAGTATTGTACTATGGGAATTTGACCTGACCTCCTTAATTTTAAACTTCAGACTCTTTCCGTGTTAGGATTCCACTTGAACCCGAGTTATTGTAGACCTATTGAATGTTGTGACGTCATCTGAAAGCGTTCAGCATGTCGCCATTATGTGTTGCCCTTATGTTCGCCTCAGAACTCGATCTTGCAGGCGGGGAAGGTCTCGTCCTGCATGGCTACGGTGCTGTTGGAGCCCAGGACAGTGATGTTCAGGTCCCTCTGTCGGTCCAGAGTCTGCTGGTACCACTCCTGCATGGCCCCCGACTCGAACGTGGGGATCACTGTCACCTTTAAAAACACAAAATGGAGTATTAGATATATAATTGCTTCTAAACTTCTTAGAGTTAATACGAAATGAATATGTGCATTGGCAAATTGGTTTCCTGTCCATATGTTCTAAGATCTTTCAATGCAGCCAACATTAAAAAACAAAATACCTTTATTCACCATGTACTTCGAGGTAGTCTTTACCTGCATAGTGTCACACCAGGAGTCTTTTCCATCCAGTAAAGCGTCGAGTGTTTGCCTCATAAGCTCCTCCTTCTCAGGTGCGTCTCCGCTGATGATGTAACATGAAGAGCGGACGCACCTGAAGAAGTCCACAGTGACCGTGGAGGTGGACGGTCCTGATGGGATATAAGCCAGGTCCACATACACGCTCACATCACCCCCAGAGGCAGGCTTTGGAACTGCAAGAGAAATACAGAGGAAAGGAAGACTATGTTAATTAAAGTCATACAATTTCCAACAATGTAGTTCTGATTTAATAATTTAGTTTACTGTCCACACAACAAATGTGGACCTCTCCTCTGTGTGGACCTGCATGTAATGTATTATAACAGCTGCATGACAGCCATGAGTTCATTCATGTTCTTAGAAACATGTCGGTGTAATCCCTCATTCGTCCAGGAGCGTTCCATTGTAGGAAAAGATTCAGTTGTAGTCATCTGGACTCTGTTTTAGAAAAAATGATACGTTTCGACTCTCATCCAAGACTGAGTATGACTCTTGGATGAGAGTCAAAACATTTCGTTTTTTTCTAAAACAGAGGCCAGATGATTACAACTGAATCTTTTTCTACAATGAATTCATGTTCATTTCGTACAATAAAGTCAGTGTAATCCCTCATTCGTCCAGGAGTGATCCATTGTAGAAAAAGTATCAAATGCAGTCGACATTGCCCATAGGATTTATGTTAAATTACTACAGATAGAAACTATCGCTTTAGCTATAATCTGTTTTATGAGTTTAATGTTTCTGACCATACTCCCTTTGAATAAAGTCTAAACTAAATGAGGTCATGCACACCACGCACAAAGACATGCCTTTGCATCAATAGTTTTCTGTATGAGTGGGTGGGTATAGGGACTCTCAAAAAGCCTTTTATGTGCATTTATAATAATAGAAAACATAACGTGGGCCCATTAAGATGGTTTGTACCTAGTAGGGAAATTCCACTACTGTACCAAGGACACATCTGACTCAGTCCTTGTTATCTGACCTACGTTATCAGTGGTAATAATACTCTCTTCAGCGGAAGCAGTCAGGCTCGAATGGACAATACCACATGTTGAGAATGCAAGTTTCTGGGTCCTGTAAACCTATGATAAATACACTTCTCCTGCATAAGACATCCAGTCTCATACCTCTTTTTGGAACTCTCAGGCTACTTCAATTTACTGTCTACAACAGTATTTTTATGCTACAGCCGTATTCTCACATTTCTTGATGCGTATACGCAGTGACGTGCTGTGAGGTTCATGCCTAGTGAGGCACTCACTCTTTCAGAGTCAGATTTACCAATGTTAATGAACCCAAAAGAGCACCTTAAACTTAATTCGATTGACAACAGACAATGAGTTGTGCTTTATATCTCATTTCAGCATTCTTTACACAAACATGTGACATATTTTATTTGAGGTCAAAATGTATTCCAATTGAGCCAAATTCCAACCTATTTCAAGCCAAAATAAATGCAAGTTTATGGTCTTACATTTTGACAAGTCGGATTGTAAATAAGAAATAAACGAGTTCAAGAACGAAGAAGAAAGCGCAACAGTCCACGGGCTCAGAAGCGCCCTCTGCCATGAAACAGGTGTATTGTTTGCCTCACCGAGTGAACTTTTACTGCTGTTTTTATAATGAATCTGCGAGCCGAAACACGTTTCAGAAATACGTTTCATACATTATCCAGAATATGGAATGGAACATGCAGAAATTCTGATATTTTTTCAATTCTTAATTGAAAAAATATGGTTCCATATTGGATTCAATGGGAAAGGGGGATTATAACACATAACAGATGACAAATATTATCTTTTATTATATTTTATAATTAAGTTTTTTTCTCCCAAGATTGCCAGATGAGGCTCTGCCCCTCCCCTGCCTCCCCTGAATGCACGTCACTGCGTATACGTTTGCTCAAAACCCTTCATTTTCTGCTATAATTTCCATCCATCCATCCATCCATTTTCTACCGCTTGTTCCATTTAGGGGTCGCGGGTGACTGGAGCCTATCCCAGTGCCTTTGGGCCTTAGGCGGGGTACACCCTGGACAGTGGCCAACTCATCGCAGGGTTAACACAGAGACATAGACACACAGACAACCATTCACTCTCACACTCATTCACTAGGGTCAATTTACAGTTGCCAATTGACCTAACACATGCATGTCTTTGGACGGTGGGAGGAAGCCGGAGAACCCGGAGAGAACCCCCACGTGTAACACGGGGAGGACATGCAGACTCCACCCAGAGAAATCATGTGATGTAATGTTCGCCCAGGAATCGAATCCATGATTTCCTTCTTGGGAGGCGAGAGCTCTAACCGCTCTGCCACCGTGCACCCAATTAGCTATAATTTCCTATTAAATAAAATGTGCATCGAAGCAACAGATTTCTGTTCAATGATGATGAACATTTAGCACCTTTACATTTGCGCTCATTTGAATAATTGAATCATGATCCTCCTATAGACATGTAAATAGATAGATGTTGTGTTGTTTGTGCGTGCATGCAAAATAAATGATATATTTTATTTAACATTAGACCTGGATTGGGTGAAGATTTGGCTGCTGTTTTGGGGCTGGAGGATGGAGTCCGAGCAGAGGATAAGTTCTCCTTTGACCCCTTTGCTCCACTTTGGTTTTGTCTTTTTCCTGAACTGGATCTCTGCAACCCCTCCAGCACCTGCGAGCCACAAAATGCATTTAAAAGTTTGCACAACTAATGAAATAATCATTACTAATTTTATTTTTAAATACTGATATGACAGAGATGACTATTTTGAAAACTCACCGCTGACTTTTTCCCCTTCATGCTTCCCGCTTTCGTTCTTTTGGCTTGGGCATCCGACTCAGACTGTGGGATGGGCATTGTAGTTTCTGGAGGGGGGGGCAGAGGTGGACTATCCCTCAGCGGGGCGCGGGAGGGGGTCTGGGGGGAGGGACATCCCAGGGCGAACATCACGCGGAGAGTTTGACGGCTCGCTACACGAATCGTCGTCGTCTGAATCTAAAACCGCATCCGCTGTGGTAGAGGGGCAGTCCTCCGTTCCGACCAGAGCATTTGATTCACTCGGCGAGGCATCTTTCTGGTTATTGTTGTTGCTATGCTGATGGCTACCCCCCTTGGATGGGTCACTATTGGAGGCGGAGTCAGGCGCTTTGAAATGCTTGAACTCACAAGGCGAAACCAAACATAAGTCAACATCATGGGGCGATGTCTCTAAGTGAAGCGAATTCGGCGGACGGGACATTTCTGAACCTACAGGTCGAGGCGGCTTCTTAATCTGTAAGGACAACCCAACAAAGTGGGCGCCGTTTGAATTCGAGTGATGCGTAACTGAATCGTCCCCCTCTTTCTGGCTCAGACCTTGCTCAAATGACATAGACAGCGATTCGTCCACTTCTGTAGACTGCGGGGAGCTGACTTCGGCTGGCATTGAGTGCGTCGTTGTCGTGGTAGTTAAAGATGGAGAAGGATCAGACGGATTCTCTTTCAAAGTCCCCAATGTTAGAAAACTCAAATGCCTCTCTTTGTTACTTTTCGGTTTTTCGCTTTGCTCTTTTGCCGACCCATTCGCCTCGCTACCATCGCTGGACTCTACACTCCCCGTTTGAATTCGAGTAAGCCCAGGCCGAGTTCCCCAAACATCGTCAGGGGACAAACAGTAAGGTGTATGTCCCGCGCTGTTGGGCCTAGATTCAGGCGATGTGTTCTCTACTGTGGCCTCTTCTTGACTGACTGGAGCCTGGTTGGTTTCAGGTGAAGATTTAGACTGGGGGCTATGTTGTAATGCCCCATCAAGCAAAGTATACTCTGTCGGGGTTAAATCTTGCGGAACAATGGGCTCATTTTTAAGTGGACATGGAAATCCGGCAACTTTCGCAGGTTTGACGATATCTTCACTCTTTTCTCTTTTGACACAATTTGCCATTTGTTGTTTTGCACTTTCAACATCTTCAACAGCTTTGCTTGGTTCCTTTTCTGATGACTTGGCTGTTTCCTGCACTGCCTCTCTTTCAGTTTCCTCTCTTAGCTTACGAAACTCCTCCGTCATGTCTTCTGGTGTTGAAATTTTGGAACAAGAAGGCTTCTCCTCCATTTCATCAACTTGTTCATTTTTCTCTTGTGGTATCTTAACTTTCGAAATTTCTTGTTTTGTTGCATTTTTATTTGACACTGCAGTTTCTACCTTTTTGACCCCACCACTCACGTCTTTTCCAGATGTTTTTTTACTCTTAGCAGATGTTTTTGAGTCATTTTTTGCGTCTTTTTTGAGTTTTGTTTTGTTGTCTGTTTTAGGTTTAGGTGTAGTCAAATCTTTTTTCCCAATCACATTATTTTCGTCTTTACTCTCCTCTTTGCCCTTAACATCTTTTTTCTTCAGTGTATTTTTATCTGTCTTCTTAGTCTCCTTTTTAGTCTTATCCACCCCATTCATTACTTTCCCTTTCTCCTTTGCGTCCTCTTTGACTGTTTTGACGATTTTTCTTATATCTTTACCAACTGACTTTACACTATCCTGACTATCTGCTCGTTTGCTTTTCTTCTCTGCACCAGATCGCTCTAAATCTCCAGTAGTTACATTAGCCTTCTGCAAACATGCCAATCCTTTCAGTTTTTCAAGTCCTTGCATTAGTTTTGCCTGTGGAGTGACACCAGGAAACAAAACTCGAACTACTTTTTCTTGGGGGCATGCGGGGTGCCAAACGAGCAACGCACAAACTGATGCTAATGCGCTAAGTGGTAAAGAATTTGATGCTGAGGAAACTGCGTCGGGCCAGTTTTGTATAAATGTCTGGTACTCCTGGCTGTTTTTGCTTGGGGAAATGATGTAGAGGTCAAGTTGTCCCACTCCCATCTTCTGGAAAAGGGTCATTGGTTCGATTGGGGCGGTGTTGGGGCGGACCATAGGATGTGGTTTTATGTCGAGTTTCTTCAGTAGCTGCACGGCCAGAGCTCCTTGTTGAGTGCTCTTCAATACATTGTCTATATCTGAAAGACAGGAAAATGTCTTGTTTAATTTAATTTTATAATTAAAGGTAAGATGAGTCGATTAAAATTGAATAAACAGATACGAGGTAAATATGTTCAAATCAAATATACATTTTACCGATAACAATAGCAATGTTGATTTATTCGTGGTTAAAAAACATTGGACATGATGGTCAAGTTATTTGTATTTTCATTGGTTGATTTTGGTTCTCAAGATGATTATCAAATCAGAAAGCGTAATGAGGCTCACATGTCTCTCATTTGCGTAGCCAGTTTAAATGCTGAAATCCAGCTTGTTTAAACCTGTGTGTGCTCTTTTTGATCTGAATGTTCACTATCTGAAGCCCAGCCCCTGCACCAATCATGAGCCGTGGCCTGTCCATAAACTGAGCAGAAAAACTTGTGTGTGTCCTCTAGCTGCAGGTTAAGGCACTCAAAACACAGGTTCAACCAGTAGTGACAGCAGGCTGCATACCCTCCCTTTAAAGGTTACATTTGCATTAAATTGTTTAAACTATTGAACAGTTTAGCGTCAGTATGTAGTAGTAGTAGTAGTAGTAGTAGTAGTAGTAGTAGTAGTAGTAGTAGTAGTAGTAGTAGTAGTAGTAGTAGTAGTAGTAGTAGTAGTAGTAGTAGTAGTAGTAGTAGTAGTAGTAGTAGTAGTAGTAGTAGTAGTAGTAGTAGTAGTAGTAGTAGTAGTAGTAGTTAAAAAAAGGCATGGGTGTCTAGCAAACAAGACTTTTACAACATCAAAATCCCAGCAGCGGCTCATGAATGCCACCTGCTGGCACGGGGAATGGTAAAACAAGAGATCGCCGAATATAACAAAATATATACTGAAAAATGCATGAATAATACAAATTTTAAAAAATATATATATAAAATGTTTATTTAAAACATTTTTAAGAACATTTAAAACACAAACACAGAACAAGACCAGAGAGAGCAAAGGAGATAAAAAATAAAATTACAACAGAAGACATCTGAAATAAATATAGTCCAAACATATATAGTCCAAAGTAAATGTCCCATTTGGTCCAAAGTTTTCTATTAGAATTGGGGTTCATTTAGTCAAATGTTTTAGGGAAAATCAGACGGAATGATAATGAATTTAATCTAACTCATCATCTAGAACATTATAGACATTAAACGTAGACAAAAGCTATGATTATTCTAGCAGTACTTGTGACTATATTGAGCGAGTGTTTGTGTAGAATTTGAATGGGTTATGACTCATGAGAGCAGATAAAGACTGTTCTTTGTGTTGACTATTTTGCAAAATTACAATGTTTTTTTCCCCAAGCAGAACAAAGACATTGAACATAACAAAAGAAGTATGACTCACTGTGTAATTCTGGTTGCAGCCTGTTGGGGGCGTTAAAGAAAACAATGCCGAGCTCTGGTGAGATTAGCCTCTTGGATGAGTCCTCTGTTCAAAGAAAAAACACAGAAAATGTTTGACCAATATATCATCATTGGGGTTTCTTACATGTAAATAGCTCCTTTGTATGGTTTATTTAGGTTTTTTTAATTAAGTATTTTCTATGTTTGATTTTATATTAAAACACATGTACATGATTATGCAGCATAGACCAATTTGAGCAAGATCTGTCAGAATTGTTTTGCAAGGCCCCCTTTACAAAAAAAAGTCTCTCCCGGTCATCAATAATAAAATCCAGCACAATCAATAATTGCAAATACACTAACAAACTTGTGCCTCACCTTTCACATCTGCCCTCAGCTCCAGCTCGGACACTTTCCTTTGGAGGAACGTGTTGACGCCCGGGAGGTTCTCCGTCCCGATGTGCGTCAACAAAAGCGCATCCACCCGATCCAAGTGGCGCACCAGCTTCCAAAAGCAGGCCTGCGACTCCGACCCCCCGTCCACCAAAACCGTGAACCCGTTGACAGCAAAGAAAGCACAGTCGCCCCGTCCCGCTGGAAAGACATAGCAGCAGGGGCGGGACAGTTTGAGAAAGCCCACAGTGAAGGGGGGGGGCAGGAGTTCGAAGGGGGACAGGGGAGAGATGGTGTTGGATACGAGGGCGTTGAAGTCCCCCGTAGCGTCCATGGTGGGGTGCAGCTCCGGGGGGTTGATGTAGAGAGAGTACGAGCTCTGCAGTTCCAGTAAAGTCTCCCTCCAGTGGCCGATGTTGGGACAGCTCAGGGTCAGGCGGAGGTTGGAGCAGGAGCCCTCTCGACCAAAGAACTAAAGACAAAATATTCAGACTTATTAGACGACGTAATCTTTGGGCGCGATTGATTCAAATGTTTTTGAGTGAGTGCAGGCGGCTCCTCCTTCCCTTTCTCCTTTCTCTTTCACTGTTTTGACCATTTTTATTTACATCTTTACCAACTACATTACGACTTTACACTATCAAGAGAAGTCACTATTTTGCTTTTCTTCTCTGCACCAGATCGCTCTAAATCTTCAGTAGTTACAGTCTGCTAAATTTGTAGAAGAAAATTAAATTATCATAACATATGTGACCTAATATGTAAAGCTCATAGTTGTTGATTATTACCGTCACTGCAACAGTATACTTGTTATGCCTCGATCCGGGCCTCCTCCTCTCCCCTCACCTGCCTGGATGACCATCACCTTATTTTGGATGAGCCACACTTTATCCGTTGAACTGTACTTGAACTCTATCTGCAAAAGGATGCGTGTCAGCCCTGGTCACATCTACAGCCTGTCTGTCCACGGGAATGAATCTGTCCTTCACTGTCAGTGGTTCTCCTCGAAGGTTCTAACTACAGAGGACTCAAGTTTTCCTGTTGTTCTTGGTTAATCTGCTTGTCTTTTATTGACTAAAGATGGTTTCATTGTTTTAGTAACTTTCTGTTATTAAAATCAACAATTTTGTCTAGTTCTGGTCTAGTTCCAGGTTCAGTGCAAAGTGTGAATGCACCCAACATATAAGTACTTTACATTTGAATAGTTATGTCTCAACCAATGTGAAAATGCAGAAACATGCTGTTATTTATTAACAGTTTCCAGCCTGTCTAATCCACAATTAAGACAAACATTTTAAATAATTGTGAATGTTACTTTTGTCCAAAGACAGAAAACACTTTCCCCTTAGTGTATCTGGTTCAGGAAAAGGTAGTAATAATACTCACAGTGAAGTTCACTTTGATTTCATTGTCCGTTTAGTGGACGGGAAATACCAAGAGTCAGACAAACATTTCTGGGGCAGTTGCTTTTGAGCTATGGAGCAATCACTACTAATGCTATTTGAAATCTATAATGCTTTACTCTGGCTTTTAAAAAGGCTTTTGGCCACCTATGCAAAAAACTTTTTTCTGCACAATGAAGAATAAAGCGGTTGTTAAAATGACAAATTTGACAGTGTAACTATTGTCCCCAGGATGTTTGCGTGAAGCCAATCAAAGTGCTAAAGATAAGATAATGCATAATAAAGCATGTGGGAGACTGGTCACTACAAGTCTGGTAAGGGTGTATGGAACTAAAAGTGCACTACGTAACTTTTCGGGTGGAGAGTACGCCACCTGTCACTTTACATAAACATAGTATAAACTTTTACTCTACTTCCACGAATTATATTATTGTTATTATTATTGTTTTCATTCTTCTTATTATTATTATTATTATTAGTAGTAGTAGTAGTAGTAGTAGTAGTTGTAGTAGTATTATTATTATTGCTTTCTGCATCCTAACTCTGTTCAAAGTATATTATATTACGTTAGTTAAATGGTTAACTTTACGTTGTCTTGTTCCTGTACTTTGTGTTCTAACTCAGTTCTAAGGCAGTCCACTATTTAAAATGTCTGAGTGGTAGAGATACACTTTTTGTACCTGTTGCTGGAGGATGTGTTTGAGCTGGTGGGCAGAAAACAGTCCCTGGTGAAACAGCAGGTCTCCACTTTCCTCTAAACTCTGACCAGCCAAAATCAGGAGTTTATGAGCCGAGTCTCGGGACAGCAGCGAGGACACCTGAACGGAGGAACAAATGCAGATCAGTCTCTGTTCATTTCTAGTTTAGTCCTAGTTTTAACCCAATATTGGTTAGTTGCAATAGGTGTACTATGTAACTTTTCTGGAGCAGGGTCCATCACCTGCTTGTTTCAGGAAAATGTTATTACTTTGACTGGAATGTTCCAGGTTATGGTAGAAATGTTTCTCTGTTTTATTTGTTTAATTATAGGCATTTTTTTGTTGCTAAAATATACTTGTTTTGGGGGAGTCTTCATTGTCTTCATGGGGATTCTTTTGGGGAAGGTTTATGTCGTTTTGTGGAGTAATATATAGCAATAATATGACATAAGATAAGGTTTCAGAACCTCCACCTAAAACATAGTGCCTCACTAAATTTAGTCCATCTTAACTCCTAATTTACATAATACATGCTAATTAACATAGCAGGGTGAGTCTAAAAATGAAAAAAATACTTCAAGAAAATATTCAGAATTCAATAATTTTATCTAAACTAAATTCCAGTAGTGTAGAATGCCAAACGGATAAAAAATGTAAACTGATATTGGGAGAAAATCCAAACGCTATCCATGGGTGAGTGGTGAAACATCACTGTTGCCATGGCAAATAATAATTCAAAACAAAGGATTCTTTTTTTTTTTTTTTAAATGGCTAAAAGTCCTCAAAATGTCACCTATAAACAGGATATTGAAATCTGTGAATATTAGTTTCAAATAGTTTCAAATATTAATATAACATTTTCATAATCTAGATTTAACCAGAAAAAAAAAATGTCCTCACTTCTGCATGAACCTGCTCCTGTGTGGGACTGATCAGCACTTGGATGTCCAAACTTTTGGAGCTGTGGCGCAGACACTTGTGACCTGGAGGCAGAGAGACGGCGAAAGGGGAGAGAAAGAGAGCGTGGGAGAGAAAGAGAGAGCGAAAGAGAGAGTGAAAGTAGGTTAAAGTCGGGCAGGTGGCCAGGCAACGTGAAAGAAATCCTATGGAATGTGAAAATCACATCTTACAGTTGTGATATTGGGACAAGTCTGAGCAGAACGGAGAGATGTAACTCTGTAACTGTAACTCTTGTGTACATAGAAATGCCTATTTTTATTTTTATTTGATAGTCATTTTTAAATTGTTTTGTTAATGCATGCCATTTTTGATTGAATATATGTTATTTGATTATTGCTCAGTGTTTTATGTTGCACCTTAAGGCCGAGACAAGTTCCTATGTTTGTGAATTTTGTTCATTGACAATGGCAATAAACTCTTTCTGATTCTGAGATTAAAGTGAAAATACGACAGACATTTGACATACAATTATATACAACCTGTCTACAAGTCAAAGTGCAGCTTTAGTTCGGTCAAAATATAAAGAACATTTCCAAATCAATCACAGCAAAACTATCAAAAAACACGGGCTAATCAATAGATCATTTTAAGCCTCTGTTGCTTTGGCAGACTTTGAACAATGATGCACGGTTATTTTAATTGCATTTTCCCCCCTTACAGATACTTTTGGTCCGTAGATTGAGAAAGACTAAACAATAAGCAGCGTGAAATTGGATATAGAGTGGGGAAAGACATTCAACATATTGTCGGAGCTGCAAATCACTCCATCATCCCTGAACACGGAGCCTAAACTGCAACCAATCCTATCAATACCTACCGTTTTCTATGGGGATCGTTGATAGATCGGTGCTAATTTTGGTATCGGTTATATCAAGAGATTTTTTTTTCAATAAATCATAAATTATGTCTCAGAAAATACATGTTGTTATCATTGTGACAAAAGTTAATCCAAATAACTTGAAGCTTTATCTCTGGCTTTTTATCCTGACTAATTGCCATAGGATTCTGTTTATTATGTAGGTTCACGATGTCAACGCAACTTTGCTCCATTTTAATTGCACAGCGCTGTCCTAAATGGATACGAGAGAGCGGGGAAGAGCTGAGTCAGAGTCACTGGGGACGAGATGCCAGGTTCAGTCAATGTCCGGCTCAAATCCAGTGGAGGAAGTGGATAACTGTCTGAGCCCACGGAAAATACTCTCTGCAAATGAAGACTCCACTAGCATTGGCAAAGATTTACATACAGTTAAGCCTCATACCTCATCTGCACCTAAAATATTAACTATTATTGCGACAGTTAATTTACAACAGCCTCTCCTGGTTTGAAAAGCAGTTCATTCATCTTATTTAAGTTAGTATAAGCGACAAGTAATACAAACATTTCAAACTTGCTTTCAACACAAAGAAAACTGCTCGATACCACATCCAATGTCATAATAAAAAACGCTTTTTTAACAATCTTATCATATTTTCAAGTCCTAAAAGCTAGGGCTATTCATTTATTTATTTGTTTAGTTAGTTAGTTAGTTAGTTAGTTAGTCTTCTCCTTGGTCTTTTTAATCCAGAGGTCCGCAGCCTGTTCTCTGTCAGTAGCAGTGTGTGGTTTGGTGCAGAGTTCAGACTTTGGAGGAAGAAATGTGTTTTGTTTTGTTAGGTGGAAATAATTACGAGTCTGACTTGATTATGTCCATAAAATTTATATCGAAAACCATTTTATTCGTTTTTAATAATCCATAAGCAATCAATATGAGGGAAAAACATATTGTCAAAACACCCAGCCCTGCAAGTACGGAACTATAGTATCTTTACATTATGAACATTTTGAGCTGAACTTAATTTAAGGTCACCAACCCTAAAGAAGCTACGTGGTTTTTTTTTAAATATATATACTATCTTCAATATTACCATGTGGGCTACTAGTTCTGATAAAGATCAAGAACTATAGTTTAGTATGCATTTTTTTGTTTTTTTAGAACCTCCACGAGAAAAGTAACAGTTGAATTTTAAATACAGACACCAATGACATAACAGCAAGACCAGGAAATGCAATCCTTCTGGACATTTTCCTGATAAATTATGATTTTGAGTTAGAGTTATGTATGTAATCAAGGGAGTGCAACGCTGCAGTGGAAATAGCCTTAACAATAACTTCAATACTAACAAAACTACATATTTTCACTGTGTCACTGCGATGTCCAAAATCCTTCAAGTGGGAGTTTTTGCGGCCTGTTGGGAAGCTGTTGTGGAGGTGTAGCGCTGGCACTGGTTACACTCACTTGTCAAAAACATGGTGCCGTTGCTAACAAAAACTGCATCGTTCAGCACTTCAAATTCATTATAACTTGCCTGTGTAATATACTCCAGGGTAATATAGCTGGGTTACTTAGGGTAATTAATCAACTACTTTTTTGGGGACGTTTTAGCGCAACGTGCAGTTAAATTGTGTGATGTTTTTGAGACTTGTGATCCAAAGAGAGAAAGAGGAGAGGAGAGCAGTTGTAGTTAAAAAGGCCACATGAAGTTATGATATGACGTCAGTGTAAAGTGCATGAATGTTGCAAACGATAATTGTCATCTAGAGGGTTCTCTTGTTTTTTACAGATGGTCAATAATGATTTAATCCCGTCATTCTAAAACTTTTACACCAAGTACCACAAAAGGAAAAAAAAAGTGGCTTTTCAAGTACCACCACATCCAAATTGGATCTATAAGGTCTAAATTAGGACTAACCCAAGTCCTGAAGAAGGACTTCACCATTGCCACAGTAGTTTTAACGGACAAATTACTCACGGAAGAGCCCAAAATGTGAATAAAATGTACTCGAAATCAAGTAAATATTGGAACTGATGAGGTGTCTGCAAACCATCAGTGGTACACATACTGCAGTTTGAGAAACACTGATTTACACCATAAAGTTAACCAGTACTAATCATATTGTGCATCTGTGGTAAGTAACGTTCTCCCACTTTCACGAGGCTTGATTTTGCTGCGAGAAACCGAAAATACTTCTCGTGCACATTCAGAGGTTATAGTTCAGCCCCTATTGTTTGCTGGTCCTGAAGGTCCGCCTGCAACAATATCCGGCCTTCACTTTCCTTCCTCTGTCACTTCCTAGTGCGTTTCCATGGTGATTTTGTTCAAGTGAGAGTTCAAGGTCACTAAAGGATAATTAGTTTATTCTATAGTTTCAGACTTACCAGCACCTTTGAATGAGGCCGTGTGGTGGGACAAGAACTCCTGCAGATGGAGGTTCAGGTTACAGCTTTTGAGGTCTATGTCCCAAGAGCGAAGACCTGCAAAACAGCCCCACAATCTCTTTTACATCCCGAAGAAATCATTTTTAAAACACTAATTTACAAAATATGAATTAAAAACATTTTACAGACATAAGATTAGATTTCTGATATACATTTTGATTAGGGTGTTATCGAGGAACTGCAAGATAGGGTCTGAGAAAATACCCTCAAGTAGTTAAAAGGGCTTTTTGTGTGTGTGTGTGTGTGTGTGTGTGTGTGTGTGTGTGTGTGTGTGTGTGTGCGTGTGTGTGAACTATACGATATATGTAAAGTCATGGTTTCACAAAAGCAGATTAAGAACCCTGTTGCTGTAATCTAGAAAGGAAATATATTTTTAGCAATGCAAAACAAGACCGATGCACAGGCAGAAGTCAATGCAGTTAACTTCTGTTATTACTGTTGTTTTTACATTTGTTCTGGCTGTTGTAAGCTTTGTTTTTAAGCTTTCAGATGTTCTAGTTCTGCATGTTGTGTTTGTGAGAGAATCTATGATTTAAATTGCACATAATAGGTTGTTTACCACTGCAGCTGCTCATATGACCTTGTGATATTTTACTTTACACTTTAATTAGGCTACTTTATTGTTATTCATTCTCTTTACTTGAGATTTAGTACAATTTAAAGGTGTACTAGATAACCATCTTGTGGAGATTTTATGGCTTTTCCTGTAATGCTTCACTATATGACATTAAACGTATCTATCATGTGATATCAAGTGATGCCACATTATTCTTATTTATCACTTTAGGCGTTGTGAGAGTTGCAAATTACATCATGCATTTAGTCCCTTTGGCCATCTATGGGCGGAGGTGAGGTCATGGTTGAATGGGTTTCTCCCAAGTCACCCACTTTTTGTTGACATGCGACGAAACTACACAACAATACACACACATCGTAAATTAAGCTAAATGATATTGGCAATTCTGTGGCTGTAATAAATGTTGCTATAAAGTAGAGATAGTCTTCCTTCTATCGAGATGAGCTAAATTATTGAATATGTGTGATGCAGCCTTAACTACTAATCAATAAACCATTAGAAAGCATTTAAAGCATCCCATTCATTGTGGATGATCAAATGTGTCCCAGACCCTAATTACTTTCATATGAAAATATTATTGTTTATTATACTTAAACATTTACTCCAATTCTCCTGTCTCCTTGTTCCCACGGTGAGATAAATCACTCCAACGTGACATGATGTACCTTCACCATCTGCTCGACTTTGTGCGTCCCCGTTGTGAATCAGATTTCCAAGTGTTGTTGTGTTGGCGGCTGGTTGTTGACGCGTGTGCTCATTTCACAAAGAAAAAACACCAGTCTCTGCTGTTAATTGCACCGAGCCCAAGGGGAATGACTGTATGCATGGTGGTGGAAAAATATCAGGCAGATGACGCATCCCCCGGTCAGGAGCAGCGTGCATGCATCTAATTACATAAACGCTGCAGTGAGGTCAGCCTGTAGAACGTTATGGTCACTTCACACACTAAAACAGATTTGAGGTATTGTGCGTAAATGCAGTAGTGATGCGCGCAACCTTACCTCGCTCAATGTCCTGTCCGATGTGTCCCGCCGCCGCGTGGTCCTGCCGCTCGCCGCCGCTGCGCCCCACAACGATGAGCAGCGAGTGTTTGTGGTGGCAAAAGTCGAGCTTAGCGATTTCCTTCTGCTGAACCTCCCTCTCCTCCGGCCAGCAGCAGCCGACCGGACGCCATGTTGAAACGCGCGCACTTGGATGTGATGTCATAGGAGGGGGGAAAGAGCAAGGGAGCAGCAAATCTGACAGTGCCTTGTTTTTATGATGAGAGGAGCTGGGGATATGGCACCAGCTGCTGTGTGTGTGTGTGTGTGTGTGTGTGTGTGTGTGTGTGTGTGTGTGTGTGTGTGTGTGTGTGTGTGTGTGTGTGTGTGTGTGTGTGTGTGTGTGTGTGTGTGTGTGTGTGTGTGTGTGTGTGTGTGGCGGAACGCGCCCGAGCAGCGCTCAACGTGCGAGGGCCCGGTGAATTATTGATGGCACGAGGTGAAAGCGCAATGCAAGGATGCTATGTTCAATTTTGCACAGATTTAATTCATTGTTGTCAGCACTGGGTCTTTAGGTATAAACACACATAAAATATAGAAAGAATACAGTGTTTAAAAGTTTATTTTCGTCATACAAATAGCCTATAGGCATATAAACTGTACTGCATAATGCAAATCGATCTTTTAACATTGCCTACAGCATCTTTACATTTAAATAGCATGCATATTTACAACATTTAACACATATTTTCTATTGTATCACAGTTATATCAGCAATAACCCACATCTTTATCACAAAAATGACAACAGGAGCCCTCTTAAATGTCTTACAATAAGGAAGTAACCTCATATTTTTCGTAACAAACAAAATGCAAATGACTATCCTTTGCATCACAAACATTTAAGGACATAGAAGTTACACGCAGTCCCCCGCGGGCAGCTGCACAGTGTGCCAATCCGTGCGCCTTTACGCACGGCGCATGGCTCCCCTGCGTCACACTGGAAAGGGTGCGGAAGATAAAACACATGAAACTAAAATTATTCTTACATATTTCATATAAAAAAAAAACCGAGCATCATGTCTTTAAGTTGTTTACTTACTGATGGCAACCAACCAAGTTTTTTCTCTAATGGCATGTCTTTGCTTCGCAGCTTCTCCAAAACTTCTTGCAAAGCATCAATCTGTAATCAACAATGGATCAGATATTCGTGGGTTTGAGCATTTTTTCCCCTTTCAAAAGATTAATGTTGTGTGTGTTGTGTAACTGATCAACAATCTCTCAGACTGCCACAAATGGACAAAATAACAGTAACTGCATGCTGGAATCAAACTGGGTTATAGTAGTTTATAGTAGTAGATTCTATGATTGTTTTATAATCTCTTACCAGGTCTTTCTCTTGTTGGGCTTTTATCGTGTAGTCCAAGGAGCGCGTTTCTATTGACGAGTCCTCTGTGCGCACGAGCCACAGGTACGAGCAGCAGCAGGTGGCCGCGAGGAGGAGAGTCGTGGCGCTGACCATGGTGCTGAAACCGGACACTCGGGGCTTGAATGAAGTTAAGGGGCAGTTTTAAAGGCTATGGGCCAGAGAAACCCTTCTTTATATCCCCTTTACAGTGCTGCAGTCATCAGCCTGGTCCTGAAATATTAATGTGACTGTGACACGGCTCCACACCTTTTAATCTAGGGGTGACCACAGGAAGAGTGCAGTGTCAGAGGTGTGTTTACATCTGACTTATGTTTTAATAATGTCTATTTGAGTAATCTGCCCCGGCCACTGAATAGAAATTGCTTATATCCGATCACAAAATATAGACTAGGTATAGTCATATTTATTTGATCCTATTATTATTATTGTTATTATTATTATTATTATTATTATTATTATTATTATTATTATTATTATTATTATTATTACTATTACTATTACTGTTATTATTTTCTTTAATGCATGCCCTATTGATATGTTTTGCCTCATTATTGTTCATTGTTGCATGTTGCACCAAATCACTAAAGCAAATTCCTAGCCTGTGAATTTTGTTCACTGATAATGGCAATAAACCCTTTCTGATTCTGATTATTATTACTATGATGCAAACAACCAAATACAATACAGAAAACCTTCAATTGAGACTCTGATGTGATTCAGCAGCATTAGTCTACATTCCAGATGTTAATGTTGCAATACTTACTTATTTTAAAAACAATGCATTTTCAAAATTGCTCAGCTGCACCTTATTCACCTTCAATCCATTAACTCACATGTATTATTACAGCATTTTACGATTCTGTTTTCATTTAATTTGACTCAAATCTGATTTGACACATTGTGTGACACATTGACCCCTATTGACACCAATCTGTTATCAGCATCCAATTTCCTCTAGTGGATGTGACCTTAGCCTCCATGGGATCAGATGTCTCTCTGTGTCTGTCACTTGTGGTTTTGTGTTTACACATATCCACTCTTCTCACTCAATGGCATTCACCCAGAGAAACAAGTGTGCACAAATAATAAACAATATAAATGAAATGCAATCACGTATGCTGTGAGAGTGTAAGTCGGCTATCCTATTCATAGGTTTCAGGTTATAGGCAACATTTGGATGTATTTTTCCCATTTTAAATTGTCAATTGCTATGGCAACTATCCTAATTTCTCATAATTCTGCAACTCATCACACCAAGTAGCCTACCACTTAAAGTTAAATTAAGTTAAGTTATACTTTACTGTCCCATAGGGACGGAGATAATATCTGGCTTTCCAAGTAGATCTAAAGATTCATCTGGCCTAAATTAGGGCTAGATGTGGTCTAAAATGAGACTGCTGTAACCACAAACATTTATAGATTTGCCTCTAAATAAAATTGCAAATGTGTACTGCATACATGTACCACATTTTGATAAATATTGTTATAGACTACCCTCATGCTATCTTCGGGTCTGAATGACCCACAGGCATCTGTAATAGAACGCCTCCCCCCTCCTTCGACAACATAAAACATTTTTTTTTTGAATTGAATTAGGAGAACATGAATCACAATGACTGTCAAAATGTAAAGCCCCATAAAAACATTCTTTTAAAGATTGTATGTTGGTCTCCAAACCTTTCAAGGTAGGACTAACGCCAAAAATAGGGTTTGGTCATTGGCCTGTTCTCTTCTGTCTGTTTGCAGATTGTCCTTTGTCCGCTGGAGGCAGCATCAACTCAAGCGCCAGCGTCATAGCCACAAAGAAGAGCTCACCGGAAGTTTACGTCCAAAGCTAATCGTGTGTTAGCAGTACAGTTGTTTAGGAACTTAAATTATTACTTTTCTGTCTCCAAGGTTTGCATTATCTAAAAACTAACAACCATGTCTGAAAGAAAAGTGTTGAATGTAAGTAAATGGCATCTGATCCTTTGTAAATCTTAGTTTTGTTAAGTTAAAAATGTCTTACCTTTCGACGACAAAAACAAAACAGTGAATCATATATTTTTTCCAGCTCGCGCTCTGTTTAAGACAATTGCATGAATGTACAAATGTAGATTAAGCTGTTTCTGTGAAAATCATATTGTATTAATCAACTTTTCTGTTTTCCTCCTCAGAAATACTATCCTCCGGACTTCGATCCTGCGAAAATCCCCAAACTCAAACTTCCCAAAGATCGACAGTATGTGGTCCGACTGATGGCCCCGTTTAATATGAGGTATTTCTCACTATAAATACAGTCATGAGAATGACACAGTTGAAAGATATAACGTGTTTAGGGCTGCAACTGTTTATTCTAAATAATCGTGACTAGTCGACAATTAAAATGATCATAATTGTATTTTAATCTCTGATCTTTATAAATAAAGTGTAAATATTCTGCCCAGAAGCCTTCAGTCACCGTATTTAGACATTTATTTGGTTAAAAATGTAGGTTATTTAAAAACTTTCAATGTAAAAATAGTCAGCTTTTAAAATAATTGTTAGTTGCTGCACTAGTTGCCATTTTTGTGAATAATTTAGCATAATAAATCAAGCATTTTCTTGCCTCCAGGTGTAAAACATGTGGTGAATACATTTATAAAGGAAAGAAGTTCAATGCTCGAAAAGAGACAGTTCAAAACGAGCTGTACATGGGCTGCCTATTTTCCGCTTTTACATCAAATGCACCCGCTGTCTCGCTGAGATCACATTTAAGGTAAGTGTGACTGAAACCTTACAGTAATTACTGATATAACAATTGTCTCTTTATACTGTAACCTCACTGTAAACTTATTCTTTCAACAGACTGATCCAGAGAACACCGACTATGCCATGGAGCACGGAGCCACAAGAAACTTTCAGGCTGAGAAACTTATTGAGGAAGAAGAAAAGAGGGTCCAACAGGAAAGAGAGGATGAAGAGCTCAATAATCCAATGAAGGTCAGTTTCCAGTTTTCATGGATGAAAGAAATATGTAATTGCAATTGTTTGACAATTAGATTTGCAATTCAGTTTTTCAGTTTACAGTGCACTTTTTTCACACTTTTGAGAAACGCTGAAATCAAAACTACAATGTTACAACGATTACATCATCACAGAATATTAGCAGTATCACAGAATACAATTTTTTCTTGGGACATGAAAACATATTTTTTTGTAGATTTCCTAATGGTCAATTTGATTACTTTTATTTAGTCTATTGCATTTAATTGTTCAAACTGTGTCTTACTGTGAGTGCCAAGGTATTGATAAGCTACTGTTATAGCTGATTGAGCTGATTCTATAATATTGCATCTAACACATGCCAGGTGTTGGAGAACCGCACTAAGGACTCTACTCTAAAATGGAGATGGAGGTTTTGGAGAACCTCCAGGAGCTTAAGGAGTTGAACCAGAGACAGGCTTTGGTGGATTTCGAGGGAATGATCGATCAGTACAGAGAACTGGAGAGGAGAGATAGGGAGCGAGAGCAAGAGGAGGACGAGCGGGAGCTCAAGTAAGTGGCTCAATGTGTCTAGAAGTTAAAGATGATCTCTTCTATAAGGAGAAAATGTTGCTGTTTTGAATGATAATGTAACAATGGATTATAATAAATCCCACAGTATTTTCTTTGACAATTAATCAAACGATAATCTCCTGGGCTTTACATGTACACTTATTGCAACTGCATGGTGAAAACGTGAAGAGAATTTTATGGACTACTGTATAATTCAGTGCTGATATTTGCCTCAAGCATAAATGACCAATATTAACCTGAGTGGGTTTTATATTTGAGAAGAGAGCTTTGCAGATGAGGGGAAACCACCCTCTGTCTTGCCTGATACTGGACACACACACATGGCGCAGCGCTACGGACACTAGGGATGCGCGGTTGTGTTTTGACTCACAGGTCGTGTTGGGCCGGGACAAGAAATTCTCAATTCATTGCGGGGCAGGTTTGGACGGTTATAAACGGCTGACCGCCTCTCTTGCGTTCGCGCTCCGCCTGTAACATTGCGTTTTGCTGCGTATGAATTCACTTCCTGGTTCGGCTCGTTTCTCTGGGAATATGTGACCGATTGTAATGAAACACAAAGCTTTATGTAGCTTACTACACTCCTCTCCACAGTCTCAACTGAGCTGTCTGTGATAATAATCTCCATAGTAACGGCATGGAAACAGCTGTTAGGGATCACGGGGGGCGGGGTCTAGCTGCGGTGCCTAGTTGCGGTGCTTCTGTTGAAGTATAAATGCCAGAGCCGAAACAAAATGTTCTTGTTCTCGCAGGCCAATAGGCAAACAAACAAACTTATTGCTTCTTATGAAGTATGAATTGGCCTTTAAAGCTCTTTGCGCTTTGTTGGACCTGTTACTGCGCAATCTGGGCCAGACTGGACTTGCAGACTCATGTGTTGGCAGCTTCAAGAGGAACGTCCATTTTCGGAAAATTTGGAATAAATCCTCACTGTCCCATCACATTCACCCACAATCGTTGTCCCAGTGTGCGTAAAAATGGCACAGACTTGATAGCCCAGCACGAGATCCGCACATTAAATGAGACTAAGCTGACCACCTTGTGTGCTCTGTTCTCGCTCCCTCCGGACCGTAGCATCCCATCGAGCACTTGGGTCTGGTTGAATTGGCACAAGCCCATCTTGAGAACATAGTCCGAGTTGTGCAAAACAAATAAAGGTGAATTAAATAAACAACGCTCCGAGAATGCATTTCAATATTTTATTTATTTAATTTTTTTTAATTTTGGGAACTCGATAAATCTCTTCTTTCATTGCCTGTATATGAGGCCATGACAAACATCTCCCACACAAGTGGTGCGTTTGAATGCCACAGTTCTCAGTCATTGGTTCAAACACTTTCACCGTATTTGGACTGGCACCATCCCAATCCAGCCTATAGTGGCCGAGTCAAGCCTCTTTATGCCAGCGCTAAGGTCGGCAAGTTAACAAAATAGCGCCCTGCCCCCGCCCCCTGGAAAAGGCTAACGTTAACGCTACCTAAGGGGGCAAAATACGGCCCTTATAGTCTTAATGTTATGAAATATGACTCTAGCATTTAAGGCTCAGCAGGGATTTAATTACAATACTGTGAACCACCCCACACACACACAAAAAAATGAAAATTCAAGATTGTGTCTTTTTATTTTAGGGAAATGTTGGATCGTGCTCGTGTGAAAAGATTAATAGACTCCGATTCGGATTCAGACGAGGAGAAGCCAAGAAAATGCACAAAGACTGATGACCCTGACCTCAAAGCAACAGACATCCTGCTGTCCACTGATGCACAGGTAACTTTATACTGTTACAAAAATGTGTCAACAAGGAAGTAGATGTAATTTATATTTTGACGGTATTGCTGCGTATAAGAAACTTTTGTTGCGTTATCTATGGTTAATGAAAAATGCTACTGTTGTGGAGAGGAAATTTCATCAGATTAATTAACTAAAATGCTAAAACAAAGGAAAAAAAAAAGTAGTGAGTCAATTTACTCAGTTGCTAAACTGGGTGCTAATGGATTAGTTTATATATTGTAATGCTATTCTAAGTCACATTCAGTCTAGTCTTAATGACAGCAAATGCATTATTTAGGCAATAAATGTTGTGTTTTACAGAAAAGTACCTCTGGAGGGGTTAAGAAGGTGGAGAGTTGGGGGAAGAGCGCAGGGTCGTTGAGTGGGAAAGGATCTTTGGGGTCCCTGATCGTCCGAAAGAAACCCACAAAAGCAAGTGCTGCCGCCTCACACACAGGTAATCGTCATCATCATATGGCCTTTTCCTTCTTGTCATGTACAGTCGTAATTCATTATAACCACATTTCAGATAAATGAGGCTTGTAGAACATTATCTACGAGGCACAAAAAAAAATTTAATTCACAAACCTGATTAATTTTGTTAGGGATTGACTCCTGTCGCACTTTTTTGCTTGTTTGCTTAATTTATTCAACTGACTGACACATCTTAAACCTGACTGAATAATTAATAATTAAAATGACCAATGTTATTCTGTGCTGAGTCTACGTTATAATTCTTGTTAGTTTCATGTGGACAGGCCTAATAATTGAACATCATAAGCTGGACCAAATTCTACTAGTGAATTCTTTCCTGCTTTCCATCTTAATTTAAATGTATAGGACATGTAAAATGTCATGACATAATCTAAACATACTTTTTTCACTTCTGTATCTGAAGCTTTATTTGGATGTTGTTTGTTTTGCAGATTCAGAAGTGTCACCCTCTCCTGTGTCATCCTCACAGAGCTTGCTGGTGGCATATTCAGACAGTGACAGCGAATAAGAATATAGTGTGTAGTGTTCTGTCTCTAAATAACTGAAAACTGTTCGTGTACATTCAATAAAACTTGTGATTTTGTATTAATTCATTTTATTTTAAATAAAAAAACATTTGCACATACACTATGAGATAAAACAATACAAAACAAGTGCACCGGCACTGGGGGTAGTCTTTGACCAGTGCTTTAAAATCACTTTAGATTATTCAATTTAAAAAGTCTCTGTTTTGTTCCACATGAACATGTCTCTGTGTTAACAAGATGGATTTTTAAATTGTTGAAAGAGTTTATCATTCATCCAGATGCCCAAGTATTTGTAATGGGGTACTTGTTCAATCATATTACCATCAAGCGTAAGACTAGATACCTTTCTTGGGTCACTTGAGTGTTTTTTGGAGACACTCAAGCATACATTTGTTTTATTTGAATTCATTAACAGTTGTAAATGAACAGTTTTGTTGGATGGAGTCTTGATTATTTTGAATCACTTGTGCACAAGAAGGTGCCTTAGGATATAGAATTGCATCATCTGCATACAAGTGGATACTGTGTTTTAGATTATGCCTAATTGAGTTTATATAAATTGTAAATTACAGTGGTCCAAGGACAGAACCTAGAAACCGCTAGAGCTCTATTTGTGAGGTAATTTGCAAACCATTTTTTAGAATTTGGAACCCAATAGCATCCAGAAGATCCAAGAGAATACAATGATTTACTGAATCAAAGGCCTTGGACAAATCAACAAAAACAGCAGCACAATCTTCATGGCTGATACCCGAGGAAAATCTTTGCATGTGCTATAATCAGAATCAGAAAAGGTTTATTGTCAATGAACATAATTCACAAACATAGGAACTTGTTTCGGCATTAAGGTGCAACATAAAAGACTGAGTAATAATAAAAACAACATATATGAAACATATTTGAAATCAAAAGGGCAGGCATTAGGAAATAGTTAAAATTTACTATAGTATAAGATAAAAATAGACTATGTACACAAGAATTTACAGTTAAGTATGTTTTTATATACACTTTATATTATATAATTCTATTTATAACAGAGTTGGGGGGTATATAATGGATAATATTGCTTTATCGTTGAATATCGAATATATTGTCTATAATTGAAACTATTAAAAATGACCTCAAAACAAAAATGTCTTGTGCAATCTCCCAAACAAGAGTTTATGGTGTAAAGTGTTGCAAAATTGTTTTTTTGTAAATGTTATTTCCTGTCATTTCTCACCATATGTCTGAATTTAAAAAATAGAAATAAATAAAAGTGTGTTGCATTTGGAGTTTTTTTCTGTCGACTCACGCAAAAGGCCGTCCTCCCCTTTAATCCCGCCCCCTGAGTGTTGTCGGGGACAGTCTGCTGCACGTCTGAACAGCTGCTAACATTAGCCCACTGACCTGCTTTATCCACGAGTGGGCTACACTTTTATCAAAACTGTGTTCTGTTGTGCTCGATCGTTTTGGGCATTCACGCTGGATGACATCTTGAAAGAGCCAGGAACGAGAAGCCTCCAATGCAAAGGGAAAAAGAGGGTGAGTGTTGTGATTTGGTTAGCATTAGCAGCGGTGGCTAACTTTGCTAACTTTACATCACTTTGTCTTCGCTTGATACGTTTGATATTAGATTTTTCTTACCGTCTTAATAAAGCATTTGAATACCTTTCTGTACATATTATGGCATACACCAGGGTTTAACATTTACGTGGTTATAAAGAAAATAATCTCGGTCTATCGTTGTAACAAGTGACCATCCCTTTAAAGTAGTAGCCTGGTCTTGACAATGGCTTGATGAACTACTTTTGTTGGTCTTCAGGATGAAAGAAAACGCTTTCAGGAAAATCACAATGTAATTTCAGATGAATGGATGATTTACATTTACACATTGCAACATTCAGTTAACTGAGTTTAACACGGCTTTTTCTTTTGGCTTTTAGAATCTATGGTTTAGCACAGTTTGGCCCATATTTAAAGATACACTGTAAGGTTTGTAAGGCTGAAACTATTAGAAGAATTATCCTATTTTGATAATGTTAACTAAATGTTAACTGTGTTAACTTTATTCAAATGCATTTTGAAAATCTTAATGTACATAAGTAATGATCATTTGACTATTCACCCGATTAACAAACTGACCAGTGCAATTATTGTTAGTTGCATCCCTACCCTGTTGGGCAGCATAGTTTCATGTTGATTAATTTTCAAAGTGACTCTTGACCATATTATTATTATCATTTATTAATTTGGTAATATATTCGCTGTTGCCAATTTAAATGCTCAGAACTTTATTATTTAAGTTTATTTCCCCCTTTCTTTTATAACAACTTACTGCTTTTCTTTTGCGCGACAGATCCATGGCAAAGTGGCTGAAACTAAACTTTGGCAGCAGGCGTGACCCTCCTCAGCCCCCGCGGCCCGACTACACAGAGAGTGAGATTCTGAGGGCTTATCGGGCCCAGAAGGAGCTGGACTTTGAGGACCCATATTCCCCTGACGGAGAGCCCCAGAACGGCGGTCTTGGCTCCTGCACCTCCACAGTGAGCCTGCCCTCGTTCCCTGCATTCGGCGCAGTGCTGCCCAACGGTGTGGAGGTTTGTATTTCCTAAGGTTTTGACAGTATCTTTTACGGATATATATATATATAATGGATGGTGTGCTTTTTGGCCTAATATGTGGTTTTTGTTGCAGTGGCATTCATTCATTTTCATTCATAATGTATTGTTTGGTCAATTGGACACTTATATCCAATTGCTCAAAACTATCAAAATGAGTCAGGGACTAATGTCTGTTTTGATCAATTTGATTTTTTTTTTTACATTTATCTACAAAAATAATACAAAATGTAAAAATATTATGAACCAATTCTAATGAACTCCTTGCCATTGTTATTCTGTATCTGTTCATTGCTATTATTATTATTATTATTATTATTATTATTATTATTATTATTATTATTATTATTATTATTATCATAGTAGCTCCGTAAAATGTTTGGTTCATTTAAGTGCAGCTTTAAGAAATTACATATGTATTACTAATAATGATGTACTATCATATATATATATATATATATATATATATATATATATATATATATATATATATATATATATATTTTATAATTTGCCTTTTCATTCTAAATTGTTAGAATTGGAATATAATGATGGCACTAAAATTGTTCTTTAGCTTTAGAGAAAAAGAGCACTTTCATAAGCCCCCCATATTGCCACAATTGTTCAATTAAACAAGGAGATTTTCATATAATTGCATTCTTTATTTTAATGGAAATCTCGGTATGATTGCTTCTTTGATTTCAGGTTAAAGTTGTATCTCCAAAACACAGACTCATCAAAGTAGACTCTCAGGAATTTGGACGCAGCAAAGTTCCCCTCAGCCCGGTGACCATCCAAGAGGAACCAGTAAGGAACCTTTTTCTTTGAATGTCACGTAATTCGAGAATATCCAACAATAAGGGGTTTAGTGCCTTTTTGATAGAAATCCATCTTGGCTGAGCATCAGTAATCAGTTTAGGAGACAACTTGACAAGGGCAGCAAAAGAAAATAGAATTGCCTTTGTAGAGACTAGAGAGAGAAGAGAGAAGAAAAGTTCAACAAAAGGAATTGGAAGATTCAGGAACATGATTTCCTTTTTAATATTGACATACATACTTTTTCCTCTCTAAAGGTGATTCCATCTGCTCCTGCTGCATCAGACGCAGACACAGACTACTCTGATCCATTTGACGCTCGTCCTGATCCCAGACCCAAACTGTGCTGGGAGCCAAAGACTGCCCCTCCGGAGTGTGGCAGCTACATGGAGCCATTTGAAGCTCAGCGCATCATTTCAGGTTCACCTGACTAATATATTTGTGTTGGTACACATTCGTACACAATGCAATTCAAAGTGCTTCACACAACAGGAAAAAAAAAAAGCATTAAAATCAGAAAGACGGGACAGGAATCACAAAACAGACATAAAAGAGAAGAGTGCAAATAAAATCATTTCAGTCATATGCACAGCTAAACAAAACTGTCTTTAGCTTAGATTTGAACAATGCCAGAGTAGCGGCCTGTCTCACATCCTCAGGAAGACTGTTCCAGGTTTTAGCTGCATAAAACTGAAACGCAGATTCCCCATGTTTAGTCCTGACTCTGGGCACCAGCAGGTGACCTCATCTGGGTTACTCCTAACTTATAACTGCAGTCAGACTGTAGTCCTATTTTAGATTTGGTTTGGATCTCATTTAGACCTTGTGTAGTTGTATTTTAGAGCAGGTTTAGGCCAGAGAGACCAGTGTTCTCTTATGTGGTACTTGAGATGTTTGAGAACCACTGCTCTAGTAAATGCCACTGACTAAAATGTAACACATTCCCTCCCGTCTTCTGCAGAGCTTCAGCACAGTGTAATGGCGAGCCGGTCGGGGAGTGGAGGCGATGGAGGGCAGTTATATGACAACCCGTACGAGGAGAGGGGCCGGACCCAGCCCAGAGCAGCGCCTTCGTCTCTGCAGCACGCGGCCCGGCTCGACTCGGACGGACGAGAGAGCAGGCTGCCCCAAGACGACGAGAGGCCGGCCGACGAGTACGACCAGCCCTGGGAGTGGAAGAAGGACAACATCTCCAAAGCCCTGGCTGGTGAGTGTTCGTCGCTGTTCATGGTGTTTGTAATTGTTTACTGGTATCACTTTATTGTGTGTTATATGTTAATAGCTGATGACATTTACATGTTAGAATAGCTGTAATAGCCCACATTTTAACGAAGAGCCTTTTCTGCTTCATGTAACACGTTTTTGTAATCATGAAACAACACAATTGTCACAGAAAAGTTGGATACATTTATTTTAAGACTATTTGAGGACATAGATTTTTGCCTGAAAATGAAATAACACATTGTACATTATTTTTTCTCCTTTCTATAGCAGCCATCGCACGTATTCAGAGATGGTTTGTTCTCATCAATAACTCTCTACATATATATATATTTCTGGTTTTAGTGCAATTTGAAGGGGCAGAGAGAGAGCGCTGCCGGACAGAGCAGAGCCGGTTTGGTAAAGCAGGCGCGTCTTCAGAGTCCACCACGCTGCGTCTGGTCGGGGACACGCCGCCTCTGCTGGGAGAGAGAGTCGACCCCTTCATGCCCCTCGAAAGACAAGTGTAAGGCTCAGGATGTCAACACACAATTTACAAGGCTGTACAATAATTTACTTTGTCATTGTATAGTTTAGTATATGTGAAAACCAGCTTTACAGTGATCAACAAAGTTATTGTTCCAAAACCGGGAAGTGGCACTGATGAAACATGATAAAATCTAAATCGTGAGATGTGTTGTTGTATCATCCAGCCCTCAATGGAAATAATCTGGGACACTCCCTTTCAACTGCAAGTTAATATAGTTTAATTGGACTTATTTTTCATTTTGGCTTTCAAGCACACTTCTGGTCCAATGTAGGAAGGGGAAGAATTGTTAAATAGTCTTTTTTTTTTTTTTTTGATTTGTATTGTGTTTCACTCCTGTCTTTTCATCTGTTTCCGCAGCTGGTACCACGGAGCGATCAGCCGAGCCGAGGCTGAATCTTTACTGACTTTATGCAAAGAAAGCTCGTACCTTGTGAGGAACAGCCAAACGTGCCGTACCGACTACTCGCTCTCAATCAGGTGAGCTACATTGTTTTAGATATACACACAGACACGTGCAACACAATTACTTTTCTGCAAATGTTGGCGGGTCTATTCAAAATGTTAGGGTTTTTTTTTAGGAGCCACCAGCATCCTTAACGAACGCTCCACAACTTTACTTGAACAAGTTTACAAAGTGTTGCGTAATCCGTGTCCGAGCTCTCAGATTTATTTGTGGATTTGCCTTTTCTTCTCTCTTCCTCAGGAGTTGCAAAGGCTTTATGCACATGAAGTTCTCGCAGTCGGCCGATGGACGTTATGTGCTCGGAGAGAACAGCCCCCCGTTCTCCACCATCCCAGAAGTCATCCACTACTACACCACTCACAGGCTGCCCATCAGAGGAGCGGAGCACATGTCCCTGCTCTACCCTGTGATCGTACAGACGCTCTGACACACACAAACATGACGCTTTATACAGGGCCCTCCTTTTGTATTGGCATCCCTGATATAAAAGCCTTTTAAAATAATAAGTTTGGGTTAACGTTAAGGTACAGTTTATTGATCCTTGTAGAGAAATGTGTCTTCTGCATTTGACCCATCCACGAGGAACTCCGATTTGGCGCCCTTGGTCTCATCTTCAGATCTTGAGCACTGGGCTTGGTCAGGACTAACTTAGCAGAATTATTTGTTGTTATGTTTTAGGTGTTTTTTCCAATCAATAACTAAATGATTTGGGTGCTGCCCCACAAATTCCAGAGCAAATCCCATAACATAACTAATAAGTAAATGAAAATCCATTTACCGGTAAAATAGATACTTAAAAAACAAAGGAACCGACTTTACAATGATTTGCCAATTTTTTGTCTTTAAGAACGACACTAAGAAATTAATATTCTCCATCTTCTCACTCATTTTTGTCAAGGATGTCAAGATGAACGGAAGACACTGTGGTGGTAAAATGCATGGTGCTACTGAAAAAGACAAACCCTTTATTCTTATTTTTGCCTTTTTACTGCGCACAAGAGATTGCCTGGGGCAGTCTTCTGTATTATTTAGCATTCACATGATCACACACCGGCAGCTTAAACAGCCCATGTCACACATAATTGCAGTTTGTTCACCAAGAATCAGTATTAAAATAATACAAATAAAAATGTGTTTATTAGTTGTGGACCAAAAAAAAACCTTGTCCTTTTTTGCAAAATGTAGCTTTTCTTAAATATTTCAATTGTCATGAGATGCTGCCTTTTTTTGCTTTATTTTTTTTTTTTTTTGCTTTTAGGATTTTAGTCTAAGCTCGTGCCAATTTTCTATTTAGGTGAAACAATGAGCCAGTGTTTGTTTTCAATTGTTTTATATGTTATGACAGAAGCAGGTAATTAGCTAGATTGCGTACTATGATTTACAAAGATGACTGTTTTAATGATTTAAACCTCAACCAAACACTACGTTGTCAACCTAAGCGTCTGGGTTTTTTGTAATAAGGACGTTGAATGTTACATAGTGATATAACCCTGCATTTTTCCTCTACATTTTGTTCATATAAATTCAAAGTGACAATATATTGATGTCAGACAAACCTATATATATTGTTAGCTTGGCGCAATAACGGACTCCTGCAATACTAGTTTATAGACTGTATTATACTCCGAACCTGTGGCTTTGTGAAGAAAAAAAGCTTTGTTAGACGACTATTTCCTGTGCTGTTTTATAAGATTGAAATGTATGGTCAAAATAAAGGTGTTTCAGGACAGCAAGAAGGTCATTGGTTTTATTCCTGGACAGGATGGAGCCTTTCTGTGTCGAGTTTGTATGTCAAAGGCTTTTCTGGGGGGAGGTCCCACCTGCTTGTCTCTATGGAGATGGGTTTTTTTTACGCCGTATGCCATTAAACATGTCTCTTTTTTGTTTATTTCATCATTACAGCTGGTTTTATTGCTCAAAAGTGGTTGCGTTACCTGCTCGTCTGGAGATGGAGGTTAAATGCCATACTATGGAACAGAAAGCAATACAGTTTCTTTGTATTTTTTCCTTGCCAAGAAGAAGGGTCTGGGACAGTTATCCAGTCGCTTTTTCCCTGTGAACATTAATCTGCTTCTCTATTATTGACCAATGTCTGTTTCTCTGTTGATTTTCAAACTTTTTGTTGGTAAAAAAAATAAAAATTGAGACTCCCTATAAGCAGAGACATGTTACATAGGGCACCTTTTTAAATAACATAAAACTTTGCATTTAAGCCAAAGTTGTGTGCGTTTCAACACTTATCTGGGTGAATCGTATCCCAGAATCGAATGGCGGTGATGAGGTGAGGTAGACAAGATCAAATTTTTCAATTGATAAACGTATTTGTAACCACCTTTTTGTTCCAACGATCACTTTTTAGGTCTCAGTTCCATTCGTCCTGGCTTTTCATTGTGGCGCAGAGGGGGCACAGAAGATGATACGCCACAGTAAGAGCATCTCTACTACAGTTGAACAGAGATGGTCTTTGTTGCCACCTGACTCCATAGCAACAGGCAGGTGTCGGTGTCGCTTTCTCACAGGTGTCACCGCGCACACACAGGTAAGAGCGCTGCTGGAAAAAATTATATTCAAGATCTTTTAATTTTATCATGTCTTATGGCTTTCTTATTGCATTCTGTAGCAAATATTGTGTAGTAGTGGTCATTGCATGTGGACAAATCATATCTAGTAAAATTATAGATTTTATAGAGACAAAACAACGATAATATTGTGCACTGGTCTTTGACACTTTTGCGTTCGGAAGGCTATGGGTTATGTTCAAAAACAAGACGGCAAATGACAAAAATTCCAAAATATTGCCAGTAAATTTAGATAAAATATACGCCAAAAACAACAGGGAGACCTCTGCCAGGGCAATGGACTTTAAGCCAAAATCGTCATTCATCAAAAACACATGGTACCCCTGAACGTTAAATTAGTGTGTTAATAATTCCATAGATTAAACAATAGTGAAAATGAGAATATTGCTCTTCATAGTAGAAAGATTCAGTTGTAGTCATCTGGACTCTGTTTTAGAAAAAACAAAATGTTTCGACTCTCATCCAAGAGTCATTCTCAATCTGTGGAACAATAATGGCCCATTGAAACTTAACTGAGATGGGCCATTATCAGGAGGTCCCGCCCGGTGGGCAGGGCTTTCACAGAGTAGGATATAAACCTGAGTTCTCAGACTTGTTTCGCAGATTGAGAATGACTCTTGGATGAGAGTCGAAACATTTTGTTTTTTCTAAAACAGAGTCCAGATGACTACAACTGACTCTTTTTCTACAATGGAACACTCCAGGATGAATGAGGGATTACACCGACGTTGCTCTTAATGATTTATGTATTTTATTGCAGGAGGTGTTTACACTGTCCTTCAAAGTGGATTGGACTCCATGGCAAAACGAATCCAGCAACTCGCTCAGCCCAAACCAAACAGACTTCGATATCCTGACCGGTACTTTGTTAGGGGTGGTCCGATATGGATTGTGTCGAGCTGATATCAATGTCCAATATTTGTCTTGCTACTGTGGCTTCAAAATCTGTAGCGAGGCCCAGAAATGTGCGTGAAGTTATAGAAAAGTTCACAAATTATCTTTACACAATCATGTAGCATATTTTATTACCAGGTGTAAACATACAGCCATATTCTTTAGCTTAATTGCGCTTCTATTTCCATATTTACTCTTTAAGTCTGTTCAGAAAAAAACAGTTGGATGCACTGGGGACAAACTGGAAATGGGCACAGAGACTGGGGCAAAAAATATTGGTGTCAAGTATTGGCTAAATTGTCAATATCGGGCCGATACACTGTCTGATATCACCGATATTGGAGCTGATACGTATATATCGCCCATCCCTTCTTTAATATAAAATACAACCACTTTCCCTGTGTGTGTTTCTGTCTCAAATTCATACACAATTTTCTGTTTTAAGCCGCTCGGTTTACTGGATTGATAAATTGCCTCCTGAAAAGACAGGATCCATCACAAAAATTGGTACACGTATTACTTTTTTTTTTTTTTTTTTACATTTTCCTTCAAACTGCATGTACTTTGCTTACGCCAATTTTTGTTATAGAGTTAACGCCGCGTTGGTTGGAGCTCTCCCGAACTAAAAAGATCAACACTCAAGTCATGTAAATATCAAACTTATCTCATGTCGCAAATGGTTAACACAAACTTAAAATTCACTATTTCATAACTCTCTCTTTTTATCTTGCCTAATCGTCCATTTGTACCACTTCCTTCCTAAACCACTCTTGCATGTGATGGCAAACTAACTTGACATTCTCTGTGCATGTGGTTTATCTGGTTCAACTTGGTGGATTTAATTTATCTTGTTCAGCGATAACATTATTTAGATACACTTACCAAACTTCCAGATATATTTTTTGTTTATACCAGTTTTGTACATTATCTTTTGCACATTTTGTCCTTTTCAATTACATAAACGTCACATTACAAATCAGATGTTACGCGATTACAATTACTCTTACTTTTTTTCACATTTAATTTGAACTACTTGAGTAATCTCGTAAGTACTTCGACTTGAGTAATATTATTTTGAGGTAACAATGCTCTTACACGAGTTCATTTCCGGATACTGATTTTATAAACAGTAAGGTTTGGGTTCACATAGCGTAAATACATCAAACAGTGGTGACTTTGAGCTGGATGCCAGTTCGTACGAATTACGTGGTAGGATTTCCATAACAGTCAAAATGCAGAGGTTTGGCCTGTGGCTAATATCAGTCTACTTTGCATAGAATATCAGTTACTTTGCGCCGTCCACATGTTTTTAACTTCTTCCCTGTCAAGTCAAATTAATCGCAGTACATTTTACTTTCTCACAATGTCAGGCTATTAAAACGTGGCCAGTTAAAAGGAGAACAAGCACTCGCATGAATATTTCAAATTAGTGAAACCGATCCAAAACAAACGATGCCAGCAAACAATAAGCGGGTCCAACATGTGTGAAGTTTTTTTTTTAGTGGATAAATCACCCGAGAATCAGGCTCTGTTGGTTGAAGATGGAGAGTCAGTATAAGTCTGAGGATAAGTAACGAAAGCCTATTTGAAAGAAACAAAATCCGCAAATGTTGCACTCTTTAATCCTAATGATTTATGTTTAGTTTTTTTTGTAGTCTTTGTGATGTTATTTGGTTCTTAAGTGGGTCTTAACATGGTTCAATTGAGTGAATAACCTTTTAATATAGAGATTGTTTGTTATTGTTAATTTGTGCTGACAGAAAATATGTTGAACTTTCTGGCAGTTTTTGTTTAATGTAGCCAGAGCTGGTTATTACAGCAATATTAACCATAAACAGAGGTGGGTAGAGTAGCCAAAATATGTACTTAAGTAAGGGTATGATTAGGTAAAAAGTAGAGACCCACATACATACTCAACTAAGAGTATTTGGAGAAAGTAATATTTGAGTACCGAGTAACAGTTTAGACATAAAATAAGATTCTGTTATTTCCAAAGCATAGACACAAAAACAAATATCAAAAAGTAAGGTATAAGAGGCATTTCATGTTCATAACGCTTTTGTCACTTGCAGATAGGGCTGCAACGATTACTCGAGTAAATCGAATAATTCGATTACAAAAAAGCTTCGATTATTATTTTATTGCTTCGATTATTCGTTTAATTTACATATTTAATCAAAAACACGTGAATCTGTGGCGCGCGGAGCGCACGGAACGACTTGTGGCGCTTTTTGTTTCACACGGAGCTTGTTCCGCTCTGACGAAGGCGCAACAAGGAGAGAGCGGCGCGTTTTAAAGAGTTTTAAAGAGTTTTGACGAGTGAAAGAGCCATGGATCTATTGTAATAATCCCGAGCTGCAACTCTAAAAACTGCATCTAGCTCCGCCCACCCCAGCCCCCGCGCCGTCGACACGCCACCGCGGACCCCCGCGCTCCCCCACTCAACAAACTCTGCTTCCCAGTCACAGTCGTACTTTTAAACAGCCAATGCACATGGAAACAGCGCGGAGGACCGCGGTTATGTTAGAATAATCTGTTGTGAAACAGAAAGTCCGAGACGCGGAGGCCAAAGTCACACAGAGCCAAAAACGGCTAAACGCCAAAATGCTCAAAACGCCAGGACCACCGGGCCCACCCAACATAACGTTTTACAAATGTCTTATTTTAAGTGATGTGACAGAGCTACTGTAACTGTTTACAGTCTATGACAAGTTAATTAGTCCTTTATATTATTCTTTATATACAAAACAGAACAGTTTGGACTGAAGTGAAATGTTGCTGTTTTGGGGACAAATTTATATGAAATTACGAATAAAATGTGTTATTTTAAGCAGAAATTCCTTATTTTGTATTTGTTTGTTACTATGAACTATAACGTTTATCTAAAAAAATGATTTTAAATGTGTTTAAATGGTTTACTGAATGTACAAAAAAATTAATCGATTAATCGAAGAAAAGAATCGATAGATTACTCGATTACTAAAATAATCGATAGCTGCAGCCCTACTTGCAGACTTACTCGCAGTGGGAGGGGGAATTTACTAATACTTCAAACTAAATATGACTCAAGTAGGAGTAAAAGTATGGCGTCGGTACAATTTCCTCGTTCACTGAAGTAAATGTAAGTGAGTGCTACCCACCTCCCACCCCCCACCTCTGACCATGAACCAAGTCAAAGAGCTGCATTACGTATTCGCTTGCCCTCAGGCTCTGTTTTAATGGTGTGTTTTTCAGACTGATGCGTCACCTCAACACATGTCCTCCATTTGACATTATGACTCAAATTCCTGTAACATGTAAACTCTTATTTCAGACTGAATCCTGAGTGGAAAGTGAGTGAGTGGGCGTTGCAGGCTGTACCGTCTCAGCGCTTGTGTCGCCTGGCTCTGCCACGGCTCCCTGCAGCGGACTGGCAGCCGGAGCGTCCCCTACTGACTCCTGTAAGTACTGACTAGATTTTGGTTGTAAACTGTTGATTGGGACTGAGCATTTACCCCCTGCTGCACTGTGTATTTTTTTTTCTGGTGGAGGGTTTGCCAACTGTTTAAGCAGCCTGGAATGTTCCACAGTAAGGCATTCAAACCTCACTGAGACAAACCATCAGGTCAAATGACTGGTCAGACCTGTGGAGAAATGAGGCTGGTCACAGGAAGAATGTATGTTTTTCAGCTATAAAACATGCTGCAAAGAAGGATAACTTTAATGCCATACTGTGAAACATTTCAGACTAGCAAAAGTATAAAATGCACCTACATCTACAGGCACCGTATGAAACTTTCTGGTGGTATGTCACCTGCATGATTCCATGGAAGTAGAAAGTTAAAACCATAACATTCTTCATGGAATTAGATGAGTTTCATCAGCCACTCAATCATCCTCAACCTTTATTTATAAAACCATGATACAATATAATTAACAGTGCAGACAAAAACACAAACTGGACTAAATAAGTGTCACTACATTACTGAGTGCTAAAAGCTGGTCTGATTTTGAGTCTTGATTTTTCTAAGGCCAAAGTCTGTGAAGGAGCAGATATTGGGGATTGATGTTCCCCAACATCAATAGCCAATTCAACCATTCAGACGAGCAGTGTGCACATTGCTACAGAGGGAAAAAAAAGAGATTAAAACATTTCAAATGCATAATCTTTGCTACTTTATTTTTTACAATAATCAAATTGTAATTTAATTTATTAGCCGGTTTCTGGATCAATCAGATAAATACCCAACCCCGTGTGGCAATAAGCTTTAAACATCCCTCGACAGTATCACGCAGACCCCTCATCTCCACGCAGAGTGTTTATTTAGTTATGCTGTTTAGTTGAGCAGAGCGACGCAGACGGCTGTAGCCACCGCCCGGACCTGTCGACTCGCTGAGCCGAAGAAGAAGCCCCTCGAGCACGGCTCTGCTCCCAAAACCAAACCTGCTCCTCTGTCCAATGGCTCCAGCAGGGCCTCCGCTCACATAGAGCTGCTCGCCAGTGAGTAAGGACTTTTATTTTTTACATTATTACATTTTTGTTTATTTTGTGTCAACAATTGAATCATTTTCTGTGGCTCAATTTCTGAAACTTTTAATTGGATTTATTGGGTCACATTTTTCCATTTCTTTTTTGGTACCGTATATACATTTTCATTATACTCATCTGATTAAAATGCATATATTTTGCCTGGCCAATAAAGTTAGCTTTGACTACGCCGCACATACGTAGTTTCAATAAGCTTATAAATAATACACGATTTAGTTCCATCCGGTGTTGCATTCTTTTTTTTTTTACTTTGCTTTGATGCCTAAGATTTGACCCTTCTCAAACAGACTGACAACTTTTCCATGACCACGGGATGCATGTGCAGTATTTACCCATTTGAGATGTGTTTTTGCTACCCGAGTCGCAATGTCAACCTGATTTAACTTATTTTCTCGCTTATTTTGCATAACACTGAGCTGAAACGTAAAACTACATGACTTATATCTTTGTTGCTACCTTTTGCCTATCACTGTCAGCCAATCGCAGCCGGCTACCTTTGCTTCCCAACCAATCACAAACCATCTGCGTTTTAGCTCCGTCTTTCTTTCTGTCGCGCACCAACCAACGCGTTCCATCCAGTGCCCTTGAAGGTGATATTTTCCCTAACAAATTATTATCTTTATCTCCTGCTCCCTGCTCTATGTAAAGTCTATTCATCTGTTCATCGAATCCATTTGTTTAGGCATTTCACACTGTAGAAATGTACATAATCAAATCACTTGTTTACAGGATTATCAGGACCATGAAACATCTGCAAGAAAGAGTATTATTATTAGTTTAGGTTTGCTTTATTCCTTTATACTATTTGTTTATGCTTTCACTATACCTAAGCATCTATTTTTAAGTTTAAGTGCTTTAGTATTATAGGGACTAGTTTAGTTTACACCCAGTTTAGCCTGCCTGATTTAGTCTTTAGTGTTTAGTTTTGGTTTCATCCTCCTTGTATTGGAAGGTCACACAATTCATGCTCTTGTTTTGCTTGTGAATAGTTTGAGAACCATCGCAACGATTTGTGTTTTTGCCAGTTTGGGTAACGTTTAATGGTGCTAGTACAGTACCAAAAAAGTAAAAAGAATGAGCACCAAAAACTGATGCCAATTCCTTTTTTTCTGCTTTGATAACAATCTTTGATATCTGAGTCCTGGCAGTGCACTAGAGAAAGTTGCAAGATAGGGTCACCACAAATAATTTTAATTAAAGTAACGTTAACATTGAACATTGATGTAGTGTATTCCATCCAATGTAGTGAAGAAAGTTGTATAGAGCGGTACATAGGGGAGACTAAACAGCCACTTCACAAGAGGCTTTTATCAGCACAGAAGACACGCGAGTTCAGGACCCCAGAGCGCTGTGCATCTTCATCTCAAAGCCACAATTCACATTCTGATGCTAAACAGGCACTCAAGGTGAGGCAGCCAAACGCCAGGGAACAATAGAACAATAGGCCCATCCCAGTTAAGTTTCAATGGGCCATTAGCAGGAGGTCCCGCCCTGTGGGCAGGGCTTTTCACAGAGTAGGATATAAACAGGAGTTCTCAGACTTGTTTCTCTGATTGAGAATGACTCTTGGATGAGAGTCGAAACGTATCGTTTTTTCTAAAACAGAGTCCAGATGACTACAACTGAATCTTTTTCTACAAAGTTAACATTGAACATTATAATTATGATTTGTCATTCCAGATAATGATTTTAAAGGTTTTAATAACATTTATTCGATATGATATGTTTGATTAGCATTTTTACAGTTTATAAATTACATGTCTTGTGTTTGATCATAAAGGTTATTGTGACTGTTTTAAGCACTGTTCTAACATCTACAGTAAATCCTTTTTACTTCTTTCTTGCCCGATTTAAGCCCCAAAACATAATCATCCCAAGTTTGAGGGGGAGCGTGAGGTGTGCTGGCCCGTCTCCGGATCAGCGCAGAAGGCGGTGGCCAGCCCAAGGGTGCAGGAGCTGTCCAATCCCAAAGAGAGAAAGGCTTTGTACGAAGGATTTAACCCTTACATCATCAGCCGAGCAGCGCGGTCGGCCTGTCCTTCAGCGCGCATTCGACACCTCAGCCTGCCTCTGCCCCGGAAATGTAGCTCCCAATGAAGGCCACTTTCTACTTACACTTTGGGCTGCTTAATAACTGTTTAATCATTTATTAGTGAGGGCATTCAGCTCTCCCATGGGTCTAAGAGGCATCAGAACTTGTCAAAAGAAAATCTCAACACCAACATTTTGTCAATATTGGAAATACTTTACCTTTTGTTCCTGCACCAGCTTGTACCCAGTAATACCTAAACGGATGGCATATGTGCTGCCGCGTTAACCACTCAACCACCGGGCAGCACTCTCACGTTTATTGTAATGCAATAAACACATGTTTTCATGCAGTAAAAGTACCTCAGAAAAGCTTAATCTGTGTACTGTGTATCTATATTTGTTATTTAGTATACACAAGGGGCTTGTTGAGTTAAGCATTCGCACTCAAACCAGATGGTCACCATATATATGCCAGTATACAGTATATGGTCACTACATGCTCCCCACTTAAGGACATGTACTGAGATGGGGGGGGTAGGTGGGCGGGTAGGTGTTTTCTAAGCTTTTGCTTCTGCCTCCTCCTTGTGGATATTGTTTAATCAGATCAAGCGATCAATTATTCTTCTTAGTTTCGATCTTGTATTATTGGTATCATTCTACAGGATTGTGTTTCTATTTGAAATTGGACAAATGTGATGGGGTTCAGAACTCAGATCATTCATATTTTTTGCCTGTTAAATTTTGAAAACAACTGCACTCACCTGAGGCAGTTGCTGTTTTCCTGAGGGTATAATTTTCATATCATTGACTTATTTAAATACAACATGCAAAAATCATTAAAGGCCCTATTGTATCTGAAGATCCAGTGATGTCTCACAGATACGAAAACTGTGATGTCGCTGTGCAGAGTCTATTATAGGGTGACTATGGGAAAAGTGAATATTAAACTTCTTTGTTATTTAATCTTTTCAATGAAATGCCAAAGTCCTGAATGTAATACATTTTTGAAAAGCTCTAGATGTCTACGTTTCATCAGGGAGAGAAAATATCTCAAATTTGACAGACTTCTTCCTCCTTCTCAAACACTCCACATTTGGTCTCACATCAGACTATTGGTAAGTAAGACACCGCAGATGTATTTTTGTTGTTGTAGTGGAAACACACACACAAAAACCAGCATAAAAGCAGCAAATGTATTCACTTTTTGTTTAAAGAGGCTACAGATTAAATCTCTCATTTGAACCTGTCTATGGCGCATGAGTCTGCAGGCTGATGTCGCTGTGGCTTTTTCCCTGGTAACTTTGATATCATAATTTGTCACATTTCAGAAAATATTTTCAAAACCTATTTTAAATTCTGCACTTGTACATGTCAAGGATTAGTATAACGAGCCCCTGCAAAAAGAGGTGATTCATTTCAAGTGTCAATCCGAAAGAAGGAAATACCTAAGAGTGCATGGATTTTAGAGGGGACAAACTACGTATCCTATATTGTCCTGCAACTGAGGATAGGGTGCAAATTAAATTCCTGTTTACATCTACCCCCTATCCCCGCCCACATCACTGTGCTTAGTAGTGATGCTTTGAAAAATGTATTCTCAGAGTGATACATGTCGGGTTCTAAAAAAATGTGACGTAGCCACTTTCAAAAAACCAAAACATGTAAATGACAATCCTTTGCTTAACATGAAATGTCACTTTGAAGAGTGCCAAGAGCTCGCCAGTTCTGCAGTTTTGAACAGAAAGGCAATAATGGACCTGTTTCTATTATTAAGACATTTTAGATCAATATTACGTTTTACAATCAACAAAATGTGAAATCATGACTTAGTTCAATACTAAGTCATAAAAAAAAAATGACTTCATGATATGATGAAATAAGGATCCAACTAGACTGTCCCACTTGACCCATAACACTACGTCGGTGGGCGTGACTTTGAGAAGGGGGCGTCAGTCTTGGGTTTACGCACAGCGCGGAGCGGCTTCGCTCAATCGATGGCACAGATCTGGAAACAGCGAATCTGCAATTTTAACGGGTGAGTGACTGATCATGACTTAGAAAGACAGTTCCTTATTTCAACTCGCCGTATTTGGGGCTGAATCAATACGTTTTGTTGCGTTTGGGACATGAGATAACACGAGTGGGAAAGGATTACAAATGCCAAAGTTTCTGCTTTTTCCATTTGACATGTTATTGTAATTGAGTATAACTCTAGCCATGTAATAGTAATTAGCTACATTTAGAATCATAGGAGTCACATCCAGGAGTACAGAAAGTCGTAACTGTCCCAAAGCACGTTGTTTGCCCACAATCACTGATCACTGATCAGCCTGATCACTCACAGCTCAGAGGAGGTTAAAAACAACTAAAGGTGCATGAAAAGTAACAAGTGGTTTGGCTTAAATTGCAGTACTCGGGAGACCACCTCAAACAGACGTGAATGTGGGAGAAGTTGCGCAAACTGTGGAGTGGGACGGACCTCATTTATTTTAAGATTTTCAATTGAAAAGATATGAACATTTAAGTCTGTATAGTTTATTGACAAAGAAAAAAATGCAAACGCTGTAATTTAAAATCTCAAAATCCCTTAAAAATCGGAGAGCTTGAACTGCAACAGGTCACGTCATCATACTGAACAACCCAGAAAGACTATTATTTTATATCATTCATGTGGCCCCATTGACAAGGTGGGACATTCTCACATTTGCTCTTAATAGTAGAAAAAGATTCAGTTGTAGTCATCTGGACGAATGAGGGATTACACGACATTCTTGAAATATCTGAATATCAAGATAATGCAGAAAAAAAGAGAGATACATTTTTGCCAATATTGCCCACCCTCAGTAACATAGCAAACATAACATGACATCTTGCAGAATAAAACACACGCACATTCATCATTTGTACGGTGGGCATTCGTTTCTGTCATTGATGAAGACAAGTTCCTGGAAGCACATCATATTTGTTTTGTGTAAAGCATGTTTAATAATGCAGTGAAACAACAACAACAACAACAGGCATGTTTGCTCAAACTCATAAAGTTATTTGATATCTTCATTTTCGGTTGCCAGTTTGATGTGACGGGTTTGGCCGGCGCCTGGTCACTGATGGAGCCTCGGACAAGTCTGACGACACTGGGGCTCATTGTGGGTACGTTTGAATTGTTTTATCAAAGACTATAATCAAACAAAAGTAAACATTCTGCTGCTAAATAAGCTTCTTGTTGTTTTTTACATGAGAAGGAAAACAACTCTTAATAATATAATGATTAAAATAATTTAAATTACAATTGAAATCACAATTTTTCAGACTAATTATTTGTTATGTATTTTTTTGATAGAAGGTGGGGCATCCGCACACTTAAAATGAACAGAACAAATTGAGAAAAATGATAGTATTTGACGATCTGATCTGTCAGAATAATTATAACTTTTTATAATAACAACAATGAAGCGTATCAATCACACATTCTGCGAGTGTGAAGGAAACCCAATAAACAGCCACATGAACTACAAGATCAGCCAAATCTACCTCAGCACCATACATTGACTTCACATGTTTTCTCTTTCTTACAGCGCTGCCGTCAGTGATTTGTTTTAGCCTCAAAGCTCCTGTTCTGATCGGTTGTGTTTTCATCCATCGAGCCAATGTTACCTGTGAATGGACGACCGGAGACCCCAAACCACATGTTACACTCTCAACGTGCAACGAATGACCCCAAAGTAAGTCATTTATGTGAAAAGACACCAACAAAAAAGTTTTAATTTAGCAAATGTAGTTGTTTTCAATAAAAAAATGAAGTATATCACGGGAGAATTATACTTTGTATGAAACAAAATTGAAATGGTAATTGTCCAAATAAAAATGTAATAATAGATTGAATTAACCTTATTATCAATTGTTGATCCAAAAGGGTTCACAAAAAAAAACTATTCACGTCATCTTTAGAAATGGTCAGTGTATTTCACCCTGGAGAGACTCAGACAAACACGGAAAGAACTGTTTAGCAAGTTTTATTACGTTTTATTTGGCGCTCAGACCCGGCGGAAGACATTGCGATTATGGGCGCTCCTTAATAGAATTGAATTAGATGTCTCCCCCCAGGGCCTGAGAGACTGGTGGTGGTAGATGTGGGAGAGAGGTCGAGAGCACATGAACTAGAATAAGGTAGGGGATGCAGAGGAGGAGAAGGGATGCAGAGGAGGAGAAGGGGAGGCAGAGGAGGAGAAGGGGATGCAGAGGAGGAAGAGGGGAGGCAGAGGAGGAGAAGGGAGGAGAGGGAGAAGGGGAATGCAGAGGAGGGAAGGGGAGGCAGAGAGGGAGAAGGGGAGGCAGAGGAGGAGAAGGGATGCAGAGGAGGAGAGGAGGCAGAGAGGAAAGGAGGCAGAGGAGGAGAAGGAGGCAGAAGGAGGAAGGGGAGGCAGAGGAGGGGATTGGGGTGGTGGTGGTCGCAGTACAGTCTGAAGCGGCCGAGCCTAACTGCATGAGGGTTTAAATGGGCGGGCTGCGCGCTGATTGGGGGCAGAGGAGGTGCGCCGAGCCAAGGGGAGGAGTCACTTGGGATTGAGGCTGGAGAGCAGGTGGGCCCTGCTGTAGCAGAGGACGAGTTGGGTCTTCCAAGCTGAATTTACACAGGCTTCATTTGGCAAACATTTTAGTTGATTTCTTTTAACCTAAGTGTTGCCACAAAGATCATTTGCATTTAGTATTTGATTTAAAATAAATAAATAGAATTGAAATTGAATTGAGACCTGACACGTTGCATAAGCAAACGATAGTTGTTCAAAAGCAATTTTACTGAACGGCACAGAAGAATCACCTCTAGAACCTGCTCTTGTTTTCGATTGGTTTCTTTACAAATGGTTTTAAAGGTTAAAGAGGGGCTTTAAATCAGCATGTTTGATCATATCCCAATTGAGAAATTCATTTTTATTTGTTAAGGTTTCTGCAATGATGATAACTGGTGGGCTTTTGCCCAAAAACTTGAGGGCTTTTTTAAATAAATGGTTTCAGCTGATATAAGAGTAGGTTTATCAGTCAAAGTCCAACGTGTAATGCAGTCATTTAAGATCACAGAGTTTAAATACATAATTTTGTATGGTTACATTATTTTGGATGTGACAAAAATGATATCTGGTTTTGTTGACATGAATGATATCTGTGGGTCCAACACAACTCCGAAATACTGTTCAAAGATGTAATTGTGAACTCTGTAACCAGTTTGCTACTTTTGACAGTTACATCTGTTCAGAATATTTTGACTGAAGCTAAATTTGAAGAACTCACGGGTTACATACAACTGTGTGTATGCATATATGGAGTTAAACGTGTGTAGAGTTGTGTGATAAGAGTTTCCACCAATCGTGCTGAGGCTTGTTCTGCACCACCCTTCCTCTGCTCCTGTTTAAGTGCTTCATTTTATTTGTCATAGTCAGATAAGCCGAGCTATTTTAAGTATAGTCAGAGTAGACTAGCCAAAAATCTCACTCAAGTTAGAGTGTCATAAACAATATATTTCAAGTGCATAGGCCAGGTTTACATGTTTTGTTTTTCTAATTATTACTTTATTTAGTAGTACTATTTCAACTCCAATCAAATGAGTTTGTCACTCATATTAACTTTGTTTTAGTGAAATGAGGAGTCTTACCTTGATATATGCTTGAAAATGTATGGCATCCTTAAATTCAATCACTCAAGGTGTATTTGTAGAGGCACATTAATACAGCCATAAAACACCTAAAAACCACAGTACAAAATAAGTCACAAATACAAAGAGTAAAAGCATGATCAATAGTCAGATATAATTCCCTCATATGCACAGCTGAAAGGACTGTTTTGAGCCTAGACTTAAACATGGTCAGAGTAGAGGTCTCACGACCTCAGGAAAACTGTTCCAGACTTTAGCCTAATGTTGAAACGCACATTCTCCATGTTTAGTCCTGACTCTGGGCACCAGCAGGAGGCCGGTCCCTGAGGTCCTCAGAGTCCGAGATGGTTCATATGGAACTAACACTTCAGAGATGTACTTTGGTGCAAGGCCATCACACTGCCTGATTCTGGCCATATCTTTTAAATGGTAAAATGCTGCTGATGTGATCAGAATCAGTTATTGATTTTATGTGGCTGTTGAAGTTCAAATCTGGTTCCAGTATTACTCCTAAATTTCTCATTTGATTTGTTTCAGAGCGAGCGATTGATGGTAACTGCTAACACTTTCTCTTTGTCTTTTTGGGCAAAAACTATGATTTCAGTCTTGTTTGAGCTGGAGAATGCTTTACATCCACACACTGATCTGCTGGATGCAATGACAGAGTGAATCCACAGGTCCATATCCACCTGCCGTCAGCGAGACAGATCTGAGTGTTGCTTGTGTGAGTCTCTGTAGGTGTGATCTGAAACCTGACAGGAAAAGACCAAAAGAGTGATTCTGTATGAGGAAGTAGTTTTGCTGTTGGTAGATAACCTTTTCGAGGACTTTTGCCTGGAAAGGAAAGTTTGAGATAGACCAATAATTATTCATTACTGTGGCCTCAAGACCACTCTTCTTTAGGCGAGGCTTAATGGCTTTTGTTTTCAAGGCCCTTGGGAATGCCCCAGACAGAAGCAACATATTGACTATTTCAGTGAGTGGTGTCAACACACTGCTCAACACGAACTTTAAAACTCTAGTGGGCCACTCATCCAAGCAGCATGTAGATGAAATAAGAGCGGTGATAATGTCAGCCACAGGTGAAAAGTGAGAGCGCTCTGGGTGTCTAGCTGGGTGTTGGATTGTTATTTGCATTATGGAGTGATTCTTTGTTTCCATTTTCTGAACCTATTCAGTATTATAGAATACTGCATACTTGCAAATAGTTCACGCGTGATTACGTCAATTTACAATAATTCAGTAAAATACCTCTCTCTTGTTCTACATAGGATTTGGTTGGACACGAACAGTTTTTCTGAATGGATCTCATAATAAACCTGGGAGTCTGACTTGCGACGTTTAAATCAAAAAGGTGTAATTATGGTCAGTTAGAAAGACTAAAAGCCAATTTAAGAGGCTCTATATAACAAATATGGGAATCCTGAGGAACAAATGAACAAGGTTGATCATTTGTGGTTTTCTGTTTAGATTCTGTTTTCCTTTCTTTCTTGTAGTAGTGTGAAGCACTGGACCTGTTCCACGCAGAACACCAGCTGTACGGTGGTGATGGAGTCTGTGAACTACAAATTCTGCATCAGTGTCACGGCCCACAGTCGTCATGGCAACGTCACGACTGCGCCGCGGTGTCAGCTGGGTATCGAAGAAAGTAAGGAACATCTCACCATATTTAACATCGTTATTTTAATACTTAACTGGGTAATGAACTGGACCAAATAAAGTTGCAGTGCGTAGATTTGCTGGTGGAGGGTGCGCCACTTGCTTGTCCACTTGGAGATGTTGTTTTGCGTTCAAACCTATCTATCTAGCATACGTACAGGTGTTTTTTTACCTTGAAAAACATGCGTAACTGCTGTGAGCGGACTCGCCTTTCCACAGATCTGGAAACTCCCTCGGCTTGTCTCCCTGGCGATACATAGGTTTAATGTTATGTTGTGGAATATTCGAGGCAAAGCAGCAACATCTCCATGGAGAAAAGCTGTTGGTCTCTACGTAAGCTACACCGTGAGTGAACCTTTAAACCCATGAAGTAAGATAAAAAAAGAAGAAAGAACTCTGTAGAGATGCTCATTTGAAGAGGTCCAATACGTTTTTTATGTTCACCCAATAACCAGAAAGCTAGCAGTTCCAATCCCACTGTTATTAGAATGATTGCATGCTCTTATAAAGTCCAAGGCTAAAAGTTTATATTTTCTGTTTGTTTTTTTTCCAGTTATGTTGCATCGAGTGACATTAAACAACATCACCCAAGTTGACGGTCAACCACGATGTCTGACCCTGAAGTGGGAAAAAAGAGCGCTTTTCTTTCTGGTCTCTGACAGTCAGATACAAGCGGGAAAGTTGGAGTCTCAAATTGAGTTCAAAGCACATGGACAGGTGTGTAAGAAAAGGTTTGGGGGAAATATCTAATTGTGGTTTTAGGCAGATACGGCAAGTACAATTCGATAGTAAAATCAATGTTCAGTCCACAGTGCACTAACAAGAGTATTTTATTCAATTCTAAACCGATCGTCTCGTCCATGTCAGAACAGGCTTCTAGTGGTCTGGTTAGTGTGGAATGTCATGGAAACAGAATACTTTTTTTTTTTTTAAACCAATTCAGTCTAAATAAGGGAATTCTATACCCACAATGTTCAAAACCTAACTTGGATGATGTCAAAAGAATGATCAAGATAAGATAATGTAGCTTTTATTTGTCACACAGTGGGGAACTGTGGGAACAGCAGAAAAATATAAATATGCAATCAAAAATAAACTTAAATCTAACACACATTGTGCAAGAAGGGTAATTGACCTCCATTAAGCAGGTAAATTATACTGTAGGTGGTAAATTACTCATTGGTTGAATTAGAAAAGTATGTGAAAAAAACAACAACAAAAATGACAGTTTGGTTTTCCGTATTGTACTTTTTAGTTTTGTTCTTTTCTACTACAGCTGGGTGTGGGATTGGCGAACGTGAGAGTGACCAGCTTCCGTTTTGTGGCCTGCCTCTTCAGCCCAAACACTGAGTACAACGTGAGGCTGCGGCACCGTTACCACAGCGACAGGAGCGTCTGGAGCCAATGGAGCAACGAGCAGCCGGGCAGGACAGGAGAGGACGGTATGAAGGAAAACGCTCTGCCTGACATGAGCGAATCGGGCAAACATACCCGCCTTATACAACATGCAAAACTGTATTCATGCCTTTAAAGTTTCACAAATACATAACGTTTCTGGGGGACCGTGCGCCACCTGCTTGTGTCCAAAGGATGTTATTGCTTTGCATGGAATGTGTCAAAATACCTTGGAAAAACATTCATTCTAACTGTAAGCGGGGTCGCTCTCCACAGAGCTGACTTGACGTCACCTGCTTGTCTCCATGGAGATAGGTAAGTTAAATGCACTAATGTGGAACAATTCAGGCAAAGCAATAACATTGTCATGAAGACGAGCAGGAGACTGCGGTCCTGTCCTAACACCCGCCCTTGTGCACGTCAAATGTACGTTCACGACGAGCTGCTGCAGTGCGCAGTGTCCCAGAGAATGTTCCGATGTTTTCAAACGGCACAGCGCTTCTGCCCAACGCTAACAGGAAGCAATGGAAAGGAATGTCTTAATTGTTGTTATTCAAAATAAATCTGTGACTGTCCATCAGCAACACTATAAGCCTGTTCTCATTCAGCAAACGATCCAAACTAAACTGAACTGTGGCTCTGTGAAGTCAACGGTGGTCTAGCAACACCACTGACAACTGTTTTACACTGGTGTTTTTCTTCACCACATTCACAACGCTCTGAAGTGCGGACTGTCCCAATTCTGATGTTTACCTCCCCTGCTCCTTGTGCACTTCATGCACTTTCAGAAAATGCATGCTTCTGTCAAGTGTCCAGTGCGTAGTGCGTGTTTTGGGACAGGGCCACATTCCACCTGAAAAGTTACGTAGTGCACAATTAAGTAACCTCATGTTTTTGAACTTAAAATATACCCTAATTTATGTATTGAAAACTTATTTTTGGGGAGTAGATGTTTCCAGAGAACCCTTGGGTTAAATGTCTGTCGCCATCCTTTGGCTACAATTGGAACTGGATAATGTTCAATTGGCCAATTAGCAGCACAGAAATAAGCAAAGTCCCATTCACACATAGTTCCCAGAAAATGTCCAGGCGGTAGAACACTCTGAGCACAGTGACCCCTTTCACACATGCACTTTGCCCTAGAACATTGTCTGCTCTGCTCTGTTTACACATAACCTGGCATTTCCCAACATCATTTAAACTGAATGAAAATGGTCCTTAACTGCATACCAGGCAATTTGCCAGATCAAATATACAGGGAAATCACGTGTGAATGATGCAGTTTACACACCAGAAATGCCAGAATGATTGTATATTTAACAATACTGTTGTTTTAATCTGTATTGGAAGCGGCAGATGCAAATATGTTTGTGTGAATGCTCATAAACTGTCAACAGGCCTGTTAAAAGCAATGACTTCTTCAAACTCAGATCCAATTCTTTAAACAAGTGCCTAGAATGTAATAAACAAATATGAAACTAAATCCCATGCAATAACGGGGGCAGCAGTGAAAAGATAATTTGCGATATACTTCATCTGTTCGGGTCCTGTTGTTTCACCTGTTCGGTTTGATGAATGTTGATCTATTTTAATAACCTTTTCTTCTTCATTCAGCTCCATCCTCAGGCCCAGTCTTCTGGAGGCGAGTGATTCACAAAGATGGATACAGACTCTGCTCTCTGCTGTGGAAGGTAATGTGTACAACGTGGTGATCACTGCGATAAAACATATTCAAATTACTGCACTGAATGACATGTGAGTTTATTACTATTTTATTTCTCCCAAAAGCTATAAGCTAACATCCCCAAATTGCACCACTGTCTCGATAAATTGTAACTTGAGGAAAACGAACAATGAAAACAACAATACAATGCAGTATGATTTGTATAATTGCCAGGAGTAAAGGTTGTAGTAAGTAGGAAGGATATTAAACTTTGATTTTGGCGACTCTCCAGACCCCACAACTGCACGATTCACTGAGAATTCATTCACGCTATAAGAGTGCATACTTGTTTCTATTGTACTAAATTCAATCTTCCACATAAGCGTTTGTTTGGGATAATTTAATCTACAATGGAACGAAGAACACTTTACCCCACCTCCTTTATACATAAATTGTGGACGTTTGAGAATTCTTCTTCTTGTGTTTCAATGTGTTTAGACAAGCTATTACACCTTACCTTTAATTAATTCATTTATTTATTCATTCAGTAAAAGTTATCACTATTTAGTCAGTAAAAGTATATCAAATTAAATACAATCTTCAAAGTCTTAAAAAAAAACAATCTTAACATAGTGTCTGTTTTTCAGCCTTTGCCTCACTATTTGGCCAATGGGAGAGTCCTTTTCTACAGCGTGACCTGTTTGGATGAAAATACACATGTTATTCCAGATGAAGGAAACTGCAGTAGTTTGGACATTTCACACACGTCCTGTGCCTTAAAACTGCCTTTGGGACGCTGCTCCTGCTCCATCTCTGCCTCCACCGCAGTCGGAACATCACCAAAAGCCTGGCTATGGTTCAATGGAGCGAATGAGAAAGGTAAATGCTCCTAACGATGGCACTTTTAACTTGAAATTTGTATTTTTTAATTAACTAACTATACATTTTTTAATTATAATTGTATGCACACTTCCTATCCATACTACTGTGCTGCAGGTATGGCAAGTTCATGTCTTCCCTGTGTAATCAATAAAGTTCTGTCTACCAACACTATGTAACTTTTCTAACGGAGGGCCACCTGCTTGTCTCCATGGAGATGTTCTTATTTGCCTGAAATGTTCAGTAGTGGAAGAAGTACTCAATGTTGTTACTTAAAGTCTATATTACAGGTTTCCCTGTTTTTCGAATTATGACTCATTAAAACGTCAAAATGACAGGAGGTAGAGCTGAGTTCTAAAACGGAATCCCTCTGTGATGTCATCAAAAGGCGACGTGCCATTGAAAACACACTTTACAACTTACAATTTTCTGACAATTTGAACGTCAACAAAAAAATGGTGTTATCAGGTCATATTTATTGTCAAATCATATTTGTTGGGCAATTTATATGGATTTTGGCCTTTGTTTAGTGTATGGTTGCTAGGTAACAGTTACCTCATATTTGTGCCCATGTCCAACCAGGAAGTACAATTATAAACTTTATAAACATGGTCAAACTGGGGACAAAAAGGCAAAATCAGAATCAGAATCAGAAAGAGTTTATTGCCATTGTCAATGAACAAAATTCACAAACATAGGAACTTGTCTCGGCCTTAAGGTGCAACATAAAACACTGAGCAATAATAAAACAACATATATTCAATAAAAAAGGCATGTATTAAGAAACTATTTAAAAATTACTATAAAATAAAATAAAAAATAGGCATTTTTATGTACACAAGAGTTATAGTTAGATTTACAAATCAAAATGCAAAATACAAAATGTTTAGTAAAATCTGAAAATACAATTGTGTTCAGTACGTTTTGGTGAAATGTGCAGTCTAACCTGTCATAAAGACTTCAAGTAAAGAATAGAGATAGAATGTACTTAAGCTTAACATTACAGACGGCACAGTATGTCACTTTCTGTTGTTGGAAAAGCACTTGCATAAATCCATGGAAAGTTACAAACAGACTTCAGAACATTCTCCATGCAATCTTAAAAATAGTACATCCTTGTAGAGCAGCAAATTATACATGGAACACACACAAACAGAAATGATATTATTTCGATTTTAAGTCAGATTCATTCATATATTCATAACTTTCATCTCATCTTTTCAGAGCGTCCTCCTCCGAGCAGACTGAGCGTCACTGCAGTTCATGACAGAAGTCTGAATTTAAACTGGGCTCCTCCGTCTACGGCCGGAGGGTCCCCGAGCGGGTTTGTCGTGGAGTGGTTTGTCGTGACGCAGAAAAACAACACCTCTCTTCACTGGGAACGAGTGAACCGCTCAACCACAGCTGTGATCACAGGTACTGTATATACAGTCAATGCTATCAGATACAGTCATATTTCATTTTTTAAAACACATTAAAATGGTTTTATCCACATGAACAAGTCAAAAGAACAGTCAAAATGAAATGGACCCAAACAGTGGATGATTGCGTTGCACATGCTTTCTGTCCTCTCGCTCTCTCTCTCTCCTGTGTGTGTGTCTTTGTGTGTTATTTATACAGGGAGTAGAGATGATGTCGGGGGAATACATTTGAGCTCGTGAGGTGCTGATAAGAAATTGACCACGATGGTGTCGCAAGCGGCTGCCCTGGCATTTTGGTGCGCTTTGTCCCTAGTTTGCGACTTGTTCACTGACAATGGCAATAAAACCGATTCAGATGATGTGGTGAGGGCCCCGAAGGATCATTTCGCTTGGGGCCCCTTGGGTTGGGCCGACCCTGCCTAGATGTGATGTTGCATTATAAACATGTGGTATTCATTTGTTTTTTGACAGAAGGAGTGGAGCCATTCAAACGGTATGCAGTTTTCTGTGAGAGCGCTTTACGGGAACGAGGGACCTGGACAAAGCAGGACAGAGTACGCCTACACACGGCAAGGAGGTATTTAAAATGGGCCCTTTAACTTTTATTCTAAATTATTATACTCTATACTATATTAAGCGAGTGTAATAAATGTGCCATCTGCTGAGTGCAAGATGAGCTATTTCAAACTTAGTCATAAATATTCAGCGCTTCAACTTCCTACCTTTAGGCGCCTCACAACCGTTTTTTACCACTGTCTCTCATCATGTTGTGCTGTAGCATATGTTGAGTTTGCGTCATGGGGTTTATCTCTTTATCTGACTCACTCAAAATAGCCTTTTGCAAATCAGCTCACACAGAATACTACATTGAAATCTCATTTAAATTTTGATTTATTTATAGGGTACCATTTCTTTCTCTCTCTGGTCTTGTTTTTTTTTGTTTGTTTTTGTTTTTTTGTGTTCTATGTTCAGAAATTTGAATTTAAAAAAAAAATCTCATAAATCAGCACCCAAATGCAAGCGTAACCCATCTAATCTCTCAAGCTCTGTTTGGTTGTTCCTGTGCTTTTTCTTTCCTTTGACACTGTCGCTCAGACTTTACTTACATTAAACCGGAATGTAAAATATATACATCTTATTTAATAAAAAATGGCAAATACATTTTACAATAATGCATGTGATCTTGGAAATCAGGCATGAAATATACACCAACTGGATAAATGTACAATATGTGGGCTTTCCTCTCGTGTGCACAGGCATGTTATCTTGGAAAAACAAGGTGAATCCAGTGAAATAGTGTGAGCTGTGTCAATGGTCTAAAACGTAGAACTACAACAAGCATCCGGAAATGTGCCAAAGAAACTGAAAAACTGGGATCTAATACATCCATGACTGGGATTGTGACGTGTACGAGAAAATAATGCTTTTCACTTGTGCGTTCGTACAGCCCCCTCTGCTGGCCCCGAGGTGCAGGTGCAGGTCTCTGGTGGGAGAGTGAAGCTCAGTTGGACTTTACCAGTGGAGCAGCTTCATGGGTTTATTCGAAACTACACACTTCACTATGGAACAGCCAAAAGTAAGTGAAGGCTAGAGTTTTGTCCCTACTCATGTATGTTTTGTTTTGTTTGTTTATTTAGCTTGAACTATACATTTATTCACATATACACTTTTTTTAGCAATTGTTTATAGTTTTTGTGTATTTATTGTATTAGGGTTTTGCTGTATATACTATATTACTTTTTACGCATATTTTATTTAGCATGCCCTTATTCTAGCATAGTCTATATTATTATTACTCATAGTTTTATGATGCACCTTGCCGCCGAAGCAAGTTCCTAGTTCCTTAATTTTGGTCAATGACAATGGCAATAAAACTTTCCAGCAATTGTTTATTAGTTTGTTTTCAATGGTTTTCTGTGCAGCGCTTTGGAAAAGTTCATAAGATGTGCAATTTATGTAAAGTGTATTGGATTTATTTGTTTTTACATAGAAGCTACTTGAGTTCCTGATTAATCACTGGCTTTAAAATATTTTCTACTCATTTGTATTCACTCTGTTTCTATAAATCTGACCTCTCTTATCTCAGGCAGAAGAAGAAGTTTTGAAATTACAACAAATTCACGATTTTTCATGATTTTTTTTTCTCTTTTTGTGTGTGTTTAGGAGTGGTTTTGCCTGGTGATATGGAGCAGTACACGCTGTCGTTGCCTCCGGGTCACTATGAGTTCTGCATGCAGGCCAGTACAAAGGCCGGGGAAGGAGTGATCGGACCACCCACCAGTGTGCACATAGGTGAGGATCAAATGTCATTCAATCTGACTCATTATTTCATTCTTATTTCGTATTGATTTATTTCAGGCCCAGAAGAAATCTCCATCTTAATACCTGCTATTATTTCCATTGGTCTAATTTCACTGGTGCTGATGCTTATGGCGTGTTTGGTACGAAAGAAAATGTAAGTTAGCAAGTTTATTCACATATGTCTTGATTTGTTTGTAATGTAATTGCTTAAATTCTTCTCAATTGGGTTTTGTTTTGCTTAGAGTAAAGGGAAAGCTTTTCAGGGACGTCCCAAACCCATACCACAGCAGCCTGGCCAAATGGGGCCCTAAAACCATGACGGTAAACGCTAAAAACATTTTATATAATCTTGATTTAATTATTTCAAGAAAAACGTTCTGCTGTAATTTTTTGTCTTTGTGGCCAAATGGATTGTAACCACTAATACGATACAGAATATTCAGAATAATGTAATAAGAATAGGCATGCACATAATAACAGTCGTAGAAGTTGCAGTACTGTAATTATAGTAGCCTTCAATTACTTATGTATATGTCATAATTTTGGTATATTGTACTTGTGTTAAACTCTCTCTCTAGATTCCTCACGACAAGGCAAATTGTTTTTTTAAAGTATTTTTGCTCACGCTGGAAGAATACCTGACTTTTTACAGGCCTTTCTAAAATCTTTGGACCCAGTGAAGCACTCGTGTTCCTACCTCTCTTCTAAAATACTTTATTATTGGATGCAGACAGCGCACATTGATCTCATTTTGTCACAAAAAGAACTGCTTTCAGGGGAAAAAACACAATTTAATAAAAAAAATTAAAATAAAAACGCTTGAAAGCCTTCTCATATCATTTTCTCTTTTTAAGGCTATGGTGTCTACTAATTCGGACATTAAATACTCTGAAGTGGTTTTGCTCAGCGATCGAGAAATGGACAACTATGAATCGGACCCGGCCCAAACCTTGTGTTACCATCAAGCTTGCTCTTATCCAGCCACGCCACCAACTTACAATCCCTTCAAATGTGAAACGAAGTACTATCAAAACCAACGGGCTACAAATATGGTGGCGACAAACTTCACTTCCTGTCCTGCAATTTACTCCTTTGTGCTCCTCTCCAGTGCTGAACCACCATCAGAACTACAGCGCTACAGCTTTCTCAACACAACAGACTTTGACCAGCCGCTAGGAGGTGCCAGTGAGCTGTTTAACACAAGCACAAAACACATTCCTGTCCCACCTGTTTGTCCATATAAGTTAACTATGGGTAATTTTACATCTACCCCCATGCTCACGTCAGGCTCTTCCTTTCAACACATTTCTGCCCCATGTTTACCTTTTCCTGATTTACCCTTCGAAGATTTTATTCTATCACAAAGTTCAATACAAAGTGACCCATACTTGCCAGTTTAACACGGCTACACGCACAGCAGTGGTTTTGTTTTGTAACTTTATGGACAAAACACTTAAATGTGCACAATATAACTTCTGGAGAATGGCCTGCCACCTGCTTCTCCCTTGAAGATGATTGCTTGGCCTAGAACTTACTGCATCACTGGCACTGCCCTAAACTGGTTAAAGTCCAATCTGGAAGACAGGAAGTACTTTGTTGAAATTGGTAACTGTGTCTCAGGCCAGATGCCCCTGACCTGTGGGGTGCCCCAAGGGTCAATCCTGGGACCCCTTCTGTTCAACCTCTACATGCTGCCGTTAGGTCAGTTGATACGCAGCGAGAATGTGTCCTATCACAATTACGCAGACGACACTCAGATCTATGTTTCACTGACGGCAGGTGAATATGGACCAGTGGATTCACTCTGTCACTGCATCCAACAGATCAGTGTGTGGATGCAAAACAACTTTCTCCAGCTGAACTCGGACAAGACTGAAATCATGGTCTTTGGCCCACAGAAACAAAGAGAAATTGTTAACTGTCACCTCCAGAGTCTCGCTCTAAAACCTACAAATCAAGTTAGAAATCTGGGGGTAATAATTGACTCAGATTTGAATTTTAACAGCCACGTCAGATCAATCACATCAGCAGCTTTTTACCATCTAAAAAAATTGCCAAAATCAAAAGTATAGTGTCTAAACCAGACCTGGAGAGACTTATCCATGCGTTTGTCTCTAGTAGATTAGACTACTGTAACGGCCTGCTCACTGGCCTCTCCAAACGAGCTGTAAAACAGCTGCAGTACATCCAGAACGCTGCTGCTCGGGTCCTGACTAGAACCAGGAAGTACGATCACATTAGTCCTGTGCAGGTCTCTGCACTGGCTCCCTGTGGCTCAGAGAATAGACTTCAAAGCAGCTCTGCTTGTATACAAGTCTCTCCATGGCCTAGCACCAAAGTACATCTCGGACATGTTAGTGCCATATGAACCATCTCGGACTCTGAGGCCCTCAGGGACCGGCCTCCTGCTGGTGCCCAGAGTCAGGACTAAACATGGGGAATCTGCGTTTCAGTTTTATGCAGCTATAATCTGGAACAGTCTTCCTGAGGATGTGAGACAGGCCGCTACTCTGGCATTGTTCAAATCTAAACTAAAAACTGTTTTGTTTGGCTGCGCATATGACTGAAATGCTTTTCTTTGCACTCTTCTCTTTTATGTCTTAAACTATTTGACGGATAGCCTGAAAATTGTACCTTTTAAATTTCTTTAAATTAAGATTTTGTGATTTCTGCCATGTCTTTGTGATTTTAATGCATTTTTTCCTGTTGTGTGAAGCACTTTGAATTGCCTTGTGTACAAATTATGCTCTACAAATAAACTTGCCTTGCCTTACCTACCACCAGCTGGCACCACAAGGCCAATTTACAGGCCAGATCTGTGGCGAGGCGAGCCCACTTGGGTGTACCTAGTAATTCTTATTTATTACTTAGGACACCAACAACAATGCTTAGGAATAAAATGCAACCTTCCTCTGCAGGACAGCCTAAACAAGGAGCATGTTGAATGTGCTCAAAGTAAAAAGCCCTTAAACATGACTTCTACTGCAGGTTTCAACAGTAGTAATTGTAAAATAAAGTTACATTTCTTGTCTATAATGTTTATGGCATGAATTAATCTGTTTTTGCCTTTTATAACGCTCACACGTTGATTTAATGTGTAATTGTTTGTGGTAAGTTAGAGCAATTTCAAAGGAGAATTACGATTTAGACTACCAAAAAGTTTAACTTAAATAATGTCCTTAGCATTTTAAAGTTTGATATTAACACAAATATTTTTTTTTAAAAGGCATAAGACAATACAGTAGTAGTACACATTCACATGCAAACTCACGTTCACACACAAACATGTATTCGTTTACTCTTTGCTACCATTCTAAGCTATAACAATAGTTCTAGTGCTGTATATTTGGTGTTTGTTTGGCGCAGAACCAGGGGAAGGCGCGTCCTGACACTAACCTCCCCGTGCGTAAAAGGAGGCAGGACGCACTGGTTTGGACGCTGCGTAATTACGTCCCCTACAGCTCACCTGGCTCAGTGCAGGCGCAAACGCTCAGGTGGAAAGTTGGGACAGAGGTGCGGAGCCGGAAGAACAAGCAGACCGAGTCTCACCTAAAGAAAATACTGCCGTGTCGGGTCCAAACGTGTGTAGAGCGCGCGCCTTTTTTTTAGCCTCTCCAAAGAATATTTATGCAAGAGACACAGCGCCGGTGGAGACATGATGGAACAAAGGAAGAAACTGCTTCTGGTGGTGGTGGATATTCTTTGTGTCTCTGTAGGTAAGTGGTTATTAACATCTCCTGTGTCGCGCTGTCAACAACATGGCTGAAATTGATCCTTCCCATCTGGTGTGTTTGGAGTGACTCCGCGTGGAGTTGGCACATTGACGCACGGGTTTCTGAACACACCGTCTATTTCTTCACCATGTATCACAACTCATCTGAATTATTGAGTCATTGATGTTTAAGCAATAGCCACTTAGCCACTTGAGGAGTATACTTACGCTTCAAAGTCCCTTTCCAATGTAGTGCGACTCCCACTTTTGCACAAATGAAGATTATTGGGCTCTAGCTTGTCCAAACAAGCCAAAGTCTTGAGTGCATTGAGTGGAAATGCATTTGTGAGCGGATGTATAATGCACATTAAGTCTGATAAACAGGTCTTATCTGTAGGTTTTGTGTTGCTCAGATGCACTACTTGTGGCGCCTGTGGTTTATAATTTCAGCAATTTAGGATTTTATCTAGCAATATAACTGGAATCGGCTTAACCAGTCCCCCCATTACCAAGAAAGCAATGCTGATTCAAAGTGGTGCTATTGTAATTCAGTAAAACATTGCCTAACTGGGGGTGCACCGGTCTGTCTCCGGATACACCGTCCACCATATGCATGTGTTAGGTCAATTGGCAGCTCTAAATTGCCCCTAGTGAATGAATGTGAGAGTGAATGTTTGTCTGTGTGTCTGTGTTAACCCTGTGACGAGCTGGCCACTGTCCAGAGTGTACCCCGCCTAAAGCACTAAGTCACTTGGATAGGCTCCATTCAATCGTGACCACTAACGGGAACAAGCAGTAGAAAATGAATGAATGAATGAATTGCCTAATGGGTTAAAATGTGGGTCATGTCAATACATTTTGGCATAGGCTGTTTGTATTATCACAGATGCCCTTCCACAACAGATCTTTCTCCATTTATCAGGGCTTTGGACAAGCACAAAATGTTGACCCTTGAACCTTGATATTGCAGTGCCACTTTTAACCAAACTTTCCTCAAACTGTCTGGCCCTGGGTCTGTTATTGATTTTATTGATTGCCCCCAATAAACTTTATTCAATCATTTTCTAATTTTAATCTTCCAACGCTGCTTTCACTTTTGTTTATGTCTGGTCATGGTTAGGTTTTTTCTGATGTACTTTTCAACGATTTCATGAATCTACCACCCGTACTTTCAGACACGCACAACAGTAGCTTTGTTTTTTAAATGTAAACTGGGATTTTATTTTAATAAACAAGGCAAAACAATATAACTTGATACACGACATTATTACTGGTAGTCATAAAAGTTACACTTAAGGGTGCACTATGTAACTTTTCTGGTGAATGGTCTGCTTCCTGCTTGTCTCTTTGCAGAAGATAAGTCAGGATTTAGTCCTGGACCATGTTTAGTTCAGGATTTAGTCCAAATTTAATAACAATCTATGATCATTCCTTATATAACCATCTTTATCAAATAAGATTTTCTGAATCATAGTTAATGTGACATAAACATTAAAAAAGCATCACTTTTTCAGTCTTGATTAAATGGAAGCGACTTATTTATTTCTGAAATTGTGCTGATTATTATTGTTATTATGTTTTTTAGTTCTTCTTATAATATTGTGACCCAAATAATAGCCTAATAATAATAATAGTCATTGAATAATCTTGACATGCCCTCAGTAGTCAATTCTTCTTAATCTCTCTATATTTTACAGTGTTGACTGCTGATTTCAGTACCACCTTAATTCATAATAGGAGTGGGTGAAATCGGAAAAAAAATTACTATCTCTATATATTTTTGGAGAGTCCCATTGACAATAGTTGGTTGATGCTATGCCAATCCGACAGAAATGTGTTAAAACATGCCTTTAAACAGATTAGTTGCGGTTTTAATCATCAGAGGAACGCGAAATGCCTGTCAAATTAATCATAAAAGTGTAGAAATATCACCTTTTCAGTTTACAACATCCATCCATTTTCTACTGCTTGTTCCCGTTAAGGGTCGCGGGTGACTGGAGCCTATCCCAGTGCCTTTGGGCCTTAGGCGGGGTACACCCTGGACAGTGGCTAACACAGAGACATAGACACACATTCACTCTCACTCATTCACTAGGGCCAATTCACCGGCCAATTCACCTCCCACATGCATGTCTTTGGACGGTGGGAGGAAGCCGGAGAACCCGGAGAGAACCCACGGTAACACGGTAACTCTACAATCAAACTTTTGCATCACTTCACGATATTATCTACATTTTCATATACGCCCCTCTAATTCTGAATGGACAAATAGTTTATTAAGAATGATTCAATCTTAGTAACTACTTAATGACGGGGTTAAGGTCAGGAGTTAGGTGTTAGGGTGGTGGTGGTGACATGTTGCAGGTGTAGTTTTGACGCTAAGCAATGTCTGTGCATCAAAGCAAAACATATATTATTGCGAATGCGCAGTGGACTTGGACAGGAATGATAATGACGGTTAAGCTGCGAAGATGGATGTTGAGGTGGACAGTCCCATTGTAGAAGCCTCAGGAGGTGCAAAAAGACAGTGACAAATGGCAATATTATGTATTTGCGAGCTTTTTTTTAATTAACACAGTAGTCTATAAAGCCTGTCGCAATTATTACAATATCGACTTATCGTTCAATATACAATAGATGGATCAAGTGTGTTTATGTACCTTTTCTTTGCACTACTAAGTGGGGAACTTTATTTTTATTCTATTACATGAACATTTGAGCTGTAGAGTGTTGAATAATTAACAAAGCTATCACTCATTAATGATTCTAACAAACTACTTTAGTGTTTCTCTTATTTTACCACCTTATTTTAGATCGTAGCTTGTGTTTTTGTGATTTGTTCATTTAGAAAAAAAAGTTTATCCTGGTTTAAAGCTGTTAGTGGCACAAAGTACTTTCGATATTATTGTTTATCTCAATATTTTCATTTTCAATATATCGCGCATCAAAATGTGTCGATTTTCATGTATGTTTTAAGTCGAGATTCGGTTGACAGGACCTCTTTTTAAAATGAACATCGACCTATGAACATGCATTTATATTTGCACATAAACATAATGGGAAACTGTACTATTTAAGAACACAACAGTTCTCAAATAGTTATAAATTACAATATGATTTGATTAAATATTTGTAACTATAGACGTTTTTGTTGTGTTCAGCATGAATTATTTGATTCAAGAACAGTCATTTATTGACGTATGCTGGAACAAATATGTAAAAGTATAAATTACTCACTTCTGCATTTCAGTTCTCGCGAAACATGATGAACATTACAATCAGCTTTTTTGGTTTACATCCTCGTATATGGTGTTGTTTGAATATGAATATGCATATTATATTGACCAAGCAGATAAGCAGTGGTGGAACAAGTACAAAAGTATTGCACGGAAAAATCCACTAACGTAAAAGTGTTGACGTATGTGTTTTAAAATGTAACTTTTAGAGTAAAGAGTAAAAGCATTTTCGCGCTGACATTTCATCACTATTCAAGAGTGAAATGTGGTGATCTTGATAAAGAATTGCCCTGATTTCTTGTCAAATGTTTCTAGACTTTTTACATTTGTATTAGTATTAGTATTTTTTGCTGCTGCATGCCAAGACTTGAACACAAAACCTTTAGGCAGGATGTCAAAAATGAGCTAACACCAAAGTACTTTTAAGATCTCGGTCTCGGTCACAATTAAAAATGCAGTGGAGTGGAAAGTACAGATATCTGGTCTCAAATGTAGTGAAGTAAAAGTATAAAGTAGCTTCTGTAAAGTACAAATACATACGCATTTTACTTAAGTACAGTGTCATTTTTGTTGTTGTTATGGTATCGAAATGAGCGAAGAGTTGAAAATCCAAGTATAACTCTTAATTTTGGCTGACAAAATTTTGATTAATTTATCTATTTTTTGGGGGGAATAGGTTTTGTGCAGTATGATTTTGCCTTCGTTTCGTGTTGTTGCAGCCCTTTTGTTTATGTGTTTTGTTTTCGACCAGAGAGGTCTGTAGCAATGGCAAAATTGTACCGGTAATTTCAAAACAGTTAATCCAATGGCATCTGGAAAATTACAATATTTACACTTCAAATTTACACATCAGGATTAAAAGGAGCACAAACTGAGATCAAACCACAAGAAGTGTGAACGCACCCACAAATAGCCATGTACATGTACTTTTCACTGTAATTTGACCATTGGGAATGCCCTTTATCAGTCCCAAAGTTTAAGGATTATCCGGGGTGTACTTTATTTCACACCCAAAGATTAGTTTACTCCCCGTCCTCTGACCCCTAAACAAGATAAAACAAATTATAGTCATTGCTAAAGGTCTATTTTGGATCCCTTCAAAGGCAATAATCTTGAGTGTAAACTGTAACCCGATCCACCCATTAATTAGCTTGAAATGGTGAAAGTGAGCGAGAGTGCTGCAGACAGAACATTTTGTACCTTTTGAATCATCACTTTTTTTTATGTCTTGCTGTGTGTCGAAAGAAAACCTCTGTTAGAAATATTTGAAACCATTGCGACACAAAGTGACCGTGTTAGAATGGTCGTCTGTGCGTCTGTTACATACTGATCTGTCCAGTGTCGGGAACAACAAGAACCGCAGCCTTTGTTTTCTTTTGTTTTTACTTTCATTTGTTTTTTTTTCGTCTAATGTTTGATTGCAGTTAAACACATTGTTAGTCTGAGCTTGTTATATGTTAAAAGTGAAAGGTCCACTCCTGCTTGTCTCCATGGAGATGTTATTGCTTGGGCTGCAACGATCATTTTAGTTGTCAACGCTTATTTTTAATGTATAATTGAGACTTTTTAAAACACATTTTAACCAATAAAGGTTGAATAGTGGTGGCTGAAGGCTTCTAGATAGAGTATATATATGATATATAATTTTTTTATTACAGTATTATTGATGAAAATCTGGTAATTATTTTTTGACATTTTGATTTAATAATGCTGCTGTCTTTGTTATAAAAAGAGATATTGTAGTCCAGATAATGAATACAATGTTCAAAATACAACTGCAAAAATGTTTTTATTAATCGATTAATCATTGCAAAAATAGTTATTGCTTTGTCTGAATTGTTCCACAGTACGGCATTAAACTTACAGCTGCATAGAGACAAGCAGGTGATCCAACAGGGCAAGTTACAGGTCAGATTTGTGAAGAAGCAACCCTCACTCACTGTAGAATGCGTGTTTTTCAAAGTATTTTTGATTAATCGTTGCAACCCCACTTGGGACTAAATCATAAATAGTGCATATGAGTTTTACACCAGTTGTGTGTTTTTATGAATAAAAGTATAAAATTACTGGAAGTATAGCAGAATCTTGAATATAGATGTTTTCAACATTTTAGCATTTTCTAATACATATACACATATATACACAGTAAATATAGTGACAAAATGTAATGCTATGGATTTGTCAAGGTCACAGACATCATTCAATGCAGAAAAAACTCACTGTGATTTGTATTACAATTTAGTGCTTCAGTGTTGTGACCTGAAATACTGCGACCAGGGCTGTCATTTGCATTCCAAGCACTTTACGTTGGCCGTGCGGTGGTGTTTACTATCACTCGTACAACACAGATGAGCTCTATGCTCTTTCCATCTGCTCTAGAACTCGACAGACTCCAGCTGTCTCCTCGTTGTTCTCATCCTCCAGCGAGCCTTGGACCAGCTCAGATTAAACCTCCACTTAGGCCGCAACGAGAGGTCGAATTCAGTGCACTGTGGTCAAGGCTATTCTAGACTGAAACATTTCCCAATTCCCAAAGTCAATTTCCCTTTAATTTATCCTATTGCAGAGCTATTCAACTTCATTTTCCTGAGGGCCAGATTTTTCGGAGGACCAAAGAGAAATAACAACCAATGCTTTGCAAAATTGCCCAGAACAAGAATTAAACTAGAACTAGACTAGTACCAACCAGGTCTGAAGCGGAGTTAAACCGGGACCAAACAAAGACCAAACCAGATCTAAACAAGCGCTAACCCAGAATTAAACCAGTAAACAATATTTTTGGGTTTTTCATATTTGGAAGCTGGGTGGTGGGCAAGATAAAATCACTTGGAGGGCCGGATTTGGCCCCCGGGCCTGATGTTGATTAGCCCTGTCCTATAGACTTTTCAAAAAAAATCAACGCTAAAGGCTAACTAGCTATTTGGTAAGTTACTAAAATCCATGACATAATTAGTTTCAGGCTAATAAATATACATACATAACCAAAAATAACAACATAAAATGTGTCTAAATATTATAGAACTTTATATTTTATACGGTTGTATTTTGTTGTTGTTGTTGCTTCCAGTTTTAAAAAAAAACAGAACAAAATATAAAACACAGGACATGACACAGAAAGAGAACAAAACAAGTAATATTGTTGTTGTTATCTAGGGCTGGGCAATATGGGGAAAAAAGGAATCAAGATTTTGTTTTGCCTTGAATTGATTGATCTCGATTTTTTATTAAAAAAAGAATTTAGTCTTTTAAAAAAAAATCTGTAATAATGAATGGCTTTTAGTAATAATTTCATGAACATAAACTATACAGACTTTTAATCAGGAAAAGAATAATAAAATTTCCTCCAAGTTTTTTTTGAACCACATGTTTTTAATGACAGAGTATTGGCAGTGGACTTCCCGATCAAAAAACTCCAACCATATAATTGACGATTAGACGTGAGGGAATTTCAATCTCTCGATCTTTCGTTTTGTTGGTGACAGACATCCAAGAAAAGAAAAGAAAAACTCACGTCATGAATTGTCCAATGTTCATGTCCCATTTAGTCCAAAGTCTGTTAAATAAGTGCATTTTCAAATTCAGTCCAAAGGTCCTTTTTTTTCTATTATGAATGTCTTATTGGGTCCAGTCTGATTGTTGGTTGTCATCCATTTCTCTTTTATAGCCTTCTTTCCTGCTGCCAAAAGTATGCTCCAAAAGTACCCATTTATTGAGTCCATGGCAGGAGTTTTGAGGCTCAAATATATAGTTCTGAAATCAAATGGGATTCCAGTATTGTATTGTAAAATTAAATGATGTGTCTTTTATATTATTTATGTTACTGTATAGGAAATATATGTATAGATCTTTTCAATAATTGCAATGTGAATGGTTGCAATTAGCAAATGGAAAAGTGGAAGTTACTAAATAGATCATTATCTGTCTATAGAGTCTTTGTAGTCTTAGAAACCTTGCTAAACCTGTTGTTAACACATCTATAAACATGTTCTGAAATGCATGGGATTCATGTAGTTGCTTTTGTACTAAATCTTGACTTTGTTTTTTAAAGCTATATTTTTAAATCTAATCTCAAATACTCTGTCAGATAGTTTACATTTTTTCTCAATTATTTAGCCCTGATGTTTGGTGTTGAAAGCAGCAACTTGCCCCTTTTTGGCTCAGTCAGTATCAAGATGATGACATTATCTCTTGTGTTTTAGGGTGTATTGAATTGGGTCAGGCCAAAAAGTCAATCACAATGATAAGCTTTGACTCTCTAAAGCATTATCTAATATGTTTATTTAAAGCCAATGGAACGGGGAGGGAAGTGATGAGGTCAGTGTTTGGAGCCTAATTTCTTGCTTTCCTTTTGATTGCCCTAAATGTACAGCATATGATCCACTTTGCAGGTTATGACATGCACTGTAGTTTACTTTCACATCTGCAATGAAGAAAATAGATGTGAAAGTGGAGAAATTGTGTCATGAAAAAGTAAAAAAAAAACCAATTTAATTGTAAGAACTAAGAACAAATAATCGCAAAATTAAGTAATTCCAATTCAATCTGTAGAAAGTACCCACAAAATGTATAGTGTTTTTTTTTATGTGGCTATTTATAGCACAACATTTGCATTCAGAAAGTTATATAAAGCCTGTCACATACTATTGGAACAGCCACAGAACTAACCCAGATTGGATCATTTTTCCTCACAACTCTTATAGTCTGTGCTGAACAGTTTGTTAGCACCACTCACTCAAATGACTCAAATAGTTAACATGTCGCTTCAATCTGGAACATTCCCAATGTCTTTGAAAACTGCGGTCATAAAGCCTCTCCTAAAGAAGAGCAGTCTTGATGCCGCAGTACTGAGTAATTACCGGCCCATCTCTTATCTGCCATTTTTGGGCAAAATCCCTGAAAAAGGTTGTTTACCAACAGCTCACAGATTTCCTCTTAATAAGCAACTCATTTGATGTTTTCCAGTCAGGTTTTAGACCTCATCACAGCACTGAGACTGCTCTTGTCAAGGTGACAAATGACTCAGTCTTAATTTTGTTAGATCTGAGTGCTGCTTTTGACACTGTCGATCATGGGATTCTCTTACAGAGACTAGAGGACTGGGTGGGCATCACTGGCACCGCCCTAAATTGGGTAAAGTCTTATCTGGAAGACAGGAAGTACTTTGTTGAAATTGGTAAAATATGTCTCAGACCACATGGCCTTGACCTATTGGTCAACCCTGGGACCCTTTCTGTTCAACTTCTACATGCTGCCGTTAGGTCAGTTGATACGCCGCAAAAATTTGTCCAATCACAATTATGCAAACGCCACTCAGATCTATGTTTCACTGACAGCAGGTGAATAAGGACCAGTGGACCAGACAAGATTTAAATCATCGTCTTTGGCCCACAGAAACAAAGAGAAAGTGTTAGCAGTCACCTTCAAGTTAGAAATCTGGGGGTAATAATGGACTCAGACATGAACTTCAGCAGCCACATGAAATCAATAACATCAGCAGCTTTTTACCATCCAAAACATTGCCAAAATAAAAAATATAGTGTCTAAACCAGACTTGGAGAGACTTATCCATGCGTTTGTCTCTAGTAGATTAGACTACTGTAATGGCCTGCTCACTGGGCTCTCCAAACGAGCTGTAAAACAGCTGCAGTACATCCAGAACGCTGCTGCTCGGGTCCTGACTAGAACCAGGAAGTACGATCACATTAGTCCTGTGCTCAGGTCTCTGCACTGGCTCCCTGTGGCTCAGAGAATAGACTTTAAAGCAGCTCTGCTTGTATACAAGTCTCTCCATGGCCTAGCACCAAAGAACATCTCGGACATGTTAGTGCCATATGAACCCACCTCTGCGGACCTCAGGGTCCAGCTGCTGCCCGGAGTCAGGACTAAACATGGGGAATCTGTTGTAGAAAACGATTCAGTTGTCGTCATCTGGATACTGTTTTCAGAAAAACAACTCAACTCTCATCCATGAGTCATTTTCAATATGTAGATCGAGTGGTGGAGGTGTAAGGTACAACCTACCGGTCGTGCATAATAGTGTTTTGAAGCCATGTAGCGGGAGACGCCCTGGCCATTCTGATGCTAATCAGGTACTCAGCGAGGAAAGTCAGTTTACAATAGGATTTGATTGCCCATTACAGGGCTTGTTAGAAAACAAAGAAGAGTAGTCTCAAGTGAAACCGTAACACCCTTTTATTAGGTTTGCAGGGCCTACACAGAGCAGGATAAATATCTGAGTTCCCAGACTGGATCCGCAGTTTGAGAATGACTCTTGGATGAGATTCGAAACTTTTTGTTTTCTAAAAACAGTGTCTAGATGACTACAAAAAACAATCTACAATCGCACACTCCTGGACGAATGAGGGATGACACTGACATGGGGAATCTGCGTTTCAGTTTTATGCAGCTAAAATCTGGAACAGTCTTCCTGAAGATGTGAGACAGACCTCTACTCTGGCAATGTTCAAATCTATGCTAAAAACGATTTTGTTTAGCTGTGCATATGACTGAAAGGACTTTATTTGCACTCGTCCCTTTTATGTCTTTATGTGTTGTGTGAAGCACTTTGAATGGCCTTGTGTATGAATTGTGCTCTACAAATAAAGTTGCTTTGCTTTACTGGGAAATCAACTTCAAGTGGTCTACAGCCCACTTCTCTATTTGTATTAATTCCTGTCTCATAGCTGGTTTCAAATGTAGTGTTTTGGAAGTGTTCCCACAAAACCGACTGGAAACAGCTGTTGTTAAAGATCATTTATGTCCAGTTTTCACAGATCTCTGGTACTTTTAAGAGGATGTCTTTCCTGGTTCGCAGACACACAGACTCCCTGTGTCCAACTCTGCCAAATAAGTGTCAGTGTCAAGTAGGAGGTATTGACTCCTGCTCCGTGGCGTTCACGTGTGAAAACCTCAGAGACGCACAGCAGATTCGACCATGTCATGTTTATGTGAACTTGTAAATCAAAACGGCAAGAGTGGCTTATTCAGAAGTGTTGTAGAGCTTTTTTATTCAGTCTAATATTAGAAGTGTTCTAGTAGTAGTAGTAGTAGTAGTAGTAGTAGTAGTAGTAGTAGTAGTAGTAGTAGTAGTAGTAGTAGTAGTAGTAGTAGTAGTAGTAGTAGTAGTAGTAGTAGTAGTAGTAGTAGTAGTAGTAGTAGTAGTAGTAGTAGTAGTAGTAGTAGTAGTAGTAGTAGTCGTTATAATTGTACTTGTAAATAGTTGTATACAGTATTCTGTAACTATAGTATTTATAGTAGTATTAATGGCTTTACTGCACAATAACAACAATAGCGCAGTGGTAATTATAACATGTTTTGAATGATTTTGTTGACATTTATTTAACTTAAAGGTGCACTACGTAACTTTTCTGGTTCTATTTATTGGTCTCTTTTATTTTCTTCATCTATAAATGCATCTGTGATTGAAGAAATGCAAGATGGATAAGTTTAATGCCATACTGTCAAACATTTCCAGATAGGCGAATACATTTGTAGTGAAAAATGTCCAACTCATTTTTGATACTAAGGAATAGGCACAGAACTTCGAGACGACACAAAATAATGTCCTTTATGTTCCCAAGTGGTCTGTCATTGTTTGTTTTTTAATTCTTCATAAAGTGTCCTTGAATTACATGACATGACAAGTCAATATACAATTAAACATGCATTTAAATATTAATAAATGGCGGTTTAAATGGTTAAAGTGGCAGTAATGAAGTGCATTGTCTCTGGTGGTTTCTGAAGGTCTCCCAGTACAATGGTGGTTTCATATGAGCGAGGGGAATGCGTTATTTCTGTTTTCACTTAAAGGTCGAATCTCATTGTACTGTGGGGCAATCGTTGGCCTCGCAGCGTCTTCCCATCTCCCAGTTTAGAAATCCAGTTATTTTTGGCTGAAACCAAATATAAATTACACAACCATGGCTGCACAATCCTATAAATGATGGATGTTAACAAGAGGGTGGGGATTTCTCTGAACCAAGACGGGGATAAAAAAATATTTTTTATGGGATTTGACTGAATGAATGAATGAAATGACATAGCAATTGTCATAGCTATTGATTTGAGAATAACAATCCATTTGATTTTGGCACGGCAGTATCCAAAATTCACGTTAGAGTTTTTGGTTAAGTCCCAGCTCAAACTATTGCACACTGTTATTGTATCTTTGGGCAAGACCCCTAACCGACCATGGCTGTTCATGAATGTGGCGCGTAAGAATTGTGGTGGTCGGAGGGGAATTTGGCGTAGATTGGCGGTCACCTTTCTGTCTGTCAGTCCAGGGCAAGTGAGACTCTGGACTGAATGAAACTGATTGAAATGATTGAAAGGTTCAGTGTGAATACAAGGTTTGTTGTGTGTCAACCCGCAATGCAAGAGTCGTATGATATTTTTGTCGTCTTTTGCCGTATTAGAGTCACATCACCTGGAAAGCTCTGAATGTTTTGATGAAGTGTTTGCGTATGAATACCACAGTGTTTTGTCGACGGTATTTAAAATTTCAAACTCAATTTCTCTTCTAAAGCAAAAGGCTTGTCAATACTGATTACAATGATGATATTTAAAACAAACTAATTACAATTTACAACGCAAAATAAGTGCAATTTGGTGGTCTCATTGTTCTGATGTCGATCGAGACCTCTGTAAAATTTTGTAAAGTTTTGTCTTGTTTATGTGATTTATTTTCCATACTCAGGAAAAAGAATAACGCACACCCAAAAGTCTTTCTTTAGATGTCGGAACAGATCTATGAAAAATTCAAACAAAGCGTCACACTCTCAGGTTGCAGATAAAATAGTTCCTGTTGAAATCCCAAGGAAATGTCACTGACCTACAAATCGCATTTTAAACTAGCTTTGTTGCTACTGTAGACCTGAACAAACACAAAATACCTCATCTTTCTCAAGGAGTTCGGGGATTCTAACCATAAACAATTGCAAAAGACCGTAGATCGCTGCAGTTTGGCTAAAGGCTCTCAGTAATTTCATATTTCTGAGGAATTGAGCAATGTAATCTGTTATGTATTTGAAATGAATCATACAATTTGGATAAACTGTTGGTAAATTATGCCTTGTATTGGTTAATCTTCCGAGTGAACAATACAAAAAACTTGCTCAATACCTTTTTAGTTGTTATCTCTATAAAAAATAAAAATATAATAAAAAATCCCACAGAGACATATACTGCCACATTGTCGCTTCCATCGTGAAATACGTGCTGGCTATTAAAGTCTGAGTGAGTCAAAGTTTTGAATATACTTTAACCTTTTTGTACAATAGCTTTTCCTATTCTTCCAGTCCAGCGGATGTAGCCTGAAATTACCATTTTGGACTTTCCCAGGAAAAGTCCCCATCTCACAGGAAGCAACGGAGTCCACAACAGTAGTTTAAATACAAGATGGAGTCCAAACCTCGATGAAAGAATAATTATATTGAAGGAAGTGCGCAACAACAATAATAGACACATGTTTCAAAGGGCTTCTGGGAAAAAAGACGCTTATGCCAAAATGAGTTCCCAAGTGTGCGTTTTAGCTATTACGAAATACTGCTAGTGCTAAGTACTACTACAACTATGACAGCTAATACTACTACTACTACAACAGCCAACACTACTACTGCTAATACTACTACTGCTAATACTACTACTGCTAATACTACTACTGCTAATACTACTACTGCTAATACTACTACTGCTAATACTACTGCTACTACTCCGACTCCTGCTGCTCAGCTCACAGTTGACTCCAGCATGTTGTTGTTTGCCAGAGTCCCACCTCGCTCACCTGTGCCAGGTGAAGTGTGCACGTGTGCGAGCTTCTAGGCAGGAGGCCCAGAAGGAGGAGTGAGATCAGGTACTGCAGGACTTGGCCTGGAGATCTTAAAGTGGCCTCACCTGCCTAAAAAAACCTCACAAAACACACTTGGGCTCTAAAGGATGAGCTTAGTGGTTAAAAAAATGCGATCCAGTCTTCACTAGAGGTTTTTCAGCGATTTTGGCATCTTTTTCTAATTGTTTTATCCTCTGTTTCTGTTACCCACCTTCCTGTTTCTTTCTTTTTGGTTTCAAGTATGACTTTTTGAATCCTTGAAGCTTCCATACTTGAAACTTCTCTTACCAAGGAGTTGTGGTAGTCTGTAGACAATGTTGTAGACATTTGTTTGGCTGCTGTAAAAGCAAGAGAAGCCAGGGAATGAAGACCCTGCTTGTCTTGGATGTAGGCTTGGATTTAGTTTACCGGTAGTTTAGTTACTACAACTATTACTACGGTACTGTTACAGCTACAATGTCTTAATGTACTACAACTGCTATGATTTACCCGTACTTCACCAAAAAAAGGCTACTACTTATTTCTCCACTGCTTCTACTACTTTTACATTTGATTTTGTGGGTTTGTCATTGCACATTCACCATGCTGTCCGTCCATTTTGTTACTGCAGAGGTGGGCATAAAATAACAGGAACACCTTTTTTTTTTTTCCACTAGAGTCAAAGTTCATCAGGAAGTGGTACTGGCATCTGATCCCAAATTCCACTGAGTTTATTTTCTCAAAGTGAAATCAGGGCTGTTTCCAGGAGAGATTGTGAAAGTGTAAAACAATACTTTTGTCTATCTTTCGGACAGTTTGTTGCGACATCCGACTTTGTGCATCCCTCCTCCAGAAGATAAACTGGAATTACTTTTGTTTGTGAGTTCAAATGTTTTTCAAATCGTGTCAGATTATGTACAGTTTATTAACAATCACCCCGACACATGGAAAGAAGTCAGGGATGAAGTGTCTTGCTCAAGGACACAATGCCAGTATGGAATGTCTGTTATACTGTGCAGTTTGTATTTATGTTCAGTCTGTTTTTACACCTTTTTTATGCAGACCTAATTTTGTCATTGTTTATATTTTAATATTATACTATTATTACTCTTTGCATTTTGTGACATCACATCGGCAAAGCAAATTAACAGTCTATGAATTTTGTTCACTTACAATGGTAATAAATGTTTTTCTGATTCTTGTTTTGCCTGGAATGTTCCACAGAAAGGCATAAAACTTATTTTCACTGTAGAGATAAGCAGGTGACATAACCAGGCCAAGTTACAGATAGGAACGTGTGTTTTTCAGGATATTTTTTTGAAGTAAAAACACCTGCAACTGAATAAATACAAGAGAGATCTGTTTAATGCCATGCTGTGGAACATTCAGGCAAAGTAATAGCATCTCCACAAGACAAGCAAATGCAGGTTCCTCGAACAGAAATGTTACAGAGTGCACTTTTGAGGCGCCAGAATCTTGATTTTTAAACATAAATTATAAACTAAATTAAACTTAACTTCAGTGGTGGAAAGTAATGAAGTACGAAAGTAATAATACTGTTCTTAAGTAAACATTTTAATCTGTATTTTTAATGAAGTAGTTTTTCCATTTGATATTGTTTACTTTTACTTCACTACAGAGCAGGTATCTGTACTTTCTAGTCCACTATTTCCATGTTTTAACTGGACTGAAATGCTTAAAGTATGTTTCTTTTGTTTTTAATTACGTTCATGGTGACAACTTGCCAGAAGGTTTAGTTATGGATTCAGTCGGTACTGTTGACTGAAAATCAGCGCAATTCTTTATCATTTGACTCTTAAAGAAGTTTCAAACATTGTGTCTAAAATCGAGTACTTCATCAACCTAGAGTTTAATCCTGATTGAAGGAGGGAAACAAGCAGAAACTCATTAGCCCTAAATTCTGTTGAGTGGCTCTTCTCTGGTCCTGGCTCCCTCGTGTCTCTCACGGAGCAGCCACTGCACTGTCCAGGCCTAAAACAACACAGAGCTCTGGAATAACAGAGAAGATACAACAGACCATGCCTGACAGATAAAGCACACACAACAATCCAGACACCACTAATGCTGCTTTGACGGAGTGCAAATCTACTTCAAACAAACTCACTATACACTGCAGAAGAAGCTGTTGAAGTCAAAAAGATATTAACTCTAAATATGGACATTGATATGAGGTTTTCTGATGAGATGAGATTCATTTATTGGCAAGTGCTGTGCGATCATTAGATTTTAATGGAGAAATCCAATCAGTTCAGACTGCGAGGAATACAAATGGATTGTGTTTTGTGTTGACTGGCACAAAAGTCTTGTCGTGTGTATGTTCATGATAATAATTACTATTAAAAGTAAACTAAAAAATAAAGTAAGATGGAATAAAAATGAATAAATGAATGTGAGCAAAAATATTGTGACAGCTTTTGTTTTCGCCATATTGCTGTAAATAGGGCTTATTTATTTACCTGAAAAATTATTATTGTTTCGAGTTTTCTTAGGCAAGTCAAATGATCAACAACTGAAGAGGAACTCAGAAAACTCAGAAGAATCTCAAAAAGAACAATATGAGATTTGAACAGTATGAAAATAATAAGAACAAGTAAAAACAAAAAACCAAAATCAGTGAATTCATAAATATAAACCAGGCAAAGATACTAAAATCAACATAAGTGCACTTGGAATTCTCAGCTTTGGCCACTGGGGACACATCTGTCAAATGGCCTGTGTCTTATCCAAATGTTATCCTTGCACCCAACAACGTAAACAATGATTGGCGCCCGCTTCAAAGCAGAGCACGCTTGACCTGCGACAGTCCGTATGAGGAGAGAGACGAGGGGGACGAGGGAGGGAGAGGGGAGGCAAAACCAGAAGAGTGTTGTCCATATTAAGGAAACAGCTTGTCTTCAAAGGACTTTACCTGGCACCGGTTCAAAAATACAGACAAATATTAGGCGCATCTTGTCTTCCTCGGGACGCGAGTCAAGATTTGTCAAACAATAGAGAAGATAGAACACAACAAAGAATACAACAGCAAATGTATTCAAGGGACAAAAATGAGTATGTGGATATGTTTTGTATTGTATTGATAACGATATTCAGACGATAAGTTAACAATGCAACGGGAACGTGCCAAAAATGTGCCAGTAAATGTCTTGGTTGAGGTTTAAGTTTAGCGCAAAACGTGAATTTACCACAAAAATAACCACAAAAAGTCAGAAAAATCGCTTTGTTTGGGAGATGACAACAACAATTGCACTATTATACATTTTCTGATCTGATCTCCCACCTCTAGTTTATACCCATATTATTTTGCGTGCAAAAGTAAGCACCATCAGTTTGAATTGAGGCCAGATTTGACTTCTGTTATATTTAAATACCATTCTCTGTTTATTATTGGTTACAGTGGTCATCTGATTACCAGAAGGTTGTGGTTCTATTGCAAACAGTTGTTTCTGGACAAAACCCTGCATGAATTTTATGATTATGATTATGATTATGATTATGATTATTATTATTATTATTAGGAAGCAAGTAAGGTTTATGTTGTTTTGTGGCCTGTATGTCAGTGGTCCAAAACTTAAACTATCTTAACATACTCATTTGACCAAGTATCGATACTAAAAATATTACATACAAAAGATAAAATTGTACCTCTCCTGTCTTAGAATTTTCTTTTAGAACTGTTTTAGAATCATCTTTAGCTTTATCAGAACTAGTAAAAGACAAAGACATTACTATGTGTTGTGTCATCAAAAGTATAGAGCTAATGCAATAGTATCAAGTTTAAAATCTCAGTATGAAAACACAAAAGTGCAAGTAAGAGACATCAGTGAGGCAAGCTTCTCTCTTAAAGGTGCACTATGTAACTTTTCTGGTGGAGCGTCGGCCCCGGCTCAACAGTACAGGTTTGAAGGAGACACACTGTGCTTTTTTCAGGTTTTTATCATTGAACTATAACATAACTTGATCAGTAGTTTACATTTTGATCCAAAAGAAACAAACAGATCCGTTGACTTCCTATTCAAGCGGCACATGTTTTGATGTTTGAAAAGTGACTATCTGACATTTTAGAACTCTATACATATAGATGCATATATCCTGGAGTCTTTTTCTGAGCACTCAAGCCTCAGTTGCAGGACGATACAGGATTACTCAAATACACAAGAATCAATCAAACTACGACTCTGAGGAAACGAATGATGAGAAAACCATGTTGTAACAAGTTCAAGTTGATCTGACACAATATGTCCCCATTAAACATATCTTTCTCCATGAAGACGAAGTGGTGATGCCGCATGACCAAGTTACAGGTCAGATCTGTGGAGAGGCAAGCACTTTACAAATAAGAATACATGTTTTCTATGTATTTTTGAGAAATGGAAAGACATTGTCATTGAATCAAATCAAGTATTAGAGAATGTTTAGGCAAAGTAATAACATCTCCATATAACAAACCTGAAAAGTTACATAGAGCATCTTTAAAAATGACCATAGACAAGCTAATAATAATAATCATAATAATGTTGTCCGAACACACATTGCATCAGTTTATTGTGTAAGGGCTTCATATTAAATGTATTATGTCATCTAATGAATGCCGTTGTGCAATGATATCCCTGAGGAGGATCTTGTGACCATTTATTTTGACAGACACTTTGCACACGCATGCTGGATTTTTATTAAAATGTTGAACAAATATACACTTAGAATTATACTGGTTTTCTCCTGTTTAGGTTAAGTGTTTCTCAGGCCTCAGTTGTTCAGAGGGTCACATAGAGATAACTTTGAGTAACATAATGCCCCTATAACAGATCCAACCTCCGCAGAGCGAGGGGGTAAGAAAACACTTTCGACACTGCTCAGGTCTGCTCCAGGTTTTGATTAAGTTCATATCTCGACCACAGGACCAGGGTTATTTTTGGAAACGTTACAACCTCTTATTTATCCATCAAGATGTGGCCAAGTTTCACTGTTACACAAATGCTAGTTCAGACTATTAATCAGTCAGTTGTGTTGAAACCATCGTACCATGGCAAGGCAAGGAGAGGAAAGTTTATTTGTAGAGCACAATTCGTACACAAGGCAATTCAAAGTGCTTCACACAACAGAAAAATTTATTCATTAAAATCACAAAGACATGACCAGAATAGTCTAAGACATTAAAAGAAGAGTATAGTGCAAATAAAATCATTTCAGTCATATGCACAGCTAAACAAAATAGTTTTTAGTTTAGATTTGAACATTGCCAGAGTAGAGGCCTGTCTCACATCCTCAGAAAGACTGTTCCAGATTTTAGCTGCATAAAACTGGAAACCGCAGATCCCCCATGTTTAGTCCTGACTCTGGGCACCAGCAGAGGCCGTCCCTGAGGTCCTCAGAGTCCGAGATGGTTCATATGGCACTAACATGTCCGAGATTATACTTTTGGTGCTAGGCCATGGAGAGACTTCGTATACAAGCAGAGCTGCTTTGAAGTCTATTCTCTGAGCCACAGGGAGCCAGTGTAGAGACCTGAGCACAGGACTAATGTTGATCGTACTTCCTGGTTCTAGTCAGGACCCGCAGCAGCAGCGTTCTGGATGTACTGCAGCTGTTTTACAGCTCGTTTGGAGAGGCCAGTGAGCAGGCCGTTACAGTAGTCTAATCTACTAGAGACAAACGCATGGATAAGTCTCTCCAGGGTCTGGTTTAGACAACTATACTTTTGATCTTTTGGCAACGTTTTTTAGATGGTAAAAAAGCTGCTGATTGTGTATTAAGATCTGACAACGTGGCTGTTAAAATTCAAAATCTGAGTCCATTATTACCCCCAGATTTCTAACTTGATTGTACGTTTTAGAGAAGACTCTGGAGGTGACTGTTAACACTTTCTCTTTGTTTCTGTGGGCCAAATACGACGATTTCAGTCTTGTCTGAGTGAATCCACATGATATTCATTTGAAAGGCTAAACTTTGCTTGTGCTTTCTTGTGGGATGGGTTGGGTCCGAAAGCACAATTGGTACGATGGCATGATAAAAGTGTATTGAGAAAATCATTACTCTAGGGATGGGTAGGCAAAGGTGTATTAAGAGAGCAGAGGGCGTAAATGAGGCCATATTTTTCTTGATTTGTTGGTTAGATTGGCTGCAACAAAGGATTATTTTAGCAGTCAAGAAGTCTGTAATTATTTCTTCGAATCGTCAACTGTTAAACAATTATTTCCAATGAGACATTCTAAATGAATCACTAGCTGGAATATTGTGACAGACGGCTTCTAGATAGAGAATATCTACAAATAAAGACAGAAAAGAACAGAGTGAAATTGACTGCAGTAAATTGTCGGAGTCGGGAATCAAACTCGCAACACTGCGGCCGGCTGCACTTGGAGCCTGGCATACGTGTGCTTTGACTTAACCACTCGACAACCGGGCAGCACTAATAGATTATTTTCAATATATTGCTTCTTTTCTTTTTATCAAGTTACGTTTTCTGCCAGTGGAGTAATTGCGTTTGCAATAACACAACAATTATTTTACTACTAAGATAAGTCAAACTAGTCAGTAATACAAAGTAAAAAGTGTAACTTTTCTTGTGGAAGGTATGCCCATGGATCTAGGGTACGCCACCTGCTTGTCTCTTGATGTTATTGCTTTACCTGGAAATGATCGATAATATAATTTATCGAACCAAATAACAGACAAATGTGAACGCACCCTTAGTCTTTTGGAAACTACATCATGGTAGTCTAATATGACTTTGAGAGCACAGAAAAGTGTGAAATGAGGGGGCCATATTGGAGAGGCGTAGCCCATTGCTAAGTGAATGTCTGTACAGTCTGGTGTTCACAGTATTGTTGTAGGTGCAGACAGAGCCACAGCAGCTGGTGCTCCTCACTCCTTCATTCACCAAACATGTACGTTTGTTCAAATGAGCTCATGTTTACATAGCTCTCTCTCAATTAGCATGTTTTTTTTGTCTAATTGTGTGTCTTCACGTGGAATCAGTTAGACCTGTCACTCACGACTCTAAAGGAAGGAAGTCATTTGTTAGTGAAAGCCACTCAATTGTATTACCAAATAAATACACATCTCTCACTTGTCAAAATAAACTTTTATGTGTGCTTTTCAATCTATTTAGTAGCAGTAATCCTAAACCTCTATTCTAAAATATGTCGTTATACTGCAAAATGTAACAACACTAAAATCCTGTGGAAAAACAAATCCATAACAGATACAACATTTGCATCATTTATTTGAATTTGAGGCACAAAACACCTCACAATTTGCGGATTGGAGCATGTTAGCGTTTCAAAACAGCAATTAGAACATTGCAAAGGCTGTAATTATTGAAGAGCTTTAAACAACAAATTAACCTTTCTTATTTTGTGTAAAAGATAAGAGAACCGTTATTTGTCCAATAATGTGGACATTTCAGCGTTGCAGCGCGTAGTTAAAAAACAGCAAGAGAATAGAAGCATGCACTAAATAAATAATACATCTATAAATCATGTGGTAAAAATGGAAAAACTGCAAACCCTGTATTTTAGACCTTGACAAACATGTTCTGAAATACATGTCATTCTTGTAGTCACTCGCATTTCTGTCGTCTCTCAAATGTTAATGCTCCTACAATTGTTTAAAATTTCACCTTTGAACAGAATCCAAGTTTAAAACATCAGAAATAAGCACAATGTTTGTCAGAAAAATTTAAATGAGTTATTTTGCCAATATTATTCAGACATTTTAGTTATAATTAGCAGTAGTAGCTGTCTTCAGGAGTGCTTATCTAATATCATAAGTAGGGCTAAACACATTAATTGCAACTTTCTTTCTGACAAACATGTGATTGTGATTAGAATTGCGATTTATGTTTTAATAGTTTCTGTTCAAACTTCAAATGTTTTTGTCCAGAAGGATTAACATTTGAGAGAAAACTGAAATATGATCTGCCAATACAAACTAATGCAAGAATCACATGCATTTCAGAACATGTTTGTAGAGCACTAAACTGAGTTTTATAAATAATATGATATAAATTATATGATAATATAATATGTTGTTGTCTTGTTTGCAAAGTACATTTATTTTCCAATTGCTACCATTCAAATTGCAATTTTAATTTGATTACGACAAAACCCTAGTCATAAGTTTAAAGTAGAGGAATTTATTGAAGGCGGTAGTAGAATTGTAGTACCGGTTTTACAGCATTGTTTTATATTTGTAGTACCTCAGGAGCGGTTGTGCGTAGTAGTAGTAGTAGTAGTAGTAGTAGTAGTAGTAGTAGTAGTAGTAGTAGTAGTAGTAGTAGTAGTAGTAGTAGTAGTAGTAGTAGTAGTAGTAGTAGTAGTAGTAGTAGTAGTAGTAGTAGTAGTAGTAGTAGTAGTAGTAGTAGTAGTAGTAGTAGTAGTAGTAGTAGTAGTACTTCTTATCTATTGAATGAGTTCACATGACTAAAATAAGAATTATATATTTTGAAGGTTTAAAGTGCATCTAACTGTTTAGACTACACATTTCACTTGTATGTAGTGGACATGATTATATTTAAGAATGTTTTTCCCAGTTTGGCAATTTTGGTGACATTTATGATGTTACTTCCTGGTTGGACATGATCAGCAACAGTGATAACTGTTAGCTAGCAACCAAACTGTAAACAAGGGAAACGTATATATACATTACTCAATAGTTATGATTTGACAAATAATAATAATAATAATACTACATGATAACTCCTTTAATTTGTTAAATTCGTTTTTAAATATGTGTCAAATGTATGTAAATAGTTTCTGCATTTTGGATGAATTGTCGCTTATTGATGACATCACAGTTGCTTTAGGAACTCAACTCTACTTCCTGTCATTTTCAAATGTATTTTTCAGTTTTTCTTCCCAAACTAAAATTTGACTGATGTAAAACTGTGATAAATGATAACCACAGGGACTATCCAGATGAAGTAATAATTAGAAAATCATGAGAACCTGTCATACGCACTTTACTGTTCATTCCATTGTTTATATTTCCACTGTGTCCAAACCGTTCTGATCTTGAGATGAGGATTTAGTGATTGGCATTTCTTGAAAACAGGAAAACCATTTCAATCTCGTGATGCAGAAAGTTCCTGACATCAGCTCTGCGTTCTGGACCATTGTCTAGTTCAGATTTAAGAGACAGTTTTACGTCTCTGCGCCTTTAAATGTGTTCACATAGATTGTTTGTACGCGTTTACACACAAGGAAACTATAAGCTGGCCCCGGTATTGGCCGGATGCCACCTGAGACCGAGCAGTGACCGAGAAGAATGTGCAATGATGTTTAGGGACTCAACAGTGAAAGGCAGATGGGAAAATGCAGTAGTGATACTTTTACGTTTAGAAAAACACATTATTTGAATGGACTTGATTTATGTATGTAGTTTTAATTGTGTAATTGCAAATACGTCTGTTAAAAAGTGGTTTACATACCGCATTATTTGTTTAGTAGATTTATTTAGTAGCAGTTATCATATTAGAATTTGTTGAAATATTTTGTTTTTGTTGTTTTTTGTTTATAAAATGTGCTATTTAATAAAGATGAACTGGAATTTAATAAGTACAATCGTAATGACAGTAGTGATAGTGGCAATAGTTGAAGTCATAATTGAAGTATTTTACCTTGAGTATAGTTATATTTTGAGGCAAATTTGCAGAATAAATAGTTGTTTTTTTGTTTCTTTTCTTTTCTGTAAAGTTAGAAACATTAGCATTGTAACACAGAAAGGTTGACATTAAAATAATGTTTATTTTAGTCATTTTCTTTGACTCAGTTAGCAATCATAAGCTTTGTGCATTATTTTATAGTGTTAAAAGGAGACATTAGATAAAAACAGCTTTATGTTTGTTGCACCGTTTGTTATGCATTTATTTATCACTAATTAGAGAGGGATAAATATGCACTGACCACTAGAGCGCCGTTTACCGGGCAGTTTGAAGCCTAAATTTCATGATCAAGTACCACAATGTATTCCTTTTATTTTAGGTAATAAGTATAATATATTTAGTATATAATAAGTAACAACCAAAGTTAATATTCTGAGTACGTATCTTCCGCAATTGGTAAAATTAGGTTAAGACAGAGCTTAGAATATACTTGTTTTTAAAATAGTTTAAAAACTACACGATCCCCATAGTCCCCTTGTGTGCATGTTTGACCCGACATGTTGCTGGTATGTGAACCATATCCTGGTGTCAAACGTCAGGGTCGTTGTCAAGGTGACCAAAGGGCTTATCATTGTTGCGAGAGAGTACAAGCGATGACAAACGCTGTACAGATGCTGAGATATGGGCCCAGTCCTGTGTGATTTCAGCGGTTTCCTCAAACTCATTGTGTCGACAGAGGTTCAAGTATTTGGTACAGAAAATGTATACATAGACATATAAAGAATAAGCTATAATAAACATTTGACTATACACACAGTAGTGGTAGATAAAGTAGTAGCAGCAGCAGCAGCAGCAGCAGCAACAACAATAACAACAACAACTACATATTTAAGATTCAGTTATTTCTAATTGTCAGTGATATGGTTTTTAGTCTAGAACTGGGCAATATATAGAATTTTAAATAATAATAATGCGTTTTGCAGATATGTAACATTTGAATATTGAGTATATAGTTTATAGGAAAAAATGCTTCAAAAAAAGCTGATTGAAAATATAAATGAAAAAGATTGTGTTGTAAACTTTCAAATAAAGATAAAGTTATATTTATACATTTTTGTGATACATTTTACAGACATTTTTCTGATTAAAATCTGATTAAACTTTTTTTTTATACATTTCTGTTGGAAATTTGGACATAATGTCTCCTGACGTCGTTACCGAGATGCTGCATACAAAATTTAGATATACATTTTTTGTTAATATTGCCCAGCCCTATTGAGTCCTTAAAGGCATTTTATTTGTCTTTAATTAGACAAAAATAAAATGTAATTAAACATTGTGATGTGTCAGTATGAGGAAAACAACGTGACTAATTGTTTTCTCTTGTAAATTTGAATCAAATTTCACTTCCTAAACAAGATAAGAAGCGATATGAATAATGTTTTTTCCTTTCTCTTGGAGCAGAAAGCGTGCAACAAGCTTCACACCCCTCCTTGTTTCGCGTCATTCACTTTGCCTTTTAACTATCTCCTTAAATCACTGCGTGAGTCACAAAGGTCTCTTCTTGAATGTGTGCTCCACAAACACACAGTTGCCAAGTTGTCCTGCCACTTTTTTGTTTGTCACTGCAGTTAAACCTGTGCTGAAAATCTGCCGTGCCCATTATATAACTGGGATGACCCAATTATAGATACAGCTTAAAAGGCACATGTTATGCTGAATCAACTCCCTCTCAAGAGCTGCAAATGCTCTGCTCCACTTGCTGATGTCACAAGGTGGTGGCCTCCTTCTTCATGATTTGCTTCTGTGTTTTGAAAGCCTTTTACGCTTGCAGGTGTTGATTTTAGCTTTATTTAAATAGCTTCTTTCCAGTCCATGTGCCCTCTGCTGGCAACAACGGTATTTTGAGCACACAGAAATTTGTCTTTTTTGTGGTTTGAGATTGTGTTTATTGTCAAGAATTAAAACTATTACAAATGAAATAAATTAAATAAAATAAATTAACACAAACGTCTTCCAAACAAGGATGTACAATAATTTTCTACCCTTAAAATTATGGTCCATTCACGACGTATTGACATAATTTTGCACATTCCTGATGCATTGTCTGAATACCAACATTATCAGGAAAAAATATGAAGATATACATTTTTGTGAATATTTTATGAGATAGTAATGCTTTTTTTCCAAGTAGAGGCCAATATTGCACTGTAAAATATATTACTCAAGTCGGAGTAAACGAATGGTGTTAAATGGCTACTCTAAGTGATGTCTTTTTCATGTCTCTCCAGCTGCTCTGCCGTCGGCCATCTTGACAATCATGTTCTCGCCGTATCAGAGGGGGATCTACTGCGACGACGCCAGCATCAGTTACCCGTACAAACGAGCCACCATCTCTCACGGAGGCATGGCCGCAGTCACCATCACCTGCTCCATCATCATTGTAAGTTTGTCCACCATTTATATTAAGGAAAGTTTTGGGTTTTTACGTGGGGGGGGGAGAGGAAAAAAAATGAACAGCATGTCAAAGTGCACATTTATCAGAGAAACTGTGGCTGTAGCCAATAGCGGCATTATCCTGTGTTTTAGGACTGCCCTGTTATTTTGAAATACTGGAGTGAGATTAATGAGGCAGTGCAACTTCACTTGACTTTAAAACCATGTATCACGAATGCAAAACTCCAACAATGGAAATTATAGATACCCTTGGAATGGATTGGAGACTGTCAAGGACTGCACTGAAATAACTTTTTACAAAATGGAAAAACTTAACTTTTGCAATAAATTTGTCGATTGGGACGGAAAAAAAAGGGGACATATGCCAGACTAGTCTTTCTGTTTTTGTCTTTTTGCTCTGTGTCTCCAGAAATATTGCTTTGCCTCTAATGTTTCACATTATGACATTTAACTCATTCATCTCTATGGAGACAAGTAAACAGAGTCACTAGGCCAAGTTCCAACATGAGAGTGAGAATGCATTTCATTTTTAGCCCTATAAACACCCGTAATGATGGATGGACAAGTTTAATGCCAAAAAGCAGGTGGTCTACCCTCACCTGAATCAGTGTATCTTTTGTTCATTACATTTTCAATTTGAAAGCAAAAAAAAAGGGTAAATGTTTTAATTCACAATTCAAATTACAATAAAACGGTTTGAGTTTTACTTTTTCCATTTGATCCCAACTTTGAAATAATTGAGAGCTTTTATTATTTTATTTTCCATTATTCGTTTATACATTAGCAGAAAACTCACACACTTAATGTCTTAATTATATGAAAGAGGTTGACAGATTTCAAATTAGTTAATTTCTTTATTCATATGCATTTCTTGTCTGTGTTATTTGATTGTATTTAATTACTGATGCACATATTTTTGATGTATTTTGTCAGTTTTTACCCTTTACCAACTAACACTGTTTTGGATATGTTCTTCAGATAACCACAGGAGAGGCGTTCCTGGTCCGTTACAACCGGGTCCGCTCCAACTCTCAGTTTAACCAGTACCTGTGCGCGCTGTACAAAATCGTGGGCACGTTTCTGTTCGGAGGCGTGGTCAGTCAGTCCCTCACAGACCTGGCCAAGTTCACCATCGGACGTCCCAGACCGGACTTCTTGGCCGTGTGCGCCCCCGTTGTCTGTAACGGGTACATGCTGCAAATCAACTGCACCGGGAACCCGCGCAACGTCACCGAGTCCAGGTGAGACACTCTCACTCCGCGGCGTTGCATAGTTTTACTTCAATGATGAATACGTGGATGTGAAAATAGGGCTGAGTGATAAGGCTACGATTAACATTTGATCATAATCTCATTCCTGTGACTGTACTTTCCACTCACACGCCTTCTATTGGTCAACGTCTCTCATGAGCAGAGGTGGGTGGCGTATCCAAAAATTGTACAAGAGTTGATTATTCCTCGAGTACGTTTAAGAGAAACTGTCTTGGCGTAACTTCTGATTTGTAATTTGAAGAGAATGTAATTGGAGCGACAAAACATTAGACATTAAAGCGCAAAATCTGGTATTTTCAAAGGACTGACACAAAAATGGAAAAACCGAAATCATATCTAGAGGAGCGATGCAAGAAACACACATTTTAAGATAAGATTTTGTGAGTTTAGTGAGTTTAGATTTACTCACAGTTGGAAGAGAAACCAAAACTTTTACTCGCGCAAGAATGAAAGTTTTGTGTCATAATGATTGATTGTGCCTGAGGGGAATTTGTCTTGGACTTGCCACGTTAAGAACAACAACAAACATTCAATTAAAGCACAGATAGTGAATTCTCAGTGGATGAATTGAGTTACTTAAAAACCTGGTGTTAATTGCACACATTTTGTCTTAGAAGATTTACAGTTTTGGCTATGACCAAAGTTTGGGAACTGGGCTGGGAGAGTCACAGAGCTTTTTATTACTGTGAAATCCGATTGTGAAACACTTTGTGACGACAAGTTTGTGAAATACGCTTTAAAAATAAACGTTACTAAGGTGGTAAATGGAAAGAGAAACGGTAAGATGGAGACATCATAGACACAGCGAAAATAGAGCTCACTCTGCGACAAAGATTCAAAAATATAAGTAATCCTGGTGATTCGACTGTTTACATTTAAACCCTTTCTCACTGTGAAACCTACAATCCACATTTAGGAGCCACGACTCAGTGATTTTACTTCGCAGATGGACAAAAACATGCGGTGGACCCCCAGCTTAAGGCGGTGCATGAAACGTAACAAATCTAAATCTTCTGGCTCTAAAAAAAATAGAAACATTTGTGGCATATCTTTCATCCCAATGTTAAAGCCATACATATAAATTATTCCTATATTAAATTGTATATAGTAGAACATTTGGACAAGTTCTGTATTTATTTTTTAATGAAATGTTATCATTACCAACATGTTCGCACTGATTATGGAAAACAGAACCGCAGAACAAAACAAAATGCTCTGTTCTTCTACATAATATAATTATTCCTGCTCCTTCATCATCGACTTTTATATGTAACAAAGTAGGTCGTCCCACACTGTATCATTTATGCCCATTTGAAGGGACTTTTGCAAAGGTATCTGCAGCAAAAGCACAGTCTATATTTTCAGATAATTCAGATAGTAAGATGTTAGAGGGAACTTCTCACAATAAATAAATGCACGGTCGTTTTAAGAGATGTCACATGATGGTAGTCGCATGGTTGTTTTTCACATCCAAAGTTGTGTTCAATAATAGGTTTTCAGATGGAGGGCAGTGCTATGTGTAACTGTTTTTGAAAGAAACTCATGAGCCACAAATATTATCTTAACCTAATCGTTAATCTTGTGGCTTTTAAATCTGACAAAACTGACAACAATAACATCTTTGGGGTTGATTAATGGAACCACTTTCTAAAGCTATTGTAGAAAAAAAAAAATGTGTTTAATAAATAAGTGTGGTTAAGCCCAGTAATTACAAAGATATTAACCATAAAGCAGATCAGCAAATCTTCAAAATGTCACTTAAATGCAACCTCTTAGCTGACTCCATTATGTTTTGTGTCTGTTTTTGTTCCCAGGTTGTCGTTCTACTCGGGCCACTCTTCGTTCGGCATGTACTGCATGCTCTTTCTGTCGGTGAGTGAGAGACCGTGTTCTGTTTACACAGGACCAGGCGCGAGTGTTTGCTTTAAAAATATCATGGTTGTAAAAGTACACACTGCACAATGACCGGAAGATGACAGATTTAACTTTTCGCTTTCACTAAACACTGTGACTGTTTAGGCTACAGGGACACTTCATTTACTTTATGCATCTTTGAGTTAGAGGGCTCAAAATGTTCAACCCAAAATCCCAAATGTTGCCAGAATAATATACTGAAATATGTCCTTTTACTGATCTTTCCGGTGTGAATGTGTGGTATGATCATGGCTTGAGCTGTAGGAGCAGAATGGCATTTGGATTTGGTGGGGAAAAATCTCTGCTATTCCAACCACAAGTAAAATAGGTCTTAACGTCATTAATTCCACCACATAGACTATTGTTATTGTAATTGATTTATTTGGTTTATTAAATATGTTTTTGTCTTACTTTGGAACTTGCGCAGCACAATAGATTTCAGATGCCAAAAACCTAAAAACTGAAATTCAGAACATGTGAAAGTCCATAATAGTGTAAAAAATATAATCAAAAATATACATTATAATACCCACAATGTGCAATGTAATGAATAACACGTACACACCTTCCATGAAGAGTGAATCCATGATCATGTTAAGTTTTCTCACAAACAATCCTTTTATCATGACTTGTCGTATTATTAAATGAAAATGTCCAAAAAGTATAAACTTTCCGATTTTTAGCAATAATACATTTTATTCATACATATTCAGGCTTCATATTTCAACCATTATTTGATTGATAATGTATTAAAATATTATAAAAATTATAATTTGACTAGTCGACTAATAAATAATTGCTATCAGCCGTACTTTCTCATTTTTTCTAAAATGTTTTGTCCCCAGTTGTATGTTCAGGCCAGGATGCAGGGTAAATGGACGCGTCTGGTCCGACCCACGATTCAGTTCTTCTTGGTGTTGTTTGCGGTTTACGTGGCCTACACCCGAGTGTCCGACTACAAGCACCACTGGAGCGACGTGCTGGTGGGGCTGCTGCAGGGGGCGCTCATCGCCATCCTCACTGTGAGTCACAGCAAGCCATTTAATCCTCAAAATCCTTAAACATAAAATCCACAAAATGTACAATTTTAAGGATTGTGTCCAGAATCACTATATTACTATACTGTTATTATTATTCAATATATCAATCTTTTGGTTTATGTATTTTCACCTACTGCCCTCAAGGTGTGTAAACAAAACAATAAATACGAATGCTTTTTCTTTTGTGTTGTAATGGAGATGAAAAAGAAAACTGGAAGCATAAACGGACACATTCCCTTATCATTAAGTGCATAATTTGTGGTGTGGCTCAGTGCCATCGTAACTGAAAGCACGTGTCAAACTAACATGACAATTTAATTATACATTAATGGTTTCAATAATTATCCTTCAAGGAAAAACATTCCTCCTGATATGTGATATTAACGCTGGGTTTCAGATGACCTCACACTATTGTTCGACAAAGACGGGCGTGGGGGGTGGGCTAATATGTAATGTTGATGTTTGTTTTAGACAGTGTCTGTGTACTCCCTCATTCGTCCAGGAGTGTTCCATTGTAGAAAAAGATTCAGTTGTAGTCATCTGGACTCAAAACAAAACGTTTCGACCCTCATCCAAGAGTCATTCTCAATCTGTGAAACAAGTCTGAGAACTCAGATTTATATCCTACTCTGTGAAAGCCCTGCCCACAGGGCGGGACCCCTGATAATGTCTGATCAAAACCAAATGGGATGGGCCTATTGTTCACTGACTTTGGCGCCCTCTTTCCTGAGTACCTTTATTAGCATCAGAATGCCCCGGGCGTCTCCCGGGTTTCAGCAAACCATTATAACTGGAAGGTTGAATCTTAAACCTCCATTAGGATTTAATGAAGGATTCTCTTTTTTAACAAAGATTGCCTCCTTAACTCCTCTTTCAAACCATCTTTTCTCCTGCTCAGAATCTCCACCTCACTGTCTTCAATGGAGTGGTTTGTGGCTTTGAGATGAAGCTGCACAGCGCTCAGGGCCCCATTATCAGGAGGTCCCGCCCGGTGGGCAGGGCTTTCACAGAGTAGGATATAAATCTGAGTTCTCAGACTTGTTTCACAGATTGAGAAGGACTCTTGGATGAGAGTCGAAACGCTTTGTTTTTCTAAAACAGAGTCCAGATGACTACAACTGAATCTTTTTCTACAATGTTTTAAACCGTGTTGGGCAGTAACTGGTTACAAAGTAAGAGAATACTGTAATGAGATTCTGCAAATTCTTATTGCAGTTACTTTTCCCCAGTGTGTGTAATCTGTAGAACTGTCTCGTAAAATAGTAAAAAAAAGAAGGTAAACAGATATCGTGTGACATCAGCTTCAGCATCAGCTTTGAACCAAAACAAACACAACTTGGTTCATGAGGACTAAAAGCATCGACTCTCCTTCTATTTATTTAAAATGAGGTCAAATAACTCAGTTTTATAAGTGAGAAGATTTCATGCTTTTTATCATTCCTGAGCTGTAATATATAGATCATAGTAATCACTAATCAAATTACTTTTGAAATAAAATGATCAGCGTGGTAATAGATTAATTCAAAAGTATTAATCCGTTTTCAGTAAGGAAAAAAACATATGTTTTTACAGCCAGTGTTGGTCAGAATACTTTGTAAAACTAATCTGCCCACCACTGATTGTAAAATAGCAAGTTCACTACTGCAGCAGGTTCAACATTTATGGGTATTTCTCATGAATACACTTTATAGTACAGTTGCGTTGTTAGCCAATGTTTTGTTCTAAAATAAAATGTAAAAAGTAAATAAAATAAATAGGGTAAAATAGCATCATCCTGGGTTTGGATGTCCCGATTTATGTCCCGTATAAAGATCCTGGCGCACAGAATACAGTCGCGACACTAACTGCCTACATTGCTTGTGTCTTTCATGGCGTTTCCCCTCCTCTTCCTCAGGTGCGATACGTGTCTGACTTCTTCAAAGAGCGCCCCCCTCTGTGCACTGAGCCCAACACACCTGAAGTGGAACATTTGGACAGTAAAGCCAATCCACCGCCTCCGGACTCTCAACACGGAAACCACTATAACTACCCCGGGCCTGTATGAACCCTCTTCATCCTGAACCTGCATGACCGAACACACCATGAGCTCGTAGGGCCCACGCCACAGTATTCTATTTAATATCGCAACTGCAAATGCTACGACTAAGGCAGGACTAAACCAGGACTAATTGGGGTCTAGATGGAGTCTAAATCATAACGAAACTGGAACTAAACCAGGGTTAGGGTTAGGGTTACAACTATTTGATTTAAAGCATTACTAAATGAGGTATAGCCTGAATCCAGATTCAAATCAAATTGAACAAAGACCAAACCAGGACAGCTCAACTAAACCAGGTCTAAACCAGGTCCCAATGGGGTCTGGACACGTAATTAGGGTCTAAACTTTGTTGACTAAACCTAAACTGAACTAGAACTATAGGGTTTGAAAATATATTGGCACTTACTCTTTGTGTTTCTTGAAAAGCACTATACAAAACCAATGTATTATTATTTTTGCAAAAGTATCGATATTGCAATATGCATTCATTGATAGAAAATAAACCAAATATATGGCAATAACACCAACGTTCTCCACTTGACTTTCTTTTAAATGAATACATTAAAAAAGGCAAATTTTTATACAGGATTTTCCTTATTTTAATAGAATTGGCCTTGATTTAGTCTTGGTTTGGCCCTGTAAACACATTAAGGCATGAACATATTTGTTTTAAATATATGTAAAATAATAGTGGTCAAATGTATATTCAAATACTGCATCAAAGTATTGTATATCACCATAATTTCCAATGCCGTCCAGCCCTAACTGGAACTAAACCAGGTCTGAACGAGGGCAATAGCCGTACCATAGGTTTAAAGAATGAAAACAAGACAAAGCAGGACTTCACCAGGACTTCACCAGGACTAAACGGGAACTCAAGCAAAGACTTCACCAGGTCTAGTCCAAACCATTCACCACCCGGACTGCACCATGACATGACCAGGACTAACCCAGATCTAAAACCAAATGAACTTCACTATTCCTGATATTCTGTACACAGCCATGTCCACCACTATATCACGACGACGTGCAAAATACCACTCCATAATATTCATCCTTTCCCCCGGCTCAATAACCACTGCAGCGGGACGTCCCGAGTGCTCACGTCGGCAAGAAGATTTCACAACTGTTTTTTTTACAGCAATCAAAACTCACAGATTCCCAAAAGGCCTGTTGGGACAGACGCTACTCCTGCGTGTTTCAGTGTGGGGCGTGAGTACTGCCAGAAATATGTGATTTAAATGTTTATTGTTGTATAACACTGTGCAATTGTATGTGTTTTGTCACTGTTCTTATGTATCCCTTTTTTTTTGACTGCAAAGAAATATTCAATTCTCTTTGTCTTTAAAACATGTACTTTTTGCTCTAGTTATGCTATTCGTTTACTTACACTGGATCAATATTATAATTCAAATTTTTTTGCCCAAAAATCTCCACGTTCTATAGTCCTAAAGGTGTACTATGTAACCTATTTTAGTTCCATTGTGCAGGTTTTATTATCTTTTTAATATGCATGTTGTTCATGTATAGACTGCTTTTCTCATATCACCGTAAAAACGTATATGTGCCATTTGTTTATAACGAATTTATTCAAAAATTGTTTAGCTTTTTGAAACTGTACCAATATCTGTGAAGTTACCACTTTTCAATACATTTTTATTATGTGTGTTTTGAGTCCATCTATTTCTTGCTTTGTTATTCTTGGTTTGTGGATAGATGCTGTCAAAATTAAAAAAAGAAAAACCTTTAGTGAAAAAAAATCTATATCAGTTCAAATTGCTTCAAATAAAGATGGGTTTGTGTGCTTTAGTCTAGTTATGTACAGTACATTATTCAACCCAACGTTATACAAATTTGGTTAATTAATGAGCAAATATTGGTTTGTTAATAAAAAGGTTTCAGTCATATACGGTATATGATAGAGGAACTGTTTATCACAATTTACAACAAATTGAACCATTTTGTCAACCTTGGGCTGCAAGATGGATCGTCTCAAGGTTTAAGTTTTCAAACTAAACTTCAGATGCTGTAATTTCAATCTGGCTTTTGCCTGGTTACCAATGTTTTTTTTACTTTATTCAAATACATAAGCATTTGCCACAGCACGTGTTAAGAGTTATCCATGTAGTGTTGTCAAATTATGGAAAAAAATATAATATTTTGCGCTTTAACTGACAGGATAATGTTAAGCATAAACCGGACTTGTTCTGTTATAAGTCTTGCTTCTTGTTCAAATTAATTACTAGCTTTAGCATCAAATAGTATTATTTTCTTTTCTTTTACAGCCCTCCAATTGCACTGACGGACATGTTATTTTGATTTTATTTACCCTTTATTTATCCTGGAAAGTTTCATACGGTTATGCTGGTCAGGCAACATACCTGTGATTAGATACACAACAGACTGTGTTGTATCAGTGCGTCAGTGCGTTTATTGTTTGTGCGGTTGTTGAACACTGCTCAGAGTTCGTGCCCGGACTTGCTCCAGCGACTGTGGGATTCCAGGCCGAGATGAGGCCTCCTGAGCCATGTCAGAGGTGCTCCCAGTTAATGGCTTTGAAATATTTGCAAAGACATGGTTAAGAGTGATGGGAATGTTTGTCTTTGTATTAACGCTTTATCAGTGGAGTATACAGCCATTTTGTTCACAAGTTAGTATTGACACAGTTCAATTCAGTCTGGCCTCTCCTTTAAAAAAAAAAGTCCCATCAATCACAACAGAAAACCACCCATTTACTCCAATGGCAGCCGGGTTTCTTTGGCATGACAAAAGCTATTGTTTCCATGTAAACACAGTGTTTTTGTTTGAATTACATTTGTGGATCTGTGTGTCTTGTGACAACGAGGCCTGACCTTCCCCTTTAACATAAAAGCTTTTCTACACAGCAAAACCTATCTTTTTGTGTTGCTTTTCAAACTGTCCATAATTTGCTATTGGAGTGCAAATAAGTGCAATTTGCTTATTCCACTGCAAGAAATATATATAGATAATGAAACTATATTTTTTCTTGTGTGATATGTAAATACAGAATTCCAGGATGTTGTCACTTGATTTTCATCTTTTATTTATAGATGTTCATATTTTTGTCTGTGTACTATTACATTTTTCCCAGTTTTATTGGCTTGTTTATTTAATATAACTTATTTGTTTACAGATATGTCTAGACTTAGAGACCAATTGAATGATATACTTCTCCAACTCTAACACTAGTGTTGTGCAGCAGCTGCTTCACAGAAAACCTACTCAGTGCAGACTTCTACAGCACTTAATGTCTTTTTTTCATTTATTTGCAAAATAATTCCAGATTCATTTCAGCTTCAGGAATGTGAATGTGCCACACTCTAAAATACTGGATGCCGTTTTCCTGTTGCTATTATAAAAAGAAAAGTTAACAAATGTTAAAGCTGATAAGAGGCTGTTTACTTTAGGAGATAATGATCAGCCACTGATCATCCATAACATTAAGGCCGTATGTTTCATAAGTCTGTACGTTATGTATAGGCTATAATGACGACTTGCCAAATACTGCCCTGAGGCAACAACCTGCAACAAGTATTTGACACCTCTAAACTATACTTCACTTCTTCTTTCTTCCCCTCACAATACAGTTTAAAGCCCACGTTCATATTTTCAACACAGACTCTACAATACATACAATTTTTTATTTTTTTTTTAATCTGGAACTAAACTGGACCAGAACAGGACTAAACACAGTCTTTATCAGGACTGAACTGGTCTTAAACCCGGATCAAATCCAAAGTGAACACAGCCTTATTCAGGAAATGATTTGAAATCAAATTAATCCTGATTATGTTCAAAATGCTTTTGTCAGTTATTGTGTTTCTAGTTTTAGTATCTCGGTATCAGTCACATCTTGTCACCTGACGCTGGTTCTCCACTTTTTATATATTCTGATATTTAGTTATGATTTTCCACAAGAGCTGCAGTTCTGAAGATGCTTCCAATAAATCAAACTAAAATATTTGCCTTCATCTGCCATATACCAAAACCCATAACATGAATTGTGCCTACATGTAGTAAATTACATGATATAATCCTTAAAATAAAACACAACACAACTGCTCTCAATCACGTCGTTTATTTGAAAGGCACCAGAGAAGCTTCCTTACTGCTAAAATGTTGATCCAGAGTACACAGTTGGTCGTTTACATCTTTCTGTCCCAAGTATGTGAGAACGAGACAGCAATTTTCTGCACAAAAAGGATTTAACACATACAAACCTAAAAAATAAAATAAAAAATGAACATGCTAAGTGATTGAGAACGTGAGAAAACGGCCAAAAATGACATGGTTTACAACATTGTGCCTTTGTTAATGTAGGCTGCACACACACACAACACCAAACTCGTTCATTGTACACACGTTAAAAAGCAGCTTTGAAACATACAAAAATGCTTTAAAAATATGTATATTAATAAATTCATATGGATACAAATTGGCCCTTGACAGCAATAAAACACTATGTTTTTGAAAAGAGGTTTTAAACTACTGTAGAGTGACTTGGGCCAAAACATATTCACCGAAAAAGCTAAGCGGCTTTGAAATGATCATAAAAAGATTAGCCATGTGCTCTTAGGATGGTTGTCAAAGTAAAAGCTCTGAAATAACTCACTTTTTAAGTCCATGTCAAAACACTGCTGCCCCCTACTGTCAGAAACAAGCACGCACGATTTAGAAACCGCTAGATCAAGCTTTTTACCCCTCAATAGCTCAAATTAAGAAAGAAAATATAGGCATTACGGAGCGTTTCACATGAATTAGTCTGACAACAGTGGCACATTTTTTTTGTAAAGAGTGTCTAGTCATTCAGGAGTCATTTGTTTGCAATTTTGTGTCGTTTATATGAATCCGGCTGCGTTCACACTTGCACGCGTCGCATCAAAATTGGGCCTGAATCGAGAATAAAACCTTGACTGGTCCAGTACCAAACAAAGCCTGCATCAGGACTAAATGAACCAGGGGTCAAACCAGGACAAAGTGTGAACGTAGACCTAAAATAGAACTTTGTCAGTGTTGGGGGGGGAAAAAAAGTCAATTCTGTGATTCTTTCTTGGCGTTTTGTAGAATTTAAGGTCAAAGTCGGTGTTTTGAAACGACAAATTGGGTTGGATTCCATCTTAGTTGACAATATGCCACTGTAGCAATTAAAAAAAACAATGTATGGACAAAACAAATTGGAGGTTTTTGGGTTGTGCCAAAATGATAACGTATTTAGCACAAATTCTTTAACAAAACAAAAAGAGAATGCAAAAACTAAAGCTTGATACAGCGTCATTAAACGACTAGAGGTACAGTGCTCTTTAAGGGAAATGTGCTCAGTGGGAGGAAGGTGGGCAGGCGTGAAGGAAAACACAAAAAAGGTGCTTAATTTTAAGAATTAAACAACAACCAACTTTTATCCGTGTCTGGTTTGAAAGTTTCCAAGCAGCATCTTCTTATCATAAAATGTTAATACCAAAAGTCAATAAGCTTAAATAACATCCCATTTAATGAGATTGCTATAAGTAATGTGACAATCAATATAGATGTATGCAAATGTAGTTGGCATGTTCAATGTAAGAATCGATTTTTTACAAATGCCTTTTGAAAATGTCTTGAATTATGATGGCGATTGGGGAAAACTAGCTGAATTTTAAATACAAAAAGGGAACTGTTGGATCAGACATTAAGACAACGTATAGAAGACAGGGCTGTGTAGATGGACTGCTTTGTACTTCATCTGGATTTATACTAAAAAAAAAAAAAAAAGAAAAAGAAATGCACTATTTAAAGTCTAAAAGCTTGAACTGAGTCTAAACAACAAAATAAAATTAAAAAAAAACACTCAATCCTTATCTTTCGGATCCAAATGATTTTTCATTCAGTCCGCTCCACCCTGTCGTCACAATAAACCCGCCTCGCAGGAGGACTTTTGGTCTGGTTCAAACTCAATTACCCAGCATGCCTCACTTTGTCCAGAATAGGGATGTCAGGATTAATACATTTTTTAGTATGAATTAAGAATTATAGAATGATTTTGGCTTTACATGTTTGGGATTTTTATCTGATTTAAAAGTAATCTACACTTCAAATTAATAAACATACAAGTGGATAGCTTTTTATGTCACCCGGCGAGAGAAAAAAAAATACAAGAATTTGCAAATTAGAAAGTATGATTTAATAAAGCAGGCCAGGAAAGGTATGTACGGTTTTCTTTTGGATCAGTGATTTTCTTGTTTACCAGGTCTAAAGTCTAAACTAGGATTTAACCAGAACCGGGATTAAACCAGGAAAATAAGAAAAAGATTAAGGGTGCGTTCACACATCAAAATTGGTTCAAAACCAGGACTAGACCAGGTCTAAACAATGGCTAGAACAGGACCAAACCAAGTCAACGGTCAATTTAGGACCAAATAACATCAAGTCTGAAGCTGAATGCACCGTAAATGAACAAAACTAGGTCAAAATTATGATTTAAATTTGAAAATTAAATCAAGACCAGAACTGGGATTAAACCAGGAATATACAGAGGTTTAACCAGTACTAAACCAGGTCTTAACTACTCAGGACTCAAACCAGAACTATAAAAAGATCTAAACTTGCTGGCTCCTGACAACGGAAAAGGTCCATATCACCAGTGCTACCAGAACCATAGCTTGAAAACAAATAAAAGTCGATATAGGACTAGCTTGCTTTTTGTATTTGCGATTGATTAAACAGAACTGCAGAATCTCCATGTTTCTACTCACTTCACTTAATCTGAACACTAAAACCTGACACCTTGACATCCCTACTCAGGACCGCGGTTTTCCTGTCATTAACTGTGGCATTAGTCGGACTTGTCTCCGTCCTCGGCTCGCGGGGGTCTCTCGGCGGAGTCCCTGCCCTTGTCGTCCTTCCCCTGCTGGGACGCCCCGTGGGAGTAGTTGGCGAGGATGGAGGAGAGGGAGAGCAGGCCGGCGCTGGAGGTGGGGGGCAGTGAGGGCGGGGTCAGACCCAGAGGCAGCGGCGCCACGGGGAGAGCCAGGCCCTGCAGCTGGGACAAGTGCTGCACCTGGAGCTGTTGCTGTAATGACAACGAGCGCAGGAGTCAGGAGCGAGTACAACTTTAAATCACAACTTTACAAATGAAACGGGGATAAACGCTGCGTGAGTGAAGGAAGCGGACGAGAGCGCAGGAGACTGAAAAGCCACGCAATTCCTCATTCCTGTGGAGAACAATCTAGACATTTTATCAGCGTGTTTTTATCCGAGAGATCAACAACAACAAATGCTTTTTTTCCTTCTAATCATTGATAGACTCCAGAAAAAAACGATAAATTGTTGATATTTATGGCAGAATTTTGATCATTTACTCCAAATTTTGTCCTTTAAATTAATTACAAACTCACCTACAGCCTTGTTAACCACAAATCCGTACATGATCAGTGTAGTCCCCTTTTGTGCAGTGCCGCTTTCACTGTGTCAAGATAAAGTTTGTGTTTTTTAGGCAGCAGGTCGGCCAAAATAAAATCAGCCCGTGCTAGAGAATTAAGGCAGATGAACTACAAAAGAGCAAATATTGATCACGCTTATTTCTACAACCAATTACCTTTTTGTTTTTGTAATTAGGACAGTGCGTATTAATCAATGTGTCCGCAACAGCTTCAACATAAATATATACACAATAGGTACATTTCCTCTGTTGTCCTAAGGCAGGTAAACAACACTAAAACATGCAATCAGACAACACACTACTGGACATTACAAGACGATAAACATGAAACCTAACAGACACATAGTATGTCCACAATCTGAGGTGTTACGGAGAAAACAGATTATTTGCATTAAAAGCCCAGGAAAGAAGCATAAGATCATCTGTGGGCGCAAGACTGGTTTGTTGTTTTGAAGTTTGAGCTCTGGCAGTGTGTGTTCCATCATTTTGTGCCTCTGATACACACCACTGTTTGGCTAAATTCATTCATGCGCCTTTGTACGTCGCAGTCTCCTCTAGTTAATGCTCTGTTGCTTATTCTAGTGTTTGTTTTACTAATAAAATCCATTAAGGGTGGCGGGGCGAGCCCATTTAGAACTTAGACGGGCATCCAGGAACATCTGCTAACTTTCAAAACCCAATATGTTGTACTGAAAATGTTACAAAAATGATCATGTAAAGGCTTCTTGTCTAGAGTTTTCAACGTTTTCTTAAACAGAGACTTCAGAGTACTTTCATTTGCCTGGGACCATGTTGGTTATGTGACTAAATACCATCGAGTGCATATAAGCTTTTGCTGACTCTATAGTCTGATAAGGCCTTATATATTTAAAGTTTAATAAGTTACAATGCATTAGACAGCCGAACCGTGCAAAAATCCTAAAAATAACTGAAATGAATTAATAAAAAATAAGTTTGGATATTACATTTTACTCTCCAGGCTTGAGTTGTGGGATTTGGGTTTGCCCCGTCCCTACGAGTGATACAGAGGAACTACACATACATTTCACAACTGCAATAATTCCTCCTGACAACGGGTGATATAGTGGTTAGAGGTTAGAGCTAAGGCCTTGTTTCCACACAGTACAAGGTGGGTATGTTGAGCGGGTGATCTGCAGACGGCCTGTCACACCAACTATGCTGCAATGTGCATTTGAACACCACGGCGAAGGTTCACGTGGGTTCAGGCGGGTTCAGGCCTTAACGCAGAGAAGTACTCGTCTAATTACCAATAAACCGCTCCACACCGCTGCAGTGTGCGGGGAAAACGGACTCCTCTGACCCGCGCTCGCAGTGCTCAGTGTTCAGTCTAAACATCTCACGACTCGCATTTGGTAAAAACGCCTCGCAGCAACGCGGTCTGGGGTTCGGTTTCCAGAGCGTGAGGGGTCTTTCTGTGTGGCGTTTGCGTGTTCTTCGTGTGTCAGTTTTCCTCTGTCTTAAAATGTGAACAGTAAACAAGGCACGTCAGAAGATACCGTTATATCACACCATAAGCTAAAAGACATGTGCTCCAAGGACAAAGGTCAGTTACTCAGAGAACAGGACCTGAAGACGTACTCAAGACATACACAAACTGTATGGTGCTTAACTGTGAGCATATCATTAGCCTTCTGTGGTTTTAAATGATTTCACACATACAATAAAACTGTCTCGTCACGCACATAAACGAAGACTTTATGTTGACTAACAGAACTAAGACTAAATCAAAGCAGCTCACCCGGATGATGGAGTTCATCTCTGGAGGTGTGACCTGTTTGGCCCGCTCGATGGCCCCCATGACCTGCTGCTGGTGCTGAAATACAACGCAACATTGTCACGTTCAACATAAAAGGTTTTTACGTTCAAACAGGACGATGAAGAAACAACCTCTCTCCTATAAACATGTCTACAGTCGCTTACCTCCTGTGACAGATAAGGCAGCACCTGAGCACAGATTCCATTCAGTCTTTTGACTATTTCAGCCTGGAACAAAAAATAAAGATATGTTTATTATTTGGTTCAATAATTAATGTGATCAGCTACTCTTAGATGAGTAGATAAAACACAATGTCTTGTTTACCTGTTTGTGCATTTCAATGTTTAGCCCATAGGACATTTCATAGTACTGACAACAGAAGAGACAAAGTTAGAAAACATGTGATACAAGTTTTACAGAGTTTTTAAAAGGGCAATGCATAACATATAACCCAACAATACCATATTAGGGCTGGCAAACAATGTATGCCCATGTACTACATACTTTCAGTAGTGTCTAAAACTAAGTACCGTTACTGCAAAGTATTGCTATTGCAATTTGATTTACGATTTATGTTTTGAATAGGATTCCAGTAAAAGTTCACATGTTAAACTTAACAAAAAGACTGAAATAGGCTTATGAAGCTTGAATCCTGACCGCCACAGTAAAATGCCCCTTTAAAATGACACGACTCTGCCTCTGTGGAGTTTGGACACGTGCCATAAACTGACAATAAGCTTGTGTCTAGCATAAAACACGCTTTATGACACACAAGTCGTATCAGGAGGCATTTTATTAGTTTATTAGCGTTAAGTCATGTCATCGTGTGATGCTCTTGTCGCTCTCTCTCTCTCCTCCGCTGCACTGTAGCGAGTGAAAGTAGTGCGCACGCACACGCACACGCACACACACACACACACACACACACACACACGTATGTGTGTTACAGCATGTATATCATGTATGTTCAATAACATGCACGGTCTCCACCAAATAAACATGCACACAGAGAGCAGAGAACTGATACGAGACTACGATGAGGCAGAGCAGAGATGAACTGATTATTAGCGCTCTTGTTAGTTCATCTAAACACTTTACTCTGTGGTTTGTTGTTATCGATGCAACAGAAAAAAGCGAATGCGCTCAGCCACAACTTGTCAGTGTTAAAGAGGTTTTTAAGGTTTTTATTTTCTGTTTGCCTCATTTTTAAGTTCAATGTGTAATCACTTACAAGATAACAATCAGCATGCCTATTTTAATATAATTAAATGAATAAAATATGCACAAATTAAGTGCCTCTGCCTGCCCCCCAGTCACGTGACAGTCACCTATCAACACCGCCACGCCAAGCCTCTGGGGCCAGAGGAAACACTGGGACAGATAAACTAATCACAGAATCACATGTTTGTACAGATCTCAAGAACAGGGTTAGCAGTTTTTATGCAGAATAAAACAGGATGTTGTGGGGTTTATAGAGGAAATTGTTACTTCAAAACTTTCAGCTTTTGCGATTTCCTAAATGAGCCCTGTCTGGATCTATATTAGAACTACTTTAAGACAACATGTAATATTAAAGAAACTGGTATTATTTACGGTTAAAAAATACATGATACTGTATTTTTGTTTTGTTTTTAACGTTCATTACAGTGGTCTCCAAATCTGTATCGAGTATTGAGCATTTTCCTAAGAATCAAAGAATTTGAAATGTTAGTATTGTATACTAAATTAATAAAGTGTTAATTGAGTAAATAGGAGAACAATTCAATTCTTACCATGATGTAGTGACGCTGCATCTCTGACTTTTCTGAGGCTAATTTGTCACACTCCAACTTCAAACTGCAAACGTCGATGAGAAAAGGCATTTTACAAACACAGATAAGTTGATAATTGGGGTTTTCATGTATAGAAAAAGGTCAAATGAGGACATGGAAATCAAAAGTGGGACTGCGAACCTGTGGTACTGCGCCTGGAGGAACTGAAACTCGTCCTTGATGCGGTCGCAGGAGTCAGACGTGGTGAACTTCAGAGCTTGGCCTGACTGCGAGGACGCCTGAGAAGCAACAACACACACGTGAAACTCAGCGATTCTGTGGTTTAATCACCATGTCAAATTTGTTTATGCAACACATTTAGAACTAAAGTGAAACAAAAAGCTGAATAAACTAGGTGAAAAACAACATTTTCAAATCAACCCAAAATGTAAAACCAATTACTCGCAGGGGAGCACTTAACAATAAAACACATTCAAAACTAATTTATAAAGCATGCAGTTGTTAGAGGCACGTCTCTAACTTAACTTCATAAAAATGCATTCTTGATCACGCAGACTAGACTCAAAAACCAGGAAAAACTTGTCAGCCATTTTGTCACTGGTGAAACATTCAATTGTCTTTGAGATTTTATTATAGATAGATGTTGTAAAGTTAGTATCCAGCTAATTGTTAAATTTGTGTTCAAATATAAGTATTACTTTAGCATCTAAACACAAATTATATGTGGCAAATAAAGTGGTCAAAGGTGGGAGGTATTGAATAAGGGATAATATTGCTATTATTTTTTGGGAGATTCAAATTTAGAACTTAATGAAAACTACTAAAAATGAAAAATAATCTTTCAAAAGATTAAAAGTGATATTTCTTCACTTTTGTGATTCATTTTGTTGTCTTTACAGCCACATTTTAGTTCATTTCTGATGTATTATTAAAATGTTGAATATTGTTCAAGATAAAGAAACAAATATTAACTTTTGCCCACCTCTAGCGGCAAAAGGTAAACCTTTTTAGTAAGAGCATGTGAACCCATTACCTTCTTTTGGGACAAATAAAGCGGGACATTGTGGGTGAACAACACTTGTCTGGACTTGTTTTAATGAGTCTGTTTGCTTAGTAACAGCGGCTTGACCTGTACGATTAACCCCAAGAGAAGTCGGCACGTTACAGATTTGGACTGGCTGGAAGTTATTGCAAACTGATTTATTCAGATAAAGTCCAGTGGAGTTTAACTTAAGCCTAGTCATCATGAATTGTATACGATATATTGACAGATGTTGTGAATAAATTGACTGGCGACAGTTGTGGACTCTTTGAGGAAAAGTGTTTACAGAAGATTAAGTGTGCCCACGCTAACCGAATGTGATCCAAGTCCAGTTCAGTGCAACACTTAAACCACCAGCTTCATCGGTAATCCTGGCTTTATCGTGTGCCCTAAACCTTATTAATGTCTAAATAAATGGCATGAGGACAAGTGGTTTCCAGTGGGATTATGGGGGAGCGGCAGGGATGACGGAGAGGTCAAAACTCAGCGTCTACTCTGAAACAATTAGTCCATTAATCTGGTGCATGAGTGAAATTTAGAACTACTGTAGATTTGAATAAATATGGAGATGTATGTATTTAAAGGTGCGTTATGCAACTTTTCTGGTGTTATTACTTTAACAGAAAGGTCCAGTTTGGAATGAATTATCTCCATGGCGACAAGCAGGTGACACCAGGCCAAGTTACAGCAAGATCTGAGGAGAGGCTAGCCCACTGACATAGTAAATAAAAAATGTCTAAGGTGAACACCATTGATTGAATAAATGCTAAATAGATACATTTAACAATTAATGCCATACTGTGGAAGATTCTATTAGGGCTGTAGGCCTTTAGTCATTAGTCAACTATCGAGTGATTGCATTTTAGTCAAGTGTTGATATTATAAAAGATTTATATGGACCACAGCAAAATAAAACAAGTTATGGAGTGAGTAAACAAGAGATTTGGAAATGAATTAGGAATTTGTTCGAGTACTAGCACTAACTAGTACTTCTCTTGTCTGTTCAGTGCACTTTGGGTCAAATATTTAGTCGGATCATAGGGAAAATGTTGAGATCTTTTGCAAATTCCACTCCCCTTTTAGTCGACTAATCCAAGCACAGGGCAAGTCTTTACTCAACCAAGAATGTATTTAGTCGATTGCAGCTCGACATTCAAGGGAAAGGCAATTACATCACCATCAAGTAGAATCAGACTTTGATGAAGACAAGTTATATAGTGCACCTTTAATTTGAAGTTATACTAATTTTACAGTATTTTAAATGAATCCAGGGCCGGTCGGGGAGTCTGGCCATGGACTCGGAATGCCCCTTTGTACAACTGTTTCAAGAAGTGAGCATTCAAGGAGTAGTGTGGCCTTTTACTAGTCAATCAATGTATTTACAGCTGTTCGTGTCAGTCTAATCAATTACTTTGAATGGACCTGATGATTGTATTTGCCCTCTGACATTAATACGTTGTCATTATTACAAAAGCTTGGTGCAAAACAATGAGACAAAGGATTTGATCAGATAATTTTGACATGACCATGTCCACAGATGTGCAAAAGTTTATGTTTCTACAATGTACGCACAAATTTAGGATATTTGTTGTGCAGTGTGTTTAACAATTATGTTGATAAACAACTAATTTTCGGTTATACATTAGTTCTTTAGATCGTGAAACAGGGTTAATAGATTTTTACTACATTTGTAACTGAAGTATTTCTGTTTGAGGACATACTGTAAGAGCAGATTTACAGACTAAATAATGTTCTTCAAAAACACAAAATATGCACGTTTCTTGTGTCATTTTGATGCCAATCTTATTTTGTCCTCTTCTCTCAGCACATTCGGAGTCTGTCTATGGTCCAAATGTTGATTATTCGATAAATAAATGAGTTAACAATTATCTCAATTGATTAACTGTGATTAATTAATACACTTTTTTTCAGACCTAAATTATACATTCAGTCATAATTGCATTAAACTTACCAAATATTTATGCACAACAGAGAATGTCACATGTTTTAGAAAAACGTATTGTTTTATAATTTGAGGGTTATTTTTATTGATATGATGATACATACATTTTAATCGGATTAATTAACATACAACAAATCAAATCCCTGGGGCTAATGATTTCAGATGACAACAAAGGAAAAAACCTGAAGTGAGGCCACAAAAAGGAATCTTGAACCATCTCTTTATGGAGAAAAAAAAGGAAAAAAAAACTACACACTGTGACCCGAGACTCGTAGCCACACATTAGCACTAGAAGCACATGATGGGTTTGTTGTATAAGCCTTTTGCTAACCTGCTAATGCTCAGAAGCTAAGTGCAAATGCTTTAATAAGCAGCAGCAGCACCGCTATCAGCTGTCTGTCTGTAGCCTGTTAGCTCCTCGCTGCTAAGTTTGACACAGACGCAACTTCATCCTGCAAAAACAAACTTACCGAGTGTCTGGATTGAGGAAACATCATGTCAGCAGGTTTGATCTTCCTTTATCCTCCGGTCGGACTGAAATATAAGGCTAGATGGCTAAGCTAACAGGTCCCTTAGATATTTAGTATAAATTGGATACTGTATTTCCACTTTGTACTATGTCATGCTTTCAATCGTTAGCTAAACTCTGAGCTACAATCTACAAAGGCGCTTTTGTTTGCTTCGCGGTGATATAAAGCGATGTGCCCGAGCGCGAGCAAGTAAAAAGAGTGTTGTAGAAAAGGATGATCGGGTTTTGGATGAGGTTAAAGCGACGTTTCCCCGGGAGAGCTGGATGTTGACACACACGGAGACTTTCCTCTGCTTTGAAGAGAAGAGCAGCATCAGCGAAAACAAAGCGAGCTCGGAGCGGCGTGCGCCCCCAGCGGCCGGCTGAGAAACTGACCGCCGCACCACAGGGTTATTAAAGGGGTTATGCGTTTTGGATTGTAGTTAGTACTAAACATATATGACATACATTGATTGTTATTTCACATTGTGTTCACTGTAAACTGCAATTTTGGTCTCAAACGGAACTGAGATTCCGCCTCTTCATAGTGGTATTTCACCAAAACAACCAGTAGAGTTTGCATGAGTCTCCCTGTGTCTGGGTGGGTTTCCTCCTGGCACTCCACTTCCCCCCATCAACTCAAGGCATGAACAATAGGTAAAATCTTCCAGCCAAGGCAGTTCAAGGCAAACTCAAGATCTGGAGATGTGTCCCCAGGCGCTGATCCTGACAGGTTTTCCCAGCGGCATTGAAAGATCGGGCAAATTGCCCAATACGAGAACCTACCTTGCCCTTACAGAGCTGTGGGCGGGCATAGGGCGTAGGTGAAACAGAAATTTGTGGCGCACTCAAGCTCCCAATGCCGGAGGATTACGTATGAATCAATAAAAATACAACTCTGATTAAATTAATGATCAAGGAACAATGTTATAACATAATTTAAAGCTCGTTAAAGTAAATTTGACAAAATATGTTCTCTTTAAGTAGGCTACTCTAGAGATGGACTGCTAGGCACGTTCGGTATATGCAAGACCTGTGCAGATCCGATCAGTACCGATCCAAACGAAATCCAAACCAGCTGGAGCAATAATTATAATTGTAGTAAAAGCTTATTTATTAAATTACTGTGCAATGGTTTGATCCTTTTTCATTTAAGCTTAAGCATTGAAAGGTCTGAAACGTTAGTTTTTCCTCCTTCCTTTTTCTGTGGCTCAAATACCTGACCTTCAATGCTCATGATTAGCGTCATTAAGTTGCCAGTTGACTATTTTGTCGAGTTCAATGTCGTTGATGAGTGCGTCGAAAATGTGTTTTCAACCAATTGGCGCATTCGGGATAAGCAAAAACTGCGCAGATCCGATTGGTGTTAGTCGACATTGCACTTTCCGGTTGAACCCTACTGGTCTGCACGAGGCTGCAGGGCATTTTTTCTATCGTCTCATTGGACACTTCAACGTTCGTCGATCATCAAGACGAGACGCAGTGAAACACCTAGCGCCTAGTATCTCATTTATGTAATAAAAAGGGAAATATGCCACCGCAAGAGAAACTTAACGCAAATAAAACTTCATTCAATGTATATAATAATACAAAGTACGATCACTTTCCTAAACTATTAGACAAAATATATTCATACTGTTGTTTTTGCACTTTTTATGTTGATATTTTGGGTTTGTGGTGTTGTAAGGCTGAAAACAATTTCTTATTTGTCAATTTGTATTATTAACGGTTGAGGTGCTATTTTTAGGCTTTATAAACAAACCATTAAATTGTGTGCTGTTTGGAAGCTTACTCTTTTTATCTTCATTATTTTTCTTTGGCTTCTTTATGGATTTCTTATTGTTGTATGACAGATTGTTTGCTGACAGGCTGGAGAATGCATATGTAATCTGGCAACCGAAAGCATTAGTTGCATTTGAGAGAGTTGAACACAATGTGGGGGATAGAACTCTAGAGACACTCGCCAAATGCACCTAGCGTAACAAACATCCAGTTCCTGCAGCCATGTTCTGACACAAATTACATATTCTACATAGAAACGTATGCAAACAAATTCATGGATTTTAGCTTCTTGTTATATGTAACAGTTTGAGGACTATTTCCCATTCAAAATATATAGTATATATATATAGTATTTAGCTTTAAATTGTAATAATTTCAGATTAATTATACTTCACTCTTAAATGCCTTTATTACTGGACTTTTTTAGAGTTATATTTTGTCCACATTCTACCATAATGTGAAAACATCTTGAAAAAACTAAATAATTATCAGTGGTGGTGTCCATATTGTGTATTGACTAACAGCTCTATTCGACATTCAAATATAAATCAGTGCATTGTTTTTTTTAAGGTAGAGGTGGGAGGGATAATATTGTAAAATGTATATGATCGCAATTGTTTTGGAGCTATGCAACATTTTAATATATAATACATTGTCAATAATTGAAATGATTAAAATTACTTCAAAGCATAAAATAAACCATAAACAAAGTTATGTCCCTGCACTTTTTGGGTCTTTTTTAGGGTACATTCACGTTTTATGCGATACTTGAACCGTAACCAAGACATTTATTTTACCGGCACATTTTAGCACATTCCTGATGCAATGTGAAAATATTGTCTGTGTTTTTATCAAAAATAATGCTAAAACTCACATTTGGACATATTTGACCAACAATGGACAAAATGGGACTTTATGTGCCTTAACTCTCTTTATTTTTTACTTATTTTGTTCTCTCTGGCCTTGTCCCGTTTGTTTATTATATTAAATAAATCAATAAATGTATACCTCATAAAGTCAACAATTCTGAAAAAAAGAGAGATATCCTCCCTTATTCTAGGGTAAATGCTCATTTTCCTTATTAAAATATAAATAAAAAGTCCTGACAGAAACTGGTGGAGTCCCCCGTATCAATAGGCCCACAAATACTGTCAATTCAAACCGTTTAATCAATTCAGACACCGTTATACATTGTTTTTAATTAGAATTTGGCTTTTCCTACAACTACAAGATGGCCGCCACAATTGTCACGGCAGCAGTAACAGCGCGACCTCTAGCTTTACCCCGTGCGACCGTTGAACGCACCTCCCGAGGCTCACACAGCACCTCCTCGCTTCACCGCACTGGCGAACATTTCTCGTCTCTCATGTCTTTGTGCTCAGAAGTCCCAGTTTGCGGACGGCCCTGAACATGTCCGCCGCGTCGCCGCCTTTGACCGAGAACCATGTCATCCACCGCCGTGATTTACCGGATCTGCCGTCAGAGAGCAGAGGGACATGGCACATGGCAGAAACCGTGCGAGGGGCCACTCCGCACACACCGGATCGGGTAACGCAAAAGTACTTTTAACTTGGCCCGCTCGTGCGTTCGTCGTCATTCTGTCATGCGAGCGCTAATCCCGTCTTTCTGTCGCATAAACAACTCCGTATTTGCAGCGGGGGGTGCAAATGTCCGTGCTCAGCTTTGACCCGTGAAAGCAGCTCACCGTCACTTTACTTTTACATCCACGTTTTTTAGTTTCCCATTTGCATGTATAAACAAATAACTAATGGTAAATAAAATAAATAATATAATGAGTTACATTCCAAATCGGAGTGGAGGAAACTGGATTCAAGTGTGAAGCGGGACATAATGCGATTTCAACGGAGAAACTGGGAGTAGCGTTATTAGAATATAATCACAAAACATAATAAAAAGATCAAGAATGTTTTCGCAAATGAAAACAGTCAGATACGTGATGTTAGAGCCCATTTTAAAGACATTTACACTTGTATTTTTAAAATTGTTTTGTTTATAATTATGACATATGCTGTTTATTATTTATTATTATTATTATTATTATTATTTATTATTTTAGCTTGTTCTGGACAAATACAATAATGTTTAATCCCACAATAGTTTTTTTCCTATGTATTTACAGATATATTACATGCTTTACCACTACGTATACTTTTTGTCAGGCTCAACTTTATATATATATTTTTCATCTTTTTGTGATAGAAAAGCAAACTAACTGTCATTTCTACACTGGAAAATCAAAATAGTTGCGTATTTTTTGTGATACATACAGTTCTTACTATTTAGATCTGTTATCGGGTAACCATTGAAATGTTTTTTATGGTCTAATGTTGCTTTACTGAAACACAACAAGCAAGAACCAACACTTGGATTGTAATGTTTTCACGGTTAAAGTTATCTTGGCAACAGCTGCTTATGTTCATTTTAACACCGGCCGGTCCACAGTTCAAAGGTAACATCATAAAGCCACACTGTGAGGCATTTCCAGTGAATTGTTGTTATGTACGCGAGATATTTTACACAAAGAACCAGAAATGGGTGAGTTTGTTGACGTGCTCGACGAACTTGGCTTTACATTCTTCAACAAGTTTAGTCACATTGTCCACAAACAGCCGCCCGTTTAATCGCTGGTTTATTGACTTTTCCTCCCGAGTCGGCTGACAAAGTTAAGGAAAATGCCGTTGCCATGACAAAACACATTGTAGGTGTGTGATTTATGCTCACCAGTAGCACAGTATTATTGTAAAAGATGCCACGTATACAAATATAAACATAATCAGACAAATTGTGAAAGGCAAACAAGATTCATATTAGTAAAGCCTGCCATAAATAATACACCTCCATTTTGTACATTCTGCATAGTCACGGCACGGTTTCTTCATAAGGACTTCATCGGCATTTCCAAAACTAGTGAGCTAATAGCTAATATTTAGCAACTAATTGTGGTAGTTTGACCTGTTCTGTTAATAAGCTTCTTCAAGTGTTGATTTAAAGTGTTGATTACATTTGTATTAACCGTGTAATGTGTGTCCCAGTTAAAAACACTTCCTCAGCAGTCAGGAGGATTACACCATTATGAAACCTGTGATTTTGGTGAGCCACAGGCCTCGACAGTGTTTTGTAATTGTATTGTAACGCAAATGATGACAACACAGGCTGTTTCTGTCTGTAAAAACACTGGGACGTTCAAGTTTACCTGTTAACATATCTGTGTGACTCTCTTGAGTGAGGAAAAGGAAACGCTTTATCACACTCACGACACCAAACATAAAACAAATGCATCAAATAAAATTGGTTCAGGGTTTTCCCTCTTCTTTTTGAATAATTTTACAATTTTTGGATAAAAAAATTCACAAATTGCATTCTTTTTGGTTTTTATTATGGCAATCAATACAATCATGATTGATGTGTTTATGATGAAATGAGAAACAAAAACTGCAATGTCCTATGCCTTTTTTTTCTTTTTTGAAAAAAGCATATATTTTTAAAAAATATAAAAATACAGAGTCGCCCCCGCTGGTGGTGTAGTGGTTTAAGGTGTGTGTGTGTGTGTGGTTGTTACCACAGTTACCTCTGAGTAGTGGGTTTGCTTCCTGGCCTCGACCATTTTCCCTTCCACATTTCATGCTTCAGTTGTACTAAAGTTTTCAAGCCAGAAAATCTTTAAAAAAAAATAAAACAATAAAAAAGTGGTATTGCCATGATATTCTCCTATTCATTGAAAAGACTTAAGGTCTTATCCAGCCTCGGTTCAAAATCCTTTCAATAAATGTTATTCATTATTATTTTTTATTGGTTGAAACTAAGAAATGTATTATTCAAAACAGCACTTTTATTTGCATTTGTGGCATGTTATACTCAAATTAATTTGAATATCACCAACATTAACCTTGCCAGCGAGATGAAGTTATAGCGACATGGCATTGGGGCTGAAGCTAACGATTATTTTAGTACTCAACCAGTCCGCGTTTTTGTATTGTACAGTGAGTACATTTTTAATCAAAAACGTTTGAAATAGGTTGACTGAAGGATTACGATTTAAAGTTTATTATTAATTATTTTTAAGTGTTAAGATAGAATTTATGGTTGTAGGGGAGAGCTTCTCAAAGTGTGGCGCGTGCCCGTTGGGGGGGGCGCAGAGCTGTGGCAAGGGGGGCGCGAGACATTTGGAGAAATGTGCGCAGTGTTTGTGACAGACGTGTTTTGAGCAACCCAAAAACGCCCAGTGCCAACACAGGCTTAATCTTTCCTCCTCTTTCCCTCCTCTTCCCCCCCTCTCTCCCTTCTCTGCCCCTTCTCTGCCCCTCCTTGGTCTCCCCTCTGTCCCCCCTCTGTCCCTCCTCTGTCCCTCCTCTGTCCCTCCTTTGTGCCTCCTCTCCTTCTGTCTCTCCTCTGTCTCTCCTCTGTCCCTCCTCTGTCCCTCCTCTGTCTCTCTTCTCTGTCCCTCCTCTGTCTCTCCTTCTGCTGCTCCTCTGTCCCTCCTCTGTCTCTCCTTTTGTGCCGCCTTCTCCTCTTGTCCCTCCTCTGTCTCTCCTTTTCCTCCTCTGTCTCTCCTTTGTTCCCTCCTCTGTCTCTCCTTTGTCCCCTCCCTCTGTCTCTCTTTGTGCCTCCTCTGTCCCTCCTCTGTCCTCCCTCTGTCTCTCCTCTGTCCCTGCTCTGCCTCTCTCTGTCACTCTTCTGTCCCTCCTCTGTCCCTCCTCTGTCCCTCCTCTGTCCTCCTCTGTCTCTCCTTGTTCCTCCTCTGTCTCTCCTCTGTCCCCCTCTGTCCCTCCTCTGTCTCTCCTCTGTCCCTGCTCTGCCTCTCCTCTGTCACTCTTCTGTCCCTCCTCTGTCCCTCCTCTGTCCCTCCTCTGTCTCTCCTTTGTGCCTCCTCTGTCCCTCCTCTGTCCCCTCCTCTGTCTCTCCTCTGTCCCTGCTCGCTCTGTCTCTCCTCTGTCCCTCCTCTGTCCCTCCTCTGTCTCTCCTCTGTCCCTGCTCTGCCTCTCCTCTGTCACTCTTCTGTCCCTCCTCTGTCCCTCCTCTGTCCCTCCTCTGTCTCTCCTTTGTGCCTCCTCTGTCCCTCCTCTGTCCCTCCTCTGTCTCTCCTCTGTCCCTGCTCTGCCTCTCCTCTGTCACTCTTCTGTCTCTCCTTTGTTCCTCCTCTGTCTCTCCTCTGTCCCTGCTCTGCCTCTCCTCTGTCACTCCTCTGTCCCTCTTCTGACCCGCAGCACGCGTTTCTGCCCTGGTTCTCTTCGCGCTCGTCTCCCTCCCTATAAAGGTAAATTTATATGGTTTGGGTTTTATTTTTGTAACTTCCTGAAACAAAAATCTACTCGAGAGTCAAAAAAAAGACGCAAAGTAAAGTAAACTACGGTTAATGATGAAAACAGAGAAAAAACATGGTGAAAGTTACGAACGTCCATTATAATGTTAGTCCAGTCCTTGATTGTCAGTGCATTTTGTGTCATGAATTTTTTTGTGAGGGCATTTTTCGCTGCAGCCAGGAGAATGCTCCAAAGATAACTGCCGGTTGTGTCCATGGCAGGAGTCTCGAGGCCCAAACACACAGTTCTGAAGTCCATTGGGATGGTGATGTCATAAATTGTCTGTAAGGCTTTATTGATCTCAGTCCAATATTTGTGAACAACAGGACAATCCCAAAACATATGATAGTGGTTTGCCTCCTGGCTGCCACATCCTCTCCAACAGTTGGCATTTTCCTGTGTATAATGGGCACATGGGGTTATAAAGAAGCGAGACACACTTTTCCAGCAGAATTCCCTCCAAACATGTGATTTCGTGGTTTTCCACGGAGATGTACATCTCACTCTTCATCTGCCAGAACAAAGTGACCCTCTCTTTCCCATTTACCCTTAATATAATCAGTAGAGTGTGCGCTCAAATTGTTAATACAGTTGTACAATTTAGATATGAATCCCTTTGAAAGTTCAGATTTATATGCTTTAGCAAATATTTCAGTCAAAAGTCTATGATGGTCATCATTCTTTTTGATTTCATTATTTCAACTCATCAGAGCTCTTCAGATGATTCTCCTTTACAATCTGGTAAAAGACCTTTATTCCTTTTGTTGTCCAGACTTTGAATCTTGAGTCTGTGCTGTTAGGTGTGAAATTTTAATCGTAAGCCAATTTAAGATTTTAACATCTTTGTTTAGTTTGTATGTTTTGATCAACTTTCTCCATGTTTTAAGAACAGACTTCACCCAAGGGTTCCCCACCTCCCCAAATGACTCAACCCGTTGTCATCTGCCATTAAGGCCTGTACAGGAACCCCCTGCACAACACCAATCTCAATATTCTTCCATTGAGCTTCATATTCTGGGTCACACCAGCACGGCAACGCTCTGATCTGAGCTATGGCTGTAATTTGTCCTCTCAAGATTGCTTTGAAAGCGTCCCAAAAGATGGGCGGGGAAATTTCCCGAGTATCATTTTCCTCCAGATAAGTCTTCATGTTGTTGGGCATTTTTACCTTAAACAAAGGGTGAGTAAACTGGCTGGCATTGAACCTCCACAGGGTGTTTTTTCGTCTTTCCTCCAAATCTACAGAAATGTAAATAGGAGCATGATCACTTAGGTCTGTTGTGCCTATATCTGCTTCAGTGATTTTAGATCTGTCTTTATTGAGAACAAAAAAAGTAATCTATTTTGGAATAGATTGTTTGTGGGTTAGAAAAATGGGTATACTGGCATGCCCGAGGATTCATTTCCCTCCATATGTCAAAAAATCCTATATTCTTCAGTAAGATACAGAACTTCCTATTCATTGTTCCTCCAATGCCCCTTGAGTTCGACACGTCCAATGTAGGCTGAAGATTCCAATCGCCGCCACAAATTAGGGTTCCCTCAGAGTAGTTTACAATCGTATCCATGACATCAGCATAGAAAGTGACATCACTCCCAGGTGGAGCATTCAAAAGAGTGAAAACCTTTCCATTAATATTCCCTTTAACCAGTACATATCTGCCTTCTTTATCCTTACATTCAAAACTCACTAAACTACTAAACTACTAAATAACTAAAAAACGATTCAGTTTGAAATCAAAATTGCAACTCCCCTTCTATGTTTGCCTCTGTATGATGAATAATAGGATTTTTTTAATAACAGAATTTCGTTAGTTTTTTATGTTCAGTGTCATTCAAATGTGTCTCTTGTAAATATACAATGTCTATTCTTTCTTTTTTCATTTTGTTAAAAGTTGTGTTCGTTTGATTGGGTTCAGTATGCCATTCACATTGAAGGATGCTACTTGTAACACTTCGGATGCCATTGGGTTGATTGTATTGACCTTACTGTTGATAACTTTTGAATATTTTTCATCTCTCTGGTTGGAAATGACAAACATACACAAGAACCATAGGAACACAAAACAGCTGAAAGGGTAAAAAAGAAAACAAAAGGGTTCATACTGGAAACTGGCATAGAACCCAAACCCTGATCAAGAAAAAGATCGTTAAAGGGAGTGTCCAGTCCCTCCCAAAAAACTCCCCAGGTACTCCTGACACCAATCCTCCGAAAGAACTGGATATCTGACCTCATTAACTCACCACACCTCCGCTGCATTCTGCAAGTATTTTCCAATTTCCCACAAATCCAATTTCCCACATTTGACACATTGATGAGTAGATTAAACAGAGTTTACGTACGAAAGCAGACAGCAAACATGGAGCATAAAGTCTGATGTCAAAAACAAATGAATAATGTCAGTCTCTTCAAATTAACAGAAATGTATCACCCTGTGACCACAACCCGAACTCGCCTACCCCACGCTGGTGGCTCCATCTCTCGCACTCCTCAGCTCTCCGTGTTCCGCATCTTCCTTAGGAGCATCTCCTTCTTCTTTGGTGGTGTTTTATGGTGCTTGGTATCCATAGTGTTACATTACCGCCATTTTTTAGACTTTATTCTTTAGACTGCATTCTTTAGACTTGCTACTGACCGCTTATGTGACGATATAAAGCATTAGATTCCTTTCTGCTTTGATCTCATGGGGTATGAAGACTATGAAACATAAACGCAGAGGCACGAGTCAGCTCTGTAGAAAGCAGTCTGTGTGTGACGGTCGTGGACCCATAGTGGTAAAAGTGATCCACAGTGATGAGATGTAGCGCAAGTGCGTCTTCTCCTTGAAACGCCGTATTTACAACAGTGAAGCACCAATTCTGTGCTGTCCCAGAGGCTGTGGGGGGCGAGGATACATTTAAAAAAATCTCCCAAGGGCGTGCCAGAAAATATTTGAGATGCTCTGTTGTAGGGGCTAAATGAACCGTCCAAAAAAACCATTTGTAAGCCATAAAAATTATTTCATTTTTTATTGCATATATTTTTAATTCTGCTTTGCGTTGTAACAGTGGGATTTCCCCCTTGTGGGACACACAAATGTTTTTTTTGGGGTAAAACAAATCCAATCCAGATTATACATTATTGTTAATACATTGCTCTTCTCTCCACAGGCCCACAGGAGACAGTCGGCTCCACGGGGGTCCGGCGGTGCCCAGTGGCCTGAGCTGGACGATCCCACGACCCGGCAGCCCGAGCTGGACGATTGCCAGCGAATGGGGACTCTGTTTGGGATGATCAACAAATGTCTCCGCGGCGTCGGTTTCAGTCAGATGTACTTTGGGGACAAAATAGTCGAACCGGTCGTCATTATGGTCTTTTGGATGCTGCTGTGGTTTTTGGGAATTCAAGCGCTCGGACTTGTGGGAACTTTATGCATAATTATCATCTACATCCAGGACTAGAAAGATCCAAGACGCCTTAAGTTCGGAAGAATGTTTGACACTGAAGGACAGTCCGAATGGGAGTGGCACAAGGATTTGTATTGACTTGTCGTCGAGGTAGTTGCTATTGGAGATGATTGTAACGGGCTATTGTATTGTCATGGCGAGGTCAGATGACATAATGTCCATATCAAGAAACTAAAAATATCATTATTATCTTCCAATTTAAAGAGATTTTAAGGTTCAAACTCCACCTTTTGTGAGAAATAATTTTGCCCCATTTTGTTCATTTAGATTTTGACACGTTCTACCAAGACAGCATTTTAGTTTGAATTTATTAGAACAATCAATCGTCTGCTGACATTTTGCAAAACATTGGCTTCTCAATATTAAGATAGCAAACATCACATTTGTTTTCTTATCGTGCAGCCCTGAATGTTAAAGTCAAAGAGTCACTGACAGCCTGTAATTAGTGTTGTTTTTACCAAGCAGTACAGTACGTCTGTTACTTATCTTTTAAAAGAAAACATATCACTTTTGGAGGCCCAAAGGCACTGGGATAGGCTCCAGTCATCCGCGACCCCTAATGGGAACAAGCGGTAGAAAATGAATGAATATCACTTTTGGAGACCAAATACTACTGAATAAATACATTATATCATTTCTTGTCAACCTTATCTATCACTTGTTCAGTCAGGCATTTTATAAAAATGTTCTCTCCTTGCTTTAAAAATGACAAATTGTCTTTGTTTTGTGTTTTCACGTTCCTGTGTAACAATGAAAAGCATTGGACTGCACAATATTTAATTCATCACAACATTAAACTCTCCATGAATGTAAAGCACCTGCTCCAACTGTCTCCAAAAAACTAGTAAATTGTTAGTAAAACCGTACACAACTACCATAAACGTAACAATATAATTTTTTATATGCTTTTGTTTGCGAGCCCAAAGAAAGGAAGTGACATTCTTGCAGTTTTCCAGATGCTCAGGCAGGAAGAAATATGTTGCCAGGTATGAATGAACGAACAATGCCAAAGACTTGCTTTTGAAAATACTACAATAAACAATAATAAGTTGGAAGACTACTTTTGTGCCAACAGGATTATCGCTAAACCATTTTCAATTTTTTTTTTTTTGTAACTATGAGTCATGAAAGTTAATTATTTGTCCCTGTACAGCTAAAAAAAAGTTCCTATTTAGTCACTAAGTTGCGCATCTGTTGAATATTGCACACTAAATCAATATTTATAGTGACAGGCCCCAGTTTAAATACAATAATGCATACTAAAAAGCAGGAAACAAACATCTTTCAGGTGTTCAGTGCACTAAAGTTAGTAAAGCTCTTCCTCTGTTTATGCATCATTTCCTGGGTGTTGCTTTCACCACTGACACAAGATTGTCTTTGATTGGTTGGTTGTTTATATACTGTTCATTTAGCTGTGTTTTGCTTGAATGCGTTGGTTGATGCAGGGAGCGGCCATCTTGGTATGACCAATGTTTTTATGCTGCAATTGAACACAACCTTGATTGTCTCCAGGGCATTTGCACCAAAATGTTGAAGATGTATCATTAAAAGTTAAAATGGACTAGATTTACTTTGAATATGTGGACAGTTTCCTGATATTTAATACACTAATATACACAATACAATTTTGTCTTTATTATAAGTAGACTCCTTTTTATGCACTTTCAATAATCTTATCTTAAAGTATAAAATAAAATCGTTTACGTCACTGGGTTTCCCCTCATAGTAGATAACTGTATTTGTGTTTGGTAAACAATAGCAGCTAATTTTTCAACAGGCTAAAAGGTGAAAATGCTGATTTTATGGACTTTTTTATGTCCAGGATGTCCCGTAAAGACCTTTGTGCAGCTAAAAGTCGAGAAGCACTTTACACTTTATTTACACAGAGATGAGAAACTCGCATCACTGAACACATTTACACTTTTACAGTTAAGTTTGCAGGCTAAACAAGATTTTAAAAAATAAATAAAAAGCAATATTGTTTTGTACAGAAAATGTTTACATAGCTGCAACAAAAACATGTAAGCATTTCAGCTCACATAAAACTTTATAAAGGAACAACTTACAAGGGATTTTTTGTCAATGATTTAACAGTAAAGTAAATACAGCCAGCTGTAATACACTTTTATATTTTGAAACTGTAAAACGACATCAAAGAAATAAGCACAATCTTTTACTTTCAGAGTCGAGGGAACCGAAGAGGAAGGATACAGTGCCTTGGTTTTATTGTTACGAACCTCTGACATGCGCTTTTAAAAAGTACAGAGGTATTATTAGCAACGGGCTGATCTGGTTTTTCTTTACAAATACTCAACACACTGTTCAAAACCGTGATTAGAACACAAAACAATCTGTAGTATTTGAAACATATTTAACAGCGGCACTTTGTGAAGGTGAATTATGGGTGTGTTTTTTTAGTGTCCGCTGCCCCCTTCAGACAGGATGCGGCTGGGCTCGGTGAATTTGGCTGTGGCGATGTAAAACAGGGCGGGACCCGGCACTAGAACCAGCAGAGGCAGGTCCTGCTCCAGCTTGTCCAGGCGAGAGATGGAGATGATGCCGTAAGCGTGGAGCAACCAGTGACTGAGCAACACGACCAGGCGCTTCTTCTTAACTCCCAGACTCTTGAAGGACTGGAAAGGAAGAGAAAACTGCAGTATAAGAAATAGTATCTGTGTTGTTTTCTTTTTTTTTTTTTTAACAGATGACATTTCAAGGAGTTTTGAGTTTTGTACAAGTATATTTTGACCCAAATAATCACTGTTATAACCAAATGATACCTAATTTTGACTATACTATATTCAGAAAATAGCAATTAACAATTACAGACAAAATATTCAGCGTTTTTATGCTGCTGTTGAATGCGCTTGATTATTTTACTCGAAGTCATTTGCACCGACAAACGTTACGCATCATCAAAAGTAAGCCTTAATATTTAAAGTTTGGCTAGACTAAATTTACTTTGAATATATATGACACACAAGAAGCTGTGGACAGTTTTGTGAATGAAGTAATGAACATATTTTTGATTCCCCGATATTTTACACAAACACTCATAAAAAGTGCTATAAATAATACATATTTATATTTATTATTTCTAACATTTGAGTTAACGAGTTATGCACATTCAATAACTATATTATCGGAAAAAAATTACAGTCTACGTCACTGGGTTTTTTCCTCAGAGTAGATAGCTGTATTTGTGCTTGGTAAATATTTAAAAAGGTGAACATTTTGATTTTATGGACGATTTTATATGCAGGATGTCCCCTAAACTCCTCTGTAAAGCCAAAAATAGAAAAGCACTTTACAATTTTCTTACAAAGATTACATATAACAATTCAAACTAAATATAATTTCCCTATTTTTACCCTCACTCTGTTTCTCACAGGCTTCAAGACAATAAACGATGTAACTAGCATTGATCTACACTTGTGCTGACTAACTTATGACTACCCTAAATATGATTCATACCACGCTGTATAAATTGGCTAAACATCTGGATTTTACAACATACATTTGTTTTATTTGCGGTGTAAGAAAGATCTGTTGTTAAACCAGTAAAAAGAGAAGCAAAGTGTGTGTATTTTTCATAAACTACTGCATCGCTTAACTTCTAAACAACATCGATTGAGTGTAATCATTTACCAACGGGCCAACAAATTGTGTGTCCCTCAGGCGAAATACTTTAATTTTTAATCAAGGGACGAACCTGAAAAACGCAGTTACCTGAATCTCAGAGGCCGACATGTAAACAGCCAGAGTCACCAGCGAAAGGACCAGGATGATGTAAGGAAACGCATAATCTGAACAAAAGAAACAAGCAAGAAGTGTTTTTGGCAAGATCTACAACAGTTAGTTTTAGTCAAAAGTAATCAGACTTCAAATAGTTTGATAAGGCTCACACTTTCAATGAACGGACCATAAAATTAAGAAAATACAAATGCATTCACACTTGTTAGCCTTATCCAAAGCAGGAAGTTTAGCCAGTAAATAACAACTCTTAGGTACAATAGTGTGCACAAACCCTAAGTAACTGTAACTTGTACCCATCTCAACATCACAACTGTTACTAAAGGACATGTTTCATAAATATTTTGTACGGTGCTGGGTCGTGACGTTGCCGCACTTACAGAGCAGTCCGCCTCCCACAGCCTGGAGGACTGTGAGAATTGGGAAGAAGTATAGCGCAGCGTAGATGCTTCTGAACCGATCAGACTTGCCCAGACCGCAGGCGATCTTCTTCACCAGCAGGGGGCGCAGCATCATCATCATCACCAGGCAAAAGGCGTAGTAGATCAGCACAATGGTATATCTGAGGTGGAAAAGACACGAATAACTCTGGTTTCTCAGTCACAGCCGGGTGCAAAAAAACCGGAAGCCAACATACGCATTCATAATCTATTGTTCTATCACTTTGAAAATGTCGTAGAAACGCTCAAGCTCCAAGAGATGATGCAAAATCTGATCATTATCTGATTCAAGGAGTTATTATATTATTGAAATGTCACGTAAACGGTTAAATTAAGGGTGAGTAACACTGAATGTGTTTTTGATGATCAGATTTAGGCATGTTAACGTACACAAAAACACCAGATTTTTGCAAGACAATCAGACGCAATGAATAATTGAATATTGCAACAAACTAAATAGATCGTCATAGCACAAAGATCCTCCATTTCACAGAAAAGTTGTGCTGTTAAAATGTAAAATGATAAAAAAGGCTGATTTAATTCATAATAGTCAATATTCTGTCTAAACTAGCCTCAATTCAATCATTGAAATGCAGCCCAAATGTTCCCCCAGAACTACAAAAACAAAATGACTCTTAAAATAACATGGTCTATTACATAAAAAGGGGCCAAACCATTTCGATTCCCGCTGCCACGTCGTACTTACAGTGGGTAGACGGCCTCCTGAGTGCAGTGCAGAGTGTTGACATAGTCGGGGCTGGGGTTGTACAACATGGTGTACCAGTCCGACAGCATCTGGACCCTGCACGAGCGAATACTCAGCTTCCCCACAGGCTCGGTGACCAAGAGCGTGACCACAGCCGACACGCTGCACTCCACCATGGCCGTGATGTGCTGAAGCAGAGCACTGGAACTGATGCAGGAACAGATTAAGTAAGAGGAGATGAAGGAGGATGCACAACTGCTAATGGCATCTCCAGTGCTCTCCCCAGAATCATTTTTTAAAAGGATGGTAAATCTGGGGGTTGCATTTTCCTCCAAGGATGGTTTAATGTACCGTCATTATTTCCAAAGGTACATGCACCCTAAACATACTATTAACAATAGCAATATAAAGCAGGGGAGAGAAAATCTGTTAATTGACTTGACCCATACACATGACTATTTTGAAAATAAAATAATAAATAGACTAAATATTAGAAGGTTGAGTTTATAATCACCTCACTTGAAGCTCTTTTTAACTATAATATTAGTTATCATAACATAACAAGCTCCATGGTAATGCTGGGAGGAGGGGCTTTCCTTTGGGTCGCGTCAATAACAAACTGCCCCGAGAAGGACAGAAACAGCGTGAACTCCTCCTCCTGCTCCTCACCCTGACTCCCTCTCCTCTCTCGCCTCCCTATATATAATTTCAAATCTGTCATGTGTGCGATTAGATTTCTAAATTCAAATTTCAGATGTACCATTTACATGCACTATATTTTGCAAAATTGGCTATTGCAATGATATTGTAACAAACTAAATAAATGACAATAGAAGTGAATTCCTCAATATGACAGAAATGTACAGGTTTTTTTTTTAAATCAAAAACTTAGATTTTATTCATGATACTCTTTATTCTGTCTAAATTAGCCTGGAGTTTGTCTTTGTTAAGATTTTCTTGAGATTGACTTGTACATTAAAGCAACTACATATTTGTTTTATTATAAGTAACATTTTTGTGTCTAATAATAATAATAATAATAATAATAATAATAATAATAATAATAATAATAAACAGCTATATCGCATCATTTCCAATACCATGCAGCCCTACTTACCTTTTCTTTCCCGAATACCACTCGATGAAGAACCAGTGCAGTACAAGAGGCAACAGGGCCATGAAGCCCAGGTACAGCCAGTCGTAGAGTTCAGGGGATTCTGTGCAGCGCTCACACACTTTCTGCACGTTTGTCCGCTCACCTCTGGGACAGACCTGAAAGACCATAAACAAGTTCGAGGTTATTGTTCAGTGACGGCCCATTTCAAAACACCACCGCGTCCTAAACTGATAAGTAGAGTAGATTTGTGCGATGCTTACTCCACAATCTTCATCCACTGATCCATTGATGATTCTCCTGCCACAGTACAGGCCTGGGCACGTCAGGGTCATGGCTACAGCTGGAACATAAAGCAGAGTTAAGTTAAATACCACTTTAGCCAAGTTTACGTATTAAAGATTGCCAAATTATTGTCCTGATTGGCAGAGGTGGATTATACGCAGTTACGCTTTTTCCAGAAATAATATCTTTCCATCTACTTAAGTAATATTTTGTTTGAAAATTATTGTGACAATAGTGTTTCTTGCACTGCTCCTTTCAATATTATTTAGTTATTTCTCATTTTCCTGCTTCATGCATTAAAAGTACCAGATTTTGCGTATTTAAAAAAAAGTTTTATCCTTGAAATTACATGAACTTAAAACTATGTTATGTCCAGTGGTTTCCCCAAACATTTTTTTCACTTTAACTTGAGCAATTTTCAGGACAACTACTTTGTACTTTGAGTAATATCATTTTGAGGTGCCCTTACTTCTAATAGAAGGTCAAAAAACAACTGTTACCATGAAAATCCTACATGTTTGCTGCTGGTGTGCTAACCGTCCATGGAGACACATCGGCTATTGTAAAAAAAGTAAGGCAAAAAGGCATGGAACAACCTGATAAACTGCTTGACCACAACTGGTAATTACATTAACACCTCTATAGAGTCAGAATACTTATGAATGAAACCTCGGAGTCTTATTTGACCAAGAGATCACATTCAAAGTGCATATAAATCAAGCCTGTAAAACACTTTCATTGGCGTAATATAGCTAAAACAGAAAAATCTTGACTAAAAGCGATGCTGAAAATGTAACCATGCTTTTGAAACATCTAGATTAGATTAGTGTAACTTCCTGCTCGTAGCGTGTCCTGAAAGCTCCATAAAAACTTACAATTAGTTCAAAACACAGCAGCAAGATTATTAACAGGAACAACAAGAAGAGAGCACATTACGCCAGTGCTCGAGTCTCTTCACTGACTTACAAAGCCATAAATGACCTGGCCCCATCCTACCTCAAAGATGCTATAGTACCATATCATCCAAGCAGAGCACTTCGCTCTCAAAATGCTGGACTTCTGAGAGTCTCTAAAAGCACAGTAGGATGTAGAGCCTGTGTTATGGAATCGGCTTCCTGTCCATGACACAGTCTCTTCATTTAAGTCTAGGTTTAAAATGTTCCTCTTTGAAATCGCTTATGGTCAGGCCAGTTAGGAACAGAAATATAAACTAACAGGTTTCTCAGCTAGGAGCAACTACATTGGGGGAAGTTGGGCTGCTTGAGCACTATCCTCTGCTTCCTCCTGTTTTTCCTATCAACAATATTTAATATTGTTTTTCTCCTTCCACTTCCCTTGGGGAGTTGTACTGTTTCAGACATTGCTGATGCTGACCTGTAGATACGGATGCTTCTCAACTGCCTGGAGGGACGGTTACTTCGCTAGATGAACGTCTTTTTATCTGCCTGGATTAACTGTTTTACTAGATGAGCCACCCTCTCTCTTACTAAGTGGATCTGGCTCTGGCTCTGATCTGCAAAAAGTCTGTCAGCCTGTCCGTCTGTGGGAGTCGGATCTCTTCTTCACTGTGGTTCTTCCCGAGGTTTCTATTTTATCCCAAAGGGTTTTGTAGTTTTTCCTTGCTGAGGATTGTTAGCATTTTGAAATTTCCATTGGTTTAACATTAGGCAAATTGAATATGATGATGTGTAATGTCACAATCATCTCTGCTGCCCATGAACCAAAGCAGTGTACAATGTGACACACAAATACTCTGATATATATTTTTTATCAATTCTGGCAAATGCTGCGAAACTATCCAACTAAATGTTTGATACAGCATCACAAATCAGGAGTTTAGTACCATTCATTTGTAGTAAGGCAGGGCTACAGATGCTGCTGAAGAAGCCGTGCAAAAAACACATTGTCACCGCTGTTACCAACGTTACTTGAACACAACAACAGACGATGTGGGAGATTAAGAGCTCATTGAACCATTAATCCACCTTCAATAAACCATAACGGTGCTTTGAAGCCTCTCAAACACTCGGCTAACAGCAGCTAGCGCAACGTTAGCAACAAGACCACATAAACCATAAGATCCACCATAAAACAAGCTAATGACAAATCTGCCACTTGAATCAGGCAATATAAATAAAATGTAAATGGTCTCTTACACATCTTGAGTCAGAAAAATGTGGAAATCCAGGTTTCCCGACTCAGAAGTGCAATGTTTTCTTTTCATTTGGGTGAACCCGGTCTCCTTCTCCTGGCCTGTGCTGGGCTGTGGCAACAACTTACCGCCGCCTAGTGTCAAGGGCAGAAAACTTGTATCATCACGTACACTTGTTTTGTTGTTGTTGACATTTTGAGTGTCATAAAGCCTTTTTAGATTATTTTTTCCGTAGTTTAGAACAAGGCCCAAAATGTCCCACATTACCCAAACTATGCTGTCCCAGATCACCCAAAGTGGGACAGATAAAACGTCTGTAAGACGTTTTATCTTATATTTATTTTTATTTATTTATTTTAAGTGTCTTGCATTTACGCTTTGTCACACAAATATGTTTTCTCCCATTCAACAAAAACACTGCAGGTATACCACATTTTGACTCCAGTTCAGCAAAAACTACAAAACATGTATGCAAATTACTACCATAACACATAACAAGATAAACTACTGTTTTTGTTATTATTTATTTTTGTTGTTGTAATGTTTTGTTTTGTTTGATTATTTTATAAAAAAAAATTTAATCCTCCGTCGTGAGTTTCCATAGCAACAGCCTCAAACGTCAGTGCCATAAAATGGGGGGCGCGGCGTGCACAGAGACCCCGCCCCCGGCCTATCAGAGCCACAAAACTGGGGGATTTGGGCACATTCTTGTTCACACCTGGGACTGTGCAGAAAACACATGAATGGAAACATAAACACGGAGGAAAAGACGAGATGTTTCTGCCGAGAACAACGTCTCACGATCGGCAGTGCAGCTCGTCCATCCGGAGCTGCTTTCCTCCTCTGGCGTCACTGAGCAGCGCTAATGGTAAAGAAGATTTATTTCTTGTTTTCTCACGATCAAAAAAGGCCAAGTAAGATTTCTATACTGGAGGCAAAACCAAATAAGGCTTCTGACTTATGCACAATTGAACATACTAGCTGCAAGTACTTAAAAATGCAAGAAAAACGTGATAAATAGCCAAATCAAGAAAAGAAGAAAAAAAATGGGACCGATTGGAGAAAAATGCATGCATAACATTCACAGCTGGTGTTGTTTTCTCTCATTGTGGACTAGGCCTGATTCTTAGATGCCAAAGTGTTGGGTAAAACCATGTAGGAATATCTAAAGACAAACGTAAATTGTGTTATGATGATCTAATTGTAATTTATTTCAGACATTTATTTGTTTTCTTTTAGTTTGTATATTTTCCCCCTATCACTATTATTATTATTTATTCATAATCACCGTTAAATATACTGTTGAATAGTTGTTGCAGTTTCTTCTCAATATTTATTTATTATTTGCTGAGTTCTCTACGAGTAACTGCCTGTTTGTCTATAATCGAAAATAAAAAGGAGTAAATAAATATTAACAGTTTTTATAAATATCTATCAAGTGCAGATTGCCCTGTAAATTGAGTCAAAACCACAATCATACAGCCCAAATCATTAGAGTTTCATGTGAAATGTAGGTTTTTTAATGATCAATGTTTTATTATGGAGGCATTATAACTAATGGGAGGATAATTTATTAGATATAGCCGAAACTATCAGTATTGGTCAAATTCATATTTATATTAATTTGACCAATATAATAATGATATTGTATTTAATTCTGTTGCAATACAACATGTCTTTTTAAGTATTTAGATCTATTAACGTTAATTAATTTATTCGGCAAGACAACAGGTGGTTCAAGCTTTGTGGAAATCTCAGTATGAAATCGGCTTACATGCAGGTTTAGGGAATCTGTTTGAATGAATGTTTTATGACTGGCTCACGCCGAAAGATCAATGGTGGCATCAGTCAGTGACCCCTCGGTGGCCACAGCTTTAGTCTTAAGGTCATCAGGAAAATTGTGTTTTTGTTTTATGTCCTGACCCATTTATTCTCGTGCAAGACTCAATTAAAGGAGACAAACTTAGACATTTGGGCTGTGCTATCAATCCCTCATCAATATCATTATAATTTGTATTTTTTTTGTAGCAACAGTTGTAGCTTTTTGGATTGTAAGAATGGATACCCAGATACTAATCAATACTCAATGAATTACACATCGATGCTACAAAAAACAAACAAAAAACAGAACCGGACCTTTCCTGAAAGAACGGGCTTCTTCTATATCAGAACTACTATAAGAACAAATAATAAAATCCAAGAAACGACTGATATTTTGTGTTGAAAATGACTATATATATTTTTTTTTTATTGTGGTATAAAAAAATCCATACTGAGCGTTTGACATTTAGCTTTACTGGTCTTTGTATTTACATTATTTGTATGTATGCAATTAATCGTGTATGAAAATGAAAATGCCACAAAACTAGGTCTGTACCGAACCAGAACCAAGACAGACAGTTGTGCATGAGAGGTGGGCAGGATATCAACATTTTGTTTTGAAGATTTGCAACATTTGATTATGGAGTATATCGTTGATTAACAAGCTGATTAACAATCTTTTTAAAAGTTATGTTGTAAAAGTCCAAATAAGTGAATACTGTAATATTTCTGGACTTTTGTAATTCATTTTAAAGACATTTAAAAAAATTTTGATCATTAAACAAACAAGTTTTTATAGATTTCGGTTGGATTGACATGATTTAGTCTACTATCGATATCGGGATACTCCAAAAAAATTTCAAAATATTAATATTTGTTGCCCACTCCCTATTGTGCAATGGGACAACTGGGTCTGAACCCAGTAACTGATTTAGTTACTTTCCACTAGGGATGTCAAGATTATTAGGTTAATCGACAATCGGGATTATTTAGGTCAAAATATAATTGTAAAGACAAAAAAATATATAATTGTAACATTTTTAGAAGAAAAAAATATTCAATTATGAGTGAATGAATAAAATGACAATTTCTGAACAAATTTTTTTATAAACTAAATTGGTATTTTTTAGTGCAGTTAAAACAAATGTGATTATTTTAGAAGCAAAATGAAGTCAGCCTTTCAAAAAAGTAAACCTGAATGTAAAGTGCTTTTTTAATCTAGAAAATTTAATTTGATAAGGCAGGTCCCACATCGAGGAGCGGTAACGTGTTAAGAAAACAAGAAGGAAAGAAAATGTAGGATTTTATTGTTGTTTTGGTCATGATGTTAATAATCGCGAATAATCGTTAAATCGCGATGTTTATTCTCACAATAATCGCTACACTAAAATTAGAATTTGTTCCATCCCTACTTTCCACCCCTGCCTTTAGCTTATATCACAAGATGTCTCACCAAATACACGTCAAGCCCAAACTCTCTCCGTTTGTGTTTAAGGATCCTGAGAAAGAAGTGGATGAAGGGGCGTTGTTCGCAGCTGTGTCTGGATCTAGGACACTGGTGTTTCTGCTCGGCTCAGATCTGAATGAACGCCTGTGAGTCCGGGATGAGTCTGACTCCGTGGTCCCTGCGCTGTCGTGATGGACCCGTCTGTTACCACAGCCCTGCAGGCAAACGGCACCCACCACCAGCCCAGCACCCTCTCACCTGTCATACCCAGGTAACACCTTTGATACGACCCAAGTACCAGATGCCAACATTGTGTTTCAGATGGAGGAAGAGCCACTGTTTTATTAAGAGATAGCCAAACCGAACCTTATTGGGGTTGAATAATGACACCGCCTTCTGAAGCTATTGTGAATAAATATGTTAACTGTTGTTTATTGACAAAGACGATTCTTAACTTTGTGGCAGTTTTTGTTTCATGTAAATTGGCCCAGTAATTACAGAGATATAAAAAGGTCAACGAATCTGCAATCTGACTGACAGTTCAAATTATAAATATTATGATATGTAAGGATCCTAAAATATAGAAAGACAAGTGTAGCCTTTTCACAACTAGCTTTTTTTTTCTTACCATAATGAATCCCCCCCCACACACACACACACATGATCTCTCTCCCTTCGAGGCAACTGCTGTTGTGATTTCAAGCGTACAAAAATAAATTGAATTTAATTGAAATTGAATTGAACTTTCTGGGTGGGGTCTGCATGTCCTTCCCGTGTTACCGTGGGTTCTCCGGCTTCCTCCCACTGTCCAAACACGTGCATGTGTTAGGTAAATTGGCAGCTCTAAATTGCCCCTCGAGAATGAATGTGAGAGTGAATGTTTGTCTGTGTGTCTCTTTGTTAACCCTGTGATGAGCTGGCCACTGGCCCCCCTGAACAAAATTTGATGTACTGTAACTATAACGCTGAAGAATACAATGGTCTGTTGCCAATAACATAATATGCAGTGGGACATAATTCCCTTAATGACTTTTCCCCCAAGTAGCCAATTTGTGTAGACTGTATAAAAATCAATATTTTCTTCGAAGGAAGGGGATTCAGGACCTTACTGACACAAAAGCAGAAGAGATGGAGGATTAAATAAAACAGAATTTTTTAATCTCACAGAGGAGAAGTTCACAGCATAAACAGATGAGTGTGCTCCAAACTATTAATGGCGCTGGTTAGTTTACACACACATATATATATAAAAAATATTATATATATATATATATATATATATATATATATATATATATATAATATATATATATATATATATATATATATATATATATATATATATATATATATATATATATATATATATATATATATATGGATGGATAGATATACAGTACATGATACAAACTTGCATATCTACAAAACAACATTCACGTTATAATAATTTTTTTGTTTGGTTTTAATAAAAAATGCCCACTTTTTGTAATCACCAAAAAAACAAAAAAAACTCTGGCCTCCCGCCTGGAAGCATGAAAGAAATACAGAAAACAGAAAACTCACAAGCGCTGGGACTGTGTCCACAAATGTGTTAATGAACAGTAGAGTTAGGGCTGCAGACTAGATCGCAAAGGTATTGGCATTGCAGTATTGCACGATAATCGATATCGCAACAAACAAATTATTTCACAACAGCACCAAGGTCCCCCATCTGACAGAAATGTACAGCTTATAAAATGAAAACGTTACATTTTAAAATTGTATTAATGATTTTCCTAAAGTCTAAATTAATTGTAATTTAGTCTTGGTTTTGTCTGTGTTAAGTTTTTATTTAAGCCTTAACTAATGCATTAAGGCGTGAACATTTTACGTTTTAATATAATTGAAATTATTTGATAAAAAAGTATTTTGAAGATTAACAAAACTATTGATATTGCAGCAGATTAACCGCCATGTCACAATCATTCCCAATATTGGGCAGCCCTAATGAACAGTGCAACTACTTTTTGACGCTTTAGTGAAAAAACAACAACAATTCACTTAAAGTTCACTTGAGAAGTTGTTTTTTCCGCCAAGTCAAATGTTTGCATTTTGACAGTTTAACAGCCTCAATTTTACACACTTCATTTGTTTACGTTTTCCTGTTTTCAGGGTGGTCTCCATAGTAACCAACCTGGTCACGGCCACCACAGAGGCGACAGTGGTGACCCAGGGGAACCAGTCTGACCCGCGGGCGCTTCAGGGAGGCAGCGGCCTGAGCCCCGTCCGCCACTCGCCCACGCCTTCTGTCCTGAGCGCGGCCGAGACCAACTCCATCCTCCAGGGCATCGCCGTGACAGCGCAGGCCCTCATCCTCCTCTCCATCTTCCTCCTGTCCAGCCTGGGAAACTCCGCCGTCGTCATCGTCATCATAAAACACAGGCAACTCCGAACGGTGACCAACGCGTTCATAATGTCGCTCTCGCTGTCGGACTTCCTCACGGCTGTGCTCTGTTTGCCTTTCTCCTTCGTCATGCTGTTCAGTAAGGACGGCGTGTGGATGTTCGGAGACCGTTTTTGCGTCGCCAACGGGTTTTTCAACACGTGTTTCGGCATAATTTCAACGCTGACAATGACTTTGATATCGTTCGATAGATACTACGCCATCGTGAGGCAGCCCCAAGCTAAAATAGGAAGACAGAAAGCCACCCAGCTCCTCATAGCGGTTTGGTTAACTGCGATTGTCTTTTCGCTACCTTGGTATTTGCTCGTTCGAACTCCTACGGAAATTCACAAAAGAGGTTTCTATCATTGTATGTATGTTTTCCACTCGGGGACGTCGCGCATGGGAACAGCGTACAGCATCAGTCTTATTGTAATCTGCTATCTACTGCCATTCTCTCTCATGTGTTTTTGCCATTACAACATTTGCAAGACGGTACGACTTTCCGAAATACGCGTTCGACCGGTTACCACTTACGCGTACTTGCTGCGTTTTTACAGCGAGATGCGCACAGCGACGACAGTTTTAATCATGATCGTTTTCATCATTTTCTGTTGGGGGCCATATTGTTTGATGGGACTAATTACCGCAATGGGCAACTATACGTTCAACCCGGCAATGGACTCTGTGGCAATTTGGCTAGCGTGGGCAAACGGCGCGATCAACCCGCTGATCTACGCTCTGAGGAACCCCAATATTTCAATGTTACTGGGAAGGAGCAGAGAGGAGGGATATCGGACCAGAAATATCGCGGCGTACTTGTCGAGCCACAGCCAGAACAGGGAAATCAGGTTGAATCAGGCAGACAGGATAAGAGACCGATACGTGAGCCGGGTCGGAGTGAACAACAGTAGCCGCTTGTCCAACTCGAGTCCGGGGAAAGGCGGAGGGGGAGGCGGCGGCGGCGGCGGCGGTGGCGGCGGAGAGGTGGCGATGTGGGCGTGCAAGAACCCCGCGGTGTTCTTCTGCAGAGACGCTCAGCCCGACACGGCGACTGTGGCCAACTCTGCGAGCGGTCCCAAGAACAAGACCGCGGACACCAGCCTGTGACATGTTTTTAGGAGTTTAGTTTGTGTTTTTTGTGTTGAAGCCTCCAAGTTTTAAAGTTATACAGACTCTTCTAATAAGAACACTCTACTTTTTTAATAGTGTGTTTTGTATTATGTAACGGTAACACAATTTGTCATTATTTTCAGCCGAGGCACTGTACTCTTTAATGCCATAAGACCGGATAAATGCAGAGAGTTGTAATCAAGGAGGCAGGGCTACTATTCCCAAAGTTTAAAGGTGCCCTGAGTAACTTTTCCAGAGCGGGTTCAGCGTCTGCTTGTCTCCATGGTAGTTATCAAAAGTATCTGGGGGGAAAAAAAACAACGAATCGGTAGTAAAACACTAAATAAATCAAATAAATAGGACAAAGTCTGACCTTTTCTGAACAGTTTTACAATCTTGAGCTTTTTCAGAACTAGTTTAAGACCACATTATAACATACAAAGTACTAATATTTTGTTCAAAATTTGTGTCATTGTGGTATCGAAATTGGTATTAAGTATCAAGCCTATTTCTTAGTATCGAAATTTAGTTTGAATTGTTAGTATTGTGACAAAAGTACTCCTTGTATAAGCTATTGCTTTGGCTGGAATGTTGCACTTATCCATCTCAATTAATTTCAATTACAGGGGTTTTATAGCTAAATAAATTACAATATTTTGCCGCCTACTTGTTTCCACTGAGGTAGATGATACAATATTGTGGAATATTCCAGACGAAGCAGACCCGCCACCAGAAAAGCTCTCCTCCTTAAAGTGCCCCTTTAAGAAGTGGAATGGAAGAATGCTGATTCGTCCATACACTGACTTGCTCCATGAAGCTCCATATAAAGAAACAATTCTAGTTAGTTAGATGTAAAGTTTTACCCCAATAGCCATGTTTTTGTTTTGTTTCTATTAGCTGAATTGCAGTTTTTAGCAACTTTTAGTGATTTATTTTCTCTTAAACTATAACTTATTGCTACATTTTAAGCTCATTTACAAGAAGTCGTCTGGTCAGGATTTGAAAGTGATGAAAATCTAGCATTGTTGTCCTAACAATTGATGATTCAAAGCAAATAGTTTTATCCTTTGAATGGGCAAAAGTCTTCAAAATGACAGAAATGACCTGGAAGAAGCTGCATGAATACCTATAAAATTACATAAAGTGCATAAACGTGCAGACTAGCTCGCAAAAATATAAAAAAAAGCCTTGATACTCATTTGAACAGGACAAAATTTGACCTTTCGTGAACAGTTTTAGAATGATCTTGAGCTTTATCAGAACTTGCATAAGACCACAATGTTTAATAAAGAAAGAGCTATTATTTTGTACTAAAAATGTCAGTCTGTCGTCTAAAACCTTGAGCTAAAAAAGATCCTTTTTAACATTTCTAGTTTGAAATTTCTGGTGCAGAAATAATTGGATCTTTTTCCCCAGTTGGGAGTTAGTAGTGGCACATATCCCAAAAATATACTAATTAACAGGTATGTGGTATGAGCTGGATCCAGTGTGTAGAACAAAGAGCAGTGTGATGATCCAATAACACTATTATAATGTGTATTTATTTTGAATGGAGCTCAAAAGTACTACTGCTGAAATAACGCACGTGTCTGAACTTAGAAAAGATGTGAACTCTGTCAAAAATCATTTCTACAACATTTCAAACAATATTTTTACATTTTTATAAGCGATGGAGCATGTGGATGTGCAGAACTGATGAAATAATGAGCGGTGCCAAAAAGCAATGATGTGCTGTAAATGTGGGTGTCCTGCTAAAATGGGTCGAACGTTCATTTCTTGAGACACAGACGAGTGACCCATGTTGTTGTTTACATTTGTCATGTCCATTGTTCATTTGTGGTCACTCTTTTAGATTGTATTAGTTTATCTTTATTGTTAATATGTTAATCAATATGTGTAAAAGTCCCTAAATATGTCTACAACAGGGTATCGTTCTTACAATATACAATTCTTTAAAAGATCTGACTGAGTGAATTTGCTATTTTCATGATAAAGTACTAGATAAAAAAATATATATATATGTGTGACTGTTGTTTTTACAAATCACCAGATGCTGTTTTTTGTGACTACCTTATGAATCAAAGTGAACATGGTTAAGCAGAATACAGTCCCAGAGCACTAAATGAATGGCATATGATTATCACTATAACATTTCCTAAAGGTAAAGTTGCGATCGATTTGATTGTAATGAACATAACAGCCTCAAGAGGGAGTGAATGCCACTTTTTCATCACACCCTTGTTCATTCACAGCATGATCCTGTAAAAAGTCGTTATGAACAGCAAATTGTTCAAACATGGATCACAATCAAGAGGAAATATTTACTACATTTCATAATGAAATGAACATATTTTAATTTAATTTGAAAGTAGACTTTAACAACAGGAAATACGTTCCCCATAACAAAGCAATATGAAAACATTTATCTCGCCTATTGCAGTGTTTCTATCATCACAAAGCATAGAGAGAAGTTGTTGGTATTCACTGACTTGTTAACAAATGATGTTCTTCATATCAGATCCTAAAATAATCTAGTTTTACCTGGTTTGACGCATTTAAAATGGCATGCTCAAGCTCAGTCAGTCGCCCAGGGATGTCCAATATGGCCCGGGAACAAAAGTACTACTTTTTCCGGCATTTCTTTTTGTCTATCAGCTGTCTTAATGTTTATAAATATATATTATACATATACACCCAACATTAATGTTCCAAGCCTTATAAAGGTGTGGTGACTCAGTCAAATACGTCAAATGCAACATTCTGAATGATTCACTTCATTGTCCTGTATCCGTGGGCCTCCGCTTCGTGTCTGTTTCAATATGTGGCTGTCAGTGAAAAGTTAACGTTTGACATCCCTGGTCTAGCCAATTAATATAATGTCCAGACCAATTAAAAACAAGCTGAAGAGCAAATTGGTATGATGTATTATAATTGTTGCTTATGTTATTTCAAATATCAGTTCAGTGGGGCACATAGGGTAATCTGAGAGTTTGAACAATAATGGGTTTGTTTAAGCCGACCTCGAGTAAAAATAACTTCACCCTTTCATTTTCATGCTTGACAGATCGAAGGAGCGCGTGTAGGAATGTCACCTGACTTCATCACATTTACGCACAGAGAGAGAGAGAGAGAGATAAGAAAGAGAGGGGTGAATTGAAAGAGTGAGTGAGAAAATCTGGGAGCGAGAGAGAAAGAAAGAAACAAAGCGATCGGGGGGTAGAAAGGATGAGAGTGAGAGAGATGGGGGCAAAGAGTCAAAAGGAAGTGGTGGCGGGAGAGAGTAAGTGAGAAAGAGAAAATGAGATGGAGAGAAAGAGTATGGAAGAAAAAGAGTCAGGGTGAGAGAAGAGAAAAATAAAGGTAACAAGAGTAAAAGGTTAGAAAGAGGATGAGTAGAGGGAGAAAGAGTAGAGAGAGGGAAAGATATAGTATAAAGGAGAAAGAAATGGGAAGAGGAGAAAGTCAGAAGAAAGAAAGAGAAGAAGGGAGCAGAGAGGAACAAGAAAGAGACAGGAGAAAGCGAGGAAATGAGAGAAGAAGGGAGCAGAGAGGAACAAGAAAGAGACAGGAGAAAGCGAGGAAATGAGAGAAGAAGGGAGCAGAGAGGAACAAGAAAGAGACAGGAGAAAACGAGGAAATGAGAGAAAAGGGAGGCAAAAAGAGGAAGAACAGTGGAGGGAGAAAGAAGTTAGAAGTGAGAGAAGGTAAGAGAGAAAGAGAGGAGGGCAGAGAGAGAGAGAGAGAACGATGGAATGAGAGAGGTGCAGGGTCACGTCTCTCCGACAGCAGGTGTGCATGTCACCTGTGATGATGCGTGAGATAACAGCTTGTCGCTTTGGGAGGAACACGGCGTTACTGCTTCTGTGCGATCGAAGATAACTGCGGCTCGCGTGTTTCAGAGGCGCAAAACATGTATCTTCTTTGCACCTTAGATCACGGTTTCCGCAAAGTGGTCGTCCAGGAATTTGGCCCACAAGGATATCCATTTTCTTTACTACATTTTGTGCCGCTCCGTAGTTGCAGAGATATTCCCCTGAGAAACACATTCAAGCATAAATGTCTTTGCAAATAAACTTTTCGGTTTGGCTTGCAGTACACTATATATACGCATTCATTTTGGCCCGGCTGAGGAATAATATTGATTAGAATGCGTATTAAGTGCTTGTTTAAGGAGTAAAACCTAAAACACATACACAAGACTGATCTAATGTCCTATAATGACTTCCTATGGGGATAATTTAACGCATTTTTTAACCTTCAAATATGATATAAATTCATAAACAATCAGGGGCGAATGGTATTTATGTTTTTGGAGGGGGATCAAATACAGGCACAAACACTAATGGTCACAACATCGCAAAATTAAATATCAATGCAAAAACAATCCAAACAGAGCTTTCATTTGTGTACTTAGAGAGAATAAAAAGACACCATATGATTATTGCAAAAATCTTAACTTCTATTGTTCATTATACCATGGCGGGCATAACAGATGGGAAAATACTCTGTCTTTATATCTTAGTTGTTTGTACATTTTGCTTTATGGCTAATCCATATGTCTGCATTCATAAAGTTATAACTGATAAGCATTTTTATTCACCATGGGGTCAATAAAGAAGCACCCATGGGACCCTTCTCCAGATTGTGAGCTATAGATTCATGCTCAGGATTCAGGAGTAGCTTCCTCTTTTCTTTCTACGTGTTTTATCCTGCACCTCAAAACAACAACAGAACGATGCAGCAAATCATAATTGATACGCCACATTTTGTTTGTTATCTTCCTGACGGGCGACCCATAATTTATCCGACGCGAGTGAGTGAGTGAGTCAGCGCTGACAGACAGTTCAGTGGCTACACCCTGCTCAGATAAACCCATCCTCCCTTTAATAACATGTAATCAAACACACGGCACTCATCGCTTCTCCTGCTCTGTCTGTCTGTCTGAGTAAATTACCTCTGACGCAAATGAATTACAAAACTGCAGCAGTGCAAAAGCAGATGAAGCAGGTCACATTTCATCATGCATCGTGTTTCTATAGCGCTTTTCTGGTTACTCAAAGACACTTCCCATTGCATTACTCATTCACTCCACACTCGGTGGTGGTAAGTTACTATTGTAGTCACAGCTGCCCTGGGACTGACTGACGGAAGTGAGGTTGCCGGTCCGTGCCATCAGCCCCTCCGACCACCACCAGCCATTCACTCTCATACTGTGGCTGTGTATGTGCAGGAAAGGCGGACATACGATTAACCACCTAAAGATAAATAACATTCTACAGAGACAATGGGGGGAGATTTTAAGGATTAGTGGGGGACTGCAACAGAACTGTACTGTCTAAAATGGTTGAGAAATGCAAGGATGGAAATGCAAGGAGGATGGCTTAGTGGCTAGGGTGCAGGACAATGCAGAGAAACTGTGACTCTAATTCAGACATTGAGTCCCACTTCAAATAGTTGAAATGTCCGCCAATTTAAGCTGTTTTGTGTCCTCTAAAATAAAGCCAAAAGGAGAAAGAAATGTTTATATATGTTGCTGTAGATATTTCTGATCTGAATCTTTGGATTTAAGTCCGTTACTTTACACTGAAGGTCAAGCTTTTCAGTGCATTGTCTTTCATGTAAGTGATTTGATTTACACTTATTTGCTACTGTGTTCTATCCCTTTCCAGATAGGGCTTGTACATGGCTTTGGTTTTTGTTATAGTTCCGGAAACCACTTATTGGTAATGTATATTGTAAAAGCAGCACTGATTGTAGAAAACAAGTGCCTGTGAGCAACCCAGACAGTTGTTTCTCGGTCATGGTCCAACATGTGAGTGAATGGGAAAAGGGAGTAAAGGCCAAGTCATACCTCATAAGAAGCATACAGTTTGTTCTTGATCTTGAGGCAACAAGAACAAACTTCTTTTGGGCTTGGACATTTCATACTTCAGACATTCTGCTGCTGAATCACTCTATGCTCCTCCCCCTGTGAACTCTATGTCGTTGCTATGGAAATTGTCACACTACACTGGCTGTGCAGTGTTGATAATTGTTATAAGTTCGTCAAAATTGATGAAATTGTAATTTTTGATAGCAATTTTGCAAAAAATGTAAAATTGAAATTAACCTTTGAAAATCTATCCAATCACAGCACAGTTGTCAAAGTGGACAAAGTTCTGCTCGGTGTGGCAGAAACAAGCTGCAAGAACTGCCGAACCGGAGCTGCAGGAACAAAATGGTGCCATTGGCCCTTTAAAGCTTCAGATTTGAGTCAGTTTCAGTGTCAGTATCAATCATGCACGTGCCTCACCCAACTGAGAGTCATCTGGGCAGAAGATATGAAGGTTTCCCACAATCTTTACTTTGGCAGTTTTCCACTAAAGCTCTGGTGATGTTTCAGGTGCTTTTCTGGTGAGGTGATTGTTTCAGCGAAAGGCAAAACATGTGACACAACTTTGACTTTTCAATTCAGTTTATCTCCATGCAGTTCTTTATTTCTGACGCAAAGGTACCCTATTAGTATGCAGAATATTGGTATTAGTCTTCACACACAATAATTAATAACTGCTGTGTCTAACTGTGAAGGAAAATCACAAGCGTAATGTACCAATGTGAGATAAGGCAATAGATGCTAATAGATGCTAACCTAGCCAGAAAAGGGCAGTAAAAGAACAAATCAGTACCTTGTATTAGATACAATATATATATATATATATATATATATATATATATATATATATATATATATATATATATATATATATATATATATATATATATTTTTTTTTTAATTTAACCAGGAATGTCCTACTGAGTTTCAGAATCTCAATAATCAATTGGTTTAACTCACAATGAATATAGAAATCATTTACATGCAAATATTTTTTATTGGTCAAAACTATTTTTTTAATTCATAACAATTAATGCATCTTTTCATTTAATATTATAATCAACAAAATGAAGCAAGATAATTTAGTCTATCCATCTTTCAGATTTATATATCCCAATTTGGGACATTGAATCTTTATAAGAAAAGATTACGTGATTAATATTTTTTTTTTCTTGCATTAATGTGGGTAAACTGCGGAAGAAGTTGAAAATTGTTATCTGTTAAAAAGATAAATAAACAAAAATCCCATTCACTGTCAATGTCTTTCTTTAAGGGGTCCTGGTCTGAGAGGGTGTACCCAAGCCTAACGGGAAATACTGCAGGGATCCGGGATCGGAACCAGAAACCTACTGCAATGCCAATGTACCAGCCGATTACATTAAAACAATTGAATTCAGATTGAGCAGTTTAGATGAGCTCTGGGTGCCATGTTTACAAGGCATGGCCAATAACAATATCAACGGGGGGGGGGGGGAGCAAAATAAAAGTTACTGATGGCACTGTAGTTATGTAAGAGCCTGCTGGTTTCTGCCGATGATCTGATGAGCGCTCTTCTGCACGCGCACACACACACACACACACACACACACACACACACACGCACACACACACACACACACACACACAGAGCTGAATGGGTGAGGTTGGGGTGTGACCGTCTGCCGTAGGAATGCAGTAGCGTGTGTTTTCAACCCTCCACACTCCAACCCAAAAGTCTTTCTGACAGTATCTTCCAACACACAAAAAGCTATTAGCGCTGTAGACTTCAAGGCTACGCACTGATTTACGGATAACACTGAATTGGAGCCGTTTTAAGGATTTCTTTTTCATCTTGGCTACATCTGCTGTCACTTTCTGATGTGATTTCATATTTATTTTTTTTACCAAGAGTTGTAACAGTTTTTGATTGCTCGTCAAAAAGTGGGATTAGACAACATGACACGACGAAGGAGTATTGCAGTCCCTCCCCGTGATTTTTAGCTAATGTTTGAAACACAACTCTAAAGAAGCTAATGATTTTACCTCTTTGTTGACATGAGCGCTTCATTCACGAGCAGAACTATCCCATGATGGCTTCACACTGCGTCACATAGACTGGGACAAGAGAGGTAAGATGTAGATTCACCTAAAAATGCGGGGGGAAAATGCCATTTAATTATTTTTTTGGATGAATGTATACATGGCACACTTAAAATTGTACTTAAATTGTTCAAATGTTGGCAATAGTATCATTTTCTAACAACATTTTATAGTGTTCTTCTATAAATTCTTCATTATATTGTACGTTATAAAAATCTTGACTATTAAAATTCCAATTTATTCTATATTCAATGTGTGCATATAAAAGGCCTAACAGTTTCCATTAATGAGCTGAGAAGGATTTAATCAGTTGCAAGGTAAAGTTGCTCTAGATCACAATGAAGTTAATTAAGGAATACATTTTTAAAGTATATATTTTTTCATTATATATGTGTAGAAGGACATTTGTATTTTATCGTGTGTGTATTTAGCTGGGATAATGCTGTTATGAGCACAAACCAGAGTGAAACTTTGTTCACAAATATTTTTTCTTTGCAGTTTGTGTCGTCAGTGGACCTTGGGGGTTAATGTTTGGTTGACCTTTAGCAATGGCACTGTTCAAATATTCGAAACCAGAGCAAAAACCCAGAGCAGGACTAAAAAATTACCCACCAGGGCTGATTCTAACTAACAAGAATTGTATTATGTTTTACCCTTGCCTTAAAAGAGCTACATCTTCATAGTATTTGTAGTAGTGTTTTATTTCTTTGTCATTAACAGAGATGAATACAAATTATCTACTGTGAAATCATGTTTGAATTAAGACAACATTAGAATAAAGACTGGAACAGGTGGGCAGTGGGCTCTGACAGGGCCTGTTCAACAAAGAAATAATAATAATCTCTATTTAGAGCACTTCAAGTGAACACTTTGCAGTAAAGAAACCAATTACAGAAATAAGCAGACCTGACAGAGAGGGAAAATAACAAAATAAATACACAAGGGCTTTAAAACAATAATGAAATACGATGCAAAGTTAATGGAAGAAGTGATTTAAAAGATGATGAAGAAAATGAATCAAAACACAATTCTGGATTTATTTTATCTATTTATTATTCCTTATCTGAACTAATCACTTTCAACTAACAATCAGATTTGTGGATTATCATCTGATTGAAGTAAAGTTTCTGTGACAGCAGGACATTCGCAGTGAATGCTTTTAGTCTGTCACCACTTATTTTGAACTCAGCTGCACTTTATTATACAAGTCAGAACAACTGGTGTATTGTAAAACGTTCCATACAATTGTGAGGTGCCATTTTTCACAGTTACGTGTAAAGGCTGGTGAGCACAGACGAGTGAGTACATTAATCATTGTGTTGTGTTTTCAATGTTGAGAAATCTGGTTCACACCTGTGTTTAGAGAGAAGCTTTCAAGGCAAGGTGTGTGCAGGCGATTTAGTATCAGCAGTGGAGTGGAGCGTGTAAATGAAAAATGTTCTTCTCAATCCAAATAATAGCACCAGTCACGGCTGATAGAGACATTTGCTTAGATTGTCTTTCAGTTGTATAAATATGGCGTTAATAATAATTTGAATAAAGTCACTGCAAATTCAACTATTACTACAAATTTGGCTTGAACTTATTATTATAAAACCATGGGCAAAAAGTATCATAAAAGATCGTTACAGGTTCAAACCAGTGTGGGGTGAAGAGGTTAGAGCTCCGCACAAACAGAAGAACCATAACAATAAAAGCAGAAGTTTATGAATGTTATACGTTTAAAAGAAAATAAGATACAGAGGAGGTATAGGGTCTGTTCTAACGAAATGTCCTTAGTGTTTTACAGTTTTGTCTTGTCTGTACATTTAGAATATGACCGAGGTGGATTGTTCTGAAATTGCGACAATCATGAATTTCACACTAAATTAAATACTAAAAGTAGTCTAAATATTAGTGACGATTTATCAAAGTCGACTGTTGAAATAATTATAATCGTATTTCAGTAATCATCATAATTATCTGGCCTGTACATGCTGTGAAACACACCTTTTACAACAAAGACGATGGCATTATTAAATCAGAATGTCCAAAATGAATACAAACAAACAAATACAATTTTTATCAATAATGCGCTAATAATATGTTATATCTCGACAATTTAAATCCCCATGTGCCAATCTTCTTTTGGTTAGACATATATTTAAAAAATCTAGAAAAGATCTTTGACCAGTCGACTAATTGAATGATAATAACAATCATAATTTCTATAGAATAATAATAATATCCACTTCTTGTTAGCTGGAGAACTACAATATATAAACTTTTACTTTATACTGTACTGTACTGCTCTCGTTACAGCGCAGCTCTCTCCGATAGATTTGTTTTTGCCAGTGAAAACCGCACATTTACAAATATTTGCTGTCCTTGATGAATCCGCTCCACTGTTGTGCCACTGATCCGTGCCCTTTGACCTTCGGCTGTGCGCCTCGAGGCCACAGGGAAAACATGTGACTGTGGGAGAATGTCACGACAACAATCCTTGTATCGGATGTTTTTATACTCTGAAGAGGTGATGTCACACTCCCAGATGGTAAACATGTTTTATACATACAAAAGAAAAATACACTAGTAATTCAAATATATTTACCCAGACAATCCAAAATAGCACCATGGTCATTTTGTCAATAGGATGTTATACTGCATCTGAAACACCTAACTGTAGGGCAATATGAGTGAAAATATTGATCAATCACAATTTTTTATTCATTTTTAAAATCATTTTAAAAAAGAAATACAATCCCAGTATCGATTTATTGAACCTGAACAGGACAGACTTTTAAACATTGCAATTTAACCCCAAAATTCTGCTCCAAACCAACTGAAAGAGGATTAGCTGTGGACCTTTCCATTAAAATAACCCAAGATGATCATTGATTGAAAAACATTATGAAACAATAAACAATTCTTCTTTGTTGTATGTTGCACCTTAATGACGAAGCAAGTTCCAAGTTTCTGACGTTTGTTTACCAATGTGCACCTAAAATTGGACTATTAAAATTTAGATTAGATTAAATGTTGTGTTAAGGGTGTAAACCAGGCCTCAACTAGGTCTAAACCCGGATTATACAAACTCTAAACCAGAGAAAAGTCAGAATTAAACCAGGTCTAAACCTCATAGTGGAGCGCTTAAGTCTGCGTAAAGCGTGTTCACATGAGTGGCTTATTACTATTGAGTTTGGCAGCGCATATCCATTTAACTGACTGGGGGTTATGTAAAAGCATCGACTGGACCAGAGCGAGCGAGGTCTTTAAATAAACGCATTAGTGCTTTGATACGGTTAATATACTTCACACAAAGAGAGTTTAAGGGTTTTACCAAGCAAAAGGACAAAGGAGTTCTTTGGATCAACAGAAAATAATGAAATGGAAAATTGTTGACGGCATTTTTCCTGCCTGTCCTGCCATGTTTGAACCGGCGACACTGCAACGTTGATATCAGCCAAAAAAAAGTATTATTTGTGAAGATACCTGATAAGGGTTAGGGTTAGCGTCCAAGGTATCCACTTATACTGTACATGTCCATGGAGGCAAACCTGTTCTAGTATTAATAACTTACACGCAAAATAGGTTTAATTCAGACTGTGGGACATAGTGCACCTTTAAGTAAAATGCAAGCATGTTTTGTGTGTGTAAAAAAAGGGAGAGCCACTGACGCAGATTCTTCCAGCGGTTCTCCCAACTTTTAGTAACACAGAAACGCCAATGTGGATAATAAATAATTTGTAGGATTAAACTAGATGCAATGCTAGACTAAACCAGGTCTAATAAGCTCCAAACACCAGGGATTCCACAAGGACTTAGCTATGACCAAAATTAGATCATATTTGTAGTATAATCTATATTCCCGTCTTAGTTACTTTCTCTCCTTTAATCAGATCAACAGTTGTCATTCACTGTTACTATTTTCAGATAGCTTATAGTTAAGAGGTTGTAAAATATTTGCAATGTCACCGATCCAGCTTTGGTGCTCGCTTCGAGATAGATTTTGGGGATAACTCTCTCCCCTCGAGTGATTTACAATGGAGAAAGCAGGCCTCCAGCAGAAACTGTACAGGTCACCTCGTGCACCCCTCTGACCGACTTTAAATGTCTCTGTCATGATGAGGTGTGTCCAGACCAACCTGTCTATCAAGTCTGTAGCAGCTTCTTCTACTGATAAATGTCACATGAGACTTCTCGATCGGCTCCAGGGTTTAATTAAATGTATACCGATAAAGGGAGAAGTGACTACTGACTGTGATTCTCAGTTTCTAGCATCATTTATCAAGTTGAGTGTGGGAAGACAGCCCTTAATAAGCAGAGTGATCCTCTTCTTGTAGTTTATATAGTGTTCACAATAGCCTATTGTTGTATGTTCCTCCACAACAATGAGATATTTTAATGCTATGACAGCATGCAGGGCAGTGGTTTAGACAATAAATTCATCAAGAAACAAGTAAAAAAGGTAAAAGGAACAAGGAACAAGGAAATCAGATTTTCTGTCAATGAACCTTGTCATCGCCTGGCTTGGTTTTTATTTTGATAGTTGTTGTTGTTGTTGTGCTTAATAGCAACCGTTTCTAAATGTCTGTAGCTCTGTCACAATAAAGCATTTTCAAGTCTGATATATTGCTACAGAAAATATAATAAAAGATAACATTGTTGAAATATAAACCCTTAAGTAAGATATACCGTAAACCTCTTTTTAAAAGTGCAATATTGTAAACATATAGCAGTTATAGTGTCTGTAAAGAGTCATAAAGTTTGACTATTTGACAGCTTCAATCTAAAATAACAAAAATGTCGCCACCAGTACAAAGAAAAGGTATTCACAATATATTGAAAGGCCCCAAAATATTGTTTCATCTATCATTCATTGAATGCTAAGGCAATATAATTATATTGACAGCAAATATTCACAAGACTAATGCCAAGGAACTAAGATGCCGTTTGCACAAATTAAATTGTTGTTGGCTTCACAGGGAATGATTTGTGTTCTGTTCATTTAAACAGGAGTTGGAACCTATTTGAGTCATTTTTAGAACAAGTAGGTTTTCAGAAGGCAAGTTAGAGCTAAGTGCAGAAACATTTTCACTGCACTTTCCAGTTGTCTCAGTACAGCTTAACAGGATTTGTCAGGTAGAGCCAGTAGATTGTGTGTCTTTACAGTTTGAGGTGAGTAACAGCTCTCAGGACAAAAGACTCCTCTGTGTCCAGCAGCCCGGGCATCACATTGTTCCTCTTCTGTGTCCAGCATCGCAGCCAGCATCCAGCGAGAACCAGGAGAACTCCAGAGTAGAGCGATCAAAAGTATCAAAAAACAGATACGAATCAATACTAAAACTAGTATCGAAACCAGAACATATCAATATTAAAAAAGCCACAATAATAGGACAAAATGTAACTTTTCCTGGAGCAGTTTTTGAATAATCTTGAGAGCTTTATGAGAACTAGTATTAGACCACATGGGGGGCTGAAAATGTCTTTAATCTAATGTCTAAAAAGAGTATTTTTAGTATTATTGTAGTATTGAAAGTGGTTTTGAGTATCGAGCCTATTCCGCATCGAAATCGAGTTTGACATTTCAGGACCGTGAAACAGCTCTTTCCCCTCAGATGTGTTAAGCTTGAGTCATGAGGTCTCGGCTTGAACATCGCCATGCAGTTTGTAGTCTACATCTGCTCTTCTTCCACCTCGAATTAACATTTCAATATAATATCTGACTCTCTCCCTCCTTCAGGGGAGGCAGCAGAGGGAAGATGGCGTCCCACGGGAAGCAGCATCAGGAGGGCACATTTTACTCCATATTTTCGTGCTGTTTCAAAGACCGAGAGCATCAGCAGCAGCAGCAGCAGCAGCCGGAGATCACCTACTGCCATGACAATGCCAGCGTCCTCACAGGACTGGGACTGGGGCCGTCTCTGCCCATGCCCCCCGAACAGGAGCTGGACGCCCGCTTCACAGAGCTGGTGGTGAGTGTCACACAGGCAGGGTGGGATTTGTTGAATCATTTAAGAGGTATAAGATATATTTGATCTGTTTTTCTTCAGGATGAGTTGGATCTCTCTGAGGAGCACAGAGCACGCATGTTTGCTCTGCCAGCCGAGAAGAAATGGCATATTTACTGCAGCGAGAGGATGGTGAGAAAAGTTTGAAGTCTGAAAATGGGAAAAGATGTTCCTCGATGTGACTTTTTTCAGCTTTTTAATCAACATAAAAGTAACATATATTAAAAATAAGACACAGCGGGAGAGAGCATACACACACTTTTACATTGTCCTAAACATGTAGTTCAGCATCGTGATCTCATTTGTCCATTTTCAAATTTAGTCTAAATGTAATTTTCTTAATTTTTCGAATGTCAATTATAGAGTCGGTTCAGTTTGTGTCATCCATTTTCTTCCTTGCAGCCAGAAATACATAAAGCTCCATTTATTGTGTCAATGGCAGGAGTTTTGAGGCCCAAATATAGTTCAGAAGTCCAGTGGAATGCCAGTGTGGAAACCAATCTGGATTGCGCTGTTGATTTCAGACCAATATCTTTGAACAATAGGACAGTCCCCAAATACATCGTACTCATTTACTGGTTGTTGCATGTGAGGTGTCTTGCTCAAGGACACAACAAGAGGTATGCGCTTGGGTTGAATCGCCGACCTTTGTGAGCTACGACTCCACATGCATCCTAAGTGAGTGAGGTGCAAGAAATAGTTTATTGAATTTATTTACAAAATGAATAGTATTATAGAAGATGGCGACTGACAGCTCTAGTGCATGGAGATGAAGTCCCAGAGAAGTGATTGATTGAGGCTGTAATACTGATAGACCAGGCGGGTATTTAGGTAGTATTGTCTGGTTGAATTTATGCTTTAGCCCCATAGTAGCTCCAATCAATAGTAAACATTGTGTATTTGCATTAAAATACAGCCCCTGTGGTTTAGACAATAGTGCTCGCAGGGACAGTCGGGCTTTAAGGTGTTTCACATGTTGTAACTCAGCCTGGACTGTCTCTCTCTCGCTCTCCATTTCACACTCCAGCTGTTCTGTCCAATAAAGCCTTCAGACCACAGACATCTTTGAAATAATAATAATGCACTAGCCTTATTAAAAGCGCTTTTGCAAATGGTCACTTTACAATTGTGTGCATTATCCTACTGTTGCCTGCCCTGAGGTAGACTTGGCTGCTTAAGAGAGAGCTACTTTTACTGAACTAAAATGTCAGCTACTCCTGAGTCAAAAATATGGTATAATAAGCTACATACCTTTAAAACATGAACATTATCCGTTAATTAGAACACAAAGTTAGACATCTTGGTATATGTTTAAAAAGGTAATAGGAATGTGATGAATAACGTTATAGTTATACAGGCCCAACCCTGATATAGCTGCAGAGATCAAACAGGCCACATATCACCAGATTTCACTGTGCATTGGTCTTTGCTTCTGTCTCTCTGTGAGTGTTTTTTTTTATTTATTTTTTTTGGAGCTTTCAGGTCTGACACATTTGACCTTCTATTAAACTCCGATGTGTTTTACAGGAAGCAGCGGAGGACAAAGGGGCCACTCGATGGCCTGACCACTACATTGACCGTCTAAATATGGCTGCGGTGAGTAGCAAATGTTACAAAAATATTCATGCTGATACTCCACTAAACAAAGAGCAACTTACACCTGGAACCTTCTTTATTTAGAGGAGGACTTTTGTGGCTTTGGATGGAGAGGAGGACAATAGCAGGCAGAAAACGGTGGAGGGTTTGAAGACTGCACTGAGGACACAGCCAATGAGGTACTTTAATGTTTTACCAAGGCCATGATCACAAATAGCTTTATAAAAGGCTGAATTGTCGACTAGGCCCTACATAAACGACACATATTCTGTATCTTCCCGGTTTACTGTTACTCCTTTGAACCAGTTGTTGATTGCTTCACTATGTTGGGTGACAGTGGCCTTGTCGGTAAGCATTAGCCCTCTCACCAGAAGGTAGCAAGTTCAAATCTCACCCAAAACGCTTGCAGTGGTAAGGCTTTTGGGCAAGACTCGTCACCATATCGTCTCCTCTATTATTGTATAATTTGTGTGGCAGGAAGGACATCCATCAAATGACACATTATGCAAAACTGACTCTTACTGAGCTTTTTATAGTTTTAAGTTATAACATTATTCATTCACCAAAAACATACCTGGAATTGGGTTTAGCTTCTTTCGCACTTGTTTTTTTTATCTTTATCTTGATCTTGATCTTGAGCTATCTTGGTCCATTAATCATCACTCGTTGTGAGCATTTCTTACGTCCAAACATAATAATTACAACTGAGTGCTTGTATTAGCATGCCAGGGCTAGTTTAGTAAGCTAGTTTTTTACATATTTTTTTCAATTGGTAATTTCCTCTGCTACCAGTAGATTGAGTGCAAACACCAAATCCTGATGAAGGCTTGTCTGATTCATAGAAAGTAATATGAGATTTTAATCCATCAATTCTCAGTTCTAAAATATATACCAAAACTGCATATAAAATGTATTTCTGATCTGTACTAAAAAACATGTCACCGTGCAGGTTTGTGACCCGCTTCATCGAGCTGGACGGCTTGTCTTGTCTCCTGAACTTCCTGAAGAACATGGACTACGAGACCTCGGAGTCGAACATTCACACGTCTCTGATCGGCTGCATCAACGCGCTCATGAACAACACCCAAGGGCGAGCGCACGTCCTGGCACACTGCGAGAGCATCAACATCATCGCTCAGAGTCTGGCCACGGAAAACATCAAGACTAAGGTACGGAACAAATGTTAAAGAATGTATTCAAAAACTGGCCGTTATTGAAGTAAAGTTCCCAGCCATTTGTTTTAGTTTGACTTTATTTCAGGTTATTTTAGTATTTTGGACAGAAAAAAAATGAATGAATGCCTCTGTTTGTTCCTCTGTCAATCTCAGACCACCTTCAATCAGAAAATTCCTTTAAACCAGAGCTTCTCAAAGTGTGATGCCACTCGTTTGGGGGGTTCGGGGGACTCTGTCCCTCCTCTGTCTCTCCTTCATCCCTCCTGTCTCTCCTCTGTCTCTCCTCTGTCCCTCCTCTGTCCCTCCTGTCTCCCCTTCATCCCTCCTCTGTCTCTCCTCTGTCCCTCCTTGTCTCTCCTCTGTCCTCCTCTGTCTCTCATCCCTTCTCTGTCCCTCCTCTGTCCCTCCTGTCTCTCCTTCATCACTCCTCTGTCTCTCTCATCCCTCCCTCTGTCTCTTCTCTGTCTCTCCTCTGTCCCTCCTGTCTCTCCTTCATCACTCCTCTGTCTCTCCATCCCTCTCTGTCTCTTCTCTGTCTCTCTCTGTCCTCCTGTCTCTCCTCTCACTCCTCTGTCCCTCCTCTGTCCCTCCTGTCTCTCCGTCATCACTCCTCTGTCTCTCCATCCCTCCTCTGTCTCTTTCTTGTCTCTCCTCTGTCCCTCCTGTCCTCCTGTCTCTCTTCATCCCTCCTCTGTCCCTCCTCTGTCCCCTCCTGTCTCTCCTCTGTCCCTCCTCTGTTCTCTCATCCTCCTCTGTCTCTTCTCTGTCTCTCCTGTCTCTCCTTCATCCTCCTCTGTCCCTCCTCTGTCTCTCCTCTCTGTACCTCCTCTGTCTCTCCTCTCCTCCTCTGTCTCTCCTCTGTCCCTCCTCTGTCCCTCCTCTGTCCCTCCTCTGTCCTCTCTGTCCCTCTGTCTCCCCCATCCCTCCTCTGTCTCTCCTCTGTCCCTCCTCTGTCCCTCCTGTCTCTCCTCTGTCCCTCCTCTGTCTCTCCATCCCTCCTCTGTCCCTCCTCTGTCCCTCCTGTCTCTCCTTCATCACTCCTCTGTCTCTCCATCCCTCCTCTGTCTCTTCCTGTTCTCCTCTGTCCCTCCTGTCTCTCCTCATTCACTCCTCTGTCTCTCCATCCCTCTCTGTCTCTTCTCTGTCTCTCCTCTGTCCCTCCTGTCTCTCCTCATCCCTCCTCTGTCCCTCCTCTGTCCCTCCTGTCTCTCCTCTGTCCCTCTCCGTCTCTCCATCCTTCCTCTGTCTCTCCTCTGTCCCTCCTGTCTCTCCTTCATCCCTTCTCTGTCCCCCATCCCTCCTCTGTCTCTTCTCTGTCTCTCCTCTGTCCCTCTGTCTCTCCTTCATCCCTCCTCTGTCCCTCCTCTGTCCCTCTGTCTCTCCTCTGTCCCTCCTCCGTCTCTCCATCCTTCCTCTGTCTCTCCTCTGTCCCTCCTGTCTCTCCTTCATCCCTCCTCTGTCCTCCATCCCTCCTCTGTCTCTTCTCTGTCTCTCCTCTGTCCCTCCTGTCTCTCCTTCATCCCTCCTCTGTCCCTCCTCTGTCTCTCCTCAGCCCGCACTTCTGCCCTGTTTCCCTTCGCCTTCGTTTCCCTCCCTGTAAAAATAAATTGATACGGTTTCACTTTTATTTTTGTAACTTCCTTTGTATCACCAGAAGTTACAGTGAATCGAAAATCTACTTGAGAGCGTTATTATAATAGATCCATGCTTGAAAGTCAAAGAAAGATATGGTGAAAGTCATAAAACCAAAAGATCAAGCTGCAGTAGACAGGGAAACAAGGTTTGTATATATGAATGACTGTATCATTGAACAATTTTAAATGTTTATTTTACAAATGTATGGAAACAAGTTATGCTAATGACTTGAGATAGTAACAGTGATTATACGGACAAAATAGTAATTATCCTTTATTTGCTTTTGCCTTGCTCTGACGTTGATTGAATGACACGGAATGGAAACAATAAAAACGAATTTAACCATCAGTTGAACTTCTCAATTCGACTGGACGCTTACACTCCTTTTAGAATCTAACTTTTGAACATTCTCTGCTACTGACCGCCCATGTGACATCATGAAGCATATCGGATTCCGCTTTGATCTCATGGGTTTGGAAGACAACGAAACATAAACGCAGAGGCTCTCTCTCTCTCTCTCTCGCTCGCTCTCTCGCTCTATCGGTCTATTTGTCTCTTTCACTCTCTTTCTCTTTCTCTTTTTCTTCTTTTTTCTTTTTTTTTTAACGGTATAGTGTAAAACATATACTTTGAAGACGTACAACTACACATAAAACACTGTACTTTGAGGATGTACAACTACAGTAGGTGGCGGTAAATGCACCGTTTCAGTTGGCGGCCAACCGCCATTAAAAGTATCACAACAACCACAACAACATAAACTCAGAGACACGAGTCAGCTCGGAAAGCGGTCTGTGTGTGACGGTCGTGGAGCCGCAGTGGTAAAAGTGATCCGCAGTGATGAGAAGTAACGCAAGTGTGTCTTCTTGAAAGCCGTATTTACAGCAGTGAAGCACCAATTCAGCGCTGTCCCAGAGGCTTTTTCAATCTCCCAAGGGGGCCAGAAAAAGTTTGAGAAGTTCTGACTTAAACTCTATCAAGGTCAACGTAGAATGGCTATTTTACAGTTTACATTACACTGAGAGGAGCAGAATCTTGACCATGCCTACACAGTTTGTATTATTTGGTACTCCCATTTTTCTGACACATTTTTCAGTCCTTGGGCCTTGAATCCATCTATCCATCATCCATCCATACTATGTTTTTATTTGACTGTATATTCATGTTCAGTTTGTTTATTTGAGCTTCATGCAAGTTATGGTACATTAAACTGCAAAAGTACATTTGTCCTCATAAATGAGTGGGAAGAAGTGTAAACGTAAACCTAATGCTAAGTATTGCCTGGTGGTTGAGTGGTTCAGTCACAGCACACATATGCCAGGCTCCAAATGTAGCCATGAGTTCCATTCCTGACTCAGACAATTTACTGCATGTCTTCCCTTCTCTCTCATCCCTATTGCACTGTCCTGTCAATAAAGCTTACCTGCAAAACCTTAATAAAACACTAAAATACCGATATCAGAGCAAAATCTTTACTCAAGTAAAAGTATAATGTATAAATGTGCTTGGGTAAAAGTATAGAAGATAAAGCACTTTTAGATAAAAAAGTATTACCAACATATTTGTTAACACAGAGCGGTTGGCAGCCAACTGAAAAGGTGCATTTACCGCCGCCTACTGTAGTTGTATGTCTTCTGTAGTTGTACATCTTCAGAGTATGTGTTTTACGCTGTAGCGTAAAAAAAGGGGGGAGAAAGGAGAGAGAAAGAGACAGCAAAAGACAGAAAAAAGAGAGAAAGAGAGAGAAAGAGCAAGATGAAGAGAGAAAGAGAGAGAAAGAGAAGGTGGGCGAGAAAGAGAGAAAGAGCCATTGCTGTTGGCAGTCGTGCCATCATTACATCATCCTTATGACATCATCATTGAACGCTGGTCAACGGCAACAAGCAAACCAACCAAAAGTAATGCAAGGAGTCACACCATCACAACAAATAAAACAAAGACACAACTGTACAAATTAATGAAAAAATTTAACCTGCGAAAGCAAAACTATTTTCTATTGAAGTGAATGGGAACTGAAGAAGTACCAAAAACAGTACAGGAGTACTGCAAAAAGTATAGAGATACGAGTCCAAAAGATACAACTCGTGTTGCCATCTCATGTATTCTTGCGTAACAACCGCAACTATGATGTCAGGATTCAGTCATCATTCAGTCATCAAGCCAAGATTCGTATCCCTCTACCCCTAGATACCCTCCTTTACATTACGTCTCTCTACTGTCTCTTTCTCTATCTTTCTCTCCTTTTTAGTGTTATTCATTTCTATTTTCTATTTCTATATTTATTTTCTATTTTTACGGTATCGCGTAAAACACATACTTTGAAGATGTACAACTACAGTAGGTGGTGGTAAAAGCACCTTTTCAGTTGGCTGCCAACCGCAGTAATCCAAAGTAACACAAGCACAACAACAACAACACATCACAGTTAGGGATTTTGATAAAGAATTTAGCAGAGATTTGTTTCCTCAAAGCCAGGACTTGAACTCGACCCTCAGCCGTTTCAGTTTTTCTCAATCTATAAAGAAAAGTACTTTGTCCTTTTCGAACAGTTACAAAATGTAGACGAGAAGTGAAAGTACAGATACCCAAATATAAAAGCAAAAGTAAAAGTTAATAAAAGTACACACTGTCAAAATGACTACTTTTACTTTTACTTCTTTATACTTTCCACATCTTACAAGATTATTACGGCTGTAGGGTCCTGTAGTATTTCTAACAAATAAAAGATCGTTCTCAGGTTTCAGTGCTGGAGATCCTTGGGGCAGTTTGCCTGGTGCCAGGAGGACACAAGAAAGTGTTGGAGGCCATGATACACTACCAGACATTTGCTTTTGAGAGGACACGCTTTCAGGTACAGCTTTCGCAAACATTATGGCTGAATATTGTGTTGTACTGATGTTATTTTTGTTTCCAGAGTCTGATGTATGACCTGGACAGATCCACTGGTCGTTACAGAGATGAAGTGAATTTAAAGACTGCCATCATGAGTTTTATAAACGCTGTGCTCGGAAAAGGACCTGGAGAGGTCAGTGTGACTCTGGTTTCCTTTGGTTGTTTTTTTTTACAGTATAAATCTATAAAGGAAATATGTTGTGTAATTAATGGTGTAGAAATTCAGTTTGAAAATAATACTTTTTGGCGTTATTAAATCTAAAAGTCAAAAAAGAACAATACATTTTATTTGTAAATATTTTCTTCTGTCACCTCAAATCAACATTGATAAAAAATGTATTAAAAAAATCTCAATGTACAAGTGAGATAATCGTTTATCGAAGAAAAAAAAAAAAGACGGACTATTCCATTATCAAAATAATAGTTGCGGCCCTGTTTATATATCTGATTTAGCAATGTTTTTTTCTTTTTAAATAGTGCCCTACACAATGTCTGAATATTTAAAGATTTAATGAAATGTATTTCAACAGACCAGTCTGCAGTTTCGGCTCCACCTGCGATATGAGTTTCTGATGTTGGGCATTCAGCCGGTGATTGACCAACTGCACTCACATGGGAACGCCACTTTAGACGTGTACGGTAAAATACTGTAATAAACAAAAGAATGTGTGAACCAAATCCAACCGTGATCCTCTCGCTTTTTCTTTTTTCAGACATCTCGACTACTTTGAGATGCTCAGAAATGAAGATGAACTCCAACTCAGCAAATGCTTTGATACAGTAAGCCATTTCACTCAGAGTTGTTGAAAATATTTAACATTCTCAAAACGCTTGTCGTTATCTGGTCCTAAACTGAGCCTATTTTAATCCTGATGTGGACTTGGTGGTACCCGTTTAGTCCTGATCTGGTCCAGTTTCAGGATTAGTGTGAAAGCAACCTTAAAGAGTAATGATTTACACACATTGATAGTGTATAATTGTTAAAAAATGTAATATAATTTAGGGCATTTTTTTTTCAAAATAATGCACATCTCAAACCTTGTTAAGCTGTTTTTTTTTTTTTTTTATCAGTATTTTTGGGAATATTTCGTCCGTAAAGGGCAAACCACTTAATTTGAAACAACCCAATTTTGCTACTGAATTTGCATAACTTTTCTGGACTATACAAAGACCATTTTGTACTGATGTGTTGGACTGTGAAAATGCAATGCTTTGGGTGTAAATGGATTCATGGAATTCTGCATGTTGTTACTTGGCCAGTTTGGCAAAATAATTGTCACCATGTGTGTTTCTTCAGACGCACATAGACACCAAAAGTGCCAGTGGGATGTTTGAGGTGCTGAAGAAGAAGCTGAGCCACACGGAGATGTATCCGCACTTCCTGTCGGTGCTGCAGCACGGCCTCATGATGCCCGGTAAGTCCTGCTCACATTTTGCACCACCTAAGACAATATTTAGATAATACACCAGCAGATGTCACGATATCGAATTTCAGAGTTTGGATTGTTGTGAGAAGAAACATCACGAGATAAAAAGCTCTATACATAGGTTTACTTTTGTGGAGCACAGATTGAATTGAAATTTTGCTAATTTTGCTTCCAAAATAGTCACAATTATTAGTTTTTAGGTACAATTATTATTAATTATTGTGACCTGGGTCAAAGACAGGACACCACTACACTAATAAGACATTTAAGAACAAGTAGAAACAGAATTTACATTTAAAAGCAACATTTTTAAAGGATTATTTTTCTTTGTTTTTTAAAATGTTCGAAAACCTCTAATTATATTGTGATCTGAATAATCAAGACGATCAATTAACAGAATGATCTTGACATCACAACACCCGATCCAAACCAGGTCTTTTTCAGGACTAAATTAGGTCCAAAAGTTCTCTAAAATTAGGTCTAAAATGAGTTTAAATCATGTATGATTGTTCTAAATGATTAACAGAAAGGAGAACATAAACTAAATGATAACTTGCAGAGGCAACACTAGTATTACACGTATCACATCTTGAGAAACACTGCTCTATCATGTCATTATTTTAGTTTCAATCATTTTTTGGGAAGATTATCAGGCCTCACTGCTTTGTTTTTGTTTGTTTCTTTCATGCTTTGTTTTTTTCCCTGGCAGTGTGATGTAAAAAGCAACTTTGTCTATAGTAATTATATCAAAATTATCATTATAAAAAACAATATAAGTTATAAAGTTTTTCCATTGAAAACAAGATGGATAAACCTTTGTGTTCTAATCTTCATTCAGAAAATCCAACATGGTTTTATTTTTTATATTTGCTATGTTTAGGTTTATTATTCTTGGGGCATATTAAGCTGTAGATTCAATGCAAAACCGATTAATTTCATCCCTTTTGAAGGCCGAATAAGTCAGAAAATGAAATCCTGTGCCGACTCACCTATGTAGCATTCAATGCTATCTGTTCCTGTGAAGACGCTGGTATGGTTGTCTTATCAAAAAATATAATTGTCACCGTGTTTGTCTATCTTAAAATGGACCAAGACTATAATAAGTGATAATAACTTTCAGTGGTATATAGCACTTCACAGGGTTACTCAAAGACACTTGAACATAAAACAAGTTGAACTGAATATTGTTAGAATAATATAGTTCTTGTTGTAATGATGTAATATAATGCCATTGTTATAACTGTGTTGTCGTTACAGTTAAACAGAACAACACCTCTCGACAGTACTGGGTTTTACTGGACCGAATCGTCCAGCAGATCGTTCTACAGACGGAGAAAGGAGAAAACCCCGATGTCGCTCCAATAGAAGACTTCAACGTCAAAAACGTCATCCGCCTGTAAGAACATTTCAACTTATCAAACCAAGGCTGCAATTTATGTTCTAAAATTAGAATTTAGTGGACATAGTGCATAAATTAAATGTATTTCAGAACATGTTTGCAGGGGTCTAAACTGCAGGGTTAGTTTGATATACTATGACATTGTATGTTGAAATGTATTTTTTGGTGTCCAGGTTGGTCAAAGAAGACGAGGTCAAACAGTGGAAAGAACAAGCGGACAAAATGAGGAAAGGTAATACAAATTCTACTATCAAATGCATTTGTAATTTTCAATATGTTTATCTATTAATTTGAGTAGTTATGATCATCACACAAAAATAAGACAAAAAAACATATCAAAAATGGCAGAGGTCTGGTGAAACGAGACAAGGATGAAAGGATTAAATTGGGCAAGTACAAAAAAAAAAGATGTAAAAATTGTTCTGGTTTTGCCCTCAGAGCATCAGAACCTCCAACAGCGATTTGAGCGTAAAGAGCGTGAGTGTGAGGCCAAGAACAAAGAGAAGGACGACATGTTGGAGATGTTGAACAAGATGAAGGACAAACTGGAGCGAGAGACAAACGAACTCAGACAGACCAAACACCAACTGTCTGAACTGTCAACAAGAATTCAACAACTCAGCACTGTACGTAAAATGTAGTAAATTAACAACACATGTTTTAGAAGTAGTTTATGAGAATATAAGTAGAGCAGGTCACAAAACCTTTCCAAGTTACAGGTCACGTGTGTTTCTTTGTCTGCAGAGCTCCAGTGTTCCTGGTGGACCTCCCGTGTCAGTGTCTGGTGGTCTTGCTCCCTGTAGGCCCCGTCTCCTCTGGCCCATCTCCCCTGGCTCCCCCCCCTCCTCCTCCTCCTCCTCCCCCAGGTGGACCTCCAGGATTTGGCGGGTTCCCGTTGGCCCCGCCCCCTCCGCCGCCTCCAGGAGCACCCATGGGACACCTCGCGGTGAAGAACGTCCCCAAACCTGCCAACCCCATGAAGTCGTTCAACTGGCAAAAACTGCCACAGGTACAATTCAAAACAAGAAGCTGCTTGGATGAGTGTCAAAATGTATAAAACTCGTACAACAGTTGACAGAATTCAGAACTACTGCTACAATTTACTAGTGCGTTTTAATACATTTGGGGGAGACAAAAGCACCCGAATTCAAAGTGTGGTGGGTCTAGTCTCGCTCCAATGCAAATTAAATAAAAAATACCTTAAAAATCTCCCAAACAAGAGTGTAAAGTAATATTTCTGCACTTTTGTGGTAAAATGTGTTGTCCATTCATGTTTTGTGCGACACTCGAACCACAACCAAGACATTTACAGGCACGTTTTTTTAGAGCATTTCTTATCCATTGTTAAAATGTCTCAAGATAATGCAAAAAATATATAAAAATAAAGAGTGTCAGAAATAGGAAAATAACAGAAGTGAAACTGTTATTCCCTTTCCCCATATACATTTCAAAGCTAAAGCTACAATTTGTGATTCGTTTTGAGCCATTTTATGAATTAAAAAGAGTCACGTTTTGGTCATTACAAATCTCATAGCTGATTTGGCCAAGCTTTTAATTCGAGTGGTAATTTTCCAGCCAGACCCAAAGTCTCCGCCCACTATCGAGCTCCTCTTTTAATCGGTCTCACGCTGCATTTAAACCGAGACACTGATATGAACTTTAGAGCTTGGAGACTAACAGTGACACCACGAATTGATCATTTCAGAACCAGTTGAACGGCACAATTTGGGAAGACATAGACGACCTCAAGGTGTTCAAAACTCTGGACCTAGTCGAGTTTCAGAAAACCTTCTCAGCCTATCAGAGAGTCCCGGTACAGTACCAACAAACAACAACAACAACAGACTTTAAAGCGGATAGAAGTCAGACCAATCGCTGTTCCTTTGTGCCTTCAGAAAGACACGGAGGATGAGCAAACCATGGTGAAGAAGGTGAAGGAGCTGTCGGTTATTGATGGTCGCCGAGCTCAAAACTGCAACATTTTGCTTTCAAGGTCAGTGAAAGTAACATTTTAAAAAATCTGAAAAATGGTAAAAGTACTACAATCTCACTGGAAAAGCCTTAATTTCGGAAACTACACTACAAGTTATTTTGTTGTTTATTTTGTGGGATGTGACTTATTCCATTGTCTCTGTGCAGACTCAAGTTGACCAATGAGGAGATTCGACATGCAATCCTGACCATGGACGAACAGGAGGACTTGCCCAAAGACATGCTCGAGCAGGTATTTTATGAAAGAATTTACTGACAAAACGTTCAACAACACTGTCTTACACTTTATCACAGGACTTTCTGATTGCAAAATTGGGAAAATCACAATCAGGATGCGAAATTGACTCTCAAAAGTAAACTAATCTGTGGCTCCAAATGAATAATACTGTACTAGGGGTTGGTTAAAATGTTAAAAGTATTCATATTTAACCTATATTTACCCTAATGTGTGGTCTATTTCTTGCAGCTCCTGAAGTTTGTCCCAGAAAAGAGCGACATTGAGGTTTTGGAGGAGCACAAGAACGAGCTGGACCGCATGGCCAGAGCCGACCGCTTTTTATTCGACATGAGCAGGTAAACACTACATTCACATTTATGTAGGCCGCACTGCCCATTTAAAACAGCTACAGACGCAAATATAATACATATACGGCAACAAAAGCACCATAAAAGTCTAGTTTAAAGAAGTCAAAAGTAAAATAATTCATAAGATAGAACTGCTGCATAGTCTTCCAATTCACTTTATTTTTCTCTCTCTTTCGCTGTCCAGGATAAACCACTACCAACAGAGGCTTCAGTCACTTTACTTTAAGAAGAAATTTGCAGAAAGACTGGAGGAGATCAAGCCTAAAGTCCAAGGTAAAGATGAACTAAAATGGTTAAAAAAAAATTGCTGTATTTCCACGTTATTGCTCATTATTGTTAATAGTGTAAATTTAATATATATTTAAACTTTGGCTATATTTTAGTTGTATTTTTTTAAATCTGGACTTATCCAAATGTCTTTTATTTATTTTGCCTTTATCATGATGACTCTTGTGACGACAGAGCAGGCCTTTTCACATATCTGTAACTCTTTTCTGTTTCCCAGCTATGAGCCTTGCGTCTCAAGAGGTGACAAAGAGCGGTTCCCTGCGAAATCTTTTGGAAATAGTTCTGGCGTTTGGAAACTACATGAACAAAGGACAACGGGGAAACGCTTACGGATTCAAGATCAACAGTCTGAACAAGATCCCGGACACCAAGTCCAGCGTGGACAGGTGTGGAACCAGTTTGACCCTCGGGCCCGTTAGGTTTTATGCTCCAAGGGTTATTCTAAATGTAAATGTTTCACAGGAGCATTACTCTCCTCCATTACCTGATCACGGTGCTGGAGCAGAAATACCCGAAAGTGATGACGTTCAGTGAGGAGCTAAAAAACGTGCCAGAAGCAGCTAAAGTCAAGTAAGTCCCTTAAACACTCTTTAGGAGCTGTAAGGTTGTAGGTCAGCTGGGATGGCATCGTCTGTGTGCTTTAGATGTGATATTTGCCAAATCATAGAATTAACATTTTGCCTTAATACAGTTATTATGCTGTCTTTACCACCAAAAACATGTAGCCTACAATACTGTTTGGGAAATGGACTCTATAATCAGAGGGGCAGAAGAAGAACAAATTAAATAAAAACATCTACATGCTCGAATACACAATTTCTCAATGTTAACATTCGCAATTTACCGACGTTAACAATTCCCAATGTATAAATTACACCATTAGCATTTGATTTAGTTGAAAGTCTCTGTATTTTCTGTACAAACTAGATATTGCCAATATCTAATAAAGATAATGCAAGAGCCCCATGATTCAGTATGTATCCCGTTACATGCATTATCTCCCCAAAAAATCTTCAAACGTTTACTGGGTGTTTTTTTTTGTGCTGAGTAACAAAATGCACTGGAATTTTATGTTCACAATAGAACCAGGACCACAACCCCAGCTACGATGCAAAGTGTTTATTGACAAAAGAGAAACATAAACAACCCTAAAAGTATAGAAATGGAGGCCGTTTTGGGGCTTCTGGCGATGAGGGCTGCCGGGCCTCAGTACCCCCCATCTAGAAGATAAATTGGAATAAGTAGAATTAAAAGAGGGTGGGAGGGAGGGGCATGAAGTCACGAACACAGGTGGGTGTTGACTGGAGGCTTAAATAGTGTAGCTGCAGGAAGGGGCGTGAAACGGGTGTGGTTCTGCTCCCGAACTTAAGATAACAGACTTATCTCTATAACAAAATAGATTTATGAATAACTCACTTTTTCTTACACGGGATCTGGAATACACACTTAATACTTTATGAAAATGTTCCTTTAAACAGACCAGTGCATTTAAAAGAATATTTATCTGCCATTTGAGTTTATGGAGATGTGATATCCCTCTGTTTACAAAAATAGATATTCTGGATTTGTCACAATATAATACACACTATAAAATACACAATATACACCAGCAATAGTCAATATGCAGTTGTTGTGTTACTCATAAATGGATAGTAACTTACCACAATATGCGTCCCTGTATCAATACGTATTTTGTCAAGGTCTGTCACAACATATTGCCGTAATTTGAGTTACAGCCCTATTTACTATTTCTCAATTAGTCTCTATGTTGATGGTATTAACGTCTTTTTCTCTCTAGCATGACTGAGTTGGAGAAAGAGTTTGGGAGTCTAAGATCTGGTTTGAAGCTCATTGAATCGGTATGACAATCCCACACAACAGACACTATTCAAGTTTTTATGTCGTAGATTGTGGTTATTTCACGTACGTTTCTAATTACTCCAGGAGCTTCAGCACCAGCAGGCTCAGTCCCCCGGGGGCTCAGTGGATAAGTTCATCCCAGTGGCCAGCCAGTTCATTACAGTGGCAACTTTCAGCTTCTCTGAGGTGGAGGAGTCGCTCAACGAGGCCAAAGAACTGGTGACCATTTTAATTCTATACATTTACCTCAACTAGAAGCGACTTGTAAGTTGCGATGGGTGGTTGAATGAATGGATGAACTTGGAAAACGTGGATACTTGTTTTGAGGGAGAGGAGAAGATGGAGAGAATTATACATGATTGAAAGAGAAGTAGTGCTGGGTAGTGTAGTAGTGAAGACGTGCACTTCATGAATCCCCCTTCACCTTCGATGTTTGTTAAATACAACATTGTTCACCTAAATAATGTAAATAAAAAGGTTTAATGTATAAAGTTGTTTTAATTGCACAGCCCTAGCCAGAGATAAAGGTAGTAGGCCCTGATTTGCTGACAGTGACTGACTGACGTTACTTATAGGAACAAGTAAAATGGCTTCCTGGTTGAATTTAGATCCATTAAGATGCATCAAAGTGAGGTCTTAAACATTTCCACCCACCCCCTATTTTTTCAGTTTGCAAAGGCGCTGAGGCACTTTGGGGAAGACTCATCGACCATGCAGCCCGATGAGTTTTTTGGGATTTTTGACACTTTCATGACGTCGTTCTCGGACGCCAAACGGGACAACGACAATATAATCAAACGCAAAGAAGAGGAAGAGAAGCGCGCCCTGATTGAGGCTACGGTAACAAACAAACAAAAAAAACACACATTTAAAACAATCAGGTGTCTTTTACTACAAAGCAATACGCAACATGTATTCTGCTACTGCAAATATACAGTTTTCCTTCAACTGCCAGGCTTTTTAGACACTCCTGCTCCAAACGAGTCTTGTCGGTTTTCTCTAATCTTTACAACCAGTGGCACATGCTTCTTCAACTCTTTTCCTTTGCCTTACTCTACTCATGGGCTTCAGGCAAATAATCCCTTCCTGATTTGAAGGTTATTGTGAAAAAGTTGAAAGACTGAAGATTCCTGTCATGACTTGAAACCCATAAATCTTGTGCGTACTCAGATATTACAATTACTCAAACACATATGCATTTGAGTAACTTATTAATAAAATTGTACTTCTCTGAGTAGTGTTCAAACACCATACTTTTACATACTTGAGTAATATATCTGACAGTGTAACACTCTTATATAAGTAAAAGTTTTTGTTTCTATTTTCTCTTTTTTTTGCTCTATCCTTGGGAAATACCAGATTTTGTGCATTACTTCTCCTTTTTACACTAGAGGAATGTCTTCTGCTTATTATTTTGTAGAAACGGTAACACTTACACTTCAATTTGTGAGGAAATGCATAAATATTGCTATTGATTTCACTTTTTTTTTTTCATGTTTTAGCTGAAGAAAGAGAAGAAAGCCAAAGCGAACGAGGATGATGGAGACTTTGACGACCTGGTGTGCGCCCTGCGATCCGGAGACGTGTTTGATACAGACAAAATGAAACGGCGGAAACAAAGAAACTTAAACCAATTTGACATGGGCCGAGAAAGACCTGTCTCTAAACTCATGGAGTAAAATGCACGTCACTTGCAAGGACCACGCCACAACAATGGAATAGAGAGAATGGAGAGAAAGTTTATTGATAATGGTAATGATGATGGTGGATTGATGATGGATTGATGATGGATCGATGATAGATCGATGATGGTTCGATGATGGTTCGATGAGGGATCGATGATGGTTCGATAATGGCTCGATGATGGTTCGATGATGGATCGATTGATGATCGATGATAGATCGATGATAGATCGATTAGAGTTGGCTGGGTAGAGACTCAGGATGGGGGCTCCATCTCGGGTAATCAGCCCAGCCGATTCAGAACCCCCAAAGATGATTTAAAATGAGCAAAGATGATCTGGATCTCAAAGATGTAAAGATGTGAACAGAGTGGCACGAGAGAAGAGGAGCTGGATAGTCGAGGACTCTCTGAAGAGTAGCTGGATGAAATCTAAAAGCAGTCTGTCCATTACTGGAGAAGAGGATTATTACCAGCTGAATAGAGTTTTGAAAGAGTTGTAGGCGATATGAAGATACGGAGAGCAGGTGAGTGCGATAGAGTTGGCGGTGCGGTAATACAGTCTCAAGTCAAATGGATGGTGTAAAAGACAATGCGTTCGCGGGTAGCAGATGGGAGTGCATGGGCATGAATAAGATGCGAGAGTGATGGGGTTGAGGTTCGGATGAGCAATCGTTAAACTGTGGATTACATGGGCGTCGCCTTGCTCCGGAGTAGAGAGAAAGGTTGAGAGCGGAATACTTACATGGATAAAGGAGTTGACGAACTGCAGATAGTAATGAAATCACTATGAGCGATGGATGAGGGAACTTAATGAAGAGCTGAATGAGATCGAGAATGAGTGGAACGAAAGATAGATGAGAGGGTAGTCTGATTTAAGATGGTTCCTGAAGATCGAAGAAGAGGAATTACGACGATAGTCAAAGTTCGGTGCTGAGCCTCAGATTTTGGGACAGCGAATCGTGAGTAGGAGTTTGAGGACTGTCTAGTTTGTGTGGCAGCTGGAATGAGTTGGAAGGGGCTGGAGGGCGCTGAGCGGTCTTTGATGCATCATTGATGCACAATAGATTGAGGTCCACGCTGAGAGATGTCTCCTCTGAGAAAGAAACAGGAAACCCGATCGCCGGAGCTATTGAATCGGCAGCTAAAGGAAGAATGATTGACATTGTCGAGTTATGATGATGTCCCCTGTTAAAAGATGAGACGTACGTCTGCGCCTCTGGAAATGATGACGGAAGGGTGAACAGAGGTAGAACACTGGCTGCGAAGGCCTGTAAGAGAGAAATGATCGAGGAAGAGAGTAGAGAGTCGAAAGAGGGAATGTGAGATGATTGAGAGTATGGTGACAGCTTGGAGACGGCATCACGGTGCCCTGCTGCAACCCTGGTGAGGATGCGGAAAAGGCTCGAGTAGGATAAGGGATGAATGAGAAAGGGGTTGAGTGGATGAATGGGAATGGGGTTAAGTGGGGTGATGAATGAGTGAGGGATGAATGAAGAGTCAAAAGAAGATCGAATGGGGTACGGACGCAGGTGCGAGAAGAGGGTCAAAGAAGAGACTGAAGAGAACCAGAGGGGCATTCCGGTGCCCGGTGGCTCTGGAGAAGACATCCGTGTGCCTGTTGGCTCTGAGAGAGGGATTCTATCTGAATAGATAAGGGGATAGCGGCGGATGATACGCCTTGGGCCAATATGATACGCCGTGGAAAGGAGCGAGCGTGGCTGTCAACCGTGGATCGGAGCGAGCGTGGCTGTAGGCCGTGGATCGGAGCCAGCGTGGGTGTAGGCCGTGGATCGGAGCCAGCGTGGGTGTAAGCCAGCGTAGCGTGTCGGCCGCTGGAACGGACACGAGCGTGGCTGTCGGCCGGAACGAGCGTGGTGTGGTTGTAGGCCGTGGAACGGAGCGAGTGTGGTTGTAGGCCGTGGATTGAGGAGCGAGGGTGGCTGTCGGGCGTGGATCGGAGCGAGCGTGGTTGTAGGTCGTGGATCAGAGCGAGCATTGCTGTAGGCCGTGGAATTGAGCGAGTGTGGCTGTCGGCACTGGAAAGGAGTGAGCGTGGCTGTCGGCCGTGGATCGGAGCAGTGCTGTAGGCCGTGAACGGAGCCAGCGTGGTTGTAGGCCGTGGATGGAGCCAGCGTGGCTGTCGGCCGTGGATCGGAGCGAGCGTGGCTGTAGGCCGTGGAATGGAGCAAGCGTGGTTGTAGCGTGGATCGGAGCGAGTGTGGCTGTTGTCCGTGGAAAGAGTGAGCGAAGGAGCGAGCGTGGCTGTCGTCCGTGGAAAGGAGCGAGTGTGGCTGTCGGCCGTGGATCGGAGCGAGCGTGGCTGTAGGCCGTGGATCGGAGCAAGCGTGGCTGTCGGCGTGGATCGGAGCGAGCGTGGCTGTAGGCCGTGGAATGGAGCAAGCGTGGTTGTAGGCCGTGGATCGGAGCGAGCGTGGCTGTAGGCCGTGGATCGGAGCGAGCGTGGCTGTCGGCCGTGGATCGGAGCGGAGCGTGGCTGTAGGCCGTGGAATGGAGCAAGCGTGGTTGTAGGCCGTGGATCGGAGCGAGCGTGGCTGTCGGCCGTGGAAAGGAGCGACGCGAAGGAGCGAGCGTGGCTGTCGGCCGTGGAAAGGAGTAGCGAAGGAGCGAGCGTGGCTGTCGGCCGTGGAAAGGAGCGAGTGTGGCTGTCGGCCGTGGATCGAGCGAGCGTGGCTGTCGCCGCGGAAAGGAGCGAGTGTGGCTGTCGGCCGTGGAAAGGAGCGAGCGTGGCTGTAGGCTGGGATCGAGCGAGCGTGGTTGTAGGCCGTGGATCGGAGCGAGTGTGGCTGTCGGCCGTGGAAAGGAAGCGAGCAAAGGAGCGAGCGTGGCTGTCGCCGTGGAAAGGAGCGAGTGTGGCTGTCGGCCGTGGATCGGAGCGAGCGTGGCTGTCGCCGCGGAAGGAGCGAGTTGGCTGATCGGTCCGTGTGGAGCGAGCGTGGCTGTAGGCTGTGGATCGGAGCGAGCGTGGTTGTAGGCCGTGGAACGGAGCGAGCGTGGTTGTAGGCCGTGGAACGGAGCGAGCGTGGTTGTAGGCCGTGGAAAGGAGCGAGAGTGGCTGTCGGCCGTGGAACGGAGCGAGCGTGGCTGCCATTGGCGTGGTTGCCGCCGTGGATCGGCGAGGCTCGTGTTTGGAACGAGCGTAGCTGGTGCCGTGGATCGGAGCGAGCGAGGCTGCTGCTTCTCAGAGGCACGTGCGGAGGAGATTATGGTGTTTGGAGGCTATGGAATCACGCCTACCATGTGTGTGCGCGGAGGAGAGGGGACCTGCGTTGGCGAGTTCTCTGGGGAACGTGACCACTAGAGATACAACCGACTGAAAGTCCAGACAGGGAACAGGTCAGAATCTAATGGAAAACGGCTAATGATTCTTGTTCAAACGAATGCGCTCGCTGACTGATTGTCTCTCTGTCGAGAGCAGAAACAACAAGAGATGCTGGGAGAGGCCTGTATAAATAGGGCTTCTGGGTAATTAGAGGTGTGGTTAAAGAGTGGAGGTGTGGTTGCTGGAGGAGTAGGAGGTTGAGGCGTGGTCAAGCTCCCGAGCCTCAGTCAATGATTAACATCATCAACTACATTTTATGGACACTGGAAATGCATTGATTTGTTGGATTTATATGAACAACTGGGCCCAATGCTGCTGAAAATGCTACCGCTGCACATGACATAATGTTACTGTAAAATGTTGTAATTGCTTTGTATGTAGTGTATTTATTTTTAAACTATTGCCAGTGTTCAAAGTTTTGTCTGTAAAAAATGAATCGGATTAAGCTTGAAAAAGGAATGAATAAAGCCTGTTATTGATGTCAAGACAGAGGGCAGCACGAGGATAACATTCTGTAGTTTCTTACAGTAGTTTGAAAATAATAATTTAGAGATTAAATGAGGACTGAGGAGATGGAGAGAGCGTGTGATAGTCGCCCTAAATAAAGTAAATAAAGTTTGTAAAGTCAGTCAAATAATCAAATGAAGATTATAAAAAGGGTTCAATTTAAACTGGTCAATCGTGAGACTCGAAATGAGACTACTTCAAAATGTAGAAAATGTTGAATGTGGTGGGACATGGACATTTAAGAGCACAGTATAATTTTCTGGAGGTGGAATGTCACCTGCATGATTCCATGGAATTACAAAGTTAAAGCCATACTTTGGTACATTCTTCATGCAGATAAAATAAGTTTTATACCATACTATGAAATAGTATCGGAAAAGGAACAGCATTTACATGGAAACAAGCAGGAGGAGGTTCCCAAGGCCATGAAAGAAATGAAGAATTTTGTGGAAACACAAGACCGCTCGAAGTAAAACAAACAAACAAAACATGAAAAGTGGCAAATAAATATAACACAGATAAAAAGTATGACAATAGGTGCCATATTACAAATTTGAAAGCAAGTACACCCAAAAAGTATTGATTTCTTTGCGAGAAAAGTAGCCAATATTTATCATACATTCAATGTCTTGATTTACAATTAATTAAACGTGGGAGGAGGAAGGACAGGGGCCAAAATGGCTGTGCAGACAACTGAAAGAGAAACAGGTGGTAGTCGCCTTAAAAACTTGGCTTGAGCGTCTGGAACAACCGCGGGAACAACTTGTCATGTTCCTGTTGTGCAGCCAGTGAGCCGACTGTCGCCCCCGTGTGGCGGCACAAATCAAAACAACTACATTCTACATGCGTAGACTACGTCATTTACACGTTTCAGGCCCATAATTATATAATGCATCTTCAATTAGTTCTACAAACAACCCTCTGAGTAACCGTAGTGTTATAAAAGTTGTTATTTTGTCACTGTCTGTCGCGTCATGACGGGGGTGGTCTGCGTACCCCACGTAGCCTGTGCGTAAGGACGCAACTGTAGCTCTCCGGTTGCTACTTCCTGATTTCACCGCAACAGATGAGAAAGGGCTGTTTATCCAGACGAAACCAGCGTGTCTCCGCATCCCTTTGTCCGGACAAACGCCAGGGAAGCCTCAGCTTTGCGCTGCTCCCCCGCCGGCTCGAGTGGAGCAGCAGCGGGCCGCGGCGCTGCCATGGTGGAGACCGCAGCTGCTGCTTGTCTGTTCGAGGATATCCAGTATGAAGACATCCAAGTGGAGGCGGTAAACTTATCAACGCACACACAACTTGTGACCATTAGTTGTTAGATTGAATAAGACTGCTCATAAACTAACTCTTTGGGCCTCCTACTCGAAAACTCTGCTATGCGTTTTCGTTTTGGGGAACCCCAGAGACAGACAGTGTTCCAGCCTAAGTGTTGTTTCCACTCGACCCCCATTTCTGAGAAAACTGGGACACCGGATTGTGGAGCTGTAATATATCACAACACAGACCGTCTGGGCTGGTTATAGTAAGATATAAATCTCCTCTGCGCAAGTTGTGTTGTTTTTTTTCGTCTCATAGTTGTAGCCACAGTTCGATTATTATACTAACTCTATTCACATGCAAACCTGTTATCTGATTTCTGGAGTTATCAGATTTGTGAAATGTCCTGTCAAATGTCAGCAGTTACATCTGATGTGAGTAATCTGATTTCTTTCTGATTGTTCACACATGTACAGGGGTTGACAAGGACAAATATACCCCCCAAAAAGTTATTTTTTATTAGGTTAAGCGTGATTATTCTTGTTATCCGATTTTTCCGACCTTGTAAAAATGTACCCATTTGATTGGTTTTCAGAAAGTATAACTTATATTAAAATATTGATATGATCCAGTAATTTGTTTGTATGCTGGCTTTCATTATTATAATTGTTTTATTCATATTTAGTTGGTGCAAATGTTGCTTTAACAATGAAATACTGTTGCTAAAATGTATTTGGTTCCTAGAAAATAGTGATATATCTCAGAATACCCTTTGCAGTGTATTGATTCTCATCTTATTGTGAGCCACGCATCGTATCGAATGGTGAGACACTGTATTTACTGTGAGTAAAATCAGGTCTGTTAGAAAAAGGTATTGTTTTTTTTTCCGATTGCTCAAGTTTTCCAACTGATCTGCTCGAGCCTGTTTATAATTACTGACTATGCCAACAATGATCTAAGTAATGAACCCTTTCCAATACAGTTCTCGTATTGAGTTTACGAGAGAAAACGGCAGCAGTTGCAGTGAATGGCTGGACATTGTTGCTGCCATTTAAACCATCCGTCGTTTATTTGATGAGCTTTTTCCATGATTAATCTCTTTTATCGCCGCGTCGTCTCCAGGTTGTCGGCAGAGGGACCTTCGGGGTGGTTTTCAAAGCTGTGTGGAAAGGCAAAGACGTCGCCATCAAGACGATAGAAAGTGAAAATGAGAAGAACGCCTTCCTTGTCGAGGTACAATTTGCACGGAAGTACAATTTACGCGGAAGTCCATTCATCCACATCAATTTAGCACAAATTACTATTGATTACCTGCAATTGTTTTCCAGCTTCGGCAGCTTTCCAGGGTGAACCATCCCAACATTGTAAAGCTCTATGGCTCCTGTAATAACCCAGTGAGTTCACAACATTTCAATTTTGCATTATATTTCATTACTAGTTCATTTATTGTTAGAATTGAGTGATTTTAGTTCCCGTTTGATTCCAAAATTGGCTGCAGAGGTTGTTAAAAACACACCACGATCACTATTTGGCAAGTCGTCTTACTGTTCGGCTTGGTTTTTCTGACTTGTATTTCGTTCTAGGTGTGTCTGGTGATGGAGTATGCAGAATGTGGCTCATTACACAACCGTAAGTGACCTTAGAGATTGTTTTTGTCTTGTAAAGTGGAGGAATAATGGTAGTAATAATGCATTTGTCTTGTATAGCAACAGCGTTTCTCATGAATGTAGTTCAGACGATGGTGGCACAAAAAACTCTTTTATTCTCTATTTTTCTCATACAGTTTGTGGATTATAAAAGTCACCAAATAGCTATATTAACTAAGGTTGCGACTCATGATTATTTTAGAAGACGACTAGTCAAACAATTATTTATACATTTAGATTTTAAACAGTTTAAACCAGATAAAGGTAAAAGTATGCTGACTGTAGCCTTCTGGCCAAATAAAGTATTAGAACAATCCCAATCTGTTTTGCCATTTTGATTTATAATAAATATAATAATAATAAAATAATAATAATAATAATAAATAATAATAATAATAATAATATAATAATAATAATAAAATAGTAAAATAATAATTTGTTTATGAATTGATTATATTTAATTGTCGCAACCTAATTTAAGCAGTCTTTTTTGCAATATAATGAATGTTAATGGCAAAACAAAGACCAACAAAGTGTGATTTTGTGTTCTAGTACGATCCAGGTTGTGTTTAGACTCGGTTGGGAATTTTTGAGTTTTAGACCATGGGAACCACCACAGTCTCCTCCAAACGCTGTAGCACTATCCAACTTTATGCCCCTGTCCATTCTCACGCTTTTAGACTGGTCAAAGCGTGGCTGTGCCAATCCGCGCACGACCCTTCCACTGTACGCTCCGTCACTCCTCACATTTATAAGACGAGGAGTGCGAAAGTAAGATGGGCGATCTATAAAAAAAAAAAAAGTTATTAAGCTATTTTTTGTTTTGGAGATGTACAAAATTGCCATATCGAATTGATCGCTCTATAATTAAACTTTTAAAAAAACGAGCTAAACAAGGGTAAAAAGGGGGTATTTCTGTGCATTATTGTGGTTGATTTTAGGGTCCATTCATGTTTTGTGCGAAGACGTTCACACACTTTAGTACATTCCTGTCTGAATATTGTTATCGAGACCATCCCCAAAAGTATTTATTATATCGATTCATCCGTTTTTGTCAACATTTCCCAAACCTAGTGTAAAAAGTCTTGGCCAAGGACAAAAGTATGTACTGGTTGGAACAAGGGTCTAGAAGGAGTCTGACACAAAAACAATCTAAAATGACGAGTAGACAGAATATAAACATTATATAAAAAGGTTGTAGATGTCTCAGCAGTGACAACGATTTGCTCAATCAAACGTGAGTATTACGGGTGCGTATCGTCGATGTGATTTTCCCCTTGTTTGCTGCAGTCCTGCACAGTGCCGACCACCAGCCTCACTACACCGCGGCCCACGCCATGAGCTGGTGTCTGCAGTGCGCACAGGGAGTGGCCTATCTGCACGCCATGAAACCAAAAGCTCTGATCCACCGAGACCTCAAACCGCTCAAGTAAGACTGTAGAGGGAACGAGACGACGATCGCGCCTACATTTTTAACAGCATGAACAAAAAAAAAGTGATATTCTCTTTTACTCGGTATAGTTAAGGCAAGGCGGGTTCATTTGTAAAGCACCACTCGTACTCAAAGGGCTTTAAAGAGCAAGAACAGAAGCATTCAAATCCCAATACAGACAAATAAATGACAATAGATGACAAATAGTCGTTGTAAAATTGGCTTTGAAAGAGAGAGGTTTTTTCTATCATATCAAATCACTTGTATTTATTAAGCACAAGGAAATGCCAGAGTTTATCAAAGTACAGTACAGACAACAATACAATACAAGTTTGCACAGTTTATTTAATGTATATACCAGGTAATTCAACTTGTGATATAACAATGCCATTTAAGTTATGTCATATCATTACATTTTTGCTGTGGGACCTTTTTTAAAGTAAAATATTGTGTTGTTTGAGTGTAAATAACATGAAATATTGATTTGTGATATCCTGATATTTGTCTAAAGTAGATTTGAAGTTGACAACCTTTGCAAATATTGTAAAACGAGCCTATAATTGAACATATTTTGGTTTATATTTCGTTGTTCGACTGGTCTCCTGGGCCGCTTCTGGACTTGTCTGATCTGATGTGTTCTGGTTCAGTCTTCTGCTCGTGTCTCGTGGAACTGTCTTGAAGATTTGCGATTTTGGGACGGCCTGCGACATTCAGACTTACATGACCAACAATAAAGGCAGCGCGGCTTGGATGGCTCCAGAGGTTTTTGAAGGTAAACTGTAACCAACACAACACAACACAACACAACACAATAATAGCAATCCGTCTTGCTTAGAAGGACATTAGACTTAATTGCTGTTCTCGTCTGAAAACGTGTCTATGTTGGGCAGTCAGGAAGGAGCTCCAAGGCATTCTGCAATGTTTAATTTAAAGTTTGGTTTAGCATGGACAGCCAACACACTAGGAATTCATTTGTTAACAGTAGTAGTATTTTCTTGCTCTACATAAAATCTATAATATGGTGCCATACTTTCACTCACCGCTGTTTTTTTGTTTGATAAAAATCACTTTCTTGAATGCAGAATCAGGGTATTTATTTATTTATTTTTTTGTGATAATTTTGCAATGGTTATTTTGGAGACAGGCAAAATCAATTAATAAATCAATCTAACTTTATTTTTCTCAGAGGGGCAATTTAAACACATTGAGCGTTTAAAATAGTATTTGGTCTATTATAAAAACGAAAATAAATTAAAAAAATTTACGATGGCCTCTTGGAAGTCGAAAAGATTTTTAAACCTTTATTTGTATTTTGATATGATAATCCGCTCCCCCAAAATGCCCGCAGAAATCGTAGAGGCGTCGCATTGTAATCTAATAATGCTGTTCTCCTCCTTCAGGCAGTAACTACAGTGAGAAGTGTGACGTGTTCAGCTGGGGCATTATTCTGTGGGAAGCTCTCTCCAGAAAGAAACCGTTCGACGAGATCGGAGGCTCTGCGTTCTGCATCATGTGGGCCGTTCACAGAGGTCAGTGCCGTCGCTAAAAGGGGTTCATGTCGCGCCGTGTTATGATGAAGTTAAAGTTTCAAGCCCATTCATTCACACGTGCGCATCTCCGTCTGAATAAAGTGACAACAGTGCATAGTGCTCAAGCCAAAAGAACTAAAACCCCATTTAAAAACAAAACATGGTCAATATTTATCGGACTAACTTGACTCAAATTCAGCTCTTCTTGTCAGTTTATCAATGGCATGGGCCTAATTGATTAAAAATACTTATTGCTATACTGTGCAGAAGAGTAAAGCTGTAGTATCTTTTCTCCAGTGTGCTGTTTCGTTGTTAATACAGAACAAAGCACACATTTTTAGAGATCTAGAGAAGAACTAAACGCCATGAAACAGAGGAAGTGGTTTCCAGCGCACACCACGGACCCCAGGTCCTGTGATCATGAACAAAGAAACTATTAAACTGGTGGAAACATGTATCACGGAAACGCCACCCTGATTTCAGCTGTGGAACGTATATTTCCGATTAGACAGTGATGACTGAATCAGAATCAGAATCAGAAACAAGGTTTATTGCCATTGTCAATGAACAAAATTCACAAACATAGGAACTTGTCTCGGCTTAAGGTGCAACATAAAACACTGAGCAATAAATAAACAACATATATTCAATCAAAAAGGGCATGCATTAAGAAACAATTTAAAGATTACTATAAAATTAAAATAGGCATTACTATGTAAAACGACTCGCTCAATAACTAAGTGTGTTTAAAGTGACAATTGTAACATTTCTGGTGGAGGGTCTGCCGCCTGCTTGTGTCCATGGAGATGTCATTGCTTTGTCGATGTTCCACAGTATGGCATTAAATGTATCCATTGTTTATTCCATCACAGGTGTTTTTTATTGTTTAGAAAATACCTCTGAAAAACATGCATTCTTACCGTGACCTGTTGCTCCGCCATTTGTCTTCTTGAAGATGGAGAGGTTTAATGCCATACTGTGGAACATCCCAGGCATTTCCTTGGAAACAAACAGTGTCACAGCCCCGCTAGAAAGTTAAATAGTTCAAGTTTCAAGTTTGTTTATTTTCCATTTGCCGTTAAAAACCACATTGGAAAGAAAACGCACAAAAAGACGACAACAACAACCAACAAACAATGGAAGTTACGAAAGAAAAAAATCTGACATTTGTGAAAGTTCTTGTGATTTTAAGAGAAATAATAATAAAATCAAGTAAAGTGCTAGATCCTAATTGTCAAAGTGCATTGCTCAAGCGGCTTGTGGGCAGAAGCTCTTAGTGCGACGAAAGGTTTTACATTTGATATCTCCTCCTGAAGGGAGAAGTTCAGAGTCCTGAGTGATACGAAGGGCACAGTTTAAAAGTCTACACTTGTAAAGAGCCACAAGAACAGGCAGGTCACAGTTCAGTTTCTTTAGCTGAGCGGACCTCATCGTTTAAAGCTTTTCTCTCTTTGGATTTAATATTACTGAACACACAAAAGTTTGACGGCACAAGAAAAGTTCAGCACAATCTAGTGCTTAAAAAAAAAAAAAAAGCGGCTTAAAAAAGCACCTTTTTAAGATGATGAAATACAAAATTTGTTCAGGCACACGGCCCCTCTCATCAAGAACCTCCCGGAGCCCCTCGAGACCCTGATAGCGCTGCTGGGACAAGAGCCCGAGCCTCAGACCGTCCATGGAGGAGGTCCGCAGCACCATGAGCGGCCTCATGAAGGTACAACACATCAACGCTTTGGTTTAGATTGATTTAGTTTATATATTTATCAACTTTTAGTCAACCCGGTGATTCAAATGTCTTTTTCAGGGGTTTCATCATACAAAAATTTGCACTAAATGAAGATAACATGTTTAAAAATGACAGTTAAACCATGTCTACATGTCAAATTAAATTCAGGACAATGATTTATCCAAAAATATTGTGTTTGTTGCCGCATAAAGACACAGATTAAGCAGACAGAAAGTGAACATGTGTGGTCAGTTTATATAATTGGATAATTATTCACACCTATATTTATGAATTATAGCCTAATTAAAACCAACAACATCAACAGCAGCTTTATGTTGTGAAACCAATAATTACTTGAAATCGAGTCGATGTAAACATGTTAGGGGTTATAGAAATTCATTTTCAAATTGCCATTATTTAGACCCCGAGTGGTGTGCATTAATAATCTAACAATATGCTCTTGTATCAGTCATTGCCATGTTGTGAATTGCAGTATTTCCCCGGCTCTGAAGAACCTCTCAAACTCCCACACTATTCGTCTGGAAACAGAAGTGGCTCTTCATCAGCCACGAGCACAGGTAATTACCACTATAATGATTACTACAGCGGCTAATGCCGAGCGTAGGCCTGTGTTTGTGTGTTGACGCTGCAAGTTCTGTATGCTCCACAAGCAGGCTGCATTCTCTTGGCCTGGTTTGGTCCTTGTTTGAGCCCAATTTGTCCTGATTCTAGCCCTGGCTTAATCGAGTAGACGTTGGCTGAGTGACGTGGCAATGGTGCGTGTGTGGTCCTGTTGTGGTCCTGTTTGGTCCTGTTGTGGTCCTGTTGTGGTCCTGTTTGTGGTCCTGTTTGTGGTCCTGTTGTGGTCCTGTTGTGGTCCTGTTGTGGTCTCTTTCCTGTTGCCTGCTTTAATCTGATCTAGACCAGTTTGAGGCCCCGGGTTTGTCCTAGTTTCGATGTGCAAATGTGCAAGTGTGTACCGTTGTAGTCCGTTGTAGTCCGTTGTAGTCCGGTGTAGTCGGTGTAGTCCGGTGTAGTCCGGGTGTAGTCCGGTGTAGTCCGGGTGTAGTCCTGGGTGTAGTCCTGGTGTAGCCCCAGCTTAATCCTGATCTAGACCCGGTTGAAGTCCGGGTTTTGTCCCAGTTTTGACGTGTGAATGTCTCAAGGTGGGTGGTCCTGTTGTGGTCCTGGTTTAATCCTGATCTAGAACAGGTTTAGGTCCGGGTTTGTCCCAGTTTTCGACATGGTGAATGTGCAAGCGTGTAGTCCGGTTGTAGTCCGGCTTGTAGTCCGTTTTGTAGTCCGGTTGTAGTCGGTTGTAGTCCGGTTGTAGTCCGCGTGTAGTCGTGTTTTGGTCCTCTTCTAGTTCTGGCTTAATCCTGATCTAGACCAGGTTGAGGTCCGGGTTTTGTCCCAGTTTAGTCCCGATTTTCGTCGGTGTCGGACACAGCCGTCAGAGAAATGTAATTGATCCACTCAGGAATTCACCAGTTTAAAATAAATTCCTGCTAACAAACAGTAACATTTTATAGTAAATCGTAAAGAAGTATTTCTAAAAATTGAATAAAAGTAGAAAAATAAAGATGATGAATTATTGATTAAAGTATTTAACGCGATTGTTTGCAGGTTCTTATGCCGACTGCACCATCAGCAGTAACAGAAGCGATGACGACCAGTGACTACAGGACGTCGGAGTCCGAGATGAGACTCTGAAAAGCTTCGAGAAACAAATTCCCGCTACAGTTCTGGCCCTCAAAGGTACAGAAATGGAAACGGACGTGTCAAAAATCAAGCAAAAAAAAAAAGAGAGAGGAAAAAAAGGTCTATTCATTCTGTACTGTGACATTGACCGAACATTGCCAAAAGTGTCCAAATTTGCTCTAATTTTATATAATTTGTCAAAACTGCACACAAGTAAAAAGTTAAAAATCAAGGCTCAATTAAAAACTTAATAAGGACAATTCTGAAATCAAATCTGCCTTGAAGCCCTCCGTCACCATACTTCATCCTTTCTTTGGTTCCTAATGTATTTGAAAGTCTCGATGTGAACAGAAATAATGGCTCGGACTTGTCGACCATCGAAAATAATCGTTAAAATCGCCTTTTTCTTCAGACCACCATCCGGACCAGCCTGTCTCGAGTCTCCAGTGTGGACAGTCAGCGCTCGCAAAGCCCCACCCACTGCACCAGCCCTGCAGCCACCTCCAGCCAATCAGAGCTCAGGATGTCCATCAGCCCCCCAGGTACGGGCCACGAACCTCAGGGGGGCAATAAACATGCAAATGGGGGCTTTTAATGGACTGTTCAATGGATGAGTGGATTTCAATTGGTTATGGGACCTCATTTTATCCCCAGTCACTATCGAGACGCACAGAGCTAGTTTGGAAGTGTGTTGCGTTACATTTTATGGAACACTAGATGACGGAGATGTATCAGGAATTTATTCTTTTTTTTTTTTTTTATAATATTGCATTCGTTGTTTTGAAGATTATGCAAATAACAATATCAAGTATATCGTTTATCCAGTGTTTCCTAACCAGGGGTTCAGATTTATGAAAAGTGTGGGATTAAATCGTGTTTGGTTGTTACATCTTTAATAACGTTTCCGTAGGGGGATTTTGGATAAAAACGAGAACATGTTGATGAGAGACTTGTCAACGTGGTTATAATTTAGGGCTGTGCTGTCGTTCATGATTGCTTTTAACTATGACTTAAAAATCCTTGAAAAAATAATAACAACAAATATTATAGTTTTAGTAATTAAAGTAAATTAAAGTAATTTTGTCTGGCGTCAGTTTTGTCGCTATTGCAAATGTTCTCTTCTTTAAAACATTTTGGCCACTTTATCTCCCTGCCCGATTGTAGTTACTAAAGAAACTAAACTTGGTAACTGGTCTTGGCTGTGAGAAAAGCTATTTAAATGTGATGAAAATAATTAAACTCACAGTTATATGAAGTGATATTTCTGCACTCTTAGGGTTGATTTCACGGTCTATTTACTTACGTGCAATACTTTAACCTAATCTACAACATTTAAAGGCACGTTTTAGCACACTTTTCTCAATATCACCGTCTGAATTACTTTAAAAAACGCGCGCACATCCACCATTTTAATATACAGAATTTGTTTTTTATTCATTTCTTCTTCAATATACACATTTAGTTAATTTAGTACCGTATTGATTGCATAAAGTAGCCTAAAATTGGCTTCACTTCTTACACCATCACTTAAGTCTAGACTAGTTTTTAAATACACTCCATCTGCCAAAGAACTCAAGTGAAAACATCAAGTGCAATCATTAACGCCGATCTAAAACGCTGCATTTTACTTCGGATTTAACTGCACTTTTCAGTTAACATCACTAGAGGGCAGAGCTGTGCAGTCAAACATTGCTTGTGTAACTGTTCTGTACATTGACATTGTATTGACATAATGACTCTTGAGTATATTTTCTCTGTGTGTTCAGCTACAAATGGTTTGGACTCTGCCATGGCCAATCTGAGGCTGGATATCCAGTTGCAGGTACATAACAATAATCCCATCCCATCGTTTATCTAACGTAATCCTTTTTGATACGGTTTTATTAACGTATTGCCCATAATTCCTCCTCCCTCAGCCTTTGACCCCGTGTCCGAACTCCAAAGAGTCGATGGCGATCTATGAGCAGCACCAGAGGATGGTCCAGGAGTATCTAAAAATCCAGGCCGAGATCGCGCACTTTGTCCGGAAAAAGTAAGTTAAGAGGATTTGTTTGTCCACTGAGCGCAATAGAAACGGACCTGCATCTGTAAACGCAGCGAATAGAAAAGGTAAGATTATTCTTTTCACTTTTTCAAATGTAGTTAACGTGATTATATTTAGGATTCTGCCAATAATCGTGCCTATTTTTTCCTTAGTTTCACAATTTTGGTGAAGGCCTGATACAGTAAAACCTCAAACTGCAAACCATTTACATTTATTCGAACGATAAGTCAATATAGTAATTATCCAGGGCTGTTTGCCTTTTAATCATTTAGTTGATTAAGCAGTCGATGGTGTCATTTGTTTCGTCCACCATTTATTTTATTGGGATTATAAAAGCTTTTCTACAACAGCAGAAAGGAGCCGGGATGTGAGCTAGATTTGAGATTTGGGAATGGACTTTGAATTTATGCATTTATTTTCAGGAAAAAACTGTTTACAACGTGTACTACTCTGCCACATATTATTTAACTTAAAAAGATTTCTTCAGTCGACTACAGACCTAATAGTTATCATGACCTAAAGTTAATCTCAGTCTTCACTTGTTTATAATCTCTATGTTATTATATTATTGTTCATTCCCATTGTCTTAACACATGACTATTCCTCAATTTATTTTTTTTACCAGTTTCATGAATTCAAACTTTTTAATGAGAAATTAAATTAAATGTGACAAAACGGACTGATTAAAATTGAATTAAAAAGACTTAATTTGGCTTCATATACAGTTACAATGATTATTTTTTAGTTCTTATGATTATATTGTGACCTAACCGTCTTGACCCTCTGTACCTGATGTGCTGACGGGTTCGTGCTGTGCGACAGGCAGGAGCTGAGCCTGGAGCTGGAGCAGGAGCAGAGGGAGCAGCAGACCTCCTCTCATCACATTCAGGAGCACAGCAAACTGAAGGAGGAACACAGCAGCCTCATGTCGTACCACCAGGGCCTGAAGACCAAGCTCCGGCTGATCCAGAGCCAGCAGGACAGCTAGTGCTCGGCGCGGGCCCGCGGAAGGGACTGAGTCAGGCCCGTAAGACGCCGACCGGACACGACGTTTGGGAAAGCACGGAAAAGCGTTGAGAAAAGCGTTGAGAAAAGCGTTGAGAAAAGCGTTGAGAAAAGTGATGAATCCCCCATAACTCATTAAGTACATCTTTTAGCACAGTTTACTGCAACAAAAACGGGGACAATGGGGTAAAAGAGTTGGACAAAACCTGCCCATTTTAAAAGTTAGATATAAGTGCGTTTGTTTGCGGACAAAATGATTCCCCTTAACGAAGAATGTTTTACCACAATTAACGTAAATACAATGACAAAGAGGATGTATGAGCAGCATGTAAGAGTGTTTTATAATGAAAGAAAAACCTAAATAACCCTTTTTAGACAAAATTATGATACATGTTTTACCACAATAGGCCTATTAACATACAATGACTAAGAGGATGTATGGAAAGTAACATATCTTTATTTTTAAACAAGGTATACAAGACATTGACATAACGGTTGTACTGTAGTGAGAGCTTTTTACAAGAAAAGTATTATTATTATTATTATCATTATTATTATTATTATATTAGTTTTGAACACAATAACGTTGGGGAAAGAAACTGATTAAACTTAGACCATGAAGAAGACGTGTTTTTATTGTTTAACACGTTTTAATGAAAATCGAATTTGCAGATGTGATAATGTTTGAACAAACTTCAAAGTCTAATCAAAAGGTTTCAAAGGTCTGGACATGAAGACGTTTCGGCTGCTCTCCGGAAGCCATTGTCAAAATACTGGTCTGAGGACAACAATAGAAGACGATACTGTACTTTTAAACCCATTTCTACCATGGACAGCTCCTGGACAAATAAAGGATCACGACATATTGTCACAAACCTCAAATGTACACAATCTACAGGGAAATTCAGAAAGAAATACCCTTACCACAAATAAGTATTATATTAATGTTCTGTTTTTTTAATTGAATTCCTTAAATGAATGCCATATTTTTTAATTATCCTTGGGTGTGGGGCTGTAAAGGGAATGTAAATTGTGTCAAAGAAAGCGTTTATTATCAAATTTCAATGGTCCAAATGACTCACTTCTTACTCGCAGTGCTTTCGAGTCATTCAGCGTTGAGCCGTTTTAACGGAATAACACTACGACATGTCGCCCTGGTACTGAATGACAATGAGCTCTAAAATGCTTCTTCGAGCTCATTGTGTGTAAATGTAATGGGACCAAAGCTTCACATGTAAATACTTTTATTTTGAAACCGTTTGGTCTTTTTAATGTTCAAGTTTATCTTCGAATGCCGTAAACTGACATCATATCTGTATCCATGTGTTTTTAAAGGGAACGGTCTATATGCACAGGATTCAACATATTGCAAACTGTACTGTGAATGCAAAGGCTACCAAAAAGAAAATTAAAATATATACTGTAGATAAGTAGCATTTCTATTTTATTTGATTTTTTGTGTGTGGGTGTTTTACTTTGGTTTTACAGAATGTATTTTGCACTGGTCGTTTTTTTTTTTTGGGTCCATATTAAAAATCTCATGTACTCAATTTCGTAACGTCGATTGTTTTGTTTGCCGTTCTGCAAGTTTGCTGGAAATGCTAATTAGAACAGAAAATCCACACCGGTTCCAGCACAGAAGAGGCTAATTTTGCATCTCTTTCACCAACATCCTGGTTCTTGAAGGGGTCCCGGCGTGTTGCGCTGTTCTTTTTTCTCCAGCATGGGTCTGTAGTGGAGAACGAGCTTAAAGGTGCTTAAAGGAGACATTTGTCTGATTGCCACAAACGGGTGACAGGTTAGATCAGTGAAAAGGCAAGCCAGCTGATGGAAAGAATGGATGGTTTTCTTTATTTTTTATTTTTTTTTAAATGTATTTATTTTTAATTAAAATACTTTTCGTTGCATGATGATGATGATGATGATGATAATAATGATAATATATTTTTTTAAATTTATATTGCACTCATTAACTTGGCTACAGATAATTAATATGATATAATGTAATCAATATGAGTATCACAGCTTCAAGATCACAAAGACTGCAATTATTAAAGTTGCAATTTCCTCTGCAAACGACAAATTATCGTCTCATACTATAAAAAAATAAAAATAAAAAGGAATTCTAACCCTGTCGTTTTGACTTCTATCAACATGTTTGGAAATTCTTTGCATTCTTGAATTGGTTTAGAAGTTCAGATTTCCATCTTCTCTCAAACATCAGCGCTCCTCAACGTTTATCTGAACATGAATCGCAAATCAAAATCGTAGATTGCACCTCTTGTCAGAAAAAGTGCAATTAGAGAATATTGTTCTAAATCGTTCAGCCCTAAACAATATGCAAGATTGATATGTTTATTACTGTACTGAGGATCATTCCACTAACATCTCCATGGAGCACCTTTAATTCTAGGTAGAAGTCAAGTGAGTAAAACATTTACATAAGAGAACCTTTATATGTCCTTCAAAGGAGACATTTCAGTTCAAAAACAGCTGGAGAATAGAAACAAGATGAATAAGTGTTAGAAATAGACTTACAGCGATGGTAGAGATTTTTCTAGTCAAAGCAATGAATAAAAATGTGAATTATTTTGTAATCCATGTATATATTTAAAGTGCATATGACATGTTTTTACGATTTTCTCATTTTGACTTTATCTGGTGTATTTATACCTGTTGTATATATAAATTATAGTTTTTCACCAATCGAGTAGGTATTTGTGGAGAAAAGTTGAAAAATCTGTAGAAAATGACAGGAAGTGACATCACGCTAGGGAAGTGTATGCACAATTTACACAAAATAAACTACTTTTTTGACATTCTAAGCATTAATTCAAGAAAATAGAGGTGCTCTCATATATGTTTTATTTGTCAATATTTTTTTTTTTAAACTTAGATGAGTTTTAGCCCAGTGTTTGCTGGGTAATGTCTTAGTGTGATGTCATCAATTACAAACAGGAAGTGAAATTATAAACTTTAAAAAATTGCTATTTTGGGATAACATTTGTATAATTTTCAGCTAATTTCAAAATATATACATCTTAACTGCGTTTTAGTTCAACGAGTCGTCCAACCAGAGGCACTTTAAGTAATCACTCAAATCTGTGCTTTAATTCAAACGTCTGCTAACAACAACGTCACGTATTTTGAGTGTCATCATCACACGGCCTTCTCCAGTCTATAAAACTGTTCATAATCATGTCTTTTAGAAATAAAGGGACTAAAGCGTAGATAAAACTGAAAAGTCCACATTGTAATTCTTGTTTTCATTGCAGAGTAGCAGGAGAGAGACAGAGCTTTGTCCGCAGAATCAGGGCCAAACCTCCGCTGTCCGGCCCAGCGCTCGTGGTGATCTCACTCTCATTCTTCACATTCCTCTGAACACAGACAGTTAAAGGCCACGTCCACACAATCGCCTTACAGCCATTGTCAAACTGTAACTCACAATATGAATGTGCGTTTAACTTGTGCATGAATCCGCTTACACTAAAGCGACATGCAGACAATTGAATCATAACTTTATGTCCTTTCTTTTACTTGGGTTTTTTTACTATTATAATAGTAAGTCGGGGGTCAAATTAAATTATTATATACTGTATTATATTGATTATGTGCTGTTTGCATCAAGGACCTTGTCACTAAAATTAATGACCAGTTTAAAGATTTGTGGATTTTTCCTTTAATAATCAGTGCCACTTTATAATAACTACACATTCATTAGGTTAGAGAAAGCATGAACAAAAACTTAATTCACTTCCTTGATTGAGGGCTAAGGTCATAGGAGTTAGATTTACACTCAGACTTCATTGATCTACAAGGTTAAAATTACTTGGACACAGCAGCACACGCTTTACAATATAATAACGCAGATCAAGAAATAAGCAGCGAAAAGGTAATACAAATAAATAAATAATGACATTAATTGATTGATGTATAAATTAATAATAATAATAATAATAATAATAATAATAATAATAATAATGATAATGATAATGATAATGATAATGATAATAATAATAATAATAATAATAATAATAATAAAAGTAGCAAAAATACCAAGATTGGTCAGATTATCTTAAAAAAAGATATTTATGTACAAGTTCCATAGAATAAATCTAAATATACCAAGGCTACATTCAAGGGCTTTGGTTTAACAATCTGGTTGTATTACCATTGTCAAACTAGAAACAAGCTTTGGCGATGTATTGCAACACAAAACAATCGATAATCGTAGTAAAATACAAACTACAGTATGCGAACATGAGTTTACTCAATTAAATCGTGATAAGGATTAGGCGAGCCCAAATCATTCTTGATACATTTTATCATTCTGAATTAAGTCCTTGTTATATATTATTAAGGACATTTGAAGTGTAGTTATTATAATATGTTACCGAAAAATCTATAAAGGAAATTCATAAGAGAAAACTACTGCCTCTTGGAGTATAATATCATCACATTCACGAATCTGAACGCCAACAAGTCACTAGTTTCATGACCTTTAATGCTGCTTTAAAGACTTCTGGAGGTCCCAATTCCTGAAACCCGCATTTGTACTGGCATGGTTTGTTTAGGTTTTGAGTAAACTTTTAAAATGCGGTATTGTATGACCAATTTTTCCTCAAAACACATCATGCAAACCTGCCATAACGCTGGAGATACCGTTTCTATTCGTGCTTGGTTCTGAACGCGTATGCCTCCTTCATCTTTGTGGACGCTTCAGAGATGTGTGTAGTAACCCTGACCATGACCCTTATTCACTTCCTTTTTTTTTTTTTTTTTTTTTTTTAAACGATGAACAATGGAAGGCTTTAGGTTTAGCTTCTACAAAACGCAGTGTGGTTTTATCCTTGAAGCAGTTCGTATTTTGAGAATTAAATTGAAAGTACTTTTTTTTTTGGTTGTATATCAGATCTCAGCAAACACATATTACATTCAAGAACTAGTCTATATCCTTTAATAACATATATATCAAGTTATTACATTAATTCACTGTATAGCCAACTGTTTTTTGATTGATTTTTTGAACTTTTCAGCATTAAAAAAAACCTACTGCTATGAGAAGGGTTGTTCCGTTAAACACATGTTAACCTATATTACAATTACTGCTCCAATCAATTACAACAGTTGTCTAATCTAGAAAACAGTTAATTAAATTCTGTGCTTGAAGATTGGCCCAAGCGCTGCGTCTCATCTAATCTACAGTATCTTTTAAAACATGAATCACAAAACATTACAAATAAATGATGAGTCTAATCCAATCTTTTGTCTGTACATACATAATAGATCAAGAAGAGTCTAAATTGTGACTCAAATAATTGTCTTTTCCTCCATAATTGAGCAGCCTTACGAGCAAATACAATCACTTTTTCATCAATTTTGGATACATTTGTAATATTTTGGCAGCTTTAACTTGATTTACGACTCAAATTCACGCACGATGTCACTTATTTATGCTCTTTTGTCACCTCTTGACACTGAAATGACAATTTACACCAGCACTGCGTTGAGTGAAGTGTCCCACATTGATTTGCTGCTTAACCCGAGAGTCAATATTGCGATGAAGAGGAGACATTTTGTTCTTCTCTGCGCCAGGTTATTTCTGCTGGAGGTGTTTGCTTTTGTCAGAGCGGAGGACGGGAGCAGCTTCGATGTGAGCTGGCAGTTTCCATAGCAATGCAGTGGTTTTTATAGATCCCAGTTCTCCCTTTTGACAGCACTTTGATATGCTCCGTGGTAATTCTGTGTCGTGCCCATGATGCCGCCGCTGCGCACACACATTAAGAGTTCCGCGCTCATTGGTTGGACTGTGTTTGAACCCGCCGTCCCACTCTGCACACATCAGCAAACCGTCTGCCAATCACAGAGCGTGGCACGGGGCAAAAGATGAGACAAGTGCGAGAGGCCGAGACGCCGCTTTCTACGAACTGCACTCCTTGTTTAGTTTTGTGGAATGTGTAATGGGTCTCACACTGGCGCATCGGGACGCTACACTTTGGAGCGGACCCCAAACTAGACCTGGAAAAGATCGGGACTGAGCCAGAAATAGAACACTGAGTCAGGACTAAACTGGGCTAGAACAAGGACCAAACCATGACAGGGGGAATGCAGTCAGAAATCTGTTTATGTTAGCTGTGGGCAATATTTTATTTACATTTTTTTGAGACTATATTATGTCAATGCAACAAAAATGTGTCTTTAAACATGTTAGTTGTGGTGTAATCATCCGACAAATGTGAAAATGAATCACAAAAGAGCAGAAATATCAACTGTTTCGCTGACTCATAAGTCCACAACTTTTTTCTTTTCTAACAGCTCTTTTTGTAACGTTCAACATTCAAACTGTGCATATCTTCAAAAAAACAACAACATACATTTCAGCATATCGCCCAACTCTAGTATATATTCACTAACTATATATAAATGCACTGTGTTATCATTTACCAATTCATTTTCTGGATTAGTTCAACACAAATTTGGGGTTTCAACTGAATCTACTTGAAATGTATTTGTTAATCCGAACCGTTTAAATGGGAAATATTATGACATAAGGTTATAAGGTATATATAAGGTAAACTTTCCTTTTGTGTGGAGAAGTCTCGTGCACTTTGGAGAACAGTTGCCGCTCCTAATTCTAATTCTTTACTCTTCTTTACTGCATCATGATAAATTGTTGATATTTTAACACTATCAAGCCATTGCAAATCAAGAAATGAAATTAAACACTCGTATTGAGGACTACAGTGGCAAGTGCAATTTGAGCAGAGCAGTATTTTTACATAACTTAATGAATTCTGTATGAGGAGCGGCGATGTCTGTCAAAACACTGTTCAAGATTCAACATTTTCGACAGCCAAGACTGATTGTGTCACTTTATGTTGGCACCAAAACAATCAACTGCACAATGATTCATCAATCGATTAATCACGTTTCTTTTTACACCAGGTGCCGCCCGTCCACAGTATGAGAGTGAAGTGTCCAGCTCAATGACACAATGGCGCTATTCTGATTCTGATTCTGATTCAAGACTTTTTACAGGCCAGTTTGAAAGGGCACTGTGGTAACTTTTCTGTCACCATGGAGACACGCAGGTGGCACCTCCAGGCCGAGTTACAGGTAGGGATGTTACGATTTCCAGTTTTAGTGAAACGACTATTGTGAGAATTAAGAATTATTTGCGATTATTAACGACAAAAAAAATCAACCAATAATATCCTCCAATAAAATGTTATTTCCTTGTTATCTTAACACATGACCGCTCCTCAATATAAGACCTGCTTTATGAAATTAAACTTTCTGAATGATTCATCTGACATAAATAGCAAGATTTAAAAAAGGTACTTTTGAGGAAAGGGTGAGCAAAAAGGACTAATTACTGTCTAATTAATACTTACTTTGCTTCTAAAATGTATTTTAATTTAACTAAAAAAATACCAAATTTAGTTGAATTTTAAAAAAAAAATCTTCTAAAAATGTCCTGGTTATATTGTTTTAGCCTATTGTGACCTAAATAATCACAATTATTGATTAACCTAATAATCTTGTTACATCCCTAGTTACAGGTCAGATCTGTGAAGAGAATGCAAGTATTTTTTCGCAGTTAACATACCTGTAATTGAATAAATGTAAGCTAGATCAATCTAATGACACAAAGAAACAAAGAAAATTGCATTTCCACAAAAAAAAAAAAACCCTCACCAGAAAAGTGACATAGTGGAGCTTAAAGTGTTTTTTCCTCTTTTGTTATGTTTGCTTCAGGAGATGATTGGTTCGCTCCCTGTGTTCTATGTACATGTATTTATTTGCTTATGTATTTAGATAGTGAATATCATTGTTCTCTGTCTTCTCCAAACCCCTCAGGCTCCACCCCCCCCCAAACCTGCATCTGCTCACCTACATGATGCAACTCTCCTCTGTGTTAAGTAACATGTGTCGTTCTCATTCGATTTGCTCTGACTTTGTACAGATGGCGAACTAAAACTGAAGCCGGGATTGCATTTTAAACGTCCAAATGATGTGTTGTGAATGGCTCTTACAGGTGGAGCGTAAAAGGCTGTGATTTGTTGATGATAAACAAGTGAACAGCAATGGAAACCTTGTAGTTAAGGTTATTGTTCCTGTAGGGGAATTTTGTCCGCTGCGTTTGACTCATCCTTCAATGCAGCTGGATCAACCTGTTGGGAGCATTGGCCGACCACAAAGCTGCGCCTGGGGAACAAGCTCCGGCTCGTCAATACATAGCTGTGGGATTTACCTGTAGTACTAGTTTTATTTAGCAAATTAGTAATAGTAAATGTATACTTCTACAAGGATTCCAATACTCATTTGTCATCATTGCCCCGTGGGTTTCAGAGGGATGAAAATATAGCACCGTTGCCATAGTAATGAACTATTCAAAGCTTTTGAATGGGGAAAAGTCAGCAAGCTTAAAAATAGAGCTTGGGATTGTGTCGTCAGATCTCAGTTTCCACTTACCAATGGGGAATGAAGATGCTAAATACGAAACATAGCGTTCATTCCAAAAAGCATTCTGACGCTATCGTTTTTGCCCGGCTAACGTCACGCAGCACGGGACATTCAGGCTTATGACGAGAAGAGATGGCAAACTGAAAGCTCCAAAACACCAATAAGACACCAGACAAGACTGAAATCATCGTCTTTGGCCACAGAAACAAAGAGAAAAGTGTTAACTGTCACCTCCAGAGTCTCGCTCTAAAACCTACAAATCAAGTTAGAAATCTGGGGTAATAATGGACTCAGATTTGAATTTTAACAGCCACGTCAAATCAATAACATCAGCAGCTTTTTACCATCTAAAAAACATTGCCAAAATCAAAAGTATAGTGTCTAAATCAGCCCTGGAGAGACTTATCCATGCGTTTGTCTCTAGTAGATTAGACTACTGTAACGGCCTGCTCACTGGCCTCTCCAAACGAGCTGTAAAACAGCTGCAGTACATCCAGAACGCTGCTACTCGGGTCCTGACTAGAACCAGGAAGTACGATCACATTAGTCCTGTGCTCAGGTCTCTGCACTGGCTCCCTGTGGCTCAGAGAATAGACTTCAAAGCAGCTTTCCTTGTATACAAGTCTCTCCATGGCCCAGCACCAAAGTACATCTCGGACATGTTAGTGCCATATGAACCATCTCGGACTCTGAGGACCTCAGGGACCGGCCTCCTGCTGGTGCCCAGAGTCAGGACTAAACATGGGGAATGTGCGTTTCAGATTTTATGCAGCTAAAATCTGGAACAGTCTTCCTGAGGATGTGAGACAGGCCGCTACTCTGGCAATGTTCAAATCTAAACTAAAAACTGTTTTGTTTGGCTGTGCATATGACTGAAAGGCTTTTCTTTGCACTCTTCTCTTTTATGTCTTGAACTATTATTTTGTGCCATGTCTTTGTGATTTTAATGCATTTTTTCCTGTTGTGTGAAGCACTTTGAATTGCCTTGTGTATGAATTGTGCTCTACAAATAAACTTGCCTTGCCTTGCCTAATTGTGATAATTCGAGCAGATAATGCATGTTTCCTTTGGATTTGCATTTGTTTACATTAGAACCATCACGGCAGCACGTGGAAATAAAAAACAAAAAGTGTGATTTTGACCCTTATGTATTTACCAGTAGTGACCAGCAGCTTACTGGGTCGTTCTCAATCGTTCTCAATCAATCGTGTCTCACATCTGGCCGTGACGTTGGACCCCGAGCTTTATTTAGCGAGAGTCAGAGCTGTTGAGTTACATTTACTTGAGTAACTTTTTAAAGAAATTGTAAGTCTCTGAGTAGTTTTCAGGCTGCGTCCTTTAACTCCTACTTGCATTTTGTTTGATGTAAAGGTACAGTTTTTGGTTCCTCTTCCCACTGTGAGTAAGTCTACAATTGACAAAGTTTAGTGTTGACAATAATGATTTTAACATTTGTGTTTCTTGTCCAGACCTTTTTGTTTCCTTTGACAATACCAGGTTTTGGCATTAATTAAGTTGTTGTCCATAAATGAAATCAACTTCAAACTATAAATCAGATGTTATGTCCAGAAGGACAGTTTCCACAAATGCTTTTTTTTGAAACTCTTACTTAAGTAATTTTCTTGAACAACAACTTTGTACTTTTACTTGAGTAATATTATTCGGAGGTAAAACTACTCTTATTTGACAAGACGGTTCAAGGTAGACAATATCAACAAGTCGTGACTGGACTGATAGTGATGTCGAGGTGAGTGTCTGTAAGCAACTGTCCCTGTCATCAGTGCATCCTCCGAGTCTCCCTCCCACCCTCACCCCCCCTCACCCCTCCCTCACCCCTCCCTCACCCCTCCCTCACCCCTCCCTCACCCCTCCCTCACACACCGATCTGCCAGAGGAGCTGCACAAATCAGTTCAGGCTATTTATAACATCTTTGACATTGAGAATGTGGGCTGATCTGAATCCAGTTGCTCTGAATGAGGCCCGAGAGGTGCCTGTCTGTGGCGCACTGATAAAATGTAGCCGCGCTGCCAGTTCCCATAGGATTACACACACGCACAACGGGTCTGTGCGTGCTGTGGGGACGTTACACAGACTTATCCTGGAGCCTGACCTTAAACACTTAGGACTGAACTGAAACGTAGATCATTACTTTAGATTTTGTTAATGGTACAGCGAAATATTGATTGGTCTTAGTTTCAGTCCGGTTTAGTCCTGACGTAGAAGTGGCTTAGTCCAGTTCCAGTCCTGGTCTTGCTAAGGTTTAGTCCCATTTTAGTCCCAGTTTTGATTTTATGCTTGTGCAAGTGTAAACGCACCCGAAAACGGCTTAATAATAGAAACACGTCCATTGACTTCCTGTTCACAACTGCAACACTAAATTGACCTTGTTTTGTTGTTGAAAATTGGCCACATTTTGGATGAATTTTTGGAAGTACAGAAAAGTGGGCGGAGGTATGGGATAAGTGAAAACAGGAATTTCTGAGCATCAGTTACAGGACAATACAGGATTCCTCAAACATGCACGAATCAATGTAACTTTGAGCAAGATAACCAACCTGTTGAGAAGATACTGCACTCTTGCATACAGCCCCGCTCTGGTGTGAATACTGTTTATGAGGGCTACAATACAGAAGGCAAAGTGGTTTATAATGATGCACTCAGAATGCTCCTGCAAGAGCCCCGGTCCAGCTGTGCCGGTCTCCTGTTCTGTCTGTTTGCTCGTGCAAACACTTTTCTCAGGCGCTTTTGAATCAGAATCAGAATCAGAAAAAGGTTTATTGCCGTTGCCAACGAACAGAATTCACAAACATAGGAACTTACTTTGGTGATTCGGTGCAATATAAAACAATGAACAATGATAAAACAACAAATATGAAATCAAAAGAAACAATTTAAAATCTACTATAGGATTAAAAATAAAAATAGGCTTACTATGTACAGTTTTTACAGTAAAATGTTACAGTTGTTGTGCAGAAAGTGACAGTGCAGAGAGTGATTGATTAAATTATAGTTAAAAGTGAGAGGTGTTCATGAGTCCAACGGCAGAGGGAAAGAAACTGTCTCTTGTGGCGGGAGGTTCTGGTTCGGATGGACCGTAGTCTCCTGCCTGAGGGAGTGGCTCAAATAGTCCATGTCCAGGGTGAGAAGGGTGAGCTGTGATCCGACCTGCTCGTCCCAGAGCCCTGGAGACGTACAGGTCCTGCAGAGATGGAAGTCTGCAGCCGATCACCTTCTCAGCAGAGCGCACAATGCGCTGTAGTCTCTGTTTGTCCCTGGCTGATGGCTTCCAGCGTACCACACGGTGATGGAGGAGGTGAGGATGGACTCAATGATGGCCGTGTAGAACTGCACCATCATCTGCACTGGCAGCTTGGCTTTTCCTCAGCTGCTGCAGGAAAGAACTCTGGTTTATAAATTCATCTGACTTTGTGAATTCTCTTGCGCCGATGCTGCAGAATCCCATGTAGTGTGTGTGCGGTACCAGTCCTCTTTATGGAAACACTGGTACAGCTCTCTCTTTTATAGTCTTGTTTTTTGTGTGGGTTTTCTACGATTGTGTGCATTTTTTAACGTACTCAGAATCTGTAAATAAATAAACAAATAATAATAATGATGAGGAAATAACTCATAACAGTCAATTTGATATAATATGTCTCCTTTAACCAAACTTTTTTTTTTTTTTAGCTCTGGTTGAGTCCTTGTTTAGACCTGCTGACTGCTTTAGAACATTTTATGACCTCTGAAAATCTCTGAACTAAGGTAAAGTAAGGAAAGGAATAAAAGATCTACAGGTTGTCTGCACATTATGAGAAAGAGATTTGAATTGTATTTAGTCCATCATAAAGAAACAAACAGTCTTTTATTGAAGTAGATTCTAGGTTCTGTGTGGTCAATTCTGATCGTTAAAAGACCAGAACAGTGAGAGGTCTTGATCTGGTCTTGAACGGCTGATATACTGTAAGTCTATATTTGGTCTGAACAGGTCCCCGCATGACTTGATAAACATGCACGCACACACACACACACACACACACACACACCAGGCTGCAACTACTGTCCTGCAGCGCCGTGAACTTGTGGCCCAAACCCAGAGGAATTATGTTTGACTGTTGACAAGGGATTTATATCATGTGTTTTTTAATTCTGAGCTGCAACAAAAAAAAAAAAAAAAGAAATACAGACCTGCTTTTAGTTCCACTGTACGAAATGGATTTGACATTTGGAGCTTGTGTGAGAGTTCGTTTTGCAAAGAAAACGTTAAGGTGAATACAGCGTTGATTGGTGTGCAAGGTCGTATTATTAGCAGAAGTGTCAGATCAATTTGTTTACACCGTAATGATTTGAAATGCAAGAACTGGATAACAATGATCGAAAATACTTCAGTAAATCCCTCAAAGTTCAACTCTGCTTTCAAAATGGGGACATTTTTGTGTTGATCTCAGCAATCAGACAATTAAATTAAGAAACCCAAAAGAAACACGCAAGAAGAATAAATTATGCACTGCAATTATACATTTAGAATACTATATCAAATGAGAATAAAACTGGATTGACTTTACTTCTTTTGAAAACTGACATTGTGTTACAGTTGTAGTGATGCAGAGCAGAAAGAATACTATACTACTTTTCAATTCAATGTATTTTGCATCAGTTGCGTCGGTGGGCGTTCCAGAATTGTTGATATAACCAACAGAAAGTTCGAAAACCAAACAATGACACAATCAAAAGATCACGGGGAATTAAGCAAATAGCAGATCACTGCCCCAGACCATCCCCTGTACTTAGACCCTGTAGTAAAAAGTAGAAAGCTCAGGGGAGAACCGGAGTGAAGGAGAGATCTGACTTCCACGGACGGACAGGATTCAGATGGTCCTTTTGCGAAGTGACTGTGCCTTTGGTGTTTAGGGAACATATTTGCTGATTCAGATTAATTAATTCCACGTAGAACCTTGCTGAATTGTATAATTATCACGCCATGCAACTGCAAATGTAAGCTATTTATCTTATCCCACCAAAAGCCCATAGTTGAAGGGCTAAGCTACTTTTTTGTTTGGTTTTTTTGCCCGATGCAGGAATAACTTTTCATTTATTAACTACACCTTCTCAAAACAGGCATTATGCAAGCCTCACGTACAGTTGAATGTCCGACACCTGCTTGTCTCCATGGAAATGCCTTTGCTTTGCCTGAAATGGCATTAAACTGATCAATATCGCCATGGAGACAAGCAGGTGACGCAGGTTGAGTTACAGGACAGATCTGTCTGTTTTCTATCGGCACAAAACGCCTGTAATTGAATAAACAAGACAAGCAGGTGCCATATATACTTCCCACCAAAAAGGTTCCATGGTGCGGCTTTTAGTTCTTCTAAGCAGATATTTAATGTAGTCTGTTATGTCAGTAAAAGCTCGTGGTTTGAAGAAGAGTTTGGACTGTTGAGGAAGAAAAATTGCACTATTATTTATTATTTTAAATGATTTATCTTTTACGTACAGGAAATGAATAGTGAAAGCCATGTATTTATTTGTTTTTAGTAAGACAAAATAAATAAAATAGAACATTTATAGAATAGAAAATAATACAATAAATCAAAAACATGTGATTTTTTTTATTCTATTAAAAATAAACGGTCATATCGTGAATCATAATCTATTACCACTACATTTTACGAACGTTTCACAATAACAAAATGATTTATCCATGACGCGATAAGTGAATCGCAAACGATATTTACGCGTTCCACGTTTATTGTCACGTGCTCCCAACGCTTGAACGAGAAACCCCCCCCTCATTATTATTATTACCCCGACGAACCGTAAGCAGGAAAACGAGTCCCGTCCACCTCTGAGCCTCTTCCTCCCCCTTTTAATCCCGTAACTCGCGGTGATCTGCGCGCGGTTGCAGAAGTAAGCGCGTAATTCTGCAGCTTTCTCATCCTCGAGCGCCGCTGCTGCTTCGTCAAGGCCAGGCAGGGGTCCCTCTCTCTCTCTCCTCCTCTCTCTCTCCCTCTCCCTCTCTCCCTCTCTCTCTCTCTCTCTCACTGAGGCAAAGGGGGGCTTGGTCGCTGTTGTGAATGAGGGCCCGCATGACGTCATGAAGCCAATGTCAACAATGCAGCTCGCGAGAGAAAAGGCGTTTCATCCTGACACACGCATAGTAGCTTATCCACTTAAGAGGTCCGTCGTACTACTACTACTACTACTACTACTACTACTGCTACTACTATTACTACCACTACTACTACTAGTACTACTACAGTACAAGAGCAGCAGCAGCGCGGAGACGACAACGACCCATATGTCCAACGAGCAAACGCCACTATTGAAGCTTTCTTTTTACGCGAAGGGGCTGCCGTGTTGGAGAGGGGGGGGACGCACCGCGATGTGGACCCACTGTTTTTAGCTGAAACAAGCGAACGCGGACGTGAAGGAAATCGGGTAAGTCCCACGTCCTTTCGCTGAGATAATAAGCAACCATTTGGGCTTTACTACGCTCGGATACACCCGTCAGTCAGCCGCGGATTTGCTTAATCTGTCTGCAGTGTTTGGCTTACTACTCTGTTGTTTGTGTACTAGTGCTGTCGTTAAGTCCCCCGGGAGGATTTCTTCTTCTTCATTATTATTATTCTTCTTCTTATTTAGCTCTTTCCTCCCGGGTTTTGACAGCGTCCGTTTCGAAATGTGGAGGAAATGCTGTGTCTATGCGTAAAAGCGTGCAAATAAACACATGTCCCGACGCTTTGTGCACACCTTGTCCAAGTTCACCGCAAACAAAGTCATTTTAAGCAGTGTTTCTTTCATATCTTAACTTTTCACTGCCACATTACCACCGGTTTGTGCCGCTTTTACGCGAATGAAAGCGCGCTGGAATAACAACACTTCACCTAAGCGCGCCGTGTTTGATGTGCCTCGCTTTCACTTTACAGCCATTTTAATCAACTTTATTTTGTCTTGCATTTTCACAGCTTCATCTTGTAATCTTGTACTTTGGCGTGCACGCGTAAAACGTGAATTGGATCGGTTTCTTCTTTGAGATTACGAGGCTTTCTCTGCTTGTCATGCCGTGGGAGTGAGGGGCTGCTGTGGAGGGACAAAGGAGCCAACCTCCCACCTTATTCCCGCCCTCCACTGCTGAACACTCGGTTCCGTAAACACCCCACCGCGTATAAAGCATCCATTATTCCATTCTTGCACCACTATCTCGCCAATTTAGCAGATTTGGGCATTTTTACGCGCGTAATTAGCCTTCAGTCATTTTGACGCGCGATGAAACGTGACTCTACCGATCAAAGCGCTCGGATTACATGATGCATTGTGAGCCAAATTTGGTAGCATTTCACGCACATTCTGGGTCAGTTTGTCATGTTTGCGTGTGGCATTGCATCAACAGCACATGGTTGCCCTTCCATTCTTTCACTTCATGGCAAAACGGCGTCCGCAACGCAGCATTTTCGCTTGGTTTTGCAGCAGCACTTCTGGCACTCTCCGGTGCCTGAGCAAGTCCATGTCTTCCACTTTCCCTCACGGGTTTACACGCAGTTGGGCTGACTGGAGCAGATAGGAGGTGACTGAAGCCAATAAAATATTTACCAAGACCAGGCTTCTGCGGCAGACACTTATCTTCCTGTGCAAAGAAATGCTGAGAGGGACGAGAAGGGAATGGGAAGAGCGCAAAGCCAGGAATAGTAATTAGCAATCAGTCAATGGATGAGTCAATCAGTGTCAAGTGCAATGTCATAAAGGCTTGATAGAAACGCATTCCTGTAGATTACGTGATTGTTTTGCATATTTAACATTGCGTGCATTGGCTATTCTCAATGTCACGAAGCCCATTGACAAAACAAAGAAAAATGTGCGTTCACGCTCGGATGGTTTTTGCATTGTCATACTCCTTAGCACCGCTGGATGGGGCCAAAGCAAGACAATTTGACTCCCGCTCTAATGATTCAGAACCTATAGCATTATGTACAGAATGGCTTCTTTTGTTTGTGCGACGCTTGGTTTGTTGCAGTGGGAGCCGGAAAACGTGAAGGAATGATGCAAGTGCAGAAGGACATCAGGATCCACTGCGCTGAGAATGAACACATCAGGTTTATTGGGTTATGTCTGGCTGTTGTTGTGGTGAGTCATCCAAGAGGGCAAAGGCTGGTCCTGGCATCCACAATGAGGCTGGTGACAGTCAGGCTTTTTGGTGTAGTGTCCTGCAAAACAATGCAACATCTCCTCAGTGCATTTGATGTTATTGATTAAACATTAGACACTGAATAATTCTTTTCGTTATTATTATTTTATTTTTTCTCCTTTTTTTTTTTTTTTTTTACAGTGTTCTGTCTCAATATATAAGCTTTCAAGTGGAACAACATCAAAATGGTCCAGTCCGCACTTGCACGCATAGATTTATATTGAAACGTCAAAGGCCATTTTCTCAAAAGGTTTTTTTCTCCCACAGAGACATAAAGATCACACAACACAACAGACACCAAACTTTCCAATCTTGTACTTAACGCACAGAAGGATTTGTTGCTAACTAGCTGCAGACCCGATTAATTAAAGTTTTTTGGTTTTGTATTTGTATTTAACATGTCAACAAAATGTATATAATGTTGGAATTACATGATGAAAACTTGTATTTACAGAAGAAGTTTCAAAATGCATTATAAACAAAATATGTATATATATATATATATTTCTGATATGTAAATTTCTCATTTGAGTCCACATTCCAATAGTCAATAGTACAGTACAATAAACAATAGTAGTGTTTGATTGAAAAGGGGAAGTTAAAAATGTCTATTCCTCTTATGTGGAGTTTGTTTATTGTTTGTATACATATTATGGGACCTTATCACAAATCTTATCTTTATCACAAACAGATGACGACATTTACCATTTTCACATCATTTTCCTTTTGAATTTGACCTCATAATAGATACAGGTGTAAACGAATCCATTGCTTTAGACATGATGTGTAAAAATACTAACTTTGATTAAATTTCGAGTTTCGATTCCAAGTCTCGAGGCACATTATGTTTATTTTCCCCACCTATGTTCCAGTCTTGTATTTTAGTGTGTGTAGCTAGTTTGCTCCCACTTCTGTAGCATGTACTTTGCCTCTTCTCCCCTCTGTATTAATGGACGTACAGAACAAACAGCAGCTTGGAAAGGCTGATTGATCTGTCTTCAAACGCCATATTGTTGTCTCCATGTAATAACCCATGAAGTGCTATTAGCATCAGTCGCCTCTTGTGCAGTGATTGGTTCCACTGCAGAAAGAAGGCAGACCCATAGTTTAGCACTGTCATATTTTCAGTGTTATTGTATATTATAACACTATAGTAATTCAGGTATGTGGCATTTTATGTATTTAAAAACTACGCGTGAATGGATATTAGCAATAAGCGCTTTTAAGCTTAAATGGAAAAAATACATGTACGATTATCACCCGATCTTGGTTACACACTTGCATGTTGTCAAGATGAGCTTTTGTTGTCATTGTTATCGTGCACATGGGAAATGAAGGCTTCTGGTGTCAATGGCGTGAAAATAAAATCTCATTGTGAAAGCAGAAGATATACGAAATTCGCTTCAAATAGTTTGCAACGGGAACTGGATCTTTTGACTTTTTGGTCGAAATCAATCTGAATTTCAAGTGTGTGTTGGCGATACGGCTCCGTCACCCACATTTTCACACCGCAGAACCGTCCAACTCGTCCCTAGCGCTCGCAAACTCCTTGGCACATCGTTAAACTGCACACACGGCACATACGTTCATTTCCCGGCTTGTGCGCACAACCAATCAGACCTCTGCTTTCGGCTTTTACTTAGGAGTTAAAGAGAAGTGTGATACATTATTATTAATCGCAGACAGCATGCGCAGGTCTCATTTTGTGCTGTTTTTCCAATACATTCTTGGGGAGGGAATAACACAAAATTGAATCATTTACAGGAAAAAAACATAAAAAAGGTTTATTGCATTTGCCTTTAAAAAGAAGAAGTTGTACGATGTCAAAGTAAGAGCCAGTGTCTTATTTATCTGAAAACTAAAATAAGTAAAACATTCACACCTGCGTTCAGATGGCAAAAGTAATCACACCATTGATAATGTGATTTTTCCCCCGTTCGATATTTCCAACCCAGTCCTTTGTAAGTGATATGGGAAAGCTGCACCTTCCCCCATCGTAAAGAGGGACATCAGCACATTCAAGAAACTGTAAACAACTATGACTGATCAACAAAAGGCAACACTTCTTTTACATCATCCGTTACAAGTACGCAACAGTAATTCATTTATATATGACCCTTTTCCTGCTAACAAATCTTACTAGTATTCAGTGTTGTTTTTTTGTTGTTGTTAAATGCATCAAATGACTAAGTGTGCACCTCCTCATCCTGTTATAATCCTCTCTGGTGCAGACAGTGCGTAGGGGGATGGGCAAATGTGCATGTGTGTTCATTTTCACGTCTGAAGCTGGTCTCCTTTATGCTCCCTGCGCAGCCACTGTGAAATCATTCAAGACTGAGATGCCTGCGTGTGGGATGCGTGTAGTGGAGGAAAGCACACCGAATGTCACAAAGAATCCAAGAATAGGATGTCATGTTATCAAATTTTAGTGTTGCGATGTGCGGGATCATTGACACCATGAGCAAACAACAACCGTAATTCGCTTTTTATTCACATGATCTAATAATACATCGCCATTTCTCTTTATGAAATCAAACTTTCTCAATAAAAAAGTCATTATCATCACAGTATTACAATTTAAAACTCAATTTTGTGACTAAGGAATAGACTCGATATCAATTTACATTTATATAGACAATGGACTGCCATTTCCCACACAAAATAAGACTACTTTTTTATTTTATCATGTGTTTTTTTTTTTTTTTTTACTAGTTCAGGTAAAGCTCAAGATCATTCTAAAACTGTTCTGAAAATGTCAAATTTATGTGATTTATTGTAATTGATACTTGCTCAGATGGGTATTACTGTTGATATTGGTTTTAGTATTGATTACTATCTAATTTTCAATGCTTCTAACAACCCTAAAGTAAAATAAAGTGACATGGACGTGAAAAGTATTTTAAATTTATACTTTTTTTTGATTGAAATTACTTGCAGTCTAAAATTCTCACACTATATTCCCTCATTTTAACTTTATTTCCCCTCAAGGCGCAATATGGTGACCTGCATCCCGATTATCGATGAACCGAATAAACCCGACTTCCCTTTAAATCACTTTACTTGTATCGGATCTTTGCTTGGGTGTTTTGAAGAGCGAGATATTTCCGAGAGCAAAAAATGAACGCGCCCGAGGCTGCAGGACAAAATAACGAAATGTGGAGAGCAGCAGGGAGCCCAGCGTGACTTTGTTGTATCATTCTGTCTGTAGTGCGGCGCGACAACAGCCCCGTGCGTAGCAGAAATGTCACGGCTTGCTTTCGGAAACGATTTGCTTATTAAGATAAAAACGAGAGTCTATAAATGCATTGTTCTTGTATTAATAGCCCTACTCAGCCATTATTTCAGTTTAGTGCACTATTGTTGGAACTATAATGTCACAAAACCTGTCACCTTTTATTGTGACAAGAAACATAATGATTCAACAACTATGAAATGACTTCATTTTGCTTCTTAAATTCTCACACTTATTTTAGTCCTTGTGATTATGTCCTTGAATATCACAATTAACGTTTAAACAAATAATCTTGACACCCATCTACGTGATCTAGAAGAATAAAGAACCCTATTTGACACTATTTGTAGTAACTGAATGTTTTGTTTTGGCACAGTACATCTAATTCACCTAAAATATGGATCATTCAGTCAAAAGTGATGATAATATAAAGTTATTCGCTTCTTCCTGACCCACTGTTTGTTCTGGAGCGAGGAAAGCAGTCTGTTTGTTGAGCTCTTACTACTTAAAGCTTTGGGATTATTTCCTGAAGCAGACAGACCATAGAGCACATGTTATTGACTCAACGCTTTGTTGGAAGTGGTCTAATTGTGAGGTCTATATTTAGTGCAATTATTACCAACTTCAGACTGTGTTTTTACTCTGCTGCGTATTATAATGTGAATCGAAAACATGTAAGTTCAACAAAGAAAAGTGTTTGTTTTTTTCTCTCTTTTAGTTGATATATTCATCAATTAAAATGATGTTGATTGGATTTGATAAAAAAGAGATGGAATAATATTGTGACTGCACTGAAAACATTTGGTCTACAAAGAATAAAGCCTTTAATTACCTCGGCACAGACAAAATGTATAGAAAAAAATATATTCATTTAAAGGTGCACTTCGGAACTTTTCTGGTGGGGAGATGTTTTTTTTTTTTGTCTGGAATGTTGAATATTTTGGCGTTCAACTTATCTATCTAGCATTCATTTCATAGTTTTTTGATGCTCAGAAATACCTTAAAAACATGCATTCACTGTGAACAAATCAGTGATAACATCTCCAAGGAGACAAGCAAACTCTCTGGCAGAAAAGGCGCGTAGTTCATCTCTGAAATGGCCTTAAACATTAAAACAACAGTTCAATATCACAAAATGTTCTTCTAATATCTAAGTCAATATTTTAAAGGGTGTTTCGCACTAATTAAATGTTTTAATCTCTTACAATGTTTTTATTTTAGTGTGTAATTGGACCAGGTCACCCCGGTCTCTGTGGGAGTTTGAACTGGTTAAATAAAGGTTGATGAATAAATAAATAAAGAAGTATTCAGCAAATCAACATTCCCCAAATCCTTATCCTCATTACATTCCCTCTTGTCGCCACTAGGGCGCATGTCTCCTTTCCGTAGTCAGATTAAACAAAGTCAGGCAGCTCTCGTTTTTGGAGATGGGCTCTTTCACAGCGGGAGGCCTCACGACATCAAACGCTACAGTTCCCAAAAGCAGCCGAGCGATGATCATTATACCACAAGTTAAAAAATAACTTTTAAAAGCGGATGTTTGTGTGTTTGTGTGTTTGTGTGTGTGTGTGTGTGTGCTTGTGTGTCAGCGTCTCTCTGATCAAGGACAGTCAAAGTGTGAAGGTGATGAACCGGTGCTTTGGGTCACATCACAGGACAAGGACACTTTAGATAAACGTGGCATATCCTTTAAGCCTGAACTATTTTGGAAACAAATTACTACATTTTCCGATAAATATTTAGTTTTAAACATGCTCAGGAGCAGTCATATTTGAGAGGACCAGGAAATATCAGATGCTAAACCATTAAATATTATTTTCAGATTATGTTTGGAAGGTTTAAATGAATGAAGACAGTTTTTTTCTCCCGAGTATGTTGCATTATGAGTTGGATGTGGGGTTTTTTCATGGCAGATGCTCAAACCGATTGTTTAGATTCCAGAGAAACCGATGGCATAACATTTTTTTAGCCGATATGATGGGCCAAATTTGGACAATTTTCTCAAAATTACATCAATTAGATTTACGACTAAACTCATCCGCAGCCCTGTTTTGGCACAAACTTGATAAAATAGCAGTGTAGTTACATTTTGTGCTGTCCTTCTTCGCACTAAAGTATTCTGCAAAAGTTTTCTGCGTATTCTTTCGGCAGCAGGGTGACTCACACAAATAAAATCGGCCTGTGTCGGAGATTAAAAGTGTCTTGATAACACTTTTGTAATAGCGACATTTTCTAAAAGAACCATAAATAATATATTAAAAAAACTGCTGTTAAATAAAATCGTGTTAAATTGTAGAGCATTTGTAATTATGCTGATGTTTGCTGCACTATGAGCTGACCCACTTTTGATATAGAATCGTGTGGTATTGTGCGTATATTTGTGATGTTTGTGCCTTTTGTGCCCAGACTGCGGACGGAAAGTAGATCTTTAGATCTGGTGCAAAGCAGATTCTAGATTGACGCCTTTGTACATTTTTCCTGACAAATAAACAATAACGCGAACTTAAAATGAGCTGCAATATATCACAATGAACACATTATTGATCTGTAATGTTAACGATTCAACAGCTCAAATATTAACACGCTAAAAAAAAGAAAACTATTCCACTAAATTAAATAATATTGATACAAATTTAGTTCATCCTTTTGATTATTGGGTGGTTAGTCATAATTGTAATTATAGTGACAGGCTTAATTGTACAGCGTTTGTGATTTTCTAATTGCGAACAGTCAAATTGCACTTCCATTAATCATTCATTCTTTTCCCATACCACTAAAAAGTCTGTTTGACTTTTTTCTTTGTTGCTTTCTCAACTCGTCTATTTATATCATGGCTCAGCTCAGCAGTCTGTCATTGTGGAGGATGGGTGTGCGTTTTCCGTGTGAACGAGGGGTCCTAAACTCCGCCTCCCTCACTAACATCCAGCACCAGGAGACGGGAGACGGCGGAAAAAGGGGGAAAAAAAGTGCTATTACTTGAAAGAAACGTGTTGGATTAATGGAATGAATGGAAATATTTAGTTATATTTTCTATATTTAGTTCAAATATTTGTGGATTTTATGGACACTTGTCAAGAAAGCTCTTTACAATAAAGTACAATACAATACACATTACAATTAATAATGGTACAATAATAGTTGGTAGGTTAATTCTGCTTGCAATTCCACAAACGAGACATGGAGAGGATATAGTATTATAAAATAAACCTTGAGAAAGACAGGTTTAATGCCGTACCGCGGAACATTCCAGTCAAAACAATACCATTTCCATTGAGACAAGCATGTGGCCGAACCTCCACCAGAAAAGTGACACCTTTAAAAAAAGCATGAATAGAAAGTGTAAGAAATGGATATGCATAATGGTGCTGTAGTACTTTAGTCATTCATCGATTAATCGGTCGGTGTCTTAAGACAGGGACAGTGCACAATACACATTAACCTCAGCAGGAGAGATGCTTTGTACCAGGTTGTTGCTCAAGCGCTAATTTCCACCCGTCGACCCTGGGCAGGCTGATGTTATTAAGTCCCACTGAGGGGAGGAGCCTGTTGTACTTGTCTTTCAGTGGTACGGCGCTAACCACTGCGCTACCGTGGTATTAGTAGTGGACCAATGCTAGGAATGACGGGGATTCAGGGGGGAATTGTGAGTTCATTTGTCATTCTCTGTGTGGCGTTCTCTGTGTCCTTTTTACATGTAAACATACCTACTTTACTAATGCTTTTTGGTATACATTTTTTTTATTTTTTTGGAATACTGGTGAACTTGTGGTCCTTTGCCAGCTTTTTTTTTAGTCAACCAAGAATTTCTTTAGTCAGTTACAGCCCTATATATATTATTATTATATATTATTATTATTATTATTATTATTATTTTTTTTAAATTGCTTTGTTTCCATCTTCTTACAGTTTTTACACTACCAATTTGTCTAAAATGCTGGCATATTTTTCATTTGTCGTTTTACTCCCATTGGGGATTTTAAAAGAAATTAAAATAAGACCTCCTTCAACAAGACAATTTTAAGTGCAAATGGTATAAAAATATACATATTAATGACTGCAAAACATTCTGGCCATTTGGTTTCTCTTTTATTGTAAACAAAATAGCACATTGGCAAATCAACAGTAGTGCATCTGTCGGTTGTTAAATACAGCAGCTTCATTAAGAGACACATATTTGGGAATAATGCCAATTTACGCGCGGATCTGAGGCGGCGGAGCTGTGGTGATGTGGGGTTGCTAGAGTAACGAGTTAATGTATGTCTATTTTTGTCAGCATACTTTTAAATGTAATGGACTGCAATGTGTGTAGAAGGTTTGCTTTGTGTTTTGGCTAAATAAGTGAATAAAATAGAACAAAAATTATAAAATGTACATCAAAAGTGCTTCAGTCATCAAAAATAAGAAGAGATATACTGATTTTGAGGAGATGAGAGTAATTTATCTAAACGGGGACAGGGTAATTATTGACTTGTGTGACCAAAAAAAGGAATAATTAGAACAACAGGCTATTTTTTCTAACAGTAAAGTAGCAATAAAAACATTCACTGGACAAGATAGTCTGTACATACTCATTAAGAACAGCATGTATTGTGCAAATCAGTTTTATTTATGAATATTCTTTCAGTGATGCTAGGCCGCTCACATTGAAAAAACAAACAAACACAATCCATAAACATGAATAAATTGAATTGTGACGTCTTGATGGCTCTATGCTTTGATCACAAAGGGACCCAAATCCGTGGCAGTGGTCTCTCTATACACTTGTATAGAGGGAAAAAGGTTTTATAAGGGAAACTGGAGACAAAAGGGAGTAAACCTTAACATATTTTAACGATAAATTGCCAATATCTAAATACTAGTGGGTTTAAGTCTTTATAACAAAAAAAAAAAAAAAGAACAACAACTTTGAATTTCCGGGGTAGAAGAAATATCAGATAATTTGCTTTATTACAAATACTATTTTCTATCCTCAAAATTGTACATAAGCTTCACAAAAAGTATAATTTGTAGTAAAGTATATGATATATCTGTAGAAAAACGATTCCGAATATTTGTCCACCATAGTCTCCTATGAAATAAACAAATAATGTCAAATAAGCCTTGCTCTGATATCACTCACATGCATCTAAGTGGTTTCCATTTGCCAAAACCACCTTTATTCGTCATACTTTGTGATAGTCTGAGGTTAATCCCAGTTTCTCCACTGAAACCCCATCATGCTCCATTTCAGTTTTGCTCCCATTCTTGAATTTTTGGTTTACAGACTTTAAAACGGTCTATATTTTTAGCTTGGAGGGCATTTGTTCTCCTGAAGCAGCTGTTCCGTTCTGTTCTGTATTGTATTAATGTTCAATATCGAGGTCATGTAGTCAAATATAGTGCCACGCTACACAGTGAATGAGAGGTTAGGGACTTTTCATTCACAAGGGAGAAGACTTGAACAAGAAACTTTTCCCTGAATATTCCCGATTGCCCCTCCTCCATCGCACCGTTCGTATCGTCGCCGTCCAAGCGGAACTTCAGTATTCTCTTCATCATAGCATCACATCCTTGTTTGAAAATATCTTGGTCCAACGTTTTGGTGGTGCCCATTCAATATTTTATGACTCCATCTGTTCGCACCTTGCAACAATGAATCGTGTAACCAGCGGCTAATTTGTCATGGCAGCCGACCATCTTCTAATCCGAGCGCGAGAGTTGGCGTTCCCGACATGAAAGCGAAAGCCTCAGCTGCTGGCTCCAGTTTTCATGCTCTCAAACGGATTTAGACAGCAATGGTGAGGACAAAAACACAAGGGGAATCACTAATGAGAACTCGGAAAATAGCTTGAGTTTACATTGTGGAAAAGCCCTCGACTTTGTGCGAAGAATGACAACTGATTGCTCAATTTTTAGAAGAAGACTCAAAACCAAAGCCAATCGGGCAATTATGGGGTGATGTCGCGATATAACATTTTACGATACGATAACTGTGAGAAGAAATGTCATGGTTTGAAGAGTATTTGTGTTTATTTGTGGCCTTACTACATTCTCTACAGCTCCAGTCCTCCATGTCAGCGCTTCCCAACCGTTTTGTTTTGTCTCGCGCACCACTCTTTGTCTCTGCTCTACGCGACCAGCTTTATGAAGTCAAACTTTCTGAATGGATTATAGCAAAGTAAAGTAAAGTAAAGAAAGGTAAAGTAAGGTAAAGTAAAGTAACATAAAAATGAGTAAAGTATTGCATTGTAAAGAAAGGTAAAGTAATGCAATATAAAGTACTGTAATGTAAAGTATGGTAAAGTAATGTATTGTAAAGAAGGTAAAGTATGCAATGTAAAGTAATGCAATAAAGAAAGGTAAAGTAATGCAATGTAAAGTAATGCATTGTAAAGAAAGGTAAAGTGCAATTGTAAAGAAGTAAAGTAATGCATTTAAAGAAAGGTAAAGTAATGCAATGTAAAGTAATGCATTGTAAAGAAGGGAAAAGTAATGCAATGTAAAGTAATGCATTGTACATTGTAAAGAAGGGAAAAGTAATGCAATGTAAAGTAATGTATTGTAAAGAAAGGTAAAGTAATAAAGAAAGGTATTATAAAGAAAGGAAAGAAAGTAAAGTAATGTATTATAAAGAAAGGTAAAAAGTAATGTATTATAAAGAAAGGTAAATAATGTATTATAAAAGAAAGGTAAAGTAATGTATTATAAAGTTATGTCAATTAAAGTAAAGAACTTAAAGTAATGTAATGCATTATAAAGAAAGGTAAAGTAATGCAATGCAAAGTAATGTAAAGTAAAGTAATGTAAAGAAAGGTAAAATAATGTAATAATGTAAAATAATGCAAAGTAATGTAATGTAATGCAAAGTAATGTGTTGTAAAGAAAAGTAAAGTAATGTAAAGAGATGTACAGTAAATTGCCAAATATTTACTTTTCTGGACTATTTACGGACTTCATTTTGCTTCTCGCTGTTATTATTTGTAGTCTTTACGATGACATACTGTGTCACAATCATCTATCAACAGAATTATCTAGACATCATTCTCATTACAATTTTCTCTACACATTTACACTAGAGTTTTCAACCAGCTGCATATAATTAATGAACACAGTGTAGGTGCCTGTGGTGGATGTCAATCAAAACAAGATTATACATTTCTTGTATAAATAAATGTACAATAAAGTGACTTATAAGCGCCGTAATAATAGATGTAGTTAGTTAGATCAATATTGGCCAGGACTAAGATCAGTAAAATGCTCTAAAAAAGCATAGAATGGCATTTCCAAGTTCACACTCTAAACTCTCCTTCCAGAGAACACTTGCCAAAGCAGCAAATGAGCAGAGAACAAACAATGTCAAGCTCTGGTGGTTGGCATTTGGGCCTTATCTGGCAGTGCATCACCAAACCGAGGATCTGGCAACCCATCTGGCCCGGAGCGTGTGATTGGTTGGTCCGGGGGAGGGGCAGATGGTGAGAGGGTGGTCAGCTGTTTTGGGCACTGCTTAAATCTGAGCATTCCACTGGGATTGGAAGCTAAATGTACGCTGTCCTCGTGGCTAATGCTAATGGTGTCGGTGAGTGTCACGGGAAACAAGAGGTGAGTGAGAGGAAGAAACCGAGAGTAATAAGAAACAGATAATTCACACATTTAGACACACAAAAATATGTTCCCTAAAAAAAGTTACAAACCATTGATCCCATTTCCAGACCTTTCAACATAGATTTAAACTAGTGAAATCAGTTACTTATGTTTTCCAGACCCTGTTTGTAAATTATTCCATGTTGAAGGAGCAAATCCTGGAGAATTTCAGACAAAACCAGAAAGAACCGTTTATTTGGCGCTCAGACCCCGGCGGAAGACATTGCGATAATGGACGCTCCATAATGGAATTTTGTATTAGATGTCGTCCCCCCCCCCCGCCCAGGGCCTGGAGACTGGTGGTGGTAGATGTGGGGAGAGGGTAGAGGTGACGATGAGGACGATGTAAGGGATGCAGAGGAGGGGATTGGGGTGGTGGTGGGTCGCAGTACAGTCGGAAGCGGTCGAGCCAAACTGCATGAGGGTTTAAATGGGGCAGGCTGCGCGCTGATTGGGAGCAGAGGAGGTGCGCCGTGCCATGGGGAGGAGTCACTCTGGTGCGTTGTTTGAGGCCGGAGAGCAGTCGGCCCTGGTGGAGCGGTGGACGTACATTGGGAGTTGGAGTTAGGTTCTTCCAGGCTGTATTTGCGCAGGCTTCATTTCTCTCACAACTTCAGTAATGCGTTTTGGCAAGCTCTTCAGCCACACAAGCTCTGAGGCAGCCAGACAAAAAACTGGCATCCATTCAGTGCCAACTAACACAATCAGTACCGGTAATCACAATTCATTGCACATATACTTTGTTTAACAGGCAGGTGATGTGTCTTGCCGAAGGACACAAGAGCAACGCTGACAGTGGAGTGAACAGCCTTTCTGCTATATATTTATACAAACGAATTACTAAACTAACTAACTACCTAACTAAGCTAATTGTTGTGAAAGTCTGTTCATAGCAATCTAGAGCTCAACTAATGTCCACAAGTTTTTTTCACCACCTGCTCGTCTCTATGGAGCTTAAGAATATATTTATTTTTTATCTATTTCAGATCTGTTTCTATGGCAATAAATATGTTTAATGCCATGCTGAGAAATATTCCATTCAAAGCAATACTTCTATGTCTTCGCACATCAGAAGCAAAGTTCACACAAACAGAAACGTTTGATCCAACACCAGTTTTGTGTATTACAACAAAGGCTTGTCACAACAATTATAGATCGACTTACCGTTCAAAAATGTACGGTTGGAACAATATTTAACGCATGAGCTTTTATCTTAGACTTTGTTGTACATATATTATTGTAGTACAATAAGCGATTTGCATAAATAACTTCTATGACAATTTTTAACTAACAACTTAAGTGTTTAATTTTGCTACATATTTTATTGTTATATTGTGATATTTTCTGTAGAAATATCAACATTTGTTATGGTGACAGACATAATTATACCTACACCTTTCAGAGATTAAACCAATTATAACCAGTTTTTGTATTTTGATATCTTTTGTTATCTCTTTGCCGCTGAAGACTGATTTCTTCCTACTTCTCTGGCCTTTCTCTTTCACTCGCTCCTTTCACCATGAAAACGCCATCAAACGCCATTGTCAGGAACCCTTTTCCACAAGACAATACGGCAGGCCCCGATCTTCTTTTCCTCTGCAAAGTAATTGATAGATTTGAACTCAACCATAATCACGTCTTTAAGTGAAAACCCCTCCAAACCCTTGTTATAGAAGCGCCGTATATAATAGCCACTGGTCAATGGGTTTTATTGACCAGGGTCTCTTGAGGTCTCAGCCGATCCATTCATCGCAGTCTCCCGATCAAAGAACGAACCCGGTGAACCCAAAGACGAGGGGGGGAGGGGGGCTGTCCCGAGTCTTGCGGATGTCTTATACCTCCATTTTGGGTTGTAGTTGACAGCGTTGGGCGATCCAGCGTGGAGAGTAATGAGCTATGAAATGCGCGCGTCTCTGGCCGGCGCGCACAGGTCAGCCATTATCGGTGTGGAAGTGTGTGTGCGCAGCAGGGGTATCATGTGTTTGTCAGGTGGATTCAGCCACACGGAAAAAGTGCAAGAGTCTGTGTTCGGAGCAAGTGCAACGAAACAGGCGGCAGGCATGTTTAAGGTGATGGATGGAGAAAGGATTTCGTGGAATAAACACCTGCAAATACACATGTAATGAAGATTTGATTGGTATAGTGCAGTATTCAGATTCCATTGTTGATTTTGAATGAAGGAAAAGGCTCACAGCTTGATGAACGGTAATTAAAAAAGAAGAAATACAAGACAAAAGATAGTCATTTTCTACTCAAAATAATAGACGTTTATTTAAAATCACCATACTTCTAATACAGTATATATTAAAAGCGATACTTTTTCAAATTAGTATAGTGATTAGAGTCTGGATATTGATTTGTTTGACCAGTCTGATTTGAAGTGACGTTTTTGACAGATTTCTTAAAGGAAGAAAATGAACTGTAAATTTGTGATTTTGTTTTATCTGGTTCATCATTGGATTTATTTACTCTGAAAGAATGCTATGGAGTTAGCCGCTTTGCAGTACGATGTTAACAGTATCATACAACCATAATGTACTATACTATAAATAAACGACTGTATACTAAAGCTGGTGAATGGTACGCCACCTGCTTGTTTCTAGACATGTTATTGCCCACATTATGGCATTGAACTTATCTATCTTGCATTTATTTGTTGTGTTTTCACTACTAAAATACCTTGGAAAACCATGTATTTTTACTGTGAGCAGGCTCGCCTTTCCACAGATCTGACCTTTAACTTGGCCTGGTCACGTCACCTCTGTGGAATATACAACTGAAGTTAGTTGTTGATTGAATATATACTGCAGAGCCAATTTATTTTTTCCTTTTTTTGGACGCAATTGCAACAACAATTGATACAGTTTACCTTTTGTAAACATTTTTAAAATAGATAGATCTTTGTATATCAAATTATATACATTAAAATGAACTTACTCACGAAGTAGGCTATGATATTGTTTCTTGTACACTCTCTGCTTTGCTTACGTAACCATGGCGATATAGTTGTTGCGGAGTTTCCACACACTTTATGGCCCCTGAACATATATACGCAGTGTGTCGGCCGCGCTCCTATGACACGGCTGCAGCTTTGATGTGATGCAATTAAGTCTGTGAGCAGCAGGATTAGAGCGAGCGACGTCAAACACACACGGTCATGCTTTACAGACGCTCTGAACACAGGGACACATGAAAGAAGAGACGTTGACTTATGTGAACGCAAACGGTGCACTACGTCGTTGTCCGGAACGGTGTGTGTTTTTAAAAGCTCAAAAACGCATTGGAAAACAAGCATCCTCACTGCGCCCCGATTTAGATCCGACCTTAACTTGGCCTGCTCGTCCCCAGGGTCAGAGACAAGTTTACTCAAGTTATACTTTCAGAAATTGCAAACTTTCCCAAGGACCAGATTTTCTCGGAGGGCCGATGCCTCTGGGCCTGATACGTAGGTGCACAACACGCCACTACTTTTCACACAAGTTGGGGTCGCACAGGACTGAAAACTAAAACTGACTCGGCATTAAGCCAAGACTAATTTGGAAGATGGGCCGCATTCCAGACAAAGCAATAGCATCTTCGTGGAGCGGTGCGGGACCCTCCACCGGAAAAGTTACACAACTGTCCCACAACTGACATTTTTATTAGTAAGAATTATGTTGGGAATTCTACTTATGGGAATATTTGACTATCTAAGAAGCAACTTTAACTATTGCATTTAAAAAAGGGGCAAAACTAGGACTCAGTCAGGTCAATGCTGGGACTGAAACTGGATTTAACCAATAGCAGGACTAAAACAGGTTTGAACAAGAAACCAAGAACGTCCAGTGAACAATTTAAAAACACGAGTTGCTTTATTTTTCTCTTGTGGTTGGACGCAGTATTTTGTCCTTATCTGGCAATGATAAAGGGCCTTTGAACGACACACACCCATCAATAAGCTCATGCGATTGACAGTGTCTCGGCCCCAATCTACTTTAAATAAGTACTTTTATAGCCACACTATTGATTATATTGATTGGCTCTTAGCTTTTGTGATTGCTTTCACCAATGACGAGTCCAGAGAAAGTTATACCTTAACCTCAATTTGTCTCATCCAATCAAATAAATGAGTTTCTTGAAATCATATAGCATTATGAATAAATGTATTTGTTAACCCCATCTCGCAATGCATTTTTAATTGGCTTTTTTCAATTTTAGGTCAACCACTTAAGTCACCAAGTCCCTTCTCTTACATTATTAACATCCTCATTAGTCAAATCGTTAGTCATTGTTTAAATAAAAGTGTTTCACATTTTAAAGAAAGATTTGAGGGCATTAACCTTCACTGGCTACAGTATGGCTACAGTATAATTATTTAATACTGACAACATGTTTATTGAGGAGTGTTAATTGTGTCGTTCAGCGGTTCGGTTTGACACAGCAGCGAAGGTCTGAGGGGTTTGTGATAATTAGCCTCATCATGTCCAATTAACGGCATCCAAAACTGCAGAGAGACCGAGGAGCTCCGCGTGTGTCTCTGTGGACGTCACTCGCTCACTGCTGAGAGGGGAGAGAAAGGGAAGGTGTGTTACGGGGGGAGAGAGAAGCGAGAGGGAAAGAGAGAGAGAAGAGACAGAGAGATGGAAAGAGAGAGAGAAGGAGATAGAGAGAGAAGGGGAGAGGGAAAGAGAGGGAGATGGAAAGAGAGAGAGGAGATAGAGAGAGAGAAAGGGAGAGGGAAAGAGAGGGAGAAGAGACAGAGAGATGGAAAGAGAGAGAGAAGAAGAGAGAGAAAGGGAGAGAGAGAAAGGGAGAGGGAAAGAGAGAGAGAAGAGACAGAGAGATGGAAAGAGAGAGAGAAGAAGAGAGAGAAAGGGGAGAGAGAGAAAGGGAGAGGGAAAGAGAGAGAGAAGAGACAGAGAGATGGAAAGAGAGAGAGAAGGAGAGAGAAAGAAAGGGAGAGGGAAAGAGAGAGAGAAGAGAACAGAGAGATGGAAAGAGAGAGAGGAGAAGAGAGAGAAAGGGAGAGGAAAGAGAGAGAGATGGAAGAGAGAGAGGAGATAGAGAGAGAGAAAGGGAGAGGGAAAGAGAGGGAGAAGAGACAGAGAGATGGAAGAGAGAGAGAAGGAGAGAGAGAAAGAAGGAAACAGAGGGATAAGAGACGAGAGATGGAAAGAGAAGGGAAGGGGAGCGAGAGAGAGAAAGAGAGAGGGAAGAGAGAGACAGAGGGATAAGAGACAGAGAGATGGGAAGAGAGAGGAGAGAGAGAGAGAGAGAGAAAGGGAGAGGGAAAGAGAGAGAAGAGACAGATAGATGGAAGAGAGAGAGAAGGGGAGAGACAGAGAGAAAGGAGAGGGAAAGAGAGAGAGAAGAGACAGAGAGACGGAAAGAGAGAGAGAAGAGACAGAGAGATGGAAAGAGAGAGAGAAGGGGAGAGAGAGAGAGAAAGAGAGAGGGAAAGAGAAGAGAGAGAGAGAGATGGAAAGAGAGAGAGAAGGGGGGAGAGAGAGAGAGATGGAAAGAGAGAGAGAAGGGGGGAGAGGAGAGAGAGAGAGAGAGAAGAGAGAGAGAGAGAGGGGGAGAGAGAGAGAGAGAGAGAGAGAGAGGGGGGGGAGAGCGAGGGGGGGGGGTAATGGGGAGCTTTGGGGGAAAACTGACATCAAAAGGAACTTAATAGTGGTGTGAGGATTATGAGTTGTTACACAATTGATAGTGGAGTGATTTCAACACATTTAAATGCATAAAAGAGTGGAAACAAAACCTATTTAATAGTCTAATAGTATGTAAATTCAAATGTTGAAATAAAAAGTAATAGTAATTATACTGTCCTTGCCGTGTTCAGCTAAGCCGTACCCACCAGCTGGAAGTTCACCGGTTTAATGCACTTTTCTCCTTTCATAGTTAATGTGGCTGTATAGGCATTTGAAAGACAACCCAGTTGTTTTGTTTATCAGCAAAACATTTTTAAAGCTGCACTATGTAACTCTTCTGATAATCGGTACACCACCTGCTTGTGTCCATGGAGATGTGAATGCTTTGCCTTGAAGGTTTCATATTTATACAGCTGTTTTTATGGCAAAAAAGAAAGAAAAAAGCATAAAGACCTTGAAAAACGCCTGTTAGTGTGAGCGAGGTCGCCTCTCCAAAGATCTGACCTTCAACTAGACCAGGTGGTCTCACCTGTTTGTCTGCATGGAGATAGATTTGTTTAATGCTCTTCTATGGAAGATTGACGGCAAAGCAAAAGCATCTCCATGGACACAAGCAGTGCTACATGCACCTCAGAGTAAAAGGCTAAATTATTTTAGTTTTAACTTTATGATTAAAGTGAAAGATGACTCTTTGTGTGGGTGCCATGCATGCAAAAATAATTGGTTGGGAATGAAAATCTGTGTATGTAATTATTTAATGTATAATGTATTTAGAATTTCTGTCTCTTTCTGACTTATACAGAAATGAAAAATACACAGGAAGGAAAAAGTAGCAGTTATTACCACGATTCAGAAACCAGACAAACTTTATTGATGCACAAAGACGGGACACTGTCGTAACAAATTGGGTCCGTTCACGGCAGAGAGTGGAGATTGTTTTCACTTTGACCCTTACACTTTACCGTGTTGCCTGTCATCTCATGCTACAAACACCTTCTCTCTCAGCATTCCCATCCTTTGCACGAAACGCAGCTAAAAACCTAACCTCACTTTCACTGAAACCCGAACGGCCCGATCCCGTGTGTACTTCCTGTGGTCCCTAAAGAAAAGTCCCAAGGGAGAGCGTATCCATGTCCTCCCGCCGCATCCTCTCCGCACCAAACAAGTGAAATCAAATCCCGTGGACTGGCCGGGCTCCTGTGTTGGACTTCTTTTTTTTTTTGGGTTAAATACAGTTGAATGGCGTCAGCTCTGTGTTTTCCGTGTGACAAGAGGCGATGTGAGCAGACTGATAGGGTGGCAGCGCTGCAAAGGAGCATGGGAAAGTGGTATCCAGGACAGCCCGGAGTCTATGGATGAGCTCAACGTCTTAGTCACTCAAGCTGCTGTGACTTCATGCTATGGTTTACAGGGCTCCGCTACAGTTACATCAACCAGACAGGGTTTCGTCCGTGTCGTGTCAGCTTTTAAAAAGGGCACACATAATCCAAACGATCACCGTGTCGCCTCATCACAAGTGCTATTCCGATGGCGAGTCTTCAATGTTGGAGCGATCCTTCCGCGCCTATCACTCACCTCGCTCTGCACTCGCTTGATGTTAATCCCGAAATGAAGACTGCGGGTCACACGTGTAAAGTTCAGAAATGTCGCATAGCCATTATTATTTTTTTTAACAATAAAGCCACGTCATTGAACAAGAAGCCAATGGACCTATTTAATAAGCCATTTTAGAGCAATATTGTAAAGCGTGATGTATGTATGTTCTAGTTGAACACTAACTACCCTCAAAAAGCCGTAATATGTCTTCTGTAACCAAATTGGAGTTGAATTAGAGGTTTAAGTCGCCATCTTAAAGCTTTAATTTACGGCTCATGAGGTCAGACTTAATCTTCTCCGTTGTTGGGTCACTTCACCCACGTGCCCAGTGTGTTAGTGTGATTGTATGTTTGATGCTTGTTGGAGGCACACGAACTGATTAAAGACTGACATAAAATGGAAAGTGGAAAATGGACAGAATCACATTTGGACTCAATTTGACCGACTTTGGACGAAATGTGACTTTTATTTGCTTGTTTTTATGTTTATTTGTACATATTTTATTCTCTCTGGTCCTGCCCTGTGTGTTTTTGTTGTTGCATGTTTTCAATTTTGGAAAACGATTTTTTTTTTTTTAAAACGATTTTTTTTTTTTTTTACATAATTAACAGGGTAATTACAAAGTTGTGAAGTGATTTTTTTAGTCTCTAGAAACATATCAATTCAGATTAATTTTTGTAAAACGCCATAATGTCAGCAGTTTGTTACATCACAAGGCTTCAGAAAAAAAGAAAGTAAAAAAATAAATAATAATAATTAGGCAAGGGTTTATTAATGAATGAAAATGTATCAATATACATCTATTATAGTCATTCCTTTACTGACCTCTTATGGATTGAAGGGGTAAACCTCATTCATTCATTCATTCACACCGTTCGAGCTGTCCGTAATACGACAGTCAAACACACACATCATTTACAAGTAAATCGGAAAAACAAGCACTCATGGTCAAGTTTGTTTATAAGAGGCACCATACTTTTACTCCTACTTATTTTCCACAAACACTCTTACTTGAGTAAACATTTGGTCACTCTTCCCTCTAAGTGACAAAAGCTTTCTGTTGACAATAAGAACATTTGTGTTTCCGGCACTAGATATGATTTTTTTTCCCCAATGATGTTACAGTTACTTGAGTAGTAGTTCCCCCAAATACCTTTTAATTCCTCTCGAGTCATTTTGTACTTCTAATCGAGTAATATCATTCACATTTTTTGGCTACGGTTTCATGCTGACTTGCTTTACTCTTCACACCACGCATCGCCCTTGTCATATCAGCTTTTTCTCGGCGCTCACGGATTTCATGAAATGCATTAATTGTGTGTTTTTTCTGTAGGCGTGCGGCTGCCCACATGTGCACTTCCCTTTACACGCCTACGCTCCTGTGAAAACGATGAAGTAATCCTCGCTTCAACTGCCTTTTGTAGCCCGTTTTGGCCGATCGTCTTGCGCCCTCGAAAGAAAATCATTTATTTATCACAGCTTTGATGCGGCACATTTGGTCGTACATCAAATACAAATGCATAATTTATATTTTGTGTTGACACTGTCCCATTTTGAACGCCAAAGCGAGGCAGGCTGAGTTTATCTGGACGTAATGATGGAGGGAGCGAGAGAGCAGTCGCGGCATAAGGGCCGGTCCGATCGTAAACATGCTCCAGTTTTACAGCGAGGGCGATGCAACTGGATCTGCCGATGAAATGTTGTTGGAAAAGCACTTTACTCACAGTTTTGGTACTTAGCCTACTTGTTTTTATGTTTATATTCTGTCATGAACATGAAAAATCAATAACTTTATCATGTTTTGGTTTTACTTGATAGGGAAACAGAGCAAGAAATGAACTACATGATCCATTATGTTTGGTCTCGGCACATTTGAGACTCGCTGTCTGTGCACGGTGATTGATTATCAGCTCCGACAATTTGCTGAACGTCTCTCCATCCTCTTTACCCTCATTTCACACTGCTCACTGTGAAAAACCCCCCCAAAACAAATGCTAACTGCACTAGTTCAAAAGGAACACATTTGCTTTATTTACCTTTGTTGGATTAGAGGTCTTTAAAGGCACTGTAGGCTACCTGATTTTAAAAAGGTGAACTTTAAACTTTAATTAAACAGTTTGCAGCGGTTCAAACTCAGTCCTCACTTTCCTAACACATTCCTAGCATCCTTAATTATTCACTGCGGTGAGTTTATAAACGCTTTTTACACTCTCAAAAGTCAGAGCAGGGTTTTGTCATCGCGGTAAGGCTAACTAGCATGCTAACGGCTCACTTCTGGCGCGCGGAGGATGAAACGCTTAGATGCAAACAGTACACAGTGGTCTCATTTTGACCCTACGAGCAGTTTTTTACAATGAATCTATACTGGGGGAAACAATGAATACATGAAAAAATAAATAAATATAGAAATAGCCCCTTTAATGTTGCAAAACTCTTTGTTTCCCTTGGCTTAATCTGCACCGAGTTCAGAAAGGCTTTTTTCTTGCACCACATATCTATGAATGGTACCACCATGTTTGTTGCATGATTTCTTTGTTAAACTGTTTTTATTGTCTGCTGCTGCGCAAATGATTTGACCCTGGATGAATAAATAACGTTGTCTGAAGTATGCATTTCCACTAACATTTGAAGGTCTTCGGGCCACACATTTATTTCCTTTTAAAGTTATACTTTGTTTGCTTGTTTGTTATGCGCCGCTATGTCTTTGTAATAATAATATTTTTTGCATTTGCTGATCATAATGAATCACAAGCCAGCTTAATCCTGAATCAAATGTAAAACTTGAAGCCAAATACTACAAATTACACTAAGAAATAGCAAAATAGCTGGATTTTTAGATGTACTTCTACTATTAACAGAAAAAGAAAGAAAAGGAATTGAATGGATCACAAATTCCTTAGAGAAATAGTTACGGTCCTATATTTTCTTTGTTAAAACAACAATCACCTGTGACAATATTGTACCAACGCACTTTTCAGATGGATTTTCCCTGGTGGAGTACAGTGTGTGTGAAAGGGGAAACTTGCTGAGTAGCAGCGCAGTAACCATTTATCTTAATAGAGGCGCGATCAGCCATGCGACAAACTGCCCTCCTCCCCGGGCCGTACCTCAGGGTCTTTGTCATTTAGGATCAGCGCTCTCAACCACTGGCATTTTCGAGCTACTCCTGTCTGTCATGATTGGACTGTACAAAACCAATTTCACACATTTTCACAAAACTAAAATGTTAAAATGCATACGACAGGTTTTCATGTTATTCAAATGATTCAGACTTTTTTTTCACTGGGGTGGCGCAGGGGTGGTAAGAAGGCCGGCCCAAGTCTTTAAGGTGCTAATTTTCTAATTTGACGGTTACATTTTAGATTTTTAGTAGTCGAAACGGAGAAAAATAGGCAAAATCTTTAGTAAAAATCTTAAATATGGCTAATTATGTTGTGAAATGTGTAGTCAAACCTGTCACATGCACATACTCAACATTTTAAAGGTTTTATTTAGACATTTTTACTATATATATACACAATGGTGAACGAATTTAGAGACTAAAACACACATATTGCTGCTTAAACCTCCGCAACACAAAAGAGGCTGAGTTGCCGAGGCTTCTGCTGCTGTGGGGAAAACATGTGAACAGTAGTGATGTCAAGATTATTTGGTTAATAATAAGCATAATTATCCAGGTCACGATATAATCAGAAGAACTAAAACATTGTAATCATAATAGTTGTTGGCAGTAACAATGCGATATCAGTTCAATCTAAATTCCAAAGTACTTTTTATCTGGCTGTTTATGTGACAATATCCTTACTTTTTCATTCAGAAAGTTTGATTTCGTAAAGCTAGAGTTGTGAAAGAACATTTAAGAAAGAAGAGATTTCCGTGTTGTTAGGTCATTATGCAAAATAAATGTGTTTCTTCTCACAGTAATTGTAAATTTGATATTGTGACATCCTTAATTGGAAGTTCATGTAGCTGAAATTGAAGACACAAGAAGGATAGAGAGAGTGCATTTACTGTATGATTGGTTAATAACGGTGGCACGTAATCTTGTTTTTTAATGTTGTTTTATTTACTTGCAATAAACTTTGACAGCTGCATGTCTTGCCTAACATTTGACCTTTCCTCAACACTCTATTAATAATATGATACATGCTACTTCTCATGATCAATGCATTGTAAAATGGCATATTTTATTGCTCCGCCTTGTGTTGGCACACTCCATTATATAATCCATTATATAAACGCATTGTTAAAAAAATCTACCACAGCGCAACCAGTCGATTGTAAAATAGCTTGTAAAATAACGCCATTAACTGAGGTTTTTGCTGATTATTTGTCCACTAGACTTGTTATTTCTCATAATATTAATATTATAATCAATTCACTGTAAAAACACATATTTATTGTAATGCCAATGTATTTTATGCATTTATGCTTTCCACAATACATTGCACTATAAAAGAAGATCTACCATAAAAGAGCTATGCATTATAAAATAGCCTGTAAATGCTGCCTCTATCAGATGTTTTTGCGTGGTATGCCTGAGCTACTTTTATGGGCATCAATGCATCCATTAAAAAAACAGACTTGTAAAAAAATCTTCCACAACACAGCGAGACGATTGTAAAATAATGCAGAATAAAAAAATAATGAATATTTGTCCACTGGACTTTATTATTTGTAGTTTTTTAAATGTATCTTGTTTGAATGCGTAAATATTTATATACTTGTGAGCTGCAGGTCACCCTTGAAAAAGTTTTAGCAATCAATAAGTTTTACCTAGTTTAATAAAGATGAATAAAGAACCCATTCCCTTTAAAATGATGTATTTATTGTAATGCCAATGCAGTTATGTGCATTCATGCTCTTACAGTACATTGCACTTAAAAGATCTGCCACAAAACAGTGAGACAAAATAGCAGCGAAATATCTCCAATATCAGTTTTTTGCTAAATATTTGTCAAGGTTAATCTTGTCTTGTTAATACTCATCAGCTTTATCTTATTAAAACACATATTTATTGTAATGTCAAGCCTTTTTATATGCATGCATTCTCCCACAATACATTCATTGCACTATAAAAATCTACCACAACACAGGCTAGACGATTGTAAAATTGCCTGTAAAATGCCTCCAGTATCTGAGGTTTTTGCTGAATAATCGTCCACATAGACACTGTTTACGCCTTACCCATAAAAGCCCTGAAACATCCCGCTCATTTCACGCGAGTGCCTCTCTCATGAGCCCTGATGGAGAAGATTACAGCGCCGTGTGCATTAGCCGCGCTTGACCCACACTGTCTGCTGCGTGCAAGTGTGCGCTTGTGTGTTTGTGTGCAGTTTGTGTAGGATAAAAGGTGAAGATATTGATGGACAGTGAGAAGGCACGGGCCAAAGCACTGATGTCAGCGATTCGGTGTCTACAGATTGTAACGTAATCCTTGGTTTAAAAAGCGCCGGGCTGCAGACGCGGTCCTCGACTATTCATATATGCGTTTGTCTTTGAGCTCATAAATGTTTGAAGTGTGAGAAGCTCTAAAGTCCATTTGTTATAATCCAATGGAGGAAACACTGTGTTCATTCACAAAGGCTGTCTACCACCGAGACATCAGGCTATACTATACACAGATGCATACGTAGTGAAGTAAATATAATAATCAATATAATTTAGATCCTTTTGCTACTAATGGATATTGGTTATGATTTTAATAATAAAATATGAGGTTATTCTTTAAATCACAATTTAAAGTGCCTATGACAAGTTGGACAACTCATAGAACTAAAATGCAAAACTCATCTAATGTCACCTTTTTTTTAATTTGACAAATAAAAATATACGAAAGCACCTTTATTTAGTTGAATTAATGTTTAGCGAGTCAATTTCTTTTTCCTTTTGTGTAAATTATGCATAAACAACTAGTGTGATGTCACTTCCTGTTATTTTCGACATATTTTTCAACCTTTCCCCACAAATATTTACTTGATCGGTGTAAAACTATCATTTATATTTACAATAGGTATTAATACACAATATACAATTTTAGCTTGACCATATAATGACACGCAAAAAGTGAATTGAACAGATACATCCTGTATACTAAGACAGGATTGGTCAACTGAAGAACTGTGCATTGATTGATCGACTAAAAGGGGACACAGTGTGGCACGAACAAAGATCTCGGGCACAAAAAGGCCGAGAGAAGTACAAGTAAACACCAAATTGAACTGTTCAGCCGCTCCAAAAACTCCAGCGAACTCACTGCTTTCTCCTGTCTGCTGCTGTATACAATTGATTACAACCTAATAAAATGATTTGTCAAGAAATGAAAAATAATCAAGACACCATAGACTGATTAATTGACTAAAGGAAGGACTTACTTATATGTAAATTAAGGTTACCAGATGGATGTGAAAGGATTGTAAAACTACACAAACAAGTGCAGGAATATAACTTTATACCCTTATTTTCATATTGTCAAAACACCATACAATATGATTGACATTTCGAAAATCTTCCCATCTTTAATACACACATACATATACGTACATACTGTAGTTTTATTTTTGGGTTTTTTCTTAAGTGTACCCAGATGTTGCCCTGGGGCAGCCTGACTGGGAATTGGCAGTCGGCGTCACAAAATCACTCAACACACACACACACACACACACACACGCACACACGCACGCACGCACACACGACTTAACTGTCTGATAATTGGCTGTGTAGAGTCTAAGTATTTTTCCTGTTTAGTGACTGCAGAAGACCACTTGCCCTTCATACATTGACATACGGCCACTCTGTCACTAACGCTGCCTCAGGGATGGAGCGCTTTCATTTGCACTAAATCCAATAGTGTCTGACAGGGCTGGAGGAGGCCGAGGGTTGAGCAAACACTGTTAGCAATGACTTCAGAGGTGATTTATCAGGATTTGAATGACCACAGCAGAGAGAGCGAGAGCTTCCCCAGAGCTGCTCTCACACAAAGAACGATTGTTGAATGGAGACGCTGATGTCATGGCCGTATATTTCCGGAGCATAGGAACTCCCAAGGGACTGCCCTGTAATGCAGCCGGGATGAGAGCTATCTTTAGCAGAGGAAAACGTCTTCCCGGGATCAAGTTCATCGTGCGTTTTTGTGTGCCTTTAGTTTGACGTAAATGAGAGGGAAAAGAGCGACAACAATGCAAGGACAAAGGTTTCTGACATAGAGCGTGATAGGAGTTTAAAGCTCGGTGCAGGCTGACGCAAATGCATTACTTCATCTTCGAAAACATTCTGTAATGTGTACTCTTGTGGCATTACTTGAGGAATGTCGGGGATCAGTGTAGTAAACAACTCAGTGTAGTAATACCTGTAGTAAAAGTTTTGTTGTTAAGTAGTGGAAGTCATCAGAGTTAGGGTTTGAAATACAATAAGCTTTTAATGCCCTTTTGATGTTAAGAGTTAAATGAGTGTGTTACAGGTGGTGATGACCGTTGACACATGGCAGTCAATCTTCTATAAAGTTGTTTTGTTTTAATAACCATTACTGTTCTATAATATCTTTATTAACCAGAAAATAATTATATTTTAGGCAAAAGCTTCTCAGATAGGAGAAATATGTTGAGACGTATCCACGGGTAAAATAAGGAGAAAAAGGTTTTGCTGCATTAAAAAAATGCTGTAAAGGATATTAAAGGTGCTGTGCCTGTACCTGATTTTTAGTTTTATTTTAAATTCTTAGTTGCATTCATGTATTGCTCACTTACCTAATACAATCTGAGCATGCTCTCTGAGGCCAAAGCTAACAAATATTAGCACTTCATTTTGATCAATATCGCCCTGCACCTCTTGAGATTAATGGTATTTCTGCCACCTCGGAACATCCACTATTACTTTAAACCTTGTAATCCCCGTCCAAAGCTTCCACATCGATGCAGGATCACTGTAGCCTTTCCTCTCCTGACATCACCTTTGTACCAGTCGATGAGCTCACGAGGACCGAAAACAGACGTGCAGGGACCTCCGCTCTTGGATACACACCGGCTGTTGCTTGGGAACAAAGAGGGAGAGACAGTTTGAATGTATAGAGCCCTTTTATGATCACAGCAGATATGAAAGTCCTATGCAATATTAATCATCATGTGTGAGGAGCCAGATGGGGTCACGATGAGGTTGAGCTTTGATATTTTACCACTGATCTTGCTGTAAAATACTAAAAAAAAAAAAAAACATTTTGGAAAGTTGTACCAAGCTGATATCAGTTTTAGATGAAATAGTTGGTGTCTTCATGTTTCAAGTACATTTTGACGACACTGCAGACAGAAACAAAATATGCCAGAATATATGTCCACGGAAATGAATACTGTCAAAATACAGCTTGGCTATTAATTCTGGTAATGTAAAAACCTTCTTGGATATTTTTTTCAGTGCTGTTTTAAGTTACAAATTAACTTATTATTTGTATTATTTGTATGAATTATAAAAGGTTTAATTATGGGCGCTTGCTTCTGTTTTAGTGGCCCCACGCACAGAACATCATACTTTTCAAAAACTTAAACAAGATCTAATGCCTCAAAATATTAATCAGAATTAGATTATAATATTATTGTTGTTCTCTGTTAACATGCTGTGCTGTATGTGCATTTCTGTCTATATTATGGATAGTGTTAAGCTTTGAGAGCATTATCGGATTTCCTCGCTATATTTATGCAGTGAAGCTTCTTCGGTGCAGATAGTGGTCTGCGATGCATCTAAAAGTTGACGTAACCTCTGACCACAGACGCCTCCTGAAAATGTTAAACATGTTTGAAATGTTGAATTAAAAAAATGTTGTTTGTAATTTAGGGTAGAAAACAACAACAAACAAAACATTGAAATATTGTTTTTAGGGCTGGCTTTGAAAAGGGTAGAAAAATTACAAAAGTGAAATTAAAGATAAGTTTTTGTAACGTTTGATGGTGGTGTTATTATACTAATCTATCTCCCATAGAGAATGCTACAATAATAATAAGTTACAGGTCTCATTTTATAAAGTACGAAAAATGCTACGTACGTCACTTTCCATCGTTAAGTTTGGGATTTATAAAAATACTTAGTTGACTTAAAATTATGTGGTTTGGTCCAAAAACGAACTTTGTGCGTCGGGGCATTCAGAGATGAGATAGAAGGTGATATGTGCTGAGAGAAAAGAAAATGAAGTGAGTCAGAAGGCAATTTCTGTTTTTTTTGTGCATACACTTTTAGTTAAGAATTCTATGTTATAATAAATGAGACCCCAGATCAGTGGAGAGGCGACCACACTCACAGTAAGAATGCAAGTTTTCAAGGCGTGTCAATGCAAACAGCAAAGTACCAGTAGAAATAAATAGTACAAATAAAGATGGATTTGCAAGGATAAATAAGGATAAATACTAGTTATGGTCCACAATTGGTGAATGTGTGCTGAATAATCCTTTCTAGAAGTCTCTAGTATGCCACTTCAAGAATCAGAATCAGAAAGGGTTTTGTCAGAATTCACAAACATGTAGGAATTTGTTGCAACATAAAACACTGTATCAAATCAATAAAAACAACTTATATTCAATCCAAAGGGCATGCATTAAGAAACAATTTTAAAATTACTATAGTATAAAATAAAAAATAGGCATTTCTATGTACACCAAGATTACAGTTGGATTTACAGTTGTGAAGTGGCAGAAAGTGACAGTGCAGTGAGTGGTTTGAATAGTTGCCAGTTAAAGTGGCAGGTGTTTAGAAGTGTTGTCATGAGTCCAACAGCAGAGGGAAAAGAAACTATTCTTGGGGCGGGAGCGTTCTGGTCCGGATTGGACCGTAGCCCCTCGCCTGAGGGGAGTGGTTCAAATAGACATGTCCAGGGTGAGAAGGGTCAGCTGTTGATCCGACCTGCTCGTCCCAGAGCCCTGTACGACGTACAGGTCTGCGCAGAATGGAAGTCTGCAGCCGATGCACCTTCTCATTGCAGAACGCACGATGCGTCTTGTAGTCTCTGTTTGTCCCTGGCTGTGGCTTCCAGCGTACCACAACGGTGATGGAGGAGGTGAGGATGGACTCCAATGATGCGCCTGTAAAACTTGCACAGCATCAATCTGCACTGGCAGCTTGGCTTTTCCTCAGCTGCCGACAGGAAGTACATCCTCTTGCTGTTACCGCTGCACCAGGACACCAGCCGGTCCACCTCCCTCCTGTAGACAGACTCATCCCCGTCCGAGATGAGCCCGATGAGAGTGGTGTCGTCCGCAAACGTGATCTATTTTTACGGAGTTGTGGCTGGAGGTTCAGCAGTGTGTGTTACTGGGAGAAGAGCAGAGGAGAAAGTACACAGCCCTGTGGAGCTCCTGTGCTGATAGTCCGAGTGTCTGAGACAGTCTTCCCCAGCCGCACGCACTGCCTCCGATTCGTCAGGGAAGTCAGTGATCCACCTGCAGGTGGAGTCAGGGCACGTTGAGCTGACCAAGGAACTTGTAGGAGAAAACCAAATAAATTATAGTAAAAAGTTCAATGCGAAAGATCTTTGTATAATAGGAATGTGTTAAAGTATCAGCAGGAGGGAAAAAAGGGGTCACTTCTACGGTATCCAACAAGCCAAAATAATTTCCAAGTTTCACAAACATTAACCTCATAAATTAAGAGAGTTTCCATCTGCAGTCCCCAGGTACTGCAGTGGTTATAAGGCTAATCGTGTTTGATAACATAAAACTTCGTGCAAAATATTGATGGTGAAAAGAAGGATTTTGCTGACTTCACTGTATCTAAAAATGCTGAATCAGATTTTCCAAAAACAGAATCCGTTTTTAATACGAAACAACTCGACGTACCTACAAATAAACAACAAATTCAGGGTCTGGAAATCTAATAGCACCCTACAAATACTATTAATTAATCCTATGCTTCTTTCAAACCGCATAAGCATTCGTCATTTAAATATTTTTTTATATTTTAATAATGCTACAGAATGTGTAGAAGAACAGGACTTTTAACCGTTTCACTGTTTGTTGTATACAGCAGGACCTAAAATGTACCCATGCCATTGATGGGGCGTATAGGCTCATAAAAAGATGTTCAGTGTTATTTTTTTAATTTGAATTTTTTGCCTGTGTTATTGAGAATGCAAGCGAGATGTGGTGTATCTCAACTCATTTGTTTTATCCACTTACAGTAGGAAACGAGTCACGAGGAAGATAGGTAAAAATGCTTACTGCCACCATTTAAACCACCTCCTCCTCTTTCTTCTTGTTCTTCTTTTCCAACTCGGCTTGGAACTCCTCCACTATGGCCTTGCTTTGCTTTGCTGATCCTTGGACTCCTTCTGTGACAGCTCTTCTCATCCGAGGAGGGCAGATGTCCTCTCTTCCTCAGCGGCCTCTTGAAACTCACACTTCAGTGGCATATTCTCCTGCTTGTCCTTCTCCAATTCCTTCGTCATCTTTATCGTGGCAACCTCCTGCTTTTCTATAGTTGTGTTGGCACTCTCCAGCTCTTCAAAAAGCATCTGCACTGTTCCCTTTCCTTTTCTCCACTTCTTCTTGGAGACACTGAATGGACCTTTCCTTTTCCTCCTCCTCAGCTTGTTTCTTGGAGGGCAATGGCCTGCTGCTGGCTGGAGAGCATCTTCAGGTTTTCATTCTCCTGGTACAAGTACTGTACTTTGTTTTCGTGGGCTTCATTCTGTTGGTCCACCTTCTCCAGCTCCCTCACTCTCCACTTCTGTTTTTTATTGACGTGAAACAGGTCTTCATTGGTCTTTTGGCCTCCTGAAGCTGTAGGCTCGTGCACACAACAGGTTCTCCTCAGAGTGTTCATCCAGCACTTTTTGTAGCTCCTCTACTTTGAGATTGAGGCATTTTGTCTGTTGGAAGGTCCTCCTCCAACTTCAATCTATATGTCTGTATCGCATTGACACACAGCTGCTTTTGAAGCGGTTGTCTCAGCTCCAGCACCAGCTCCTCTGGGTTTGGAGCGGCAGCCGCTGCTTGTGGAGCCTGAACTGTAGCCCTCAGGTTATTCTCCTTGAACCGCTTTCCGTTCTTCATATCTGAGGTTTTCTGGAATCTAGTTTTGTCTGAATCTCGAGTTAGAAATGATAGATATATATATATATATATATATATATATATATATATATATATATATATATATATATATATATATATATATATATATATATATATATATATATATATATATATATATATATATATATATATATCCTTGTTATTAAGTCATTTCCTCAAACCTACAAAACTTGCAGACGAATGATGTCAGATTGTTATAACCATGGTGATAGAATATTTTCTCTTTTTCTGTTGCTATAGTTACATATTGTGCTATAGTTACATGTTGTGCCGCAACTGGACACATTCACACTTATGATTATGAACATTATTATCCACAAATGTATAATTTATTTTTATCATGTGGTATTTGATTTTTGAACAATAATTCGTTTTTCATCAGGAGGATGTCATGTGTTATTGATGGGCCCTCAGGGGTCACATGCGTGTTACATCCCCTCTGGTATGTAGCAGCACAGTTAGCAATGTTTTTACGCTTCGTCCCATACATTTCTTATTTTTATTACTTAAATACATTTTGCATGGAAAGCATCGTCGGAATGTATATTTGGGCTTTTGGAAACATCTAAGATCAGCTCCAAACTATTCTGCTGCATCAAATTACCCAGCAGGCAAATCAATGAGCCTCAGCTTTGTGAGACTCTGTAGGCAGGTCCTCTCATGACTCTCATTCTCCAAATAGTCCAAATAGTTAGTGTTAAGAACAGCTTTGTCCCTTTCTCCTGATCAATTCCTAGCATATTTTTCATGCATTTTTGTCATAGTTTGGTTTTGATATCTCACCTTTAACACATAAAAAACTATCTAGTTCAAATCTTCATTGCACAATACAATAATATACACAATGCTATTTACAAGTAACGAATGTTGAAATGTATATCGTATGTCCATAGATATATATAATGTTCAGCTGGAGAGCATTATTGATTTCCTCGCCAGTATTTATGAAGTAAATCCACACTCTCAATGCACACGCAAAGCTGATGTGAGCGGGAATGTCTCCCATGTAGATCAATAAGTTTAAGGCCAGAATATGGACAGTGGTGGAAAGTAACAAAGTACAAAAGTAATAATAATGTACTTAAAAATGGTAAATAAGTAAGTATTGTAAAAATTGTAGGTAAGTAATTTTACTTCTGTACATTTGAAAGCCGGCATCTGTACTTTCTACTACACTTGAACTGAACTGAAAAGTACTGTACTGTACTTTTTATATGGTTTATGGTGTTTATGGTGTTAACTATGGTGTATGGCTGTTTTAGCACGTTCATAGTCACAAGTACCAACTTTGAGCAAACCAAACTACATACATAAAATTCCCATCACATTCACAAAAATCTGCTTAATTATTTTTCAAAATCACAATGATTAACAGTTCTAAAAAGCTGCATGACATTGGCCACTTTTAATTTTTACTCTTACAGTAAATTTTTTAAACAAATACTTCAAAACTTTTATTTACTATAAGTAGATTTTTTAATGTGCTACTTTTACGTGCGTCGTTCTGTCACTCATGCACCTGTACTTTTATTTTAGCAACAAAATTGGGTACTTCATTCCCCTGAAGCGAACATTGCATGGAGACAAGCGGGTGAGGCCTTGAAACACCAAAAATCAAATGTAATTGGTGTCACTGCAAAATATCCATACATTGGTATATTTATATAACCATTTAAAACAATTAATTAACTTCATATCTTCATTGACCTCAATATTCTCTATAACTCAATCAGTCCTCGTCTCCTCTCGAATACGCGCGACTATTTCCCTCAGAGTCATCCATCAGTAGCAGCAGCGAGCCTAAACAGCATGGGGTCCCCCTCTGTCCAAGCGCCGCTGCCAGGGCCTTCCCACAATGCACCTCTCCACCGGGCTCTCAGCAGTTTCCCCTCATCAACCACTCTCTCCATTCTAGCCTACATTCAAGTCGACAGAGACATCAATCAAACGCGCCACATCTAAAGCCAGGCGAAACCAGCGAGAGACGGGCTTCGAAAGGTGTCCAGGAAGGAGCAGAGACACACATACATGAGAGGAGGGAAGGGAGAGTGGAGAGAAAAGGGAAGCGGAGAGAGAGAAGGGGCCCAGCGGGTTGAGTAGAAGCATCCACTGCTAAATTATTCATCATAAGAGAAGAGAAGAGCCTCGGACCAGGCAGGGATCTCCCCCTTGAGCTACTGCTGCGACGGCTGGGACTGAAACAGCACTGTACAACGCAGCAGTCAAGTCAGAGTGATCGCCCCACTTCAAGAACTACTAGTTCTTATTAATGTGATGATAACCTACCTAATAAATACCAGAACTGTCGTAGAATATTTACAAAGGTATTCAGCAAATTTAAACTCGCAACACTGAGAGCAAGCTGTCTGGCAGTCTGGCATGGGAGATATGTCCGAAAATTGGTAATATTGCAATTGTTGTTCTGGAATTATGCAAAATTAGAATCTATAATATATAGGCTTGATCTAAACTTTTAAAAATGACAGAAAAAAACCTGAAACGTCTTGTGTAACCTTGCAGACAAATGTATAACGTGATATTCCTGTCGGTGCGATTTTTAGACCTCAACCAAGGCACATTTTAGTACATTCCTGATGCATTGTTAAAATATCATCGGAATATTAGTATTAATTTTGAGATGTCATTACCGCCCACCACTATCTGGCATAAACTCTACCAGAGCCATGTGTATTTTATAGACATAAGAAGCTCCATATTTACCATACCAACAATAAAAGAAAATCCAAATTATGTATGATCTTGCAAATGTATCCAAGATAGCAACATTATGTAGTCCCTTTGCCAGGTGCACAAAGCCAGCCGGAAAATAGACTTCAAAATAAAATCACCTTTCACAAACAAACACTAGATTACAATTATCAAAACACATTTTATTTCAACAAATATTTTTCTCTAAAATAAATAATAATTGTGTATTGAGTGATTGTTTGATACATAATATGGGAACAAAATATTTTGGGACTCAATATCATCATTATATTAACTTTTTATTTTTTCCGTTGTGGGGAGATTGTTCTTATTTAATCATTTCTAATTAGTAATATGAGATTAAGTAACCTTGATGGCTGATTGCATTTCATTCTGTTATTTATTTGTCTGTTGCAGCACGTGATTTTCAACCATCCCTTGGTTTTCATAATTATGAGGAATTAGGACGGTGATTGACAACTGAAAACAAAACATTACATCTTTTTGAATGGGGAAAAAGTACTCAAAATGTTGCAGGAAGTTGAAACACATCCGGTACATGAAAAAAGGTTGATTACCCCGCTTTATGGCTATCGTGTCAGTGACATAAAGTACTCCCAATATTATAATTCATCGTGATTTTTTTCAGTAGCAACATATCACGCTTCAGCATTTGTTATCAGGAACGGCCTACAGTTGCATTATTTATTGTAATAAGTTTTTTGTTTTTTTTACAGTGCCATAGTAATTAACCAACCCTAATAACTAGTCTTTGCTGTGTGTGTGTGGTTGATAGATAGAAGGGGGTGTTTCGTACATACTGGGGGTGCCATATGCCCCAGTTTCTCTCCCTCGCCCCTCTCCTGCCGTCTCCCCTGCCCCGATTATGTCTTATTTTCATCTAATGGTGTCTTGAGGGCATATACCAGTGGAGATGGCTGTTACAGTATGTGAAGATGTGTGGGTGTGCGGTGGGCTATACTGCACACAAAGAACAGCTCTGCCTAAGAACATTTATTTGAAAACCAGGAAGAAAGAAAGAAAAAAAGAAAAAAATACACCCACTTTGGATCATTTATAAAAAAAACAAATGTTGTTTTTTCGAACGAGCGTGTGGTTGTTAATTCACAAAGAAAGCATGCTGTTAGCCGGACGGGAGAGGAGGAGGCGAAGGAGGGAGTGTGTTTGGTCCATGTGGCGTCTCTCACCACTGGACTCAAACGCAGGACTTTGTGTCGCGACAACAGATGCACTCGCAAGGACAAACAACACGGAACGGACAATTAGTCATCAGCGATTTGGAGTTGCTTATTTAATTTTTGATAGAAGTGTGTTTGTGACTTTCTGATCTGAGCTTCGAGGACAGATTTGAGGGTGGTTTAAAATGCACTACTTGATGTTATTGTTTTGCTTGAAATGTGCCAAATTTATTTATTTGACAGGGATAATGCAATCATACATAGTTACAAAAGAAAGCATTACATTTACCTACACATATGGAATCATCTCGACAAAGAAATCAAACTATCAAGAACAATATTGGCATTTAAGAAATATATAAAAATGACCAATTTAAGTAAGTAAAAGGGCGGATATCTGTTTTGCAATGAATGAATGAATGAGTGTTATTGAAATTAAAATGTTTAGCGTAATGTTTTAAACTAACTATTGTGTTAAGTGTCAGTTGAAAAAGAGGGCAGATAACATAAGATAATTGCTCTTCTTTTTGCTCCTTTTCATACATTTTTTGTCTGCTTAACTGTATGTTATTTATGTTAGGAATTAAATAATGAAATAATTACAAATAAAAACAAAATCTCCATGGAGACAAATAGGCGACGCCACCAGGCCAAGAGAAAGGCCACCCTGCTTATGAAGGTACAATATGTTTTAATAATCACCACACTGAAAATGACGCACCTCAAGGGTCTAAACTAGGCCCATTTTGCTTCGTTAACATAATAATATCGACATAGATTTTTTTAAATGAATTACACTAATTAAATGATCTCGGAAGCTAAGCAATTAAGTTAATTTAAGTTAATTGATTCTGAGATTGTGGACAGCTTGTAAAGTCACAGAGGATAGTGGGTAGTAGCTAGGGTTGTCCTGGGTGAGGGCGGTGAGGTCAGGGGTCTGTTCATCCATGTCATCTGGGACATCCAAGTCAGCCATGGATGTATTCTGTAAAATAATAATACAAATAATTTGTGCGTGAATTGAGCATGAATTGAAAAGAAAATTCTCATAATTGTCATAACTCCATTTTGAGACTTTCCTTTGCTTATACTTGTTGTGCCCGTCTCAATGTTCTTTTTTGCATTTGTGCACTTATCACAGCACTGCCAGTCGTCCTTTTCATATCATAACACATTCAAAACACACTCCTTCTCTTCCTCTCCTCTCATTTTAAACGCCTCACAGGCTCAAACATGATGAAACCGTGGGCAACATCTTGTTTACCAAAGACCCTCAACTGTCTCCAAACAATTTACCCCGCGCGCTCCGGAGGAAAACAGGCAAAACTCCAAGCGGCATCACTTTACATGTCAAAAACTCGCCTAATTTAAACTGAGGGAGTTGAAAGCGAAGAGTATTTATGCAATTGCTCGCTGTTTCACTATTTTGATGTAATTGTTTAATCCCGAGAGTGGTTGTAGCACGTTGTAGTATATATTTTTAAGTCATTGCTGCTCAAGTTTAAGTGGTTTGATTACTGAAACTGGTGTAAAAATAAGTCAACTCTGCCCCAGGAGTTTGAAACAATAAATAGACATACAGTAAAGGCACCAATCAGATATTATATTATGACCACCTGCATAAGATGGGTTCCAAACAACAATTGTAATGCATTATATATTCTGACATATTTCCGTTTGAACCCTTTTGGCCAAACTGAGAAGCGCCAAGTCCACTTGTTATCATTGGTGCATCACTGTGACTATTTTTTATTCAACCTTTATTTAAACAGGAAAGTGCCATCTTTGTAAAGACTGCAGTACAGATCTCTCAAGACAAGACAAGACAAGACAAGACAATCACTATCATTTGTTACCCAAAAAACTTAACAAACCATTCATTTAAACTGACTTATTGGAATCAGTTATTTAATGTATTTATTTGCTGCCTAGAAAAAAAAAAGAGCTGCAGTTTAGGACCATTGTCTGTTTTATTTATCGCTAAGCAGAATATACGCAGGGCCTTGCATCCATAGGTCTTCTTTCTTCTTCTTTTGAAAAGCAATATTCGTTTAAAAGTGATTCATGAGCCAAAGTGCATGTTATGACAGCAGCCTTTTCCACGCACTGAGCTGAATGATGATTACTGTACTGAACACAGTCTAAAAATGATGAGTAATGAAATACATTTACAAACAGGTTTTATTCGACCTGTCGTGTGGTCATAATCTTCTGGCTGATCATCACGACACATCAAAATAGATAAAGCAAGTCGTCATTAGGCTCCTCCCTACGTCTCGCCGTGCTGTAAAATGAACTCGCATGTTTTCTCACAAATGCCTTCACAAGTCTGTCTCAAAAGCCTGTCAAGTGCAAATTAGCAGGTGTTAGCACAAAAAAAAAAATGAAACGGTAAATTGAAACATCGGCCCCTAATTACTCCCCCAGTAGCGCACTAAACCACTGCCCCCTGTAACCACGGCAACGGCAGCTGCGACGAACAGGTCCCTACCGAAGTGTGGGTTATATTTAGAGTAGAGTCAACAGGATGACCTACGACATGGTGAGAAGGAGCTGCTGGCACACAGTTAGTTTGGGCATTTGTTTTCGATTGTTCAATTGTTTCGACGAAGAAAGAAGGGAAAGAATCTGCTGCGGGGAAGAAAAAGAAAAAAAAAAAACAGTGACAACCACACAACCTGAGAGTGCGATGCTGTGAACTTTTGAACATCCTCAACACCCACAGCTCACGTGACATCTCTCGGTGTGCGTTACTCCTCTCGTTCTTCTAATTGGTGATATGGAATAAATAGCAATGATATTTGCTTTCAATGGGTTTCATAATGATGAGGAATTAGGGCCGCTCCCATAGCTATTCACAATTCAGAGCTGAATATTAAATGGTATTGGAAAAGGTCCTCAAAATTTAGTATTTAACAGGAAGCTGAAACGCAGGAATTGATAAGATTTCCTAAAATATACATGCGCTGGGTGATAGCCTGTAAAAATCATATTGCCAAACATTTTAAAAGCAACTTACGATAATAATGAAACAGTTTAGCTCAGTGCATTTACTCCTAAACAAGGGCTAAGAACTAGAACTACTTTAATATTAATACAAATAAAGGAACAGATAATACCATTGTAGACCTTCTGCTACAATTCTAAATCATAGTTTAGTTTTCCAAATTGTCAAGACTGTTTCTTAAAAAAATAATAAGTAACTTCCTGGTGTAGGGTCCGCCACCTGCTTGTTCCCATGGAGATGTTATAGCTTTGCCTTGAATGCTCCACAGGATGGCATTAAATTTAAGCATGTGACACCGCCAGCTGTAGTCCAGTGGTGTTCAGGGCGTTTTCGAAGCACTAAAACGCCTGTAATTGATGCAAGAAAGATGCGTTTAATGCCATACTGAGGCACATTTCAGGCACCTTCTTTCTCCTAATAAATAATGATTTAAATTACAGTTCTGCTTTGGTCAATTGGCAAAATATAGAAGTACATTCTCATTACATGTGTATTTTCAGGAATACGCAACAACATATTGGCAGATTTGTTGTCATTGCTGTGAATAGGAAAACAATAATGACATCTGTGCGTACTGAATAAAGTGTATGTCCAAAATAAAGCCAACCAAGGGTGAATATTGGCCCTGCATTCCGAAATAATGATGCAGCTGAGATTAGTCAATAGCTTAGGATATAACTCCAGTCACAGAGGAACAATGAATATTCACAACCGCCCCGCGCTGTTTGTCTCCTGTGTGCAGAGATGCTCACACACTCTAAAGTCACTCGTGGTAAACAATTTGCAGGCGTCATGAAAAGCAGAGTGGAAGTGGTCCGGGGGGAGGCTGCGGAGATGATTAGCCTGTGGGCTCCAGAGAACAGCCAGAGCCGGACTATACAGTAACACGGAGCGCTACAGCCCCCGGTGCGCTGTGCAGTGAGCAGAAAAGCATGAGTCAGCAGAAATACCCCTTCCCGAACGCCACATAGACACACGTTAAACACACACACACTCCCGCACACTCACACCGGGAGCCGCGGGCTGATGAGACAGACAGACTGCAGGCTCAGCTGTCTGTGCGCGGCTTTATGTGCACTCACACGAACAAAGAAAAGAGCCACGCTATATGCAGTCATTATTTAAGCAACCTATTTTATTATATACCACCCCTGATGATTGCAAATGTTTAACTATTTGGGGAGTTTTCAAGTTGGAGCGTTAGTCAAGCTTGAAATCCATGTAAAAATGGATGTGCAATTAAGATTTGTTTGTGTTGCTGTTGTTCAATTTTGTCATTAGTCCAAATGTTTTATCCTTGGACGGATCATGTCAAACACCCCATGTTTCTGTTCTGATTGTGGTTATGCACCAGCTATTGAATGTTTTAGGGGAAATATGCCCTGTTTGTTGTCACCAGCACAAACATCCATTGGTTTACTATGAATTTGGACTGTTTGTGGCAATGACACATAACAGATGATGAAATGTAAAGTATGTTAAAGAGTGTCGAAATGTGGGATATTAAATCATATTTGTTTTAAATATGTGTTTTAATGCTGCTTATTGGATTGTAAGGTGTCCTTGGGTGTCACGAAAGGTGTCATCAAATCAAATGTATTCTTTTTTTATTAACTATTATAGTCAATAGAGCTGCAAATCGACTTCAGTGATCATTTTTTGGATTATTGGACTAGTCAAACGATTTCTCCTATTGTACATTCAGACTTTTTGAATACATTTTTAACCAAATAATGGTTAAGATGTGGTGACTGAAGGCTTCTTCATTTACAGATAAAGTGTATTATTGATGAAAATCTATTCACTGAAAAAGTTTTTTGACATTTTTATTCAATAATGCGACGGTCTTTGTCATAAAAGGTCTTTTCGTATGTGTTGTAGAGTCCGTACAGTCCAGATAGTCTAGGTCTAGATTAAAAAGATAAAGCATTATAATACATTGATTATAGAATGTGATAGATGGTTCCCAAAAGTCCTCAAGGGGCTTAACATGTGATAATCGCCACATAAAATTGCAGCCCTAAAATTCAACCCCAAAACATAAATTAATAATTTATCTTTCAAGGTATATATTTATCTTTCCATGTAGTTGGAGCCATGAATGTGCTTTAAATGCTACTACAACCACCACCACCACCACCACCACTACCACCACCACCACAACCACCACCACCACCACCACCACCACCACTACCACTACCACCACCACTACCACCACTACCACCACTACCACCACCACCACCACTACCACCACCACTACTACTATACACTATAGCTTTAAGTTTAAGGTGTCATTTCCAGTAGTGAATATTCTTGCACATTTAGACTCCCTGCGGTAGTCAACAATTCAAAACATCTACCTTTGGAACGGTCAAAAGCTCCTCCGAATATCCCCCCTAACCCGTCTCCCTGTTGTGTTTGCAGGGTGCTAGAGAGTGATGTCGGGGGGAGAGGACCGGGATGGAGAGGCGGCCGCGCCCCTTTACGTGTACGAGTCCAAGGTGCACTGTGCCAACGTGCTCCTGAGCCTGGAGGAGCAGCGGAGGCAGGGGGTGCTCTGCGATGTCACTGTGCTGGTGGAGGGCCGAGAGGTGCGCGCTCACAGGGCCGTGCTCGCCGCCAGCAGCAGGTACTTCCTCCAGGCGCTGCTGCACAACGGGACGCCGGGGGAGAGCGAGCTGGTCATCACCCTGCCAGACAAGGTACGGCAAAGGAATACGTGTGCTTCAAATCAAGTGCAAGTGCAGTTATGATGAGTTACTTCACGATCCTGCCAGACGAGTGCAGAGATCAGAATCAAAGGTCATGAAATCAAACATTATTGGCAAAATCCACCATCTTTGCTGTAAACTAGCAAAACGTCTGAACAGATACATTTGTCAGATAAAAAGTAAACTAGTGAGCAGATAAATAAAGTTATGACCGGTTTGCCAACTTTGAATGAATCAGATCAGCAACTAAAAAGGACAGTTGAAAGGTAAAGGTAGGTAAAATAACCAGTGGTGGAAAGTGTATACTGAAATTGTTAACTCAAGTAAAGTGCAAGTACAAGTACAAGTACAAGTACAAGTACAAGTACAAGTAGTCTGCTGCAGTGAAGTACTAGCGGAAAAAGTAACTACCGTTGAATGCAATTTTTGAAGCATTTTAGATCAGTTGTTTATTCAAAACCTGATCAATTAAGTTGTCAAATTGAATCGTTGTTTTGAACCCCAATCCACATTCTCTGAGCTCCGGCCAATCAGAGCAGGCGATGCAGTGCGGTTACGTAAGAGAGCTGTGCATTACGCCAATTAGGACTTGTACACATGAACTTAGATGAGTTTAAATGTAGTTAATTACATGCTAGAATTATACTCAATTACAAGTACAAGTTTAACAATCGACTCCAAAAAAATCTACTCAATTACAGTAACGTGAGTATATTTACTTTCCACCCCTGAAAATAACTGCAGACGTTACTGGCAAATATGCTGTCATTGCTTCAGCTTGTTCTAGTTGTGCTTTGATTTGGAACATACAAAAACAACTAAACTACAATAACTGGCACTGGCATTATTACTTTACGGCACATTAAGTATGCGGCTGGGTTTATCTTGCTGATTAATGCAGCTTTCTAAAGTTGACTAATGGTCCTAATACCCACAATGCCTTTAACACTCTGGGCACAGGTCCCATTGTCGATATCTGTCCAGTTTTGTCTGATGTTATTGTGCTATACTTTGGGTGAATAGTGGTGTCATTTACTCTGACACAAGAGGTACTGCAGCACGGACTGATCAATACTTCATGCACATATTCTGCTAATGCTAACTGCTTGTATAACACACACTGTGAAATGATTGCTGATCAGCGACAGGGAGTTCTGTCAAGAGTTTTCTGAATGAAAGATTATACCTCTGCCAGGGAAGTCTATTCAACTAAGAAGTGATTGTTGAAGACTCAGGGTATGGTATACTCAATACCATACCAATTTAACAACAGCAGGTTACTATTATTAATTCAATGGAAGGAATTGATGTACGAAGCATTAACCCAGAACTAGGAAATAGCATTTTTGGTTCCACTCAAAGCATGAACAAAGACTTAATTCAGAATTAACAAATGTTTTTTTAATGAACAGGCTGAGTAATTAATTTAATTAAAGAGTACCAAGCTTGAATTGTATTTGTTCTTTATTCATGAAGTCTTTGTTTATTCAGGCTATTGTTCTATTCAGGCTATTAAATGTGTAGTTATTATCAAGCGCTACCAGTTTTTGATTCTAGATCTGAGTGCATCTTGCCCATTTTGAAATTTGAATACATTATATTTTAAGGTAGTAGAAGTCACATTTAGCCTACTGTAATGTTTTGCAGAAATACGTCTACTTCTACTTGAGTGATGTTTTTTGTGCCTATTCTTTGGAATCTGTGCATTATTTAAAGTTTTGTCTGTCCATCAATGATAAATACATTTAGCGTCCAAACTGTCCTCAGTTCTCATGTTGTAGTGTTTCCAAATACTTTTAGTCTGGCTTGAATCGTTATTTGGGTCACAACTTTGCACTTCTATTTGAGTAATAGTATTCTAAAGTAATGTTACTGTTAGTTAAGTACAAATTGTGTCTACTCTATCCACCTCTGGCAATAATATCTCCATGGAGACAAACAGGTAGCGGACCCTCCACCAGAACAGCTACGCAGTGCAGCTTTAAACCTGACTTAAAGCAGACTTCTTGTGAATCGTGCTTTGGGTGCTATGCTTTGCGTGCAGATGAATTCCTACTTTTTTGTGTTGAACCTTTATCACCACGTTGCATCATTTTCTTTGGAAACAACACCGCCCTTTAACCTCTGCTGGACAGGCCGGTCAGGCGAAGGGCGCGGAGAGGAAGCAGCCGCGGTGACACAAATTGATCTGTTTATGAGGAAGGGTCTGGTGTGAATATTAATGTTGTTGGCCTGCATTTTCCAAACTCCCTTCCACTCCCCTGCACCGGTGCGGGCGATCGGGGAACTGCATTGTCTCCCAGCGGTGGCCATTACCATACACTGGCCTAGTTCTGTCATATTGATTAATATGTCTGTGTGGTTCTACCTTATACAGTAATCACTCACGCGGCTCAACGCTTAACGAATCAAAGCCCATCCCATATAATGGCTGTAAATGTAGTTTTATTTTCAGACTGCCCCTGCACTTACCCTCTCCTCAATTACAAAGCGCTGTTTACAGGAATCGCCCAACACACTCTAATCAATCGTAATAACAGATAACATTAAATACATTACAAAACATACGCCATCAGTTATTGTGGCACCTACTCCCTTGCTGTTAAATAATAATAAATTGGTATTTTTATGAATCTAGAAAGGAATACTTTGTTTTCACCCAGGCAAGTAGACAATTGTCAGATTGTAGTAGTACTTGTTGTTGGTAGTAGTAGGACTTGTTGTCAGTAGTAGTAGTAGTAGTACTTGTTGTTGTTGGTAGTAGTAGTAGTGGTGGTAGTGGTAGTAATAGTATAATAGTGTTTAACTGGGACAGAGCTCACATATAGAAATCCTTTAGATCTTTTCAGCAGTAGAATCATGATCATTGTTTTTGAATTGTTTTGCAGTGTAAGAAGACCGACTTCAGGCAGACATTATTTGACACCTAAAAGAAGCAGTGGAAATGAGAAGTGTTACAGAAGCCTGAACTAAGATGCTATTTACAGTTTAAGGAAAGCTTCTTCACTGAGCTCTATGTTTAATGTATGGCCTAAGTTAACAAAAAGACAGGGGTCCTAGAGGTGGAAGTGGGGCACTTTGTAAGCGTCCCAGCGGGGAACAGGTGATGTAGGCTCCTGTGTGTGAGTTATGTTGTATTGTCCACTATATAATGATTTCAAAATATGTATGATATGATCCAACAGAAAAATCCTCACTTGTTTTGGCTGAAATTATATTTTGGAAATTTGAAAATGTTTTTTATTTAAGAGGACGTCGTTCTGATAATGTTGATGGTGTAATATACATAGGCCCATGTTGGCTTGGCACCTGACTGCATGACACTATAAAATCTTTAATTCAGTCAGTTATAGAAGTAGTAGTAGTTGAATTAGTAGTGTAAATAGTTATTGATTGTTATTTTGCTGTAACGATAGTAGAAGTCCTTCATTCCGCCTCTTCCTCTTTGAATGCTTTACAAACATCGTACAGTAAGTGCTTTACTTGAATAAAATTGATTTGATGGGAAGGGACACTAATGCAAGGAAATCACGTTAGGAGACTTGTTATTGGTAAATTACTGCCTTTTATGACAGCAACAGTGGGTATGTCAGTGGACTTTTTGCCCGTAAAAGGTCTGAGCTTGTTCTTAACATCATAAGAAATGAACGCAAATCACAGCAGATAGGATGAATTAGGGAAAGAACAGAAGGTTGAGTGTACTAGTCAGATGTGGTCATTGCGGTGTAAAGGTGAAGACATTTAGAATGAGCTGGTCTGACTCAGGGGAACTTAAACCAGGGCTAAAAGGATAATGCTACTGTCAAACACCTTTGCCCCGAGGGAACTCAGTCTAAGTAAATAGTACTTGATAGTTCAACTTGATTTAATACTAAGGAAAAGGCTCAATACTTGATACAGATTTTGATACCACAGTGTTTTAGGAAAAAACAAACAAACAATGGAATGTTTTTGTTGTTTTATTTCATCTCAGAATAATAGTTGCTTAAATTTTATAATGTGTTCATCAAGATAAAGACCTTGTGCAATTTTTGACCTGTTAAACATAACGAAACTAATTGGTAATACAAATCATACTTATACACATATAGAAGTCACTATATTTAATCTGCAATATTTTTTATATATATATATATATATATATATATATATATATATATATATATATATATATATATATATATATATATATATATATATATATATATATATATATATATATATATATATATATATATATATATATATAAGTAGAGGGAAATAGTGACATTGATTCTCCAAAACAAATATTAACGGTAAATACAATTATTCAAATGGATCACTTGTTCCACCACCGTTAAGGTACTTAATCCTTCAGAAGGAAAATTTATTCTTTGCATTTATGCTATTTATGCTTAGTTTTTTCTATAGTATCTAGTTTCTTAAAGACATTTTAAATCTTTCTGGCCCAAAAACAGGGCAATATATTAGACAGGACAGTTGTAGCGTGAAATGGTGAGCGAGACGATAGGCAAACAGTCAAGGTCGGAATGTGAATCCATAATACTGAGGTGGTAACAATCAGAACACCTTGGACATGAATATATTGTTTAAATGGCAATTTTAGAATCGATTAGTATCTGAGAAAACATTCATTACAACAATGAGTAGTGTCTGCCTCATCAAAAGTATACCAGTTTTGAAAAGATGTGTAGTATTTAGTATGTGTTTAGTATTAGGTGTTTATTTTCACACACACACAAAGCCTGCCACAAATGCAACCAACTCAACAGAACTTGAAGCTGAACTCTGACTAATAGGTCATGTTCACTGTGTCAAAACGCTTCAATTCAGATGACGGGATGGTCAGAATTTGTGCAATGATTAGATAATTGTGAGTGGACATGACTTCCAGTTTTTAAGATGAACAGAACTAGTTTGAGAAGCCAAATTCTGCAAACAATAATATATTCAACATTTGTGGATGCTGCCTCATCCATACAGTAAAATGTACCCCTGCTGTATGTCCCACAGTAAACAGCAACGTTAGATATTAAGGGATTTTACAACAAATATACTTAAGGGTTTTAGGCTTTACTTTGCTGGGAAAGTAAAAGAGCCAGAAAATCTATTGTACCATACACAATACTATATTTGGAACTTAGCATAATATTCACACCAATTTGCAATGACTCACATCTTGCATTTACCCTGTGTCCATTTTCTGGTGAAGGTGGACTGGCTCCTCTTTGGTGCCACTGTGAATGTTTCTGCGCAGGAGGGAGCAGATGCTGATGCCAGCTGAAAACAGGCTTACAGTCCTCTGCTCCCACAGACAGACAGACAGACGCAGGTTTTCATGCACACACAGCACTCTGCACCATACACCTGCACACACAAACACACACATGTACGCCTGCCTGCTGACGGTAAGAGGAGAAACATGGGGAAGGGGAGCCAGGAAGATGAAAAAAATAGGCAAGCAGCAAAAATAACTATGAAGAAAGCAGATTTATTGCTCGTGAGGTCAATCTATAACTTGCTGAGCGGCACATTTAAACATCCAATATATGATGTGCAACAAAATAATCTTAATGTCATACAGCTATAACTAATCTCTTTCCCAGGAATATACAGATTGCTCAATACGTTTGTCGATATTTTGTGATGTTTTTGCAGTTTGATCTGGGAGTTTATGAGTAAGAAGTCTGCAAATGAACTGTAGTCAGCGAAATCAGATCAAAGCTAATTGATTGGGAGTGTGGAAGAACCCCTCTGGTTCAACAACCTTCTTCTTGGAGTGATCATGATGAAAGTAAATACAGCTAAGAAAATCAAAGCAGAGACTCGAGAGGGATAGTAGTTGTTCTGTAACTCGTGCAGTGTGGTTGTGGTTTTAGAGCCTGGGTCTGGGAGCAGGATGATGAAGGTCATGATTTTGACTGTTTGCTTCGGGGGTTTCAGAAGTTCTTCATCTCAACATCTTCAGTAGAAACTTTTATTGTATTGCAATACATGTATCTTTTATGTGTTTAGTCTCAAGATCCAAAATCCGAACAAAGGAATGTGTTGTTTTCTTATCCATTCTCAGGAATTACATTAGAGGTTCACTCGCACTTGCAGAAAACGTCAGGACTCAAAGTGGACTCAAAATAGGACTAAACCAAGTCTGCCATCAGTGCTCAAACTGGACTCAATACAGGACCACACAACGTCTACATCAAGACCCAAACTGGACTTAAAACAGCACCCAACAAAGTCTGGAACAGGCCTTAAAAAATAATGTATGCTCAAAACAGATTCATGTTTTGTGCCATTTTGATTTATCATTTATATCTTACTGTTGTCTGTTCCACACCTCAACATCCACAATTTATTAAAACAATACACACAAAAAACACACCACAAGTTCATGAACATTATATTTAATCAGCATAGACAAATCTTTGACAATTTACTTACATATTAAGATGCGTTTTAAATGTACCTCGACAACGAGCTCAAGCAGGGAAAATCAGTTTTATGAATATTTATATGATTAGCCTATAACGTGCGCTTTCCTCCTCTGTTTTGCAGGTCACAGCAAAGGGTTTCGCGCCGCTGCTCCAGTTTGCCTACACTGCCAAGCTCGTCTTAAGCCGCGAGAACATCCACGAAGTCATCCTGTGCGCAGACTTCCTTGGTGTTCACAATCTGGAAGACTCCTGTTTTCGCTTCCTCCAGGCCCAGCTGCAGAACGACAGCCAGCACGCCCTCAACGGAAAAGCTGATTCGGACGATGACGTGATGATCGAGGAGTTCGACGAGTCTCTCCCAATGGGCGACACGACGACGGACCACAGGCAGCAGACCAATCATGTAGCACCCACTGCGCCACAGCCCAAATACAGCCCCAAATACAGGAAGTACCAGTATCCAATCATGGACAACAAGCACAACGGCGAGAAACATCACGACGAGGTTGTTTTGCCAAATTGTAACTCAGCTAGCCCGCTCAACTCCCACTACCAGGATCCTTCGCAATCACTTCTGACGCCTTCAAGAATCAAGGAAGAACCATATTCATTTGAGGAGGCAGGTGAAAATAGGAATGGTTATAACCCTGAATTGTGCACGGAAGAAGTGTTGGAGATGGAGTTGGAGGTGGAGGGGGTACCAGTAGCAGCAGAACACTCGCCGGGTCAAGGCTCACCCTCCTCCTGTCTACGATCCTACCTCCAAAGGGGCGGCCTGGACCTGAGTACAGTGCCCAGTACAACTATCCAGCAGCTCCTTACCAACAGACTCTCTCTTAACCACTACAGGGATCTTGTCAAGGACCGCCCGAGGGACAAGAACATGGAAAGGTCTAAAGCGTCATCGTCGAAGCATGAGGGAGAACTGGACAGGCGAAGTAGTGTTATTTTCTCGTCAGCGGCAGGGGAGCGACACATGGGTCAAACGTACATTGAGGATAAGTTTCGGGAAAAGGTTTCAGCGTTGATGCAAGTGGAGTCGCCTTCAAGTGGCCGGTCATGCCTCACCACAAGTTGCCCCGTCAAACCAGCAGCCCACTCGCCTTCACCGTCAGAGCCCCAAACACAAACCTCCAGCTCCAGATCTTCATTCTCCTTCCCGGACGACGGCGGTAGTGGGATTTCTCCATCCAGCATGCCCCAATATGACTACTCCTCGTCCCCACGCTCAGGGTCCATCTCGGGGCTGTCCCACTGCCTGGCCGGGCTGGTGGAGCAGAGGAACCCTCAGGACTGACTGCTCCAAAATCAAGACTGAACAGGGATTTGGCACCAGCGGGATGAACTCCAGCGACGAGTCTGGGTCTTTCTCAGAAGGGGACAGTGAGAGCGGGCTTTCCATGAGAGTCTCAGGTCCTGAGGTGAGTCAATAATGTACCCACTTTTCTTGTTGTGAAGGATTTATGGATGAGTAAAAGAAAAGATGTCGAAAAACTCGTAAGTTGAAGTCAAACTCAATACAAATGAAGTACATGGTTATGATAGAAGTAGTAGTACTGGTAGTTGTGCCGGTGCAAGTAAAAGTGGTTGTAGTATCAACAAAGTATTATTGATAGAATTGTTACTATAAGTAGTAGTAGTAGTAGTTTCTAAATGGTTTATTTGATCATATTTACATAGCTCTATATTTATTGGGCACTCAAACCTTTTTAAATGAAGATGTCACATTAAGGCCCATTTAAGCCTTGTGTAATTACAGTAACTGCCTTTATACTTTAAACAGTATCTAATGTTGAACGTGTCCATCTAAAGCTTGAAGTCAGTTGGAGAATTAACTGAAAATGTAATTCAAGAGAGATAGAAAACCAAACCTATGACAGTTTTTAGATTGCCTTTGTTAGAAGTTAAACGAGTCAAGAACAAACTGAAAGTAGCGTTCACTTGTGGACCCTTCTTAAAAAGTCAAGCTTCCACTGTTGACAGTGTAGAGGGCAAACAGTCAATGGGAAGGAGGAATACTTTAAATTTAGATCAAGAATACTGAACACCTCTGCATCAAAATGTATTTTGTAACATATTCCATGATATGGTCCAGGCAAAGTCTACTGTATTCTGAATACTTACGAGCAAACTGCTTTGGATTGAGTTAACGTGGAGTAAATAACGCAACATAGGATTAAAACAGCTTTATATTTTTGTGGTTTAAGCATTTATTTATCCCTGATTATAGAAGGAAAAAATACACATGCACTCACCACAAGTGTGCTGTGTTTTCTCATTCTTCTCCCTGTTCCTGTGTAACTAGCCTGTATTAGTTATGTTTTCAAGACCCTCTGGTTGTGATTTACAGAGTACTATTCTTAGACAGTTTTTTTCCCTCCGGAGAAATGAAGCAAACACTTCCAACACTCGTGGACTTAAAAGAGCTGGTATACGGTTTCCATGGTAATGGCCAAGTACATGCAATATCCGATGATATGTGAGATGAGGGCTCTCTGCAGGAGCTTGCTCTCGTTGCCTCATGCTCTTGCTTGTTTGTAGAGGACACAGCATTGACCGGAGACCCTATACTCACAAGCCAACTTGACCTTGACTTGAAACCGGTAGAAGTGTTTGAATGTGCTGCCGCGACGACTAGTCTCAAACAAGGATAAATTGCTGAACTTTACAACTACAATACCAAATGAATGACAAATGTTCTATTATAACTGAAGGGCTCTTGCAGTATTGTCAAATGCAGAGGACAGATTTCTCCATGAGGACATTGTGACACAACAGTGTTACTTCTAATAGTAGATGGTGAGAACATTGTTTTTTTCCCTACAGAATGTTCATTTATTTGATAAACAAACCAAGCTTTTTGTGTTTTACACCATATGCTATGTTGTTGCATTGGTTAATGCTGCTAGGATGCAGGGATATTGAAGAAGATTAGTGTAAAAAAGCTAAGAGCATTTGGTTTGGAGGTTGTAACTCCTTTTGAACGGCAATTATGGCTACTACTTTTTGTACTATTACAATCAGCGTTGGGAAAAATACTTTGAAAATGTATTTAGTTACAGAATACTGAATACCTGCATTAAAATGTATTGTGTAATGTATAGTGTTACACGCTCCAATCAGAGTACTGTATTCTGAATACTTAGAATACTTTCACATTGAGTTGTATTATATTATTGTGTTAAACATGACATATACAACTTTTTGTTTTTGTTTCACTCTTTGTTACGCAATTATTCATAAGATAACCTTTGTCACAAATTAGAGAAGGAAAATTGCACATGCACTCACTATCGTCATATGTTTTCACTCATTACGTGAAGTTCGAAGCCTAAATTGTGTTTTCATATACACTATAAAATAATCCTCTCATTTTAGGAAAGTAACTGTATTCTGAAAACCCCCAAATAAAAAGTAACTGGACCACAATACAGTAATTCTAAATGAGTATTCTGAATATAAGTATTTAGTCACTTCCCAACACTGACTAACCCTCCCAATGTAACTAACACACCAAACTGCACTGCGCTGCACTATGAGCTGCAACTATTTTTCTTGAGAGAGACATAGACAAAGCTCATTTAGGAAGAGGAATGAATCTAATGTGAATCTTTTGTACACAGTTGAAAAGGATCTGGGCCATCTATTTCACATGCAACACTTTCCAAACCTGTTGAAGGCCCAGTTTAATCACAAATAATGTATTCAGTAGTACAGTGAAATTACACCAGGGCTCGACTCAACTTCTTCTTTTTTTTTTGGCTTTTAAATTTAGCTCAAACGCTTGCTTCTACCCCACATACTGCTCCTGAGTGTCCCACTTCTGCGCCCTGACCCACTTGTCTCACCCACAGAGCGGACACTCTCACACACCCTTGGGTGCCCTATAGGCAGGTGGAAGGTGTCCTGTCTATGTTTGCTCTACCATCTGCTGCTCCCAACCTCCAAACTGGCCTCTTCCAACTAGGCCAGTCCCACCAGCAGCAGCCCCTCACTGGTGTCCTCTGTATGCCACTTTTGCTCTTTATAAAGATGGCCGTAGATGGCATTTTGGTGGTATTTGGATTTTTGATGTTGATTGATAGTTTTTAAAATATGGTTAGTGTTCCTTAGTAAGCTTTCTTTGACACAGGATATTTAAATGTAAATTTCAGTGACAAAAAAGGAGATCACAATTCATTTTCCTTGAGTTTCCTTGTGTATTTTTTAACAGCTATTTGATTGTGTTTGCAATACTATTACTTTGTTCGGGATTCCGGATACCTGGAAGAGTTGTATGTTTTGTTTACAAACCCTAACATTTTTCAGATTCATGTTCAAAACCAGCTTAACCAGTGATGTTGTGAAAGTGTTGCATCACATTTACATCAAACAAATTGATATGTGCCGTTAGTTGTTGAAATAAATCATTATTAGCCCCAATTAATAATGGACAATTTATTAGTACTGAATGGAAACAGCATATAGCAACTGGTATGTGTATTTTCAGCCTTATTTCTATATTATTGTTAAGAAAACACTAGTCTTTATATTGGGCGAGGTGTTTGAGTTTGGTTTAAGATTAGTCATTTTAGCATACAGTAAAAAAAGAAGACAAAATGTACTTCCAAATATGTTGATCTTACAAAATATTGATTACGCCATCACATCTTATCTTCAGCAAAAATGTAATCAGAGGCTGAACACAAACCGCTAAAGGCCCCAATCGACTTAACTCTTGAGCCTCGAATGTTACACTTGTGACTTATGATGATGTAGATGATGGAAATTACCCTTCTGCAGCTCGCTAAAGGCTACCTGGGGCTCCACAATGGAGGCAACAGTTCACATAACACACCTCTAATCTCCCCCTGCAGATCTGCCATCATATTCTCCAATCAAATGAAAAACATAACCTTTTATATTACGACTTTTATCATTCCAGCAATACTCTTTAACCACCGCCAACAACAAGTGAAGGAATGAGGTCTTTTAGAGTTAAAATTGGAAGCAGAACACAAGCGTTGTGGCCATTGTTGGGGGGATTTATTACAAAGCGAGGCTCACTTTGTCATTCCAACCTTATTATGTGACGCTCGGAGTCACGGGGCTATATATAGATGTCTACAGTGTAAAGGACAGGCGGCACCTCTCTCTCACACACACACGCACACACTGTCACGTGCACATTCATTCACACATGCACGCTGCTCCCTTTTCTCCGACTGTCAGAGGAGTGAATGATGTCATCGTTACAAGCTGGCAACACTGCACTGAGAAGACAACACAGATACACAGGGCTGCGCCAGTGTGGAGAGTTAGGGTGCATTATCATCGAGAATTAGATTAAGAAGTAATAAAGAGGAAAAATAAATACTTCAGTGGTCCGCAGCACTTGAAAAAGGGGTCAGCTTGGTCATCCACTGACAAGCTAATGTCTAAAAAAAACATGCACACACCTTATTATGGTTAAACATGAATAAATACATAAATGATGAATTGAAAAAATGTTAAAAAGGCAAAATAAATGGTTTGAAAGAAGACGTATGGGCTATTGGAAGCAACAATAGCTCTTGTTGTCCCTAAAACAATCCATAGGCTTCAGAATGATGAGAAATTGCCACCGTTGCCGTAGTGATTAACAATTTCAAATAAAATATTATATCTTCTGAGTGGGGAGAAAGTCCTCAAAATGTTGCATGTAACAGGGAGCTGAAACGCTCCAATACACAGGCCGAGTACAGCTGTCCATATGCAACCTATCCATGGGTTTCTGGATGATGAAAACATAGGACCGTTGCCATAGCGATTAACACCAAAAAATCTTTTGACTGGGAAAAGTCTTCGATATTTGCATACATAACTGGAAGAAGCTGAAACCCGTGAATACAGCGTGCCAAGGTACACAAACATGAACACATTTCCTTGAACGCAAAAAATACATTTAATTGACTTTCATGTAAGAGTAAATCAGTTTTGCACAAAGATAACAGTTTTGCCCTTTCGAATATTGAGTGAAAAGGAATCGTGCTTGTTTGTATGTTGCAGTATGATTGTTTGGCCTGTCAGTGACCCGTTTAAGGCACTCTGTTTGGTTTAGAGCTGCTCCATCTGAAACAAAGAGCTCATGTGTTTTTCTTTGTGACACACGCCTCTGTCCGCAATGTGCTGCCCAACACTGACATCTAGTGGACTTTGCTACACACTGCCCTTCACCACAGTATATTCTTAAAGTGTTGGGTAACAGTACATTTGCATAACTTATACAATAGATAATATTTAATTTTGTAATTTACAGAGGACAATAAAACCAATCCCTGTTGACACTGGCACTGATGTATGAACTTGCAGAAGTGCGGGACTTTTGTAGTGATGGGCGGATTAATACCAAAATATCTATATACCAATAATGACTGGTATCAGAAAGCATCATGCTAAATATATATATATATATATATATATATATATATATATATATATATATATATATATATATATATATATATATATATATATTTTATATTTTTTTAAATGCTGTTTTTTAAATGAAATGTTGATACTGTTGTTACATTATTAGATTAGTTCAATTTTAGTTAAAGCGAAGATGATAGCCTCTAGAGCAGCATGTCCAAACTACGGCCAGGGGGCCAAATGTGGCCCTCAGACCAATTTTTGTTGGCCCTCCAGCTTCCTGTCAGGTTGGTCCAAAAAGCAAAAAGTAGTACCTTTTACTGTAAAATTGGGAAAATTCAAGTATTTTGATGTTATACCAACCTAATAAATAATGTTCCAAGTCGTATTAAAACTCATCAAGTCATCAAAACGATGTCAAATGCAAAATTTCGAATGATTCACTTCATTGTCGGGTTGTCCATGGCCCTCTGCTCCGTGTAAGTTTCAAAATGCGGCCCTCGGTGAGAAAAGTTTAGACACCCCTGCTCTAGAGTGAATGAGTCTCAATGTTTTTCAATACAAAACTAATTGGTATTGTATTGATGACACATTCCTTTCCGTAGTATTACTTGATCAGATCGAAACAAAAATCACTGGTATTGCCATCACTAGCCTTTTGGCACATGTTTCTGAGTTTCTACCACAAGTGACTGTCAATCTGGCAGTTCTCAACCATCAGTGTGATTACATTGAAATAATGCACACAGTTTGATGACGATACATCATATACGCCTAGTTTCCTTTTGACAATTGTACATGAAAATTAGCCGTTATTCTTTGTTGTTTTATTATTATTATTTCAATTTCAGCACTTTGGACTCTGTTCATAAAATGTGGGCTATTTTATTGTATTAGTCGACCAGTCAGGGATTATATTTTGAATTAGTCAACTAGTCAAACATTTATTTTGTACACTTAGATAACCAGATATAAGAGATAACAAATACTGCTGACACAAGGCTTCTAGACAGCAAATTAGGTGTATTATTGATGATGAAAATCCCAGTTTGTTTTAATTTTAGTTTTAATAATGCAGCTGTTTTTGTTAAACGTCTTCAGGCATGTGTTGAAGAATTTGTACGGTCTTGATTGATAATGATTAACAATTTTCACAAAAGGGAACGATTACTTAAATAGTCGATTGGTTACGATTATTCCCATTTACCGTTGCATGCCTGCATTTGGACTCAATTGCATGTCTGTTGTCCATGTTCCCAGGTGAAACTACCCTTCCCTGTGGACCAGATCACCAACCTGCCGCGGAACGACTTTCAGATCCTGATCAAGATGCACAAACTGACCTCAGAACAGCTGGAGTTCATCCACGACATCCGGCGCCGGAGCAAGAACCGAATCGCGGCGCAGCGCTGCCGAAAGAGGAAGCTTGACTGCATTCAGAACCTGGAGTGTGAAATACGCAAACTGGTACGACCTAAAACACAGATATAGTCACATCAGAGAAACATTTTACATCCACCTCATCATCATCATCATTAATCACCATCATCATCATTAATTTCATTGTCCATAAAAAATGACTTAAAAAAACTATAGAAAATACAAAAAGCAGGAGATTGGCACAAACTGAATCTGAATATTTTTGTGTCTGTTGCAGGTTTGTGAGAAGGAGAAGTTGCTGAGCGAGCGTAACCAGCTGAAGGTGTGTATGTCAGAGCTGTGGCAGAACCTGTCCTTCCTGTCCCAGCAGGTATGTCGGGACGTCCAGCCGCCCCCCGTGTCCGCCAGCATCGACCTGACCTCCACGCCGCCCTCGCCCTCCCCCCGGGGCTCCCCGCTGAGGCCCGGGACCCCCGGGGACATGGGAGGAGACGAGGAGCGCGTCGAGGTGGACGTGTCCCAAGACTGCCCCCTGATGCTGGGGTCCACTGAGGAAGTATGTAGCCCCAATGTCACCGTGGATTTCTGCCAGGAGATGACTGAGAAATGCACAACAGAGGAACAGCAGCAGCAGAGGCATGGGTGCACCTAAAGTTTGGGGTCCACACCTGTCGATCATACCTTGATATCTGATGTATTTTGTCTTTTTGTAACGTTGTCTCAGCAATACTGTTGAACAGGTATTTTTGCATCGCGATCTAACAAATGCACTGGCAGCTTCTCTCTTTCTCTGTCTCACTCTGATCTCCTCTTCCTGTCAGCATCCCTCCCAGTGCATCATGGGAGGTTAAACTCAGGAAATGCTCCGAATGTTAAGTAATTTCTCATGTACATGCTTTTTGCTTCACTGTCAATTTCTGACTTGAATATTACTTTTCGAAATATAATTTGTCATTTATATTGTTAAAAATGAGTGATAAGCCCATAAACTCGATGTTATTAGCCTAGCTTCAAAGAATAAAGCACACAACAATAAAATGAAAAACATTAATAGATTTCTGTCAATGTAAACCTTTACTTTCAGAGAGCGTGTAATAAGCTCTCACTAACTGACATATGAGGGCATTATAATGTTAAAGAGAGAAACAAATACTCTAAGCTAAGCTAACAACGGCTAACTGACTTTTTGTGCAATTTTCTATATGCAAACTCTTTCTCCTAATCCAGTTTCTTTAGTGTGTCAGTGATGTTTGAGTCACACAGGACAGTGAAGTAAAACCCTACCAAAGGTGTGTATTTGTAAACTGCTACATTTGGTCAAATGTCTCATTATGCAAAGCTTGTTTTGTCAAATGTTCACATTTCTATTTTCTCGTAGACAAAGGATATAAAGTTTTTCCTGCCTTTTTCAAATCTGTGCAAAGAGACAGAATCGCTTAAGGCTGAAGCACCGCTCAGCGCCTCCAAGAGGCGACACAGAGCATTGAATGAACATGAACGTGCGTGAGGTGACACTGGCACTTAAACGACCCCAGAGAATCACTCAAATGTGCAGGTTCAAAGGTCATGCTGGTGTTTTCTGTTTCGTTTTCTGAAGCAATGTGACATGTAGATATTTATTAAGTACATAAAGTGAACTGTTTTTGTTGTTATTGTGAAATAGCAAGTACAATCATTTCTAAGAATTGTAATAAACCAGGCTGACACAGGCCTCCAAAGGTAAACATTGTAGTTTTAAACTTGAAATGTGAAATAAAGAGGAAACCCAAACAAAAACACCAGTATGCTCCTTTAGACACTACCTTAAATAAAACGCTTATTTATTGTGCTATATGTAATATGAATAGTGTTGTACTTATGTATGCAATGTCATTTTACTGTACACAGCACTAAATACCCTGAGGTCCAACGTGTGAGTGTAAAACACATCTGTTATCAACAATTGGCACAAAAAGTTTAAAACATTAAGGAGTTTGTTCTTGCAAATTTGTGCACCTAATATTATATGCTATGAAGTTCAGTGCTCCAAACACAACACAATGGCACACTATTGATTTAGGGAGATGCCAAATTCATCTGCTGTAGAAAAGTCGATGAGGAAGCACGTGGCAGTGGTGAGTGCAGCGCTGCTCTCTGCACACGGCACTCAGAACTGCATTTGAATAATGGCCTGTCGACAGTATTAAGGCAAATTCACTTTTAGTTTCCTGGGAATCAATCTAGAGCTAAAATCCTAATGTGTTGGTGTTCAACATTAAAACAAAAGTTACAATCAAAACTTTGTTATGTAAAAAGTGAATTGATCCCACAAGCCAAGCTAATCTCTTATTCGAATGTACGTCTTAACAGATATTTTGAATGGTTATATCTCTGTAATGTGAACTTATTGCTAACTTATTTATTTGGTTGTATGTGGAAAGGGGAAGGGGTGGGCTTTAGAGGAAAAAGCATAGATGTACATTGTAGGTTGGTTTCAGACTGATAGGACTGAATTTTGGTAATAGATGTAATTTTGATTGTTTATAATTTGTCATTATTTACATGTCACTTAAGTTGTTCTATTTTAACTCAAAGGGTGTATGTTTACAATTTCGTGCATTTCTTGTTGGTTTTTTTGTTTTGTTTTTTGTAAAAATATACACTAAGAAATCCTTGCAAATTAGGTTGTAGAAAAATCAGCTAAATTATTTTTTAGTGTAAGTTAAAATTGTTAAAATTTTTGAGCATCTGACAAGTGCAGCTACAAGTTGTTGCCTTAGAGGTTACAGAGGCCAAACTACTATATTCCGTAAATGAACAAGGAACTGTCAAGCAAAACTGGTCTCAAAATACAAAATGTGGCCCCCCTGAACGGGACATTAGCTAGAGACATGTCATTCGCATTTGTGAAGTTTACAATGAACCGCATCCTTGGACCAACTCTGCATTGTTTTTTTTCCCCCACTCTGTCGATAAATGGAGGGACATTTTTCTACTTTTCTTTTTAAACAACTCATTACAAAAATGCAATATTTTGTAACATGGCACAATTTTGTTGCCATACACTTTTAGGATAGCATAGCCCAGAACAATAGTCCTGATTGTTGTTTGAAACTTAGAAATTTGTTTTGACTCGGTGATTGTTACTTACTAAGGATTTGGCACTGTATTAAAAGTTTTAAATGCATATTATTTTTAAAAGCGATACAATTACATATTTATGCGCTTCAGTACAACTTTACCAGATGCAACATAGCTCTAAACGCATTGCTAGACTAAACCTAGATTTTACATTTACTCGTAGCACTTGAACTTGTTGAAGTATAATATTAAATGTTGCTAGGTTCGTTTTGAAACAATCCTTATTTTGCCGTCACCAGGTAAAAGGAATTAAAAATAAATGAAAAAAATAATTGTTAAGTGTCAAAATGCAGTCAGGACTATTCAACATTAATGTATAATTCGATTTTTTTTTTTTTTTTTTTTTTATTTTTTTTTTTTTTTTTTTTTTTTTTTTTTTAAGCAACAAACTGGATTTTACTCAGGCCAAAACATATTGAAATGATTGTTTTTATGAAGGACTTTTGGATCCCATGCCTTTGACACACCATTGGAAGTACCTTAATAGTTCACGTTTACAGTGGGGGCAGTTGGGGGGCCACTTCCATTGATCCTGCTACAGATTGTGATTTCAGGGTTCTTTTAAAAACCTTGGTTGAACGGACTCTTCTCAAACACTTATCTACCTGGATTCAGCATACCTCTTTGTATGAATAGACCTGTATCATAGACATGTAGAAACTTTATGTGGCATCGTTTCTAACTTTTTACACTGGTATCATTGTATTTGTAGACTTCTGGTGAGCCATTTTTTATGTGTACTTTACTTTGGGTACCTGCAACATGACTGTTATTATCAACATTTTTATTTTATTTTGTATATTTGATTGTTCAATTTTAACATGATTTTTGATTTAGATATTTGTAAATATATTGTGTGAGACGTCATGTTTTCTTTATTTGATATGAAAATGTTTTAAATAAAAAGAATCCGCATTTTGTCAGGGTAAAGACCTGTTGAAAATAAAACAAAAAAGCATGGGAACTAAATATGCCTGTCCGTGTGTGATTCTAAAAATTACAGAGGTAATTTGTTAAGAAGTATTTAATCTGGATATAATAGAAATTATCATAAAATGGCTGTATAAAGTACACGCGCCAACAATGGATACATAAAAAAGTACTTCATGCTTTTGAAGTCCATATAGAAGAAATAGAATCCTCCGAGGAGATTGCTTCTGAAATCACAGCACTGGCACAAATCAACACAAAGTTGTCCACAGATCTGTAATATCCTCTTTGGAAAAACACATAATTTAAGGTGCTTCAAATCCAAATGTTTGGCTCCTCACTTCTTCATTATAGAGGAAATGTCCAGGAACATGCTCTGTGAGAAAGACAACAAAACACAAGATTTAGACCCTTGAATGTTCATGTTTGTGTATGTCTCACATACAAAATGATGTGAGAAATGGGTCTTAAATCCTCAAAAATAACCACTATCATATAATTCATTACTAATTCCAAAAATAGTACATTATGGGACCTCCAAACACTAACAAAGAGCATAAAACCTGAAACCTAAAATCAGCCTTTCACAATCATCAACAGCATTTTACCAGAAGCTTTGATGGATTAGGACACTCACCATAGACATCCTACGTCCCCCGGCGGGGGGCATCATGGGCATGTCTCCCTGCAGCGAGCCCAGCTCATCAGACTCCTCAGAGGAGTGCATGGAGGGGCTGGTGGAGCCGCTCATAGAGGACATGCTCTCAGATGGGGGCCGCATCATGAAACTAGTCTTGCGAGGGTTCGGCAGCAGCATTTGACTGCCCATGGAGATCCTTCTCTCATGCTCCTCCACTCCTCTAACCACACTGGGCCTGGAGGCAGACAGCAGTGCCGCCAGGTGGCCGGGGTGGGGTGTATTGTCTTCATGCTCATTGGTTTCTTCGATGTGGCTGCCCTCCACGGTGGACTCCGCAGAGGCCCACTCTCGATGCTGTTCCACAATGCTGGTGTGGATGTCCTGGCTCTGGTGAGGCTGGACCAAACAGTTCAGACTGGACCTTGGGATCATCCGTGGCTGCTGGCAGATATAATTAGCCTGACCATGCCCTAGATAGGCTATGCTGTGGTGTCTTGGGATGTCTTGACTGGGTTTGAGCCCTGGGGTGTAATGAGGGGGTTTGCTGTCTGTCTCGGGTATTACTTTAAAGGTTTGAGTCAAAGGCCCATTGTGAGGGGGTACATTACTCATCACACAAAGTTGGGGCAGGGACGACTTTCTCTTGGACTTATAAATCAAACTGTCCTCCTCTGAGAACCTTTCCCCACTAAGGATCCGCTTGATTTTCCTGATGCCTAAGTGAGATATCTCCAAAATGTTCAGGAAAAGGGACACGCCTGCTATTACAATCATGAAGACCATAAATATGGTCTTCTCTGTGGGTCTGGAGATGTAGCAGTCCACACTGTTGGGACAGGGCAGGCGCTCACATTTATACAGAGGGTCCAAGTGGACCCCGTACAGAATGCACTGTCCCAGGATGAAGCAGACCTCCAGCACAGAGCGTGTCAGGATATGGATCACATATGTCCTCAGCAGAGAGCCCCTGAGAGGGACCTTCTTCACCCTCTTCTGCTCCTCCAGTCTCTTCAGCTCTCTCTCTATACGCTTCTGCTCCTCTAGCAGCTCCGCCTCATCCATTTCCTCCTTCAGCTGGATGCGTCTGCGGTGGCGCTCCTTCTCCAAAGCGCGGATGCAGTACAGGGCATGTCCCATGTAGACCAGAGAGGGCGCGGACACAAAGATGACTTGCAGTACCCAGAAGCGGATGAGGGAGATGGGAAAGGCGCGGTCATAGCACACGGCCTTACAGCCAGGCTGGTCCGTGTTACAGACAAACTCTGACTGCTCGTCGTCCCACACGTCTTCAGCAGCTGCACCCAGGATCAGCATGCGGAAGATGAACAGGATGGTGAGCCAGATCTTCCCAACAATGGTGGAGTGAATGTGGACCTCTTCTAGGATGCTGCCCAGCAGGTTCCAGTCACCCATGGTCAGAGCAGGGCTCAGTGCCACATGTCCTCAAACTGTGGAGGAGCACAAGAATATCAATTCTGTTTCTGTATTATTTTGTGTTAGAACATCAGTATTCAAAGTAAAAGAAAACATTCACAGGTGAAGGTCTCTGTAAACACAGATCAATAAGTTAGCCTTACAACTTGACTGCTGTATATTGAGCATTTGGAAGAAGTTTGTGAATGTCTCTAAACAGCATACTAAAGAAAGCAGTAAAACATTGTCAGACCATAACAAAACAAAAACTGCTAAAAAATGATCAGCCTTGACGTTTTTGTATTTGAATAAACTTGTGGCTTGTAGAACTGTCATTAAAAATATGAACTGGCACCATGGGCCAAGGGCAAACCCATTAGGGTTTGGCAGAGATCCATGACAAAGGGAGGGGCCTAAAATCGCCTTTTTCTAATATTAGGTCAAACATAGGTCATTGGATTTTTTGTTTTAGCTTTGCCAATATGGGGCTGACATTGATTGAGGGTTCTGCAAGTACCACAACATCAGCTGCAAAATACTATTGGCCCTCTGCCATTGCGTAACTAAACATGTCCAATCTATATCTGAATATATGAATACTATAGATGCTACATTTATCATTTCTATCAAGCCTAAAGTCCTCCCAAGCAAAAAATAGGAATGTAAGAGAGCAATTTTGTGTAGTAGTTAGTAGCTGAATACATGCTTGCATAGAACACAATACCTCGCAATTGAGACACTTTCAACAGAAAATTGCACTTACTTGTTTGTGTTTTTGGGTCCCTCTTTGCCTCTGGATGGCGTTCACATGTTGCAGAAGGTGTGTGCCCGTGTGTGTACCCCATGGAGAAGTTTGGAGGTGCTCTTGTCCCGTTCCCAGACTCCAGTCCACATCATTTTGCACTGGTTTGTCTCTGGTCACTGTGTTTGTGATGCAGCTTGCCTGTGTGCTGGACTGCAGTCCGTGTTACATGCAGGGTTCACAGGATGTGATCATTGATCGCCTTGCGACGGGACAATGCCCCCTCCACCCCTATCCCATGCCAGCAGTGCCCAGTCCACAGAGCCGTCAATATACCCTCTGTCAGATAGGGGTGATATTTGTTTGGGGTGGGTCCCTCACATGGGGGTTGCCTCAGTTTAGCTTTGTTGTGGAAATCACCATTGAAAGTAACTGGACAGCCCAGCCTTTAATGGTGGCTGTGTACTCATGAAGGTTAATCATGTCACTGTACATCATGGCTCATGCATGAACAAGCAGAGCAGACAGTACATGGACACCATATGTGCCATAGAACCAAAACAGATTGAACCGCCGCCCAGGGCCCTAGGCCATAGAAACTGTACACACTGGAGATAGAGCAATATACTATGTATGTACCCAAATATTTTTTTCAAATAAATATTAGAAAGATTGCTTAGTGTTGACTCATTGAGCTATGTAATACATATTATATTACAATTACATGCTCATAGTATATTAGGTACAACATGTGGATTTAAGTGGGGTCTCTACAGTGAAGTCTCTTTAAAAATGCAGGTAAATTGATGTGGTTCAGTCATGTTGATTTTACCATTGGACAGAGGATCCGGCTCAGAGTGAGTACCGACACTGTCCCTCGGCCTCAGTAGCTATAATGCATATTACGACTGGGTTCAGGGCCTGGTGCTGGCTGCATAAAATGACCAGCTGTGCCTGCAGGGTCTTTAATTAGGTTTCCATCGCGCTGTGACAGAGTCAATGGAGCATTGATTTGATTTTCCCTTCAGAAGCTGCTGTTATGGTTGTTGAGGCCGAATGCCAGATGTCACACCAGGATCATTGGGTTACACAACCAAAGGCTGCTACATTAAGAGCTTCACTAGGGATGGACCAGTGAGCAGAGGGCGGGGTGTTTGTTGACAGTCGACATAATCTGCCAAATGTCAGCCATGATCCCACACACTGCTGTATGCCTGAAATAACTAGTCAGCATTTCCAATCAGAGACAATTCTGGAGGAAAATAGGAACAACCATGTAAGGCTCTTTCTCAAATTAAACAAATAATTTTCTTGATAGTTCACGTTCCTAAATTTGATTAAATTAACTTTAGACCTGTATGGTTTTGTGGGTAGAAACAGACAACACAGATTTCTGCATGCCCCAAGGAAAAAAGTATTTATTTTGACACATAATATACAACATAATTGATTTTAGTTTTGAAGTTCAGTGCTGTGATCCTGTGCTGCACTGTCTGTGCTCTCATTGGTCCTGAGGCTCTGAAGCTCCGCCTCCAGGGTGCTGATTTGCTTCAGTAGTTCCTGTTTGTCCCTCTGTGCCTGGACCTCCGTCTTTCTCTCCACCTCCATGATCTTTCTCTCATACCACAGTTCCAGCTGAGTGGACACGGTCTCGAAAAAACGCTGCGTCACCTGACAATAACACAACACTGATTATGCATTGTGCAATTCCACGGACTATGGAACAACTGCAACAATATTTGACCTTATAATTAGAGGCAATTTTGCTAGAAAACTATAACAGATACATTTGAAGACTGTTTCCAATTTCCAATTTAGTTTTTAATTGTTAATTGCTATGGCAACTGTCCTAATTTATCATAATTCTAAAACCCATAGATAGAAAATACAACAAATAAAGGCAGTACAATTGCAGTGCTTTTTATGTATTCAATGATGTAAGTCATTAGTAAGTAATTATTTGTATAACAAAAAACAAAAAAAACATGCACTATAGAGAGTGCATGTAGAGTAAATTTAGGTTTTAAGAAAGACCAGCTTTAACAACTTGCAATCTTAAAAAACACACAAACTATTCTATTTCCGGGGCAATAAAATGTATTTAATTTCTTAAACATTCTAAAGCATAATTTCTAGATAAACTAAACAATAAAGATGAATCCAAACCCTCACCTCAACAGCGTGCAGGTTGCTCCTCTCCAGAGTGAAGTTACTCTCAGCAGGGGGGTGGTCTTTATAAATCTTTATGGTCCTGTCCTGGTTTTGTCCCACCCTCACCAGCTCCCGTCGCCTGGGCTCCTGTGTGCGCCTCTGTGGTGGGTCCAATCTGGAAGTGTTGTCACTGGACATTCTGCTGCTGCTCCCAAAGCCCTCCCCCTTCACAGTCACCACAGCTGAGGAGCCAATGTCCTGCACTTCCACAGGCGGCCTCAAGGGGGTGTCAGAGCTCAGCCACCCATAAGAGCCAGAGAGAGGACACAGCGAAGCGTTCTCGTAGTCATCTGAAACATCAATGCAAGTAAATGTCATTCATGATAAAGATTTGACCACAAGATAACCCTCACTTCAAAAGGCTTGTCGAGCAGGATTTAATTCAGTTTTATTATTGTTATTGACCTTTATCTAACCAGGAAAGTCCCACTGAGATTTAGCATCTCTTTTTCAGGGGAGTCCTGGCCCCCAGAGGAAACGAGAGCACCCGGAGGAAACCTACGCTGACACGGGGAGAACATGCAAACTCCACACTTTATTTATGTATCATATATCAATACTGGAATTACGTTTGGGGCCAGGAATGCCAAACAACAAATACATTTGTAGGGTTTAAAAGACAAATACTTACAGAAATGTTGCCATAAACTAGTGTTTCATTTTAACTAGAGATATGTCACATACTTTACCACAAATTGTAAGTTTTGTGAAGCTCGAGTCCAATTTTGAGACTAAATAATACCTTTTTCCATCCTGAGCAATAGGACTATTTCAAACTAACATTTCACATTTCACTGCTGCCCTAGAAGTTCAAAATCCTACTTATCTTTTCTTATAAAGATGTAATATCATTAGCATTTATATCCTTTATTCTGGAATTGAGTTTTAGTTTTTTTGTTTATTTATCAGGGACAATGCACATAAAACATTGCAAACAACCGTTTTATGAAGAAATGATCAGCTCAATATATAGTGACTACAGTATATACATATCTACAGAACTGAGTACATTTACTTTACGTTTCCGTTATTTTTGATCTGGTCTTATCTTTTATCTTGTCATACCTGGAGACCGGTCCATCATCATTTCAAAGTAATTTCTGCTGCTCTGCTCAGAGCCCAGACTGCAGGACGACCAGGAGGGGGCGATGTTAACATATGTGGCCAGAGAGGAGCTGCTGTCACCTGAGAGCACAGACAGGAGAGGGAGGGACTCCAGATCCGACTCACCGTAGGACTGCCCCACTGAGGGGGAGTGCACTAGTTTAGAATAGGGGGCGTTTGTGGGTGTCGTGGGGATGTTTCTGGTTTTGAGCTGGGACATGCACCACCTTTTCATCTCACCCCTCACTGCTGCCTGTTTAGAGACACACAGAGGTAAATTACAACACAAACAGACTACACACAGTAAGACACCACACAGTCTGAGAATCAAACCCAATCATACTACTATGTGACGGACTTGAAAAGCATCACGTAGGACCTAAACTATGGCATGGTTTAAATGTGAGAAAATGCCGTTAAAAGAACATCAGTCCTTTAACCAGGTAAAAACCCATCGAGATCTTTTTCAAAGGTGACTTGGGCCAAAGTAAAACATTACAGCGCAACATCATAACAACATTTACACTAAACACTAAGGGCTTTTAAGAAAGATTGTTTTATCTCGAATGATTTTCACTACAGTATGACAAACATATCTATCTCCATGGAGACAAGAAAGTGAAGCTACTAAGCCAAGCAACAAGTCAGATTTGTGGAGAGGGAGCCCCCCCTCATAGTATTTATTTATTTATTATTTGTTTGTATTTTTGGCCAGTAATGCCACACTGTGGAACATCCTAAACACAGCATTAATATCTTAATGTAGTCAAGCAGGTGCGGACACTCCAACAGAACAGTTATATAGTGCAAAGCAGAATGAGTCCAGCACTTGTGGTTGCCAGTTCCAATGACAAAACCCGGTTGGTTTAAACCTTGGCATCCTATCTCTGAACGGTCACTACCTAAAGTCCAGCACCTGCAATCATGAATCAGTGATAGTGCAGCCTCTGCAGCTCAGTGGTAGAATTCTGGAGGAGCTGAACATGAGTCATTGCCTGTTCATAATCTGAGCACATACATGTCCCTCCCATTTCATGCTATACAGCTTCATGCTGTATAGCATGAAATCTTAGGGGCTGAAAAATCCTTAAAAAAAAGAAGAAGAAGAAAGTGGTTCTCAATTCTGGTAATTTTTATTGTTTTTTATACAGATTTTTTGGCCTGTAGGCTTTATTAGACAGGACAGCTCAGTGTGGAATGGGGATGAGAGAGAAGGGAGGACATGCAGCAAACTGTCGGAGACAGGATTCAAATTCACGACACTGGAGCCTGGCATGTGTGCAGCCACCTTAGCCACTCAACCACTGGGCAACACTCAATTGTTGTCAGTTGTGAGGGAAAATACTGTAAAATACTGTCAGGTTCAGGCTCTGGCAACAAAGGTTCATTTGTGATTGTAGTTTCCTTTATTCAACCAGGAAAAGAGGTTTAGCTCTCAATGGGTTCTTTCCTGGTTAAATAAAGGTTAATAAATAAATAAATAAATAAATAAAGAGCACAGGCTACACACCTAAGATTTAAAATACTTAATGAACTTTATGAATACCTTTTTCCAGTGTTCTAAATATTCATATACATGGTAAACTGTAACCTCTGTAGTAAAGATGATAACTGTGATACCTGTGTCATCTGGGCGTCCTCTCGCCCCTGTGCTGCCTGCTGCTCCATCCTGTACCTCAGATGTCTCTTTTCTGTGGCTACTGTGGCCTGGCTTATCATATCTGCTACTTTAATCTGTAACAATAGTATGCGAGTTATTCAAATTACACGATTAAAGCATAAGAATTGAAAATAATTCAAATGTAAATTTGGTTTTAATTAAAATAGGAAAACATTTGGAATTCAACATTTTAATGCCACTTTCATTCTTTCTCTATGGAGAAAGATCCAATCTAACGTGCATGTTAATGAAGTGAAGTGAAGTGTCCATCAGACACTGGAGAAACATAAATAGATGAGACACATGTAATGGCTGTATTCTTAAATCGGCCCACCTGCTCTCTGTCGCGTTGATCCCTTTGTCTGATTCTGGTGTTGACTTCTTGCTGGATGTTTAGGATCTGGAGCCTCATCTCTTCCTGGGTCGACTGCAACTCACTCTCCAACTTCTTAAACAGCGGCTTACAGTGGCAACCATTGGCAGGGGACTAAAGCAGACGTGACCACAATCAGTTTGCACTACTTCCTTACCCTACCTCTTGTATATAGCCAAGGCCTTAGATATATATATTAGGTTTATTTATCTTATCTACCTACAATAACGTATTTTATTTTTATGTATATTTGTAGCTTATTTGACTAATATGTTAGCTATTTTAGCCTATTATTTCGAGTGTTATTTTCCACGTATTGCATATTTGATAGAAAAAACATTCCTTATTGCTTACTATGTTCTAATTTGTCCATATGTCGGTGTGGTTAATAATACTATACTAATACTGTTAATGTAAATATGATCAGACTTTTCAGTGCATTATCACAACATGGATACAGTTGGACAAATGATAAAAATGCCACTGTAAGTTTAGGGTAAAATTCAACAGTCGTATACCTGTCGTACGTTGCCGTCCTTGTCTCTGAATAAAGTGTATAGCTGGTATGACCCTCCAAACTGGACGTCGATATCATCACTGTCTTCAAAGGAATGGTGCTTCTTATCATGATTCTTTGCTTTTTTCTCAACCCAGATCTTGCCCTAAAAATAGACAACGTATTTAGAGACCCGTTAACAAAGAGGCAGAGTGTAGTAAAAAGTGTGCTTACTCTAATTGAGATGAATGATGTCAAATGAATAGTAAAGGTACACATTGTAAACGTTGTGCGGGGTCTGCCATTAGTTGTCTCAATGGAAATGTTATACTGTAGCTCGTAGGTTGTATATTACACCATTTAAATATCTCCAAACTTTGGCTTATCAATGGTAATGGTGAAGAGCGAGAGGCTGAGGTGGCTTATGATTTTGGGACCATGTTTTTAAAAAGTGAGAGCACAAAGAGTAGACCAGGGCTAGTCAACATCAGGCCCGGGAGCCAAATCAGCCTCCACGTGATTTATTCTGGCCCAGTTTACATCTTGTTTACTGGTTTAATTCTGGGTTAGCCCTGGTTTAGACCTGGTCTTGTTTAGTCCTTGTTTAATTCTGCTTTAGACCTGGTTAGTACTAGTCTTTACTGGTTCAATCCTGGACGGGCAATTGTGCAAAGCATTGTTTATTTCTCACAAAAATCTAATCTATCAGTCATTATTTTATTCTATTAACTCCATTTATTGAAATAGTGTTGGGGATATTTTGTGAGACCCAAATTAAAGTAGTCACAGTGGCGTGTTGTTCACCTCAGGCCAGAGGCCTTGGCCCTCCGAAAAATCTAGCCCCTCTGCAAAATGAAGATGAATAGCCCTGGAGTATACTGTATATTAAAACTACTTTTGCTACATCATTAAGCAAGGTTTTTCAACAAAAACACTACTTTTACATGCTTCCAGTGTAATTCTTTTCTCTTTTCTCAGCACATGGCATGCTTTGGAATCTGATCATTTTGGTTGACATTGCAGAATAAATATGTTGCACAGACAGAGATTCTACAAGCTAATCTATATTCCATGGGCAAAACATCCAATACTAGTTAATGATAATGTCATAGTTGTTTCGACTGTTACTAAATTATATTAAGTAAATTTGAGATCACATGGTGTAAGGCAAAAGTAGCTAATAATGATTGGCTTACAAAAACAACAAGGTATGCAGAATTTACACACTAACATCATTTGCTGAAGTTAATAGTGTTAGCGTACCTTCTCTTCCCGTTTCCGGGTCTTGCCATGAGAGATTGGACTGGTGACTTTGTTACAAACAAGTGTCTTAAAGTCCTTTGATTGCTCCAGTTGTTCATTACCGGGGACGTCCCCTGTGGCTGAACTGCTTCCCTGCTCCACAATAACTACCTGAAAATACAAGAAAAACTTTAATCTGCATGCAATTTGAAAATCAAAACATACAGTACAGTTGCGGAGGAGGATGTTGCGCAAAATCAATACTATTCTGGACTTCCCCTCTCATCCACTCCACTATGTCCTGGTCAGATGCAAGAGCTCGTTCAGCAATAAACTGTTTAGTTTAGTTTATTGATTTATTGAATGGGACAGCATGTATTAATGAACAGCTAATGCTGTAAATACACCGGATTTAGCTCAAAGCTAGTTTCCAGCTGTAGTCCCATGGGTGCCGGGGTGTAAAAGCAGATATAACAGTGTAAACAAACAATATAAAGTGCACTGTAACTGTCACTGCCATGCTGCTCCACTGACAAACACGGGAAATCATTCCTGACTCAAGCTGCTGAACTCTGCTGTAAAATCTTCTTTGTTACGTTATTGGGTAATATTATTATTATTATTATTATTATTATTATTATTATTATTATTATTATTATTATTATTATTATTATTATTATTATTATTATTATATTTATTATTAATAATAATTATTATTAATTATTAATTGTACATGATCATGTAATAATGTAAATAAGTTGTGAGGGTATATTTTTTATAAGATAAGTTAAAATGTAAATTCATTGTGTTCATATTGGTGTTTGAGTTGATATATTTGTTGTGATTTATTGTATTGTGATTCTTCTACTTTTTTCTACAGGTCTGTTGCATGTCTGTAGCAAAAATAAATCACCCTGAATACAAGTCATTCTGATTCTGAAAACATACATTGTAAATATGAATGTATGGTCTTATACTCACTTGGTTTGGTTCAGTTTCTTCTCGACAGGCCGACTGGCTCCTTTGTCGGTCCCTTTGTTTTTTTACAGTCTTCCGTCTTAGAAAGCAGTGCACCTGACAAGTCACAAAAGTTTGATGTTATGACAGATATAAATGATATAGTAATAAAAAGAGTGGCCAGCCTAAACTCTAAATGCGAACATAAAGCGCTAACCTGAGGAGCTCGGGCCAGAAGCACAGCCAGTTCTTTGTGGTTGTTATCTCTGGCTTTGTCAAGAGCTGTTCTGCCTGCCTGTACAATAATATGTGCAAAACAAAGAATACATTCATGTTGCTATTAAGGTTGTACAGGTTCACTATGCAACTTTTTCACATACTCAGAATGAACCTGCACCAAAAAAAGTTACATTGTGCATTTTTAATGAAATCGTAGAAAATATAATTGGAATTAAAAAACAGGTCCGGATGTGGAAATATTTGGACACTGACGCGGTAATCATGAATCTCTGGCGTGCCACAGGAAATATTGATGAACAGATGTAACTAATAAATAAATGAAAATAATACAGAATTGTCATTGTCACAGAATTGAGCTCTGACTGCATTTGTGGATTATAGTTTGTAAGTGAATATAGTGAACATGAAACAAACAGTGAATTTTTTAATTTAATTTAATTTGTAGGATTTTTTGGCACAAAGGCTTTACTGGACAGTTCATATGCAGAGAAAGGTGAATCATCAAGAGAAGAGTAACTTGCATTATTTCTGAGATTTGCGTCGATTCCAGCCTGTAACAGGAGCTGGACTGTCTTTTTATGGTTCAGAGCAGCAGCGATGTGGAGTGCAGTGTCTCCTCTCTGTGGGGGACAAAAAGAAAGACTGCTTAAATAGAATAAACATAGTCTGTTTAAATGTCTCCAGCCTAATGAAATAAGTATCATTTTTTAGCAAACATGTCGGTGTAATCCCCCATTCGTCCAGGAGTGTTCCATTGTAAAAAAAAAAGATTCAGTTGTAGTCATCTGGACAGTTGTAGTCCAGATGACTACAACTGAATCTTTTTTTTTCTACTATCATTTTGTAGCTATTTTTTGCAAACCCCCCAGTCTAGACTAAACCAAATTGATGCTTGTTTGCTGGAGTACTATTATATATAAGATTTAAAAGAATGTCACCTGGAAAATGTTTATTCAATTGTGACGTTTTGACTCCCTGTCGAAGGTGCCTGTCTGGGGGGCTAGAATTCATACCTCCCTGGGCTGGATTAGTCTTGCCCAAATAAAAGATTTTTCAGCTGAAAGTGTTCTGATTGTTAATCTATTAGCATAGTAACTGGTGTTTTACACTATTGTTCTCTGCTCACAGCTGCCAAGTAGCTGATTATCATTTGACTGCCTTGATTTCTGCCCAGATTTGAGTAAACTGTTGTAAGCAGAAGGCAAATTGTTTCTTTGCCCTCACCTTCTGTTCAAAGGCTTTTCCTTCACTCTTATTTCAAACCATCCTTCTTCTCACAGTCTTCAAATAAGTTATTGTGGCTTTAAAATGAAAGTGGTCGGCTGGTTGTAAATTGTACATTTGAGGGGATTCTGTGCTTTGTGCAGTAGTTGCTCCTTGCCTTCTTTGCATCCAATTTCCTTTCTGTTTACAACAGCCTCCTCAAACCATGGCAGGAATCAAGCCAGTCACATGATTATCAGGTCCATGGTTGTGAGGAAGAAGCTGACAGAGAACAATAGGTTACAAGTACACTATAGATAGCAAAAAACAAAGCAGTTTCAGTCAGAGCGGTTTCAGATGAAAACTACTCCCTTTGGGCAGGACTAATCTAGCCCGGGGCAGTATGAATTCTAGCTCCTCAGCCAGGTACCTTGAGATTGAAAATTCCATTTCAAATTGACGTTGAAACATCCCGATTTCACATTGTCCACTTGACATTCTTTCAAACCTTTTCTACCATGGACCACTCCTGCACAAAAGAGGGATTGCACCGACTCCCTATTGGTTAGTAAACTGTTACGCTTTGTTTTTTGTTTTATCCCAATGATTCCTTTGCTAGCGTTTCAGCCAACTTTAGAGGGACAGTTATTGTGAACAAACACAAATGTTATAGACCCCCCAGGAATAAATTCATCTAGCTGTCAAACATAAATCATCTTAAATGAGTACTTTGAATCATACCTGATTTTCCTCTGACAAAAAGCATTGAGAACTGATCAGGATTTTGACCACATCTCTGTTGTCATAGCGAGCAGCTACGTGCAAACATGTCTCACCCACCTACAGGCAAACAAACATATGAATTAGAATAGACTCTTCACGGTTAACATGCTTTTATATGAACATTTGTGACTTACATTGTTCTTGGTGTTGATACTTGAGCCTCCGAGCAGCAGAAGGCGCGTGGATGGAACGTGTGCATTTTGAGATGCCAAGTGAAGGCCAATGTTTCCTGCCTGTCAGATATGGCTATGAGATATGACTTATTAAACTTCAGGTAATGCAATCAATATAAAATAAGACATCAATGCATGTATTATATTCAATGTTTGCTATGCTATTAATCTTGAAGGGTAGAAGATTGTTAGCAACACTGCAAAACAATGGCATCTTTACCTATTTCAGTTTGAGCACCTGCTTAGGCCTCTATGCTGCCTCATTTAAGACAACTTCTCAGCGCTATAAACTAGATAGACTTGGCAATTCAGTTATAGTTGGAATACTAGTTGAACGATATCGTCTACCTTATTTCTAACATTGACATCAGCTCCTGCTTTCACCAACAGTTTGACACACAGAGAGAATCCATGCCAGGAGGCTTCATGTAGTGCTGTGTTACCGTCCTGATAAAAAAAAACACAATAAAACTCAATTTAGAATTCACTTGGCTCTATTTTGCTTTATTGCATACTCTATCCTGTAGGTCCAGAGCACAGCCCGCCTGGATGAGGGCAGATAGGGTCTCGCTATCTCCCACCATTGCTGCTCGGTGGAGGGCCGTGCGCTGCCTTGGGACCCAGTGAGAGGTCGGAGAGGGTTGAACCAAAGCCTGTTCACTCATCGCTGCTCAGGACTGTGGGACACTGAGATGTAAACAAGATTTTAAAAAATATGTATTAAATAATTTACAGATCATGGATGTCATTGTGATTAATTACTTATAGTCTTTTTTCCCCCCATGTAAGATTTTTATCACTTTTTAAAATTCATTAGATTTTGAGTACTTAAGAGTAATTTTGGACCCATGATGACGCTCTGATTGCACCACTTTCAGATAATGGGATCCATTTCAATAAACAAATAAACAAGTAAACAAATTAAGTGAATAAAACCATCAACCATCAACATCCGAAATATATGAAATAGTCATAGGAGCTTTGAGAACACATTTAAACCTCTTTTTATTGATGAGACTCTAAACCACAGTGTGTGTGTAGTGGACTTTATGCTCCTGACCTACATGACAAAGGATTCCACTGTCACTGCTGTGGATTACTGTCAATGCCAGTAGTCAATCTCTAATCTGAGGCAATGATTCATAACAGCCATGGATTGTACCTACCCCTCATCCTAATCCCACCTACACGCATTTCATCCAATCCATACTTTAACTCATTTGGTGACTGCTTTAGGGAATATAGTTCAAATTCAAAAAGGGATTTTTTTACCTATGAAAATTATTCTTAGAGTTTACTTTAACCTTTAGTCCTGTTGCATTGGTTGGGTGCTGATCCAGTCCTGGTTTAGTCCTGTCTTGAGCAGGTACTAAACAGTGTTTAGTGGTTGTACTTTAGCGCTGCATTTTGTACATATTCAACCTTGAGATTGCCTAGTCTGGTGACCTGGTGATTGTAATGGATAAATGTAATTTCTATTGGCAATAAAATCATCAATTGCACAAATCTTCTGCCAGTTGTAAGTAGCTTATGAATTCTCAGGACCTTATATAATTTAATGCAGCATTAGTCCAAAGTGCAAGCCACACGTTAAAACTTGACAAATTCGAGTGCATTCACACAATATACCCAGGACTAGACCAGATTCAAACCAAGTCTACAACTAGATTTAACTGGGCTCAAACCAGGACAAAACTGACTAAATAGTAGACGTGATTCACTGATGCCATGATCTAACAACCGAAACATTTCAAAAATATTTTTGTTCATTCCCACTAACTCTTCATTATGACAATACATTTTCTGTATGAACATACATTTTAAGTGACAAAAACAGCCAAATGAAGAGGCTCTTTACATGTAGGTTTACTTTTCTGGAGTATACTGCACTGTAGATTCAATTAAAATAACATATTTTTGTTCCTAAAATTGGTACAATTATAATTTGTTTATTGTCATGGTAATAATGTGACCTGAACAATCAAGACTATCGATTAACTGAATAATCTTGTTCCCCACTAAACAGTACTTGAATGACACTGCATGTATCTTAAGCATTTATGGAAATAAGAATAACAACAGACATCAATACACCGAGGAAAAAATATTACTGTATGACACAAATATTTCAGAAAAAATGCATAATAATAACAAAATTTTTACCTTGTTTTATGAAGTCTCAGCCAAAAGAAAATAAAAAAGTAGAAATTGAAAGTGTGGGTCTGTAAGGACAATGCTGGTGCCACTCACAGAGCAGAGCTGGACAGCTGTTGATGTGCATTAGTGCAGAGTGAGAGTGCTCTGCGCTGGTTTGTGCACGCGTTTAATCCATGACCTGCTCCTTCCTCATGGGACAGTCCAGAAGCTTTTACTGAAGAGTCCTGACACTAAGATCAGGCTTTTACTCTCAAGAGGGAACCGCAGTTTATCAGGGATGTACAACCTGTGTGGAAGTTCAGGAACGCTTCAGATTATCATCAAAATGTAATCTAGTACAATGCAAGAGAAAGGCTTTAACGTTGGGTCGAATATGTGAAAAAAATACAATAAAACCTTGTTATTGCATCTTGCTTTGGTTATGATACATAGGAAGGAATGATTACCAGATGCTTTGGCTGAAGAGACAGTTGGATAAGTTAAGGAGGACTAAAAAGTCAGACGATAAATGAGAAGGACAGCTATTGAGCTATTAAAGCTAACAAACAACACGGTATTGCAGCATAGTTCATTATTAGTATTTGGGTGCAGAGTGCAGCCAAAGACATGTCATTTTAAATAAACAATTTCAATGCATATCTAAACCTTTATGTCAACTGATTTGCTTTCACTCCTGCACTGTCACTTTGCAGTGAGTGACGTGACAGATACCTGTACCTGTACTTGCAAAAGGCTGCAAAACCAGTTTTGTGATAGACATACTTAGAACAATAAAAAGTGTTTTATTTATTTTATTTTTTAAATTGTTGTTTGGTCAAAAACAAAAAACAAAAAGTGCTCTACATCCAAGCACATAACAAGATAACAAATGTATTATTTGACCAGGTGTAGGCAGAAGCCAAGGCTTATTATGCCCACCCTTCTCTCCAACTCTCACGTTGGTGGACATTTGTCATATTGTCGAGGACCAGCGGTCTACTACAAATTAGGGCATAATAAATGCCGAATTGAAAAAATTCAGCATTTGAATTACAGAATTGACAAAGACACTGAAATATGCCTATAAACTGACAAACAAAGACAGGATATTTTGTTGTTTATTGAGAAAATTAAGAAACGTTACCAAAATGCAGCCTTTGCGATTTGCTGTCCAGTTCCATTGCACGTTTATCAGAATCAGAATCAGAATCAGAATCAGAATCAGAAAGGGGTTTATTGCCATTGTCAATGAACAAACTTCACAGGCATAGGAACTTGTCTCGGCATTAAGGTGCAACACAAAACACTGAGCAATAATAAAAGCAATGATTAAGGGACAATTTAAAATTACTATAGTATAAAATAAAAATAAAAATAGGCAATGCTATGTACACAAGTTTACAGTTAAGTTTAAAGTTTGTAGTGCAGAAAGTGACAGTGCAGTGAGTGATGAATAGTGTAAGTTAGAGTGGCAGGTGTTTAAGAAGTGTTCATGATTCCAACGGCAGAGGGAAAGAAACTATTCTTGTGGCGGGAGGTTTCTGGTCCGGATGGACCGTAGCCTCCTGCCTGAGGGGAGTGGTTCAATAGACCATGTCCAGGGTGAGAAGGGTCAGCTGTGATCCGACCTGCTCGTCCAGAGCCCTGGAGACGTACAGGTCCTGCAGAGATGGAAGTCTGCAGCCGATCACCTTCTCACCTTCTGCACTGGCAGCTTGGCTTTCCTCAGCTGCGCAGGAAGTACATCTCTGCTGGGCCTTCTTGATGAGGGAGCTGATGGAGGGCTCCCACTTGAGGTCCTGGGTGATGGTGGTGCCCAGGAAGCGGAAGGAGTCCACGGTGGTGATGGGGGAGTCTGTCATGACGGGGGGGGCTGGGGGCTGTGACTTTCCTGAAGTCACGATCTCTCCACCAGGACACCAGCCGGTCCACCTCCCTCCTGTAGACAGACTCATCCCCGTCCGAGATGAGCCCGATGAGGGTGGTGTTATATACTCTTTGGGTTGCATACAATAAAACCTTTGCTATGGCTTGATAGGGATAGAAGTAAAAGTCAATTTCTGTCCTCCATAGAATTCAGAATCATATCTGTTTTGACGCTCCATCATCTCAAACCACTGGTTGTAGTTTTCTCTGTGGTTTTCCTGAGTTTTCGAGCCATACACGAAAGACAGCAGGTAATTCCTTATGTCTGGATACAAAGTGGAGCTCTGGATGAAACTCTCGAACATCTCTGTCAGCTCTGGTCTTGGTGGAGGTGGAGGAGGCTGACTTTTCCTTTTAACTAAACATAAAAATGACATTAGACGTTACTGTAAATAGGTCAGAGTAATACCTGCACATCATTTTGTTTCATGTTTTAAAATTTACTTACTATTCTTCAAAAGACATATTATTAAACAGGACATGCTAAGAATCAGTGCCATGAGAGCAATCAATCCAAAAATGGCAGTTAGACTCTTGTTCCATAAACTGTGATAGATGTGTCGTCCATCGAGAGTGTTTCCATCTGTAATACAAATCATTCACAAAATCTAATCTTCATTAAAGGTACAGTATGTAACTTTTCTAGTGGAGGGTTTGACTGCTTGTCTTGAGAGGTTATCGCTTTGTCTGGAATGCAGAGTCAAGCAGGTGACACATCAAGGTCATACAGGTCAAAACTGTAGAGGGGTGACTACTAAAGGTTATATTTTATCTTAATGCAACACCGTGGAACACTCTAGGCAAAGCAATAATATCTCCATGGAGACAAGCATGTAGCTGACACTCCGCACGAAAAATGTGTGCATAGTGTTAAATACTATTCTACTGTGAAAAAAAAAAAAAAATCAAATCAAGGACATCACTGCTTAATTATGTAAAAAGTAAAATCATCATGTTTCTTCTCACAATATAAGACTTTAATTTGATATTGTGACACCCCCAGTTCTGGATGTATCTAACCCTAGTCTATCCTGTGGGCCTATCCTTTCTTCAAAGTACAATGTATATTAATTATTACACAATTATCACACTTACTCCAGAAAGCTGAAATATTGTGGCCTTCTGATTGTACCGCACATCCATAAGTGAGCTTGATGAGACTGAGAGGGATCCTGGCTGTCAATCTGAGGACACGAGCATCACCACCAGAAGGCAGTGGTCCAACGACAGAAAATCCTCTGACTCGAGTGGCACCGTCTCCAATCAAACGCACCGACTTCACTGAGGGGTCTGTTGTGGTCACATGACAGCAGAGGGAAGCCTCATTGCTTCGTTCAACTGGTTTTGCAAAGATGTGCAGCTCTAAGTAAAGAAGAAAACAAATATGACGCACCTCTGATAAGGCTCGTGTCAGGCAGGCGCCCTAACGACCGTATAAATGCATGAGAGCGTGAAAGTAAGATGTGACAGCAGGATGTGACTCACCTGTATTTTTAGGCGTCGATTTCAGCGTTGTTTCCTGAATCATCTTTGGGCATAAATGTCTCAGGAAAACACTGTAGTCATGACTCCTGATCAGTTGGTTGGTCCAGAGCTCGTTGATTCTTAAGGCAGAGGGTGATTTAGACGTCCATTTTGATGTGTCAGGGTCAAAGGTCAGAAAATCATTCCCATTCACCGCCCAAGCCTCAACAGCAGAGATGGTCCCATTGGAAGAGCGGCTGCAGCCTCGCCTTCGCTGTACAACATCTGTGGAAAAATGTACACACAAGCATTTCAGTACGTTTTAACTTTTTGTGTGTGTGTGTGTGTGTGTGTGTGTGTTTTTAAGTGAAAAAACAAACAAAAAACATACTTTTATTTTAGTAAATTTTTGGCTAAAAAGTTTCAGTAGTCTCAATAGTAACTAAATTCCAACTAGTCGTGACTACTAAAAACAATTATAGTATTCAGAGTAATTTATCCCAATGTAAACGGTATTTTACAGTCTGTGCACAATAAAAACAATTAGATTGACAAAATTGAGACTTACCCACTGTGTTGTTTGAGTGATCTTGAATGTTGATGATAGCTTCGTAAATATTAACATAGGCTTTCTCACAGCCGATAGGAAAAGGTGAATTTTGTAGATTTGATTTAAGTTGTTCCTTTTTAGTCACCCCACCACAGTGTGAGACTGTGACACCATCGTAAACAGTGAGCTGCTCAAAGTCAAAATTGCCTCTGGATAACACACGGCCCGTAGACAAAAACACCAGACTGTGGCTTTCTGCAGAAACAAAAATAAGTAAATGTTGTCGTTATGCTCCTATGTTTGGGTTACTTATATGCATTTTCAATATAGGTACAACAAATACAATCACAGTACATTGTGACACCCCAAAACAGTATTTCAGTGGTCCTGTGTGGAATGTGTAGTTAAAAGGTTATTAGGGAATTTATGTTACCAACATTTGAAAAACCTGCGTCTAACCTACGCATTAGAGTAAAAGTGAAAGTAAAGATTAGAAGCGGATTCAGTCTGCAGAGCTACTGACTGCGTGGAAGAATACTTCTATTGGTAACGAATTTGCAAACACTAAAATACAAATAGTTTAATAAACAGAAGTGTGCTGTTTTGCTCAATCAGAACAGCACAGTAAGTATGGGGTTATACATAAGTGACCAAAATGAAAAAGTTAAAAATCAAACAAATTTACCAGAGCAAAATGCAAAGGCCAGACTTAACAAGAACAATGTGCCTAGAAACGCTGTTCTCTCTCTAAAATTAGCTAATAATAAAGCCAATGAGATAAAGAGAAGAAATCTGATGATCTTCACAAATCAGGAGTCAGATCACAGTGCTCATTTTAAACACAAACGTTTGAGATTAGACCGAAATATGAAACTAGGTTCACGCGAGAAACCCATATCTTTCAGAATATAAATGTATGCCATGTTGTTTGTAGAGGACTATCTATTACCTAAAACTTTGCAGTCTTTGCATTTTTATTTTTTTTAAAATAAAAGCAAATTGAGATTTTGGTGGGATTACGACAACAGAAAGCATTTTTGTTATCCAGTAATTGTTATCAAATTAACCTTCTGCTTGCTGTTGACAAACAGGCCGATAAGAGAAATGAGGTACAATAAAAGGTAACGCTGTGTCTTTAGGGGGTCCGGGGTCTGTAGAAGGGTCATGGGCACGGCTGTGTCGTGTGCTTGAGAGAGACTGTGCTAACCGGTAAACGTTCTGTAATTGCACAATCTGTTTGTGTTTCAAAATAACATCAAGAATGGCAATTCCCCATAAGGAATGAACTGAGCAGGGAGTGGGGCTGCGCGCTTTTTTTTGGTTCAAACGATTATGTGACTTCAAAAATCACGATGAGCAAATAACCTAATAATCTTGGCATCCAATGGATCCATAGGACCAAAGTGGACCACTACAGGACAGGCCAGGCCAGCCGGTGTAAGGAGCGCATGGTGGAGCGGGGTGAGAGTTCAGCAGCATGGCTCACTCCGCTCAAGTGACACCGCGCTGGGGGAAAACTTTAGGCACCGCTCACTCCCTTTAAACACTCTCGAACAGCTCGACATGTCCGGCGGCAGCGAGAGGAGCCCCGTGCCCGGCGAGGACGACAGTGACACCGGCTTGGACTACTACGACGACGAGGACGAGATCGAGGCGTTCGCGGAGGCTCAGCTGGGCGGCGAGGACGGAGGTAAAGAAGAGGCGGGCTATGGAGCTGCGTCCCCCGGGCAAGGTCACGGAGAATAACAGCCAGAAATCATACGAGATGCGTACAGTTTGAACTCATCTCAGCAGACATGTCACCAAATGTAGCACACTTTAGCTTGGGTTTAGCACGTTGCGGGCAAGGTGTTGGCTAACCTAGCTTCTCAGGTTTACAGTAAGTGGTTAGTATAGTTTAGGAGGTGTGTTTTTAAATGTGTGTTGGATAGAAAACTGCTTTAAATGTCGGAGTGTAGATTGCAGTTGGAAAATAAAATATTCATTACAAATTTCCACAAGAAATTATCTTTAGCCTGTTCAAAAACAACAAACGAGGCGAATTGCTAACTTTCAATAATATGCGAAGAAACGTGCGTCAAAGTGGGCGTGTCTCATAGTATTTTACGTGCACTAAAAGGTGACTCGAAATAAAATACTACTACTAATGAAATACACTTATTTTAGGGTGTTAGGGGTAATTATGTGCAGACAGAATTATGTTTATACAGAATTTGCACAAAAAAAAGAAAAGAAAAGGGAAAAAAATCACATTGAGGTGGTTAATGGTTGCGTCAACATATTTTCTCTCCTGTGGATAGCCTGAAGTCAGTACTTAATCAATATTGTGATCAGGTTCACTGCAGAAATGTGAGACAAACGCTTTTTGTCTCCTCCTTCAGACAGAAAATGCCTCTCCAGCCCACAAGTCCAGTCATATTTGCATATATGCGCACATCATTATTTTGACCATTTTAAATATTTAGGCCAACATTTTTTTAGGTTTGATGTTTGCTAGTGTTGTAACTCATTCTATAGCCTACTAAATCTCAGGATTTAAAAACATTTTTTTTTACTGTTTTACTTATTATATTGTTATACACACTGACCCAGAAGACCACTTTTTACATGGTTTTGTTTAATGTATTCTTTGGACTTTTGCATGCTTAAACATGTCTGATTTTCCTGAAGACATTCAATATAACACAAGATTCCAATCTCTCCTCGAGTCATAGACTTTTTGATTAGGTGCAGCATTTTCAAATGTTTTTTTATTCAATGGAAATTTTATACATGATTTTTTTTTACAGCTGAGTTAAGGATTGCTTTCAAATAATTTAAATCAAAGTGACAGTGGAATTCCAATCTATCTGTTTAATACTTCCTTTGTCTGTTTGTAGAGTTGGGCTTCAGTGATTCCATAAATGGCGAAGTCAAACCCCGGATCTTGCTCATGGGGCTGAGGAGGAGCGGGAAGTCGTCCATCCAAAAAGTCGTCTTCCACAAAATGTCGCCGAACGAGACTCTCTTTCTGGAGAGCACCAATAAGATCTGCAGAGAGGACGTGTCCAGCAGCTCCTTCGTCAGCTTCCAGATCTGGGACTTCCCGGGACAGATCGACTTCTTTGACCCTTCCTTTGACTATGAGATGATTTTCAGAGGGACAGGCGCTCTCATCTTTGTCATTGACTCGCAGGTTTGCATGAGTTTTATGTTTTTGTGGACTAGCAAAGAAAAAACAGGCAATGCAAACAAGTCAGCCCTGTAGAATAAAACATACCCTTCTTGGTGGGACTTTTGTGGTTAAGAAATATTAACAAATAAATGACAAATACAGTATATACCCGATTTTTTTTTAAATAAGGTTGAAAAAAGATCAGGAATTGAGTTTCACTTAGAAAAAAACAACTTTTGTGTATCCCTTTGACATACAACTTGAGATAATTTAACTCTTTGCCAAATGTCTATAGCTCGAACATCACATTTTCACTTCAACAATTGTCTTATAATGCATGGATAAAACTTGTGAAGCGCTGTTAAAGATATACAGTATATTCCCTCATATCATTGTTCTCAAACTTGTATTTCATTATTTCCAGGATGATTATGTGGAAGCTCTCAGCAGACTACATCTCACTGTGACCAGAGCCTACAAAGTGAACCCCGACATTAGCTTCGAGGTGTTCATTCACAAAGTGGACGGACTCTCAGACGACCACAAGATCGAGAAGCAAAGAGACATCCACAAACGGGCCAACGACGACCTGGCAGACGCAGGCCTCGAAAAAATCCATCTGAGGTAAAGGTTTTGCTTGCGGAGATTAATATTCTATAATGCAAACTTGAGATACAAAAAGGTTTAAGTTATAAGATATCCAACAATACATTATTTTTGTTGTTTTAAAGTTGCTAATTTTACCGTTTGACTGCTTTTGGTGACGTTTATAATGTTACTTCCTGCTTGGACATATGTGACGTATGTAGGGGCATTTCTGTAACTGTTGCATTGAAGCCATACTGTTAACTAGGGACAAAATCCGTATAAATTACACAATAGTTATGATGAATAAAAGTACCTGTTAACAATTTCTTTTTCTTTTTTTATTGTTTAACTGTCAGACAATCGTGCCAGTTGTGTATACATTGTCTCTGCATTTAGCATTTTCATAGGTAGAGAGATTCTGTTTTAGAACTCAGCTTTAATTCCTGTATTTTTTAACTTTTCCTTATAAACTGCCACTTCCCTCGATATTATCCACAGGTTCCATTCCACCAAATCAAGTTATAATTAGGTAAACATGAGAACCTGTCACATGCGTCCTCAAGAAAAACCTACTCCGTGGACTTTTATGTTTGATCCACACCAAATTCATGTGTTCCCTGAGCAATTGAAAACCAAGGGTACTCTTTCCCATTTAACAATAAATACCATCAATAGTCCATAAGTATTTAAAAAAATGTATACATTTGATTTATGCAAAATACTATTTCTTTGTTTTGTTTTATTCTCACAGTTTCTATTTGACCAGTATATACGACCACTCCATATTTGAGGCCTTCAGTAAAGTTGTTCAGAAACTCATCCCTCAGCTTCCTACGCTGGAAAACCTGCTCAACATCTTCATTTCCGTGAGTTATTCTGTCCACCTGTTGAATTTCATATCGGTCAAGATAAAGACATTTTGGTAGTATTTGATATTTGTTGTTTTAATATCTTGATTTGTACCTGTATTATAATTGGAATAACTAATTTACCTTTTTGTATGAAGTTTTACTAGTCATATATCAAACTATTTACCTGCAGTTTTTCTGTCTGGCCACTAGGGGGTAATGTTGCACAATACATTTAAACTTTGACGTCTGCTCTTCTACTGACGGTCATTGTTGCATGCATTAGTGCACACTCTCCTTTATAGACTTGATAAACATGGCTATAAATCTTAATTACGATCGGATTAGTCTGATTTATCGACATAATTTGTCTGCAACTTTGGGAAACGTGCCGTATTGGACAAACAAAATCAAAATCTCCCATTGATCAGAGACACCAAATAAAATCTATGGACAAAGTTTTCACGTGTGTCCTATTTAATCTTTTATTGGGAAAAACAGATCCACTGAAAAGTCGTGTCAACACCTAATGTAACAAATAAAGTTTATAGAGAAGTTGTTGCCACTTTGGTGCTATACAAAATGTTTTAATTAAATTTGAATGCAAGAAAAACACATTCATGTTCAAGCAATAAAAATGGCCAAGAGCAGAGGAGGGCAGTGTTGACAAAAATGAACATAACCTTTTTTTTTTGCCGGGGAGGGATTATCCTGGTGAATGCTAAAAAAAATCATGTTTTTGCAATCCTGTCATGAATAGTTTAGCTAAAGTGTGGATAGACTGTAAAATGAGCCACAAAAGTGCAGAAATATCACATTATGCCCTCTCTAAACTACCCTCTTTTATCATCTTTTGACAGTTTTCTTACTGCAGACAATATACTCAATATTCTAATTCTGTATATCTTTCAAACTACTCATATGCTATTACCATGTACCGCTACCCAAGAGAATAACTCATTAAAAAGCTTCACTCTTACTGCTTGAATCTCAGGCCTGAAGACGGTATATGACAGTGCATTCTCTCCTTCTGGGAAATCCACTGCAGATAAACAGTCATAAACACTTTTTGATTAAAAAAAGACTCCCCGAGGTGGACTCCATTGCCATTAATCCAAGCGGCGTGCCCGTCTGTCCTGTCCCGCCTGCACCAGGGGAGCAGCTCCAGGGAGTTTTCAAATTTGTGGTCAAGGTCGCCGACTTCTCCATGAGCTCACAAGCATAATTAAATATAATATCATACCACTTATCTACTAAAGCGGGAGATACTGTATGAATATCATTTTAGATTTCTTCTGTACATAACCAGAATCCCTCAGAAACATGTCTAAATGTTTAATTGTTCTAATTTGGGTTGGCCAAAATGGTGAGGTCCGGGAGTCTGCAGCGGAACCTATCCGTGGCTTTCAAAATTAGGTGAAATTAGGACCGTTGCCATAGCAATTGACAATTTCCAACAAAATATGACATCTTCGGAGACGGGGGAAAAAAAGTCCTCAAAATGTTGCGTGTAACAGGACGATGAAACCCATGAATAATGATGAAATAATAATAAAAATAATGCATTAATTTCATATGAGCACTTTTCAGACAAGTTGCTTTAAAACTGTCTGAATAATTCATCCGCGGCTGCCCTGGGGTAGACAAACTCAAGTAGTGCTGTCAATGTGCACCGGGGGGCCCTTCAACCACCACAAAAAAACACTCACGCATGCACCACGTTCTAGTTCTGCGGTCCTTTTAGTTTTTTAGTCCATTAACTGGTCAATGTTGTCTGAGTCGACCAAATATTTTATTAGTCAGTGAGATTATAAAGCGTACACAACAACAGAAGGTGTGTGGAGTGTGTTAGCTGGGGTTTTTGGACGTGACCGGACAGCTGACTGGACCATTTCCCTTGAAGATGACGTTTACTTGTACTTTTTTGTGTACATATTTCGCCACGTCCGCACAGATCATGTCTTAAGTCGACTACAGCCCCACAGCGCGTGTCTTGTTCTGGCCAAGTATCACTTAATGACCCTTAAAAACTTGTTGGCTCTTTTTGCTTTTCATGATAAACTCAATATCCCTACGTTGTATCTTCAAACCCACCACTTTGATGTTGCATTATTCAATATATCTCCCACCGCTATCCTCTACTAATTTGTACACAGCTCATCTATTGCTTGACCGCTGCTTGACCCCCTCGCCGTGTGCAATGTAATCTTCTTTTTATACACGGCTGATGCAGTGCCGTTAAAAAATGCATTGTTATATTTCCTTGCATGTCTAAACCAAAAGATATTTCAACTATAATTTACAGAATGTTTTGCGGGACCACTGTTGTTGGAGGACATTCACTAAAGCAAAATAAGAGCTTATGTGCTGCTTTCGAGATAGAAAGGTTAATGGAAATATTTAAGATGCATTAATTTCTTAGCAAATTTGATTCATTTTTAATCTGATTGAAGTGATATATTTGCCGTTTTGTCATAAGTTCACATTTTCTAAAATTGCCACAATGAAATATTCCATTTACTCATACTTTCATGCTCAATAGACAACCGTACCGTGACCTTGACTGGATAAGTGCGAACGCCAAGCAACCAACCAACAGCAGCTATAATCTTTCACGATTTCCTTGATAACAATATTAAACCACTTCATAAACAATAACACCCATTCATGTTTTAATCCCCTATTCTTTTCCACTTGTTTTATCTCTTCACAACAAAGCAAGAGCCGCATCAAAACTTAAAAGAAAGACGTATACATATACTTTTGAACTTTGCCTTTGATTGAGAAGTCGAGCGTTTGTCGGCGACTTCAAACCCTTTCATCAAAGTTTGCTTGACCCCAGCTCGGCGTGCCCTCTGACTCCACCGGGGAGCCCACCCTCATCTTTCTTGTTCTGTTGTTGTGGTTCTACTCTTAAAGATGCAAGAACTCACTTTTTATAGAGAGAATCTTCAGTTCTGTATTCAAAATAGCTTCAGGGACATATCGCTGTAGATGGTATTATTCTTTAGGTCTTACAGAATTGCCTTTGGAATTGGGATGGCAAGATCAGTTGGTGAATCAATAATTGGGTTTATTCAGTTCACAATACAAAAATAAGAATTGTGAGAATTTGGGGAGCAAAATGAAGTTAGATTCAATCTCTGCTCTAAATGGATAGCACTTTGTCTTTCTCTCTGTTTTTGTCTTGTAACCTTTTGTCTTAATTGTTCAGAAAGTTGGATTTCATGAAAACAAACTGTAGATTTAGTGACGTATTAGACACTAATGGGTAAGCAGATGATGTCACTGTAGTTTGGGCATGTTGTCAATAAATGTCAATAAATGTCAATAGATGTGAATATTCCTGAAATTGTGACATCACTACTTTGTGTGCATGTTTGTGGTTTAATACTCCATGTGTCTCTGAGCTTCCCTCCCAATGTCTTTGTACTTTTGGTTATAGTCCGACCAGCCAAGACTCTTTTTCGCTATTATTTTCAAATGAAAGGATTTTGTTTAAATCCTGAGTTCTGGTGTGCAGCGTCAACAGGGTTAGTAAACTCAGAAAAGGCACGGTACTTCCTGTGTCAAAACTAACAGATCACGTGAGTATTAAATAAAAAAGGTGATGAAAATAGCACGAACAGGTGTGAAGGACTGAACCGTTAACACCGTCAGAGGTGAGAGAAGTTATGTTTAAATTAAGTGGTGGAAAGCAGCAAAGTACAGTGGACTTTTAACTTTGACTTCACTACATTTGAGAGAAGGTATCTTTTAATTTCTACTCCACTAATCTAATACATTGGACAGTTAAATAGTTCTCAAAATCGGCATGAACTACTTTTTTACTCCATTTTGTAAGTTTTCTTGTGAAGAGCACCACCGTCTACTCGTCTCCATGTAGATGTCATGGCTTTAACATCAGACAAGCAGGTGAAGTTACATAGTGTACTTTAATATTCCTTTGGCACAATCAGAGCAGAATCTTATATGCATAAATAATCAGTCCAGAGTTGTTTTTTGTGATCCCTTCTCTTTTTTCCACTGACGGATGAAAGCTGCTCACAGTGCGGTGGCAGAAACGGAGACTCCACCGTTTGTGCTGCGCCCACACAGTTCAGAGGGTACAGAGGTCAAAACACTGTGCGCGTCTTTGTATCATACCATCACACCTTTTCTATTCCTCAGAAAAAGCCTTTTGTTCTCGCGTGCTTTGTGCTTAATGTGGTTTTCAGTCTTGTTCTAGATGCAAGGTTACGAGTGAAGCTGATGTTCTTAATACAACTTTTCACTTACAAGGTTTGCATTTGATCTAAAAATGCCGTGCACGTAAAAGCGACACCTTTGTACAAACGAAAGATGGATGTGACCAGGTGAATTTATTCCTTTGGTTTAGTTTAATTCAAAGTGAAAGTTATGAGCACTTGTGTATTATAATTATGATGGTTTTGGCTTATAGCAGGGATTTCAGATGGGAGCTTGACAAAAAGATTCAAACTTAACGGCTAGAATTATAATGAATAGGATGACATTTTGAAACCCTGCTTTAATATATTTTGTATTCACTTTATATCAAGGCAGGGCAAAATGGCAAACCAATTGATTTAGTTTAGTCTTTATTTAAACGGACAATGTACAGAGACCTTAAGACAATAAAAAAAGAGATGTTCCGCACTAGATCAGATTTAAATGGCTAGTTTTCATCTGCAGCCCCTGATTTGCAGGAATAAATTATACAATGCAATTACAAGAACTTAACAATAAGAAAATTCACACTCATGTCCACTCTCTGACCCACGCAAAGTCACAGACGACCACACAAAAACATTTATTTACCTTATTCATCTTCCTTTATTTAATCAGAAAAGTCCCACTGAGATACAGAATCTCTTTCAGCCTAATGTACATGGTTTGTAGTGGTAGGGGAAACCAGAGCACATGGAGGAAACCTCCACAGACACGGGAAGAACATGCAAACTCCTGTTGTGGCATTTCTCTCACTCAGGACCTTCTTGCTGTGGAGTGAGAGCGCTAACTGTGCCGCCCAACTCCGAAATACAGCACACACTGCGTTTCACTATTACATCAGGCCAAGTCAGTCCAGTCAAAGCATACCAAATAGTAAAAAAATATATATTATTATCCAGTGCACGATATAAAACAGAAAACAAGAAGGCGCTGCTAGACTGGGCAAACATCTCCTGGTCAGTGCTGGAAAATCCATAACCACAAAATCACTTTTTCGAAGTGATTTTATTTTTTCTTAAAAGAAATACATACATATTTTTTTTTTAAAATATATATTGTGTATATGTATATGTATGTATGTATGTATGTATATATATATATATATATATATATATATATATATATATATATATATATATATATATATATATATATATATATATATATATATATATTATATTATATATATATAAATAAACCAAATATAAACCATTTTGGGGGGGGGGGGATTCATTTTATTTATTTAATTTTAATTTTATTTTTTTGATTGGATTGATTGACTGGAATTTTCCACTGTATGGCTTTAAACATATCTATCTCAGTGGAGACAAGCAAGTGATAATTATCTTTTTTGCAGTGACATTTTAGGTGTACACAACTTAGTATGACTATGAAAAGGTTTTACATTAATAAGAACCTCTCCTGTCGTATAGTTAAGGGATATATTTTCCATCTGCATTTATTTGTTTTAAGGGAACACCTCCACAAACGCAACTCCTCTTAATTGGATGTTTTGGCCTCTGGAGTGTAGAATTTGCCCAGACTGTATACCTGTAAACATGCTGCAAATAAACTAAAATATGGTAAAAATAAAACTCTGATTCTCCAGAGGCGGAGAGACACTTGCAAGAGCCACAGTCTCGCCTCATATCTTCAGTGATTGCATGAATACATAAATTCATCTAGTTGTACACTTTTATTCATAAACCGGTGTATGTTTATTTCTATCCATATACTGTATAAGTTTGAACACAGAACGTTAGGGAATGTAATAATAAAGCACTCAAGATATGAAACTCATTTGACTATGACGCTCATGGTTTGGAATGTTCCACAATATGGCATTAAACGTAGTCATGTAACTTGGCCTTGCGGCGTCACCTGGTTGTCTCCATGTCAGTAAATAAGTTTAATGCCATACTGTGCAACATTCAAGGTGAAGCAGCAACATCTCCAATTAGACAGACGTTCCATCAGAAAAGTTACATTGTGCAGCTTTAAAGTTGGGTATGTATCATATAAGTCAATATATTTCACAATAGAAAATAAATAATTAAAATACTTTGGTTCCTCATCCAAAAACATGATAATTATTCCATTACTGACACCTGGTGGCTACTTTAAACATTAAACACCAGCTACAGATATAAGGCACTCACCAGTTCTCAAGAAGCTACTTGGATGAGTGGCGAAACATCTTCACTTTAAAATCTTTTGTCCAGTTGACGGAATACATTTTCTTTTGCTAACCATAGTTCATGAACAAACCTTACAAAATTCGATCTCTTTGTTGAAGCAAATGTACTGTATTTTCTTTTACACTCGACAACCTTTTGCCAAATAACTCGTATCGCTTAATTCATTTCGGTCAAAATAATACATACGTTGGTATTTATTGACTGACTAAAATCTAATTCGGAGAAGCTTTTAGCACTTTGTTTGTAGTGGGACCGAACAGCCGCTGAGAGTAGCTGGTATTTATTTTTATTTATTCTTCAGTCCCACGCGTCTCCACGGAATAAATTAGAACGCCATTACCACAACCATGCACTCTGCCTCGCTGCGTGTCTTTTCTAACATTCTCAAATTTTAGGCATCAACATGGATTAATAATGAATAGCAGCAGCAGGTTTTGAAAAATGTATTTACTCAATTCCCCAGCACTAAAATGGTGTTTAACTTGGGGTTGCGCCATGAAAGAAGAGGTTGTTTTCTTAAATTAACATCCAGCCAAAGAATCATTTTGACAAGACTACTCTGTATGCCGGGAAATACTTGTTTGCTTTTTGTGTCGACTATAAATCCGACCTACGGCGGCGTAATTTGCTGCAAGACATTTGAGCAATGTTTTTGTTTTTCATGCATGATCATTATTTGAAGTTGGAGAACGTGGAAAAGTAAAGAAAAGCCACATTCAAGTATAATACATCTGTTTAATGTCCCTTTACAAGGCTTTTCGTCAAACATTCTCTTCATATCGATCACAGAACTCGGGCGTTGAAAAGGTTTTCTTGTTCAGAACATTTGAGATCTGAAATTTGTCATCAAACTGCAATGAATTTTGGGAAAATGGAGATTTTAATATTCATTCACACAACTCTTTCCCGATACCATAGTGTGATAAAGAACATATGGGTTATAGTTGTTACATGTCTCTGTTGTTTCATATTGTTTTAGACATTACATCTTTATGTTGTTCTTTCTTATTCGTCTGAATTTTTTTTAATTTTTTCCCCAAATATTTTCTTCATAATGTTTATACTTCATCGCCATGAGAGCTTTGCTGTTTTGCATTTATTATTTTAAGATGCCCATTTTGCTAAACAGATTATACATTGCAACTGCTATGTGGCAATGATCATGAATATTCACATTTTAAGCATTTCCATTGCTTTACTGTGACAGGATTGACATTTTGGGGCCAGGTTTTAGTTTAAATCTAGCAGTGTGTGCTTCATCTGCCAATACTCAATATTACTGTATGAAAAAAAACAAAGGTACATTTTGTTCCAGAAGCTGCTGGTCGTACATGATTATTCTGTGGAAGAATTTCAATCAAGAATATCATATTAGCTCCAGCTCCAGCCGTAACTTCTTATTGGTTGGAAAGTTTCAATATTGCCTACTTTTTTTGTTGCGCCCTGGATCACTTTCAGGGCGCAACTGTTGGCAACCTCGCAAAAAAATTGTCAAAATGTGTCTTTATTTGTTGAGACTCAGACAAAAACGAAAAAAATAAAAAATAAAAATGACCACAAAAAATGCAGAAATATAATTTGTTTATAAAATTAGAACCAGAATTTTGAGGTGTTTTTTTAATTATAAACAATTTACCCATGTTAATATATATATATATATATATATATATATATATATATAAATATAAATCTAACTCCTTCCTTCTCTATCGAGGTTCAGGTGGAACTGGCGTGGGTCTCGTATGGCTTGTGTTTTAACTGAGCCAGGGGTTTTGGCGTTGATGTTCAACCAATCAGTGCATATGCTATTGTGCTGAGTCAGGACGACTGATCAGATGTCCTGACAAGGGTGTAGGTAATGTATTTTCCATTATGTAGAGCATTATAGGCTATATTACCAGATTACACAAACAGAAAAAGGCATTCAAAAGACATTCACATGACAATGACAATCTTGACATGAATCACAAATTATCATCTAAATTAATCCCGTGAAGTCTTTAATTAGATGAGATTGTTCAGTATAACAGTCTCTAACTGTATATTGACTTTCATCCTGTCCATATTGAGCCAGTTTTCAAAATTCTTGAAATTTGAAACAAATGTCTAATCCACTTCTAAACAGCAGCGTCTCTGTCTGTTTAGAAGACAATTGTTCACTAAGATCCAATTTGGAGGAAGTGGTCCTTCTGTTGACGCTTCCTGCTCCAGTCCTGTTAAAGTTCTGAGGTCAGATGCAGGTGACTTACATGGAGCTCAAAGATGGGTCAGGAGGCTTCTCTTAAAAATATGAACATTCTCTGTGCATCTGCGGTCCTCCAGCAGGCTGTTCCATAGACGAGGGACATAGTACTGAAAATATGCCTTGCTGTGACTCTGTGTCCTGATTTGGAGCCCGCAGCCAGAGGAGCGCAGGGGCCGGGAGGGTTCGTAGAGTAAAATAAGTTCTGAAAGATAAGAAGGCCCAAGACAATTAAGTCAAGAATTGTTATCATCACTTAAAAGTTGTGGAGAAGTGACAGAATTAGGAACGGGATCATTTGAATCCTTATCCAATTTTGAGTGAAAAGCTAAATGCATGCAACATTTACACTTTTTCTTAATTGATCATAGGTATACTTTCAATGATTTATAGTAGGCNATTCATCTTCCCATCAGCTCTGAGCAGCTTCCCTGTCCCTGCTGAAGAAAAGCAGCTCCACGGCATGAGTTTGCACCACCATGTTTGACAGTGGAGATGGTGTGTTCAGAGTCATGTGCCCTGTTAGTTTTCCACCACACAGTGTTTTGCTTTTAGGTAAAAAAATTCCATTTTGGTTTGATCAGACCAGAGCACCTTCTTCCACATGTTTGCTATGTCCCCCACATGGCTTCTGGCAAACAAGACTTCTTATGGCTGTTTTTCCAGGCCAGATTTGTGTCGTGCACGACTAACAGTTGGCCTGTGGTCAGATTCCACAGATTTGTATTTGTTCCATACTCTTCCCATTTCCATTTTATGGATTGAACAGTGCTCTGTGAGATGTTCAAAGCTTGGGAAATCTTTATACAACCTAACCCTGCTTTAAACTTCTCCACAGCTTTATCCCTGACCTGTCTGGTGTGTTCTTTGGACTTCATGATGTTGTTTGCTCCCCAACATTCTCTTAACAAACTTCTGTGACCTTCACGGAGCAGCTGCCTTTATACTGAGATTAGATTATACTCACTATGCTCACTAGACTATTGAATTATTAGGTCAACATCTGACAGCAGTTGGTTGAACTCAGGGAAAAGGTGTATTTATATACATCTTATATATAAGAGCAAAAACTGTGTGCCACTTTTTTGCTCTTTCACAAAAAATTGCCATTACATTTTATTTATGTGAATAACTGATCAAATATCATAGATAAACTAATGTCATGCCAAAACTCCATTTTGACTTTTGCACTGTATCGCCTTATCACTCATCTTGTAACCTTGGTTTAGCTTATTTAGATATTTATTTAATTCATTTTGTTCTGTTCTACAGTTCTTGTACATACTTAGTTTACCTTTATTATCTTGCTATTTTTGCTACTTTAATATTATACATTTTAATTTCTCTTTTGCATCAATGTTTGTGTAAGTTTAGGCCTATTATAATTCAACATGTATTTAGTATTCTAACTAAATACATTTTCGAAGACTACTTTTGGCATTCACACTCTCAGATGGGAAAGGGGACAAAATATATGTATTGATATTTTCATTGAGAAATACACTGCAAAAAATAATATCTACATATAGCTATCCATCAATGCTTATACTTGTTACATGTAAATATGTATGTATTTTTGGCTCATAAGGAGAGTATGAGTTATTCCCCTTAAAACCCTTTAAAGCTCAATTTTGCAGAATTGCAACATCTGTTTTAACTATTGTAAACTAAATAAGATGAAATATCTTGACCAGCAAATAAAGGAATTTATCTGAACTTGTCCAAAAGACTCAAATCAAGATTGGAAGAAGGGTTTCAAAATGTTTGAGATGTTTTAGCACATCCAAGAACCTTTGTCAATCTGAGAAGCCACTGATGTGTCTGTGTTTGCATTGCTAAAAGAGGAAGAATAAACAAGTTAAGGTGTTTACTGCATCCTCCAGGTATGTTTTTTAAATTAATACCATGATCACATACCCAAAAAAGTTGATTCAGCATAATGTCTCCTTTACCAGTGGCCTCCAGATCACTGTTTAGCCTGTGTTAGCTCGTTCATCTCCTCAAGTCCCCTCTCTAAGCACCACCAGATATTTGTCTTTCCCCACTAGCCGCCCCAGCTATCCCCAGCCTGAATGACACCGATTGGATTAGGTAAGCACCAAATGTCAGTGAGGGAGCCAAAGAGAAGGGAGTGAGGGATGAGAGGAGATAAGGTCTTTGTTGCTCTCTACCTTTCTTTCATTAAGGAAACAATCTCTGGGCTCCATCAGGCAGTGTGAAGGAGCTTGGGACGCACTGATGTTCGAGAAATGTAATTTACTTTAACAGCCACCAAGAAAGAAAGGGAAACAGCATTTGGAGGTGTTTTCCGAGGGAATATAGCATAACATTTTTTCAAGTTTGATGTTATAGTATTACGGATGGTTGACATATTGTACTCCCTACTACAGGGGAAATGGTACTGAGGAAATTGGTTGCTGTGCTTTGTTTTTGCAGTAAAGTAGTGACTTATAGTCTTCCACCCACTGTCACTGTCTAATATTGAACCATGACCAAAGAAAACGGTCTGTTGTTTTCATCTATATTCATTATATCTTCACCATTGTCCTCTGATTGGATAAAACCATCTTGTTCCTAGCAGTTTAGAAGAGGCAAAATGCCTCCTAAAATATATAGGTGATGGAATTATAGTCAGCTGCTTTTGCAATATACTGTAAGGCTTTTTCCTGAATCAGAATTAAAATTAAAAAGGCAGGTACAGCCCCTTTAATTATATATTATCTAATATATATATATATATGTTACATATATATGTGTGTGTTATATATATATATATATATATATCATATTTAATAACCAAGGGAAGGAAATTTCAATGTTATACAACTCTCAACCAACCATCACCTCTCTACACATTCACATACCCTCGCTCACTCTCGCATAATATTGCCACTTACCCTCACATCGCAGCAGCACAACCATCCCACCCCCTTCAGCCTCTTCATCTCTTCCTTACTATTCCTCCACTACCAGTTTTTGTCTTCTTTTAATGATCCTTGGAAAAAGCCTTATTTTCTAACTGTATTAATTAAATTATGTAATTAATTTTGTTCTATTAAAATTTTTATTAAATATTCACTAGTATAATATATTTGCCTTGACTGTGACAGGATTGACATATTGGGCAGGTTTTAGTTATAAATCTAGCAGTGTGTACTTCATTCTGCCAATACTCAATATTTATCTGTAGTGAAAAAAAACAAAGGTACATTTTGTTCCAGAAGCTGCTTGGTCGTACATGGATTATTCCTGTGGAGGAATTTCAATTCAAGAAATCATTATGAGCTCCAGCTCCAGCCGTAAACTTCTTATTGGTTGGAAAGTTTCAATATTGCCGTACCTTTTTTTGTTGCGCCCTTGGAATCACTTTCAGGGCCGCAACTGGTTGGCAAACTCGCAAAAAACAATTGTCTCAAAATGTGTCTTTATTTTGTTGAGACTCAGACAAAAAACGAAAAAAATAAAAAATAAAAAATGACCACAAAAAAATGCAGAAATATTAACATTTGTTTTATAAAATTGAACCAGAAATTTGAGGTGTTTTTTAATGATAAAACAATCTTACCCATCGTTAATTATATATATATATATATATATATAAATATAAAGTCTGACCACTCTAAACCAAACAAAGAAACTGAGTGCCCTATTGCCCTTCTACACCTTGAACTTCTTTCTAATCTTTAAAAGTGTATACTGAATTGCTCGCGTTTATTCTTTTGACCGTTGTTTTATTGGCTCCTTGTTGTGGAGGACGAGCACACTCATCAGTGCTCTTTGACAGCTCTGTGTCTTTGAGCAGCTGCTGCAAAAGCTCAGATAAAACTAAAAGTACTTTACCAAAATATGCTTCATTTGTTCTTCTTTTATGTATATTTTGTTTGCCTTTTACCCAAGCCTTCAAAGAGGAATTTGGATGCAGATAACAAAAGCCCATTTTAAATAATGACTTTGTTCCCTGAGACAGTTAATCACCTTAAAGCAGCAGTCATCGTAAACACAATTACACACTTATTCTGTACATTCCCTGCGTTTGTGGAAATTAGAAGTGACTTATAATTGTTTGTTTAGTTTATTTACATTCATCTAACAGTATAGCAAGAAGCATGCATCTGTTTTCTTATGCTCTTTTAAACATATAGCTCTCTGACCTTTTATAATTGTGTGACATTTTCCTCTCTAACATTGCATTGTTTACAATCAAGCATATTTAGTTGATCTATTTTCCGTTTGTGGACTATGTGAGACTGACACCTCTGTGCCGTCTCCCGCACTCAATCCTTCCACACAAACTCAAAACATTTGTATTTGTGTTCATTTAATAAAGAGGCAATCCATATCAAAACAAGAAAATACATAAAAACCTATACCTGTAAACACGCAGGGTCCCCTGCTGGACCAAAGCCATCCACACAACCAACACAAATCATAAAAACAATGACGCAAACAGCTGCCACATTCTGACTTCTCACTTCTGACATGACTCGTACTGTAAAACACAGGCATACACATGCAGGATGACAGGTAGAGGCACTGGTCAAACTTCTCACACTACTCACACTTACACTCACACTCACAGCATTTCAAATCAAAACATTCCCGCTTGAAATGGCCCTTAACCCCACTTAACCTCTTCTGCTTTTCTGTTTGCATGTGCGTTTGTGACTGAGCGAACTATGTTATCGTGAAACGCTTTGAATGTCTCAAATCAAAGGTATTATTATTATTATGTTAAAACGCTCCATGGGGAGATGTTATTGCTTTGCCCGGAATGTTCCACAGTATGGCATTAAACATTTTTATCTCCATGGAGACGAGCGGGTGACAAGTTACAGGTCAGATCAGGGAAGAGGCGGGTCCACTCACAGTATGAATGCATGTTTTTTTCAACATACTGTATTTCCGTGCGTTCACACTGGTTTGGTTTTGGTTTGAGGCCATTTTAGTCTAGATTTGGTTCGGCCCTGTTCTCGTCCTGATTCTAGTCCAGTCCTGATCTGGTCCAGGTTTAGTTCCAAATTGAGTTAAATCCCTATATTTATGTGGTGCAAGCGTGATCGCATCCTCCTCACTGCGATAAACACGGCTGTAATTTGATAAATGCTCGATTGATTTGTTTAATGCCATAGTTTGGAAAATTCCACATCATCATCTCCATGGAGACAAAGAGGTGATGGACTCCCAATCAGAAACGTTACGTAGTACACCTGCTTGAGTAATGTATATTATTCTTTTTCTCAGAGCGTTTCTTCTTTTTCTTCCCGTTTGCCCCTCTTGTTGCAGAACTCGGGCATCGAAAAGGCGTTCTTGTTCGATGTGGTGAGTAAGATCTACATAGCGACAGACAGCTGCCCGGTGGACATGCAGACCTATGAGCTGTGCTGCGACATGATTGACGTGGTCATCGACATCTCCTGCATCTACGGGTGAGGCTCGGGACGGCATGAAAGAGGGGCGTAATCTCCGTTTCCTACCGCGGGAATTAAACGCGAGCCGCCCAAATGCCACAAAACACACAAAGTATAGACGCCGGATCCGGTTTCACAGCTTTGTTTGATTTGGTAAATGTCAAAAGAATTACCGAGGGCCGTTCGATGAGCCTTCCTGACAAACTGACATGCGTGAGATGTTAAAACTTAACTGTGGATTTTTAAATTTGGCATGAAGTCATTATGAAAGTATTAGGTGATTCTTTGTCCAAATGTATGTAACTAGAACAAGAGAAAAGTAAATTGACTTACCTTTTATATTTTAATTATTTATTAACCTTTATTTAACCTTGTAAAACCCATAGCATTTATATTTAAACATTGTAAATATTTAAAAGCATAATATTTTAACTGTTTATATTATTTTATGATTGAAAATATTTACTGTATTTGCTTGATTGTGAGTTTGTTACAAAAAAATTGCACTCAGTAGTTATTTGGAGTTATTTAGTTTTACATCTAAAATAACAACAAAGATAACTTAAATGTCTCTAAATATTGATGTCAAAATAAATCACATTTGACATTTATTAACTTCAAATTAGATGGAAAAGGGACAATACATGTCTTTGGGCAACATTTACATTTCTAAAATAATAATAATAATACTACTACTACTACTACTACTACTACTACTACTACTACTACTAATATACATTAGTCTTGAATAGCACTTGTCCAGTCTCTCAAAGTTGCTTTAGTCATTTTAAAGTTATTCTGTACTATTGTAGCCACAGCTGCCCTGGGGTAGACTAACAGAAGCAAGGCTGTTAATCTGTGCCCTTTCAGCCTCCAGCAATTACGGACTCGCACACCACGTTCATACACATTTTCAGTATAATGTGTTTGGTTGACAAAATAAAGGACTTTTGTACTTAGACAAAGCAGAATCAGTTCATTTTGAAGGACAATAAAGTCACTAAATCTGTGTAATGTAAGAAATATGATTTACATTTCTTTAGTGTTTTGCTTGAGACCTATGCGCTGTTTGTTGGTAAAAGTTTGGCTCACTTAAGCCAGACTGACTCGTTCATTAGTATAATTATAACTTTTTATGTTGACGGTACATGCCGTTTCGAGCGCTCTTTCGTGTACTGCATATATTTAAACTTCAAATTAGAAACTAGATATTTAATTTCATCCTCCCCATCCTCCCCTTTTGAATCTCCATTCATAACTCGATCATTTGGCCGTTCTGTGCATGCTGAGACCCGTCTAGTATATCAAACATTTATTTTAGGGCAGCTACTTCGTTCATGAGAATAGAAATGTCTTCACCGATTAAACCATTTTCCATTTACTTTGCCATTCGCCACAGACGGCCATCCTCGCAGCTGGAGTGAGTCAGCTTTATCTACTGACGAAAAGTGCTGATGTATTTAGCTCCTCGTTTCTTCCCTGAACGTCCCGCTATGGAGCATCCCGGTTAAGTCCCAGGACATCCCAATTAAAAACACTCCACAGAGAGAAAACTGCCAAAACATGATCAGAGGGCTGCCAGCTTTAGTTCAGGTCTCCCCCCGTGGACTTCATTCTTTAACCATATTAAGGTTCACTAACTGTATACAGCGTGCAATGTACATCACGTTTAATGCAAGCAAGAGCCTATATCGTTTTATCATTATTAACAAGGCGAGAAAGTAGCTACTCTAAACTGAAATAATGGCGTTTTGCAACAGCAGCAATGGCAGCGTAGATCGTAAAAAGGCAGACAAGGAGTAGACAATGGTGCGCTGTAAAAATGATGCACCATTTCCCTCAAGCGGAGAAAAGAAATGTGTCCATGGCAGGCGCAAACTTAACTCCTGCAGGTCCAGTCCGCGGCATATCGAGGACAAAAACACGGTAACATCGGGAACTAAAGGACTCGACTCTTCATTATGGATACCGATTAAGGCTGCACATATATCGCAAAGGTATCGATATCGCAATATTGGTTAATGCAATAATCATCAAAATAAACTAAATATACCATAGTAATGCCATCGGACAGAAATGTATATAAAGTTCTGATTTTATTCATGATTTTCCTTATTCAGCCTAAATTAGCCATGATTTATTCTTAATTTTAATTCTGTTAAATCTGAATTTTTACAGAATTTGACTAATACATTAAGTACAGATATGAAAATATTTGTTTTAATGTCACTGAACTTAACAACCTTATCGCTTATTTCCAATATTGTGCTGCTCTAATTCCAATTAGGATTTCTTTCAGCCAACGGCAATATTTTTTTTGCAATGTGAATCAATATTTAAAATCTATTGCAAGGCTCAAATATTTAAGTAAAATTGTAGTTAAGTTCTTTTACCTTTTTTATTATTATTATTATTTTTTATTTATTTATAAATTAATTAAGCACTATAAAATCATACATTACACCCGCACGCAACAAACAATCCAACAAAAGACACTAAAATATAATCAACTTTTTGATAGCTGTTTGAGTCAGTTCTGAAGTTGAAAGTTCAAAAGAAAAGTAAGTACAATGTTGGTGCCTACATATCAACTTTATCACTGCTTTTCCATTTCCGTGTCGCCGTTCACGTAAGTATGTGCGATGGATTGGCCTTGCCGATTGTCTCTACTTTTGTTTCTGTACAGCTGGATTAAAAGCTTTTCAGGTTGACTCTGTGTAAGTAGAAAAGCGAAGTGATCTCTAATGCTAATGTGTTTTTTTTTAATGCATAGATTCTTTACCCCTTTAGAGAGAGCACTTAAAACTTTCAAGGAGATTTACATATTATAACGGCGCAATTCAGGTGATTTTACATTATTTGATGGGGAAGTTGAACGATGGAGTTGCTAATACTCGTTTCAAAACATATAGTGCATAGTTCATTTGAGGTTAAGGTACATTTTACTGTCCGCGTAAGGACATTTGTTGTCTGCATTTGTTGTCCTTCAATGTCGCTGAGCAGTGGTTGTTGACTTGCATACTTTTAAAAAATGTTGGGGTATTTTTTATATTTATGCACTTCATTGTCCTTGTGAGAAACGTGTCCTCTGCATTTAATCCATCCTTCCTCCATTGCCTCAGGTCCACCTGTCAGACGCAGTGGGCGACTAAGCTCCAAATTAAGAAGATTAGGCATAAAATGTGACTATTTCCAGGGCCCGCCACTTGCTTGTCTCCATGGGATGTTGTTGCTTTTCTTAGAATGTTCCGCTGTGCAACATTACGATGATCTATCTCATGGAGGCAAGCGCGCAACGCCACTTGGCCAAGTTACGGGCCAGATCTGTGGAGAGGCGAACCCGATGAAGTGCCTGTAATTCAATAAATGCAGGGGAGATGCGTGTAATGCCGTATGACAAAGCAATAGTCTGATTCTACTTAAAATATTGTATTGCTAATATATTGCAATAAAGTTCTTAGCAATACGTGTATCGATACAAACAATCATAATCATTATATTTACCTCTATTATTTTGCTTTATCTATGAACTGCTGTGTGTTCTTAATAAAGAATGAATTAAATTGAAACAGCGGAGTTCTACTCTTATTTACCTGCTGATGCTGTATTAAGACTGAATCTGCTGGGCTGAAAAGTGACTTATTCAAAGGACAGTTGTCTTCAGATATTAAAGGCCCTTGTGAGCATGAAATTTCAATACATTTGTATATGTGAAAAAAAAAAAGATTAAATGACGGCGGAGCTTGTGTTTTGAACTAGAAGTAAAAGGATCCGTCTCTGTTACGAAGCCGTTTTAGATCAATGTTGTTTACAATAAACTATAAAGTCAAGTACCTGGAAATAGCATAGTATGTGTCCTTTACGAGCAGCTGTCTTCAAGGTGATGATGGTATTGCAGTGAACAGCACCAAACAATATGCTGGAGGACGTAATGTAAAGCAAATATAAGAGCCCTGTGTCCTTTTGATCCCTGTGCTGATATGGATCCTTCTGCCCGTCTATGCTTCTACTCTCCCTTCAATTATCACTCCAGCTGGGACCGTAATGAGCTCCTAATCTGAGCTGAACACTACTGCACGGGCAAGTCCGAGATTACAGGCCTGAAAGTGAAAATGGCTCAGAATTTAACCTCCATTATCGCGTGAAAATCTGCTGAGAGCTCCTCGCTTTATCTCCCCCAATTAATCAAAGAACTGCTCTCCTGTTCAGTGGATATGGAGCCGCTCTGCTAGTTTACTGCTGCAAAGTGACAAAAGACCATATTGTGGAAAATCTTTTTATTTGATTCAATTATTTTGAAGTGCTAAAGTGTGCCATTACCTGAAAAATTATGACAAAAGTAGAAAGAACAAGAAATTAAAAAAGCATTTTTTTTTTTAAACTATTCAAGTAAGAATAATTAGTAACTCTAGGTTAAGGTTGTGGTACATTTTATTGTCCCCATTAGGCATTTTACAGACCTTAATGTTGTGGTGTATTTCCAATTTAATTAACTCAACAATATCTGAAGGTCTTAATTACAAAAGGACTTTTACTTTAAGTGCCTCGGATCTTCATGACTTTATTTTTGCACATTTGCACCGCTCTTTTAGATTGCAGGTTATTTTTTTTCCCTGTCACATATTTGTATTCTATATTTTGCGCTGTTTATACATTTTTGGCACACTTCGTCTTCATTGCGATTCTTTTCTGATTCTATATGTGTTTGTTGGGGGCCGCAAATGATTGACAAGCGACTGAAGCTACCATTTTCTGCTGTCTGTTATGTATGAATGTTTGCACTTTTGTTGACTGTTCAAGCTTGTGTTTGTGCTTTGTTTGTTTTTGTGAAATGTTTATGGGGTACATAAGCCAAACTTTACACCTTTTCTATCCTTGTACTGCTACAGTTATTTAGAAAAGCTTTGATAACACTGCTCAAATCTGGCGCACAAATTATCGCGCCTCCCCGCAGCGCAGACATGGAAAGGTTATGTTTATTCTGGGATGCAAGGGCTCCTTGTATCTTGACTCTAGCCGGGGTTAGCCTAACAAGCCCAAAGTCTACTCTGTTTTACTTTGCGTGAGAGGCTTTTTGAATAGTCCCCCCCCCCAGAACTTGTCGGAAGTTTTAACGAGCAGGTTATTTTCTCATTTTCTCTGCAACGCTGCTGTTAACACACTCATCTAAAAGGGTTTGATAAATTAGGAACTAGCAGCAAGTTCAGCTGCCGAGTTTATTTTCAACATAAAAAAAAAAGAAATAAAAAAAACATTTTGGGTCTGTTTGGCAGGCTCCCAAAAAATTATCTCGGTCCCTCTTCACCGCCGGCGTCGTCTGGCTGTCCTCCTCTTCTCCCTTCCAGCTCAGAGCCTTCATCATCTCGGAGGTTGCACACGCGCGTTCTCACCTGCTATTATTTCTACGGTGTCGAACATCAAAGCGGCCGCAAAATTCAGAGGACACACGATGTACTCTGATATGTGTTATGTTGATTTAACCACGGCCCAGCGTCTTCTCCTCGTGTTGACAAGGTGAGCGTCGGAAACAAGTGAAGCGAGGGGGAACTTTTTTGATTTTAAAGGTGCACTGTGCATCTTTTCCAGTGAGGAGTCAGCCACCATGATGTTATTGCTTTGGAATGTTCGAAAGTATGGCATTAAAATACTCATATTATAAAAAATGGAGGTTATAACTATATTCCCTCATCAGAAACACACCTGGAGTTGTATTTTTGCATAATTCACACTTGTTTCATTAATCCTGTTTAGTAAGCCCTCTCCCCTTTGAGCCTCAGGAAACGTTTGGCTCCAAAGTCGTCATAGGGTTTCCAGTCAAAATGCCTAAATTGCACATATCTGGGACATCGAAGTTTAAAAAATAGATAGAGCCATGTTTAAATTTCATGCTTCATTTTGTACCGACATATGAGTTGCACAAAACGGACAGAGGGGATTTTGCATATTTTATTTCGTTTTTTAGTATACTAGACCCGACTGAAATTTTGCGTAAATAAATCTAATTTTGCCTCATTTTTTTTTTTAGATAAAACTATAATAAATCTGCCTTACAATTAGATAGCAACAAATTCTGTACAATTCAACTTGGAAAGTTTGGTGTCTGTTGGTTCAACAGATTTTTAACTGTTTATCACTCGCAAAATAAGAATAAGCGTGAAGCTGAATAAAGAGAGGTTTCTCCGATCTGCCCCACATCCTTTGAAAAGACTGAAATGCAGTTTAAGTGGGACTGCGGTTTTGATTCAGTCTGAAAATACACATAAGAAAAATAAATAATAGTCTAAAAAAAAAAGAGTTACATGCAGTAGGCCCTTGCCCACCATCTGATATTATGACAAAAAAGAAAATGTACCTAAAAGTTCTAAACTGTTGACAATATGTAGGATTTGCACAGCGAGTGCTTTTTCTGTCTGTGGACCAGAGGTTGAATGTTGTTCCCGGCACAAGGAGCAGGTTTTACAAACACAGCAAACTTGGACCGTATAGTTGCGCTCAGTTCAGTTTGTGTGCGCTCATTTCATGTGTCAGTGGTCAGTGCGCTCCATGTGCTCTGGTCCCGGTCTGTCCCTAGACCAGGGGTCTCCAAGTCCGGACCCAGAAGCAATTTGGTCAAGCCCACGGCCCAGTTTCCCATAATTATATATATATGTTTTTCGCAACGCTTCCGCAGCACTCTACGTTGCTCTGCTGCAGCTCCGTCGCTGGTCTTGGTGGGCCAGAGAGTTCCTCTGAAACACTGCTCTGTCAAAGCACAAACGTGTGATGCTGCAGACACAGTAAATATCAGCTTCATTGATGATTTGGTGTAAATGTAACATGCGTAAGGACCGTGTGTGGCGCGTGTTTGGAAGTCTGCTTGTTAATGAGCAACATTGCACGCCGTGGCACCGGAGGACAGCGTGTTTTCCGGGCTTCGTTGTTGGATTGAATGGGCTGTGTGAGTGCACGGTACGTAAGACCGCTGTGCGTGATGTGCGTGAATATGTGTCGGATTGTGATAAAACACACATCATTTTACAGCTGCAGATGCAGGTCAGAGAACTCCAAAAACATGAAACTGCGCATGTTGCCTAGTGACAGCTGCGTTTGTTCTTATGAACTAAATGCAAAGTGAGCTTTTATTTTGGCAGCTACTGTTGGCTACTATGTTTTTAACATCATTTGAACCAAATGTTCTAATGATATTTATTTTAAAATAGTCCTGTTTCAGTCCTGTTTCAATCCTGCTTTAGTCCTATTTTAGTCCTGTTTCAGTCCTATTTTAGACCTGCTTTAGTCCTGCTTTTAGACCTGCTTTAGTCCTGCTTTTAGACCTGCTTTAGTTCTGCTTTAGTCCTATTTTAGTCCTGCTTTAGTCCTATTTTAGACCTGCTTTAGACCTGCAGTAGACCTGCATTAGACCTGTTTTAGTCCCGTTTAGTCCTATCTTCGTCCTGTCTTCGACCTGCTTTAGAACTGCTTTAGACCTGCTTTAGTCCTGCTTTAGTCCTGCTTTATAGTTTATCCATGTTTTTCTGGTAGATATGGTATGTTTTAGTCTTGGCTTAAACCTGCTCTTGTCCCAGGTCTTCTCTGCAGTAGTCAATCAGGTTTCTGGTAAACACTGGGTTTGCATTGCCTGGGTTTTATTGCTTTTGTCCTATTTTTAGAAATGTAATATTGTTATGATGTTTTTACTTCTCTGAAAGTGAAGTCCTGTGTTGATTTCTGTTGTTGAATTGTGTCACTGTGAGTTGTTTGTGGATCTTATAGAGATAAAACATAAAATTGTGGTGGGATTTTGTAGTCCGGCCCCTGAACCTTAGCCCTTCGAAAAATCTGACCCCCTGGAAAATATAATTGGAGACCCCTGCCCTAGACTAAAGGGGAGTGAGTGGAGGAGTTTGTGTGAGCAGGGAAATGGATCCTGCTGTGGTTCAAAACTCTGAACCAAAATCATACTGTTGATGTATTCGGGAATAACAGACCGACAAACACGCAGACCTGTTGCAACGGCACACATGAAAATGAAAGGCTCATTAGCATTTATAAATCTTGACAAATGTTACTCATTTTAATCCTAGGTGGTATGGTTAGATTATCAAAAAGACCATTTAGATCTAATTTTTATATTTATATTTATTTATATTAAAAAAAAATAGAAAGAAAAAACAAATTATGATGTTTAAAATAATGCCAGGGCCTATTTATGATATTATTATTATTATTATTATTATTATTATTATTACTGGTAATAATAATACTAGGCTTACCACTATTAATAATGATAATAATTCATAAATCACCGGAGGGTTTATTGGCATTCACCGACCCCCCCCTACATCAAACTCATAGTTTCGCCCCTGTATTTATGTACTCATGAAGTTACAAAGTTCAATCTAAATCAGTGGAATAATAACACATTTTCAGGTGCAGATTGGACAATGTTGCTGTTTCCAGGTAAAAGTGTATATCTTGAGAGAGCAAACTGACCAGAAGTGGAAAAATTTAAAAAAAATATGTTTTGCCTTTAATGTCTTGCCTTTAGCATCTCATACATTTCCGAACACGTTGGACAGCTGATTTTATTCATATGCAGCCATTATTTATACTGTAACAAACATCAAAAGCCGCAGCAAAGTGTAGAGGACACCGCTTTCTCTTGATATGCATTACAGCGGGTTAAGTGCACCTCGCGTTGACAAGGTGAGCGTCTAGGGCATATATTTAGGAAGAGCATCGCGAGGAGGAGCTTTTAGAGAAGTATAAATTCTTCCGGAGACATCCCTGTAGCTGCAATTTAGTTCCACCCAGGGGTCTGTGCTGATGGACCCAGTCAAGCTATAAGCCTTTTAAAAACAAGCCTTTCCTAAGGTCACACGGCACACGCGGCTGGAGCCTCTGCAGTGATGGAAGAGACAGGCCGTTGGGCAGGCTCATAAAGAACCACAATGTTTGCTTATGAGGGCTTACTCCACACTAATGATGCATAATTATGAACTAATATGCAAAAAAGCCCTGATGTCGTTTCAGGCTAATGTCCTGTTGCAAGTAAATAACAGAACCGAATCAGACTCTAAAGTGAATGCATTGTTGTGGTGTACAATTTTTTCAGTCCACTTTATTTACTAAAACATTGGCTGCGTTCACTCTCGTCTTGGTTTCATCCAGGTTTGATCCCAGTTTGGTCATAATGCCGATTTCGGCCTTTGTTTTGGCAATTTCCCGGGTTCCGTGTGCGTACAAAAAAGACAACTTCGCATAGAAATGAGCGGTCCAGTCCAAAAACTCTGCATCTGTGTTGTTTCTTCCATACATACACTTGGTTAGAATACGAGAAGAGCTTTTATAGATGAATCTATAGTTTTTGCGTGAGTTCGGTCCTGGTTTTGATGTGTGTTGTTGAAGTGAATAAAGTTGAAATATCAGCTTCATAATTGGCTTTTCTGAGATATCTTTGGCTTGGTAGTGTAATACGAGAACACAAATGGGACATCTCCCTGTAGTAATAATAGTGAATAAAACAGGGGTGTCAAACTCATTTTGGGCCAGGGGCCGCTTTTCGACGCTCAGGTTGGGTCGCGGGCCGAACATAATGTAAAAAATAAAACAATAAAAAATATAGCAAATGTTATATAGCCTAGTAATAGTTCTATGTGGACACTGTTGCACAAATCTGCAGCAGGTGAAAGACTGAGTCCATATTCATGTGAGACAAACTGCAAGCAGCAGCAGGAACAGGAACATGGACTTTGTGATATGATTCTGATATTAAATGTTTGTATCACAGACATGTTAATATTGCTGCACTAACTCAAATATGAGCTCACTATTTTTACAGTTTAAGCTTATTTTAGTGACAAATTATTCATGTGGTGAATCAAAATGAGAGCTACTCTGCTTCACTCTGTCATGTTCATACTTTATTAACACTCTGACCTGTGATTTTACCTGTGGCTCATGATCTTGTCCAGGTTTTGCACTGGTTTGGATGTTTTCCTCACAGAGTTGTCAGCAAAGAAGTTTGTTTTCTTGTTGTTAGCTTCACATTAGCGCCGCTTTTAGCAAAGCTCTAACGTCCACAAAACCGCCTCTTTTCTTTATTCCTCGTGTTTCCCACGATCTGCCCTGGGGCAGAGCGCTACAGGTCATCGCTGCCGGTGTGTTCAATTTTAAACCTGCTGCGATGAGTGTCGTTGGTCGCTTGTCGTTTGTCACCTCCCGTGTGTCGAGCCCAACAGCCTCGGCACACACAGCACCGCAGAGCAGTGCGGGGAGGGGCCGCCACTGCAAAGGATTGTGGGAATTGTAGTTCTAGCGATAAAAACGCAATATATCTATTGGAAATGAATAATTATAAACTAGAAATGTTCGGCGGGCCAGATGAAAACGTCTGGCGGGCCACATCTGGCCCGCGGGCCATGAGTTTGACACATGTGGAATAAAAGGTTAATTTCAGACCAATTGTGCAAAGTCAATTACTCAATAGTTCATGTGCCCATTGCTTCACTACAATGGTGTAAATACGTTTATGTAAAGGCAAGACGATTACAATATTTAGAGAATCAAAGTGCAGAACAGAAAAGCATATGACTGACATATTTAGCCGAAATTTACATTGACTGTTGAACTGTTTTTGCATTACAAACAGGTACAGTTTTGTTTTTGTTTGTAATACTATACAGTGAGGTACAGTTTTGTTTTTGTTTGTAATACTATACAGTGGACAGCAACATTCTTATAACGCTAACAATGAATGAATATGCTTTAATAACAGAGTTGTTTTCTGTTTGATTTTGACTGGTTTTTACATCTTTTAATGCACTTATGGAAAGCACTTTGGTTCACTTGTTGCTGTTGTAAAGTGCAGTAGTGGGTGCAGTTGTCCTTCAGTGTAGAGTCATTATCAGAACATTGTGTGCTTTTACTTTAGAAAGGAGAGTGAGACAGTTCTTGGAAATACATTTTCTGTGTCTCTTTATCTCACATATACGTAGGTATGGGGCAGAGATTGTGCCCATAAGATTGCAGCTTTCAAGTGCATATTGGGCATGTTCAGATGGAAAGTTTGCTTTTAGACCGATGCTGGAATGTGCTCTCTGTTTGTGACTCACTCTTTTGAGCAGGAACTATTTCACAAGTTGTTTGACAGTAGTTCTGTAACTTGATACAAAAAAATCTTATCTCTATTACTGTTGTACCGAACTCTCTTTTGACCTCCAACATTTCAAAGCTTTCTGTCACTTGGTTTGCTTTTCCTGTGCAATTTCCGATCAACTAGTCATGTTTGGTTTGCCCGGCACCACACGAAAGCAGCACAACTTAAACTTGAGTAAAAAAAATCTTACAATAAATCGTATTGTATCAACACAATCATAGAGTGCTTCACGGACTACATAAACTTCTGTTTTCAAAACACTGTACCCTCCTAGACGGATCTGAGGACCGTGCAGAAGAAGCTGAGGAGGAGGATCAGGCAAGCGAAAGCCAGCTACAGGAGGAAGATGGAGGAGCAACTGCAGCAGCAGAACATTCAGGGAGTGTGGAGGAGCCTACGAGCTAGCGGAGTGGATCCTGGACTACCTCACAAACCGACCCGTTTGTGAGAGCCCGGGACTGTGTGTCTGACCCTCGGACCTGCAGTGTTCTCTTGACCCTCTACATTGCAGACCTCAGACACAACACAGACAGATGTGTCCTGCAGAAGTTCTCTGATGACTCTGTCATCATCGGACTCATCACGGACTACGACGATGCAGAGTATAGAGGACTTGCGCAGGACTTTGTGGACTGGTGTCAGCAGAACCACCTCCTCATCAATGCAAGGAAGACCAAGGAGATGGTGGTAGACTTCCGCCGACGCCACTCTGCTGCTCCCTCACCAGTGAACCTCCAGGGAAGGGACATTGAGAGAGTGGACTCATACAAGTACCTGGGTGTTCATCTGAACCACAAACTGGACTGGACTCATCACACAGACGCACTGTACAGGAAGAGCCAGTGTCGACTCTACCTTCTGAGGAGACTTCGGTCCTTTGGAGTAACAGGGCCACTTCTGAGGACCTTCTACGACTCGGTGGTGGCATCAGCCCTCCTGTACGGTGTGGTCTGCTGGAGCAGCAGCATCACAGAGAGGGAGAGGAAGAAGCTGGACAAAATCAGCAAGAAGTCCAGCTCCGTCCTGGGCTGTGCTCTGGACTCGGTGCAAGAGGTGGGGGGCAGAAGGGTCCTGGCTAAACTCACGTCTATGCTGGACCATGAGTCTCACCCCCTGCAGGACACTCTGTCCGCTCTGGAGAGCAGCTTCAGTGACAGACTGATCCACCAACGCTGTGTGAAGGAGAGGTTTTGCAGGTCTTTTCTTCCTGCTGCTGTCAGAACAAACACTGTTAGTCCTGAACGTGTCATTCAGCTTTCATAATCATGTGCAATACTGTTATACTGCAATACTGTGACATGACGTCAATCATCCCTGTGTAATAATTGCTGTCCAGATGACAGCTGTAAATAAGAGTGTTATTATTATTAAGATTATAAGAGTTTTCTTTTTTTCTTTTTTCAAAGTTATCTGTTTTTATTATTATACTGTCCCTAATCTGTTTCTGTACTCTTTGTTACAACAATGGAATTTCCCCATTGTGGGACAAATAAAGGTGATCTTATCTTATCGGTTACTTTTTAAATAAGCCAATCTCAATTTCACCGTCATGATAACACAAGTGAAAAGACTGTTTTGTAAATTGTGTCCTTGGCTTCATCTCTATAAAAAATTTAATAAAATGAAAAAATGGGTAACAGAAAAAGGAAAAAATAAATTAAATAAAATACACACAAAGCGGCTCTAGCACCACAGTTAAAATGTCTTTTTGTTGATGACTTTGTGTGTTTTGGGTCTGAGAAATAATGAACAAAACACATGGCGACGATGCCCCCTCTGGCCAGGAGCTTGACCCTAGTCTGTTTGCTGCAGAGATGGTGCGTGAGTGTTTATGTGAAAAGCTGATTCACTGGAGATACCACAGCTGGGAGCTTTTCCAAACTAGGACGCGCTCAGCCTCGAGTCAGTGTGAATATTTAACCCGTCACATCTGCGTGGGGGAAAAACGTAGCCGAAGGGGCGAGCACAACTCTCACGACTTTCACTTTTTAACCTCAAATGTACACAAAGCTGGTGTAATATTATGCCCACTGATCGGGAAAGTGAATAACAAAGGTATCACGGCATCATCTTATCTTTTTTACTGTATCTGACACAAACTCAAAGAGAGTTTTGGTTAAATTTGAAAGAATTAGAATACATTGTTTGATTATCAAGACACAAGTCCAGCCAAAGCTCAGTTTGTTTTATAGTTATACTTTTGCTTACTTTATTCACTGTAGAAAATTCAGTAAAGCAATACTAAAGTAACACAGTGCATCTTTAAATGATCCTCCCATAAATTCTAATACATTTAAACTATTTTTATAGTATAGTTTTAACTTCTGAACTTGATCAAGTCCGAGTAACGGTCCAAGTTGCAGAATTTCACAAGTACAAGTGGAGTTCCAAATCCCTGAAATGAAATCTGCATTACCCAAATTTCACCCAAAATGTGTATTGTAAAATGTTGTTACAAAAATCAGACAACTGCCCAGTGTTTTGTTTTGTTTGTTTTTGTTTTTTAATTTATCTATCGCAAAGGCAGAGCCATGTGATTCATTTTAGGATGAGAGCTGATTGGCTGTGCCAGGTTGGTCAACCCTAAAGCTAGTCTAAAGCTGTGTTAGTGGAGAAGCGATCCATGCATGTGACTATGATGTGAAAAAGGTTTTGTGCAAGTATTTAAATACAAACTTCTTTTATTCGCAGATTTAAAATATTTTAAAAATCAAGTATTCTAGCTTTAGACTGTCAATCTGAAGCGACGCAAACAAATGAATGAGGGCAATAAAAGGATTAACTTTGGTGCTTGGCCTTCAAAGGTATAGAAACAAAGTTGTGAAGACTGGAGACTATTATTTATCTGCTAGTACGGAGAGACATATATCCTACAAAAGAACGAGACAAGAGTTTTTTTGACACAATATTTAATACATTTTGTGGTCCAGGTCTCAATTTTGGTTCCACGACTTTTGCTGTCGTTCTTTTCTTTGTTTTAAACCGCGGCTTCACAAAATGTAACCCGTCCTTGTCAGAGCCGCATGTGCAGTGAACATAGCCTCTTTCACCACATATGTGCACAAGACTGTACACATTTTATCATGCAAACACGCGTGCTACGATCTTTCCCCATCCATATTTGTTAGTTATTGGATTGTGTGAAAGCAGGTGGCTAGTCTGAGCTGGCTGATCTGCTGTTTAGGTGGAAAGGTTTTTTTTCCTCCCATTCTCATAGTCTCAAATTGACTGATTACTGAATTTAAATCAGTCTCACAAACACTTGAGGAAGGCGATCACACACGCGGTAATTTCAGATAAATGTTAGCTTTCATTACGGCTTGCTTATTCTTACTCCTACACCTACCTGTAGCTGTTACTGTCGCTATTATCGTGTGCTAATCCATATGTAAAATGTTTGTCCCTAACAGCATAAATCAGCAGACTGTTGTGCAGAAGGTGGCGATCATTATCATGACAAACAGCTGGGATGTTATACTTAATTAGAGGCTTAAGTGAATGCACTCTTTTTCCCCCACCTAATTTAATTAATGAGCTTGTTTGGAGTTATAAACCTGGGCCGCTCCACGTTTGGCACGCTCCTCTCAACACGGTCCCCGCACGGTCCCCACACGCAGCCAAGTCTTTGTCACGAAACGCAATTATTCCCGTTTCTCTTTGACAACTCGGAATGAACGCGCCGCTCGCATAACTTGCTTTGGAACATCTTCATCTTCATGTTTGAACGCCGCGTCTATTTTTAGCCAGCAGATGTCATTACGCCTGAGCCCATGGGCATAAAAGCAGGGTTTGAAATACATTTGCATCAGTTTATCCATTTTATCAATTACATTTAATCCAGCATGTGTTGCTGCGAGATGCTTGCTCTGACACTTCCGGCGCGATAGGTTCGTTGCCAGCAATGCCTCGGGAAAAGCGACGTGGCACTAATAGTCCCCGGGCTTTATTTCCGTGTTTGCCCTTGTTAAGTGAGATGTGTACAAATAATTATTATTTTCAGTCCGTCTGTTCCTCAGGTTGAACGCACACAAGCCGTTAGCAAGCGAGCAGGTGGTATTAGCATATAACCTTGATTGCAAAGGTAAACCAAACGTAAAACAAAGCGCCAAATGAATGTTTATCTAACTTGGCCACTACTCACATTTAGTTAGTCCGTAAGGTAATTGCCTCTCGTCCCTAATCAACAATTTAAACACATTCTTCATTAAAGGTGCAGTATGTAACCTCTTGTAATCTTTGCCTGGAAAGTTCCACTGCTGCCGCTGCCCAGCATTTATTCATTTACAGGTGTTTTTATTGTTCAAATATACGTTGAAAAACAAAAATTTTTACTGTTCTCTGGCTCTGGCTCCTGATGGCGTTGCCTACTCGTCTCCATGGAGATAAACACGTTTAATGCCATACTTTTGGAATATTCCATTACATCTCCATGGATACAAACGGATGGCTGAATCTCCACCAGAAGAGTTACATAATAAAAGTCTTAGAAATGTCCTGATATGACCATTTTGTGTGTGATTGATCATTTGCATGAATATTTCAAATGTAATGCTATGTAGATTGTCTCTGGTTTAATCAAGCATCTTGTAAGTCGGACTGCCAAATTTGCGGCAAAAAAAAAGCTACTTTGTCCAATGACTTAAAAAAATAAATAAATTACAAAATAGTATAGTACCCAACAATATCCCTAATTGCACCTTGAAAAGATGAAATGGTAGTCAAGTATGATAAAGATAGTGGAGTGTAACAACAAGTTTATATTTTTTCTTTTGTGTACACTTGAGTCTGTAGTATTGTTTTTGTGTGGACAGAGAAGACAACAGGATGGCTTAAATAATTCTGCGCCCTGTGATAAAAGAGCCTCACAAATAAAGCCTATACTTTGCTTTTTGTGGATTTTTCATAAAAGAAGTTGATGTTACTGTGGGTTTCTTCTGTCTGGTTCAAAATTACACACACATATATATATATATATACACATATATATTTACTGTTTACATTTTGCCTTTTCTCTCACAGTTGGATGGACAGTGAGGCCGGTCTACCGTATGATAAAGAGTCAATGGCGATTATCCATCTGAACAACACCACCGTCATGTACTTGAAGGAGGTCACCAAGTTCCTGGCCATGGTCTGCTTCCTGCGCAAAGAGAGCTTTGAGAGGAAAGGTCAGTCTACCATCCAGTCTGCACCTCACCAAACCACAAGTATCAAAATTTGCTCTGAAATAATTCTGAAAAGAGCATTGCCATTGTTTTTAAAAAAAATTTTTTATCCCAATTATTTAAATTATTTAAATTATTTAAATAGCCGTGCCTATTTTCTTTAACCGTATAAATTGTAAAATCAAACTTTCTCTATTGGAAAGAAATATTGTTTGTATATTGAGTGAACAATAGTCAAGAAGTCAAAAACAAGACCATGAAAAAATGTTTTAGGAGTAAAATTCATTGTTGAAAGTAATATTTGCAATTTGATGATAATAATAACTTGTAGTTAGTTGTTGCATCATGTCTCAAACTTTTATTAGCATTTTTTTTTATTTCAGACATTAGTATAACAGTTTCAGTGATCGTAAGGAATGTGATTATTCAAATGATGTAGACTCTAGGTCAGGGGTGTCCAAACTTTTTCCACTGAGGGCCGCATTTTGAAACTTATACGGAGCAGAGGGCCACAGACAACCCAACAATGTGAACCATTCAAAATTTTGCATTTGACATAGTTTTGATGCACCTCCACACCTTTTTATTAAGACCAATAATTTTAGGTTGGTATAAGATAATTTTTTTTGAATTATTCCAATTTTACAGTAAAAAGTACTACTTTTTGTTGTTTGGGCCAACTTAGCAGGAAGCCTGAGGGCCAACAAAAATTGGTCCGAAGGCCGCATTTGGCCCCCGGGCCATAGTTTGGACACCCCTGCTCTAGGTCATACATACAGTTTTTGAACGTTGCATAGCCATTTAAAAAAAATAAAAACTTATAAATAAAATGCCTATTAATGCCACTATAAAGTGATGTGGCTTCACTGGTCTGCAGCTTTGAACAGGAAGTCTATGGGCCTCTTTCTATTCTTCATCAATATTGTGATTTACATTGAACAAAATGTAAAATATTGATCTTCATAAGGTATATTTTATAAATAGGACAAAAGCATGTATTTTGCAAATCAATCTATTATTACATGTTGTCATAGGTTTTGTAAAGAGTTTTATTTTTTATTGGTGTCTTCTCAAAAGTAATGAAAGTATGTCGGTAATACCACTATTGAAAAGACTAAAGTGCAGTGAGTAACCTTTAAAACCGTGTGTATCCAACCATTTCAATCATCTCACTAAAACTGAATGAAATACTGACCCTCCCTCTTGAGTGACTGTATTTGGCTGCCCTTTGAACTCCACTACTTGTCTCCAGAGTCCAGACGCTAAAAATATTTCATGATGTCGATTTCTTGCCGCCAGTTGTACAAAAACCTTTTATCTGCTGGCTGGGATATTTGGGTCATAGTTCACACTCCCATTCAGAAATGCAAGAGCCCCTTTAGACAAAATCTGTGCTATTATGTGCACCACGTACCACGGCAAAAGTAAGAAGTAGTGTGTTTCTTTCTGCAGACACGAGCTTAGAAAATAGATTTGAGGTAAATAGCTCATCTTGGAAAGTAAAGCTTCAGGGTGTTATTAGAAGAAGAAAAAAAGCGCGGAGGACGTGTGCTGTCTTGTAGAAGCCCAGAAGGAAATTAGAAATAAAGCCGCAGGGTTTTGTGGACCCCTTTCACAATCCGGACTTGTCGTGGTGTCGTGTGAACTCAACGGTGTAAATTGATGTGAATAAAGTATGGGTTTTAGAACAAGGCGTGTCATATGAAGAAAAATGGAACAAAGGCCAGGAATTGCAGTAATATATTGTCCTGTGTTTAGAGAAAGCTGGTAAAACACAAATATTTAAGTGCAACTAAACACCCGCGGCATAGCCTTCTTCAACCGGAAGCAAAATTTGAAAAAAAGCTCCTCTGGGCAGTACCCGGAGGTTTAGAGGCGCCACAGGAGGTGAGAGGAGCAGGTGAGGAGGCGGGCTCTAGTCTGGTGACTGACAGCGGTTGCCGACGGGAAACATAGCGCGGACAGACTGCCTAATCCGGATAGGAGCGGATATTTACCTGATGCTAAGATGCTGATAACCATGCCAGCGCGTCCACGCCTTTCTCCGCTCGCTCGTCCCCCTCCCCCCTCCACTCTCACGCACCACGTCAGACACAGGGGCGGGGCTCACAGGGGGCTCAGTCGTGACGTAGTAACCGTACTTAAGATTCAGCTGCGGCCACAGGTCTAACCGCGAAATTCAAATGTAGTGGCCACAATTAAACCCAAAGAGGACAATGTAGGCATGGATTTGGACCCAAAAGTCAGATTTTTAACAAATATGCACTAAAATGACAAAATAAGGCCAGGGGTGTGTATAGTGGCTCTTTAAGGACAGTTTATGGTCCAAAGTGCTCCTTTTTTAGTGAACGTAAGATGCATTACTCTTTTAACAGCAACATAATTTTCAACACACAATGTGGTCATTTAATTTAGATTTCTAAGTATTGATTCTACTGTTTGTGCTTATCTTTTTTTTTTCTTTGCTTGTGGTTAAACGTGATGTACGAATTTCTCTACAAGAAAAATGAAAGCGTGGAAAAAACAAACCACAAGAAGGCAAAGAGTTGCGAAGGTCACAACTGCAGAGCTGCATTATACCAAAGTTAACATGGCTGCCGGCTCCAGCTCGATTGTTTGATAACTTTTGTTGGCATTGCGAACTTCTGTCACGTCCTTTGGAAAGAAACTTGACCATCATTGCCAGTTTGAGTGAGTTTGCGCCCGTGTGTTTAGTGGTGGATGGAGATAACCCGGCTGGCCTTCCCACTCTCATTGTGCTCTGTGGAGACAATTCAAGGTGGGACAAAAAAGATTACTTCAAAATAATGTGTAAAATGGGTAGGTACCACGGCATGTTTGAATTTAATACTTTTAACAGATTTGGGGTTGTAATCGATTGGTCAGACTGTCTTATAGGTACAATTTTGACCTAATGTGGCATCCGTAAATTGATCTTTGGATGGCTGTGAGGACGGTACAGCTTCTGTGCTCCGCTGTAATCCCAAAATGTGTTTTAACGTATTATTATACAAGTAAATAATATGTCAATAGGGTTATTTCAACAAACTAATATAATGTAATAATGGCCACTGTGACCTGACTGCGGATATGTTTATGTCGTGAAACAATGCTGCTCCTGTCAATTTTCATTAACGGACCCTAAATAGTAATTCTACCAATATGTTTCCTGTTTTGCATCCTATTTACCCCACATGTCCTCTTTAGATGTGCCCCATCAAATCTGCATCAGACCGCTGCTGGCGAACGATTAGCTCGATTCTGCACACACTTGGTTCAGTCCTGATTTAATCGCACAGACGCACATTTCACCTGTGGCTCTTTGTTGGGCTCCCCTCCCCCCCTTTCATTCTCCTCCCTCTCCTCCCTCTCTCCTTCATTCTGCGCCCTCCTCTCTTTTTTTACTCTCGCGCTGCTCTAACCTCTCTACTCTTTCTTTTACTGTCCTCTCTTTGATGTACAGCTCCCTTTTCTCTTCTACTCTCCCCTCTCTCTTTCTCCCTAATTTTCCCTCTCCTCTCGCTTTCTCTCTCCCTCCCTTTTTCATTCTTGCTGTTTTATTCTCTCCTTCACTCTCAAACACTCCTGTTCTTTGTCTCCCCTTTCGCTCTTTCGCTCTTTTGCTCTCCCTCTCTCATACCCCCTTCCTCCTCTCTATATTTCTCTCTCTCGCTCTCTCTCTTCCTCTCTTTCTCTTTCTCTCTCATCATCTCTATCTCATTCCCTCCTCTCTCTCCCTCTTACTCTCTTTCTTTCCCCCTCTCATCCCTCCTTTTCCCTCTCTCACTCTTCCTCTATTACTCCTTTTCTCAGAATCAGAATCAGAAAAAGTGTATTGCCATTGTCAATGAACAAAATTCACAAACATAGGAACTCCCACCTCTCTCTCTCACTCACCCTTCCTTATTTTTCCTCACCTCTCCTGCCACAGCTTTTTCTCACTCTCCTTCCTTTCTTTTACTCTTTTCTCTTTACTCTCTCTCCCCCCTGGCCTCTGCTGTGACTCGGTGAGAAACCATCCACCTATTTACTATTTCTTCTTCCCATTTCCCACTGAAAAGCTTACTGTTCACCGGCTGCTGTACTATCATGGCATTTTTAGACACACATTTGACACTACTCTTTACCCTGGACAGCCACTGCAATGTTATTTTCTGTAAATGTCTTTCACCCACACAAGTGGTGATCCTTCTATTTCCAACTGTCAAATTAAGAGTCAAAATGTGTTGAAATTGTCTTTTTTCTATGACGCAAATATATGCTTTGTGAGATTATTGTTTGTGGAAAACAAATGATAGAAACTGACTATTAACCTTGAATCTGTATCTGCAGATTGTAAATATATGGGGTATTTATGGTTGTCTATGTCACTTTTGCAATGTCAAATATACGACAACAGCCCCAAACCCAAAATAGCTGTCTCTATTATACCGGTACCATATCTTCTGATCTGGCCCAGAACCCATAATTTTTTTTTTTGTCATAACCACACATGCTGCAATTACAACATAAAGAAAATAGCGTATTTGTCTCAAATCAAGTGTACAACCAGTGCTAAAGTATATATTATGTGTATTTCTGCAAAAAACAAAATAAAAACACTGTCGCTTTACTTGAATGCAATGAAAGTTGCATTCAAGAGTCCTCCAAGGTGAAAATATAAATAATACAATGAACTGCTTATGCTTTAGGTCACTAACTTGATGTTGACAAATGACACTTCATGTATCTTCTTTAACATCAAGGCCAGTGGAGTGTCCTCAGTTCTTCCATCTAAATCATACATGCCATTTATGTTCTCATTTCTATCTATAATGCACGATTGAAGCCAAATCCTTTCTGCATAGTTTCCTATAAGTACCAACTGCAGCCTTGGGTTTAGGGTAAAGTGAGTTACCTTGAAAACAAAGACATGTGGTTGTGCGAGTGTGTCGTGTGTAGTTTTTCTGTGTGTGTGTGTGTGTGTGTGTGTGGGTGGGTGTGTTTGTGTGTGAGTGATGAAGCGGGTGTGTCATCTGCTGCGCGGTGCCCAGAGCAGCAGGAGATTCACCGTCACTCAAGGGCCCTGCTTCACTTTTGTGATGATGAGTGACGGGCAGAGTGTGTGCGCCAAGCTGCAAAAAAGATTGTTTTCAAATAAATGAAGTTCATAAAAAGGTAGACGTTTGGGGATGTATAGTAGAATTGCAAGGAGGTTATAGGCTACACTGCAAAGAAAATATGAATGACTTGATTTGGAGAATTTTTTTTTCAAGGTAAAGCTTTATTTATCGCACATTTAAAATACAGTTTGCGTTGTCCACTGTACTTACATATTCAAACGTTCAATTAAAAGATTGGAAAAAAAGACCAGAGGTGGAAGAAGTAGTCAGTGTTGTGCAAACAATTACTCAATTAACAGTAAAAGTATCACATACAAAATCTACTGGAGTGAACACTTTGAAGTACCTGTTTAAAAATGTATTTTAAGAGTAATAAGAAAAATGGAGCCCATAGATTTTGAGAACTGCTAAAGTGTTGAATCTAGTACTTTAGATCAAAGATTTGTGCAGATGTTTGGTTAACAGTAGCACTTCAAAATAGCTATTTCTAGTGAATTGTATGTACATATGTTTGTTTGCTCCACGCTGGGACTTGGAACACAAAACCGTTCTGGATTTCACCATGAATGTGCTAAAAATAATCAAGCCAAATTAAAAGTACTCATTACACTTCAGTCCATTAAAAAATGTAGTGGAATAGAAAGTACAGATACCTGCTCTAAAATGTAGATCTAATATTCAGAGGAAGGCAGTCCCAGTGTCATTCCTGCAACTGCTAACACCCTATGTTTATTTACTTATTATATATATTTTGAACAAATGGTGGTTATTCCTATACGATCCTGCTGCAGTTAGAGATGTGTAGGGCTTGGCAATATCACAGTTATTACTTTATTTGCTCCAATTAATAGCAAATACAAAATGCAATATTCATTTATTAACATAAACATAAACGATGCTGAACTCTGCTCCAAAACACATCTGTACTGACGGGGAACTGGCGCTGAACCTCTCAATTAAAAAGACCCACACTGATCTTGATGATGCCAGAGGTGTCCTTTTACATTTAAGTACTGTTTGACCAGGTAAGAACATTTCTTCTCTGCATTTAAATGGCATAGAGTCATTGGGAGCACGAGGGAGGTCGGGAATACTTTTTGTATTTAATTATTTTCACATAATAAATACCAAAGCTTGTATACAAAAAATGCAGTACAATAGAAGCGTGATGGAGTGTGAAATAACTTAATTTAATTTCCTTACAATGTAATAGACATCAGTATCTTGTGTGAACATCAAGATTTTATTGAAAATGCTGCCTATTTTTCCCCAGGTTGACTATTTTGGTGACGTGTATGTCATGTTATGCTTTCTGTGTGGAGTTTGCATGTTCTGCCTGTGTCTGCGTAGGTTTCCTCTGGGTGCTCTGGTTTCCACTACCACTAAAAACATGTACAATAGGCTCCACCCCCTGAAAAAGAAATGCTACATCTCAATTAGACTTTCCTTTATTTTCCTGTTTAAAAAACAAAGACTTTTTAAATTAAATGATTTTATGCCTTTAATTAATTCAATGCATTGGTTAGAGACTTCCCAAAATACCAGTGCTCTTGCTTTGCATTGTTTGATCCCATTTTGTATCCCATATTGTTTTGAGCTATGTGTAACTTTTATTGATCGTTTTATTAAAGGTCAATGATAATTAAAGCCGCAAGCGGCGATGATGGCCCTCGCCACATGGGCAACTGCCCTTCCTGCGCATCCACAGCAAACAGATGAAAAAGCGAACATATTTGTGACGATGCGTCTCAATTTGTTATTTAGGCAGCGTTAAATCATCCGTCACTGTCAGGCCATGTCAAAATAAAACTGCTTCTATATCTGTAAAACACAGAGGCCTTTATTTTGTAAGTGCCACAGGAAGTGTTTAGTTGCTGTTGGCGGAATTTTCACAAATAGCAGAGGAATTTCAGTCTAGTTAACCACGGCTTTGAACCGGCAACCCGCATACAATACAGATACGATGTAATGTACTTTATAGAGTGATATGACCTGACCAATGTGTGTGCCAATTTTCACACACTTTGCACAAAATAATTTTTGACTTCCTATATAGATCTGACAATCTGATAGGATTTGTATGGAAATATCCTGTTTCTAAAGGCTAAATGGTACAAAATAAGACATAGGTCCCATTGAGTTTTTTGCTTCTTTTTATGCATAAAATCATCTCCCCAAATTTTATGCCACACCAGTGGTTGCAATTTCAGCTTTTTAGCCTGATGCATGATGGTTTAAAAAATCATACAAAAAGAGAATATTTTTTTAAATTGGCTGATTATTAAATGTCAATGTCTGTAGATGTGGAAAGTGTTGATTTGAACTCAATCAGACAAAAAACTTAGGACAAGTACTTTTTTGAAAATAAAATGGCAGCATTTTGATTCAAAATGGCCAACTTCCTGTCTGTCATAGGGCAATGCTCCAATAATATATTTTACTTGTCTCATTGAGCTCTACCACTGTTTCGAAATTCATAAGCATAGGCCAAAATTGAGACGTCTCATTTCCTATTTTTTTTTTTTCTAGGGGACCCTTTATTTGGGCAGCCAGAAAATTATAGTTATGAGATTGACATTTCAATTAATTTAGTTCACTCTGACAACTTTGGTGCATTTGTGCTAATGTTTAGTGTGTATTTAAGCCTGTTTTGTATTATTTGGTGTGGAGGGCCCTAGAGGCCAAACTGTACAAAATGGGACATAGGTCTGATGGACTTTTAGGATCAAGGGCACATCAAGGAATGCTCTGCAGAATTTCATTGTAAAAGTAATAAAAGTAATATTTATGCATTCCTGTAGGTGGCGCTAGAGCACCAATCATAATGGTTGACACGTTATTGTAATCAGTGTTGGGAGGTGTACAAATGATTAGAATTTCAACCCAATCAGATGAAGCATGTTTGCGCCAGAATTATTTATATGTGTTTGTGAGCATTAATTGCGCCCCTGCTGGCCAATACTGAAAAATACTATTGTTTTGAGCTCAATCGAACGAAAAACCTAGGCCAAGTACTTTTTTGAAAAATAAAAGTAAAATGTGGCGTCGCCACTTTGCACCAAAATGGCCAACTTCCTGTCCAAAATACAGCGATGTTTCCAAGTGTGTTTTAGTCGTCACAGTGAGCTCTATCACTGCTTCAAATTTCGTGTGCCTAGGCCAAAGTTGACGCTTCTCATTTTTTCTCTAGGCGGCGCTGTTGAGTCGGGTTGGACATTCAATGCATATTTTATCGAATTTTTCGCCAGGCCGATTTGTTTAATGCAATTTGAGGGTACTTTTTGGCAATGTTCTGAGGGTCAAAAAGGCAATTATTCGTGGGGAAAAATGAAAAAGAAAAAAAGAACAATGATAATAATAATAATAATAATAATAATAATAATAATAATAATAATAATAATAATAATGTGACATAGGTAGATGTAATTTCACAATTACACAATAGTTACAATTTGACAAATAATAATACAAGATAACGCCTTTATTTTGTTAAATGTGGTTGTTCAAACTGGCTTATTTATGACACAGAGGGTTTGTTTTAGAACTAAGCTCTACTTTCTGTCATTTTCAACTATTGCTTTTCAAATTTTTGTCCGTGTTGTCTAAAAATTCTTTGCAGTTTTTCCGACAGTCCCGAGACATAAGGGATTGAGACACCCTTTCTTCTTGGTTCTGTTTCCCTTTTGTCCCTTTTGTCCTGCTTTTTGGTTCTCTTCACTTTGTTAATAGCCCAAGTCGGGGATCCACAGGCTGAGAAAGCCTTCCGGATGTGTGTTTCCTCTTTCCTCTTGCCCTCTGAGCTGGTGGGCACCTCTTGTGCTCTGTGTTGTAGTGTTCTGATCACTCCCAGCTTGTGCTGTAGTGGGTGGTTAGAGCCAAAGAGCAGGTACTGATCCGTGTGTGTGGGTTTCCTATATACTTCTATCTGGAGCTTCCCGTCCTCTCCTCTGATAGTGGAACAATCAAGAAACCAAGAAGAAAGGGTGTCTCTATCACTTATGTCCAGGGACTGCCGAAAAAACGGCAGCATGAAGGTCCTTGTTTATTTCAAACCAGGCAACACTTTAAGACAACAACTGGTTCACAGTAAGGACAAGATGCCTACACAAAAACAGAGCAATGTAGTATATTCTATCCAATGCAGTGAAGAAAGTTGTAAAGAGAGGTACTTAGCTGAGACCAAACAGCCACTTAACAAGAGGCTTTATCAGCACAGAAGACACGTGAGTTCAGGACCCCAGAGCGCCGTACATCTTCATCTTAAAGCCATAAACCACTTTATTGAAGACAGTGAGGTGGAGATTCTGAGCAGGGAGAAAAGAAAAGAGAATCCTTCCTTAAATCGTAATGGAGGTATAAGATTCAACCTTCCCGTTGTTTATAATGGTTTGCTGAAACCTTGGAGACGCCCGAGGCATTCTGATGCTAATCAGGTACTCCGTGATGAGGGAGCGAAAGTCAGTGTACAATAGGAAGTTAATGGACCATCAGGGAGTTTCAATGGCCCGCCCTGTGAGTAGGGTTTACACAGAGTAGGATATAAAACCTGAGTTCTCAGACTTGTTTCACAGATTGAGAATGACTCTTGGATGAGAGCCGACACGTTTTTGTTTTTCTAAAACAGAGTCCAGATGACTACAACTAAATCTTTTTCTACAATGGAAAACTCCTGGATGAATGAAGGAGTACACCGACGTAAAGATGTGATTCTCATTAGTATTCTGATTACTATTATGATTACCTACAGCTGGTGGATTAACAGCATACTACTGTACATGTTGTAGGTATAGGTGACAGGCATGATAAGCCACGAGCAGTCAAAAGGGAGTTTTAACGTTGTTGCAACAAAAAAAACCAAGCATAAATATATATGGTAAGCTAAGCAAAACTAATGACTAATGACAAGCTATTACTATACCACAAACTATCAAATGAAGGACCACAGAACCTATTCAAATTTGTTTCTGAAGCTGTATAAAAAACAACATTATTAAAACCTTTCACTGTCTTTAGGATTTTCATTGTGTTCTTTGATTGAAAACAACCGCGCGTTATGGACAACCATTATCATATCGCTGGTGAGCATCCATCGTGCCATTAAATGGATGAGAAATTTACCTCTAATGCTTCTGTCTAGGACTGTTGAGCGTCCTTGAAGGATGGGCCAAATACAGAGGTCAAATTTCCCTTTGACGACAATAAAGTGAAAATAAATAATTATGTGGAAGTCAATTTTAATGCAGATATTAATTTATGTTGTGTAGGCCATCTTCTGTCTGCCTCCGTCACTCTTTGTTCCAGTGAACTTCCCTCTCCTCTGCTCATTCACAATCACACTCCATCAGAAGTGGTCCGTCGCTGAACACAGACTCTTCACAGGAGTCAAACGTCTTTAGTGTGGATCTGAAGGGCTCAGCAGGTGAGGGGCCACTTCTGTTTGATGCTCACTGATGAAATGCAAACTGTTTACCTTCATTGCTGCTTATTTTTGCGGTGGTTAAGTTTAGTTCAGAAGATGCTTTGAAGTCTAAAGTTGCTTTCCAAATTCACGTCATACAAACCACCGGCTGTCAGATTCAAATGCTAAGTAGGTTTTGACAGCAACCTACGAAACTTAAATTTGATGTTTTGAAAAAAGCATTTTCTTAATAGTTCAAATTAGTATACCAGAAAAAGGTCTAAAACAACAACAACAACAACAGAATGCGCCACCAAGCCCTGGTGACCTGCAGAGAGAAAGCATAAAAAAGGAATGACACAACATTAAAAATAGCTTGACAACTATTATAGGACATTGCACATGAATCTACACCAAACAATGTAAATGTGCCTGAGCTGATCTGAGTTCGCTGATATAATTTGCATTGGTAGTCCATTTGCCAGGTGACAAAAAGATTAATATAGTATATTTTGTTAAGGAAGTGTACTTTCAACCTAAAATAGGCACAATGAGATAATCTTATTGGACATTTTTCCATTCAAAAGAGGACACATTTCCTTATGTCAGGATCCACTCTTGGATCGTTTTCCCTGTTTGTCTCCCCCTCCGTTCTGTGTTGTCTGTCTCCTCCTCATGAACGTGGCCGGACCACCTCTGACAGCTGGCAGACATCTGAGTCCAATTTCCACACCGTTACCTACAGTATAAGGAGCTTAGTATTTCATCCCTTCCATGCCAGTTTTCATTGGAACTACTTTAGCGCCACTGCCTATTGGTGAAGCTACTCCTCGCCCGTCTGCCTGCCAGCTGGCCAGCTGGCCAGCCCAATACCCACCTGCTCCTCTGGACACCCAGCCCTATACCCACCTGCTCCTCTAGACCCCCAGCCCTATACCCACCTGCTCCTCTGGACACCCAGCCCTATACCCTGCTCTCTAGACCCCCAGCCTATACCCACCATGCTCCTCTTAAGCCCTATAACCCACTTTACCCACCTGCTCCTCTAGACCCCCAGCCCTATACCACCTGCTCCTCTAGACCCCCAGCCCTATACCCACCTGCTCCTCTAAGCCCTACCCCACTGCTCCTCTAGCCCTATACCCACCTGCTCCTCTAGACCCCCAGCCCTATACCCACCTGCTCCTCTGGACCCCCAGCCCCTATACCCACCTGCTCCTCTAGACCCCCAGCCCTATACCCACCTGCTCCTCTAGACCCCCAGCCCTATACCCACTGCTCCTCTAAGCCCTATACCCACTTGCTCCTCTGGACCTTCTGTAGAGGTTTTTTGCGTTGTTGGCCTGACTCTCGTCTGTACTGTTGGTCGGCTGCTGTGGTATCGGCGTACTGCGTCTGGCAGGGGCCAGGGCTCTGGGGCCTGTTGCCGCATGTCGGCCATCATTGTACTATAGCTTTTGATAACAAATTTACAACAGAACCAATTTAGCTAACATTAAGATCATTGTCAAATGTAACTTTGTTAAATGATTGCAACCACACAATGCAGAGTGATATACAATGTGGTGGGAGTTTATAAGTTTTTCTTCTTCCCACTCTGCTTTGAGCTGTTATTATCTATTATTAGTATTTTTCATTGACTTGAAACAGGGACACATGGTGGAGATTCAAATGTCCACAATCTTGAATGAACTTGATTGTGCACATGTATGTTGGTAGGGGAATGCAAACAACATGTAAATATTGTAAACCACATGTGTCCTACACACTGCCATAAGCTTGAAATAAATCAATCAATATTCTAGTTTTCTACTTTGACAGGAGGCTGCTCTGCTCTATAACTGGCATATTGAGGCTAACCCTGCAGAAGTCCGTACATCCCATAAATGTCTTTTCAAACTAAGATGAAAGAAACATATTCCAAACACAAACTGAAAAAGAAATGCTCAAACATGTTTGCAAAAAAAGCAGGACTTTGGCTCTCAGTTTACATTGACGTAGGTGCATATTGAAAGAGCAGAGCATGTGGAGATAAAGGTCTTCTCTGTTGTGAAGGATTTTTTGATGTGTTCTGTACCTGACAATTGTCTGCACAATAATCTCTGTGTGATTGGGTTTACATACGTGTTGTGTGATAGAGAGTGCAATGCTTGGTGAAGAGTAAACACAACAACAGGTGAAATGATAGGGCGGAAGATGGGCTCGATACTAAGAACCTATTGCTTGTTTCAATGCATGCTATAATCAAGGGAACGATTCTTTGGGTCACAGTTGAATGGAAGTGCAAACATAGTGTAATTATTTTCTTGTATTAAAGTTAATTCTAGCTATTACATTTGTGCACTGCACTTTTTTATACACTGTATGTAGCTAGTTTGCGGCTCATGAGTAAAAAAGAAAGGAAACAAAAATACCACAGGGGACTTAAAAGCATTGCAGATTTAGCACTGAAATAAACGAACCTGAAACAAAGCGGAGGAGGTGGGGACCAGACTGAGACATGTTCTGTTTATAATTTACAGAGATTAAGGCTAAAATTCACTTTCAGCATACTCTTTTTAAAAAAGGGTTATATTTGTGCACTTCTAATTATATTATCCCATCACTTTTTGGTGATGCTTAAAAAACATTTACCGACGCACGGCCCTCCCGAGAAATCCGGCCCTAGGAAAATGTAGATGAATAGCCCTGGTTTAGACCAATGCTACGAATGTCATCTTTTCCGTTTATTTGATGTCTGTCGTAATGTCAGTCCAGTCCTTGATCGTTTCCTTGTGATTGTCTGTTTTCCTGCTGCTTATTATAATTAGTAGAGGGCTGCATGAATCATCGATACATTTATATAGATTGTATATTATTCCCCTTGAAAGCTACAATTTATAAGCTTTAACAAACAATTCAATCAAAGGATTACAGTGGTTGTTACTTTGTTTAATTTCTTGATTACAATTACTCCTTATCTGCAAATACCAATAAAAGTCCTGTTTCTCTAAGCCACAGGATTCTTTAACATATTAAAACTTTTCAAGGCTTCGTAGGCTTTATTAGACATTACAGGACATGCAGTAAATTGTCAGAGTTGGGATTCAAACTCACAACACTGTGACCGGCTGCCGTTACCCAGAATTTAAATGTCAAATTTTCTGTTGGGTACAAAACCTTGGTCATAAGCCAACCAGTAGGTGTCTCCTTTTCATAAGAGTTTACGATTCTCTGTAAGTGAAATTAATAAAAGCATTTGTACCCTCTAGATCAGAAAGCCTCATATTTTAGTTTTATTTATTTAGTTGTTGGCATCAATTCATCAGACCATGGACAAGCCATTATATCATAAAAATAATCAGGTGTTTGCGGTGTGTGTGTGTTGTGTTTACGTTATTTATCTGATTAAGCCTTCCCTATCGATTTAAAGTATTTTAACTTGTCAAAAGCGTAAGGGAGTCTTTTTGTTAATTGAGTTCTTCTTTAATGAACCCTGTCTTTTTTCCACTTTCTAATCTGTAGACTCAGAGTTATCAGCCATAGGCAAGCATTCATGTTTATACATATGACACCTCATTTGTTTGATAATATTCTCTCCATCCAACCAGGCCTAATTATCTTGAGTTGTAAATCTGCTGCATATCTAATAATATATGCGTATTCCTCTAATTCCCTGGGCTGCACTGTGCATTTGGTGTGAATAATAATCCCAGTCTTCATAGAGTGGCCCTGCTTGGTCATATGGCGAGCTTTTTTGTTTGTTGGTTGGTTTATTCCCACTGCTGCCCAGTAGGTTGCGTGCTAACACCAAATCTCAGCACATTTCAGGTATGGAATATGTGTTGTTTTCCATACATGCAGTACGTAGGCATTATTTTAAGTTCTAAAACATGAAATGCCAACGCAAAGATGCTCAAAAGCATCAATAATTTATTTTGAGCTTGTCATATACTATCATATACTATATATATACAGTTTAAATGCATTTATCTAAATTGGATGTAGTAAAATATACAGGAATATACAGAACTTCCAGGTTGAAAACTGCCATGCTTTACCCATGGATCTATTAAACTACCTAGATAGAAACTGCAGTGAAAAAAATTCTCCAATGTCTAGAGAGCCTTTTTCCCATGGAGCGCAATGTAAAACCAAACTGCTACTTTCTCTATTAAAAATCCTCGTGGTTTCTTTAAAACAGCTTTTTAATCTTTAGCTTCGGCCCGCTCTGATTGGTCAGAGTGGTCACATGGTACACAAGCCCGTTCTGTCTGAAGAGCACTACTGCACATGGTCAGTGGACAGAGAACTACGATGTAGCTAGCTGTTAAAAGCTAAATATGCGACATGTTGTGTTACTTTTAATGGCGGTTGGCAGCCAACTTAAAAGGTGCATTTATTGCCACTTACTGTAATTGTACGTCTTCTGTAGTTGTACATCTTCAAAGTATGTGTTTCAAGCTATACCATGTTTTTAAAAAAGAGCGAAAGAGAGAGCATACCCATTGGCTCAAAACCGCGGACATGTTTGATGGCCAGGGCTTGATTTGACCCTTTTACGGTGCATCACTGTAAATGTCATCCCCACAAAACACCATTCTGCTGTACAAGGCTGACGGTCCCAAATATGCAAGCTGCATACCACACTAGCAAGCAGGGGATTGTTCAAATGTTGTGGCAAAATGGCTACGCAAGTTCCTGAATCTGATTTGGAAAAATTATTATAAAATTTGGAGAATGAAGTAAGTACACAGCAGTGGATGTATCGGGAGTCTGTGTGAAGATGTTTTTTTTTTTTTTTTTTTTTTTTATATATATATATAGTGTGTTTTTTTGGAGCAAATGCCTCTTGACTGCAGAAGAATAAAGATCGCTCAAATCACTCTAAAGACAAATCACTCTAAAGACAAGTTTGAATGGATAAAGAAGAGAAGGGAAAACAATCCTAGTTAAAAGCTCTTAAATCCGTTTTCTGAAATGTACAAGTGAAAAAGTGCAGCAGCGTTTTGGATATGCCCTGCTTTTCTGTCTTTCAAAAGTGGTCTAGGGTAGGGGTCTGACGGTGAGAGAGTATTGTGGGCATTGCATAACAGCCTTTTTTAATACCAGAAAAGTGCCTATCTACTCCATTTCTCACATAGACATCTGTATCCTCTGCTATAATCTGAGCAACACTGGCCTCTCAGGTGATGCAGTTATCTAAGAAATATTTCCCAGCTGCGGAAAGTTATACCGAGGCCTTGGGTGACTTGATGGTGTCTTTTGGACAGTACAATGTAATGAGAAAGAAAAGTCTAGATTTCCTATGTATGGAGCTGATGTTTAAAGAAATGTCATATAAAAGTGAACTACAAAATGATTTGATGCTACTGTACTGATTATGTTCAGGAAATTAATTTTGAAATTATTTTTTATTTCCGTGGGGTGGAACATTCCAAGAAAGTTTTAACAAGCTAAAGGTCAAACCCCACCAGAAAAGTTCCCTTGTGAAAAACCTAACGACACAAATTGAAATCGTTTTTGATGTCCTGCTGCTGAATTGCTGTTTCTTCCAAATAATAATTAATTTTATTTTGCCCATATCTGCAACGGACAAAATGTAACTGAATTAAGGCAAGATGGATATTTTATGTTATTTTCAGTTTTCTCCCCGCCTGTCCACGGAAGCACAGTGTCTTTGCAGAGGGGGTTTGCTGTTTGCAGGGGGCTATGCGGGCAGACTGATGAGCAGTGTCCAGAGTTACACCAGAAAAGTATAGACATTTTCAAGGCTCCATTGCTACTGTAAGGTTTGCTAGAGACAATTTCCATATATAGGAAATACTGTATATGTGTTTACCCTTTTACTTATGCTTATTATTGCTTAATCTCACAGTGGTAAATTGTGATACAAATCTTTCTTGTTATGCTTTCAATTCGTTGTTGTCTCCTGCCATGTTAAAATAAGGGTCCAATATTTTAGATGTATTTTTATTTTTTCCCCCATTGACATTTCCCATTCCCAAGCAAGCAGTGAAGGAAGTACACTTTAGCACTAACACAAAAACTCATGTATCAATAGTTAAAAAAAACACACAACAACTCTAACTCTAAAACTTCCTTGTGCCTGGAATACATTTTTGGCCAACAATGTTGAATGTTGTAGTATGCAATATCCAGTGCCTCCAGTCCACAAACTGTACAGACAAACAGACTTGGAGAAATATCGGCTATTGGCCAAACTCTGGCCGACAAGCTATACATCATTTTAAAGCTTTAGAATTTCTAGAATACAACAATTTTATCCAATTTACTGCCAGATTAATGCCACAATGTTTAGCACTGCTCCATATCTCTGTGCAGTAGTTTGTTTGTGTGTCTGAGATTGTGTGTATTCACTTTAGTTAGCGCTTAGCATATGAAGTGCTACCACATTGTTTACACTGCCTCTGTTTTCTAATTGGCTTCTGTAAAGTGATTATGGCTGTATCTGTGTTTAATGGACTCACATTGACATGTAGATGAGTTGTGAAAAGAGGCGTTCATGGTCGGAATTTACGCATATAAATTATAGCTCATGCATTAATTGGGCTCACCGCAGGCTTGTAAATTCACTTCAGTTGTTTAAGTCTAGCGAAAAGAATGTTGCGCAAACAAACTTTCCGCCTTAAAAATTCACTGTTAAGAGGCAAAATAAACCCAATTAAAAATGAATAGAGCCTGACACACTTTTTATAATCAGCAGCCTATAAACTATTTATTTTACATTAAAATCAAATAAATGTTTGAGTTTGGTTACAATCTAACACACAAATAACTAACTGCTGATTAAATAACCTAAATTGTAAATTGCTATTGATTTAATAAGTAGGTCTGTGTGTATCTAGCCTGTCAAGGTCCACATCACTTTGTCATAAAACCAACCTAATTAATTCCAAAATAATTTGCACTTATAACCCTGGACACTCAGTGACTGAGGTTAATAAAGCACTCGCAGAAACGTTCCCTGTGCGGGAGTGTGTTGCTGTCGGGCCAAGCTGTATTTATTCAAACATGAAAGATGGAGATGAAAATTGGCAATGGCAATAGATGAACAATCTTGTGTGAGTAATGTAGCAGTGCACAGCATGTTAGCAAGCGGCTGGTGCCCTGCTGTTACTGCTCGGGCTGCTGACCGCCACACAGCACAAACTAATGAACCGGGGACTATCAACATTATCACGCCAGAAAGTTTGAGGTTTTCCAGGGGAAATGGAACGGCTGACTTAATAACAAAACTGGGGGATGGAAAATGTATTTTTATTTTTTATTAGTCATGCTGTGTTTAGACCATTCAAGGATTATAATGAAATTTGAATACATTTGCTTTTGTTTTTGAAATTCCCAAAAAGCATACATTGCAATAACTTTACCGAAACCTTTGGCTTTTTGATTTGGGCATAGCAAATAATCAACCTCCTAGTGTGCTGTGATTTGAAAAACAATTTGGCATATGTTTTTAAAATAATATCATTACATAGAGGCAGCAGTAGTTTTGTTTGTTTCTTACTTCTGAAGTGGGACTGATGAATGGATGTAATATGAAGGACCAAATTTGGCAGCAACCTTTGTGCACCTTTTTTATGTGGTGATCCGGGACTGTCCCCAAGAAGCCCACGGATCACTGGACTTAATGACTGCAGACCAGTGGCACTGACGTCTGTAGTCATGAAGTCATTTGAGCGCCTGGTCTTGCCCCACCTCAAATCCTTCACCTCCCCCCTGTTGGACCCCCTGCAGTTTGCCTACATAGCCAACAGGTCTGTAGACGACGCCATCAACCTGGCACTCCACTTCATCTTGCAGCATCTGGACTCCCCGGGAACCTATGCCAGGATCCTGTTTGTGGACTTCAGCTCTGCATTCAACACCATCCTCCTTGTTCTGCTCCAGGACAAGCTCTCCCAGCTCAACGTGCCTGACTCCACCTGCAGGTGGATCACTGACTTCCTGACGGATCGGAGGCAGTGCGTGCGGCTGGGGAAGAATGTCTCAGACACTCGGACTATCAGCACCGGCGCTCCTCAGGGCTGTGTACTTTCCCTCTGCTCTTCTCCCTGTACACAAACTGCTGCACCTCCAGCCACGACTCCGTAAAATATATCAAGTTTGGGACGACACCACCCTCATCAGGCTCATCTCGGACGGGGATGAGTCAGTCTACAGGAGGGAGGTGGACCGGCTGGTGTCCTGGTGCAGCGGTAACAACCTGGAGTTCAACACCCAGAAGACAGTGGAGATGATCGTGGAAAGTCACAACCCCAGCCCCCCCTCATCATGACAGACTCCCCCATCACCACCGTGGACTCCTTCCGCTTCCTCGGCATCACCATCACCCAGGACCTTAAGTGGGAGCCCACCATCAGCTCCTTCATCAAGAAGGCCCAGCAGAGGATGTACTTCCTGCGGCAGCTGAGGAAAGCCAAGCTGCCAGTGCAGATGATGGTCCTCACCTCCTCCATCACCGTGTGGTACGCTGGAGCCACAGCCAGGGACAAACAGAGACTTCAGAGCATTGTGCGCTCTGCTGAGAAGGTGATCGGCTGCATACTTCCATCTCTGCAGGACCTGTACGTCTCCAGGGCTCTGGGACGAGCAGGTCGGATCACCGCTGACCCTTCTCACCCTGGTCATGGTCTATTTGAACCACTCCCCTCAGGCAGGAGGCCACGGTCCATCCGGACCAGAACCTCCCGCCACAAGAATAGTTTATTTCCCTCTGCCGTTGGACTCATGAACACTTCTTAGCACCTGCCATTTTAACTGCAACTATTCAAGCACTGTCACTTTCTACAACTGTTAATTTAACTGTAATTCTCGATTGGCCTATACGCCGTCTTCACAGGAACATTGGCAGCGCAGCACAAATCCAATCTTGTCCCTTCTTTTTTTTCTTCTAATTACGTGCTGACATTATCCCCTGTATTAAAATTTCATGACCCCAGGACAAGAGCTCTTGCCATAGAAAAGTTAATGTGCACGGCTTGTCAATTCAACACCGAACCGATTAATCTAAACTTCTAATGCCTATTTTTCATTTTATACTATAGTCATTTTAAATTGTTTCTTAATGCATGCCCTTTTAATTTCATATATGTTGTTTTTATTATTGCTCAGTGTTTTGTTGCACCTTAATGCCGAGACAAGTTCCTATGTTTGTGAACTTTGTTCATTGACAATGGCAATAAACCCCTTTTGATTCTGATTCTGATTTTGGTAGAAAGGTCCGCCATCTGCATGCTCCATGGCATTGAACTTAAATATCTCCATGGAAACAAATGAGTGTCGCCACCAGTCTTCAGATCTGTGTAGGAGGCAAGCCAGCTCACAATATTACATAAATTTATTTATATTACCTTTAATTCTATACTGTGGAACATTATAGGCAAAGCAATAACATCTGTTTGGAAAGAAGCAGGTGGTAGACTCCTCCAGTAGATTACATAGTGCACCTGTAGCAGGACTGACATAGGGACTAGCTTTACTCATGGTTTTAACATTCATTTCGCTCACTCAAAGATACCAGGGTTAGGGTTAGTATAGAATACTGACTGCTGCGAGTTGTGCTGTGAGTAAAAACGACTCCATCAGCAATAAAACCATACAAGCTTTTGTTTTGTGTCTTAAAGGCCGAGCGTCTTCTTTCAAGGGTTGAGTTTTTGATCATTGTCAGTCCTTCATACGCATCAGACATGAAGCGTTCCCCTGTCCTCTACCCTGCGGGGCGCTGAACCGTAATTGGGACACAACATGCACTCTGTGGTCTCGAGTTTACTTAAAACTTTGGAGAACTTTGTGTTTTTAAAAAGAGAGCTGACTGCTACAAAAGTGGGATCCAGCTGTGTCAGATATTTTGAATTAGTGGGAGCATTATCAAAGAGGGTTTTTTTTCTTTTCACATTTCAATTGGAATGAATCTATGAATCGAGGGTTGACTTGCAGTTTTAGAAATTCTAAGTGAAGTTAACATGGATGGTAATTAGTGGTAGTGGTAGTAGCACTTGTTTTAGAGATCACGTGTCTTTTCTGGAGTAGGGTCCACAATCTGTTTGTCTCCATGAAGATGTTCTTCCTTTGCCTGGAATGCTCCACCGTATGGCATTAAATGAACTCTGTATATATATATATATACGTGTGTGTGTGTGTGTGTGTGTGTGTGTGTGTGTGTGTGTGTGTGTGTGTGTGTGTGTGTGTGTGTGTGTGTGTGTGTGTATATATACACACACACAAATCTGAAGATTGGCAGTTCAATACTAGTGCTTCCTGTTGCTGTATCCTTGGGCAAGACACCAATGTGACAGTGACTTATACAAATTGCATTTATCCACAAAGGAAATTACTCAACAGCTCAAACATTACACTAAAATAACAAAGAGCAAAACATGTATTTGTAATACAAATTAAAGTAGCAAAGTCGGTGTTAAATCATGGACAAGTAAAAAAAACTTTTTTTTTTTTTTTGTTAGAGCACAATTTGTACACAAGGCAATTCAAAAAGGCTTTAAAATCACAAAGACATGAAAGAATTCCCAAAACAGTTCAAGACATAAAAGAGAAGATTGAAAATTAAATAATTTAGATGATCACTTAGATTTGAACATTGCCAGTGTAGAGGTCTGTCTCAGATCTTCAGGAAGACTGTTCCACATTTGAGCTGCATAAAACTGAAACGCAGATTCCCTATGTTTAGTCCTGACTCTGGGCACCAGCAGGAGGTCGGTCTCTGAGGTCCTCAGAGTCCGAGATGGTTCATATGGCACTAACATGTCCGAGATGTACTTTGGCGCTAGGCCATAGAGAGACTTGTATACAAGCAGAGCTGCTTTGAAGAGCTATTCTGAGCCACAGTGAGTCAGTGCAGAGACCTGAGCACAGGACTAATGTGATCGTACTTCATGGTTCTAGTAATTTCTAGTCTTGTCCTTCCAGTTCAGTAAGTTGCTGCAAAGAAATACTTGTAGCAGTCCACCTTTTGGCTCTGGATGGTAATGGGCTACATTGTTGTCATCTTTCTTCTGAATCCATGACCAGCTTCTTTGTCTTGCCACATTCAGGAGTAGATGATTTGACTGGGACCACGCCACAAACATTTCCATCAGTGTCCTGTAATCCAGCTCATGTCCATCTCTGATAGACCCGACCACTGCAGGGTCAGGACCTGGATCTGTACTGCAAATCAGAGGTGTACAGAGTGAACAGGAACGGAGACAAGACAGTACCCTGAGAATCCCTACATTTCTGACCACGGTATCTCACAGGATTCTCCCCAGCCACACATGCCTGTAGTCAGTATTGGACGGGCAGCCAAAGGTTCAATATGGTCAGAGTTGCATCATCTCTCATTCAACAAAATAACAAACTGCAGTGCCTTCTTGTTACTGCTCAGGAGCGTGTTTCTATCCACTTGCAAAGTCAGGCACAGATTCACGGTAATCCAGTAGAAGCTGGGTCTCTGTGAAACACAAGATACTGCTCACAGCATATTTCCTCTGGGTCGAACAAGCGTTCAAAGTTCTTCCGTCTCATTTCTAAACAGCCTTATGTTCCTTATGAGCAATGATGGTACCGTAGGCAGAAATTTCCTCTTTTGCTCTTTGACTTTCATGCCTGCATGAGTCCTCTGCTCCTCCTCCTCCGTAGTTCCACAGGGAAGCCTGCAAACAGCACTGGGGACTTGGATGGTGAACGAAGATGCTCTTGGTAATGCCCAAGAGGACGAATGCTCTGCCAAAATTAAAGAGACCAGCAAAGAAAAGAAGAAAAACAGCATAAAAAAGGAAAACACAACGAAAAAGACATGGTAGTGTTTTAATAGACTGATAAAGTTAAAGCAAAGTGTAAGAATACATTTTAAAACAGTGAAAGTCTTGCTGCAACTCAAGCACGCAGGTTGACCAAATACCCTATGTTTGTGGGATAATCTCCAAATGCCTGGATTTAGAAGAATTTTGATAAAAGGTTGCACTTCTCCCATCCTTGGGGTAAGATACTTCAGTACAGTCCTGAGCCAGAATCACAATGACGAGGCATGTCTTTCTGCCAGGGGGTATTCTCACCTACACGGTTTACTGAAGATTTTAAAACGTTCCTGTCTAGTTCAAATGCAAGTTTTGAAACTACAGTGAATTGTATTGATTGGAAAGAACCCACATTCACAGTTTAGTATTGAATATTTTTTATTAATTGTTGTTTTGTTTTGAAATCATGATGCAAGATGTCATGGCCAATTAGTAAAGACCGTCATCATGAGAAAAGCAGGGAGTATGATTCTACTTGATCTTTCATGTTTCCAGTTGTGTCGTAGCAGATGCCTCCTGTGCAACCAACTGTTTCCTAACAAGCATGTAATGGATTTTCTACAAGAGTTCGACAGCTCATTTGAAGCCCCTGCTGCTCGTGCTAATTATCTATTAATAATAACAGGTGCCTGGTGAGCCTGGCCAATCCGTTTATTAATTATCTTCGTCTGTACGCTCACTCACACACACACGGCCAGTTAAACAGCGTGTACAGGAGACACGCCCCCAGAATGAGGAGAATATTTCACCACATGACACTTACATTTTTAACGGTAGGTGTTTGTGTCTAAAAGCTAATGCCGACTTTTATTTCTTTAGAGATGATTTCAGTTTGTCCTTCAGTGTGATATTCAAATCCCCTTGTTTGTAGAGTTTTTAACATGTTGTCAGTGATATCCACTCTCAACTCATAATCTATCAGTATCTATTAATTTTAGCACAGCTCAGCGAAAACACCATGGAGATATATACTGTAAGACATGGTCACTGACTGTTCAGTGACCAGAACTATTCGAGGGCCTTTGTGCACAGAGCCAAAAGGGTGCTGATTTGTTTCCTTTCATGCAAATTCATACACAATCCAAGTTGGCACAGACATTTGAGTTGATTTTGCCCAAGGACCAAATTTTCACTACTAGGCCAAGAAAACGGCTTATCTTTTAATTCCCTCATACTGACTTAGCTACTGTAAATATTCACTGTGATATAGCGTCAATTATTGACTGAATTTCCGAGTGTGCCAAACTGCTTTTAAAGTTGATCTGTTTTGTAGAAGGACAACACGCCAGGGAGCTTTTGAGTGCAGAGACATGTTCAAAGGAAAGGTCAAGACGGCAAACTTCTGATATTTGATTGATGCACCGACGACTCAAAATCCTCCCAAGATGTGATCACTTAAGATATACTGTAACTGGAATTCTCCCAATTTCTCACAATCTTGAAAGGCAGCAGAGGGAACAAGTTTAATGTAACCCGTTTATCATGCTCCCATCTTGTTTCGAGCTCCCACAAACCCTTCCACACATCCTAATTCTTTACTTGCGTAGATTATGTTCTATGATAAATCCTCAATGTATTGAATTTGTGATGGTAATATGTTGCTTATTGCATTTTTTAAACTTAAGCATTTATATTTTTGATATTTTGACAATTTAGGAATGGGGAGAATATTATGCCTGACGAAATGTTTTACACACACACACCAACAAATCTCTGCACATACTGAATACATGAATGAAAAGAATGTTTTATGTAATTATGCAGTCAACAGCCATATTTTTACATTATATTACAATATATTCAATTGAACAAAGATGATTTTATTCTTATAGATTAAACAAGATACGTACAGGGTTTACAGGTTTATAATGTGACATACACTAAGAAATAACATTACATAATGATAATAATAACAGCGTTGGAGATGAGCTGCTCGCCATTTGTTCCAGGCGTGTTGTTGCCCCAGTTGTGATCACAGTAAACAAAGATACCTTCACCAAATGCAGCTGTTTTCATTTTGTACAGATTCCAGGGACAATGCACCTATTCACTCTACCAGACTCAGACCAAATGAAGAAATCTTTCAATCTAAATCCAATGTTTTCTTGTATGTAGTGGAATAGATTTTTTTCTGAATGAAACATTTCTAAAGAGCAGAACAATATTACATAAATAAGATTTACAAAATATCAATAATGGTTTACAGCTTGAATGCACGGGGATAAAATTAAACCTGAGCTGTTTTTATTTACTCAATATCATCTCAACAATGAGCGTTTTTAATGAACGACTCCACAAGTAAGACAATTGATTGAAGGAAAAACATTGTAAATTTTGTCAGATTAAGTATATCTTCATTGTGGCGTTTCTGTGTAGATAAATTAAGCAACAAGTGAAGAGTCACTTTTCATATCAAATGATTTTTTTTTTAATGATTTGACAAGGAAGTATATTTTATTCAGGCTTTATTGATAGGGACAAGTATGTTTCATGAACTCAAAGTCACACGCTGCAAAATTTTTGCATAACATTTGTAACTGGGTCAGGGCATCTCCAAAACCGTTGCTCTTGTGCGTGTTCATAGCTCTATAGCCCATTCTCAACTTTCAACTTTAAAAACCACAGTCGGCCAAAGTACTGCACACACAAACAGACCCAAAATATTTCGATAATATAATGTCCTTTTTAAACAACATTTTCTGTCTGTTCGATTCTATCATGGGGTCTTATAAAACCTACCAAACCATTGACGTCTACAAACACGTTCCAAAATGCATGCAATTTCAGTTTCTTGTTTCACTCTCAAGTTTGTTTCTACAATTTCTCTCAAGTGGTAACGCTCTAGGACGTGTTGTATTCTGTATTTTGAAAAGACTCAAATAATAGCAATTTGATATTTGTCTGTAACCGTTTACAGTATGAAGATGTTTCCTTGGCACTAATATTTTCTGAAAAGCTGTTGTCTATATGCCTTAAGCAACAAGGACCCTGCAATAAGCGATGATTGTGTCTGCGTGATCACAGTGGCAGAGTCGGTGCAGCAACCTAACAGGCTTGTGTGGGGACTTAGCCGTACAAAGCTCCTCTTGACAGCTGCAGGCAGAGTGTGTTGTTGGCTCCACAAAAGAGGACCCTCCAGCTGCACAGAGGGCTTCATGTGTCAAAGGAGAGGACTATGGGACCAAAGCACTTCTGTGTTTGATGTGTGCATGTAAGAAAGACGCTCAAACATGGGAGGGATTGGAAAATAAGTTTGAATTTCCACACTACGTGCTGGAGTTTCGATGACAAATGATCCAGCCTGAACCAAGCCTGTGTACGATACTGTCCGAACATGAGCTGGCCCAGAATATCCTCTTCATTGAAACAGAGAGCTTCCTCTTAAGGGCCTTCCCTGTCTAAATAAATGAAATACTAGCCTGATTTGAGCCCGACCCAGGCGCATGCACTCAAAGAAGTTTTTATGTTCCATGCAGAGTTTTATTGACAGAATCAGAGCACCTGATAGAGCGCCATGTCTTTACATGCACTTGCGCTTGTCTTTGCTGCAGCAGAAGCGTTTGTTCTTCAGCTGCAGATCCACGTATCCCTCACTCGCTCCTTTCATTCTTTCAGAGAGGGCATCGGTGAACCTCATGCTCGCTGGTGAGCAGTGATCCAGATGCCCTTCCTGGTGCCACTGCCCACAATCCAGTTAAACAACAAGTGCAAGACAATAGAACATACTATCATTATAATAGCAAATGATTTCCCCTTACTTCCATCGCCCTTATAATACCAACAAGAAGGGCTGTGTGGCAAAAAATGAATCACAGTTGTTTCCAAATTGATCATTTTAATTTTCAAAAACAAAAATGGCTTTCAGTATTGATTTATTGAACATAAACATGGACATTTAATCCTTGCCATATCAATACTTAAATGTCACAGTCTGCTCCAAACTACACGCTTTTATTTACAAATGACTGGCTTTGGACCTCTCAATTAAAAATATCTAAGCTGATCACTGATAATTAGACATGACTGAATCTCGATCTCGATTCAAATTCTATTAATTGCCCAAACCCAACCAATTATAATGTATTTTATTTACCGGAACTTAAAAAACAAGTCTTGCTTTATTTCTTTTCCCTCAAACTTCAGCACATTTCAAACTTGATAAAAATGCTGACCTCTGCTGTTTAAGACACACTGTGGATTCTGGCACAAAGATTTTAGAGGCAGATCCCTGAAGTCCTGGAGGTGTAGGGCCAGCCATTCATCAAGCAGACAAGCATAACTGTAATATGGTTTTGTATGGACTGTGCGTGCCATAGAGATTTATTATGTTACCAGTGTACTGCCATCATATGATTTGGGGTTAAAACAAAGTTGATGTTAGAGTCAGGGTAAAGGGTTATTTGTAAAGCACAAGTAATTCAAAGTGCTTTACAGAACAGGAAAAGATGCATTAAATTCACAAATAAAACCATACATGATCATAATCGAATTTGCTTTAAAAGAAAATTGTGCAATTAAAATGGTTTCACTCTTGCACAGCCAAACAGAGCTGTTTGAGCCTAGATTTGAAAGTTGTATTCTAGATTTGAGATCCAGAGTTGTGATCTCTTCCTTTTGAAATGGGGCATTTTGGTAATATTACCAATTTGTATTTCAGTGCTTCTTCGTATTATGTATATTCAATTTAAAGATGCACCATCTTGTATTTATTAAATTATGTTTTTATTGCAAAAAAGTAGTATTCCGCATCCCAGATCTGACCTCTATTTTGGCTTGGTGGTGTCACCTGATTGTCTCCATGGAGATAGATAAGTTTAATGCCATACTTTGGTCGAAGCTAGTCAAAGTAAGTATAGATGTTACATGGACCCAAATACCTTTAAATAAAGCACTTAACCTACTATTGCCAATACTGTTTTACCATAATACAATGTATTCATTGTTCTGTACATGTTTGTGTTTAATAACCAACAAATAACTTTTAATTCCTTTGCCCTTCCAGACTAAATTCATCTGCAACGATTACCTGCAATTAGATCAATCTTGGCACAATATTCAAGCTCATTATGAATAACTGTGTAAAATGCTGCTGCAAACAGACAACACATAGTGGATGCCTGTTTCTTCAAAAACCCATTCTGAGCCCGTTTTAGTCATGTTTGTGTCAATGAGATATGGTATTAGGCGTGCCCTCTGGAGCTGGATTGGGGGCTCAGCATGGCCTCCGTGTTTCCTCGATATTATATATTATTCAATAGGCTCCTTGTGTGACTGCCGCTGCGCTGATTTGGTTTGTGGAGACAGTTTCCCTCAAATCTGTTTTTGTTATTGTTGCTTTGTTGTTTTGCAAGTCCCATAAATGTCCCAATGATCTTTTGTCAAAGACAAATGTCTTAAAGGAAAAATGAAACAAGTTTCAGCCTTGGTTAAAGGCCCTGTACATGATCTTTGAACCATGACTTGTTCAATTTGAACTGTAAGCATTGTCTACTTGGTCGATTCACTCTGATGCCAAACAATGTCAGAAAAACCACTATCAGGATTTGACAGAAGACTACTGTCTCTGAAGTTGTTCATGGTCCTCATCCAACAAAATGCATTTTTACAATGCATGAACAGCTTTCAGACTATTTTTCTTTATTTTCCTCAAATTGCTATTTTTAAAACACTCTTCATAATGTAAAGGGCATTTTCCTAAATTACTAAGTCAGGTAAAGCAAAAGTGAACTGAGTCAGGCTCTGCTATCCCCGTTTAAGTTTGTTTTACGCGCTTCACCCACATCACGCACACACCATCTACACGCACAACAAGCACCACACTACACCACTGATACTAGCATGCTCAACCCCATACACTTTCGGTAAATATTTCTCTTCATTATACTCAAGTTGCTGTAAATAAATCCTTGTTTTGAGCACTTTAGAGCCGTCTCGTCTCCCCTTCTTGATACCGTATGTCAGGTGGGTGTGTTTTGTGATTTCATCGATTAATCAAATTTGGGGTTCGTCTCAATTGGTCTGTAAGAAAAATCGAATATATTTCCCCCACCTCCCCGTAACATAGTTTTCCCCCCCATAGCCATTGCTTTACAACATGATCACTTCTCAATACAATATTAACATTGCACAGCCTACTTGATCTGCTTTTAGTTTTTAAACTTTGTTTAGGCCTTTTTTATTCATAGTCTATGTCAAAAATGAGCATTGTAACTAAAATGGACGTATTAATCACTACACTGCAACTTGAATATAAAAAAACATGTATTCGTCACTATTCTACTTAATTTTAAGATGGTAAAAACCACATACAGCTCATTTAAATAAGTAATTATTTTTTAACAATTTGTGGTTGTCGCTTACCTAATGCATTTTGAGCACCGTAATTATTCACCGCAATGAGTTTATGAGCACTAAGATAAGACCAACTTTTAGAGCCCTGAACAGAGTTTACAGTCACGGTAAAGCTAACAAACATTAGCAGGCGAACTTCACACTTCTTGTTTCATGGCAATTAAATGCTCTATGATTAAATACAGACAGCACACAGCGGTTTGATTCTGACCGTTACAGCCGCTTATACAATATATCATACCCTAAAATACTTTATTACATGAACGAAATCGGGTACAGCTCCTTTATCATACATCTTAATTAACACAGAGAAACACTGAACATTATATATTTTGCTGGGATCAGAATACATACTTCTCCAATATGAGAGCGAGTCTGGTTTTACATTTCCAGGACACACACAAAACAGGAGCTCCTTGCTCAATCAGGCATTTAGAACAAAATCAAACTTTTCTCACCTCCGATTAACAGCGTTTTGTGCTTCACTCAGTGATTCTGAATAAGTCCCCCGTGATATTTCCGTCTTTTCTTTTTTCGTTTTAAGCAGTCATGTTAGCTTTGAGCGTGTATGTGCCTGATTGGCTAATCCACCAGTAATTTTAACTCTGGGAGAGAAAATGGTGTTTAGACTGATATTGTGGTGTCATTCTGGACTTTCCAGGCAAGGCATTGTCACTGATATGTTTACAGGACAAATATTATACATTAGTCGTATTGTTATTTGCACTTTAAGATTGGCATCTCATGTTTTAGAACAAACAAAATTACATTTGGATCTTTGCTGTTTACCTTGCGCCATCCACTGGCTACAGAAGGAATTACATGCAGTTTAAGCTAAACGTAGATCCATGATTTTAATGCATTTCAAGCTGGCGTCTTATTTCCGGGTCTCAGCACGCAGTTGTACTGATGTACTAATCGTGATTAGATGGGGGAAATTCACAGAAGGAGTTTTGCGGCTATGAATTATGGACTTAAAAAACAGCAGAGAAGATTCTCGCTCAGATGGGAGAAGACTTTCTAGCCAGGATTCATCAAACTATGTGAATGAAGCTAAGTGCTACTCGCGGCATGTTTTTGATGAAGGAACAATGCTAGAAAATGGTTAAAAGCTCAAAGTCAATTTTGCATATGTGTCCTTTAATGGGTTAGGGTTTTTTACCTAACCATTTTTTTACTGCTCTCCTATTGACAGTTTCACATTCTCTTTTCTTTCTGTGAAGGAAATTAAGAGCTTAAATAGATTTGTTAAAGTCTGTTCAAAAATAATTGGGCCCCAGCAAGAGATCTGACATCACTCTGGGAAAGGCGGGTCACCAGGAAAGCCAATCAAATTATTGACCCTGCGCAGTGGCAAATTTTATCTTTAGTTTTAACTTAATGCCCTCAGGTCGGCGGTATCAGGTGCCAATGATCAGAACTAATCGCAATTAGATGTTGAATTCTGTCTTATGCTTTTTTTGTTTTTTGTTTTTTCGAAGACTACCCTTTCTTATTCTTATATCTACCCTGAATGTGAACTGTCTTTGGTTACACTTGTGTAGCCTTTTTGTTTTGTGTCTGTCTCTGCCAGGTGGCTGCAAGGAATTGCCCTTCAAAGGATTAATAAACTCTGCTTTGGATTCTACCTGCCACTTCACACATACTGTAGGTCTCAAAGTATTGTCACTAAATGCCTGCTACATCAGGATCTTCAACAAAAATGAATTACTTGCCCTTTAACTCACTTTGAAACTATACACAAACTTTCCTGGCACTTTTTGAAGCCCTGTTGCCAACCATCGAATCAATGCAGACACTAAATGACCTCTCTGACAGATAAAGTCAATAAACCATCCATCTTACTATGTTTTTTGCCCAAACCTACTTCCAGATGTTGTCATTTCCGATCGAGAAAGAACGAATCTTCTTTCATTAGACCAATTCTTCCTACACTTGCACTGACATTGTGCAAGGCCTGCAGGTGAAATGTCGTCCAGGAAGTTTTAAAAGGTTGTGTTAGTATTCAAACATAAAGTTCAAACCTCACAGCCTTCCCACAGAGCTGCTCTCTCCAGGAGGCCTTAGATCTACACCAGTGACCAGACAGAGATTCAGACGCTTAATTCATGTAGCGCCCCCTGGACTTATACATGTCTGAATATTTCTACTTATAGGATTTGTGGTTTGAGCAAAAAAATATATATAATCAATGAGTTCTTTTGAGCTGGTAGGGACAATGAATTTAAAACAAAAAGTTCTGTTAGGATAGAAAGTACATGAAAACCTTCACCAACTCTCTTGAAGCGCAAATAAATGCCACACTGGTCTGGAACTCAAGGTAAAAACAAAATGTAATCATGCATTCTGTACTTAACTAGTTTTGGGATGATGAATATTTATAGGCAGTTGTTGTGGAAAAGCATATTAAACAGTGATACATATACTCCGATTCAACTTGTTCAAACATGTTTTGGACGAGAGATTGAACTAAAAAATACTTAATTTAGCTTCTAAAATTGTCCCGATTATTATTTTTGGGTTCTCACGATTATATTGTGACCTGAATAAACACGATTATCGATTAACCTAAATTCGTGACATCCCTACCTACAACCCGAGATTTATGAGCCATGACTACATTTTTTTTTCTTACATCGCTAAGACTAAGAACAGCACCCCATAAGAGCTGCATCTGCCCATCAAAATTAGTCTAGATGATTTTAAATGCTTATGTAATATTCCCTTGTTGCTTATTATCATCCACTAATATCGGGTACAATGATGAGGTAAAAACCTGGCTTCACCTTCACCTGCTCATTATAATGTTATGCTTCAAGACTCTTCCTGGACTGACGCGTTTATAATCATGCGCACACAACTTGGTACTGATATAAAGCTTCAGTCCCAATTATTTTAATGAGGGCGCAAAATAAAAACAATAATTTTGACGTTTGGAGATGTTGTTTATATATTGAATGTACGTGGCAACAAGCACTAACTTCCACTCTCTAAAGTTCACAAATGCACTGTATGTAGGAATTGCGGCTATTGTTGCAAAAAATGCTGCGTTCTTTTTGGTGAGATTAGTTACGGAATAACGTTAAATTTGAGAAATATTGAAACTTGATTGTTAGTTTTCATGGTCATTTTGCTAAACTACACTTAACACTTCTCCAAATTTATTGTTAACAATAAAAATGAAAAGTTCCCTTTTTTTTTCCCCCCCAAAAGTTAGGTTTTAGTAATATTTTAAATCCTAATTTAGCCATGTTTTGGTCTTGGTTTTGTCTCTGTTTATTTTAATTTTTATTATAATTATTTTTCATGTATCATGCAGCCCTAAAACGGCATTATATTTTCAGCCAGCCTCTTTCTACTTTTTTCTTTTTCTGTCACAGGTTTGATCGACTACAACTTCCACTGTTTTAAAAAGGCCATCCAGGAAGTGTTTGACGTGCGCCTCAAAGTGCAGCAGAACCGAAAACTGCTCAGCCAAAGGAGGTGGAGCAAACTCACTTCGATGAGCAATGGTGCGGCTAGCAACCCCCACTGACCCAGAGTGACCACACGGACACGGACTCCAGCCGCGAATGCAAATTTAAAGGGAGGATTCAGCAATGTTGCCTTGTTTTGACTGCAAAGATTGAAAGGGACTAAGGATTTGATTTCTGCCGTCCAAGGTGCTGTTGCAATCTTTTTATTTTTATTTTACCACAAACTTGGCGTTTATCAACAGGCTCTACTTTAGCAAGATTATGATTATTATTATTATTATTATTATTATTATTATTATTATTATTATTGTTATTATTATTATTATTATTATTATTATTATTATTATTGTTGTTCTTTACTGATATTGGAATGGTTATTTCTCAGTTACATTTATAAATACAAAATTGAACTGAAATGTAGTTTAATTGACATCTAGTGCTAAGTTTTGTATTACTGCAAGGCAAACTAGAAATGTCCTATGCATTTGCTGTCCTTTTTCTCTATATTAGCAGCTTAATGTTAACATTATGTTCAAATATTAAATGCCAAACATGGCGACTGTGCTTATTGATATTATTTAACAGCCAATCATCCCTGTGTCTTTTGTTAAAATGCGCCTTAAGATTGGGACAGTCATGTAACATAATGACCCAGACCAAGGATTTTTTACCAGGTTCCCTGGAACACTAGGATGTATTCAGGGGTTGCCAGGTGCCTTGGAATAATGTCATACTGTTAATGTATGTATTAATTGGACATTTTGTTCTGAGCAAACTTCTAAACCGGAAAAAGACTCAAAACAACCACTTTTATTTGCAAAATCTATAGTGCCGGACAGTGAGACAGACATTATTTTCTGCCATTTGATCTTGTTTTAGTCAGTGGAAGGTGTGCAGTAGTGTCTTTGTAACATAATATGCTGTGACTTTTTTCATTAATTTATTCATAATGGCTTGCCTTTATTAGACAGGACCGTGAATAAAGAGTGTAGAGAGGCATTCAGCAAACTGAGTGGGGAATCATTCTCATGCAGTTACTTAATATTATCATGTCCTGGTTCTTCTTTGGATCAAATAATTGTTAATATTCAGAAAAGGTCACGATTCTTTATACTTGTTAAAGAGCACAGAATAGTCTAGCACAAGTGCTACGATCTAACCCCTTGTGCGGCACTGATTGAACTTTGTCAGTCTAAATTCCTTCCTATTCTCTAAAAACACAGGGAAACGCACATATCCATGTGGTTGCTTAAAGTTAACTCATTTAAGCGGACCATTTGTTCCACAGAGAGAATGATACATCTGCGTGAAGTATGACAGCAGGCAGTTTGGAACAGACTTCTTTATTATATTTGATGTAGTGAAGTGAAGCCAAGGATATAACGCATAAAGCATCTGGTACTGTCGTTCACTCTATGAGACGCATGGGAGAAGCATGGTTTCTTTATATGTGTGGAACAGACGCCTAAAACTCAAGCAAACAAGCCTTTTTGCCTTATCATTAAACCGGGGACTTTTCGAGTCGCAGTAATCCATTGTGAAGTTTGACACAAACCATGTGGCAATGCGTTGAAGATATTTTTTTGTAAATGTTTTTGAGTCATATACATTGAACATTGTCCATTGCCACCAAGCCCCCCGGGAACAAAATGGCCATCCATTCAAGTCAATGGGCCGTGCTGACCAATCAGTGCGAGAACTGCTAGAGCAAAGCAGCGCGAAGCAGTGAGCCGGAGCTAAAGATTTAAGACCTGTTTTGAAGGATTTTGAACCGGAAAAAGGGAATCACCGGATAATAGGAAAAAATGTCCATAAAATCTGACCTGTGCTAAAGCTGTAGGTCCCAGTCTGCTGAGCATGAGCAGTTTGTTTTTACATTGCGCTCTGCTGGAAAAATGGCTACTGAGCAGCAGAGGATTTTTTGGCTGCAGTTCCAATGGACTGGCCACCTTTAATGATTGGCACACGTTGACATGTGTACCGTATTTTCCGGACTTTTAGCCGCTCCCCTATATAAGCCGCATTTGCTCTATTTTTAAAAAAACGATAATAAAACAATACATAGGCCGCACCTTTTGTATAGGCCGCAGAACTCTTTCCTTGACTTTTGGCATCGCATGATCTCCCCGCTGTCCCTCCAGCGTCTCACCGTACATTCATTGATGTTAAGCTTGCGTGCAGCCGCACGGTTTCCTAGCAAGATCGATGGCCTTCAGCTTAAAACTTGCTTCATACGAACTTCTTCGTTTGGGTTCCATAATGATGGGGCAAGAATTTGAAAATAATTTATAGTTGGTAATTTGTCGTCCGTGTTCTATTTGCTAGCTGAATAAAAAAGCAACATCTGCTTCTTTGCTTAACTTTTCTGTAGTTTTGATTCTAATTCCGGTTAGTTCGCCCCTAGCGGTGAAAGAAAAAAACCACAGAAAAGCCGCAGCCTCTAAATAAGCCGCATGGCTCAAAACATCTGACAAAAGTAGCGGCTAATAGTCCGCAAAATACGGTAGTTATATTTTTACGTTTGATGGTGCACTACGCAACTTTTCTGGTGTAGGGTTCATCACCTGGTTGTCTCCATACAGATGTGATTGCTTTGATTGGAATCTTCCACAGTTTAGCATTAGCATTCAGGTGTTTTATAGCTAAAAAATACCTTTTTTAATGTATTTATTTTTTACAACAAAAATAAACAAAACATGCAACAAAAAGGCCACAGAGGGAGCGTTCAAACAATTTGCAAAGTCCTAAAAAGTAGTCCGACATGTTCAGTCCATTTGGTCCAAAGTCGGTAGTCTGTGAGTTAGCTCTTCCCTCCACAGATCTGACCGGTGGAGGTCACCTGCTTTTATTCAAGGAGATATATACATTTCTTACGTTTATTAAAAACAAGCTCGATCAAAAAGAGAAACAAGGGAGAGTTAAATAAAAATAATAAATGAATAAGGAACATGTGGAACATTTCAATCACTGCAAAAACATCTTCAAAGTTTTTTGACTCCTTCACTGCACTGTAAACCCACAATCCCCAGTTGGCAGAACAAAGTGGGCATTTTGTAGCAAAAGAAATCAGACTCCAAAATTGGGATACAAAAACAAGCAATACTTGTAGAGAGGATAAAGCACTTGTTCTCAAACATTTTACACTGAGTACCACCTAAGAAAAAAAAAAGTTTTTTTGAGTACTACCAGATCTAAAAAAAAAACTTCTAGAAAAGGGACTCTCGAGGTCAAAACTAGACTAAAACTGAGCTAAAATTGGACTTCTACTACTTCAACTTTAAGTACCAAAACTTTGTCTCTAAAGTCAGGAAATATTAGAAAAGTAGGACCTCTGGAAACACTGGGATAGGTTATATATTTCCCCTGAAAATATCATTTTTTTATTAGGATTATTTTTTTCATATTGTGAGCTCTGGCTGTCTTTGATAATATCCTCTTTTAAGTAATACACTACCTTTGCGTGTGCATCTGTCTGCTGTGTGGTGTGATCAAAGGAGATGTTTCAAATTATTTATATTTTGTTTATTTAAGCATTTATTTACAGCACATTTGAATTAAACAGATTTTTCACAGACTCTGAATGTTGTCGAATTTGTTTGTTTAGGCTGGTTTTCGTCTGCAGATCAGATGAATTGTCTCGTATCTCAGCGGGACTCTCGCAGATCCGGCAGCGGCTTTCAGAAAGTTATTCACATACAATCGGCGCATTAGATTTCCACTGCCGGATCTGAATGTGTCATTACCCCGTCATATTTCCTGTCTGAGTCACAGCAGCTGCCCGCTCGCTGCAGCTTTTGTTATAGCACATTTCCAGCTGTGGCTTCATGTCATCAACATTTACCATATATAGGAGTTAAGTAAATCATTTGCACCAAAATCTTCCACTGGCTTGTATTTGAAGTTACTTTTTAGTCCACCACCTGCTTGTCTCAGAACGATATTTATTGCAATATATATTATCATCAGATGGTACAGACCTTTTGGTTCTGTAGGCGAACTGCAGGGGGTCCAGCAGGGAGGAGGTGAAGGACTTGAGGTGGGCAAGACCAGGCGCTCAAAAGGACTTCATGACTACAGACGTCAGCGCCACAGGCCTGTAGTCATTAAGTCCAGTGATCCTGGGCTTCTTGGGGACAGGAACTATTTATGGATGACTTGAAGCAGGCTGGGACGTGGCGTGACTCCAGGGAGATGTTAAAAATGTCTGTGAAGACGGGGGACAGCACTCTTGCGCAGTGTCTTCAGGTGGCGGGAGAAACACCGTCTGGTCCAGCAGCTTTTCGGGGGTTGGATTTCCGAAATAGTCTGTTTACATCCTGTTCCTGAACTGAGAGAGTAGTGGGGGATGTGGGGGGGACCAGGGTTGGTTTGGCAGGGGTGGCCACCATGTGGGAGGGGATAGTCACATCAAACCTGGAGTAGAAGGTGTTAAGTTGCTCAGCCAGTTTTCAGTAGTCTGCAGCAGGGAGGGCTCGGGGCTTATGATTGGTGAGAAGCCGGAGCCCCCTCCACACGGAGGCGGGTTGTTGTCAGAGAACTGCTGCTTCAGATGCGTATTGTACTGTGATCTCGCTCTCGATACCGCTTTGCTAAATCCTTACTTTGCATCTTTGTAGCGCTCTCTGTCACCAGCCCTGTGCGCTGCCTCCTTCTGCTGCCTTAACTGCCTCAGCTTAGGTGTGAACCAGGGTTTGTCATTGTTGAAAGTGACTTTGGTGTATGTTGGTATAATGCTGTCCTTACAGAATCGAATGTATGACGTCACAGTGTCCGTGTACTCATCCAAACTATCTGTGGCAGCTCTGAAAACCTCCCAGTCTGTAATGTCCAAACACGCACGTAGCTCCTCCACTGCCTTCCTGGTCCACTTCTTAGATTTCCTTACTGCAGGTTTTGAGAGCTTCAGCCTCTGTCTGTACGTGGGGATCAGGTGGACCATGGCGTGATCAGCCGAGAGCAGCTGGGGGATGTCAGTGGTTCTTTTACTTTTTACACCAAGAACAACCAAAGAAAAGCTTTCCGAGTATCACCAGACCTAAATCAGGTCTATAACAGGACTATTTTAGGGCTAAATTAGTGCTAAACCTGGTCTTAATTAGGAATACACCATTGTCAGAGTAGTTTTACCTAAGAAATTACACATGGGAGAGCAAAAATGTGTGGGGGACAAAATCTAAAAATGACTAAAACAAAACTGAAGAGGTGTCCAAATACCACCTAAAGGACCCCGCGTACCACCAGTAGTACTGTACATGTACCACAGTTTGAGAAAGGCTGATCTATGTAGTTACCTTTGTTTGTTTTTTACCTGCTGCTGCAACAAAACAGTACTTTTAAGCAACAAAGCTTGTCTTTATGCCATATATTGTGACAGCCCACAATATTATTTTGAGATTTGACGATACGATATCACAATCTTTTGATTATTGTTAAATCCCTGCTTTATTCTTATCTGTCTTGCATTTATTGAATTACAGGTGTATTGCAAAAAAAACCAAACATTATTACGTTAAACAGAGTCGACTGTCCGCAGATCTGACCTGTAACTTGACCTGATATGAGTGAGATAAGTTTAATACCATACTGTCAAAAGAGGAAAGGAAAAAAATAAAATAAAAAATGATGCAATTGAATTATTTTATTTTCTGTCTCACATTTATAGGTGTTGATGTACTTTGTTATCTTTTTAAAATATTATTGGTAATGTTTACGTCATTACGTTGTGTCACCGGGTTGGGGGGACATAAAAAAAATTAAAAATGATACATATTGTGTCAATATACACATAGGGCACAATTATTTTAAATTATACTTTTTATTCTGTCTTTCTAAATTAACTTTCCAATCACTACGGCCATTTTGTCATGATTCTACTTTGGTTTATTGCAGATTCCTTTTCATCAGAGTCCATCAGATCTGACAGTGGCTTGTTAGCTTAAGCAGCAGAATGGAAAAGTACATGAGAAGGGCATGTATATTACAGATGAGTGGACACGTCGTATATAATTTCATAGAGGATGACTGCTTCGTATAATTATTTTTCGAATTTTTTTTACTCCAGGGAACTCACGAGAGAGTGCTGTGGCTTTATTCACTTTTCGCCTGTCGTTATTCCTGCACCGTATTATTACAAAGCCATACGTCTAGGGAGTGCCTGACAATTTGTAGTCCACCGTGGCTATTGTTTGTATCTTGTCTTGACACTTTACATGCAACCTGCTGGAAAATGCTTTACGGGGCGTTCACAGACACATCCATTTCACGGTGAATCCCAGAGGCGCAAACCTGAATGCATACATCATAAACGGGTGATGTCCAGTTCAGGCCCCAGGGTGTGTTTTTAGAGTGGTATTGATCCGCGCACAGAGAAAGATGGTGCAGTAGTTTCATGGTTAGTTAAAAGTTTGAAAGGCTGGACACCGTGACAAAAGGGGCGTGCGCGGAAATGAATTTGATTATTGTCAAGGAAGATGAAGGATTGAAAGCTTATCGAAAGTCAAATGCAGTATTTTCATGTCCGTTTGTATACGCTACACACAATGCTATGTTCACGCTGTTCAACGTTGAGAACACACTGGTCACAACTTTTGGACAAAGAATTGTGGTAGTTGTAGAAGTACCCAGTAGTAGCAGTGCCAGCACCAGTAGTAGTAGTATTTGCAGTATCAGTTGCAGTATCAGTTGCAGTATTAGTAGTAGCAGCAGTAGTAGTAGTCTGAATAGCCAGACTGGACTGGACTGGAAAGCATACGATCGCAAAGTCTTGGGGTTCATGTCTCCGGGTCCTGTACTGATGGTAAAAAAAACGTCTCCAGCTTCATGCCTCTTCTGCAGTAGCAGCAGCAGCAGCAGCAGCAGCAGCAGCAGTAGTAATAGTAGTAGTAGTAGTAGTAGTAGTAGCAGAAGTAGTAGGAGGCTTAGTGCTAGATAGACAGGTCCGGAGGGGCTGAAGTGATGTTGTTTCAATGATAATGAGTTAACTCATTTTGCTAAATTGGTCTAAACTGTTATATTTATGACTGGTTTGTGTTTTGTTTTGTTTTGTTTTGTTTTATTTTATTTTATAGCCTAGGCAAGTGGTCATAATGTATTTATTTTTAAAGTCTTTGCTGTTACATGATACTACTTGATACTCAGGTCAAGAGCCTATGGACAAAAAGTAGTAGTGGCAGTTGTACTAGTAGTTGTTGTAGTAGTGATGGTAATTAGGGTTGTCAAAAGTATCAACAATCAGATACTGATTGATAGTAAAAATTTATATTGAAAGTAGTCATCCATTTGATTTTTTTTTAAAAAGAAAAAAAAACAAAAACATTTTACCTTTCCTGAACAGTGTTAGAATGATCTTTGAGCTTCATCAGAACTGGTATAAGACTACAATAAATTATGTAGTTGAGAATTACAGTCTATTGTCTAAGAACTTCATCTTCAACATTTAAATATTACCAGACTTTGTAGTACCAACATAGTAGTTCACACTCCTCTCCTCTCGTGTGCATGTCCCTTGAGCCGCCTGTCATGCTGTTGATATAAGCTTGTACCTCACCTGTGGTCATGATCTTTGGGTCATCTGAAATGAGTTTTCTCAGCAGGGGGCCGTCTGCTCGTCTCTGTTATACGGGAAGTGATTGGGCTGAGGTCCCAGCCCTCTCCACATGCTGAAGGACTTTTATGATCCAGTCTGAAATAATGTCAGGGCCAAACATGCATAGACTAAGCAACTTCAGACTAAAAACAAGAATATTAGGTTATTGTACGGAAACATAGAACCATCTGTATGGCGTAAAACAAATGTTCAGACTATTCTATTAAAACGAGAACATTTTCACGTTAAAAAGAGAACTTTAGATTCTCGTTTTGCCCTTTACAACAATGGATAAGAGTGACATATGTTCATGTTAAAACAAGAAAATAAAGTCATTAAACGAGAAAAAGAAGTCGTTAAAACGAGAAAATAGTTACTTCTCAATACTTTCTCATCTTAATGAAAAAGCCTGAAAACAATGTTTACGCCGTACATTTGAACCATTCCCTTTATTGAAGCGCTTTTTTGGGGGGGGGGGTGATCATCTTTTTTGAAAATGACACTAGTTGTAATTTCTATATAGTCACGTTCAATAATTTTACATTTTGCAGCTGCCGTGCCAATGCCTTTGTACTTAGCATTTTGAAGGAAAAAAAACTAAGAAAACTGGAAGGACAAGAATGTACTTTGAAGTATAAAGTTATTTTTTATGCCTTGAACTCTAAAACATTTTTATCCATAACCCTGAAGCAAATAAGGGAGGCCATAAATGCTTTTAATTTCCTGTTTTATAAAGTAAATATACATTAATACGGAAGTGTTTTGTTTGAACACAAGGATGGATTGTGTCAGTGGACATTAGGGTTAGCATAGTATCTGCACCTTCTACTGACAACAATGGAAGTGAATCAATGTGGAACAAAAGCATCTCTCTGCATCCTAAAAGATCCAAACTTGTTAGTGTGTGTTTGTGTGACATTGATCTGATAAAGAAAGGTGAAGGTACATGGAATATGTAAGTACTTGCAGAAGATTGGAGGCCTTTTCTGTTTTCAGCTGTTGAGAAGGAGACAGCCGCAACATGCAAGATCACCAAAAAGTTAGAAAAATAATATTAAAACCCCTATACCCCCCCGTGAACATAATTACGCAACCGTAATAAAAAAGATTCTCAGTTTTAAATGCAATAAACCCAAAAATATAATGAATTCCACCAACATAATCACTTGCCTCTCACAAAGCGTAATACTTTTTTTTTTTTTTTTAAAGGAAAGTGATATGCGTCCAACATATTACAATAAGTAGTACAGAGTAATGGTGAATATGAAATGTGAAATGAAGACTACTGAGGAGTTAAAGAGGCTGCTGAGTTTCAAAGTGAGTGGAGGAGCCAGAGGGCGCTGTGCAGGTGCTGGACCCTAGAAGCAGTGCCTCAGGGCAAGGAGCCACTTGGGGCCTTTGGGTTGGAGACTCTGGACTTTCCTTGCTTCTAACAACATTTTGAGCAAAAAGAAATATAGTCTATAAAATATATGTTCACCCTGTATGCCTTCATCTTCTGGACACAACTGGACACATAATAAGTGGACTTTGTGTTCAGCAACATATAGGGAAAAGACACATTAATGCCATGAAGACAACAATACGCGATTTTAGAACATTGAGAGTGTTGAGACGTTCTGCGGAGTGTGAATCTTAGCAAAGCTGCAGGCCAAACAGGCTCAGAGACAGGGTGGTGAGTGCTCCATCAGGCTTAGCAGAGTCGTAACCAGGCTGTTCCAGCACCTCCTGGACTCCAGCTCAGTCCCCAAACAATGGAGGGGATCTACAAGTATCTTAGGACTTTCGGCCGGTGGCCCGGACCTCGAGACACATTCATGGAGAGTTTTTTTTTTTCAGACTAGTGTCTGAGTTTTCAAGCCACATACTTTTATACAGAGACACCAACCAACTTTACCCCCAAACCCACACGCAGGGATTCTATTTGTGGATTTGTCATCTGTTTTCACCACTGTAAGTAATGGTACACAGCATCACTGCCTCTCTGCTCTTACAGTCCACACAGTCTCATTTCATGGGTTCAAGATTTTATATGATTTACATGGTTGTTTTGAGTCCAGCTAATTGTTTTTAAAAATATGCCTCTGTGCTATTGTCACTTATTCTTTCCTTTGCATACACCAAACACTTTGCCTGCAACAGAGAAGGAATGACACTGTTGAAGTATGCAGATGACATGGCTTTAGGGGCCCAACTCTGACATTCAACAGGCATTGACAGTGCCCCCCAGAGGTCCACACCCTTGCTCAGCGCTCATTAGACAAATCAAACAGTGAATATTGGGGCTAGTTGTGACAAGCAATAAAGTAGTTTTTAGCAAGTTCCTTGGCATATTGTCAATGTTTAGAGTCTAAAATTGCATGATATTTGTAATATGACAAATAATGCCTGACCATTTCATGAAGGATCCACCAAATTGGAAGTTTATTCTTTTGTGGTTGCATTTTTCAACTCACTACTAACCCTAACAGGACATGCTGATGTGTCCATGGGAATAATGTTCAAAAAAATAAAATTTTAACAATGATTTCAATTATTCCCAAACAATTTGAAACATGCTTTTTAGTAATGTTTTCACTTGCAACAACAATTTGGTTAAAAAAGGTTAAATTAGTTTAAAATTGGAAATACATTATCATTTCCATACCAATTTTCAAACTATTTTACATTTGATTGTCAGACAGAAAGCCACACAACACATTTGAATACCAAACTGTGACATTATTGCAACCTACGTGTCATTAATGTCGTGTTCATTGTCATTCACCAGCTCAGGCCGATGCTTTTTCCACGTTTGTTCAGTCATGAAAGTCTGCCGCAAATCTGTGTTTATCACAAGCCTCTGTTTTACCCGGGTATTTGCTGTTATTATGTTTACTCGCAGCACAAGCCATCATTTCAGACCTGGATAAGTGGAAGCAGCAACTTAGTGTGAGGAATGGGAATGAGGTATGAGGCCCATGCAGAGAATAAAACACAGAGCTATATGCATGGGGGGGCTTCATTTGTTTCAGGCATCACACTGTACTGGAAGAGAATTTTCCTGTCATGTTTATATATTCAATTAAATACCATTTGCATCTAGCCGTTTTCATTTCTGTGTAGGTGAGCTCACTTCAAGAGAAAGTGATGTTTCATAAGTACTTGAGTTATTAATGTCGCAAATAATATCATAGACGTCATAAGGGTAGACTACGAAATGGGAAATATAGCTAAATCTGTGACCTTTATTTGCCATATGGAGACAAGCTAAATTCATCTGCGGCGATTGCTCGGTCAGTTCCTCTTAAACTTGGTCTTACTTGATGCCATCTTTTGGTTACAGCTCGCATGTTTGACCCCATCTTACTTTGAAATACCTAAATCCCTGATGGTGTTTCTAATTAACGACAACATGACCCATGATACACTTTTAGAAGCTCACTTTTGAAGTTGCAGAGGCACTACACTAACACGTTTGTATGTCCTTATTTTTGGTGTCGCAGTGGCCTTGTGGTTCGTACTCGTCACAGAGGGAGCTTTTGTTTATGGAGCTTATATAATATGGGGCATACTCTCAACTTAAAACTCGTTATTCCTCTGGCGAGGTACAGGACCCAGTAGAGAGCCGCTCTATAAAGCGACAAGTGCACCATTTGGTCCTCCTCAACCATAAAATAGCCTTATCAAAGGCTGCCCCGGTGTTTTGGAAAGTCAGACAGCTGGAGTTTTTTACCTCACATTGCAGTTTATTCAGCCAATAAAACGCAAAAACTCCATTTGGGTTTAGAGCTAATCAATAGTTAATTAGAAAGTACAGCAGGAGAAGTCTAATTGGGAGTTGTCTGATGGAGTTGAAGCCAAGATGTCAGGGTCAGTACAGGACTAGCACATTATGATAAGGAAATACAGCTCTACATGTACTTGAATATAGATTTGCTTTGTTGAGCGGACATGGGAATGAAGTAAACATCCATTGTGGAGTTAAAAAGAATTCGAGCTGATACATTTATTTGTATGGACAAACTAATTGGACTCCAACTTTTCTGTGGCCTTGAAATGCGGTATTATTATAAAATCAATACCAGCAATTTCAAGATACTTTAGTTGGCTTGAATAGACAATATATGAGTGAAAGTTGTTCTGAATGAAAGAGGTAAGGTTTTGGCCGCCATCTGAAGGCTTCTGGCTCAAATCTCACCAAATCACATGCTGTCATTGTGTCCCTGAGCAGGACACTTAATTCAAATAGTTGTGTTTTTCCTTCTATGTCAGGCAATGTGTAAGAGACGTACAGTAAGCGCCATGACATGTTTTGACGGTAACTTCCGTCTTCGCCATGGTAATTGCACCATCTCTTATTTTCTGATACAGACGAAACAACAAAACTATTCTACCAAAGAAGATAAGATGAATATTCTTAATCCACATACTGTAGACGAACGCCCTGGTTTACAGAAGTTCTCATAAATTCAACGTGCACTTAATACAAAATATATTTTCCACTCTATTTTGACTTTCACCAATCAAAAACACCCTTGACATCACGACTCAGATCGATCGCGCTGCTTCCAGAATTTCCGTTTCTCCGAGGTGAATAACCAACTCGGTGCCGTATACATCCGCTATTTACGCTCGGACGGTCGTATTACGATTTATCCGACATCTGTTTTGTTGTACATGTTGTTGCATGTATAATGACAAATAAAGAGCTTGACTAATTCGGCTGGTTGGATTAAGGGCATCTGGAGTAAGTATCTGCCAAATTGTCTCAGAATCTGCAATGGCAAATTCGCAAACAGTTTCCCATTTGCCAAAACATTTGCACAATAAGGTCACAGTGCCTCAAGCTCTGCAAGTAAATTAGGAAAATCCAAATCTAATTAGTTCTTTATGTGATTTTATAATACCTTTCACAACAAACTCATGGCCATTAAAAGCACCAATGAAACTACAACAATGAAATGAATAAAAAAAATTATATATTTTTATTTAGTTTACCCTTTGTTTGACCTTTGTGAATACTTTTTTTTACAATCCTATCATTTGTACAGTAGTGACAGGTGACATGTGAATAGATGATGAAAATATTTTGAATGGCGTTTTGGGGCCAGTCACCTCTCGTCCTGTGTCGCTACGGTCCAGGTTCAGCCTCTGCCTTTGTTGCATCACTCACAGTGTCAACATGTGTCACTGTGACCCTCTGCAGTGAACGCGCAAAACTGACGGGATAAAATAAGAAGCGCAGCAGTTTTCATGTGCTATTTTTCATTATTACATTGCCTGTGTAGACTTAGACTTCCACACGTTATTGATCAGCAAGGGCACTTGCTTGGTAGCTCAGACATTACAATGAAATTACTAAGAGCAAATAATGAATTGAATTGTGTTTAAGTTCAAAATGATTTCATTTGCATAAACAGCAAAAGGTGTGTCAAATAAGGTGTGAATATACAGATAAGGATGTACAAATATGTAGAATGAAGCTAAGATAAATTAAATGTTTAAATATGTCAAGGCTATACAAGAAGTGAGAACAGAAACTATTATATATACGAGTATAAAAGACTTTTATACATTTATCAGTTTACTGTCAATTGTCCATACACAGATAAGAGCAACATATTTGAGCAAAAAGACCCAACACTATTGTTTAGTTAATATGTAATATTGGCTAGCATAATAACAAATAACTTGCTAATGTTTTGCTTTGGAATAAGATAGTGGTTAGCTGCTCTAACTGGTTAGCTCTATATACCGCTGTTGAAGACTCTGTGATTTTATAAGGCAGCATAAACCCCATCAGAAGTGGAGTTATGGAGCTGAGACATTTTTCAGCCAAGACCTGGTTAGCAAACCTATCCCAAAACCCTTAACCACATCACTTGTTCATATAATAGAAATAAATTATTGTCAAAAACACACCAGCCTCCAATGCTTGCAATTGTGTGACATTATTGGATATGGAAAGTGGAGCTTCACTCTCCCCATCAGCTGCAGCTTGACCCTTCTCAACTTTTACTGTGGACCGTCTTGTCTCCATGGAGATATTATTACTTTGCGTGGTCTACAAGTGTTCTTAGTGCTCAATTACCTTGAAAAACATGCATTCCAGATCTGACCTGTTGGCGTGGTGGCGTTCACATGCTTTTTTCCATGGAGATAGATTTATTTTCAAACACACAGAGAGAGAGAGACAAACACGCCTATACACTATATTTCCCTGTCCTCACACTGATCCGATGGTGATTTAATTCATCTAAGCGGTTAGATGCCTATGGAAAAGACATCTCATTCTTTCCATGGCTTATAACAGTGATGCTGCCCCTAGTGGCCTCTCCACCTGAAGGCAGCTGTGTGTGCTGAATATTATGCTGATCAAGCACCAGCAACTCCACTCCACTGCATCTGTGAGAGCAAGATCGATATTGAGAACTAAGTAACTTTTACCTTATAAAACACCTTTGTTAGTCACTGTGAAAGTTGAATATGTATTTTTGGGGTCTTTGAGGCATCTGTCGTCCCCCCCTACTGTCTCTGAGTAGAAAAGCAGCCATCCAATATGGTCGACTGTGACGCAAAGAACGCTCTCCTGGCTCTTTTTTTTGAATATTTGGCCACGTTAAATGTTTTTCGTCTGTTCTCTGACAGTGTAATTTCACAATGGAGCTGCAGGAGGAGCTCTATCGCTAATGTTACTTAATTCTGCTTTAAAGAATCATTTTTGTGGCAGATGCCCTTGTCATGTTTTTGTCAGTGTTGAGACTGGCCCTAACACCAAATTGAATAAGGGTCTTGGTCAGTCGCTTCTGTCGTAGAAAATGTTCCTCTTGTGGATACTGGTAAATACGATATGAATAAAGAACCTACGACGAATTGAACTCAGGACTAGCTTGTTGTGAGGTAAGACTGCCAACTACTATGCCACCACCAAACCCAAAGGAAAAGCTAGTGATGTGAAAGCCATTATCAAAATCAGTGATTTGGAAAGCATATATTTGACTCTGGGGGACGTAAATGGAAAATATGCATTAAAAAAGCGCCATACAATATAATCTCTCCTTCCCTTTACTTAAGCATATTTCAGTCCGTGTGTGTGATTATGGGTGTGTCCTCCAAGCACATGTCGCCGGCACGCCTCTCTCTCTCTTACTCTGTCTCTCACTCCCCTCCTCATCCCCCATTGGCTTCTTCTCTCTCACTGTCCTCATCTCTTTCTTCTCTGTCTTTTATACAGAAAAAGATGAACAAAAACATTTATCAGACCTGACTAAGTTAAAACCTGTTTTGCAGCCAGTTCCTGTTCTGTAGCAAAGGACAGAAAAACATTCATATCAGGAAGAGACTAAATCACAGTTCCCCATCAGTGTGCCTCCAGCCAAAAGCAGCCTGTGTACCTTTTTTAAAAAGGCATCAGAGCTACTTGTCCTCAAACAAAGAGGGACATGATTCCAGAGCCTGACGCAGGCCGAAGAATGACAATGATGTGGACACTGATGGTATTAACGTGAGTTCAGGCAGTTGGTTTTGGAAGTAGATTTTAGGGACTAAGTTGGACCCATATGTCTTATGTGTCATATATCTTTATCTTAACTTAATCATTATTAGTATTATATTCCATGCTTTTATTTTCACTCTCTGGCTGTGTTCTTTGTTCTGTGTCTCAGAATTTGGACTTCAGAATTTTCAAAATAAAAATTGTTTGTATATATATTTTTTGGCCCATATGGCTTTACTTGGCCATTTGATATGCCCCGTTTGCAGACTCTTTCTCTCTGTCTCTCTTTTACTCTCTTTCTATTTTACTCTCCGTTTTTCTTTCTTTCTCTCACTTTTACTCTTGCTCATTCTCTTTTTACTCTCTCTTACTCTCCTCTTCCCCCTTTTCTTTCTCTGTCTATTTCTATTCCTCCCTCTCTTCCAACATCCCGTCATCTCTCTCACCCTCTCTCTCCTCCTCCTTTCTCTTCTTCATCCTCTCTCTTTCTCCCTCCCTCCCTCCCTTTTTCTAAACCCTCTAACTCTCTCCCCCTTCCCCCTATTCCCCTACTCTCGCTTCCAACCTCTCTTCATCTCTCTCTCAGTCTTTCCTCCTCCCCTCTCTCTTCCTCATCCTCCCTTCCTCCCTTCCTCCCTCACTCTCCTTTCTCCCTCCCTCTCTCTTCCTGCCTCCCTCCATCTCCCTCTCTGTCGCTCTATAAACCTCCATTCCTCCCTCCCTCTGCTCTTCCACACCCTCTGACTCGCTCTCGCTCTCTCTCGCTCGCTCTCTCTCGCTCTCTCTCGCTCTCTCTCGCTCTCTTTCCCCTCTCTCTCTGTCTCCCTCTCGTTCCAGGTCAGCTGCCATTGCATAACCGCTGCTGGTGGCAGTCTGTGTCTGCTCTACATTGTCGTTACATAAGACAATTTGATGTTCGCTCTCCTAATCCCGCCTGTGCTGTCGTGTGCGCTCCCCCATCTGGGATTTTCCAGTCAATGCCCCTGTCCCATAAGCCGCACCACTCTGCCAACAAAGACGGGTCAAAACGCCCCACGATGAAGCACTTAGCTCTTGGACACGCCGTCTACTCTCACTTAAGTATCCTCTGGTTTGCGGCAAGAGTCTGGTACTAAGCTGTTTGTGCTCCTAAGTCATATTAACCTTTGTATTTCTTGAACACTGACACTACTCGTGCAATGATACACAAGGCCAACCCATTCTCGCTGCGTTCATGACCCCGCTAATGAGCTAAGGAGAAATTAGAACAAGGCCGTCATTTGCATTTCGTCACATGGGATCCCTGCGCTCCGCTGTTTACAAACAAAGCACAAGTTTGTATTATGCGTTCGCAGTATAGTTTTAAACTAAGATTCATTTCATTGCAGATGTTTTTCTCGCAAAAAAAAGCTTTAAAAACATCATTCTTATTGTGACAGGGGCTGGCCTCTCCACAGATCTAACCTTTAACTTGTTGGCTTGTCTCCTGGCTTGGTGATGGATACGTTTAGTGTTATAATGCAAGCATAAACGAGCATAAAAAGCAATGACACCGCACGGAAACAAGCACCAGAAAATCATACACCGTTAGAGTAGAGGAAGATGTTATGTTCCGACGTGGGTAGAGTAGCCAAGAGTAACAAGTAAATAAGTATTTGGGTCTGAATTATATACACAAGAATGACAAAAAATAAACCCTATTTGAAGGTAACGTGTAATAAGCACGTGTGGAACTTGAATTTCCCCACTGTGGGACAAATAAAGGTGATCTTATCTTATCTCATGTGCTGTCACTTAGACTTACTGTTACTGCAGTGTAACAGAGTGATCCACCTCTGATTATGTTTGAACCATAATTTCCCCAGAACATCTTGACCTTCATTTTGTCGTTTTGAGTTTAGCGCAGAAATCGCAGATTATTATAGCCTTTGTCTCAAGTGTTCTAATTATTTGCATCAGCTGGCTCGATAATGAGAGTAAAGAATGTCAGATCCAAACCACGTCTGAGACAAGAATCGTAACATCAACTGCTAACTGCGCTATTGGTCAAACTATCATTCAAAAGGTCTTCTTGGATATGTTTTTAGTTTTTTACTAGAATGTTCCACAGTATGGCATTCTTCTTTTTATTAATTTAAGTTATCTTCAATTGCCAAAATGTTGTCAGACCTTCCTTCAAAACAGTTAACATAGCGTGTTTGTTGGGTGAAATATGTTTAAAGAAAATACTATCCATTCACTCAAGAAGTTATGGCGTTTGGATGAGCGCATGGATCCACATTGATGCGCACGGTACAAAGGTATTTCAAACATATTGTCGATAAAAGAAAACTCTCTTCATTTCGCTCTACATTCCTCTCTTCTTTCAGAAAGCTTGCATTCCCCCAGAAGTGTAGACACAACAGCAATCTGGAGGGCGCCTGGGGTTGGTGCTGCCTGCAAATGCATGACTCAGTGTTGTCATAAGGAACAACACTTCAGCTTCCTGCTTTATTTTAAACTACAACGGTTCAGAACATCCACTGCTGATGCGACAATGTAAAAGATCAAATTGAAAAGTGCGAAACGGAAAGCTTATCTTCAGCCTCAGTATTGCGAGCTCAAATTGACAGCCCCGCCTTGCAAGCCTTGCAAAGTTTTAACTTATCGAAAACAGATGTAAACCTGGGTTCACCTTCATTCATTAAATATTTGACAGTTATACAACATAATTATGCACTTCATTTAGTAGTTTAACGTCATATTACCCAATCGTAATGTTGTAAACATGCTTTCTTTATCAGTTTATGCTTCTGTAGTACTAGAACGCAAACAATATTATCACACACCTCGACGGTAAAAACAAACAGCTCGTTTCCAGATTTGGGCTTGCAACTCTCGTCAAACCGATTTCACGCTTAAATCCGTCTGTTCTGCAAATGGAGAGATTGAATCACAATTGAAAATCACTATTCGTTCATTTATTAGGCTTGCAATATTTGTATTGGCTAGGAGATATTTGTAACTTGTATCAATATATTCTTTTTTCTACCAGAACTGGAGTCAAATAATTTGGTCTTGAAAAAAGAACAACACGCCGCGATCAAAAATAAAAGCTTAAAAAAAATAAAAATAAAAGAAAGGAATTAAATCTAATCTCTATTAACAAAGGCCCAGTACGTGAGCACATCTAAACTGGCCAAAACTACACTGCACAAATCAAGATTCATATTTTTAATTGCAGTAATTTCAAGTCACGTTGTCAATCATATTTCGCCGTGTGCACCAATGCAGCGCAGCGGCCCCAGAGCAGCTCAGCAGTTTGTGATGTTATTAATACCTCGAACACGTGTAACGGATTAACCCTGGTTTTATATCATCATCGAGCACCTAAAAATAGTCTCCATTAACTCACATACTATTCAATTCAGCTGCGGCGCGCTAAAACAGAGAGCTACATTACAAGCGACGTCAAGGCTAATTGCATGTACCGTAGATTTGGAAGGAAGCGGCGTCGTTTCTTGTCTCCTGCTTTAAGAATTTTTGTTTCTTTTAGTGCCTATATTTAAGAAGATATAAAACAACAACAGTGTTTCTGTACTCTTTGACTGCCACTTGCTTGTCGCCATAGAGATGCTATTGCTATAATTGGCTGATAACTCTATATCTTACCTCAATTCCACAACTGCTTTGTGCTATTGTGCAAATACTCCATCTTCTGAGTGCACTACGGAGTGAAGCAAAAAAAAAAAAAAAAAGGGCTGGTAGCATTTAAAGGCACAGTATGTAACTTTCTGCAGGTGGAAAGTCACCTCTATGATTCCATGAAAACAAAGTTAAAACCATACTTCAGAACATTCTCCATGGAGCTAGATGTGTTTTATGCCATGGTGTGGAATAAGTAAAGCCAAAGGATGAACATTTCCATAGAAACAAGCAGGAGAAGGCTCCTCCAGGCCAATACCACTCACTGTAAGGACAGAGGTTTTTACTGCAACACCACCATCCAAAATGATTTTTTTTTCTGTCTAAAAAGTCTCATACTGTGCCTTTAAGTTGATCAGCTGCCAGTTTAGCAGGATTATCAGACTGAGCATGGTAAAGATGTTCACTTCAAAAACAGGAGCTTCATGGTTTACTGCAAGAGGAGATCTCAATCCGCAATTTGTTCAAATGTATTAAAATGAATTGAACTTGCAACTCCTGAAGAGAATGGTAGTTTTCAGAGTAGTTTTCTGACACTAAACTTTTACGTCTACGACAAGCAATATTTTATTTGAAGAAACAGTACTGTTACAGGAGTAAAGGTCGAAGAGTATTCCAAGATACTTAAATTGTAATGCAAAATAAATCACATCTATTCGATCTCGACTGACCAAGACAGAAGATATGAGAAAAACATGCCGACTGTTTTATTTCGTTTTAAAGTTAAGGCAAGAGTTTTGGAGCCAGTGAGAGACTGGCACATGGCAAATTTGTCGTTTTTAGTGTGAGGACAGTCTATTATTTTAGGTAGCTTTACTCTTACGTACAAATTGTGGCTATTCGCCCCACCTCTGAACTGCTGGTATGTATTTGATGATGGACGTGTAATGATAATAAAAAGCTTGCATAGACAGGACCTTTAACCCCTTCTTGAGGCGAGTAATAAAAGAATATGTATTTTACTGTGACGCATTCATGAAGCCAGACGTTATCTCAAGCTCTGCATCTTTCAACCTGAGGGGCAAGAGTTGAATCACAACGGGCCAGCGAGCGTTCTCTGCAGTAAATCTATAATCCGACAAGATAGATATGTCAAAATAAACGTCACGGCAGCGGAGATAAGGCCTCACAACTCTGATGACAAATATTTTGGAGCTTTGGATTAAACTTGACTGTTTTTGCTCAGAGTCAGACTTTCAAAAGCTAATAATGCATTTAAAAACAACCAACAGACAAACAAAAAAACTTTAAAAGGAATCGCATCAATAACCTGAAGTGGATTTACACAAGCAGGACTTGTTTTAAGGAAAAGTGGTTCAAATAACAAAACAACAGCAACACTTTAATTTCATTTGAGCAAAACAAAAGCTCCAAGGACAAGCATTTGGTTGAAAAAAGCAAAGAGTCACATTCAGCTGCATAATAAAATAACGTAGGTAAATTATTCCACGGTGGAATTAACTGTTTAACTGTCAGACTGCAGATTTGTTGACCTGGTTTATGAGAGCATGAGATTAATATGACAAGTTTGTGGAGCCAATCCCAAACCAAAAATGATAAAGTTCATCACTTGTTACAAATAGCCCTGCCCTCAAACTGAGATTATGACATCATCAAATTGCAGCCCGTGAACGCAGCCTATTTGAGATCATGTAATCACTCATGGATTTAATAATAATGTACCATTTTGGATTTGTCCTGAGTAAACCCCTAAACCACGAAACAAAGCGAAACAATCACTATTGCCAAACGCATGGAACCAGATACATTTGCTGCATTATAACTAGAACACACTGCACAAAGACTTTTAACATTTTGAGAGCCATTACCTCTCCACAGAGTTGACATGTAACTTGGCCTGGGGGTGTCGCCTGTCTCATTTAATGCTACACTGTGGAAAAATCCAGGCTAAGCAATAACACCTCCAGATGGCAGACAATAAAAAAAATGCCCCGGCGCACCTTTGAGGAACTGTGTCCTGTAGCGTCACAATTATGGTTTTTCCTCTATTGTTGGTACGCTGCTTTAATTACATGACTTTTGACTTTCTTTCTTGCTTTCTTTCTTTCTTCCTTTCTTATCATATTATCACATTTTTTACGCAGAACTTGTCGGTACTCCTCGCCCCACGGCACACAATTTCCTGCCTGCCTGACGTGTCATAATTAACAGCCAACTGTGAGAATGACAGAGGAGTGACTTTCTGACCTTGCCCTCTCTGAAACCAATCAATCTCTCGTCGGATTCATTTCTCCAACTCAATTATTTGCCCAACAAATTGATCTTTTTTTCCTTGTGTTGTTTGTTTTTACACCTCTTGTATTAACAATTTATATTCACTCTGCAGTGATAGAGAGGTTTCTGCATTTTTCATCTGCCTCTTTTGTGTTTACGACGAGCTTCCAGGGTATTGTCTTCAAAACAAAAGACACACTCAAACTTTGCTCCCCTCGCTGTTTGAATGAACAAAATTATCATCTGCTTTGTCAAGGGCACGCGCTGTCTTCCTTTCTCACTCTCTCTTAGGTTCAGAATTCATTTGAGGCTCAATCCAGCAGAAGTAAGTGTCTGATCCACTCCACACGCTATTATGTCCACCCTCCAAACATAATTGGCAAACACGCTGCTTGTATATCTATAGAAGTTCATTTTTCACCATTCATGTAAAGCTACAAAAGCCATTGCTACAAAGAATTGTCTCCACCGGGTTATAAGGTAAATACAAGCTTTGAAAAACAGGCAACTTATTTTGTTGTTGTTCATTCTTCTTGCTGAAGTTTGTCTAGGCCAGTGTCTCTTAAATTCGTGGCTCACATCTTTCTACTTTAGCATGAGGCAAAGGGAGAACGTTTCAAATTAGCAATGTGGAAAAACAGGAAGACCTAAGAGGATGCTCAAATGTGAATTGTTACACAATTTTATCATATTTGCTACTAAATTAAATAAACATTCATTCAAATCCAGAATATCATTATGGTATTCACTACTTGCTACGGCTCCTTTTCTTTGAGCTTCTTTGATCTAAAAGTGTAATATTGCAGTAGTCGTTTCAGTTGGCTGCACTAAAATGGAGCAAAGGATTATGGTATTTTCTTTCTGCGCAACACAATTTAGGCAGAAGTTAACAGTTTATTCAGTTTGAATTGAACTGTTCACACAAAAAATAAGCCACTTTCACCAAATCAAAAATAAGAGCCGTAAGCAGCGCTCTGATCGACCTAGCTTTGGCGGTCCGCCCCAGTTTTCAGTCTGGAAAAGCTGTTCTAAAGCTGTGCAAACGCCCAAAAATTCACACATACAAATACAGTATTAACAATGTGCCAAAGGGTTTGTGAGAGCTAGGAAATTGTTTATGTACTTCCTCCTTTTGCTAAATTTCCACTAAATTTATGATGGATAAATTGTGTGATCCAGTTCACAATTTTGGCCTCACAATTTATGCATTTCATATTTCTGCTGTCATTTGTAGCACTGTTTTTTGGAACTACAGCATCTGACTCACCAGCGCTCAACTTTTTTGTCCAATCCAAATATAAAGAGCTTGGGAAAAATCTCATGAGATAATTTTCCTCATTCGTGCACAATATCGTGGCAATTTTTGCTTGCAAGATCTTGAGGCACAAAATACAAGTCTGAGTAAGCCAATGATGAGGAAAAACCAGCATGGTTAATGGGTTTCTTCCACCTGTATCCTTTTAAATAATACTTTTTGACATTATACACTGTACATCCGACTGAAACAACACCAGCCATCACTACATGCCTCAAAAGTGATTGTGTGTTAACACAAGGTGCTATGAACCTCCAACAGACAAAAATAGACTTCACTTCTCCTGTCTCCAGGGAGCTCTCTGTGATCGAAAAGAAACCTTCAACTGTTCAACTAGAGACCATTTTTGACACACGCCCGAGAGCCTGCGCGGCTGCTCCCGCTCCTGCTGCTGTGTGTGTGTGCGTGTGTAATTGCGCCCCCTGTGCGAGCGCACTGGGGTGGTGGGGTTGCTGACAGAGTAGATGAGAGGGATCTAAAAGCATGTCTGGTCTGCACACACATTTCTTCAAACATGAGCGGGACGTCGTGCTGCGCAGTACCTTTATTCATGCTATAGACTGCTGCGCTGCTCCACTTCAAGTCCCCTCCATCGCTGTGTGTCTCCAAGGGCCTAATTTAATCATGAATAGCAACGCCATTTTAATTTTCTGCTCATTAGACTGATCGATCATGATTATGTTCCTATTTTATACCAAAGGATTATTGTCTCAACTCATCAAGATTGACAGGCAGATTAATCAATACGTAAGAAATACTTTATTGTCCAAACAGATCGATATCAGTCTAGTTCTGATGGGCATGATTCCGGTTCAGCCAATCGACACGCATGACCCGTCCGGATCAAAACAAATATGGTTGTTTATGAGGCGAAAAAAGGACATTTTTCACAGGGCACTGAAAAGCATGGCAGATTTATGCAAAATAAATGATAATAATTAGATTTTGTTCTCGATGATCAATGAGTTCATTCGTTTCACATGCCTCAGTGAAATAAACCAATCTGATTGCACGGTTCTGTTTGCCTCGAGGTACGACGGAGGGAGTGGCGTGGTGTAGTATGTGTGCATTCTGGATCCCAGGCAAAGAGCAGAGCCATCTCCAGATCTTGGCTCGGCCTGGTCAGGACTTTGTCTGGAGGGTTTTACTTATGGTGCATGTTTTGAGTTGTTGGGGGATATCGGAGTGACTTTCTTGCTGTGAGGCATGCGTGCAATAGCTACTCAACCACTGTGCCATGAAGCCTTGGACAGAGTTTTCTCCCATGCCGCTACTGAAGGGGTGCCCATTACATAACTGAGCCGCGGACCGTACGCACTAGACGGAAGAGAGAGAGGGGCTGGAAGTGGAGTCAGGTAGGGCCATGGCGTAATAATCCAACCCGCTCATGCTGTTTTTGTCCTTGAGAAAGCAATTTAGGTGAGCCAAAGGAAAGCTGACTTTGTCAAAGTCTCAAGCCCCTGATGAGTGTTACCATGGAGCTCGTCTCCCTAATAACCGATATAAAAGTAAACAAACATAACAGGACCAGAGAAAAACAAATTGGGTAAAATTGAAAACTAGAAAATGGGGCATCCAAAGAAAAGAAAGGTCAAAGCACACAAGGTCCAAGATAATCGTCCCATTTAGTCCCGTTTCTGTCATATTTGTCCCTTTCCACGTTGAGTCCAATATAGCTCAAAGTCCAATTGTACTGTACAAATGCTTAGAACAAGATGGTTTATGGACATAGAATGTGTGTAGGAGACGTCTGGTTTTCCCATCTGCTACTACAGAGTTCTAGGGAAAGTGGAAACGGAGTGATTTCTGAGGAACTAGCGTGAATGAAACAAAGCACCACTCCAGGTATGTTTTTGATGCATATTATTTATAATTAGTAGGACTGGGCAATAGTCACGTTTTGATTGAAATCGAGATCCATCCATCCATCCATCCATCCATTTTCTACCGCTTGTTCCCGTTAGGGGTCGCGGGTGACTGGAGCCTATCCCAGTGCCTTTGGGCCTTAGGCGGGGTACACCCTGGACAGTGGCCAACTCGTCGCAGGGTTAACACAGAGACATAGACACACAGACAACCATTCACTCTCACACTCATTCACTAGGGTCAATTTACAGTTGCCAATTGACCTAACACATGCATGTCTTTGGACGGTGGGAGGAAGCCGGAGAACCCGGAGAGAAACCCACCTTAACACGGGGAGGACATGCAGACTCCACCCAGAGAGATCATGTGATGTAATGTTCGCCCAGGAATCGAACCCATGATTTCCTTCTTGGGAGGCGAGAGCTCTAACCGCTCTGCCACCGCTCTGCCACCGTGCACCCCCGAAATCGAGATCCAGTTATGTCTAATCTTCAATGATACGCTTTGCTTTTTTCAGTTGAGAGTTTTACTGCCAAAAGCGGTGGTAAAAGCATGTGGTTTGGAGCCGAGTTTGGACTTTGGAAGAATAAATTGGGCTGTTTTTGTGTTAAATGGAGCTAATTAAAATGGGCTTGTTTTCATGAAATCAATACTGAAACCACTTTCATAATTCATTTTTTTATTATTTTATATTTTAAAGAAAAAATAAATTGAATTGAATGTCAGATTTGTGTGTGTGTGTTTTGCTCACATTGATTGATCTTTAGTTCTATTTTATAAGATTATTTTTAGTTTTTAATGTTTTGCCATATGGTCCAGCCTAAACATTTACAATAATCATAAACTGTAGGTCTTTTCCCCTTTATTTTGTCTATTTTAACAGGCTACACTGACCTTCACTTGGGACCAGTCACAGGGCGAGATTGCTGGACTTATTCACAGTTGTCATTCAAATGTATGGCTTTATCCTGGCCAGTGGCTGTGAGTGGCTTAGACTGCCAACAATACCCTCTGTGTGGCATATATCCACCTGTTTCTATTGGATTATTATATCAACTCTCCACTGCAGCTGGAAAGGTCCATAAATCCACCTGCCTCTGCCTGGACCCGCTCACGTTTGGCTGACGTACAGTGCTTATTTCAGTCCTTGGCAGCCACCACACGTGAACATATGACATGGAGCTTATCTGAAGTTTGTATGAGGTCCAATCTCAAGAGCAATTTCCTTCTAGCTCTAAACCCATCACAGTAAATAATCCTTATGCAGTCACAACATGCCACTCTCACCCAATCATTTTGTTCGCTTTCTGCTTCTATTCAGGAGTTGCCTTCTGAGTGGTCGTGACACATGTTCACAAACCGTCTGTATATATTTGGCTCTGTTTTTGCAAAGTAGAAACTTGGTAGAAAAAGATAAGTAGGTCATTTCATTTGAATTGTTTAAAGCTCACAACCAGCCAAATACTAAGACATTAAACTGGAAAAAAATCACATCACGCAGGTTTGAACTCCTAGCCCTCAACACAAAGCATTGCACGTTACAGCGCAGTATCCTGTCAGCATCACAGCAGAAATGTATTTTTTCAGATGATAGTGTTATGTGACAATTGTCTTGTTGTTGTGACAGAAATCAACTATTCATATTTTAAAATCCATGGCAAACACAAATTTGACTGAAGTAATGTTTTTATGATCATGTACATATGCAGCCAACTTCTTCCAACAGAAACAAATCTGTAGGTCTGTAGCATCCTCCACTATTTCTGATATTGACAGATATTATTATTATTATTATCATTATTATTATTCAATATTAACATTCAAGATGGGTGTATGTTTTACCCATATGTACAGTAGGTGGGTTTCTGTCAGTTTTGTCCCTCTTGCCCCAAGATACTGGAGAAAGGACAGGTTTCCAAAGTAGCACTGAAAAATGTTTATGCAGATTACATATTTTGTTGTTACATTATTTATAAGTTTACCGTAAATTTATAATTTTCACTTTTAATTTAGAAGGTCTAGAATATGGTCTACAGCAGAACGCTCTAAAGCAGTCATTCCCAAAGGAGGTAAAGGGGAGGCTATATATATGTAAGTTTAAATGTGGGTATTAAGCCAACTTGCATTTTTATTTGTATCTTAATATAAATATACATTGAACATTCTTTTGAATAGAGTACAAAATATCATTAAGGGGGCCTTGTATCGATGAGGGGGCCGCGGCGCTGCAGAGTTTGGGAATGGCTGCTCTAAAGGACGCAAGATTGAGGTCTCTCAATAATTCATGCAAACCAAACAGCAAAAAGATTCAAAAATGTTCCTGGATCAGATGAAGTCCAGATGAATTATATTTTAAAAAATGTATTGTGATTTAATATTCTGATTCCTGAGGGTTTTCATGGGCATAGAAGATGCTTTCAAGCCCAAATTAAAGCACATATTTTTCAGCGCTGATGTATTAAATTGCTGAATCCATTTTTAGACCACCCTCTGTTATATTCCCAGACACCAGTAACTGCAGGGCGTCGTTTCATAACACACAGCTTCAATACCCACCTATAGATTGACTCCATGTCACCACCAACATGGACCCATTCAACGCCCACAAAAGTCCCCAGCAGTCGCTTTAAGTCCTTCTGTGTTGCAGCTGAAAAACTGGGGTGAGAGCTGTTTACAGATACGCGCGTCTTGGTGTGCGATCCCGAGCCGAAGCAGCAGGGTGTTGGCGTGTGTGGGGGGGTAAAAGCTTTGATATGTGGCATTGGCAAAACATGAAGCGCCTTGTCAACTGGGCTTGTAATATATACAGATTTGCATCCAGCCCTAAAAAAGGAGAGCGTGGAAATGTGTGTTTAAGTTCAAAAACTTGAAAGATAATTCAAACCGCCCATCACTGTCAAGAGTCCAACATCCGGCCGTTGACTTCTTTTACCTTTTAGCAGACTTAAATGGGAACAAATGGCCGGCGTGGAGACTATTTTGTTTGTCAGCAGCTTTGTAATCTACACACTTACATTGGTATATCAAATAATACAGGCAACTAAATGCCCCAAATTGAATGTTTCTGGGATAAAATGTGTATTAGGGGCTTCTTTTTCCTAAAACGCCTGAAAAAATTACCCCCAATTATAACTGAAGCTGTTCCTGAACCTTTTGGAGTACAAACAATTGGCTGGAGGCTTTGTGAAGCTGAGAGTCTGTAGTTTTGGCCTCTGATGTCTGTTTTACTCAAATTATAAGTAGAAACAAGCTCTGCACAGAGGAAATCAGATTTTAAATTCTGCCTGGATTAAATATGAGTAAAGCTGGTTTCTGGCTTGAGCATTTGTTGGGTTTTGACAATTCTCTTTTAAAAGCTGAAGGTAAATTCACTAAAAATGCTCTATTTTTATGTACAGCCTATAAAGCAGCTTGAACGATCCATGAGAGGAACATGGTCCAGTTTGAACTATTTGCTGGTCCGACTAACGCCACTCGAACTGATCATTCCCAGTAAATCTAACTGAATGAAACAAGCGCATAAACCTGCAAATTAAGGGGTTTAAATGAGGTATTTTGACACTTCTACCTTCCGTTACTTATGAGATACTTCAAAATGTGCCGTGAGAGATGTGATGGAACATTCGATTTGACATAACTCTTGACCAAGTTTGTAGCAACAAAGCTATAGGATTTCAGGTATGAATTTCTAACTACTACATAAACAATGTAAACATATGTTGCAGTATAGGATGACACGATATCACATTTTTGTGTCACAATTATTGTAAGAAGAAACTTTGATGATTCAGTTTACCATGTGTCAATGTTGTTGTTCAGTGCTAATGTCACAAATATTCAATTCATGACCCATCAATGATCTTTTGTGAAAAGGCTAATAAAGCTTGTTATCTGAGAAACAAACAATGATCCAAACATTGGCCAGATTCTGATCGCATTTGTGGTCCTAATTAGCCAACAGTGTGCATGGTCCGCTTGTGAATCACTTCCAGATCAGATCTTCAAGAGGAAAATGGGCAGCCCTCTACGTTTTCCCCAATCCAAAATGAATCTCGCCTTCTCCCATTAACACCATTTAAAGGCCCGTTGCTTATTGTGCCAAGATTTCGCTGCGGGCTTGTGTGGGAGTTAATAGCCTGATCATATGATGATACAGCCAAAACAACGCTCTCAAATTACACTGAGAGAGAAGTCCAATATCCAGGGGCCACATTTCGCTCTGATAGTCATATCTGAGCGAGTTATCAAAGGAGAAGTAGACAATCTGCCGTGTCCTCTAGTGTGTAACTCCTGGCAGAGCAAACTGGAGACGCATTTGTTCAATTACAAGTTGTTTTATTGCCTTAAAAACATGCACAACATTCTGTGGGCACGCACGCCTCTCCACAGATCAGACCTGTTTCTTGGCCTAATGACGCTTTTCTCCATGGAGATCGACCAGAGTGTGGAAAATACCAGGCAACTTCTCCATAAAGACAAAGACGTGACAGACTCTCCACCAACTTTCTGATCCTTCTCACTGTGATAGAACTTTTGGTAAAACCATTGACATTTGTCTCCTCGAAATGTGCACTGCATACAACTATGGACTGAAAATCAACTGGCATGATTCTCAAAGAATGTGAAATATCATGCAAATGTAATGATTGATAACTATATTGTTATATTTGCCAGGGCATCAAATATTCTTTTAATTGAAATGGACCCAGAAAGATCCAGTTGAATAAACAAATAAATACTTTACTACACCTTAATTAGCCTTAATAAAGCATGAACAAAGATAATGATAGTGAACAAATTATTCATGAAGAATGATTGCAGGCTTAGTAACTACTTAATTAATACCCTACTTTATTAAGTAGTGACTAAGCATGAATTCTTTTTTTTTTTTTTTACGTGCAAACACATTTGACTTAGATTTCTGGCTCTGTGCCTGCGCTTTGAGCACCTTGACGACAATGTTCTGCTCCTCAATCAGAAAAGCGCGCTTAATCCTGCCTCGCACACACTTGGTGCACATTGAGCCTCCGTGTGCTCTGCTGACGTGCTTCTTGATCTTTGCGAGTCTCATGAGAACCTGCGGTCTAACAGCACGCATTCCACGCAGTCTTCATACGCAGATGCCACATGCTGATTTGGGGGCTTTGTCTGCCTTTTTGGTGTAAAGGTTCACAATACGGTTACCGGGGGTGTGAGACAATCTGCTCTTGTGAGAAGCTGTCTTGTAGGACAACCTACGCCGACACGGCAGGCGTTACACCATCTTGAATCTGCTGTTACAGCAACCGAAGAGTGCACGAATCCTTCTTAATAAACGATTTGTTCATATTTGAATTAAACCTTTGTTCACGCTTTAAAAAGGCCAGTCAGTATAAAGTGATATGTTACTTTTAAGATGTGATGTGTAAGGACTGCATACAAAATAGAACACCACACAGCTTAACATATTTTGATTGAATTCAGGAAAGCTATCTCAATAAAAAGTAAGAAACCCGAGCACAGCAGTTGTGATGTTGTAGTCACGCATGTGCATGAATAGAGTGTGTGTAACAACATGTTTCCGATAAGCAGTGACAGAAGCTGTGCAGGGTGCAGATATAAATAAAACAGTTGTGATGTTAGCACGTGCGACATGTCCTGTACACCGCCAGGATTTTGGGCTTGAGCCTGTATTCTTGTTTTGATAATGTGCATTTTTGATAATAAATAAACGTGAGCAATATATACTCATCAGATAATATTTGTGTGGTTTGTCAGAAACATGCATTCAAATATAACTGTTTTGGTCCAAGTACTGCACAAGTGAACTGTAAAATTAAACACAAAAGAGCAGAAATATCCCTTTTTACTCTTGTTTGGACAATTACACTGCAAGTTCATTTTATTTTAAATTAGTTCTATTTGGTAGCGCAATGTAACTTTTCTTGGTAAGGGTCTGTCCTTGTCTCTATGGAGATGTTACTGGTTCTCTTGGACTGTTTGTAGCATTTGTTTAATTACAACACCTTGAAACACATTATTCATTACTGTGAGCTCGATCGCCTCTCCAAAGATCTGACCAGTACTTTGTCCACTTAGAGATGGATAGATTTGAATTCCTATCTGTGGAACATTCTAGACGTCTCCTTTGACCAGAAAAGTTACTTAGTGTTCCTTTAATCAATTTCCTTGATATTCAAAGTTTGCATAAATCTTCAAAGCAACAATTTAGACATAATCAATATGTGTTTGCCCAACAATAAATATCACAACAGATGACATAATATACTGAACATATCTATATTGCCATAATTGAAAAGAGAAAGAGCAAATGCTGCAAATGTTACTATGAAGATACAGTATATCTGAGAGCAATTGTACAAAAGACTTATTAAGAGTAAAAGGTAGCTAAACCAATGCATTAGACGTTCAGTAGAACAGCTGCTCCCTCTCTCCGCTCCATTCACACTTTATACACTTTTCGTGACAGGCATGAGACGCCAAAGTGATCTGCTTCACTTCACGCAAATAACTCCAGTTCCATTAAGGCCCATAATGGATCACTCTAGTGACGCTGGGTGTATTCAGACTGCAAAGAGTTTAACAGGAAAAACAAACTCTATTCATGGCTTTGAATTTAGCTTGTTACAGTTACAGGTTAGCCGCCTGAAGCAAAGAAAACCCAGGTGTTTGCAAACTTCCTCACTGTTTTCAAGACTGGCCAAAGAACACTGACTTCTGTCCTGTTGAAGCTGTATTCACTGACATTTTGAAGGCGTATTGAACACAACTTTGGGTCCATGTTTGAAATTAATTTACAGCCTGTAACGGGGTTAGCAGTGAGCTGGAGCAAAAAATAAAATCCGGCCTCCGAAGGAAGTACAGCCTGCTCTGTCCCTTCCTATAGAGCAGCGGTTCTCAAACTTTCTTTTCCTATCGACCCACTTTTTCTAATCTGAGGGTCAGTCTGTGTCCGCAGCGCTGTGCTTTGCATCAAGAGCTCGTGCTGTATGAGAAACTCTGCGGAGACGTCTCAGGTGAAGGCGTTCTCAGGGAAAGAACGAGCAAGCTGTGGCTCATCTCATCACTCAAACAAGACTTTCAGCATGACTAGTTTTGAGAATAAGTAGGTGTTTTTATGTGTATGTGGAGGAACCGGACTTTGGCAGCCGGAGTCTTTCTCTGTGCTGCACTGAGAGGAGCAGTGTCAACACTCTCATTCACTTGAAAACTAATAATAATAAGGACTTTTATGCCAGATGCCCTTCCCTATGCATCCACTGTTATCCATGCGAAGAACACACCGACTAATGTCTGCTTATGGATTGATTCAGCTCATTACAATGGAGACATTCAGTGAAATATATATTGCAAACTATACAGGAAGGTCAAATTATCCGAGGAGATCATTGTGTAATAATTGTGGGCATATTTATCAAAATACTGCCAGTTCTCAATTGATCTTGTTCAATATTTTATCAAAGCCATACAGAATCCCTCTGGGCGGTTTGAGTGCGCAGAATGGAATATAAATCCAAAAATGTGTGAAAAACGACTCCATACCGGTAATTGTTTTGACTCTCGCTGAATGAGTTGCTATTTCAACACATGTCAAATGCAAAATGACAAACGCTGTATGTAATTAAGATTGATGATTAAACTAAACATTGTTTTCTGTGAAACCCTGTTTTCGGCGTTCTCTCAATCTCAAATGTTTAGAAAAATTCCAACTTATTGCAACGTTTTGTCGGATCCACATCTTATCTACCATTGGCGTAAAGGGCCTTGGATGAACTTGTGGCTGGTGTAACAAAATAAATACAGTAAAAACTATAATAAACAACCGCCAGAACTACTATCTCCATGAATCACGTACAAAATATCCCCGTAACACTGCAGTCTTGTTGTGCAAAGTTGATTCAATGACCTTGAGAAAGTCGAAATGTAGTAATTTCAGACTTCAGACTCTTCCAATGACAGCTGTAAATACCAAAATCTCCATAATAATGAAGCTAATAGCTATTATGAATATGTCATGGGAGGCTATGTGTGACATCTTGGTGACATTTTGTGTGTAAATCACAGCTGGTAATTTGATGAAAAGCCTATAGAAACTGCTGGCCAAATACTTAAGAATTGGCATGGAGCGGAGGATAGTTGTCCAAAAGATACTCGCTGTCTGAACAAGAAGCAGCAAGCATTGTTGAAGTGAAAACAACATCTGCTTATATTTCCAGCAGCACGTATTTGACAGTGCATGCCTGTAGAGTAGGCCACGCTTCGCCCCTCCACAGCACCGGCACAGAATTAAAATCACACATCGGGGAAGCATTATGTTAGCTTTGATTATCCCAATGCAAACAACCAAGCCTAAAATAACAAGGAAGCTCCAGAGCTAAAAATGGGTTTAGAACGAGCCAACACATTAAGCCATGCCATCCAGTAATATAGTCATTTGAATAATTTGGCCAATGAAATATAAAGAAGACCACGACCATTGACCATTGCCACGCACCCTTTGTCTAATGGTTTCAGCTTCTTCCATCTGGGCAAAGCAGTGGTTTGTTTGCTAAATTAGCTTTAACGTGCACTTTTATTGTTCCTCTGTGTGATTATTTTTATGTTGACTGTCAAGTTAGAGTTGAAGGCTATTTTTATGGTTTTATTTCTTTTTGTCTTGATCAGCACTGGGGTACTTTCTAATTTTTTGTAATCTATGATCTTATGTGTGTTTTTATCGTATTGTGCGTGTGTGGTGTGTGGAAGCCAACTCCAACTGCAAACCAATTCTACCTGCGAGTATAAATTAAGTTACCTGAACCTGCTAATTACAAATAAAATAAATATCACATATGTAGATCATCCATATGCATTTTGCTCCTTGTAAACATCAAAATGGATCCAAAAATACTACTTTTGCTATTGAACTGAAGTATTTTCAGTTATTTTTTCAATGGCATGCCTCTAATGTAGAACATGCATTATTCAATGACATTATTCAAACATGCACAAATCTATCAAAATACAACTCTGGGTAAGTTACAAATGGAAAACTGTTTCATAGTCATCCCTAATGGCATAGTTGATAATAATAAGTGTTGTGTAACAGCCATAACATAATAGTTATAAAATATCCCCCATATCTTGGGCCCACACACAAAGCCGGAAATGAAGACGGCTTAGTTTGAGATTCCCCCACCATCACGAAGGGCGATCTGCCTCCCCCGGCCAACATGTGACGTAGTCTCAGCGCGAGCGTGCGTTTCCCGCCCACCCCGTGACGTAGCCTTGGAATGTAAACCGAGACGGAGTCGTGCGCCGGTCAGCGCCGGTACACAGCGGCACATGTCAGCGCTGCAGCGTTGGATCGAAAGAAGTAGGGTTTGATGCTAACTGTGGCTAAAAAGCTGCGTTTTTTCTCGAGCGCGGGGGCGGGGCGTAGGAGGGCGTGTTACAGGTACAGAGTGCTTCTTGGAGGATGGGCTGAAACACGGAAGCGTGCTGCGGCAGGCTGACTCATCCTGGTGAGTAGGCGCTGTTCATCTGCTCATCCGAGGGAAAGGATAGAGACTATTCTCTAGCTAAAGACTGCAGGATTCAATCAAAAAAACACTGTGGGCACATATACGAGGTACCAATAGCACTGTAAGAAGGTTAAATGCTCTGAAAAGTCGATTTTGCATGATATAGGACCTTTAAAAGAAAAAAAGCTGTGATGTCCTCTGAAACCGGGAATTGGACAGAAAACTTTGCAAAGTGAGTATTTTGTTACATCTTAATATAAAACCATTCACTCTTAGTTGAAACTATATGCAATTTAGTATCACCGATGTGTCTTCAGAAAGTCTCATGAAATGGAAGTCCACAATAATATGTAAAGAAAAGTACATTGTTGTTATCTAGGTTGAGAATTTAACCCGCAACCTTCTGGCTCAGAGGAAATGCATCCTGAGGCTTTTCTTGGCTAAACCTCTAACTTGTATATTTACGTTACAATAATCTCTTATTCTATCAAAACTAGTACAGTAAAAGTGACAAGAGGCAGTTGAACATAGTGTTATTGGAGCTGTCCATGGTGCTGAATTATCTTGCACTCCTGATTCCAAAAGCTCCACCTTTTATGGGCAAAATATCAAGTATTCTCCTTTAGTGAGTAGTCAAATAAAACTAAACGATTTGTCAAATTAATTCCCCACATTGTATGCTAAGACATATTTTAAGAGACGACATACATTTTAACAGCATGGTGTGAAGAAAAGTTACATTTTAAGACATCTAGAATGTATCTTACTCATATACATTGTTTTTGTTCTACTTCATGCCTCCATAGAAGATGTGAGGAAAGAAACAGTAAAATGTACAGTATTCTGGCCCTTTTTATGTATTGATTTGTCAGAATTTCATTTTCAAGGACAATTTGGGATATTTTTTTTTATTTTTATCAATGATCTATTATAACATTAACTTTTCATTGATCTTGCTTCGTCTCTTTTGTGGGGTTTTTATGTCCTGAGCGAAAGCCTCCCTCTTGTAATGAACAAAACACCTTGAGAATCATTTTTGGGATTCAATAGTATAAAATAAATGATCTTCTTTTACTATTCCTTTAAAAATCAGACAAGTTTTGATTGTATTGAAGTATTACTCACCCAAACCTACTTACAAGAGCATGTGCAAAAACACTTGAAAAGAAACATGGTGAAGTGGAGCCCTGTACAAATGCTTTGATGGGAAAGAGACGGCAACATGCAGAAACAACCAACATTTTCTACAAGTTTCGATGAAAGAGATTCCAAGTAATATAATTGAGAATGATCTCAAACCAGACATACAAAGAGTGAATTCATTACAAAATAACTAAGCTTTTCTTCTCTAGATCAGATGGAGTATTTGTCCTGAGCTGTGTTGGTTTCTTGCTTTCAATGAACTGCAAACTTCTCAAGGTGTCTGATGTTCAGTTTATGTGGATTCGGCAGCATTACAAATATATGTATACATGCATAAGTTTGTTTTAAACCCCCTGTAATCAATCATCCATTCATCTTCTTCCACTTATACGGAAGAGCTGGAGTTGATCTGAAACCATACGTCCAGCTAACACGGTTTGAAAGTCATAAATACGTTCTCTCACAGTGGTTTTACCCTTTGTCTGGCTATTTTGAGAACAAAATGACCTCTTTTCTAAATGATAACAACAACAACAACAACAACAACAACAACAACAAACAACAAAAAGCTGAGAGAATGCATTTGGGCCTTCGTCAAACACCTCCAGTATTAATGTACAAGGCATTCCTTAATCTCCACTGCTGAAAAGAAAAACATCGAATGGAAAGCTATAAAAAACAATGTAGGAAGTAAAAATAACATTATATTTATTTGCGGAATTACTGAACTTACTAGAAGTCAGAGAGTTTCAAAAACTGCTTTGCACTTCTACTGTAAATTATGACAAAATATTTTTTTGAAAAACATGACATTTTTTGCTGACTTGAGGAGGGGCAAAGTTTAAGAATGTCCAAAACATCTTATTCCTTTGAGATTTAAATGAACTTTTAAAAATAATTATACAAAGTTAAAGCACCAGAAAAAACTCATTTAATATGCGCATAATTTAAGACACAATTTAAAAATTGCAGCCGACCGCAACCTCAACCCATACTCGGTTAATTAGCAAAAATGAATCTTTGTTGGAAAGTGCAAGCTACTTATCTCATGTTATGTGAATAAACACTGCTATGGTTGGCAATATACTTTAAAGACTTGAGGGATTTTGGCTTAGTAGGATTTGATGAAATTGTGGGCAGTCAAACAGATAGGGCCTGTAACAAGTCCTAGAGGAGGGTGCAGGAGCCAGGGTGTCCACACTTAAAGATGAATTATGCACGTTTCAGTAAAATAGTGAAGAGTTTCATGTTAAATTAATGTCGTGTACTTTATAATGGATCATACTTTTGCAGTAAAGCTACGACTTACTGTATGCACTAGGATTGGCGTGCTATGTATTCTAAGCCAAGGTTTCTTTAACATCACCATTGATCGTAAAGTTTACTATCATTTTTTAATTTGAAGTATTGCGTTTTCCGCGCAGTACTTTTGACTTTGGTCTCCACTGTGTTATTGTAGGGTTCTGGTGGTTCAGTTCTATGCAGGTTCAGGTCAAGGTTTAGATCCACTTAAAAATGCGTATTCAAGTAAAGGATAGATACACTACTCAAAGCACTAGTTATGAATTACTTTTAGCACAATTTTAGTTGCATTTTATATCATCCATTTATACAAAGCTTGATTCATGTAATAGTTTGAGGCTGTTGCGTTGTTATGCGTGTTTGTAGGTACAGAAAGAGGAGTAAAATAGCTGCGCATTAAGACAAACAGGGACTTGTGCTGTACTTTTATGATTTCAAACGTAGCGAATGACAATTGCATAGCTACAAATATACTCAATTACAAGGGTTTTGAAGGAAGTCAAAACGTATTGATTTCAAAAACATCTAGAAGACAACTTTGAAACATTTTCATGGAGTTTAAAAAGCAACTCAGTTACAGTAACATGAGTTTGTTAATTAGCTACTTTCCACCTCTATATATTCTATTACTATACTATTTAAGAACTGGTTTAGTTCCTTTTTAGAGCTGGTTTAGTCAATTTTAGAGACCTAGTTTGCATTTGGTGGTATCCAAATATTTTAGTACTGCTATTAATAAGTTTCTCACCATTTTAAATTTAAGGTGTTTATTTAGCCATCCTCAACCACTATTTAGTAAGTAGTTATGAACATACGAAAATAGTATGCACCACACACATTCATACAAAGTCTAAAAATATAATCTTCCAAACAGAATCTTAATCATCAATATCTAAGATGAGTTGTAACTGCCTTGAGCTGTGCCTGGAGTCATGGATACGTCAATACTGGAAATACTGTAGTAAAGCATTTTGGTTAAATTTGAGGTTGGCTTATCACATGCTGATTTTCTCTCCAGTCACATCTTCAGTCTGTCTCTCTTTAGATCCCGCCTTCTCTTTTTCTCTGAATCGCAGCAATCATTATCAATGCGCCCCTGTGTTTCTGACTGATGTGTCTGCGGCTAAGTTCCCTCTGGGCGTCTTTTTATGATGCAATCACAAATGAACAACTCCGAGGGTTGAATTCACATGATACGGACCCATTTAGATTTGAAATGGTGGAAAAAAGTATCTCCTGTGATGGTTTATGGAGGTTTGCCATATGCATACGATCACGGAGTTCCACAGGGCTCTTTCCTGGAGCCAATGTTTGTCTTATTATAATGGTTGGTTGGCTTTAATAAAACATACAAGCTTCTTTAAGATACTGTAAGAATCTTCATTTATTCAAGCTTGGGACCATATTCTAGAGTGGAAAAACGAAAGGGGAAAAAAAAGAGGTAACTATGTATAACGGACACAGTGCAAGAACAGCAAAACAGTATGGAATGGATCAATGGAATACACGACACATTTGTAGTTAATCACCAAAATGCTACTGACCAATTGGAGGTTCTAGCAACAATGTCACGCGGGGTTCATTTGGGTTTTGTTCTGGACGAGTGACGCAAGGAGTGGAGTTTGAAATTTTAAGAGCCGTTTCGTTTTCTTCTTTCTCGCGCTCTCTTTTTTTGTTGTAATTCTATTCTACTTGGCAACAGCTGAAAAATGCATTAGGTGCCATGTACTAATTGGCAGGGCTTTGTTAATTTACCAATCTTTTCAGTCTTTGTTCATCCTGATTAAGCTTGACATTTAACAGATATTGTGTCTTGAAAAAGTAATCCAAGAAATCAACAGGAACCTCCTGATAAACCAGTTTATAACTCAGTCAGGTCTGATTCTTGTAATGTTTTATTTAAAAATAAATGAAAAAATTAAATTCAAAAACAACATTGCATGTAGTGCTCCAAAATGGTGTGATGGGAATAATGTCTTTAATTAACATGCTTTACAAAGAGCTAACAGCCTGCAGGGACAACAGCATTAGACTGGTTTCCGCTGGACAACAGCCAAAGCACATTCTGAATGGCTGAAGATGAATAGGTGCACAGCGGCCGGTGTTGCTCTCAGTGACCCGTGACTTTTGTACCGAGGCTGCCTTTTGTCACACTGGTGAGGAGGAGGCATGGATCATGTTATATACGAGGTGTTTGAAGAGACAAATAATCAAAGGTTATGTCGGTAATGTTTGTGATTTTGAGTGTTATGATGATTTATGATGATTTATGGCTTAACCATGTTATCTTGTGCATATCCAGGTGACTCAATTTATCTTGTTTTGTAAAGCCCGAGTCGCTTCTCCGGATAAATGTAACAGTAGCCGACAGGTAATACATTATTTGTTCATTTATTTTCACCTTTATTTACCTATTGCATTCCTTTATTAAAGTTAAGAAAGACTGCCTTTATTAAGTTGAATAAGACTGTCCCTGCATTTTGATTGGATATTTGAGAATTGATGACAAAGATGAATTCATTTTTTCACCATTTCCTCCCAAAAGGGTCAAACGTTTGCCTGATGATGATGATAAATAATAATATTTGCCGCAGGTCCTGCCAGATGAAGTCACGAAAACGACAAGAAAACAACAACAGCAACAGCAACATTCTACACTTTAAAGGAGACACCATTTTTGAACTCTAACACAAGTAGATCATAATTTTATTCTTTGTTCATTTTAAAGCACAATATTGATCTAAAGCGGATTAGTAATGGAAACAGGTCCACGGACAACTGATAAGCTCCGCCTCTACATAGGGACATGCCACCGTACCAAGCAGCAGAATTTAGCCTATGTGTCATTTTAGAACCCAAAGTTTGACCCAATTACAATTAAGTACTGGGACGTGAGTGGGGATAGGGGATAGGTGAAAACAGGATTTTTCTCAGCACTCGAGCCTCAGATTACATGACATTACGGGATTACTCGAACATGCAGGAATCAATTACAATACAACTTTAACAACTAATGAAGCGAAAACACCTTTGTAACAAGGTTCAAATCTCATTAAAGGTAATTTAGCATAATATGTCCCTCAGTCATTTGTATATACAGCCGTAAACAAAAACAAAAGTCACGATGAGTGAAGAACAACTTGATATCATGCATCACCAAATCAGTACAGGGATTGAACTGGCAACCCTCACTTAGCGGGCAAACATCTTCACCAACTGAAAATGTATATTCTTGAAGATTTGTAGCACAGACATCTCTTCATAAAAACTGCGACTGTCTGTAGGCAGTATTCTTTATTCTTTGCTCTCACCCGATTATTCCTGATATTGCTTTCTGAGTTCTGAATTGGGGCTTTTAGTGACTGCATTTAATGAAAACCAATTAATGGCTTTCTGAGCCAAATGCGCCCCTCAAAGCTCTGTCTGTCACATCTGCATTTCTTGATTTCACACCTGCTGAAATACATAATATGGCGGCATCACTTTGTAGGTAAAAGTTGATATCTCTGTATATGTCCATGAATGGATTTTTTTGGAGTAAATCTAAGGTGTTTATGTAACTTCCGCCAACTTAAGGTGCACCGCTATCCCTACAATTTGATCCTTCACTATGTCAGCCCTCCTGTAGGATGTAGGACATGTGCAAAAAATCGATACACATATTCCATCGCCAAACAAAACATTGTCCGTACCTTGGACCACTCCTGGATCCATATGAGGGAATAAGCCCACTTGTTTCTACCAATTAAAAGAACGTTTGTTGTCAAATGTAACCGTGAACTTGCGTTTCCACACGTAAAGTTAATTGATGCAGGCTTGAAGTTTGAAGTTTGCGCCTCTCCCCCTGTAACTCCCACCTTTTTGTGCCCAGACAGAAGTGTGAAGCATTTTTACAAGCGCTTGGATGTTGTTGCTTTGACCACAAATCCCCAAGTAACATTCCATTTGGCTTTCTAGCAGGTCAATTTCCGCTGCTTTCACGCATTTCATAGATCTGGGTGTTATACAAAATGGCCTCTGGCTCTCCAGTGTCCAGAATGTATTATCTAAACCTGTCCGCAGTTATACTTAATGTTTCCCACGGCAATGGTAACCGGGGCCGTGAGGGGTCAGCGTTTGGGGCAGGAGGAGGGAGGGGGCTCGCACAGAGTTTCCACAGCTGAACAAGACATCAAACCAGGCAGGAAAATTTACTTGGAAAGAGCCGTGACTAAAAGCTGGGTGCACATCACAGTTGGGGGTCAGTGCCGCTCGTCTGTGCTCCATTAAGCTGTGGAGAAATGAACACACCAGACGATCTAAAAAAAAAATAAAAAATAATAATAATAAAAGAGTTGTCCTAATGACAAACTTTCACCTTAACTGCATAACTCAAGTTTTCTCTTGTTACCGTTTATGTTATAATGCTAAATGTGACTGATGCAAACCAAACAGAAATAAACTAAGTACTTTCAGTTTTTCCTCTCCATGAAGTTGGTGTAATCCCTTATTTGTTCAGGAGTGATCCATCATAGACTAAGTTTCAAAGGTTAGTTTCATCTGGACTTCCTGGTCCTGCTTTGCGCTGACTATGCCCTTCACTCAGGGAGGAGTTTCACCTGTTTTCGTTTACCTGTTAGCCCTGTTCTGGCCCATTACAGTCCCATTGTGATCCGACTGAAGCTCCCTCAAGCACCTGACTAGCATCTGTCTGATTTGTTTCCTCACTTGACCAACGTCAAGAGAGCAAACTGTTATAAACAGCCAGCAAATGACTCCTCCCTGAGGGCAGGGCTTAACCACAGTATAAAGTCAAGTTCCTCAGATTGAAAATGAATTTCGGTTGGAAGTCTTTATTTTTGGAAGTCTTTATTATTAAAACATTGCCCTGATGACTGATGACCTTTGATCTATTTTTTCGATGACAGCGCTCAATAAAGTCTCCTGTAAAAGTAGTACTTTGTGACAAAATCAGACAGCTGTGTACTGTCTGCATTTAACTATAAAACATTTAATTGATCGCAAACACATAGGAAAGAGTTATGTGTGTTGCTATAACGATGCTTTGAGGTGAGCGTGGAATGTATTTGTCGTCCACACTCCTTCATTTTCCTACCTGAAAAAGCTATTCCAGTTGTGCGTGTGCTCGATATTCTTCATGTGAATACATGTGAAGTACATGTATTCATGCTTTAACGTTTCACTTCGGTGTATAGCAAGTGCACTTGCACATGATGATCTAGTAGAGTTTATTCACTTAGAACTTATGAGTGTGTGACCTATGCTTTTCCATTTGTAAGACCATAGCTATAGTATATTTGTGAGGAGGTCAATAGTGGTGAGTGCTCCCAAGGGTATTATTATTATTATAATTATGATGAAGATGGGGAGGAAAATCTTTAGTGGTTCATTCAATACAATGAGTTTAACATCATGGCTGAATTCTTTCAAAGGTTTATCTGAAGCGTGCATTAACCAGCCTTAACCCAAATCACCTTTGCAAGGAAACAACACTCTCCAGATGTACAAGATCCACCCAACATTTTTTTCTTCAAACATCCATCCATTTCCTTCCATTCATGCGGAGCTGAGTAGCAGACGCAGCAGTCTGAGCAAAAATGCATACACTCCCTTTTTTTGTCTCTTGATTGAGTCGTTGCTGTAATATTCTGGTAATTGTAAAACTCGGAGAGAACTTCACTCTAAGGTCTGAGTTCTGACCTCAGAGGACGACCGAAACATGCACCCTGCGTCACATGTGCTGCTCAAGTTCAACCAGGAAGTAACATTATCATAAACATTACCAAAATTGTCAAACTGGCGAAAAATAAGCAAAACGCTGAATAAAATCTGAAATCAAAAATCGCATAAATATAATGAAATGTAGTCTAACCTGTGGCCTGTACTTTCGTCTGTACGTCTGTAATTCCCTGTACTTTTTTGTATGTCTCAGAACAAACAATGCTTCAGACATTAAAGTTAAATAAATGACACCGAACATAACAGATTAAAAAGTAAAAGGTTTCCCTCCTAATCTATAACTTTTGCTCTGACACATAAGGTTCTTCCATCACCTGTATGTGTTTGCTCGTCCTAAAATACTGATGCCAGTGATGGACTCTTAAGGGAGAAGCAGTCCTTTCTAATGGCTCTTTTGGGAGGCTCTAAAAGTGAATTGATTTTTAGTCAGATTGTTATAGATGGATATGAATTCATAGTACAGAGACCTTGCCAGCGCTGTCCTTGTCTTTCTTTCGCTTTGAGAAATTTCTTTTCAAATACATATATTTTTTTCTGTGAAGCCGGTTCCATCGCGCCGTACTGAACGTCACTTATGAAACTATCAAAAAGGTCAGAGAGACGTAAAACACATATCAAGGACTCAAAGCTGAAAATCCCTCTGTGTTAGTGAGAAGCGGTCGGCGTTGAAAGGAAACACGTACCTTCGAGAAATATCACAGCTGAGAGCAAGGGCTTTAATGCGGCTGCGGTGACAAGTAACAGCACCGCAACTCGCCGTTTAGCTGTTTAAGTCGATTCATCTTTCAACACGATCTTAGTCGACCAACGTTATTATTTTATGTGGGAGAGGAGGCGTGGAGTTTTGGGAGTGAATTGTTTAGACTCCCTTCCTATAAGACTTCCTCCTGCATCTTGTTTGGGTTTGAGTCAGCCGCATGGTCGGATCGGAGAATTACAAAAAAGCTTTGAGACACTGTGCCAAACCCACTTTTATCGATTAATAAAGTATGTCTTTAAACGTTAGAGCAAGAATAGATGTAGTCGACGACAGCATTTAATAGCAGCAGATTGGAAAAATACTTTGAGCGATAAAGTGTTTTCTATATAAAGAAGTTATGGCTCTTATGAATATTATTGAGGTATTAAACTGGGTTGTTGTTATGGTAGACTTTGTTGTACGATAGAGATATTCGTGTTACAATTATTGTGAGAAGAAAAATCACTTAATTATCCTTCATTTCTGTACATTACCTTTCAAGTATGTGACCGGCTTTGTGAAATCAAACGTTATGAATGATAAAAACCGAGTTAATATGACACAAATAGCCTGATAAACAATTACTGTGCATTTAGGTTTACTTTTTTTGGCGTGTGTCTTGAGTAACTTTTGCATCTAAAATTGTATTGATGATTATTTTTAGTCCTTGCAATTATATTGTTATTATTATATCTGCTTTTGAACCGACTTTAATCAGCGCTATTGGAGCACCGATCGCCTTTCCCAAGAACCCTTGTCCAAATCTTGAGGGACATTTGGTGTGGAGTACCTCGCTGTTGGCTTGGGCAGCTTTGTGCATGTTTGAAGTTTGAGTACTTGGAGAATTGCTTGAGTTATTGAGTTATTCATCACCCTCTGCTGGTATGGAATGCAACATATTAAACACATTTAAACTGCATTTTTTGGCACAAACTGTAACATGGTTCATCGTTAAAGCGGATTACACTGGCTAACAATATAATGGGACCTTAAAGTGCGCTCAAAATAATACACATATTTTATTGTAAAAAAAATGGCTGCTGTATTTCGTCCTGCTTAGATGACCTCCTGTGTCGTGCGCATGTCAGTACCTCAGTATTGTAGGACAGGGTTTTTCAGAGTCCGCTGAGAGCACCGAGGCAAACGAACAGCAGATGTTTCACCGGCTGCTGTTTGGTGTTGACCAGATGCAACAGACGCTAAGGTAAAACGTGTTCACTAACTCCTGCTTGTTTATTATCACTGAGGGACATGTTCATTCAATGTCACGAATTTAAGCAATTTTTAAAATGTATTTATTTGACAGGGACAATGCAGTCTCTCCTGTCTCTGGGTAAAACACACTTTAAAACATGATGAAAGCACAGTCTTTAAACTCATGTTTTCAATAGTTCAAGTCGACGTTTTCAGCATTCCCCCATTCAACACGTACAATATACACAGATTACAATATTTACATGTGAATACAGCTTTGGTTAATCTTTAGCCAAGCCTTGAGCCTCAAGGTGAACAACTTAACCTCTGACATGAGTCTGTGGGGGACGTGAGTCTGACCTTAGAAGACTGTTATTTTATTAACACAAAGAAAGGAAGGGTGCCTTTTCATTATAAGAGGATACATTTGATTATGTTATAGTGGCAGTAGCATACATAGGTTGTTTAAAGTTGCACCTTAATTTAAAGCTGCACATAGTAACCTTTCTGGTGAAGGGCAGGGAGAGACCTGCTTGTCTCTGTAGAAATGTTATCGCTAAGGCCGAAATGTCCCACAGTATGACTAACTTGCTCCCTGGAGCAGATCTTAGGAGAGTTGTGCCCACTCACAGTAAGAAGCCATGTTTTTATTTGCAAGGTATTAAAAGACTGAATAAATGCAACATAAACTAGTTTAATGCCATACTGTGGAACATTCCATCTCCCTACCCTATAAGCGGACTATAAAGGTGCGTTTATACCAGAGCATTTGTTATTGCAAATGATGAAAAATGTTGCACTGCACTGTATAACATTAAGATGAATTAAAAAAACATAATAAAAGTCTAGCATTAAACAAAAAAAGATATGAGGGAGGACTGTTCTTGGGTCAGTAGATGTGACTACAAATGCTACCGTGTTGTGAGATGTGAATCCACAATAGTTAAGACAAAAGGCAGTGAATCAGTGAGGTTATGTAAGGCTAATTTAGTTTAGGGCCCTGAGTTAAATTACCCTGAAGGATTGGAGTGGCCTGATCTGAGAAAAGAAGAAACAAATAAATAAAAAACATGTTGTGCAATTACTGGAAATGCATACAAATGACGACTACTTCTTCTATAAACTTATTTGAAGTTTCTTTTGACAACTTTGTCCATTTCTAAGTTTTAAAATGTTCACATCCACACCATTGGAACCCAGCCACTTTTTGTCCTACTTTTTCCTTCTTAATTTTTAAGCCTGACTATATCTTATATTATTATGGCAACCAAGAAGATGGAGAGTGGATCTTGGCAATTTTGTGGATTTACATTTTTAAGCAAATTTGTGTGCCCCTGCTGTTTTCCATAATTGGTTGCTTCAAATTTTTAATGGAGCATTTGAAGGAATAAGATAACCATATCCTGTTTGAATAAGCCTGACAGTTTCTGACCAAACTTTAATCAAATTGTAATTAATTTCAAACACATTTTTCATTTTCATAAAGAACATAAAAATAACATAAACAAAAAAGGAACTATTGGTACTGTTGTCCTATTGGTATGTGTATATAGGTATATAAGTATGTGGCAAAAAAAAAAAAATATTGTTCCAGTCATTTTTCTCAGGCTGCCAGCAGTATTTTATCTCACAGTATTTTATCTCACAGTATTTTATCTCACAGTATTTTATCTCACAGCAACAATATTGTCAGTGACATGATCCAAAGACATCTTCAAACAGTTTTTGAAATAACCTATCCCATATATTGATTATCACTGTATAAATTGGGGTCAGATGACAGGCTGGAGGTCAGACTTATGGTAGGACTCAAAGCAAATGCACTAAAACACCTTTTTTTCCATTAAAAAACAAAAAGGCGTTTATTGGAAGAAGCTGGAGAGCCCGGAGAGAACCCACGGTAACACGGAGAGGACATGCAGACTCCACCCAGAGAGATCATGTGATGTTAGTGACAAAAGTTGTATTTGAATAGATATAAAGGCCCTGTCCTGTATCTAAAATGATGACATCAAATTCTAGGATGTTGACAGAACTTTATTTTAAGACTAAATTACACAGACCTCTCCAACACAACTTTTCTGTGGCCTTACTATCCTTTTCCGTGGCCTTACTATCCCTTTCCGCGGCCTTACTATCCTTTTCTGTGGCCTTACTATATCCCTTTCCGCGCCTTACTATCCTTTCTGTGGCCTTACTATCCTGTTCCGAGGCCTTGCCTCCCCCTCCGTTCACATTTTGCCAGAGGAGATGATCTGAGGGCAGTGACCCCCAGACGACAAGTGCAGCTACAATCACCTAGGACTTACAACGCTATAGCAAGAAAAGAGCTGCTTCACAAATAACTTGTGGCCTGAATACACAAGCACTTCTGCCCTCTAAGGCTTCTAAAGCAAACTGGAGTTTTTCTTTGGGGTTAAACAACTGCCAATATATGTGCTTATAGGCGTCTTCTATATTTGATTGTAAGGCAGGTTGTTTTTTTTGTCCCTATTGAAACGTTGAGGCGTCATTAACCAATTTTCAAATCACAAAAAAGGTAGTATACATATTTAAATCTAACTAATTCAGACCACTCCACACCCCTTGGCACATCCTGGTATTTACATGCATGAATTAATTTAGAACAGCTTTTTCAGACCTCAAAGTGAAGCAGGGTGAAACACTGTCAATCAACACTTAGGGCTCACACTTTTGGTTTGCGAGTAATAAAATACTTAGCAGTGCTTTTGCAATAGATGGTGGTGGAAAAAGTAACTCACAAGAACAAATACGTCAACTTATTGTGAAGGGTAAAGTGCACCGCGATGAGTTTTCTCGTCTCGGTGCACTTTGGTGAATAAATGGAATCCTCATAATGAAGCAGCTAAGTGAGAAATAACTTTAGACTGCGGCAAATTGTTATAACGAAATAGCTAGCTCTGTTTTTCTCTGTGTAACCTACTTCAACCATTTTGGTCGTAGCTGTTGGTCTAGCCATGGGTTTCAGTCACATGACTTACTTGTCGTCACCGCCATTTTGAAGACGTCATTGGATTCTGTTGCCGATCTCCTCTGTCTGATAGTCATGGAAAACAGTGCAAAACATTGCAAATGAAAGAGTTGGTATTTCAAGAAGACAGAAGTTATGGACTTTGATCCTCATCTGTGTCGCTAGAAACCACTTAAAAGCAGCAACAACTTACCAAATCAAACTTTTGGACACTTACATCTTCTCTTTCCTCGTTCACAAGCCGTCTGCGCGCCAGCAAGCCTTTAAAGATTTGAAGAGGTTGAGTGACTGTCTGATCCTAAAATGTAACACAGTTGGAAATTAGGCTCCTTAAAACTGTCTGCAATTAGGCTAACGCTTATTAGCATATTGCCACACAATAATATGTAAACTAGCATTAGCCAGCTGCTAACATCTAACGTTGACTCCAATTAGTTTTTATATGATGAAGATTTTGATGTATGTGTGTGTGTGTGTGGTGCGCCTAGTTTGAAATCAGTTACAACGTTTTTCCCTTTTTTATCCATTCAATACATTTTTCAATACTTTATTTGACTTATTTTGGTCCGTCCTCTCTCTATTAAATAGTCACATATTTGGCATTGTTGGCAGGAGTCTATCAAGTATGGAGTAACTTTCAAAAACTGAAGATTAAAACATAAAAATAATATGCTGCTCCTTTAATCAATAATAAATAATAATAAAAAGACATTGTATTCTAAATGAAAAAAAAAGTTTTGCCCTGCCACTATAAGATTATATCCTGTACTACCATCATGTGACCTTTACCACTATTACCACATTTTAATTTTAAAGATGCTTCAGCGGTCTCCTCTAAAAACATTTCCTTCTCTCAAAGCGTAATGCACACATCCCACTTTAGAGCTTATGCTGTGCTTTTTAATCAAACCATCTCAAACACATCTGAGTCCGTGTTTTTGGAGATGTGGCTCACTTTTTTTTTCAGTTTTTTTTTAGGTGATTTTCCTCAAATCAAAACATGTCTTCACTCATATATTGTAATATTGTAATGTCAATATTGTACAAGACCTTAAAGTAATCTGTACGTTAACACCACACACACACACACACACACACACAAAGGCCTACTACACTTCTCATTATGAGGACTTAACGGCCTCATTTCTGACACTGACACTATGATAAATATGCCACAGTGAACTCGTGGGCTGGAGCTTTGATAACCTGACAGAAAGAAGATGGATTTCTATTTCACTGGCTCAATGAACGTCACAAAAACTCGCCAGTGTCCAATATAAAATGCCAGAAACATAAATAATATTGACCAAAGCACAAGGTTAAGTTTGGAATGACTGCAACAAAAGGGACACGTCACGATCAATCACATCACTTTTAATTTGCCTCTTTCTTGGAATTTGAGCTAAAACTAAACTTTTCTGAATGCCGCTTGTCTTCTTGGAAATTATATTTCTTTGTATCGAGTGTTCCACATCCACACTGTGACAGGCCTGCCGCGCTGCAAGATGTTAAAATGTTTGATTAGAGCTGCAGAGATAAAACGCTGTAGCCTTCAATTTTAATAGCCAATGTGTAATTATTGTATAGTGGCAATGCCATTCATTTAAAGGTGCACCAGACTGGAATGTCCCTTGATATGACATTAAACTATCTCCATGGATACAAGCAGATGACGCCCGCGGGCCAAGTTACAGGTCAGATCTGTGGAGCGGTGACTCTGCTCACTGTAAGAATGCCCTTCTTCAATGTATTTTGTGCAGCATTGCAATGTTTAAAGTTTAAATTGAATAAACGCAAGATAAATAAGTTTATTATGTGTATATATATATATATATTCAGTCAAAGTGTAGTATAAGTTTATTTTTTAAATCTTATTTAGTTAACCCAATTTTTTATTTATGCTTTATTTTTTTAATTTTTATATTTTGCTATTATATTGTTGTTTATTTTTGTTATTGTTTTGCAATAAATCTTTTCCTGATTATGATTTAATGCGAATACAAAGAAATGGCAGGTGGCAGACCTTCCACTTGACAAGTCACCTTTAATTTATCAACGTTTAAAATGTTATACCATACAATGCTACAAGTTCAGCCATTTTCAAAAGCAGTGAAGTTAAACAAAGAATCGCAAGCAGCAAAGCAGACAAATGTTGAGCTTTGTGGTGCTGCAGTATGTGTAGCACTGTTTATGTTATTTTTACTGTATATGAATGCACATATTTTCTTGTTATTCAGTCTTTTCCCCTAAATTGACTTATGCGCTGTGAGATATGTTCAACCATAGCGCTAATTAACAGTGAAAGAATGTCATTGTTTGTCATTATTACAGTAATTAATTATCTTGCTATGCACACCAAAACATGACAGACTGCAGAGAGCGGAGTTACTTTTCATTTCGGAATGAAACTTTGGGGAAAATCTATCTCTGTTGCTTCCAAACTTATTTAGCTGCAATGGGAAACTGCTACAGACATACTGGATGTAAAGTTTTAGCAGTTTCATCATGTCTGACAACACAATCTGGTTTGTTATTTGCAGCCGTGCCATGCGTTTAATTAAAAGTTGTTTGCTCATACGCCACATGCAAAGCTTTCCATCCGAACGTGAACAGAAACGAGAGACCATTTCTTCCCGCTGACACCTTCATGCAAGACTTCGAGCTATCCGCGCCAAATCAAATAAATAAGTTGGTTTAATTATGCATCTGAGAGGGACTTTCTCTGTTGTAGTTATGCTGAGTTGCAACAGCTCGATGCATTAAATTCAGAGCGGCTGGATACGTGCCATGTTCAAAGAGAAATGGAAATATTACAAGTTCTGACAAGGGCCAATGCAGATTAAAATCACTGAAAGAAGTCGAAACACTTTTTCCAATTCAGAAAAACTTTGAGGTAAAAAAAAGTTCAGTGGTTATGAAATTGTCTACTGGAACTAAATCATTGAAGGCAGTTCTTTTTTTTATGCCTTAAAACCAGTCCGGATGTCACAATATCAGATCAGTGTTATAATTGGGAGAAGAAGCATGACTTTTAATGAGTATCCACAGTTAGTGACGCCATTAAATTTAATTCCAATTATTTTCCACTGTATCACGTATAATCACAGGACCACGTTCACGTTCCATGACCAAACGGCATTTTCTTTTATGCCCAGTGTAAAATACATTTCCATTTCTCGTATATGTTAAAAGAACTCAAGGTAAAAAACACTTTATATTTAGTATAGAATATTATAGTTCCATTATTACATTTTCTTTCTTAAATTGTCATGAGTTATTAATATTTCATTGACCAGAAAAATCAATTAACGAAATAATCTTGAGAACCATGCATCCTTTGCTTTTAGAGTGATGAAAAGCTAGGCCTGTTGCTATGGCAATTCACAATTTAACCCGATATCTTTGAATGGTGAAAAGTCCTCAAACTATAACAGGAAGATCAAATCCTTGAACAGGCGCCATTTTGACTTATTTTGACCTTTCAAAAGATACAATATTTTCTTTTGATGTGTTAGTTACCATGGCAACAGCGCTAATTTTACATCACCTTGAAACCCATGGATTGTTCTAATTGGCTTCTTTCAGCTTTACTCACTTACTCCCTCTTAACCCAATGTTGGTGAAAGACTTGCCGAAATCTCGAAAATGAAGACCCCCGGGCAGTCGTGAGTGCCCGTCCCTTCCTCACCTCCTGCCTACAACCGTCCTTTGTAAATAATTGCTGGCTTAATAAGATTTTGGCGCAATAGAACTCTGCTTTGAAGTGCAGCGTTTGTCTGATGGACAGCAGTGATTGGCAGCTCACTTTCCTCCTGCGTTGACATTATTCTTTATTAAATAAGAAGCATCTTTATCCCTGTGACATTTATCCTCTGCGTCTGCAGATGGACAGTGTTAAAGGATCACTGCAGAGCTGACAATTACAGACTCTAAAAGCCAAACACCAGTTATGTGGATGTGTCACTTTAAGCACATATTTCTGTCAGGCGGATTTCCTTACAACCGTCAAGACAGGAATATTGCAGTTGTAAATAGCAGAGGAAAATCTAAAAATAAATACTGCATATTTCGTCAATATTGAGGTTGAGGATATGATTCAAGGAGAAATTCATGCAAAATGGGCTTTTAATGTTAGTCTAGTAGTAACGTGATTAGCTTCTCTGATGCCGGGTCTCTACCAAATGCAGCTGGGTGCGACTCAGGTCCCGCAGGTATTCCGAAGTCATTAAAATCAGTGCATGCTGTCACGCTGACCTCAGAACACTGCAGGTCTGTGGAAAGAGTCCACAGGGACGCCACACCGGTCTAGATCGCTTTCCATGTGATTATACGAGTTCTTCTCTGTGTCGCGTGAACCCACACAGCTCTGTGGATGGCGCTCTGCAAGTTGTCTGGCGGGACTTGTATTCGGACCGATTGGAGACCGAATGAGTTCTTCTGCATTGTCCGACACTCCAATCGATTACAATGACATTTCTTCTTTTTTATCTTCCTCCTATCACCACACACAGCTCTTGTGATTACTCAAAAAGGTATGCGATTCTTTCTTTGTTTTAAAGAAATGTGTGCGCGATGGGGCGTGGGGTATTACAAAAGATTACGTTGTCAAATGTGTCTCTAAGGTCGGACCAATTCACGTAACAAATCTAAGGGCTGTTGGTCCACAGTTTGTCCAAAGAGAACTAAGCAATGACAACTAGCACTTGTTCTAATATGTTCTTTATGTAATCCCTGCCCGCCGCATCAAAATCAAATCCATACTTTTCATTATTTCAAGTTTGCGCCGGGAATTGAAAGGCATCTGTTTTAAAGCACTTTGATAATACACAAGAAATCTTTTTTTATATTCGCCTTCGATCAGCATCCAACTTATTTGATTTGGACAGAAGTTAAGTGACAGATAAAAGCATTCATTGTCGTGTGTGTTTTCATTGCACTAAAAGCATCTACGTATAAGCCACTTTTCATGCTTACATTTTTAAATCTATTGACATTTGTCGTATTTCTTTGCCGTTTTGACACGTGACAGTTTGCGAACAACAGTGTGTATAATGCTGCTGTTGTGTAAAAAGGGAATTTTCCGCGATCCGCACTCAATAAACACACAGCTTTTGGCGTCTCCGGACATTTTCCCGAAGGCATATTTCTGACACGAGCCGATACGCAGAATGTCCTTACAGGGCCGTCTGCTGCCGTGACTGCCCCAGGTTTATCTTTGCACTCAGGATATTGTCTGCTTTTTCTCAGATAAAAAAAAACGCATCACAGATATTTAAGGGGCCGCAGTTGTTTATTGGCTGATGTGCATGCGGGTCGTATTCATAGCGCAGACAAATATGTTCCACTGACGCGGCTGTATGAAGAGATCTGATGTGGTTTGAGATGAATACGACAAGGTGAAATGAAGTGCTGGGACTTTGTTGGGTTGGCGTGTTGTTAAAGGGCGCTGCAAGAACACACAATCTCTGTTTTAGAAAATTGCTGTTGGCCTCTGCTTTGTCTCTCTCAAAGACAAACATTAGACCTTGCGCTCAAAGTTTGTAATTGTCTGAGTAAAAGTATATAAAAGGGGTGTAATTTTTCTGTAACATTTTATAACTACACGTTTAATAGCCTTAACAAAGCACGAACAAAGGTATAATTAATAATAAAGAAATAGTTAATGATTGATTCAAAGAAATGATTCAGGGCTTTCTTAATTAAGTTGATAATACAGAATTAAGTCTTTGTTCATGCTTTATTAAGGCTAATGTGTGGTTATTATGAAGTTCTACCAACTATTGTGTTGTTTGTCTCAAAGAAGGTTTTACTGTCTTGTCTAGATGTTCCACCGTATGGCATTAAAACGTATCTATCTTGCATTTTCGTATCTCATGAACACCTTTGGAAACATGCATTCTCACTCCACAGAACTTACTTACAAGCCTGGACGACGCATCGACTGCTTTTCTGCATGGAGAGAGATAAGTTGAATGCCACACTGCGGGATGTTCCAGGGGGAAAAACGATAACATCTCCGTGGCGACAAGCAGGTTACGGACATACGGCAGAAAAGTTTCAAAGTGCAAATTGAAATGTAGAGTACACGGGATGTGTTTTCTGCCTTTAAGTTTGGGATGTTCCACAGTAGAGCATTAAGCTTTCCCTGCTGACAGTAAACATGCCCCTTTTTAGAGCAGCAAAAACCCCTGTAATGAAATAAATGCAATAGCCCAGTGTTTTTCAACCTTTTTTGTGTCGTAGTTCACTTTTTTTGGTTGAAAATATACCAAACCACCTAAATGACCAAATCAGACCTTTTAGAAAGAAAATTGGTATAATGCGGCGAATAACGTCCGTGGCACTGTCTGGTTCTTTAGATTTGGCAATGGTGACCGTTTTTCTTTCTATTTTGGAACAGAAGTAGGGTCAGGACACTTCAAAATGACAAATTACTCAGGTAAATACACATGTGAACCCGATAACTCGGCACAACTGGAAACAGCTCAAGAAACACTGGTTGAAAATCAAGGCTATAGACACATATAACGCCTATACTGCGGAAGTTTCCAGACAACGCATTCACATTTCCATGGAGACAAGCGAGTGGCGTACCTACCACCAGAAAAGTCACGCAGTGCATCTTTAATTCAACAAGTATCTATACCTTCAGACAGTTACAGTATGTCCTAAAATCAATGACTTGGGCTGCGGTAGTGTGTGCGACTTTGTTTCAATACTTTCGGTACAACCTCAGAAACAGCTCAGAGCCACAAAGGACCCGTTTTCAATCAGCCTCAACCCAGCCAACCCCCGGTCTCTGCGCCCCTGCCAGATTGTACAGCCAGCATTTGGGAGACTTTCGTGAAGAGGACAGAAAGTCATTTTGTTTTTCTTGTACTTTTCAGTCCCTGCCGTGTCTCCAGCTTTGAGCTCCGTCTGCTGCGACGCTGTGCAAATTTATCTCGACAAAAGATCCATTGATCTCTGGGGAAAGAGTTTCATACATGTAATCCCTTCTTTCTTTATCTGTAATTCATTTTAGAATACTCATATTAGAGAAAAAAAAGGACAGAAGCCACTTTAGAAGATTCTAAGTTACGTGAACATATGTGCCAATGTAGTACAAAAATAGTGTAGTACTGTACACTACATGTAAAAGGCACTGCACCTAAGGAGGTCTTTGTCTTAAATAACATGAGAAAACAGAACATTTCACACAGTTTGCAGCAGTCCAAACTAATTCCCCACTTCCCGAACGCATGATCACGGTGTTGCAACAGCTAGCATTTAACAGCGCTCTTCCTGGTTCGCGGAGGATAACATGCTCTATAATTAGATGCAGACAACGATCAGCGGCCTTACTTCAACCTTTTACAACAGACTGGGGCAAAACTAATTTTACTTTTTACATTCAAGAGGGGGCAGTGCGCCAAATCCACTTTTTGGAGCTTTCTACCATGTTGTAATGCTGTTCCCTCATCAAAAGACACACATACACTGATTTGATGATAAAATAACATAAGATATAGTAAATATTATATATATTTAGGCTGCATTTAAGATGAAGAGGGAGAGGGAAAAACAGTGCAAAGATTAAAATGGTGACTCTGACATATATCTGGAAATACTGGACTCATACATAAACTATTTATTTTACTATTTGTAACTTTTACCTTTGTGTATTTCTCATGAGCCATCAATGCAATTAATACAAAAAAGTAAAAATAAAAAATGTCTTCTGAGTGTCTGACATCATGACAAATCTAAAATCCAGCAGTGTTTCTTCAGGTTGTGGGAAAAAACTAGAACATTCACAAATAGTCATAAAAAGGTGCAGAAACGGCGCAATCATGAGTTCCAATAAAACTCACATTTCTCTTACGCTCATTTGGAGAATGTGACAAGTAAACACATGACGTTGCCTTCAAATATGCCCTTGTGTTCCCATCCCGCACGATCAAATGTCACGACTTGTGTAGAGACTTTGACACCTGCTTTCTCTACATCTGTTACATTTTCTTTACAAATCTGACAAGGGCAGCGAGAAGCTCATTGCTGTCAGATGAGCAGTAGATTTATACCAAAAAAAAAAGATTACGAGATGAAACAAAATGCCTTGTTTTCTCCTCCAGACTTGTCAGCTACACCTTTTTGCCTTTCGACTCCGTAAACACCCGCCTCATTTTTCCTGCCTTTGTTTTACTAAATACTCGTAAATGATAGAAAAATGAAACAGGACCTAGAAGAAAGAGCTGTTATTTTTGGAGAAGAGTGAGAGAGTGTGAGGGAGAGACGGGGTAATAAATGGCACCGCGCGTGGTAAACAGTGCTCCTTGCCCCCTGGACTTCCTTCGGGCAGCGGGGGAGATGAATGACAGAGATAATCACGTCACGTCTCACGGCGGCGGCGAAATGAAGCGCGTCCCCACGTGTGAGCGGAATGAGAGCTCGGAGCTGCGCCACAGACAAAAGGGGGTCCACGCCACGCAGAGAATAGGCTATGGTTTTGCAATCACATTTCTTGGAGGCGCTTTGTCGTCGGTGGTCGGCAATTTTGCCTCTCGACTGAAAGCTCTGCGGTTTGATTCCCAGATCCCTTGGCGTCTCGGTGGAGTTAGCATGCTCATATTTGGTGATGACACAAGATCATGCTTGCTGATGAACCTTGTTAGCGTAAGGTGTATAAGGTTCTTACAAGGACGACGTATGCCAATGAAAAGCCGTTTCTCAATCTTTTATTGGTATGAACCAGCTTCAAACATCTTTAGTTCTGATTAGAGTTTCATAGGGATGCTTCAACAGTAAACATTAATAAGCATTGCTAATAAAACCAACCCATTCTTAACCATCTAACAATTGGGTGTATTCCCCTCAATCAACCAGGAGTAATTCAAAAAAGGTAGAAAAGATTTGAAAGGAAGTCATCTGGACGTTCCGACTTCCATCCGAGAGTCATTTCTAATCTGTTTGAAATGGTTTGAGCAGCAGCATTTATGTTCTGACTCAAAGCTCAGGTGAGTAAATGCGAGCTGCTCAAACCATCAGATTGAACATTTCTACCATCTCTAGCTATTTCTAAAGAGTTTTTTAAGAGCGTTGCAATTCAGGCTGAACCAAGGTCAACGAAAGAAAAGCCCGACAACTTCCAACCGTCCTCCATCCTAAATGATCAACCAGCAAAACACTCCAGACTGCACCGTGTCTCCCATCAGCCCAAAACACTATGCCACCAACTCGAAATAAATCGATCAATCAATCAATGAAAACCTGGACAAAAGGTCAAATCCAAGGTCCTGACCACGCTGAGCTCACGATCTGGAGATGGGCCCCCACTCAGGCGCTGCGCTGCTCGGACAGGATGGGTCATGGAGGAAAGCAGAAGACAATCAAGAGTACCTTAACCACATCGGTTTAAGAGCTACTCACCTTAATCTGCCCACTTTTGCCTCGTTTTGCTATGGATTTGCACTTCCCTCGTAATGACACTTCTGGTTGAGCAGGAACTCGGTTTAAGTGGAGAACATATTATGAAAAGTAGACTGATTGGTGTAAAATGGAGTCAACACTGCACTGATTGAAAACAGCTTAGTAGGCTGCGTAGAACTCATTTGCTTTGAGATCGGCAGCCCTATGTAAACTTTTACAACCATAAGGAGGATTACAACGGATAGTGGTGCCAAAGTCAACTTGTGGAGTAAAGGTGAAGGGGGATGGGTCCTGGAGGCTGCTCTGAGGATAATCACTACTGCAGATTTTCTTTCTTAAATGTCACAAGTGGACAATGAAATGGCTCCGCTCACAACAACTGTTTTAAGTTTGGATTACATGCACGTCACCCATCTGTCTCCTCTACGTATTTATTGAATGTTGTGAGTGAGTGAGTGAGTGAGTGAGTGAGTGGTGAGTCCGTCTGTCGACCTGAGGGCAGCTGTGGTTATGCACTGGAACATATATCAGCGCCAAGAATGAGGGAAAGAATATGACATTTCTCACAGATTAATAACAAAGTATATTATATTGAGTGCATTGAATGTATTGACTAGAAAGATATTGGATATTTTTATTAGTAACATTTTTTAACTCACAATATGGTATTGGATGTATTCATATATTTATCTACAATTTTACTTCATCAACAACAGTTTTTTTTTGTTTTTTTTTTAAATGCATCTATTGTGTATTTAACAGGGACACAAGTACATCCATAAACATTTTGTAAATGCACCAGAATTAGCCTAAAGAGCTATTTTTCATCTTCTATCCCTGGCAGATGTTAAACAGTCACCCGAAAAAGCATAAATATTAAAATTAATCTAGTGGGACGACACAGTCACCTCTGATTGCACCCCTGGTGTTTGAACAGCAGCAGATCTAACATTTACGAACTGTTCGAGGGGAGCAGAGGACAAGCCACGGACCACTTTAAACATTAAACACAAGTTCACATACTTAATAATGATTCAAAAGCTTATATTTTTTGGAGTGGTGGTATCGCTGTGGCTTTGGGTCAAGTACCTGTTTAGTTTGCTTATAAAGAGACTCTAAGGGTTTTAGCGTGGTCGCATCTGCATAGTTAAGCAATATTTTATGTGTGAAAGTATCAGAGCATGCTTAAAGACTTAAGCTGCCTGAATAAATAGTTGTGGCTTTATAAAGCAAAAATTGGAGAGGCTCAGTTTGACTCTGTGATACACCGTCTTTATCTGAGTTTTAAATGCAAATGTGTTGTTGAGCCAAACTCCTAAATATTCATATGCAGCCACAACTTTTATCCCTTTTCCTGCCACAAAGATATTAGGTTCATTCACATTTTTTTGATTGCGAGAAAAACATTGCAAAACAGGTTGTAATAAATTTTCCTCTAGCCTGGTCGTCACGTTTTAAATTGATTGTGTAAGTTTGTCACAGACCGGCTGTAAGTTGTGAAGTGTAAAGTACTGTATCATCTGTATACATCTGTGTATAAATATCTAGACGGACCAGAGGAAGTTCATTTACATATGACAAAACTGTGCGGTGGGAAGTCGTTAGAGGGACATAAAAAGCTCTGTATTTCTCCTTTTGGGCATTCTTTCGTGTCTTTTGTGTTAAACGGGTTTGGTCTGTTCAAATAAAATAAATTCATGAATAAAAAAAATATTTCGTGTTCTGAAATTTGGCAAAGGTTAATCGGTTTCTTGTATTTTGTGTTGTACTGGTGTGGCCTGCTCAAATACAAAATAAATGCATGGATGAAAAAAAATATGTACTCTGTTAATCGGTTAATATTCAGTTCATTTTAAAGCATTCTGTTCTTAAATTCTTAAACGTGAGCTGTGAGCAGGTTGGCCCACACAAATCAGGCATTTTGTGATTTTGCCCCTTTGAAACCAAGCTGAAGAAAAGCCTTTTTGTGCAACGCTTGTGTTGGACCTGACCTTCCTGTCCCTTTTTTCTGAATCTTGTTTACAGAACCAGTGAATGGAGCAACACGTGCGTCATTACAGAAACAAAAGCAGCCAAAACGACTGTGATGCTGACAGAATATTCTGCTGCACCTGCAAATGCCCGAGGACAGCTGGAGTACAAACCAGGCGCTATGCAACGGAGCGGAAATAAAAATAAAAATACAACTACTGTCTGTACAAACAAACTCATTTCCTTGCAAGGTTTACATGCCATCAGCTTTTAAAAATCTTACTGACGTTGATAGATTGCCTATTATAAACTGAACAACCTTTATAATGAATTTTGTATTCAAATGGTCGCTCCCAGCACTTGTCAAACATAACAAATCTCCAAACGAGAACTTCCCAACAGGTGCTTCTCCATGCTAATTGCGCTATAAGCGTCCCATCATGCTTCAGGGCATGTGTGAAATGATAAGTATGCGATGGATCGAGATAACTCATAGCGGGGAGAATAATATTAAGGAATTGTGCTGAAATGTGTTGTGTGTGAGTAAACAGTTGAATGGGGCATCTGCCTTTTTGTCAATGGCAAACAGGAAATTGTGCTTAATGGGCTAAATCTAATGATAGATGGGGGGGGGGCTTACGCATTAATTAGCGGAGCATTTTTGGACAACGAAAAATGGCAATAACAGTGTGGGAGAAATCTTAATATTTGAGACTGGCACTTTTGCTGAAGTATAAGCTCATAAAGACAACAAGAAATGATCCTGGCCCGGGATTTTATTAACCACCTTTATAAGTCTGTATATTTTGCTGACTTTTTCTGCTGACTTTTCACAAACGTCAATGTCAAATGTATTTATAAAGTGCTGTAGCAAAGCAGTAAAGCACACGGAAATGTCCTTTTTGCCTATCCTTTTGTTTTAGTTTATTTTTTATCAAATCACAATACAATATTCAATTCCATTTATTTTTGCAGATTAACCAGCGTTCATGGCAATTAAGCTAATGGATAAACTGTCCCAGAGCATTCCTTAGACAGTGGGGAAATAGTAGAAACCTTGAGGAGAGGCAGAGCGAAGGGGAAATCCAGACAGGCTCTAGATAGACATGCCATAGAAAACTACAAAAATAAAAAGAGATAAGAAATAAGTGCATTTGAAGCTTAATTTGGAACCACTGATAGGCTCCTCTGGTCACAAGCCTGGACGTGGGAACAGTCAGCAGGAGCAGGTGCAGGTCTGAGCGCTCGGAGAAGAGTAAAGCAGCAGCGGCTCAGACAAGTGCTGAAGAGCCAGCCAATCCAAGCAGGAAGCTATCAAAAGCAACTGGGAGCCAGTCTAAAGGGGACAACATTGTAAATATGCACTCTCATATATTTGTTTGTGTGTGTGTGTGTGTGTGTGTGTGTGTCAGTAGGCGAGTTGCAGCATCTTAGAAGAAGAGAGTTCTGTAAAATGTGAACATCATTTTGCCATTGTGTTATTTTACTTGCATTTGCGTTTTCTGTAAAATTCTGTTCAAGTCAAATGCATGATTTGTCACTGCAAGGGCCAAGCTGAGTCGCAGTCTTTGTGAAAGCCTACGAGGACATCTGAGCACCTCAAGAAGGAGGAAGAACATGCCATTTCTATAAAAGGCCAGTCAGTCAAGGTATAAAACTCAAAATGTATTTGTAGATCCTTGGTTTAGATAGCAGATATATCTCCTTTTATATAAATTTAAATGTAAAAATGTTAAATGTAAAAAAAAAAAAGAAAAAATAATGATAATAGAAAAAGAACAGTTTTGATCTTTTAAGAGCAAGCTACAGACATTTCAATCCGACTGCTTTGTATGAACATAACTGTGTCCCTGTAGCTACAGAGGATCTTCTCAAACCTCATGTAACTAAAGCCTCGCAAAACTATAACCATAAAATTCTGAAAATGACGGGACTAAATGCCTTAGAGTAATATATTAGGAGGTTATCTGAGCCATTCATTTTAAGTATGGGCTATTACACGGTTTTGTAACTTTGAAGGTCAACCACCACAAATCATGTGTCATTCAGTTTTATCAAGGTTCAAGATTCAGTTTTAGCCACATTTTTCACCATCATCCTCATCATCATCCGTCGTTACATTGACATTTAAGACATTTTCAAGCCATGTTGTAGAATCTTAACTGCGGCTTTATTGCTGGCATTGGTTCCACTCATTATTTGTAAATTGAAATTCTGTCAATATGGCTAAATATTTTTTCAGATGTAACCCAACTTAATAGAGGCTAAGAGGTTCTAACCACAGCGCATCAGTCTATAATATCTTTGGTGTCCTTCGTCACCAGTTATCCTTTGCTCTTGGTTGAGATATAGCTGCAATGATGAGTCTCCATAAGGATTTTTGACTCGTGCTTAAATGCCAAAAGAGCAGTTGGCGACCGCAGTGCAACGCTTGGGGACCCATCTCCAGATCTTGAGCACAGCTTGGTCAGGATTATATTTAGCTGGAGGATTAGTACCCTAAATATTTTGTTGCATGTTTTTAGGCTGAGCATCCAGAGGAAAATCACCACCACAGACATGGGCCATACCAACTGTATGATCAATTTGTCAGATCTCAAAAGTAATAGGTCAAAGCAAAAGGACCCAAGACCCAAATCAGGAGTAGCTGGGGCACTGGGAATCTTTCAGTTTTATTTATAGTAGAGAATATTAAAAAAAAATATATATATATATATAGCTTATGTGTTAGCCTAGTGAAAATACAAAAAGACCTGTGGAAATTGTACACATGAAAATTCTCCATTTGTTATATCATTTTACAGTTTACTTTCCTGGTAGACGATCCATCACGGGCTTGTCTCCATGGCGAGGTTATTGCAAATGTTGTCAAAAACTTCTCCATGGAGACAAGCTCTGACTTATCTTTCTTCATGAACAAGTTTTGATTTTTCCAATGCCAAATGTGGAGCATTCTAGACAAAGCAAGTAGCGGACTCCTCACCAGAAACATGTTTAGATGGTGGAAAACCAGACATGAGGAAAACATGCAAACTCACAAGGACCAACCCTGGGACCTTCCTGTGAGAAGGCCATCGTTACGGGCCCTGGCCTGCAGTTCCTCTTCTTTCTCTGTATTTAAAATAATGTTCCTTCCCTCATGAATATGGATGTGTGAGTTCTTGGCGGTGGTTGGAGCTCTAGTTCCAGCTCTAGCGCCTGTGGCTTCTTTGCGTTGATTGGTGGAGCATCTCCACGCCCAGCCAATTGGCTACACCTGCGGCACCTTCCACTATTTGAGGAAGTTTTGCAGACTTGTTCAGGGTTTGCTGGCCTCTGTGGTCAGTATTGTGTTCATGTTTTCTAATGTTTCAGGGCCTGACTCTGTGTGTTGAGACACTAGTTGTTTGTTGATCATGCCTCCTTTTATTTTGTCGCTTCTTTTCAGTTCATGGGCTTTTGTTTTGTTAAGCCTATAGTGACTCGTCCATTTTGAGACTAATGATTTCCCTTAGTTTAATACTTTTGGTTTTCAGTTATCATTTTGTGTACATACTTTTACATTCCTGTTCATTAAATCACAACTTTATTTTACAATTTTTCTTTCCATGTTGGTTTTGTTCCTTCCCCTCCCCCTCGCAGATTATAACCATTGAGGGCTCGTCCGAGATCTGAACCCAGGATCTCTCGTATTCACTCCGCCATGCCACGGTGCAAGAGCTTAAGAAGAAAAAAAAGAACTACTTGCAGCTCTTGAACATTCTTACAGAGAACCCAAATATCCTCTATGGCTTTACTTGAAATAGAAATCAGCTCCAATCATTCACAGTGCCTCACCTTTGCGCTCGTCCGCCCACTTCTTGCGTCTTCCCTCCCACCAAAGCAATCAAGGCCGCTTCTCTACTTTTTGTCTATTGTGGACTCATTTTAACAACAAGGCAACGAGCTGCTTTAAGGGAAAAAGAAGCACAGATGTTCTTTTGTGTGAAATAAGAAGACTTCAAAACGAGAAGAGTTTGAGCAGTTCCTCCCACATGTTCACCATCAATAAAATAAACACCAGGCTAAAAAAGACTGTCCTCATGATGTAGACATTTTAATCATGAATGTTGGGAAATTAACAGTAGGTTGTAGTGTTGATGACACATTTTAAACTAATGATGTTATAAACGTTTGGGTAGCTGCTATGTGGCCCCAGTTTTTGTTCAATGTGGATGTATATTTACCTATTTATTCCTTTTTATATTGTCTTACACTGTCTACAAATACATTTACCATGCCTAAAATTTTAACCTTTTGCATATTACAAGCAAATTATTAATGCTGATGCCATCAAACAACGCAACATGCAACTGTGCAACCTCTAGTGCACACCTGGGCATTTGCGGCCCCAGGGGCCCTCGGCCTGTTTTAATCCGGCCCTCCTCCCCCCGGGGATCATGTGTTTTACTCTTAGTTTCTCTTATTTTTAACTGTCTTGGCGCTGTAACATGTGTCTGCACTTGTGTCCTTAATTGATGTCTCTCTTATTTTTAACTGTCTTGGCGCTGTAACATGTGTCTGCACTTGTGTCCTTAATAAAGATAACATGAAATTAATGAATAATAGATTCAGTAGACAGTATTTTACAGAAAAGTGCTTAAAATGATAAGAATTTTTTACACCAAGGATCGCGGGCCGGCCCTCCGCCACTCGCCTGGATTCCAATATGGCCCTCGAGGAAAAATAACTGCCCACCCCTGCTCTAGTGTCTCTGTACACTGAATATCTTTATGAAAAAGTTGGTACCTTTTGATGTAAAGTGATCTGAATGCTCAATAGCTGTAGAAACAAACATTTTTCCCTTCATTGTAAAGGGGCTGGTTGCGACGGCAAGTGACCCAGTCCCAATACTTGCCCTATGCACTACTACACCCTTGACTGAAGTATGCATTTTCTGAAAGTGCATGAAGTGTGTAAAGGAGAGGTGGAGGTAAACAGGAGAATTGGGACAGTGCGCACTTCAGAGCGTTGTGAATGTAGTGAAGAAAAACAGCCGTTAGTGGTGTTTGTTAAACCCACAGTTGAATGAATCACACAGCCACAGCTCATCATTTGCTGAATTGGCCACAAATGAGAACAGGCTTAACGTTTTTACAGTGTTGTTACTGGGCAGTCACAGATGTATTTAAAATATCATCAGTTTAACATTTAAGACATTCCTTTCCATTTTTTTCTGTTAGCTCTCGCCGCTAAGTTGCTGAGGCAGAAGCGCTGTGCCGTTTGAAAACATTACAATTAAATACACTGTGGGGAATGTACTTGCCGGAAGTCTGCATCGCTCCACACTTGCTGGAAGTGTGGAGAAACATTTTAAGAACTGGGACACCCTGCACTAAAGCCCAGCGGCGCGTCGTGAACGCGCATTTGAAGTGCACAAGTGCGAGTATTGGGACAGGGCCAGAGTATACCTTGTCTGTCATGGTTACAGCTGACAGATAAAAAGGAACCAATGATGGAAAAGAAAAAAAATCTTCCAGTCATCAATTTTTAGAGAATTATACAGATTACAGGAATAACAGTGGCTTCAGAGCTGCTATCATTGGAGTACGTGATATATATTTTTTTAATTTACTGTAGTTAAAAAAATAATAATAAATCGATTTGGATTTGTTTTCATTACTACTTTTGAGGTTCACCAAGTTCTTGATCTTATGGTAAAATATGATAACCCATGTGTGTGAACCCAACTTTTAATTTTTACATTTTCTATCGCTTGTTCAGTTACAGTGTAAGGATTACTAATCAAAATATATATTGGGCTTATGATCTCTTTTTATAGAAGATGTTTTAACTTCAAATTGAGGAAAGGGCTAGCTTTTAAATAACTACAAATTTATATTATGGACACTTTTGAAAAACAATTGTCCCAGAAAGTTTTGTACCCGTTTAATGTTTCACAGTCTATACACAACCGCTCCAACCGCTTTGCCGCGTGTCCAAAAATAAAGAGCCCACGCACACACACCTGCTTCGAAATGGACGAACCCCTGACCCCACATCCGCTGACCGGGGCGATCAGCTGAGCAGGTAAATGCATTGAAAACATAATCGCACTCCATTAACAATACACAGGACACAAACAATTTGCATACATTTAAAAAAATATGTTGCCTGTGCTACGAGGGGTCGCGAGTGACTGGAGCCTATCCCAGTGACTTTGGGGGTACACCATGGACAGGGGCCAGCTCGTCACAGGCTTGACTCTGTGTTTCTCCAGGCAGTTGAGGAGCATCCAGATCTACAGGTCAGCGTCAGTGTTTGAAACAGTGCAACTCCCCTTGGGAAAGAAGTGGAAGAAGGAGAACAGCAGGAGAATGTGAACAGCAATGAACAGACTACAGGTCAACTCGAATATTAAATCAAAACAAGCCATGTTGCATAAGGCACAGTTTCATGCCTGTAAACGGGGCCTAATCAAAAGTGATTTAAAGGCTAAAAATAAAGTGAGAATATAGTTGCAGAGAGGTGCGATTTCATGGCGAGTGAGGTTGCTAGAGCGAGAGAGTGAAAATGTAACACTGTAAGGTGTAAGGCAAGGCCACTTTATTTGTAGAGCACAATTCGTTCACAAGGCAATTCAAAGTACTTCACACAACAGGAAAAAAAATGCATTAAATCACAAAGACAAGACAGAAATACTCATTTGTCTGGTGGAAGGTAGTAGTGCTGTTGGCATTTTAGTCGTCTAGTCGATTTAATCAGTCGATCAAAAAATTGTATTAGTCAACTGATATACATTAGGATTATAAGCATTTCTGGACCACAGCAGAGAGGCGAAAGCATGAAGTGAGTTGGAGTTTTGGGCGTGTCTGTACGGTTTAATCTGCCATTTCACTGTAGATGCTGCTTCCTAGTACTTCTCTGTATAGTTGTGTGACGCCGCTCCCCCTATTTGTCGATTTAAGGGTGCATCCACAATCCAATTTTGATTCAAATCAGAATTTGCTTGCCTGGCTGGTTCGGTTCGTTTGGGTAATTGTGAACTCGCAAGCAAACTCTGGTCCGGTTGGAAAGGTTAGTCTCGGTCCGATTGAATCGAATTCTGGCACAATTTGTCAGAATTGTGAATGCAAATGAACCAGAGAGCGGATAAAAGCCAGGAAGTGACCACGATGTGAGAAACGCTGACATGCACATGAGGCTCAGAATCAAAACAAACTCCTGTGTCGAGATCAATAAGGGGACAGATGACACGCAAATGACCTGAAAGTAACAGGTGCAGGTCGAAGACTGGTTTAATTATAGCTAATTATGATCACACAGGAAATATATCACAGTTTCCAGTGAATAATTACAGAAATAACAATATTATTAAGCTAAATGGAACAAAACATTGAAAATAATGCTTTAGCTGGCTTTATTGGGGAAAAAAGTGGCCAATTATTCATCCATGATTGAGCTCTACGGGTAAATGTAATGATGCTATGCCTTTCAGAGTCTGTGTTTTATAAAATAGAAGAGATTGTTATCACATTTTCATTACATTGGGCATTCCGAGCGAGCCCAGCACATTCAGCCTGTTTTAGTAATCGATTAGATTGCAACACTGCCTAGATTTCACCAGAAACAAATCTTTGTTACCCTTACAGCCCTGTAATGGGCCATAGAAATCCTATTGTTTACTGGCGGCAGCTCCTGCTTCGCTGATGAGTACCTCAGTAACATCTGACCGACCTGAGCTGATTCCTCATCATGGTTTCAAAATGTAAAAAAAATGGTAGATTGAACCTTAAACCCCTATTTCTGTATTTTTTATTTTTTATTTTAAACAAAAATTTCTCCCTTCTAAGAATCTTCACTTCACTGTCTTCAAAAGAATTGTGTGGTTTAAGATGAAGATGCATGGCGCTCTGAATTTGCGTGCCTTCTGTGTTGAAACATCTTTTTGTGAAGTGGCTGTTTAATCGTTTTAATTTCAATTTATTCTTGTAATGCCCAAGAGCAAGGCAACTATGTAATGCCTAGTCTCACCTATGTATCGCTCTTTGCAACTTTCCTCACTGCATTGGACTGACTCCACTTCATTGCTTTGTTTTTGTGTGGGCATCTGGTCCATCTTGGATGAACCAGTTTTTGTCTTAAAGTGTTTGACAGCTAAGGGCATCCCAAATTCAGCTGTGATTATATTTTTACTTTTAAGTATATTATGGCACCTGTAAGCTTTTTTGGATAAGGCAGTGTGAAATGGGGATGAGAGAAGGAAGGACATTCAGAAACCTCTCAACACCACAACTGGCTGCACATGGAGCCTGGCATACATGCTATCCACTCGGAGGCTATATATATTGCTGTTTTCCAATAAGTTGTAATGTTTTGATCTGCTCTTTATGAAAGTTTTCATGCAGCTTTAATTATACAATATATTTGCTTACTGATAATAGTGATATTTATTTAGTTATTAAGCTAAGGATACCCCCTTGAGATGATCCGTCTCTTTTCCGAAGGGGTCCTCATTTATTATTCCATCTATCTCCCGTCTAGTAGTGCATGTTACAGCTATTGCCTTTTGTGACAACTTATAAAACTGGTCGGCTTGCACACTCCACCACATATGTCATTCACCCATTGCCATCGCCTTCATCTTAGCTAACATTTGTTGATGGAAGCGCCTGATGGCTTCACTGCAGTTGTATTTTAATCCCTGGTAAGATGCTGGACACGCCGCTCGGACCAAACCAATATAACGGCACGCTGAAAAGTGCTAAAAATGGAAAACTAAGAAGCTTTGTCATCCGAATGGTTAAAGAATATGAGACCATGATGAAATGCTTTGATGGCAGCATAAACACCACAGCTTATGGTGGATTTAGTAAAACGATGGATGAACTTTATATACCAGATGGTCAAAGACGTTTTGTTTCAAAGTATGTTTAATCCAAAAAAACCTTTTGCATTTGAATCTGACTACTTTTCTATGAGTTGTATAGTGGCAATGCGTAGACAATCTGATGTTGTTCCCTAATGCTTGTTTGTGCCTTTTATTGGCTAAAGATCATACATTGTTGCAAGACGGGTTGACCTAGTATTGCATTTTTGTGGTTTTCTTCCCGTCCGAGCAATAGAACATTTGTGTGTGTACAAATAACATATGTCTGAAGCTTCTTTGTTTTTGCGTGGGGTTCCTCAGGGCTTAGTGTTGGGTCCAGTTTTGTTTGCGGTAATTATTATTAAAAAGTTTTATTGCCATTGTCAGCATATAACAATGGACAATAATAAAAGCTATATCAAATAAGGCATGCATTAAAACACAAATTAAATTTACTAATACAGCCCTCTAGTTAAATGTATTGTGACATTCACTTGTATAGTTCTTTCAGTTGAATGGTAGCAACAGCAAAGTCTCAAACACAACTTCATACAATGTACAACGGTCAGTACATCCTCTGACCGAGAGCTACACAATCAGCAGATAAAGGCATGAGAGCAACAAACTCCATTGTAAAGAAAACACTTTCAGAAGATGAAACCACACAAACCGATTGCATTTATAAACTGACAAATCCACCAATCCATCTAACTTTTCAAAAATCCCTCTTCCATCCCTACTGAGTCCCAAAATAGTTTTGGGATTTCCTATTTGCCAAATTACGTAATCAGCTCAGTCAGGGAGGTTGTAAAAACAGCTGACCACGTGCACTGCAACCTTTTTTATTAGTATTACCGGCTCTGTCCAGATGGGTCCCTCTCGGTCTCGTGTTTAAATCATTTCACTGAGGGCTGTCCCCATCCTAATCCCCTCCAGTCTGCCCTTGTGTGCTTTCTAAAAGTACAAACCCAGACAATGCACCTCAATCAGTCTGACATTTTAGAGCATGTAATATTGTAAATCCTAGCATCACCTGGATGTAACAATGGAAAAACATTGCAGAAAAAGATTCAGTTGTAGTCATCTGGACACTTTTTCTTTTCTTAGAAAACCAAAACGTTTCGACTCTCATCCAAGAGTCATTCTCAATCCGCGGACCAAGTCTGGTACCTCAGATATTTATCCTACTCTAGTTGGCTCTGTGGTCCTACATGTCTTCTGTGCAGATAAAACCTCTTGTGCATAGTCTGTTTAGTCTCACCTGTGTACTGCTCTTTACAACTTTTTTTCTCTGTTTTTGTGTAGGCCTCTTGTCCTTAGGGTGAACCAGTTTTTGTCTTAAAGTGTTGCCTTGTTTTGAATAAAAAGGAATTTCGTGTTCTATGACGTTTTTCCGACAGTCCAGAGAATAAGGGATAGAGATGTTTTTGTTTTTTTTTCTACAATGCAACACTGCTGGACAAATGAGGGATTACACCGGATGGAAACACGTTAGATCAACAGAATCGATGACCTTGGGCAACTTTTCTGATGCTACCTCGATGTCTCCATGAAAATGTTGTAGCAATGTAATGTTCTGGCATATGGCATTAACATATCTATAAAGCATCAGTTTTGGGTGTTTGTATTGCTCAACTGGAAAAAAAAAAGTTTTATCCATGCTCGTCTCTCCACAGATCTGACCTGTAACTTGGCCCCGGAATCCACCCGCTGATCTCCATGGAGATAGACAGCTTTAGTGCTATATTGGTTTAAACAAAAAAAAACATATATTGAATTTGGTTCCAACTTTGAGGGGAGCACACATGTTGTAAATGCAGGTGTCGTGACTTGCCATATACAAATGCAGGCGTGAAGGTCACCCACATTAACGGCCTTAGCTCACATTTTTCAGTTCTGTTGGAAATGGTTCAGCTGTGAATAGTACATTAAGCTCACATATTAGTTTACTATTTTGGAGATTCATGGAAGGATTTTAAAACAAACAATTCAACGTCACAGCTCTAGCCAGACATCCTGTACAAGGACATGTTCTAAAATCAGATCAACAATAAGTTGTAAATTGTTGGTATGGGTCAAATATTGAAGTAAAAAGTGACATTGCTTTTCATTAATAATTCAGTTGGTTCACCCCAGGGCAGCGGCGGATACAAGAGTGACTCGCCACCATTGAGTATGGCGTGAATAAATAACTACATGTAACAACTTAAGATGCGTTGTCAAGCCTGTAAAGTGAGGGCATTATTATAATTATGTATTTAATTGTACTCACCTTTTTATTTAACCAGAAATGTCCCAAAGAGAATCAGAATACCATTACAGGGGAAAACTGCCATGGCTGGAGAGGGGACCTGCTTGTCTTTTGTGGTAGAGAAAACCAGGGGACCCGTGGGTGCAAGCACAGGGAGACTATAGGTTTGGTTCAGGTGACATTACAATAATGCCTATAGTTTCAAACTGAGGGCCGACTTCCTATGATGGAATTTGCTGGTTAACTGTCAGATTGCAGATTTGTTGACTTGGTTTATGGTTCATATTTCTATAATTACTGGGCCTATCCACATGAAACAAAAAACCAGCACAAAGTTCAACATGTATCAGCACATATAATAAAGTAGCCTCAGAAAGTGGTGCAATTTTCTGATTCAAAAGGTCTTTAACCTATGAGATCCACATTTCAGGTCTGTGGGGCCAATCCCAAACAAATAATTCAATGTTTGCGGATTCCTACTTTGGATACTACTTACTTCCAAAAATCTCCCACAGAGTTACATAGGCCCCTGCCACCTGAGATTATGACATCGTCTAGCATGTGAATGTAACCTATTCAAATTCCACACAGAAATGCCACCTCCCAAGCAGGGACTCAAACCTCCTTGCGGTGAGGCACGAGCTCTGCTCCCTCACAATGGCTTTGTCTGACTTGAAACTTCATTCTACCCCATCATTTTACTTTAGAATGTAGATTTGAGTTGTAATGGGGCAGGTAAGGCCCAGTTTCCGCTCACTAAAGAAAGCTGTCGACGCACATACTCTACTCAAGAACAGTGACAACTTAATGGAGATGAAGGTAATCTTTGCATACCTCATGGGTCAATGATGGCTCCTCTAGCATTAGAAATACTGGAGTGAAGTGAGGACAGAGTGAATACAGTGAATACAAATAGACAGTATCTCAGTATCATTAATGCACAATAGGCCTCACACTTAACACTGGGACCTGAGGGATGCTAGTCTTTTATTTGAACCGTGCTACATACAGTTAAAAATGCAAAGGGCGTATAAATGGCCCCCTGGTGGAGAACAGAATGAAGAATTTTCCATTATGAGTTAGTTCTTTTGATCGACTGCCTAAAAATGCAGTGAAACATTCAAGATGCTTTTAACTGGTGTCATGCAGAGAGCTGAACCCATAGGCCATATGAGTTTTGAGAGAAACTCCCAACTACTCTGCATTAGAAGTTCAAAATGTTTTTATTGCATAATTAAGGAAGTGGCATAACAACTGAATCTTATTTTGACTTTAAAATGCACTATTACACAGACGTAAATGAGCCAGTTTAGAAGATATATTGTGAACCATAACTTCAAGAATTACTGGGGTTTTTTTTCTCCTTCCTATACTGGGTTTATATGTTACAAACGTAAATGATCTCCAAGGGAAACGACTTTACCGCATGTCATTGTTCAGATTTATGTAGACTCAATGAACAAAGCACTACAACTAGAGAACTAAACACTCTTGATCTGCGGTGAGCGAAGTTTGATTTGGTTCTAAATGAGAGATGACCAATGAGCTTGCTCGTTTCTCATGCATCAATGAAACAAACCCTAACCACAGATGAAGTGCGTCCCGATTGAAGCCATAGACAGTACAGTGAATAACTCCAGTGGGTACATTTAGCGCAGGTTAGACTGAACCACAACATGGAATCTCAGTGGGTTTATGGTTCATATTTCTGTTTATTACTGGGCCTGTCCACATGAAACAGAAACTTGTCTACAAAGTTCTTCTCTGTCTCTGTCAGTATAAATAAGCCATTATTATTCAACTCCAAAGTCGTGATTGTTGTTAGTTCACAGTACTTTAAGCCGTACGATTAATATTGCATGTTTGTTGAGCCTTTCGTTCAACATTTATGGAAGTCTAATTTGGATTTCCCCTTCAAAAACAGTCTCCTATAGACCACACCATTTTTTTTAGATCATTACAGTAAATTCTAGAACGTGGACACAGTCTATTACAGCCTGCTACCTCCCAAGTCAGTCTTGTAATCTTTCCTCTCCTCCATCTTGGATTTTCAGCAGCAGAACCATCTCCTCAGCAGAACCATCTCCCCCCTCAGCCTCTCTTTGTCCTTCTCTGCATTACCATAAGAGGCCTCGTGTATGTTTTTTTTTGTTTTTTGCTTTGTTTGTATTAAATCAACCATACGGCCCTTTATTGCATCACTGGCGTCCCTAGGAACTCCCTAAATGTTCGTTTGTTCATTTGTTTTATTTTCCTAATTTTAGCAAAAAAAACCAAGAAAAATACATCATATTAATTCACAAACAGGGTAAGGTTAGGGTTTGGATTAGTAAATTTGGCTTTGCGAACGCCTGCCCCGGAAATACCTAGCATCTAGCGTCCCGGCATTGCTACGTACATTAGCTAACCTCCTTTTAGTCTACGCGATGCCAAAAAATAATTTACATGTAAATTTGATTGAGGTCTTGTAAGTATAGCTCATTTTGGCATACATATACTTAACATGTAAAAATATGCATAATATCTTTCCGGTTTTTGATTACTTTTATATCGTAAATAAAAACACAGCCTAGCGAGTCAATTTAGGTGTTAAATTAATATGTATCAGGATAATGAGTAACATTTGCATAATAACAGCAGTGTTCTCATGAGACAGTACTGACAAAAGTCCCATCTCTGTGTTGTTTATCCCAAAAGATAATTTAATTTATGTATGAATTCCTCTCAAAGTTAAAAGATCAATTTTTCATTCCATCAGACACTGTCCCTGTCTTATGTTTAAACATCGATCTCTCTTTGGCTGGTATTTCGGTCCCTTTGCAGCAGGGACAGAACTTTGCAGGAAACAGATTGTTTTCTTTTGCTTACATTAAAGTAAAATACTTATTGATTTAATTTAACTTTTCTCCTCCCATTTCTTCTCTCAGTACATGTTTTTTTCTGCTTTGTTCTTTTTAATATTCTTAGGTCTTGATGTTTGAAAGTTTGTACAATAACTGCATATTTTATTTGAATACATAAAGTTTAAAGGCATTGACCAATTGAAAACTACACTAATGTTGTTGGGTTATGTATAATTGTTGTAAGTGGTTTTAAGAATTAATTCCATGCTGTGTCTGAGAGTACCAATTTCATAAATATTTTATGTCTAATACAGTTAGTGAATTTGTAATAGGAAATGTCAACTCTACAATGACTCTAGTTAAAGAAAGGATTTAGGATTTATCTATGTATGATATACTTTTGTAGTTGTTTAATTCAAAACAAATTAAGACATAAAAATGAGAAAAGTGTCATCAAATAAAGAGCTATTTGATATTAATGTCGATTTGTAGAATTGATAGAATTAAATTATATATATATATATATATATATATATATATATATATATATATATATATATATATATATATATATATAAAATATATATATATTGTAAAATAACTGATAAATAAGAAATATACACAAATGATGGGCACTGAACAGAAATGTTTGTCAAGTATAATATAATAATAAGGATGTGATGGTAGCAAGGAAACATTTTGTGAGTTCACCTTTCCTTGAACAAATATAAACATATGCCATACTATTCTGTTTTTGTTAATCATCTACATATCATTTCAAATATGATCCAAAAGCATTCTCTGTGTACTTTTCTGTAAAGAGACTCGGTTGGATGTTTAATAATTGTGTCGATCGTAATATTATGGTTGTGAGCTGTTATGTGGCACTTTATAACCCATTACATACGTTAATGGGTAATAATAACAGTTGGATCCCATCACAAATCACGTAGTGTGCAATCGAACCTCTTCCAGACGTATTACGCTGCAGTCCCGCACACATTGTTCTCGTTTTAAAAAAAAAAAATCAGAGTCATAAGTGCTGTTAAGTTTGGTCAACTCGGCTGACTGCCCTGGATAGTTTTGAATGCACTTGAAAGAGAAGAGGACGCTATCAGAACAACTCTGTGAGTACATACACCGCCAATCTGACTTTGATGGAGGAGTGGGAAAAAAGGGCTATAGCTCCTCATTATTTGGACCAATCTCACAACTCCTGGAACATGGTGGAGACAGCCTCAAAGGATTTCAAACTAGACATACTTTGATCAGAACATAGCGTCGAAGTTTGGTACAACACATTGTTTCAACTTTTTTTGTTTTAATCATTAGAACATGCACCTTTATGTATCTGTAGTGAGAAGAAAGTAAGTATTGGAAAGTTTCTTATGTTTCGTATGACCGACGCTATCCACGGTAACCAACGATGTTCCCTCTTCATTGACTTACTTGAGTTGTATTCAGATTGATTCATGCATGTTTGAATAATGTTCGTAGGTTCCTGCCTTTGAAGCTTGAGCAGTCAGAAAAGTGTGTGTTGCTTTTGACCTATTTCCACCTGCAGCCCTGTATTTACGTACTTACAACCAGGTCATAGCATATTATGTCTTCTTTAAAATTATACAAATGTGCTCTTGGAGGAGTAGCAAAGAGCAGAGCAGATTAAAAACGGGTTTGCTGGTAAATAACGTTGAACTGTAGCCACAATAGTAACAAAAAGCTTTTTAAATTTTTTTTGGTAAACTGATTAATCTGGTTTAAAGTTAGTTATGACATGAAATTAAATCTCTAAAACGGTATGGCAAAAGTACTATGTGAACTATTCAGACACCCTGCTATGCATAGTAATCTGTTTTTTAATACTCAAACTAGGTTGGATTTTATTTATTTTGTGACATAAAATCATTTAAATAGTTGGAATAAAAATTCTAATTCAACTCCATTTTAAATGATTTAGATTTGTATTGTTTGCAGTGGATTAGAATTGTTTGCAGTGGATTAGACTCTAATCTATGAGACTATTTGTGGTTGCGTGTGTGCTCTGGTGCAGAGAGCTGAATGTCCTACGCTCACGTGACATTTACAGCTTGTCTGTCCCTTGAGCACGGCCTGATTGGTGGTAGCGAGTTGGTGGTTGAAGTCCCATATGCTTCTGCTTTCAAACAACTGGTGTCTGGGAAAGTCGCATCCAATTAGACTAGAATACTAATCCAAGTACCCATATGATCTGAATTTAACTTTTCCAAACTCAAATTTCCCATCTTCTTTGATTGAATTACATCGGCTTAATGTGCTAGCATTACAAAACTGTGCCCGGGGCTCCCTTTGTACGAGTCAACAGTCTGCCTTTAATAAGAGTGCCATTGTAAATCAGTGAATTGGCTCTGAAGTACCAAGGTGAATCGTCCATTCAATTGTCCTACTCGCGCAACCACTACACTGCAGTCAAGGAGCAAAATCAAACTGCCACGGAGTATTTTTAACAGTTCTTATTTGGAGGACTCACATGTGGCATCAAATGTGAGAGGTTGAAATTGGTAATGGAGAGCGGACAATGAAAGGAGAAGTCATGATGCCAAATCTAATAAAGCAAATCAAACAAACAACGGAACAGAGAGCATGAATACGCTTCACAGCGCCGCCGCGATCAGCAGCAATGCAAACCACAGCTGAGAGAGGCTGCAGCGTGTGCCTGAGCCAGAATATCAATGCAAGTGAGGGACACGGTGTTTTAGAGTTGGGATTTTCTATCATTTGTATGAGCTCCCTTTGCACAGAGGAGCAATCTGAGAGGAGGTCTTTATTCTTTATTGTACTTGTTCTTGTTGTTTTTATTGCTCTTTCTTAAGCACTTTGTGATTTCAATCTGTGAAATGTGCTCTATAAATAAAGTTTTACTTACTTCCATTTGGTACTGACTTGCGTCCCACAGGCCTTGCGTTGTGATCGCACACTGAACTTGGCAGGTTACCTTACATAAAGCTGAGAGAATCCTTAGCTTTAAATTTCATGGGACTCATATAAGTGATGATCTCATATGGACAATCAACTCCACTTCCCATTTGTGAAAAAGGCCCAACAGAAATATAACAACCTGTCCACAGAGCTGCTGGAAGCCTTTTATCACTGTTGTATTGAATGCATTTTGACATACTGCTTAACTGCATGGCGGGCAAACCGTTCAGAGGCAGATCGGAAATCCCTCCAAAGAGTAATCAACGCCTCACAGAAGATCATTACCACCTCTGGAGGACATCTTCAGGACACAATGCCTCCGCAGAGCCAACGCTGCTCTGGAGGATTAGATCCACCCCTAACATCACTTTTTTTCTGCTGCACATCTGGACTGAAGAAAAGCTTTGTGGATAAAGCCGTTGTTGAACTGAACTTGAACCCTAACCCCAACTCTTCACCACGGAAGGCATGTTGCACTTGTACAATAACAATAAGGATGAATTGAATTGAATTGATTGGATGGAATGGATGTCGGGGAAAATCAAAATACATTCGTAAATCATTTGTAATTTGAAGGTACTGGACTGAGGAACTGGAAACCTCCAGATTGAAAATGACTGGCGGCCCACCCTTTCCTGAACCCTTTCTACCCTCGAGCACTCCTGGAAGAATGAGAGAAAGTGGACTCCTTTGTTTCCTAATGGTTCTTACCTCCTATCACCCTGTTTGTTGCTGTCAGCCAATCCCTCTCCTCTTCACCACCATTGGTCTCTATTCTTTAAACACAACATTGTTTTAATGCTTTCAGTGGCTCAGAGGCATGACAAAACTATTTTAAATACATTTGAGATTTTATGACCATTTCTGGTTTGAGAAATGACCAAGAAACCAGTCTGTATACAGAATAGTTGTGTATTCTCATGACTCACCACTGTTGTTGCAGCGGTGTGATAAAGTCAATCATGTCTGTTCTCAACATGCTGAAGAGAAGACAGGATGGAGAAGTAGCAAGAAAAAGGAGCATTATATTTTGATATTTTGTCCTCACAGTAATGTCAGTGTCTCATGTAAAACCTTTTTTATATCCAAATCTTGTGGCCTCGACAGCTCGTGCTTTTTGTGAGACAAAACAGCAGCATAGACAATAAAGATGTTTTTGTATTTTTATTTTTGTGCTGGGTTTTCAGTTCTGTTTGGTGAATAAAAAGACCCTCGCGCATGTATCAAGATTATTACATTTAACAATTCCCAACATCTGTGTGAAATACTCTGCTGAGTCATTCATTCATTCATTCATTCATTCATTCATGCCATTCACCACTCCACAGAGAACAGCACACAAAACAAAAAAACTCGACAAGGAAAACATTCATCATCATTACTGGCACGGACAAAAAGAACAGGAAGTACCATTTTAGGTCGATCTTTTAATGATAGTGATGCTTTTAGTAATTGTTTTGCTCTGTATCTGTTTTGCCGGCATAATTCCATGGAAATAGAAAGTTAAAACCAGATTTTTGGAACATTTCTACGCAGATAGGAAAAGGTTTATGCCAGACTGTGGAATATTATAGCCAAAGGGACAACATTTCCATGGAAACAAGCAGGACGTTTCATTTCATGCATGTTTAGCACAATAAACAAATAAACAAACATGCTTTAAGTTTTAGTAAGTAGTAGTTAGTTAGTGATTAGCTGGACCTTTTGGACTAACTGATATCTCAAAAATGTCTCGTTATTGCTTGTATTTTTCATCTTGACTTCCTTTCTCATTCTCTTTTATTTTGTGTTTTTCATTGACTTTCTTTGCAAATCGGCCTAAAACTTTTGCATACTTCGGCAGCAAATTTCCCCCACGCATTTGTCCACACACATTCCCACTTGTTATTGGGCTTGTTGAACATACCACCGCTGCGAGTTAATAAGCGCCATGTCTGGAACTCATTCGCACCAATGTGATCAAGGTAGATTTGATTAAAAGTAATGATTGCTTTTTTTTTTACATTACGCTTGGTTCGGCCGCATAAACAACATGAGAGTTATTCTGGTGAAGTCTTGTAATCATCCACACGCAGTTGATGATAAGTCAGAGAAGTGGGTGGATGGATAAGAATGAAACCCTAAGGACATTTGTGTGAGGAGTGCATGTTTCCAGTGAACTTTTGCCAGAAACTCATTACTAATTTCTGGGCTGAGTTTGAATAATGCATGTTGCCTGAAAATACGGCCGAGCTAGTTCGAATATGACAAACCTTACGATATATATTGAATGACTGTCTCTATTCTTATCTGCCCGTGAAATTGGATCAAAGTGTTTGTAAACTGTGTCGGAGTCGATAGCATTAACAAAATGTAATCAGTGTCTGAAGTGACAAGCTCTGCTCCTATACAAAGTCATTAAGAGACCCGGAAATGGGACAGCCTGTTGAGAAAGACACTTAGCGGCTCTAGACGAGAGTTTTACGGCAAAGTTAACAAGAAGTGTGTGTCGCAGGATGAAGGTTAAAGGCATTTTTTGTCTGCTTTTGTCAGTTGTATGATTGTTGTTATTAACTGGTTATGGCTGCTGAAAATCGAGTATCTGTGTGTGTGTGTGTTAAACGTTAAAAACATTCATGGCGACATTCATTTTTATGTTTCCCTAACTAAAATCTGGACTGGACAGTTGGAAGAGCAACAGTGCCTTGTGGGAAAACAGAAATGTATTCACTGTTCTTCATATGAAACGCTCATTAATTAGCATGATTGCTGAAATAATAAACCATATTTAACAGTAACAGGTTATTTTACTGTTGTTTTTTTTTAAATAGAAAATTGGAATGCTTTTACCACACCGCCATTTATGTTAGATTTACTTTTACCCTGAAGAGAAGAGAAGTCAAAGGGATGAATCAAGCAATACATTTCATCCAAAATGAAAATCAATGTGAGCACACAAAAGTCCAGAGACATTGGAATTCTTTTGGTATTTTTTAATCAAATGGTATTGCATTTTTGAACTACATCATTTATATCTTAGTTTTTCTGATCATATATTTACTTCAATTCATGCTGGAGTGAGAATAATGATGGCTTCTATAAGACAAGAAAAAAAAATCTATATTTATCAGATGAGTTAAAATCATGGAGGCTTTTGTTAAAGTTTTTGTTTATAACATTGACATTTATCTTCCCATAGTTTTTGCACAATTTACTCATTATCATTCAAACAAAACTTTTGATATTACTGGTATATGGATTATTTACATCTATTGTCCGCCACTATTGTCAACCTTATTTCTTCAATGATCCAAAGAAGCATTATAAATCTGCCAAACTAATTAAATATAAATAACACAGCTCTAAATGGCCTCTGTGGAAATCCGGGATATGCTGCCCTTCTTGGAGGGCTGCTCTGCAGGTTGCCGTGGGAGACGAGAGGGGGCGCGGTCTGGTTGAATGGATGGGAGTGAATGATTTAGAGGAATGATCAACGATACATCTGTTCCAGCTCTGCAGGTGGAGCCCCCGCTGGCCTTTTATATGCAGGCACACACTGTAGAGACATATATTATGTCAATTATTAAAAAAGTTCAGGAATCATAGAACATTTTCACATATTAATGCAATATTTTTTGAGATTGAAATTTGTCGCCTCGAGACACTGGGCTTTCTAATGAAACTTTGCGACAGTTCCTCTGGTCAGGATATAAAGTAATAATGTAACTTTAATGTACACCAGGAGTGTGCGGTGACTTTTATGGATGGGCTGACTCGGGATGTTCAGTATTTAGTGGATAACACAAAAGTGTTAAATATATATATATATATATATATATATATATGATATGCCTATCCACACCTGACCCAGGTGCTGAATGGATTAAATAAACTTCACCAACCAATTCATGACACAAAGCGCTTTGTGTTGTTAAATTACTGCCTGTATTTATAACTAACATCTAATTATTGGAAACATGAACAGAGCCTTAGCTACAAACACAGACTTGTCTCTAAAAGATAGTTTTAAGTCTGTTTGTTGCTGTTCTCCTCTGCACACGCTCAGTGAGGGCAAAACCTGCAAACATCTTTGATTCCCACACAGGTTTATTCAGCATAGTTTGAGCACAGATCCTTGGGTTTGAGGCTGTGTGGTCCTCAGAGCGCATGAGCAGACCTCTAAAAGAAGATGCTTCTGCTTTGGTTCTAAAAGCTCACTTTAGAGAGCGGAGCTTGAACGGGCCTCGGAACACGGTCACAGACTGAGAAGCTCTGGGAAAATAACAATCATGCTTCCCGCGCAGTACTACTCAGCGGCCTGTAGCGGGCACTAAAAGACACTGTGAGTTCGGCCAAGCTTCAGCAGCATAAGGAAAGGGGAAAATATATTTTTAATGTATATATATTTGTGACACACAGTAATTTTAGACTTTATTGGTCAATCCCTGCTTGCCTGGATTGCCCTGACCGCACGCCACTGAATTGTACACCTCCAGAGTGCTATCAGAACCACTCAGAGAAAAGCATGTCTCACTTATTATTCCAAGAAAAGACTGCAGTCTATTGTGAGGACGAGCAGCCCAAGATGACTTCACGATGCAGGCAAGAAAAGCGCATAGGTCTGTCCAAGCTTGAATTATAACTTCATGCCTGGTACTTAAAGTGCATTTCTATCATGTTCTAGGTTCTTTGTTAGGTGGGATTATAGACTGTATATAGAAGTGGACAGCGTTAGCCTGCTAGCCACTGCGTTCCACATAGGTAACACGCATTGCCTCCTTCAAGTCTGGCTTATTTTCACGGCCCGTTGAAACATCTGCGCCTTGTTCTTTGCACCTGCTGCTATCAGACCCAACATTCTGGCCTTAAATGTTTAACATGCTCTACATGATCCTGGTGTTTTTATTATGCTATTTCCCTTGTAAATCAAGTTATGAACAATAGCAGGTGCTGTCTTTTCCCCGAGGTCCACGGGGGTGTACCTTCTACACCCTCGCGCCTCATTGGCTCTGTGGTTGCCTTGAAACGCGCACTCAGACAGTATGGCATCACTACATCCACTTCTATATAGAGTCGAGAGGTTGACTAGATCTGTGGTGAATATCAGTCAATTGGGTTTATGAAGAAAAGCCAAAAAAAAGTTGAAAAAATATAGGGAAGTAAAGCGTATATACCGGAATAACAGTATTGATAAAAAAGTATTACCTCTACATATACAGTGTTCGGAAGAATACTGAATACATGCATGATTAGAGAAGAAAGAGCGCTGACAGTTTCAAGGCGATCAAGTACTGCAGTGTATTTCTTTGATTTTTAAAGTAACTACCGGTATATTCTGAATACTGTCAAAAGAAAGTGAAAGTGACACACATGCCGTAACTCGAATGCAGTGTTCTGAAAACGTATTTTGCTGGTACACGTAGTTACTTCTCAACAGTGTCACACCAGTAAAGTAAAAAGGATAAACCTCTCAAAAATGATCAAACTGGAGGCTAAAGATTTTTTAGTCAAATTAAGTGTTTTATTAATGTTTAATGAAGTGTCACTTTGGGTCCACTTCATTTACTACATAGTCAAGTCCTTTCTGCTGCATATTTTCAGTTTCATTCTGAAGAGAAGGCAAAAGTTTCTGATTGTGATTGCTTTAAGAAAACTTTTTTCCCTCCAGGGCTGAAAAGATTCTCTGTACAGTCATGAGAATAGTCAGAAACAGAAAGTACTGGATTGTTTTAAAAGGCTAATGAGCTGAACCAGTGTGAGAGAGCAGGAGCGTTGTGCGTGGATCTTCAAATGTAACAGTAAATCAACAGGTTGGGCTTATGTTTACGATTCCGGTCAAATCAATAATTTCATCATTATCATACATTTAAAAAGAAAATCATGAAAATTGAATAAAGACATGCCCTGCCAACCGATTAGTCGAATAGAGAAAGTACGGTCGAAAGCTCTCGGAACATTTCAGTATCTTTTTTGATCTGACTTTGTATCCGACCCAAACTGCACTCGACTATGACAGTATAGCAGTTTGTACCCAAAACAACTACGTCCAGAAAGTTACGAGGAAACAGTCTCTTTATGTGTGAAAAGGCTGATTAAACTCATGATTCGCTCCCAAATCTTCAGCAATTTAGCTCACTCTGTGCATTCTCATTTCCACTGTTGTTCTATCCAAATGCTAATAATATAAACGAAATAACGAGTCGACTAATACGCATTTTGGTTGACTAAAACGAAATGGACGGATCAATCGACTGCATGACTCAAGGATGACCGCCCTGTAGGACAAGGGTCTTTGTCCGAACCTTTATTGTAATGGCCATTGTAGAAAAAGAGCCACTTGTAGTCATCCGGGCATTGTTTCCACTCTCATTTAAATGTCATTCTCAATTATTTGTTGTTACAGTATGTGCAAAACGGCATCATTTAAAGCCCTTGGAGCCAAATCCCCAAAAGCAAATAATCACTTACCAGTTAAGGACAAAGGCTGCTCTGGGACAGTTGTTGCTTGATTCCTGTGCGTGAACACTGGTTAATCTGCTTCTTTATTATAGACTGGCTGTTTCATTGTTTGATTTTCTAACTTTGTGTTGGTGAAAACAACAATTTTGGAAAGCCCTGCGAGGCGACTGCAGCTGTGATTTTGGGCATTACAAAAAGAAATTGAAATTGAAATAACATTTCTATCTAATCCATTTGCTGTTTGGCGTTTCCGTTTTGAATCCAAATCCAAAAATGAGGGGGGGAAAAATGATTTTCCGTTTAAAACTAAATTTCAGAAAAACAGAAAAAAAATTGGCAAATCTGTTTTTTAACAGTGTCGCTGATTGAGGTTTCCGAGCATATGGATTGTGATCTGCTCTCCGTGTTCATTGTGTTTCAAATACCAGACTCTTGACATCTTGAATTTAACCCATTAAAAACTAAACGTGCGTGTTTACATGCCATCTTTACGACCGTATGTCCAATATATATTTACTGTTTTTTTCATGTCAAAGGAGTAAGTACATCTATGTATCTTGTTCTAAGCCCCCACAACCGCTTTGTAGCATTGCCAGCGTTCACATGAATGAATTTTGGGTCCATGCACAGCTTTTTCAGACTGCCACGCAAAGCAGGGATGGCCTGACATCACACAGCCAACACACTTGCATCCCAAATTGTGTTTTAACAACATTTTAGGCACTTTCCCCCAGGTTTAGGATCAAATGCAAACGGAACGCATCAGTCTGTGCATTTTGTGTCATTTTCTACGCTTAAGTGCTGCTTATAATCTGTGTTGAATACATTTACACTATAAGAATATAAGAGCATCAACTCGCCCTCGTCAGAGATAAACTGATGTCACGTAAATGCACCATTTTTACCTTTGCACTGTATCTCTTTATCCCTCATCGTGTATATAGCCTTGGTATATTTAGATACATCAACCTTATTTGAAACATCTTACTATTCACTACTTGAATTATTTTGAATTCTTATTTTTTGTATCTAGTTAGTATATTGTATTGTGTGTGTGTGTGTGTGTGTGTGTGTGTGTGTGAACTACTGTGTACAAGCCGTTTTCCTTGTGGAGTAGATCTTTCCTCTGACTCTCTATCTCCAAGCTGTTGCTCCTCCGGTGAGTCCTCCACGGAGAAGCCATGACAAATGGTCGTGACCTCTTGGGATTTCAATGTCAGAGGTCTTGAGTAAAATGAACAAAAAAGGTGCCAAGCATGAGTTAAAAATGTCAGCCATGCTTCCTCGTCAGTGTGGCCTTTTGAGAGTGGCATAATGGAGCCTAAGCCACATAAGCAGATTCAGAGAGAAGAACCGTGACCTGAAAATGTGCAAGAGCCATCTGGAGCCGCACAAGAAATGTTACTGCAAAAAAGAGCTTGCCCTTTTGTTCGGCAACAACTCCGAAAATTAGTTATGATGCGGTAGTAAGTGTGAGACATATGGTTGTGCTAAAATAATCCTCAGAGTCATAGATTCAAGTCTCATGCAATTAACAAGTCTGCGCTTTAATTTCAAAACTTGAAGGTGTTTTATAAAGTGTTGTATACATTTGGTTGTCCATACACAATTCTAAAAGTTTTGATCTATGCAAAGTTAGCACTGTGTCAACTGTTGTCGCCATAGAGATGTTATTGCTTTGCGTGTAATGTTCCACAGTATAGCATTAAATATTTCCATCAATCTGTTTAATAATAGGTATTTCTGTTGCTCAGAGATACTTTGAAAAATTTAGAGCGAGTCTTCATAGATCTGACCAGTTTGGCCTGCTGGTGCCAGCCACTTGTCTGCTAATGCCACACTGTGGAACATTCGAGAGAACGTAATAACGTTACAATGTAGGCTAGCATGTAACAGACCTTCCACCGGAAAAGTCATGTTGTACACTCTGAAATTACATGGAATATGCTAAAATGTTTTGTTATGTTACAGATTTATTCCAAAATGGATTAAATTCATTATCTGCCTCAAAATTATAATAATGGCAACATGAAGGAAGTTTGAATTCTTTGCGAATGTATTAAAAATGAAAAAAACCAAAAAGTAAAAAACGCCTCAAATTACTATCATGTTAAAAATAATTCATTTCTGATACCACATTCACAAGGCAAAATGGGCACCGTGAAAACCCTCCTTCCTGATTTTATCCCTAATAACCCATTCAAATCACAAGAAAGCAGAAAATACACAAAATATCTGCAATTATTTCAATTTAATCAATCATGAATAATGCTGACGGACTCTAGTGCTTTCCAGGCCTATCCACTATTCAAAGTACTTGTAATCATATTTTGAAAACGGTGTGGGTCACTGACAGCTCCGTTTTTGCGGGATATTATTAGTCACATGATCTCTCTGGGTGGCGTCTCCATGTCCTCCCCGTGTTACCGTGGGTTCTCTCCGGGGTCTCCGGCTTCCTCCCACCGTCCAAAGACATGCATGTGTTAGGTAACTTGGCAACTGTAAATTGACCCTAGTGAACGAGTGTGAGAGTGAATGGTTGTCTGTGTGTCTATGTCTCTGTGTTGACCCTGCGACGAGCTGGCCACTGTCCAGGGTGTACCCCGCCTAAGGCCCAAAGGCACTGGGATAGGCTCCAGTCACCCGCGACCCCTAAAGGGAACAAGCGGTACAAAATAAATGAATGAATGACTGAATGAATTATTAGTTGCAGCCTTGTACTTGTGATAAAAATGTCAAAATGTATAAATGGCGCATGGGTCGTACTCTTCAGCTCCCCCTCGCTCGCGCCCCCAACGTTATCTCTTTGTTACATTCTCTAATGTTGTGTAGTGTCAGCATGGGCCCCCAACACGCAAGGGCCCCCAACACGCTGTTCAATCGCAGCTTTTCCGGTAAAAAGTAAAGAATGCGCAATATGTCATCTTTAAGTTTTGAGCAAATAATTCAAGTATTATGTACTATGAGTTCAGGGTTTCCGGAGACATGAATACTCAACACATTTTGGTTCATTCATAATAAAGGTCTGGTCATGATTATAGCCATATATTACACTGTGAAAAGATTTTGTGAGTGTTAGAATGTTATTAAAGATCAAATGCATTGCTTTTTTTTCCTTTTCTACCTGGTCATTTAATGCAAAAAAAAAAAGAGAAAGAAACAAAACACAGCTTCAGGTTTGTTTAATTAGTATGATTAAACTCTCAAATGTCTGATTCTGCACAAGTTGTTTAATTCCACCGGAGTGAGAGCAAGGTTTTAATATTCAGTTTTTCCTGTCGCGTTCTATTGGTGAAACTGTATGTGTCAAAAGTAAGCTTTTCTCAAGGACAATGCGGTGGTTAAATGCTTTTGGTTTTAAAATTGCTAATTGAGCTTCTTGAATTATTCATTGCCTACTTACATAATTACAAGCTCAACAGTTCATCCGCAACGTGCAGTTACATTGAAATATTTGTTTGATTTTCGCTTTTTTGAAGTTGTATATTTTGCAAATTGGCCTTTTTATTGCAATTTCTGATGCTTTTATCCCTACTTTTCTTTTTTATTTGTACATCCACCCAGTAATGCACCATCTGTTCCCGTGACTGGATACAAATATAGGTGCAGTGGATGTTTCTTTCACCTTTGTGCCCCCACACCTTGGTGTAGTCCCCTCACCGCCCTGACAGTGACCACATTGCATCGTAACACTGCTGCTTTTTAAAATTGCATCATGTCCACTGAGCCTTAGAAAACGTGATTCCGTAATTGAGTTTTTATTTACATGAGGGAGGCATAATCTTGTTGTGTCATGCTAGGATGCAAATAATCCGCGTGTTTCCCTCGCTCGAGCTGCGCGTATCCTACAGATGTTATATGCCCCCACTCCCTCCCTCCATCCTAAATCTCTCTCTCTCTCTCCTTCTCTCCTTTTCGCTCTCTCTGTCACTCCCTCCCTCGCTCCCTCGCTCCCTCGCTCCTCTGGATGAATCCTCGGTGCTCGCAGTGCGCCCGGGATGCTCTGACACTCCACAAAGGCGCGCCGCTGCGATGCCATGAGCGCGTCTCTCCGCTGGAGTTGAACCATGCGCCGGCGCCTGTGTCCTGCCGCCACTGTCACCGCCGCCGCCGCTTCTGCTGGAATGATCCGACTGAGAGGGGCTTTCAAGGGACTCACCTGTGGATTTGCGCAGCCGCCACGATGCCTTATTTGACCAAGTCTTTGATTTTAGTCTTGCTCCTGTGCCTGGTCGTCACGGGGGAATGTCGTAAGCAGCACGGACACCACCGGGTGAGGAGATGGACCGGGAACGTGGAGTCACCGACACAGACCAACACACAGACGCAGACGGTGAAACATGGCCCGTAAGTGCAATAACGTAGATGAAAGTCGTCATTTTATAACAAAATTCCATTTAATTAGTATGTTTTGGACTATTCTTGGGCGTGCGTAAAAATAAACCGCTTTCAGGTATCAAAATGTATTTCTTTAGAAGAGTTTGGCACAATGCACTGTTAGGTGAGCATTATGAGTGGTTATTAAGGCATATTTACAAACATTTAGTAAACATGCCTTAATTTGTTATGCTAATTAGAATCTCCTTTGACAGCATGCGTAATTAATTCATGTTTTTTTTTTTTTTGCGCCCAGTGGTTCTATGTCACATCTGCGCAAAAGGTGTGGTCAGGAAGCGTCTTTTGGGGGTGTAACACAGACAATGAACATGCAGCGCGTGCGTTCCGTTGCGCTGGTGCCAGACGCAACAGTTGAGATGTCTGTTTCAACTTCAGTGACGCGTGCGTGCTTTTTTTTTTTTTTTTTTTTTGCGTCCGCGTTTGTGCCATACGCTGAGGAGAGAGAAGTAGGCGCGGTGGAGTAGGAAAAAGGCGTGGAGTGAAACGGGGTGTGACATCCTATCCGGGAAAGGTCACCCCGGCTGCGCATCACACCAATTGCACAGCCAGTGACCATGGTTGCATTCGGGGAGTATATCTCGATTGCAACTGGTGGGATGGTATTAAAATGTAAAGTGGTGCTCCTGTTCATCTCTGCGCCTTTTTGGCAGATATGTCTTTGATTTGACGCACGTCTTTCATAACATTGGGGCTTAACAACCTGCGAGGCACTTAACTACTTCTGCTGTTCGGCCCAAGGACACTAGACACTGGAGCCTATTACAACGCCGTATCTGCCACACATTGACCTCTTGTGGCTGTGAGAAATATGACTCAAGTCGAACGAGCGCGCTGGAGTTGGGTTCATTGTCCTCAAGCTCAGGATAAATGGCTGTCAAAGTGTCAAAGTTTTCGTTTTTGATGAAGGTTTAGTTCTTGTTTTGGTGTGAAGTAAAGTTAATTCAGACTCCCCTTAAACTTGAACTTTTTATGATGGGGTTTTCATCATTCACACGCATGGTAAGGGAAATAGGAACATTTACACATGTCTGCATTTTATATTTCAAGTTTAGTCCTGGATTAGACCTGATTAGGTCGATTCTGTAGCCTATAGAGAGGTCAAGATTGTACATTGAATCGATATTAGTGATTATTCATGCCACAATTTATCTGTACAAACTAAAACAATAATTCTACAATAATTCTAGAAGCAAAATTAAGCAATTTCCATACAGTCTATTCTCTGAAAAAAAAAGAAACCAAAGTGCTTTTGTTTCGCATTTAGAGTCACTTTCACACTAATTACCACCTACGGAAATATCTGGCCTTCTGAGTACCACTAAACCAGGTCTATAACAACACTATTCCAGGTCCAAACTATTGGGTTAAAAATAACTATACTATGATTTAAGTATCTAAGTCAAGAGAGGCCAAAAACATGATCAAAATTGACTAAAAATGAAACAACGACGTATAGTATAATCCACGTATCAAGGAGTTTACCATCAGTTCAACAGCTTGAGAAACAATGGTTTGACAATATGAATCAAAGTAATTGTGATAAAATGTAAAACATTTTGATGCTTCTTGGCAAAATAATTGTTACACTAAAATGCATCGTAACATTATAGCCTGTGTGAGAAATGCACGTTTCTGTTTTAAACAGTATTTGTTGCTTGTTATTAAATCACACCAGCTTGAAAATGCCGCTCTCGTGTGACTTCGAAAGCTCAGCAGAGTTGGGCCTGGTTAGTACTTGGATCGGAGACAACTTAAAATACCATGAGCTGTAGAGGGGCTGCAGTGCCTCTGGTACATGCTGTTGTTGTGTCATCCCCCGCTCTGCCTCCAGTGCCCATTTACGCTGGTGTATAAATGAGTGTAACAGTGAGCACGGGACAACAGATGGGAATCAGCCCATGGAATTTTGCCGTATGTTTATTACTAGGCACTGACTTTATCAAAATAACTAGTCGATGGTTGGAAATGTCACAAAAACAAATTTTTGTGTTAGTAGAAACATAACTTTTTTTTTCACAATTATTCATGATTGTTGGCACACCAACCAACATTGAAATCCTTCATTTGCTTTCTTTCACAAGTCTTCACAAGTGTTTTACGAATAAGTAATGATATTTTGATATAAACAGTTTCACAATCATTATTATTTGGTTCTTGTGATTATATTGTGACCTGAATAATGATGAATATTGATTAACCGAATAATCTTAACATCCCTAGTCCTGGTTTAGACCTGGATTAATCCAAGTTTTATATCATAATGCTCATAATATATATCATATGATATCACCATGCAATGTTATTATAATATAATACTTATTTTAGTTGGCAGTCTTGTGAAGCTAAGGTTGTAATTTGTGTAAAAAATGTATAATGGGATTCTATTAAAACATTTCATGATGTGCCTCAATTTGCATCGATTCAGGAAGACTGAGCAGTAATAGTAACATACATGCAACAGCTTTGTTGAATATTGCAATGAGGTGTAAACCCCAAATATGTCCTTGGGCGAGAAACAGGCTTTAACAATGTATTTAGCTGTTTGTTAAAAGAAGTCAGTCGGTATGCACAGTGGAGAGGTAAGGCCATGGCCAGAAGGGTTATGGTCACAATTATTCAAGACAAGAGCTCGATCTAGTTTTTATTTTCAATTTGAGCATTGGCTTGGTGAAAACAATTTGTGATTGGCTGAACCATAAAACCTTGAACATGCAGTCTGCTTACTAGACTGTAACAGAGAACAATCTTTATGGATGTTTTGTATAGAAGCCACGATGTTTTCTGTTTAACACGGAAACATGCCCATGGGACGATGAACCGAGACGAGGGGGCCTATTTACTATTACACACCAGTCTTGGGGAAGTCGGACTGCTTCACAGAAAATGAAATAGCTTCTAATGCAGTTAATATTGGACAGTTGGCGCTGAGGTTTAAACTAGGAGCTACAAATGGAACTTATAAAGAGAAGAAGATGGGCTTTTCTTAGTGCTTGGCAAATGGCAGTTATGTAATAAAATAATAATCTCATGCTATGTCCAACTATTTATATTCTGTATATTAGTGGAGGCATGACAAGCTTTATTGGCTCATAACACACATTCGGTAGTTTCCACGTCTGCTATCATTGCGAGCACCTTATTACTGAATCTACCTCCAAAGTCGTCAAGTTTTGATGGCACTTTTACTAGACGCCTCCAGTGTGTCATGCAGAGTTGTGTATGTGACTGACTACGGTATTTTGTCCTGAATCTGATGCCACTCTTATTCAAGTCATGATCATGTGGGGTTTAATATGCAAGACCATGGTTCCAACCACTTTAAACCAGCTAACACCGAACACCTCCACAGTCCCTGAGCTGCCTGTCTCTGTCACACACTGATCAAAATTATATGTTCTTCACTCATACTTTGCATGCAATTCTACCGCTGGTATATCAGGTCAAACCAAAGGGGGAAAAAATATACACATTTATTGAAATTAAACTTTTTTTTTTTTTAATCACATTCATACAGTAAACTTAGTATTAAATTAGGGCGGCCACTAACCATTAATATATTTTAGTTAACTATTTGGTGATTATTTTTTTGATTAGTCGACTAGCTAAACAATTTTCTTTAATAAACCAAAATATATACATGCATTGATTTAACAGCTGAATAAATACGTACATACATACATACACACTTACATACATTTTATTTATTTTTTTTTGACTGCGTACATTGATCAAAATTGCGGTCATACAAAATTGAACCCTGAATGAGATTGAGATGGCAGAAAAACGACAGCAATAAAACATAGACTTTTTAGCAATCCAACCATTAAAACCTGTTTGCGAGAACTCGCTAAATGCACTCTATACATTTTCATCTGTTTATCTATACAGGCGAGTAGTGATTTGCACAGCGTGTGGCCCAAACAGCAAACACACCACTTTCAGCCCATGCACTATACATGAAGAGCAATTATGGGGCGGCTCGGCAGGTTTTTGGACCCCATGCAAAGCTATCACATCCCCTCCATGGCCAAAGGGGAAAGCCAGTTCTGAAAATAGATTTCTGAAAATTCTACTTCACACTGGGCTGTTCAATATTGAATAGTTCTTCTAACAACAGAGCTCTCGGATATTTGAAATTGTTAAAATAGAAATGGCACTGCAGACTTTTCAGAATATATTACTTCTCTTCCTGCTCACATGTTTAACCAATTCAATCAATCATTTGTGGCTTTTTTAAACACTGTATAGGAAATAATTGCAGGGGGGATTCTTATCAGGACTAATAATGTAATTTAAATACTTATTATTAACTATAGAGCTGAGGTTGGCCAACATTCTAAAAGCTATTGTAGTATGAATAGTGTTAAATCTGACCGCTGGCTAAATTGGCCTCATATAGAGAGAAATGAATTGGAAAATCACATGTAATTAAATAAAGAAATAGCTTCTGGTCATTTTAAATGAATAAAAACATACTCAATCATGTTTTTTTCTGTGAGGTGGTCCTCATTTTAATTCACTGCTTGTTGTGGTTTCCGGGCAAGAGTAACTACTTCAAACTAACTATGGATACATTGCTTTATTAAGTCTACATAAACAATGTAAATGAATTATTATACCGGTATAGGCTATAAATTATATAACTTCATCTCACTTTCATATTTGTTAGGGGATTTATGCATGATGCCTTTCTTTGATGTTTGCTCTTTCAATTAACCAAATTATCTAACGATCTAATGTTGTGGCCTGATATGGCCCATGCTTTTTACTCAAAAATATATTTGGAAATTAACATTGTAAAGAGAAAATATGTGCAATAGGAATATTTTTTTGAAAGCAGTTGCCCTGTTGTTACCGAGCTAGGGGCCGCTGTTTGCCACGTGTCTGGAAACAAGTTGCTCAGTACTGTCCTTCATAGTCGAACATTTTTACCAGTTTCCCTTTTTCTTTTTCTTGGGGCGGGGGGGGTAAAAGCAGATACAACATACAGATTTCATGGGCCTGTGTTATCATTGTGTGGTGTCATTGTTTTGTGTGTGGGTGGCGCTGGATGTGGTCTTGTGACGTCCTGCTCCCTTACAAGTTCATGAGACTCATCCGACTCACTCATGCTCGCTCATCCTGACCCTGGACAGTCACCTGCACTTACAATGCACACACAAGTATAAGACATGTAAACATAAAGGCACAACAGATGTATATATAACACGCAAAAACTCAAATTAGTAGAAAAGAAAATGTACACTTTGTTCAGAAGATAAGTTATATTAAAAGGCTGACCAATAGAAAGGGAAGTGAGTGTAATTGTGGAAAAATTACCAATAAGGCAAAGTACCATTTATACTCCCTATGTACCTGTGTTACTGCTTTGATTCATGCTGTTCAAATCAAATATGCTACCGTATTGTCCGGACTATAAGGCGCACTTAAAAGCATTTAATTGTCTCAAAAACGACTGTGCGCCCTATATATGTATTAATGATGACCTGCGCCAAGTAAAGAAGACCACACAGAGTTTCCGAGGGAACAAAGCGAGATGGCCACAGTGAGAGGACAAAATTGCACAGTGGGTAATAGAACAGAGAGCAGCAGGTAGAAGCGTCTGTACAGTCTCTATTTGACTGAAGGCAACAGCGTTAGCACGGGACATGAATATCAATGACTTTCGAGGCGGTCCATTCTTTGTGCTTTCGTTTTATGAAAAGGCGTTATCCCTCCATCCGCACACGAACTTCTACGTTTGAGCAATGTTGAGCTGAATGAGTTGAACGCATTTAATAAAGTTTAACCCACTGACTTATCTGACTGTTTTGTTTCGCTGAATGTGCCTTATAGTCCCGTGGGCGTTATATATGAAAAAATGATTGAAAATAGACCATTCATTGACAGTGTGCCTTATAATCCAGTGCGCCCTATAGTGTGGACAATACGGTACTCCACAATGGAAAAAAAAAAAACACTGCGCCAATGCTAATATGCTGTATGTTTTCTACTTTAAAACACTTCTTCACCAATTTCATTCTATTACCTGAGTCAAGATGTCCTAACCTTTCCATCATGCCGTGCACCAGCAATTATCGCAGCAGGATTCCCTCTCAGAGCGACACTGTACAGAGCCTTTCTGCCTGAGCTCAGAGACTGTGCAGCACATTCATTTTTCACCAATCTGACAGCCAGTTTCGCTCATTTGCTACTGGAGCCATTTTCCACACTCTTTGTGGGTTTTGCATGGTATTCTATGAATAGACTTATTGTTGTTGATCCTGTCGCCCATGCACCACACAGCCTCGAGTAACAGGTTTCAACGATTAATGAATCTGCTGCAATTTCCGTTCAAAGTAAGTCTTCAAGTCCTCCTACAGAGTGCCTGCAATAGGTCTTATACTTTCTTGTTTTCTTTTTTGAAGATCACTGGCCAAGAAGCCTCCAGATGTGACAAAGTCTCGCCCAAAGTCAAGACGGAAACATTGCTCAAAGTAGGCAATGATCACGACTTCACCATGAGGCCTGCTTTTGGAGGTGAGTAACCGTTTTCAGGCCTTTTTAGCATTCAACCACGTAATGGTCTCCAATGTCTGTGCTCAAGTTTAAAATAAATATGCTCGAAGTGTAAGTAACGATGCAGTGAAAGAGTTGAGTGAACAGGGCAATTATTGACTGTTCAGGAATAATAGAAATATTCTAATCACATATTCTGATGACAAAGCAATAAAAGGCGCGTTTCCAGGGGACTCACTTTGGAGTGGAATGGCGCGTGGCCATAAAATACACACCATATGAGCTACGGTACTTACAGCTTTATCAAAATTTGAATTACCGAAACTTCTTTTGCTGAATTACAGGGAGCAGCGTCAATGAAGAAAATTAAATTCAAGTACGATATTAGATTTATATTCCTAATTTAGGAAATGCGTAAATCTGAGCAGTGACCGTCATCTGACTCATTGTAGCGACGCTTAGCGTTCCTCCAAGCGTTTCCAAGTATGCTCCAAAGTGAACTGGCCTGGGAGACCAATGGCAGTCGAAACGTGGCTTGAGTACCACACTCTGCTGCTATTTGCCATCTGAAGTTGGCAACTCCTCTTGCATTATTGTTGTGCTAAATACTACTTTTGCTTAATAACAATTTCTGATTAATATACAATTCAAACCAGTTTAAATCCTAATCATTATATACATGAGCAAGCACAGTGGCAGTTAGCGTTTTTCTGCTCCACAGCAGAAGTTCCTGGGTTTGAATCTAGGCACTGTGTTTTTCTAGTGAAGAGTTTGCATTTTCTGCATGTGTTTACTCTGGGTTTCCCACTGTAATGCCCATCCTGGCTCCAGGACTTCCTGTGAAAAAGGAATTCTTTAGATCTCAGTGAGACTTTCCTGGTTAAATAAAGGTAAATAAACATTAAACACCACTTAACAAGAACAACACACCTCACAACCAATTTATAGGCCGTAAATCAAATTTAGCTTTCCATTGGATTCGTGGTTTCAATTAGTGGTTGTAATGCGAAACCTGATCTCTTCTGGTTGTAATTAGCATGGTTGAGGTTTTACATCTCGAAGAACAACATGTTTCTACTTTTTGTCATTTCCTCTATATTCTGTTTTTTCCGTTTTTATTCAAGAAAGATGAAGATGTCCCAATTTTCGAGCCCTGTCACCCGCCACCCGAGGCAAAGCTTTGGAGCCAGCTATGATTTAGTGGACCTTGTAGCACCATGGGACATGCGACGTGCCCTGTCTAGTTTCCATAAGTTTGTAATGATGCTTTTATCCCAGCACCCACAAATGAGTAACAACCGAAGCCACTTCCAAAAATCAATACTTCTCCAGGCTGAACAGGGATGATGGGAGCCACCAACTCAATGTCCCCTCCGAGATGGACACAAACTGGGCAGGAAGCTCTGTCATGTGTGGGGCCTTGCACTTTTAGTGCTGGTTGGAGTGCCTTCGTGATACAAATTGATTGGTCGTTTGGAGCCCATCTTCAGATGGTGTCTGCTCTTTGAAGATTAAACAAATTTAGAGACTTCATCAATCCAACTCAACTGTATGTTCTTTTTCAAAAATAAATTTAACAAACACAAATTCTTAAAATAGATAGAAAAAGAGAGAAAAAAAAAGCGTAAAATTAACACAGAAAAATATACAAAGATGTAAATATATATAAAAATTTCTTAAAATGAGAAAACATAAAAAAAAAAAAAATAAAAAAAAAAAATATCTTGAAAAAACTAAACAAGGTCTTGACTAAAAGAATATAGACAAATTTAAAAGTAACAACTTATATAACTTAAAAATTATAAAATCAAAAACAAAAAAAAAATAATAATTCGTAAAAAAATAAAATAATAGAGTATAAGGTAAAAAAATCTATACTGTAATCAGAACACTCTATTATAACATAAAAACCAAATATAACATAAGAAAATAAAAAAATAAAAAAAAAAAAAATATTAAGAGAAACAAAGAAGATATTATAAAATAATTAAATATATATAATAAAAAAAAATAATAACACGATAAAAAAAATAGAAAAAAATAAATTTATATAGTGATTTGTCCACCTTACAAGGCGCTTGAGGCCCAGGAAATAACAAATATCCTGGTTATAAAAAAAAAAAACCATGTAAAACCAAGAACCAATAAATAATAAGATATTAATTGACCAAGGGCCATTAGACATTGGAAACAATGCTAATATATTGAATAAAAACAAACGATAAGAAAAAAAACTTAGTTTCATATAATTTTAGAAATAAAGAATAATGTAAAAGAAAAAGCTGAACTAAGGAGATATCTCCAATTGATGAACTACGAAAGCACAAACAAGGACATTAAAACAAAATTAAAAAAAGGAATTATTTAGAAAAGAAAGAAATAGGAAATAAAAAAAAAAAAAAAAAAAAAAAAAAAAATAGCTAAAATAACACACACAATAATCAATAAAAAACAAGAGAGAAGTAGTTACACAGAAATAGAAAAAAATTACAGTAAGATAGTCATACAATGAAAACAATAATGATAATATAAAAAAAATAGAAAACAAAATTAGTATATAAGACTAATAATAAATACCAAAAAATCAATATACTAATTTGCAATCTAAAAGTCTTAAAGAAACATCAAGAAGATTGACATACGAAACATTCTCTAAGAATTTGGAAAAAAAAAAAAAGAACAAAAAAAAAAACAATAAAACAAATTAGTCGCATAATGTGAAACTTAAAAAAGAAAAAAAGTATTACATCACATGACCTAAGAAATCGCGAGAAAATTGAAGACACTAATAAATAAAGGAATAGGAAGTACAAACAAAAAAAAAAAAAATAAACATCATAGGTATAAAATAGTGATTATACAACATGATAAAAATCAACAAGAAAAAAAATAAGAAAAAAATAAAAAAAAAAAAAAAAAAAAAAAAAAAAAAATAGAAAAAAAAAAATAATGAAAAGAAAAGAATAAAAAAAAAAAAAAAATAAAGAAAAAATACTGAGAGATAAAATATATAAATAAAAAAGCAAAACAATTCACAACGAATTAATTATAATAACAGTGCGCCAGATATCTAATCAAAAGTAGTCAATAAAAAATAACAAATATGAATTATACAATCAAACCAAGTGTGACACCGGGGGGAACCACTAGTTGCACTTGAGCTTTGCACAAGTGATGCGGCCAAAAAAAGCCCATTTGCCATGGGATCACAAACATTGCACAACAGAACAGTTGGGACTCCAACCTGAATGATTGATGTAAATGTAAGCGTGACAGGGCTTTTTCGCGTGATCCAGTCCCAAAAACAAGATAGTGTCATTATTATGTGTCAATACAAAAAACAGTGTTATAAAGTGACTACATATACAGTAGGGTAAATAGTATGCCAAGTACTTCACTTATCGCTGTTTGGCGTCGTAACACGTCGGCTTCTCTGCAAAGTCGTTCTACAGACAATTCCTCAGTACTCAATGAGAATTCAAGGGTTGATCTTTGTCCAATTTGTTTTGATCGAAACCACTCTGATTCAAACAGCAAAACCATACCAACCAGAATTCTGGTTGACAAAAAAAGTAGATTGAAAAGAAATATATCGCCTAAAATGTTTGATACTGTTGAGTTTTGAAGATAAAATAGAAGAAAAAGACAAAAATAGAAAAAAAAAAAGTAAAAATAAATGCCAATAAGGGATAATAATACTTTCTATAAAAAAAATGAAGGAAAAGCAGAAAAGAGCACATTAGTTGCAGAAGAAAAAGGTCAACAAAAAAGAATGAAAAAAAAAAAAATAGAAAAGAAGAAAACTAAAAAAAATACGGTATATGGAGAAAAACTGACAAAAAAACAGAAAAGATCCAAAGCAAAAAGAACTCCAACAAGCTAACCAGAATCTAATAGTTTTTTGTTATTTTTTCAAGGGACACCGACAATAAGATAGCACACAAGAAAAACAAAAAATTCAACAAAAAAAACTAAAAAAAAAAATAACAAAAAAAAAACATACAAAAAGACAAATTACATATTAATATTCACAGCAAACAAACCTAATATAAACCGTCGGAGTTGCATAGATACAGGGAAAATACACCAAAAAGATCAACCAAATACAGAAATACACCTTACCGAAAACTTCCAGAATAGAAGAACACAACAGAATCCCATGCCAGAGAAACAAGTACAACGGACCAACAAAATGTAATACATACGAAAGAGAAAAAAAAAAACATAACCATACATTAACACAGACAAAACAATTACCAATATCCGAAAAATATGTAACAAAAAACATAAAAACACAGAACATATAGCGTAAAACAACAAAACGAATAAACAGAAAAAAATAAAAAAATGAAAATATAATAGTAAATATAAGTGTAAGAACAAAATATCATTATAAAAAAGTACTTAAAGTGAACCAACAGAAGTTTTGACCGGCTGCACAATTTCTTCTAAAATCACACTTAACAATATGAGGTTAGATTCAATATAGTTAAACATATAATCATAGAAACTCAAACCAAACAAATCCATTAAAAAAATGTCACTGAAGTTGACCCTATCACTTCTTTACCCTCGCGTAACTAACATCATCCGTCTTAATTTACAGTGGGTCATTTTCATCTCTCCTCGACAACCAGCCCACCCTAGAATTCCATGTTATTCTACTCTCCAAGCACAGACGGAACGTGCCGCGTGACCAGTTTATTACACGAAGATACTACGAAGCTTCCAGGAAACACGGTGGGAGCTCGCCAGTGGCATTAAGGACATCTCCAGTGCACATTAGCACAAAGAGGCTTCCCTTCTGTTTCCTGACAGCCTCGCCGAAGAGGAGCTCGCACAGCTCCACAACTCTTTAAGTCAAATCTAGGCAGTTGAAGGAGACCTGCAATACAGCTATGTTTATGAAAGTAGACAGTGTGCTTCGGTCGGAAAAGGTCTTCTTTGATTCACGCTGAAGGACGTTTTCTGTGCACGTGCAGTTTTCTGTTAACGTTGGCGTTCATGTCTCTGGCCGTCCAGAAAGTACCATTTATAATTCCACTGGCGAGTAATCAAGTTGTTAAGGTTATAAATTACAGCTTCCATCGTCAGTTAAGTACCATATTGATTAGCTTTTCACTCATATCGCTGTCTCGCAGAGGTTTGGCGGCTTACACATTGTCAGAGTAAGACCATTCTCCGCTCCTACGCGACTCTCTTAGTTCAGCGCACGGGTACAAGTAAACCGTGCTCCTTTGACCGCACAATAGACGGCATCCTTGGACGCTTCTTCTTGTCCGGTACATAAACACAGGATCCACGGCAAAAGGAAGTCTACCGCCGAACGGCTCATTCTTACACACATATGTGCTCTTTTGTTTGAACCTTGGGGAACTTTCGTCTTTGGGAGATATATATATATCGTTCAATAAGCACTTTGTTAACAGTCCAACTGTGTTTTATGTGATCATTTACATGTAAACGTACACAAGCTAACTGTGACTTGTTTTTTTACATGTGTTTAAGCTAGCTTACTTTGTTAATCTTCATTGTACGACTAGTTTGTAACAATACTTCTTTCTGTCTGTTTCAGTTACCTTTCATTACATTCATTCATCCTCCATAAAGCAAGAAAAGAACGCCTTGTGTACGGAGTTTTCTTTATTGGTTCGCTGGCTGTCTAGCTTCACACAGTCACGTGTCGTGAGGACAGCACAGTTAGGTAGCAGGTTGTTCTCCCCAGCTCCCATCACATGTGGCCCACCCCAGGGATCTCTCCTCGGGCTCGTCCTCTTTTCACTGCACATGATGCCATTCAGCTGTGTTCTCGCCATATTCACTTTCTACTATCACCTCTACGCCGACGACACCCTGCTTTATATACCAGTCCCACCAGAAGATAGTTTCTCTATAGCCAAGGAAGAAGTACAGTAATGGATTTCAAACAATTTCTTACAACTAAATGAGAGCAAGTTATTCTGTTTGGTCCTCACTCTGACGTCATCAAGCCTTCCCTGGGCCAATTATCTGCCAATGCACGCAATACAGTTAGAAATCTTGGAGTTTACATTGACTTTTGTAGAATAAATCAGTAAAGTTGTCAAATAAAGCTTCTTTCAACTCAGGTCCATTCTTAAATTAAAGCCAATTCTTTCAGATAAAAGTCATAAAAAACAGGCAGAATGGATTAGTGCATCTCCCGCTACACAGGATTTCCACAAACAGCTAATTCAAATTACAGATAGTCCAAAACGCAGCAGCCAGATTGTTAACAGGAGCACAAAAGTATGAAAACATTCAATTTTCTCATCTTAAAAGGAGGATGTGCTTTTTCTGTTGTGGCACCGAAACTCTGGAATAACCTCCCACTCCATATAAAAACGCCTTCTTCCATCGACCAGTTTAAATCCCTGCTACAAACATTTTGAATCTGGCTTTCAATTGATTTTATGGAAATTGTGATGAGTGATGTATTTTATATACCACTGACAAATATTGTATTGTTGTTTTTGTTGTTGTTTCATTTGAATGTTCCGTTGTAACTCAGTTTAAAAAAAAATGTGCTGTACAAATAAAGTGGCTGAAACATGCATGTACCAGATGGATTTTAATTTGTTTTTTCAAGAAGAAACTTAAGTTCAAGTTCATTAGTAGGGCACAATTTGTACAGAAAGTAAATCAAAGTGTGACGGATTCAAATCATGATAGAAACTAAATAAACATAGTCAATGATATGTTAAATGAAATGAAACCAGGAACCTTGTAACTCATCTATTACAATAAGGAAATGGGTCTCTCTCCTTCTCTCTCTCCTCTCTCTTTCTCTGTCTTTCTCTATCTCTCTCTCTCTCTCTCTTTCTATCTTCTTCTTTCCTTCTCTCTCTCTCTTTCTCTCTCTCTCTCTCTTTCTATCTCCTTCTCTCCTTCTCTCTCTCTCTTTCTCTCTATCTCTCTTTCTATCTCTCTATCTCCTTCTTTCCTTCTCTCTCCTCTCTTTCTCTCTCTTTTTCTTTTTTTTACGGATAGAGTAAAACACACACTTTGAAGACGTACAACTACAGTAGGTGGCGGTAAATGCACCTTTTCAAATGGCTGCCAACCCCCATTAAAAGTAACACAACAACAATATGCTACTTTTTCCCTATAATAGAGGTAGGATATATATATATAAAAAAAAATCATAATAATGCAATTGTGTGTAAAAAAAAGAGAAAATAATATCAAGTATATTCTATAATAAAACAGAAACATCTAATATAATCTCCCAAATTGAGATATAAAGTGATATTTCTGCACTCTTATGGTCCTCAACCAAGATATTTGCAAACATATTCCAGCACTTTTCTGATGCATTCTTAGAATATCATTACAGAGACAAAAATCGCAGTACATACGCACTCTCTCCATCATCCATCAGCCACATTAGCCTCTCTAGTCTATTCAAGTAACCTTTACAATGATATTATTAATGCCAATGATAAAGACAGTAGTCATGACTCATTCCACACCTACTGTAAATGTATTGGAGCCACAGATGCCCTTGAGAAGACAATAGAAGCAAGGTTGCCAATCTGTGCCACTGGCTGCTCCAACCACAAACCTTCACTCTCTTACACACTACATTCACACAGGGAAGTGTCCTGAATATTTTTCAAAGATCTTTTTATAGAACATGGGCATTAGATAATGTGTAAATACCCAAAAGTACAAAATAATGATTAAAAAGTGCATCTCCCTATTTGTTTGTATGAGTAGAATTTCCCAACACAACATGGAGCTGGAACTGGACAACAGGTTTACATGGCAACAATCTCTCTGTCTTACATTATACAGATTGAAAGCTAAACATGTTTTCCACATCGTGTTATAGGCATACAGTACTTTGCACAACGGGAAATAACCTCTGATCTGCTCAAAGTTCTTGAGAAAGTTTTTCAAGTGCGTGTTCACCTTCAGCTGAGCAACATCTGCAGCTCCAGCAGACTGTGAGTCTCTGCACACTCCTTTTACACGTCTTCATTTAACGGACCAACGGAGACAGAGAATTTCGAACGCGACTGCAGACCTTGGGTTTTTGAATGTTCACTGCGCGACAAAAAGATATGTATGTATAGTGACCTTATTGCATATTCTATAGCGCACCTGACATCTTTTTCTAACAGATTTCAAGGTTGGTAAAAGCTGTAATAAAAGTAATTGTAAATGTAAATGTCAAATAGTGGAGTAATAAGAAAAGGCCATTGAGGTCTTCAGAGACATTTTAGAGAAGTTGGAGTTAAGACTGAACAAAAATTACCCAAAAATTAAAAGATCATATGTTGAAAATGAATGCTGAAAGTAGTTATTTGATATCCTTATTTCTTGTAGACTGTGGATATTGTGTTTAAGGTGTTTGCAGCTCTTTATGTTAAATGTATATGTATGTAAACATAAATGTATATAAATGTAAAGGGTATATGCATTATTTACTTTCAATTCAATTCAAGATAACTTATAGAGCACAACTGAAAACAACCAGACAAGAGTCCATGACATACAGCAAATACAGTCCATTATTACTAATACAATCCAAAAATACTTAAGAGGATACAGTATTTGTCATGCAAAAAATGAAAAAGTGCGTGACATAGTAATACTTTCAACTTGTGTCTCTTCTATTACTTCGACAATATGCACAAACAGTCCTTGTACATATCAGATAAGCTGTAGGTATTATGTGACAGAATATGGATGTCCAGAGCCTCCGCAGCATGTCTTCCTCTGTCACTCTGGATAATGGATTACATCATGTGACTCCGGGATTGGACACTAAATGCCAACACATGTCGAGTGCAATGTCTAGTGCCGCTGTCGGCTGATGGACACGCGGCTATTGACTAAATCTGGCTCCTTCTCTGTTAGATTTACTGCGGCTCCAAATCATCCAAATTTAGACGCAAATGACGCAACACCAAAAGCGGCACTACACTCAAAGCAATTAATTTACCATGCTATTTCTGAATAAGTTACAGTGCTGGGTAAAATCTCATTAAACCGCTCTCTGGAAGTGTTCAGCGCTCCCGTCTCATGTCAACAAAAACAGTTTAATTAAAGTTAAATTCAAAGACCACAGTGGGGGGTTTTGTGTCGAATTTGCGTGCGGCCGTAATGGGTCGTTTCCAGATACTCCAGTTTCTCTCAAAGCTGCACTATGTAACTTTTCTTGAGGAGTCCCCACCATTTGCTGCAGAAAAAAGTTGTTCCTCCTTTAACGTTGACAAAGTGGGGGTCGCGAGGCATGAGCTGGGGGCTACTTTATAGAATATAAAATGTAATTACTGTTTTTTTTTTTATATTGAAAACAGTCTATTTTTGTTATATCAGGTCCAATTACACAATAAAATATTCAATCAAAACATGTTTTTAAAGGTGAAATTATTACCGACACCCATGGGGTCATAGTCCCAAAAGTTTGGGAACTCATCTTTGTAATTGTGACAAGAATCTTGGTTTAAGTTCTGGAGAAAAAGAGCAAAAAAATAATACGTAGAATTTGCGAGGGACTTAAAATGCACTTGTTCTTGTGCGGTCCTGGTTTGAGCCCACACGAGTCCTGATTTACTCTTTATTTTTAGCTTTATTCTCAGATTTGTTTCAACTTTGACTTGGTGTGTGCAAGTTTGGGTGCCAAAGTCTAGTCTTGGTTGAGTATTTTTCAACAACTTTTACCCTAAACTTTACCTTTCATAAACCCTATTTCCTATTTCCCCACAGTTTATTTCTTTTCAAACTTCAGACTTGCTTCATCATTAGTAAAAAGGTAACGTCCACTGTGCTATGCCCATATTTTTGTTGAAAGAGCTCAGACCCTGCAGGTGGTCTCTGCCGTCTAGAATACAAGGGCACATTTCTATAGTGGATGCTGCATTTATAGATGTGGGCCTATAGTGTAGAAAGTTTCAAAGTCTTTGCAGAATCCACCATTGTTCTTTTGTTCCCCATTCGTTCTCATACGGGCAAACTTAATGCATTTTGTTAATTGTCTTTTATATTCCAGCGTGGGCAAATTGATTGCCTTCCAAGCCAATATCTATTTAAATGGATTTAGAAGTTCTGAAATTCAATGAGCACTTGAATAAATTGGAGAAGAAGAAGTGACTATTGGAGAAGTTTAAGACTTTATTAAGTATGTGGTCTTGTAAAGTGTTAATTGTTATTAAATTTGATAAGTTCTCCTTTATTATACTTTTGAAAGTTTTTATTCAAATATGATCAAGAACAAGGGCAGACCGTAAGTGCATTCTGGAGAAGCACAGAACGGCCGGTGGCTCTCACGGGGCCGTACTGCTCTGTTGCAGTGTGGAACGAGAAACGGCCTTTATTTTTACTTTTAAATAATGCTGTAAAATGGAGGTTTTAGTGTTGGCCCAAGATCCATTGGGCCGGGGCTGACCAGAATCCCGCGCTGGCTTTGAGTCTCAGTCAGCGCCTGGTCAAGAATGACATGTTCTCATAAAAAAATGAAACCTCAAATTCACGGTGATGAGGTCATTGCGATTCATTTAGTCATAACTTGTGCCTTTAAAACTGCACTGCCAAATAATATGAATTAAGTATACAGTATAATGATCCTTAAAGGTCTACAATGTAACTTTTCTGGTATGTAGTGTTGTATAGGATTTGTTAAAATGTAAAAAAAAAAAGAATAGATAGAAAACGCACATAACTTGTCACAGATCTGCCCTGTAATGTCACCTGCTTGTTGCCACGTATAATGCTACACATTGGAACATTGGAGGCAAAGCAAGAACATCTCGATGGAGACAAGTAGGTAGTGGAACCAGAAAAGCTGGATAATGTAGAAGTTTAGCGATGAGCTCCCCCTGCAGCTCTCTTGTTAAAATACATTGTCAGAGAACATTTATTTTGTTTTATAATCAACATTATAATTTCATACAAAAACATTTAACATTGACTTGAATACATATTAAAACATAAAAAATGGGCCAGGGTTTCCCAGGAGAGTTTTTTTTTTTTTTTTTGCCCAGAGACACCCTTAAACACATATTTCACTTTCAAATGTAAAAATGTCCCTTGGTTCTCTTTTTCCCTCTGTCCCTTGGTTCTCTTTTAAAACCGCACATGTCATTAATTGCTCGATGATTATAACAATTAAGAGTTTACAGCTACATATTAAAAAACATTACAGAGACACAAATGTAAATGAGTTTTATTTTCACACAATGTAACGTCGCTTCAGCATTCGTTTATCGTAGACTAAGTTTATCACTTAGTGGTTTTTATTAATATCTGTAAACCCGAGTGGGCAACTATATTTATTACCACTGGCAATAAAATCACTAATGTCTTTCTGGAGGCTCAATTCAGTTCTTAGTTTAAAATTACTAATTCATTCATACAAAATGTATAAGAGTTTATGGCTTGTAATATAAAACCTTTACTGGCCTTTAGAGAGCCATATGTAATAAGATGCAGTCATTTTTACAGTCTCCGCTATAGACCACCGAGCCACCGATCGAGTATGCCCAGAGGAACGGAGCTAAAGTCGCTCATTACAATCCGTCCATTATCTTTTCGCAAATGTCATAACCATCCCATATACCAGCCGGTGACACACTTTCGAGGAGATGTCCCTTCTTGTGGGACGTTGGTAAAAGCGGGCGCGCTAGCGTTTGCGCTGTATTACTGCTTTTAATCCGGGCTAAAATAACACATTAAACTCACTGTTAATCCAAGCATGAGAGATAGGTTATCATTTGAGTAGCCGTGTGTTGTTACATGCTCCACTGTACGGCCAATCTGCTGTGTGCTTTTCAGAAAATGTGAACAGCTTAATACGGATTATAAGAAGTTCATTAAGCTCCATGCATTCCAGTCTATTACTTAAAATGAAGATCCGTACACAGAGGCTGGGACCTGTGACCTTGCGTGGTGCATTCTGATAAAACCTTTTACGTGTCTTTGCAGACATTGCATTGATGGAAAATGTTGTGCCTTTGTTCATAAAATAATATATAGGTAGCAGTTTGAATCAAATAAGGAATTTTTCTTTTGCTGGCGATATTTGGTGTTTCGGTTCACAAACGAGAATGCCTTATATAAAATGAACAAAACTGGAGTAAGTACAATATCTGAAATGCAATTTTTCTGACAAAGCATTGCAGGTATGATAGTAGTTTGATGTTTTAATTGTACAATTTTTCAAAGTTCACATTTTAAGGATTCCAGGAACTCCTAAACTGGCTAAACAATATATGAATCCCAAGCATTCAGGACATACGTAGGTCAAGTTTAGCATATTCTAATATATATATATATAATATTATATATATATATTATATTATATATATATAATTTTATTTTATCAATTATTGACTTTACTTGAATGATTGCCGTCATTGTAATTTGCTATGGTGTGACCATTAAAATGTATTTTTATAAACTAAAATAATAAGTAATATTTGCAATCTGCTCTTGGATTAGCAATAACCTGTGAGAGCACAGACCTAATGTAATCATGAAAATGTTGTGCCCAGACTTGGACAGAAAGTCCGGAGCCATTATGTTTTTTTGACTGAGTGTTGTACGGTTCAAAATGGTTATAAGAATCATGTGCCAGATCCTATTATCGTACAGAGACCAAAAATTATAGTTTTGGACTAAATTATCGTATAATACCAAACCCTTCACAATAATCCACTGAAATGTTTGCAATGGCTAAATTATATCAAAAGTTAGAATCCCACATGCTCTATGAATGTCAATTTGCTTAATAAGGTGAGTTTGGACGCTATAAGCATCACACACATGTTAGCTGAATGCACACACGCACACACACCTACATGCACGCACTATTTTCTAAATTCATTTCTAAGATGTAGGGCTAAAGTTAAACAACAGCTTCAAATGACCCAAACATGACCAAACGGAAAAGTGTCTGTGCCTGTGAAAGCTGCAGCAGAACAAGAGGCTGTTTCTCAGTTCCGGTCTGCATCTCCGAAGGCGACATTTGAAGGCCGTTGGCGTCACTTTCTCGCAAAAAGCCTGTCCCATTTCATGCGCCAAGAATGCGGCCGACAAATGGCCTACTTTTCCATGAGATATGCGTCGTCCTGCACTCCGCCTCCTGCACTCCGCTCTTGCCCCGCCCTCTGCCACTGCCCCTGCCCTGCCCCCTGCCCTCGCCCTGCCTCGCCCCTGCCCTGCGCCCTGCCCTGCCGCCCAGCCCGCCCCAGCCCTGCGCCCAGCCCGCGCCCCTGCACTCGCCCCTGCACTGGCCCCTGCACTGCGCTCCTGTACTGCCCTGCTACCTCCGTCCCTGTACTGCGCCCCTGCCCTCCGCACTGCGCTCACCACTGCGCTCCTGCACTGCGCTCCTGGTCACTGCGCTCCTGCACTCGGCCCTGCACTCCTGCCCTGCGCCCTGGACTGGCTCCTGCACGTAGCCCTGCCTGCCTCCTCACTGTAGCCCTGCCTACGCTCCTGCACTGTAGCCCTGCCCTCCGCTCCTGCACTGCGCTCCTTCCCACCTCGCTCCTGCCCCTGCACTGCTGGCCCTGCCCTCGCTCCTGCCCCTGCGCTCCTGCCCTGCGTCTGCTGCACTGTACCCGCCCTGCGCTCTCTGCACTGATAGCCCTGCCCGCGCTCCTGCACTGTAAGCCTGCCCTGCGCTCCTCACTGCGCTCCTACCCCTGCGCTCACTGCTGCACTGCCCGCCCTCGCTCCTGCCCTGCGCTCCTGCACTGCGCTCCTGCCCTCCGCGCTCCTGCCGCCTGCGCTCCTGCCACTGCCGCCTCCTGCCTCTGCCGCTCCTGGCCCGTGCGCTCCTGCCCTTCGCTCCTGCCGCACTTGCCCTGCCCTGCGCTCCTGCCCTGCGCCTCTGGACTGCGTCCCTGCCTGCTCCCTGCTCCTGCTCCCTGCCCTGCGGTCCCTGCCCTGCGCCCGCTGCCCGCCCCTCCCTGGCCCCTGCCTGGCCTGCCTGCCCTGGGCCCCTGCCCTGCCGCGCCCTGCCCTGGCCCCTCGCCCTGCGCTCGCCTGCTCCTGCGCCCCTGCCCTGGCCCCTGCCCTGCCGCCCCTCCCTGCGCCCCCTGCCCTGCCGCCCCTGCCCTGCGCCCCCTGCCCTCCTGCCTGCCCTGCGCTCCTGCACTGTGCCCTGCCCTGCGCTCCTTGCACTGTGGCCCTTGCCCCTGCGCCCCTGCCCTGCGCCCCTGCCCTGCGCCCCTGCCCTGCGCTCCTGCCCTGCGCTCCTGCCCTGCGCTCCTGCACTGTGGCCCTGCCCTGCGGCCTTGTCCTGAACAATAGCCACATGTAGCACTGAGCTCACACTATTTCAACAAAATGTTGTCCAACTGTATGAAATAAATAAACGCTCTTGCTTGAACCACAAACCTTACTGCATTACAGTTTTTCATCTCTTGTCACGACCCTCCCCACAGAGTTAGTTGCTCCTCTGTTGAGTCGGTGTCAAAATGTTTCTACAAATACAAGCCACAGAACACGTATATTGAGCTTTCTACATTTGAACTTTCTACTTTTCCTTTCAGAGAATAATAAACGAGATAGCAACACAGTGCGATTTCTTTTTGCTGTTTTGGGAGCGCAGCGAGCTCCTGTTGGTGTTGACCAATCAAATGTCAGAACACATACGCACACAGCTGGGATTGTGGGTCAGTTTTTCTGTCTAACAGGAAAAATAAAATGTACTGCAGTACAGCTGCGGCAGAGAGGACGTTAAGCATAAAAAAACAATCTGGCTTTTGGAAATGATCGTACATTATTTGGAGATTTATGGAGTTTTGGAATTATTGATCATACATCGTACAGATTATTGTACAAATTATTGTACAAACATGTTAATTATCGTATGTCTGGCAAAACTGTATGGAATCACTGGCCTACATGCAAAAGGGATGAACAATTTAGCCAAAAAAATATAGCTTTTTCTTGCAAGCAATGCAATTAGATCTGTGTTTTGTTTGTTTTTAATAGTAGGATTCTGTTCAAAGTTCACATTTTAAGCATGTTCAGGAGCATTAACATTTGAGAGACTGAAATATGAACATCTTAACTAATACAACTCTGTGGCGTTTGCAGGTTTTCTCTCCGGGCACAGTAGGTAAAATCCTCCAGCGAAGGTAGTCCTGACACAGGAGCACTGGACCCATCTCCAGATTTGGGCTGACAGGTTGTGCCTGCGGGTCAAATGCAGAGGACACATTTCCGTACTGGAGCAATACAGTTCACCTTAAGCATAACCTTATAAGAATCGCAAACATTGGAGTGCACGTTTGTAGTGTAGTGTGTAGTGATCTAAACTACAAACATAATATCTACCCTCCCTCTATCTACCCTCCCTCTTCTGTCCTGTCTGACACTTTTCCCTTTTTTTTAAAGATATATCTGTCCTGGAGGAGACATCTTTTTACTTTATTACCTTAAAAAGTTGGGTATAGCCTCTTTGCGGATTTAGAGACTAATTGCTGCCATTCAAATTGCGATTTTGATTCAATGACGGTATATTTCTCTGCCCAACATGACACCAAAATCTCCTTCTGAAAATACAACCCAAATCCAACTCTTAATGCAAATCAACAACTGCAAAAACATTCAACATCTCATTAACCGAGCTTCTCTTTCCTCTGTTATTGTGTGCACATTGAAACACGGCCTCGCCATAGCAGGCCTGGTCCATTCAATCTCCGCAGTGCTGCTCCTAATTACGGAATAACTGGGTTTATGTCTGGCAGCGACAACTCTGGATGACCTTTAGTCCACCGAGACTCCCTCCTCTCCGCTCCGCCGGCCCACTCGCCTGTGTCATTAACTCTCCACCAGCTCCCCATGTCTGCCTCTGCCCGTGCTCTGCTCCTTCTGCCTCTTCGCCAATCTAACCTGTATTGGACTGCTTGTCTACGTGGAAATAGATCTCTTTTAAGACATTTCAGGGCAATTTGTGTATATTTTAAGCACAACTAATTCAAGTCGAGGTTGATGACATGCATTAACCGAGAAAGGTAAACAGATGTACCGGTAGATGTTAAAGTGGGACTAGCTAGAGCTGCTACACTTTGCAGTTCCTGGAGGACTAAAGGGGCGGGGTCTGGAGGTTAAAAGAACACTGTGATTGATCTGACTGATTTCCATACTTCAAACTCCGCCTTGCAGCCAAATATTTGTAATTTGAAACACGTAATTTAGTACTGGAGGCAGCACACGCTCACGAAAGCTGCAAATTCACCTAGATTGCACTACAATTGCTAAAAAAAATTTAAAAAAATGACCAGGAGCAGTAGACACAACACCATGTGCTGAGTTTCAAATTTGGGCTCTTGTAGCTGTTGAACTTGTAAGATGAAATGGTTTATTCACCATCCAAAAGTTACATACTGCACCTTTAAATGAGAAACAATTAGCAGCACCAACTTTTGAATATATTTTTTACCTTTTTGTGCAAAGCATTTTGTTCAGTTTTGTCATCTTTGTACTCATTTCCCTCATGCTGCCTGACGATATATTTTGAAACATCTCCAACAATTTGTTCTAAATCCAAGTCTCTCTGGTGCTATCACAAAAACATTAGTCGCTCCACCATGATTTCTTCTCTTTTTAATATTGCTTCTGTCTTCTGGGCCATTCTTAGTGAATTCTGTGAAAAGCAAATCAATAATGAATGTCTGTCTTGTTCATTTCCTAAAATAACATGACACCAAATCTCCTCGCTCGTCAGAAGTGACGCGGGAGGGTGCCATATTTTGATCTTGCGACTGTGGAGATTCAATTAGGAGATTGTATCTGTCCTGTTATTTCAAAGCGCAGTGGAATAATCCAGTTATTTAGGCTGATGTTGTGTGTCTGTTTCAAACAAATCAAATGTTGTTCTTTTTTAATGTTTGCATAAATCATATTTTATTGAGACAACACAACAGGATGTGGCTTTTTTATTTATTTTTTTGCAGCATTTGCCCATGTATAACGTCATAGCTCCTAACTCCACCAAGGGGTCAGACGAGTTCACTTTCGTACCGCGTTAAAATTGGGATTAAACCAGGACTAGATCAGGACCAAGACTCAACTGGGACGCTGGAACAATGACATTTATGGTGATTAAAATGTAACAATTCTAATCTTACCTATCACTATTACCTCAATAACATCACATTGCATTGTGATTTAGACCTAAAATGAACATTAAAACCAAAAAAGTACAGCACAAGGGCATGTTAATGTCTGGTTTGTGTCCTTCTGCTTCAAATATATTTTAAATTGTGAGCCTTCATGTCATGGCTCTACCTCTAGTAAAGGCTATGTTCCATTTGTTTATTCTAAGGCCTTTTATTATTGACAAAAAATAAATGTATAAAAGGTTCGATTCTTGCTCAAACCTAGTGCATAGTTAAGTTGAGATCGCTGAACTAAAACGTGCTTATAGTCCGGCTGTAGTGCACGTCGCAGTCTACGGATTGGAATGACATCTGGGCCCGGCACGGAATACATTTCAGTGTGCGTGAGGTGTGCTGTGCCTACATTTGCCTACATCGGCCTACTTTCATGTATGGCTTTTTGAGGTATTTGACACTATCCTGCAACCAGAGTTTTAAAATATCAAAGTCCATGTGAAGTAACTTGTTTGCTTATCTTTGCTTGCTTGAAAATATTGACCACATTACAATATTGTGTCAAGTTTAATGCCGTTTCCAGAGTGACGTGATACGGGATTAGAGCTCGGGGGGGGGGGTGGGGGGACTTCCCTATTAATCAACACTTGCCTGTTTCTTTTTCATTTGTGGCTAAAGCTCTAAAGCCGCACACAGCGCTGACCCGGGGCAGAGACGGGTCAGTGGCAGCCGCAAACCATCGTGAGACGCTTAAGTGAAGGTGGGACGAGTTTAGCTTTAGCTTTAGCCTGCCCAGTCTTTGCAACTTGGCCCGCGCTTGTTAGCCTAGCTTTAGCTTCAAGCCTTATAGCTTTATATTGCCACGGTCCGGCAGTGATGAGCAGATTAAGCTGGCAGCGGTTCTTCCTGCTTACAGCTTAGATTAGCACAGCCACCAATCTGTTACGCCACCGGACAGCTGTTACCCCGCGAATGACACTTTGTTCCGAAAAGGACGAGAGTGCAAAAACCGGAAACACTGCTGCAAAAAAGGGAAAAAAAGAAGAAAAAAAAAAGGGGGCACTCAGAGTAACATTCAACAAACTGCGGGCATCTGGACTCAGCAGGTTTGGAATTGTTCAGATTTCAACAAAATAGTGAGGAAAACAGTTGTCGATGTAACTACTGAGCTGTGGATTTCTGATAAACAACAGCTGGAAGTGTTATTAATGAGAAAAATGTTAGCACAACAAACAAGGATACGGTAACTTCTGGGTAGTTTGCCATGACATTTTGGGTAAACATTGTGTTATTTATAGGTGGATATTCATTAATAACTGCAAGATAGATAAGAGTTCTTTTTTGCAAATAAGTGCCATTTGAATTTATTTTATAAGGCTTACAATGTACTATTTGTAGTACGAGTGTTTAAAACCAAATCTATTTTAATGCAATAAAACAATTGTTCCATTCATTCTTGAGCAAATGCCCTCAACTATAAATGTATTACCAATATATATTTAGAAGTAATCATAGTAGTAATCAAAGTAGAGAGAATAGGTTGTGTTGTAATTGGATGATTTTATAATTTCAGATGGAAGGCAAGTTCATTCATTCACCATCGCCATTAAAATCGGGACTAAACCTGGACTAGATCTGATCAGGACTAGACAAGGACTCGAACAGGACCAAACTAAGTCCACATCAGATCTAAAATGAGCTATTTACCAAATAATGACAAGCGACCAAGTTTTTAGGGCTAAATAATGCTACTTTCCGTTGCTATTGTGAAACAAATATTAAAACTGTAGTAGCTCCATATTCCCAGTAATTTTACATATAAATTATAAACCAGGTCAACAATCTAATAAAAGTAAATTCTACCATATAATCCTGACCTGTCTCCAGCTAAATTTGAAAGGAGACCCATTATGCGTTTTTCATGTACTTCTTCCACTACAACATAGGCAATATTGATCTAAAATGGCTTAGTAACAGAAACCGGTCCATTGACTTTCTTCAAAGCTGTTAAGCGTAGTGCAAGCATAGAGACATTTCACCGTAACAAGCAGTGGATTGTCATGTACCTGTTTTATTTTATAAGTGGCTGTGAGACATCTTGGAGAACCTTACAACCTCAGACCTCGCTCGGAGTCTACATTTTACAAATAAGCACCACTAATTACAGGCACTCCAGTCTCGGTTGCAGAACAATACAGGATAATTCAAACATGCAGGAATCAATCAACTTTGAGTATCATGAGGAAACACCATTCAAGTTGATTTGGAATAACATGTCCTCTTTAAGAATCGCTCACTTTGCTGTTTTGTAAATAAAGTCTTCTCTTTCTACAGTAGAAACAGAAAAAATCCTTTAATCTGACACCACTGTACCTTGTGTCATGCTCAAGTCTCTGCTAACGTCCCAATTTGGCTGAGCCTGTAACACGCGGCAACCCCTGCAGTGCTGCCTCCTATCTGTGAGCCATGCACACAGTACACACACACACACACACACACAGTACGATCAGCATTTCAGCGTCAATGACACATCTTTAAGAAATATTTGAACTTTGTTGCATGTGGTGCTTTGATAAGGTTTGGTATAATCTGGTGAATTTTGTTTTCTTATAAATATTAATATTTTTGGTTCTACGGCGTTTGCTAGGAACTGCAAAGTTGTTATGCAGCGCTAGGAACTGCAAAGATACAGCGCAGAACCCTCGAGCTCCCTGGGACCCGAGGAGACCACCACTATCAATTACACTCAATTTCAAATGATGAAAATATGTCAATACAATGTTGTTAAACCTTTTGCCGCTGACAAGCTGGTTAAAAGATATGAGTAATCTGACATTTGAGATACAGTTTTTGCATGTAGAAGTAACCATTCAACTTCACAGTCTTGCTGATGTAGACCTGGGTTGGTCCTCTTCTAGTTCTAGTTTAGTTACTTCTAGTTCTGGTCTGGTCCTGGTTTTGCTCTGGGTTTAGTTCCAGTTAAGTCCCAAAGTTAATGTGCTCAATGTTTGAGTGTTCTGGCGTGAATGCACTTTTGTCACTTTATTTTGATTTGATTTTTATTATGTATTATTACCTTTATTACCTTTATTATTTTATCTCTTATTTTTCCTATTATTTATTATCACTGACATAATTTAAATATACTTGTATTATTATTATTATTATTATTATTTTTAATAATAATTATTTGTATTTATTTCTTTTCTTTCAAAAATGAAAAAACAAGGACCATAAGGGGCAATATTAAAGAAGAGAGGGAAGAGGGAATAAAAAATTGAAAAAAGAAAAAGGGAAATATTAAGAATCTAAATCAGACAGGCATTAGCATTATTAACTCGCAATGGTGATGGACCCCATTTATCATCTGTATAGCTTCTCAGGGAGTCCATTCTTTTCCCCCACAGTGAGACTGTTTTCATCCAGATATGTATGGATGTGTTCTATGGATATATGTATATACAAGTGACTGTATGCATGTGCTTGTATATAAAAGTGTAATATTGATATATATGTGTATATGCATGTATTTACGTGATGTAGTGGGAAAAAAAAGGAATTGAATACATGTGAGGCAACAGTAATTTAGAAAACTTGTGAAAGAGTAATCTTCCACCTGATTATCACCGTCAATTAGAGTGTACCAAAATGTTACAGAATGGCCAACATCATTGACAGAGGCATTCAATCAGGCAAAGTGGCAATCTACCCTTTTTCACTGAAGCTGAAATGTGTCTTTGCTCTTGCGCTAATGGCGGACCTGCTAACATTGCAGCTTTTTCCATCTGTATTCAGCTAATGCTCTCACAGAAAGCCTCGAGCAGCACTGAGATGCCATTGTTCTCCTTCTGAATGACTCATTTGTTGCATATATGAATTGCTGCTGTTTTATTCAATTTACTTCTCAAGGCTCCTACTAATTGAAAGGTCATGTCCGGTCATTTAGCATCTACTTGTGTTGGGGCTAATAATGTTTTAGGCTATAAAAGGTTGATGGCAGACAATCACCTCTCATTGCCACTGCAGATAACACAAAGCAAATAGCAGGTTCACTTATTATGCGCGCAAAGAAACGCATTAGGCCGGTGGTTCTCAAACAGAGCTGCCAGAACCTCTTTTGGCCACGTTTTCACAGGAGCGATACGGCCCCGGAGCGATGTGGCGTTTCCACTGAGCCAAAGCGAACCATACCGCCTCGTTTGAGGGGTCCGAAGGGGGCCGTGAGAGGTACTAGCTCCAGGGGCGAGTGGGCTCAGACCGCAGACTCAGGTACAAAACGAAGCGGCCAAAAGCAGATATAAAAATACAAAGTAATCATTCCTCACCGAACGCCGACTTTATCTTGCGAAAAACTGCCGTATTTCCAGTGGCGATAACTTTATATGTTGAGCCGACGCTTAACAAAACACAGCTAGCACACGTTAGCATCAGCTGTTTCCTGTTTATTGTCAAAACCTGTTGCATTTCATTAAGATATTAATTATAGCTTCAGCCACATCTCACAGTGCCACAAACATGGTAGTACTGTCTTTTTGTGAATTGCTGAAGAAAAAGTACAATCAAGGTATGATTTAAATGTTATTAACCAAGAAAACGTTTGTATGTTTTATATGGTAACGCATTCCGCCATTAACAGAAGCGGCTTCAGACACCCCAAAGTGAACCGGTGTGTGGGGGAACAGTCAAAACGTGACTTATGTATTACACGCAGAAAAACAGGTCTCCTCCGGTGGCATTTAGGGTCATTTGAAGCTTAAGTCCTAATTGTAATGATCCTGTAGGGGTGGGAAGAGACATGGTGCCACGGCACAATATGAGGCGCGATTTTGGGTGCACAAGAACAAGACGAGATTTAAATGCATATATAAAAAGAGCAGCAACAGCACACAATTCAATAAATACAACGTAATACCTTAAATAATAATAACATAATTAAAAACAATTCAAAAAATGAGAAACTACTCAATTTACCATCAATAAAACGCACAGAAGATCACTATTTTAAGTTAAAACACAGGTTCCTTTATAGACCTTCAACTGCCTCACATAATCTATGGACTGCACATTCCAATACTGATCGAGGGGAAGATAATTATTTGGCATTTTGATTTTGCGAGATCTTGTGTCTCATTCATATTCTATATTTTATACATGTTGAACTTTGAATGAAGACACATTATTTCCTTGTTGAAATGATATTATGTATGGTTTCTTTATCACATGTTTAACTTACCATATATTGACTCTAAAAAATAAAACATTTCTCCAACATTTATGTTTGATCTTTTCCTTTTGGCTGGAAGTACTTTACACCCTTTTCTCTCCAACTCGGACTAAACTGTATTTACCAACTTACTTTGAAGCTATCAGCAATAATATTTAAACTCCTTTACTCTTCAGATCGTCTGGGTTACAGCTTGAGCCTGCTGTTTTTTATGAACAAAAATAGAGATTCTACAATAACTAACCCTGATGATGACCCATAAGTTCAAAACACATTGACTTGATTTCATAAAGCTTTTTATATTTTTCTGAATCCCTCCAGTGTCTCAGCCTTCTCTCATGGAGCACTCCAGTAACGTTTCTATGAATAATTCTACAATACTATTCTTCCCGGGAAGTTTAGTCTTAGTCAAGACCTGGTTCTTACTTGTTTTGGCGCAGTCTAGCTCCTGAAAGATGTTACTTTGGTGCAGTCTTGTTTGATGTAATACTTGTCATCTGCACTTTTGTTGTGTGCTTTGGGCTACTTTCACACTGCGCTGTGTTATTTGCTTTGGCAGAATATAAACTGTTGTTAAGGTGCCATAAATATTTATTTCTGTGAAAAAGATCATCTTGACAAGCTTGTAAATATTCCGGCCCGTCTGTCCAATTGCTCATTTCACGGTTTGTCCTCATGGCTATTTCACGTTTGTTTACTGTATCTACGGAACATAAAGCACTCAGTAGCACCGTGCAATAGGATGAATACAGACACTGGTCAATAATCCTATAACCTACATTTCCAGCTGCTTTTCTGTGGCTGGTGTCCGTGATATCCATTGATTTTACCCTTGTGTTAATGACAACTGGCAATAGATCTGCAAAGAAGCGTAGAAGACTAAGAGGTGTCAGGCCCCCGCACTTTTTCATAGCTTATTCCTTTTTGTCCAACATCTGAAAAATCTATAATTCTGGGATGAATCGGGTCAGTAAATAGAAAAATAAAATATAAAAAAAATCACAAGGCCATCTATATGGATTCCACCTTTTTTTTTATTGGATTAGAAAGTTATTAAAAAAGAAATGGTGGAATTAGCTACGGCTTTTAAAAGAAGAATTGTCGAAACAAAAATGGCCAAAATAAATCCCTCCAGATGCTTTACTCCTTCACATATTTAACAAAGAAAATCTTATTTTCCTCTGTGCAGAGCTTGTTTTCTCTTATAATTAGAGTAAATCAGACAACAATTCTCAGGAATCTCAAGGAAAAATAGGCCCTGATGGTGAGGAGTTGGCTGTATGTTTACCATGGCTACAACTCGTGTCTGGCAATACTAATTAGAAAAGTAAAGACTATAACAACTACTTTGATGCTTTGTTCAAAACATCAACTTATAAAAGCAAAAATATTTGGCTCAGTTTTTCTCCGTTACTTAAATGTATGTTTACTCAAGAATTTAGATTTGTTTAATGCAGTACTTTAGAACTTTTTTTCTGTGCTTGCTCCGTCTAAAACTGGCAAAATGATGACCATTTTACTCCTTACTTCAATACAATGCTGTTCATTTGTTGTTTTTTTTGTTTTTGTTTTTTAAATAAAAAAGGTGTCTTCCACTGTTTGCACTGGAAAATTACAATGTATTATACCTTGAAAAAACTTTTTGGATTGCCATATTTTTCTTTTTGTGCTGCACGTTCGAGCAGTTAAATTAAGAATTCCAATGACCCAGAGCCAAAAAGTCATGCATCCATTGAACGCTGCAATCTTACAGGCCCATTGTTTAAGTCAGATGAAATAATTATACGGCTGAAAAAAAAGAAATCGTTATTTTGTTTGTACATCAATCTAATCCAGCCTCAATACATGTTTTCCCCTGATGGATAAAATGTGACTTACAATTCTTAAGCTTGGCGTTAAGAAATAATCACTGTGCTGAGTCCAATTTTCCAAGGCAGATCTGACGCATCAGTTCACGGGGAGCGGCGAAATCCATCTAATCCATTCTTTATCGACAGTATCACAGCTCCTTCTGCACCGCCAACACCTCATTTACTCTTTACACTGCGGAAAGGACGTAAAGAATCACAACAGATAAACAAAAACAGGGCCAATATAAGCATAACAAACCACAAACATTACATTCATGATGCAAACATCAGAGAGCTTTATATCCGTCTGTTTGTGTCAAATTAACTTTACTTTAGCGTTCAGACGGTAGGGGAATTGAAAAAGTGAAAGAAAATGAAAAGGATTTTACTGTTGTTTGGTCAATAATTGTGAGTAATTGTAAAGATGAGTTGTTTCTTATAGTCATAGCGCTAACATTTGTTGTTTGAGAGGTACTGCTGTACTGATTATCCATGGATTTAAACGGTGTAGTTGGAATTAGATACACACAATTTAGTTTTTGATATAAAATTGCTTTCAGGATGATTTGATTTATTGCAATATAATGTCAGAAAAACTATAGTTAACAAGTACATGTATGTTTCAAGCAGCATCCCTCTGTTCTACCTTTGATTTGATGGTGGTTTTAAAAAAAGCTCAATTAGTTTGCATCTGCATCATTTAAAAGCTGTTTTTGTAGCTGTGCAAATTGGAAAAATATCCAAAGCTTTAAGTTTTGTTCTGTTCTATGGCTTGTGGTTTAAAAAAGGAATGACAATGTACTAATTTCAGAGAATTTAAAACTTTGTGTCACGGGTATGGTGAGGGCCCAAAAGCAGCACAGGCAGACGGAATATCAGTCGGTAATGACCTTTATCACTGCAGTCTTTAACAGTTTATACAGTGGCAGGGTGAAAGTCTTGGCTCACGGTGATCTTCTGCGAGATCCGAGCAGGAGTGAGTCTGGAGTCGCTGATGGAAAGCAAAGCCAGCCGCGGTTGGATTGCCTAGCAGGCAGGCCGGTCCAGTGGTGAGCGGTTCAGCCACAGAGTCGAGCAGGTGTCTAATCAGGAGCGAACAGGCGAGACTCGTGGTCGAAGACAGAAGGCTGAGGTAGAATCCGGGGCAGAGGCGAAGCAGGTCAGGGACAGACGAGGTCGGCAACAGGTAATCAGTCCGGGGAAAACCGTTGGAAAGTCAGGAATAACAAGAATAATCTGGCACTGAAGCAAAGACAGGAGCAGGTTTAAATGCAGGCAGAGCTGTCACAGGTGTGGAGAGTTAAGGCGCGTTCACACCGCGGCGGCCAAATTCGCGCTGGCCGCAGAAATTGGCCGTCTGTACATTTGAAGGCAGCCGCCCTGGCCTGGCCGCCTGGCCACCTCGACGCACCGCCAAAAAATAAACTGCACAGCAGACGCGCGGCCGAGGCGGCCAGCGCGCATGTGCAGTGGAGAAATTGTGTCCTATGGCAGTTCAGGTTAAGAGAAAGGCTTTGGTGCATTTACTTTACAAAGTCCAAAAACAGAGGCGATCGGCTCGGCGGCTTGTCCGAGTCCCGCAGATACTTCAGAGGTGAGCAGAGTTTAGTGAATATCATTATTTGCTCCAAGAGCTGCGTCTGGCTGATTTTTTTTTAGGGCCAGGGTTTGCTTTGGTCCTTCTTCCGGGTAGTGCGTAGGTACGTCACTGTCTTCCGGGTAGTGCGTAGGTACGTCACTGTCTTCCGGGTAGTGCGTAGGTACGTCACTGTCTTCCGGGTAGTGCGTAGGTACGTCACTGTCACTGTCTTTCCGGGTAGTGCGTAGGTACGTCACTGTCTTCCGGGTAGTGCGTAGGTACGTCACTGTCTTCCGGGTAGTGCGTAGGTACGTCACTGGAGCGTAATCTCTGATTGGTTGCTGTGCCGCGTCTGCCGCAAAAAAGTTCAGCTTTGTCCAACTTTTCTGCTCTGGTCACTCTGGCCGCGCGGCCGCTCAAGTCGCACCACATCCGTCGCTCAAAACACAGGACTGAACGTGGCTTTAGTCTGATGAGGAGGCGTGGCTAACAGGTAGAGCGGAGCAGAGACAGGTGCAGGGAGTTGGCCTGATGAGGAGGCGTGGCTAACAGGTAGAGCGGAGCAGAGACAGGTGCAGGGAGTTGGCCTGATGAGGAGGCGTGGCTAACAGGTAGGGCGGAGCAGAGACAGGTGCAGGGAGACAGACTGTGACATTTTGTACATATGCTTAATAGTATGCTTAAAAGTGCTTTTATTCAATCTTTGTGTTTTTTGGAGCAGAGTTCAGATATTTTTTGTGTTTTGTAAATGGCCATTATTAAAGGTCTGTATTGTTGATGCTCAGGAAACTAATAATTGATAGACATTTTTCATTGTTTTTACGAAGACCAACATAAATCAAATGAAAAATAGTGAGAAAAACATTGCAGTTAATTGGTTTGTCTTTTCGCCCAGTGCTTAGTTTTTCACTTTTTTTTTCCCTTTTACACAAATTGCTCAAATTTATTTGCTCCGAATTATATGTTGATCGTGAAGTTGACATATTACTAAAATGTCTTGTTTCCTTTTTATTGCTTTTACAGACGATTCAAATACTACTAGCATTTATTCCCCTCCGTTTGTGTGAATGTGACATATTCACTCTCAATACATCGTTTTATACAGTTATATAGTTCATGGCATTTGAAAAGAACCTGTCAGTGGATGCCCGCGATTCACGGTGAGACGTAGAGGCCAATGTGAAGTTACTTTTTGTTTACTCGCAGCGCTGACCTGCTCCGTGTCGCGCCTCTCTGCAGTGTCCATCAAAATCACACACTTATAGAGCAGAGCTGATGCCAAACCAAGGTGGGGCGGGCGAGCCTACTTTCTTTATGACCTATTCAACTCTCGTTCTGTCAGAGGAAATCAATACATAGCAGCAGCATCTCAAAAGCAATCAATTTAAACTGTCCAAATGTTTACTTGAAGTACTGTACTTCTAATTTGAGGTTATTTATGATGGATTTAGCTATTTCTCAAACACTCGAAGACAATCAAAATCAATTTAAATGGCCAAATTGCGTTAAGCATGATTCGTAATAGCCCAAGTTGTATACAAGTTATGACAGTAATAAGGTAAATAATACATTTACAAAGTATTCACCTTATTCTGCCCACTTTTACTTCAGACTGCTACTGAGCTGTTGGCATTTTATTAATTCCAAGGGAGAGCTAGAGAAAGGTCTTCGCTATGATATGATGATTTGTGTAAAATGTTAATGTTTTATGTGCAAAAACAAGTCACTGCACTGTTTCTCTGGGTGATCGTAAGCGGCGACCGCGTGCGAAATCACACAATCAGAATGAGGGGTTCACAGTCGTCCTCGGAGGTCGGAACTCGGAGCGAGGTTTTCTCAGAGTTTCTGTGTTCCAGCCGTCAAGTCATAAAAATGATTACCAGCGCATTACAGTAACGACTCATGGAAACAAGTGAAAGCGCTCTAATAATCAAATCGCGGGTCCATTTACTGTCCGTTCATTTGTTGACCTGGACATTGTTTTCCAGTTCGTAAAGAGATGTCAGAGTGAATTAGCGCTGTGTTTAGAGTTATGCAAAGTTCTCAAAATGGTAATTACGCATAAACAGGAAGCTAAAATCCAAGTGCAAAAAGCCCATTATGTTGTAATAATTTGCCCAATCATAATGGAAGCTGTTTTTTGTTGCCACCATGGGTAAAAAGAAAGCAACAGAGTGAAAAATACAAATAATTGGGTCACTAGTATTGGCAGTATTTTTGCTTTTGCATTGAGACATATAACAACTCTCACAAGAACGACATGCAGTGTGTTCTGACTTATGCCATCATTGCTCCATCTGCCTCGAAGGATCGCAGATCAGTGTCTCGGAGGGCTACAACAGAACAGAGGCGGCGGACAGAAAGTTAATCCAGAGCACTGAAAAGCAATTAGAAAACAGATCATTTTTGCAGTGTCAAAAGTAATAAAGAAAATTGACTTATCCTAAAATTAGATAGAACTAATGTATTCAACCTCCCTGCGACCCACAAGTAGAAAATGAGTCGCCAAGCATGAATAATGAAATCTAAGTTATTCAAATGGAAGAGTGGAAAAGTTCTATATTGGACTCAAATACTGCGATAAATATGACTTTTAATATTAGGGTTCATGAACATACGAACAACGATACAGATTAGGTCTCGACGATATGACAAAACTAATAATTTGATGAACATAAACAAGAGGGATGTGATTCAATAAGCGCCATTTAACCCAAACAATAGCCCGGCCCTTGACTCTAATTGCACGACATTAATGTGAACATACATCTAAAGACATGCAAACGACAGCTCCATTAAAAACCAAAGTGACAAGTCTGAAACCCTTGATGCCTTTGTCGCAGTTGGCTCATTGTAATCCCAGACGCCGCTCCTGTGCCGGTCTCACATTTGAAAAGCTTTGGTCACTTTTAATCTACCTTTTAGCGTCCGTGCTAATCTCCCTGGATTACCACTGTGAACATAAGTGATGCAAAGTGCTTCGAACCTTCTCTAAATCATCACCCCCGTCGCTCCGGCTCTCAGATGAAGGCTGATACTTGAAAGGCTTATGTAATACCGCGGTGCTTATGGAGAGGTCAAAGGTCGTCTGTCTGGAGTGGTAATATCATGCATATATATCTAGTTATGGTGAAGATAAGCATATACAGATACAGCTCAGGCACAATGCTTTTTGGACGACTGTCAGGGGCAGTGAGTGACCACAGCACGTTTTAAGAGGCCATAGTCGGGATTAAAGATAGAAAACATGCACGCTTGAATGAGGAGGCCCACTGAGTCTGGGAACTGAAAGCAGGACCTTCTTGCTGTGTGGCAAGAGTGCTTGGCCCCGTAACGCAGTTCCAAGGCAGGAGGTACAAAGGAAGACCAAAGAGGAGATTTACACACGTTGGTTTGGTTTTAGAAAAGAAGAAGCTGAGAATTGGAAAACTTCTGTACAGCTGTACTTGACGATGAAAAGAAAAGAAGATCGTTTAAAAGTGTTATTCATTGTCAAGGGGAAAAAGCAAGGAAGTAAGTCTTCATAGCAGGACTGCGGGTTCGACTCCCTGGCTGCCCCGAGGCTTTTCTGTGTGGAGTTTGCCTGTTTGTCCCCGTGTCTGAGTGGGTTTTCTCTGGGCACCCAAAATATGCACCATAAATCTCCAGCCAAAGGTCCTGACCAAGCTGCACTCATGATCTGGAGATGTCCCCGAGCTCTTCACAGCATCTGCTCACTGCTCCTGACAGGTTGCCCCAGCAGCACTGGTTGAAGAAGTCAAAAATGAAGTATCCTTGAATCCCTCATGAGTATCAATAAATTATATCTCAACCTTTTTTTGAGCAAAAATATGGAACTGTCTTCCTGAAAACTTCCTGAAGACAGTCCTCTGCTCTGGGAGTTAAGTTTGACTGAAATTAATGTTAATTATTTCTGCTTTTGAATTGTGTAACTTTATATTGTACTGTGATTTCAATGTAATGTGATGGTTGTAAATTGTGCACTACCAATACATTTGATTGATAAATATCCTTTCCTTTATATTGTTACTAAAGCGTCCAATGCTCATTAGTAACTATTCTCTGCCGTTCTGTCCTTGACCACATCTGAAAAATACCAAGCAATTCAACCAATTCAGAACAGCCACAAAGATCCGCCATTTCCAAGATTGGCTGATTGAGTCATCAAATCCTTGCACTTCTAATGATCCCATTTAATAACATTTTTGTACCTCCTTTGGACACTCGGAGCATCATCATCCGTTCTAATACACCCATACAGCAGGACGGGAGGACAGCATGCATCTGTAGCAGGAAGCAATAATTAAAAATATTCACTTTCTCTTCCATGATGAAGTTATCCGTGTTATTCAGTGGTCATAATGTAATGCTTGATCCATTTAAACTTATGAACTTGTCAAAGGGTCTATTAGGAGTCCCGGGAGCTTTGGCAGTGAGACGAAAGCTATTAGCTGGACTTTCTGGCACAGGCTTTTGTGAATATGGCGCACAGACAAATTTGAGATTACTTTTTGGGTCAGGCGTTCTACTTCCTGTTGACTAGATGTGATGTGTTGTGAGCCATCACTCAGACAGCGCTTTAAGGGAAACAGCTGCCAGCTTCTGCAACGCTGAAACAAACTAGGACAAACAGTAATGCGAGTTCAGACAGAGGAAATAGTGCTGTTATTAGTTATCATAAATATTTAAGCATGTTTATTCTCCTGGGTGTCCTTTATGAAATGTAATGTTTGCTTGGCCTCCAGAGCCAAAGATTCTGCTCGGTCTACTGTTGTTTTTGCTTAATAGAATATTTTATTGTAAGTACATATGCAGAATGGTCGTTCACTTTCTGTTATTTTGCTGTCGTAATGATAGAGAGCGTATTGACACAGTAACTGCACGATCTACTGTATTTGCTTGGTCATGTAAAGAAAGGGTATCTGTCGCTTTAAGTTTTTTGCGAGGTCCGCTAAAACGTATTGAATATAAAGTCCTTGAGAAATGACATGTTACCGTGGCAGCAAAAGTAGTTCATCTAGTGCTGGACAAACTAGATGTAAAGGAAATCTCAGTAACCTTTTTCTTGTTTTGTTGCAGTTTTAGCTTAAAATGTGGACCCTTTTTATTTCAGAATAGTCAACATTTAAAAGCTCCGACAACTGTTTGATTTCTCGTTAGATTTTACATTTCCCTCTCCCCAGGCTTCATTTTTGTCTGTCTAATTTCTATCTTGTCATGACAAAAAAGCCATTGTTCCACAGTATGACAATAAAGAGCATATGACAGTTTCTCGTGCTAGAATAATTATTACTTCGTTTGGTGGGCTAGAAGTTGTGGTCAATATTTCTGATAGTTTCAAGTGGCTTTTGTGAAGGAAAACTGCAAAACAAAAGTTGAAATTTGCAGGAAGTCAAGCTGAATTTGAAAAAAATGTCATCAATAAGCGACAGAAGAAAATGCAGAGACAATTTAAATTCACTAACACAATTTTCTGACAGTTTAAGCAATCATTTAGCAAAATAAAGCTGTTATGTATTATCATTTGTCGAACCATAACTATTGTAATTTATGTGGTTGTTGGCCCTTGTTTACAATATGGTTGCTAGGTAACAGTTGTGAAATTACCTATTCATGGTTTTCAGGTACAATGATTCTTTCCTGATGTGAAAGATTTGTGATGACAGCAAAGGACCATTGTCAGAGCAATAGCGTTATCTTGTACTTCCAGTTTCTAAAATGAACTATTAAATATTAAATATTATATATTTTGAATGGGGAAAGATCCTCACAAAATCTTCAAAAGAGTAATTTGCTTGAAACCCACGAAGATCCGATTGTGTCGATAAACGTTTATCTGATCTCGAGTGTCTGGTTTAACTGCAGGTGTTTTTTTTCGACGCCCGTTTTCAACACTTCAACAGACGTTGATTGTCGTTGATCATCCAAATGAGGCACAGTACTGTCGACTTTTATGCTACTTAAATGATATACCGCAGACAGAAGTTAGTTTCTTGAGATTTATTAAGAACAGACAGGAGATATTTGCTAAAGCAGATTCAAAAGCGCTCTTCACTCCTATTTATGCTTTCTCTCTCAGTCTAAATGTACAGACCCATGCAAAGACCTTGTTTTGAACTTATCATGTGCCACTTACTTTTCTCTGTGCTAATAATATAGAGATGTACAGTTCATGTCAGACCCATTTATGGTAACAGAACAGTACTTAAATAGTCTTAAAGGAAAACCCCAAAATGCTAGCTCAAATTGATTAAACAAGTCAACAGTACATACTGTGGAACATTTCAGGCCAAACAATCTCCACAGAGACCAGCAGGTGGCGAGGCCCCCATTGCAAAAGTTTAGTGTTTTAGCACTTTGAGATGTAGTTTGTGGAAGTAATTGATTTCATTTCACTTAGGAGTCCAAGGCTGAATAATTCTTAGAATCACATTACTTTTAACCACCAGCGGTTTATTGTTTTGTTAAAAATCAATGGAAAAAACCATCTCTGACAGCAGTTGCCATGATTAGTTTCAAATTGTTTTGTTGACTTCCCTCTTTTAAATGTACGATTCTACCTCCATCTAAAGTAGTGCAATCAATTAGTCTCTCACTGATAAGGAAAGAGAAGAAACACACATAATTCCTCCAGAGATGAACAAACCTAAACGGATAAATGAATTTGAGCCTGTCACAAGGCGGGACATATTATAAATGAATGGTGAAGTTTATCATTGTGCATTTGTGAATAACTTTTCTCAAATTGATCTGGCGCTGTTCAGAGATTGCTTGTTTTTTGCCATTACCTGTGTGCCACATTAAATGAGAACATACAATTTAAAAAATAAACTTTCTCTGGAGAAATATAGGAAATCCAACCAACACTTACAGATCTGAACTGTTTGTTTCCCTGAATAGATAATAAAGAAGGAATGTATTATTCTATAGAAACATATGACTGTATTCCAGCTTATTTGAACGTGGTGCATATGGATGAACCAATTCTAATTCCAAGTTCAGTTCCATTCAGTTTATTTTTGAAACGGTACAACTCCCCGAGATTAGTGGAAGAAAGAGAAAAACATGTGAACAGACATGTGCAACGAACAGACACAGGTGAAATAAAGTATGAAATATTGTTGATAGGAAAAGTAGGAAGAAGCCGAGGATAGCGCTCAAGCTGCAAAGTTGCTCCTCTTCTCTTTCTGTTCCTCACTCGCCTGATCATGAGATGTTTCAAAGAGGAACGTTTTAAGCATAATTGTAGATGTGTCAGCTTCTTTAACATGGACAGTGGGATGATTCCATAACACAGCTAAACGCTCTACCTCCTACTGTGCTGTAGAGACTAATTGATTTAAGTTATATTTACATAAAAGATACTACCCGTTAAAGAGCATAATTGTGATTGGTTTTCATGTTTTATTACATCTGTCAAGTGGAAAAAGTCAAACATTAGGAGGTGGCACTGTTTTTTCAAAAAGAAAACCCTCTATCTTTGTCAGCAATACACATATGATAAAATAAAGTTAATGAGGCAGATAAATGCACTTAACATATAGGTTCATATATGGGTATTGCTTTAACGATAAAGTTCTCACTATTATTATTATTATTAGTATTATTTTAGTTCGTACGATAATATTGTGACCTGAATAATCATGATTTTCAATTAATAAAAATACAGAATGAAACGTCCGCCAGTCTAAAGTGAAAGATAGCTCCAGTATTGGATGTTACCACTCTGCCACGATGCATTTCCATACAGTGATTTTAGCGCAGTGTCCCAGCTGCGAGGCCCAACAAATAATGGAAAGCCCTGAGCACCCTGAGGAGTTTGTTCTCATCCCAGAGAAGGTCCCAAAACAGAACTAAGTGAACCAAAGCATCCTTATCTCTGAAGCCATGACAAGGATGAATGCTCTTCGATGGAGCTTAAGCTGCGATCTTGTTAATCATTGTATCGTATTGCAGGTGTATTGCGTGCTCATTAACTCTTGCTGCAAATCAATCTCTCTTCGAGAACGATGATGAAGTTGAAATTGAGAGATTCACTGCTTCAGAAAGGAACATGCAAATTTGCGACGGCACAAATTTTTCACCTTCAGGGTTTGCTCCACAAACTTGCCGCATCAATCTCCCTCTGATAGCGATCGGTTCTTCGGGGTGGAATAACGGCCGCACTTTCTGCCGCTGTTGTGAAAAAATTACTTTCATTTAAACTGAGAGAAGTTTCATATGCGCAGAGCCAGCAATTACAGCGATAATAACCATAAACCACGTCAAATCATCTACATTCTTGACACTTCATTGGCAAATCCCACCATTCTGACCCGTCCTTCAGCTCAATTTTAAGCTACTCGAGATTCTAAAATATTACACTTTTACTGTTAGACTTGTGTATCTCTTTCCTTTAGCTGTGTGGCCCGCAGCGATGTCGCATAATCCCATTGAGTTTTTGCCAGCGACGGATGGACATTTATATCCTAATAAAACGTTTCAAAGCAATGTTTATCGCAATGTCGCTGTAGGGCGTTTTTAGTGTAATTGTCTCAACTATCAGCAGATTCACAGAACCCACAGCATTTGCATTCATTAGTTTACGCTGTGGACAGAAGGCGTCAGGCAGCGACTTGTCCCGAAGGCAAACACGAAAACACAGGGAATTGGGTTAAGTGATGATACCAAAGCAGCTCGAGGATACTGAGCTTTATTTTCGTACAACTCGACTGCTTACACTGTCACTGTATTAACTGGCGTATGCGATTACTGTCATTTTAGAGCTATTTTGTTACTATAGTTGTTCACGTGCCGCTGGAACTTTTTGTACTTTATAGGGTAGCAATTGACTTAGCATAGTTATAGCTAAGTAATATGGTAATAACATGGAAGCTAAAAGTGCAACAAGTACTTACGGAAACATGGTACTCGTTCTACTTTATTTCGTGGTGATATGTATGGCCTGTCGGAGGATTTGTTTCATCCGATTTAGAATTTTAAATGCTGGCAAATTTCTCTGTTAACATTTTTCAACGCTGAAAAATTTGAATTGTTTCTATCTTGAATTTCAGTTTTAGTGTGTTTTTCTCAGTTGAAAAATTCCAAACGAAAACTTTTTAAACCTTTTTTAAGATTCAATGCATAGATTTTCAAGCCCTCAAATTCAACTGTCTAAATGCATGTATTTCGAAGCGAAGGAGATGGTCAGAAGTATTCTCGACAACAGCAGCGGGAAAGGGCATAAAATCATATTTTTTATACTTCTCTCTCTTCGGAGCCTCAAAATAATGTAAATGCATTTTCACGTGTATCGAATGGCTTGAATAAAACATGTCTCTTTCAGTCGCAGTTGCCCTGAACAGCCTCTCCACGGCAGTCCCTGTTGGCTCGCCTTTGTTCACGCTGTCCTTCTGCTTTTGTAGGCCCAGCGATCCCGGTTGGCGTGGATGTGCAGGTGGAGAGCTTAGACAGCATCTCAGAAGTCGACATGGTAAGAAAACTGCTCCTGTAAACAGCTCTCGGGGGTTCGGGTTGCATTTCTGACACATTGCAAACATATCAAACCATCAAACCACCAACAAAATCTCAAGTTGGTTAAAACAACACGAGCTCCACGATAAAAGTAACCGGGGCCACAATAGTGCTTAACATATAGACTAAGGGCGCGTTCACACTTGTCCTGGTTTGGTCCCAGTTTGAGTTCTAGTCCAGGTTTAGCTCCGGTCTTGTACAGTTCTGGTTTTAGTCTTAGTTTAATTCAAAATGAAATGTGGTGTTTGTGCCAGATCAGCTCCTTGATGCCACGGTGCACAAAGGGATTTGTGTACACGTTTTCTTTGTGCAACGAAGTCTGTATCTCTGCCCTGATGGAAGCAGCTCAAAGTTATGGAAAAGTGAGTGGTTGTCATCATCTGTGATCTTATGACAAAGGTGATGCACTGCTTTTTGTGAAAGGAGCAGGGCTTTTAAGGTGAATCTTTTTCATGTTCCTTTTGTTCATGCCAGTAATGATGCATGTTTTCTATAAAGTGGTGCTAACATAGAAAAAGGCATGAACAAATAAACAGATAAACTTTACTGTAAAGCGAGGACAGCTGAGTTTGTGATTGGCCTGGGATTTTGCCTCCTTGTTTGACGACCATGCTAAATATGACTTTGTTTTTGACAGTTAAGTGACCGAACCAAGATCATTAACGAGAAAGACTAATCCAAACATTTTTCCCAGGGATTTAAATGAGTTCACTTGTTCTACTTCCTGTCCATTTAAGTGGCTGAAACAGAAGATCTGACAGAAGATCTGACAAGTTCCTTTGAACTGGTGAAGCACATTTCTTTACAATTGTTCACGTTTAGCTGGAGATGACGGTCCTCAAACCATTTCATGAGCTCAGTTGTAGAGTTGTTTACATCGTGAGCCACTGACAGGCCATTTCGTCAGCGTTCTGTGTCAAATCTCATGTAAACTGAAAACAACAAGGGGGACAATATGCATCCTTGGGGGTAGAACCTGTATTTAGATTTAGACAGACAACACATTGTCCAGTTGTTGTTGACTCTTTGGCAGTCAAGCAATGAGTGATGGTGGAGCTCACCCTTAGACTAGTCGAACGTGTGAGCAGAGTGTTTATGTTTGCTGAATTAAACACACGATTAAGGTTTATCCAGATGTTCAGTCACTGTTTGCATGAGAGTCAAAAACTGGCATCTATGAGAGCAATGTGAACGCACCCTAAGCCTCGAACAGGGCCAAACATTACTCAAACTGTGTGCAAATATATAACATGTTTAATGACATTATGACATTTCTGACTCGGTTCAAGATAATTTAGCTTAACATTGGGAGGAAAAATTATGTGAATTTTCTACACCAATTGAAGCAATGGATTTAAACAACTCAGAAATGCACTGAATAAGGGAAATAATCCTGTTGTAAACTAAAAATCAACTAGGAACAACTTGTAACATTATAGTTAGTATTCTGAATTCAAATCATTTAATCTGTTCTCTATTTTGCTTCATAGTGTCGCTCTAAATCTTCTGACATTCAACAAAACGCGCCGTTGTAAAACCTGCTGTTATGAGACATAAAAGGAAGAGCATTTTACCAACATACTGGATAATATTGCTTTATACATCATCATGAAGTAAAAGTACATGAAACTGAACTTAGTACTTTTTAGAGCATGTCAGCAGCTACAGAAGCCCTGTTGGGACATGCTGTTTTCTAATTAAACAACAAACACTCACAGTAGGTCAATTTCCACCAAGGGATTGTGGTCCGGTCAAAATCCAAACAGTAAAACAGAACTCACGTGGCTAAAGAAACATGAAAAAAAATCCAGAAGTACAAGGTTGATAAAATGGTTGCCTCTAAAGTTGTATGGTTAAAAAAAGACAACAGTGTTACCATTATTGTGAGAAAAAAAAAATCACAGTTTTATGTTTACATTACAACTTTACATAAACCACCGGATTAAAAAAAGCACTTTACATTTAGATTGACCTATTTGGAGTTTGAATCAAAACTCCTAAAATTGTCATGGTCATTATATTTAATTTTGGCACCCATAACTAATTGAATATAGGCATTTGAGGTTGAGTGTAAAAAACAATAAGCTTATTGCATATTGTATCGTTAGTAACTCAACTCTTTTTTATGAAATATTCGTTTCCATATGACATATAATGCCAAGATATATACTGATATCTTGTATTTTTTGCTTTGAGGATAACTGAATTTGTGGCTTTTTAATAGATCCTCTTGCTTTGGATCAACTTAAATTAATTAAATAGAAAAATGTGACATAATATACAGTATTTATTTATTTTTGAGTGTGTAAAATGGCAGCTCTTGGAAGGTTATAACAACACATGAACAGAGCCTAATGCTATATACAATAAAAAACGTGTATATGTTTTGTTTTTTTGTCCAGGATTTCACCATGACGCTGTACCTGCGACACTACTGGAAGGACGAGCGTCTGTCCTTCTCCAGCTCCACAAACAAAAGCATGACATTCGACGGGCGTCTGGTCAAAAAGATCTGGGTCCCAGACGTGTTCTTCGTCCACTCCAAAAGGTCCTTCATCCACGACACCACCACGGACAACATCATGCTCCGAGTGTTTCCCGATGGACACGTGCTCTACAGTTTGAGGTTCGTGTCCCACTTTTGATTGCGGACATGTTCAAGGGCTTGTTTCATGTTTTAGTTTGAACTGTTAACGTCTCCATTTTAGTGCGTTCTGTCATTCTGAGATTGCACCATGACAGAGAAACTGTTTGGGATGGACTGGACCTGTCACGACAAATATATCGCAACCAATTGTTCAATAAATAATAGCTGGAACAATAATTTTGGGTTTAAATATTTATTGTGTGTACATTTTGTGGGGAATTTTGAGTTATTTTTTGTAATATTTAGGATTTAGAGAAGAGTTTAAAGCAATCATCCCGCTTTTGTAAGTGGCATAAAGCAGTTTCAATATTATAGTTTATTGGGATATTTTTCTGTTGCCATATATTATTATTGTGACAGGGCTATAGTCTCATGCATTTATTTTCCCATGTTTCTTGGCAAACAATTTGCCTGATTGGATGAAAATTGGTGTCCCTGTCAGTGCCAATGTGATTACATAACTAAAGGCTTTGAAAAATGTCAGTCTACTCGTAATTGTTTTTTCTCATTTAGCTGATTTAACAATCTGATGCATGATGTAAAGAGCCTTTATCTTAACTAGAATTAATTAAAGTCAAGTACAGGCAGTGGTGAAGAACTCAATTGTGTGATTTAAGTAAAAGTACAGATACAAGAGCAAACTAGGAAAAGTATTGGAGTGCATATTTAAAATGTTACTTTTAGATTAAAAGGTCAATCAGTGACGATATTTTATAACTGTTAAATAATTCAATGTTATGATCTTAATAAATAATTGCGCATATTTTCTAGTTAATCAGTTTCTCAGTGTTTTATATGTATATTTTTGTCATCAATATAATGTAATATATTATACAATAATATAATAACGTACACGTATTCCTTAATAAAGCACAAACAAAGCCTTAATTAATCATGAACAAATAGTTTAAGTGACTATTTAAGAAATACTCTAACCCTAATTCCTAACCCCGATCCCAACCCCTGAAGCAAGATATATAAACTATATCTTCATTATTAATTAAGTCTTTGTTCATATTTTGTAAAGGCAAATTAAGGTGTAGTTATTATAAAGTTGTACCCATTTTACTTTTCCATCCTTTTCAAAAATGTAGAGGAGTAAAAACTAGAGGAACCTGCTCTCAGATAAAAAACGTAGGCTGTCGGTGTAATCCCTCATTCGTCCAGGAGTGTTCCATTGTAGGAAAAGAGTTGTAGTCATCTGGACTCTGTTTTAGAAAAACAAAACGTTTCGACTCTCAGTCCAGATGACTTTAACTGGATCTTTTTCTACAATAAACAGTATTCTATTTACTTACGTTAAGGTTCACTTTATTGTCCCCATAGGGAAATTAAAGGGTAAAGTATAGATACCTATAGTAGCACCTAAATTACAGCACTTTTACCTTTGTGCTTTGTTCATTTCCACCACTGAATACAAGTCCTCTGACTCACTCATAGTGTAAGATACAGAACGGTAACTATTGAAAGTATTTTATTATTGAGAGAATGTCTTTTTTTAATCGCATGCACCTTGAAACTTGGTGTTACAGTGGCTTTATATAACTGTTGTATTTGGAAGACAAAGTACAATGTTTTATAACCCGTACAATCGTTCACATTTTCTCTCATTTTTTGTATTTTCCATATCAGTTTGTCTTTTCTTTTTCTTTTTTCAGAAAGAAATCAGATTCACTCACATCAATGATCAGATCTGTCATTGACAAACTATCCTTGGGCTGGCTTTTGGCACAGATTGGCAGCCATGTTTCCATCAGTAAGCCCCATGGCAGTTGTGGCTATAAAAGGCTTACCATCCCTGAGAATAATCGCTTACTGTGGACTTATTTCAGCTTTTAAAGAGAAAATTTTGCAAAGCCACAATGTTTACACTTGTCTACATTCTTGTTCTCCTAAAAAGCATTTTACAAGCAATACAATTCCGTAGTCATGGTATATTCTGTTGTAATATTTTTGTATATGAACAGAAATATTAGCCCTTGCATGTTTCAGATTTGTGCTGAATCCACTGGTCCACCTTTGCCCTACGGATTGCTGCTCTCTGTCATATCATCAAGCCTTTGAAACAGATTGAAAAGCTCTGCGGTCTTCACCCAAACAAACATCTTTTGTTTGAGTGTTTTCAGGCTCCACAGATGCTCATTCAGGAAAGAAATATTGAGCCGTTGTCATGTTGCGTCACTGAAATAACAGCGTTCAAGAAAATGTTGACACAGAAAAGTTTCGTTTTCAGAGCCTGCCATTCATCAGCAGCAGAGGCCTTCAGCGGCGGGGGCGGTAATTTAGCACAAGGCCCGTTATGCATCTTTAGATTACAGGCCAGAGGTGGTAAAGCAGCAAAAATAAAAAGTTCTCTGCATGGTGTGATTGTCTTTCAGCTGCAGCACAGTATTTATACAGAGGGGCTTATCTTTTCTGAAACAACCATGTGGAAAAACAAATCCTCTGGTCATGGAAACAATGTTAGTGTGTTTGAGAAGGGTCAAATCATTGGCATCAAGTAGAGAAAACATTTAAGGAGAAGCAGGAACTAATCTACTGAACTGAAGAAGCTTTGAGCAGTGGTCTTCAATACAAGATCTTAGTTAAAAAATTAATGAAACACTGGCTTATAGAAGCAACGCCACGGCCAAAGTGTGCTGCAGTCAAAGCTAAAGGCGGTCCAACAAAATATTAGTGTGTGCAACCTTTTTTTGATCAGGAAGTGTATTACTCAAGCAGAAGTACAAAGTAGTGGTCCAAGAAATGTTTCAAATAAGGGGGGGAAAGTGTTTGGGGAAACTACTACTCATGTCAAGCCGGTCCTCGGCTTTGGAACAGCTTACCTTTCTTTTTTTTGTTTTTGTTTTTTTGTTTTTTTTAATTCTTTTTACATTTTTGAAATTCATACAAATAAAAACAAGAAACAGGACCAGAGAACAGGACAAAAATAAATAAATTATTATTATTATTATTATTAATAATAATAATAATAATAATAATAATAATCATAATCATAATCATAATCATAATAATAATAAATAATTATCATTGTACAGTATGACAAACGACAAAGTCCAATTTAGTCTATAGTTTATCAAATTTGTCTATTTCCAAATTAAGTCTGAATGCCATTTTTTCCATTTGTCTAATGTCAGTAACAATGTCAGTCCAGTCCTCGATCCTTGGTGAGGTTTGTGTCATCCATTTCCTTGTGATTGCCTTTTTCCCGCCGCCAAAAGTATGTTCCAAAGGTATCCATTTATTGTGTCCATGGCAGGAGTTTTGAAGCCCAAGTACATAGTTCTAAAATCGAGAGGGACGGCAATGTCAAAACTTGTGAATTTCAATTAAACATTTCTGAGCAACAGGACAGTCCCAAAACATGTGATAATGATTTCCCTCCTGGCTGCCAGAGGCCAATTCACTTTCAAGTGTCTTTTTCTCTTTGGCTTTAATCCAAGAAATGAGTTGTTGTCTTATTGATCGGTTGCTTTATAAATCCATTTGGTCTTGTTTGGATGTAAAAGTAATTGTTAGCTGTCTGGATATAACTGATTTATAATTTCAAGGACAAAACTTTTATTTTATTTTCAAAGATAGACCACAGAAATGAGGAGAAAAAAAAACTAAACTAAATCGGATCTTACAGTAATATTGTCAACGTAAAGCCTTTGTCACTTGCAGACTTACTCACAATATTTTACTCAAGTACGAATACTGTTACACTGTAAAATCATCGAGTAAAAGTACTAGCAAGTAAGTAAACTACTCAAATTCATCAAAATGTAAATGTAGGGTAATGGCCAAACCAAACTATTGTTATTATTATTATTTTTAGTGATATAATGTAGAGTTGGACAATCACCATCCATAAAGTTACCAAAGCTTCCATTGCACATAAGCTGTTTTCAGTAAGTCTCGGGCAAGAGATCTTTTTTGCTAAATTCAGAGCAAAATTAATTGACTTTTTGGAGTGCACATTTGCATTGTTGTTAGCAGATCATGTATGTGCATTATTCATGTCGGTTTGGGAATGTGCATCATATTCTGCCCCTCAGACACACGGCTGCATTTGGTGTTTTGTTTAGACAAGTGGATTAATATTTGAAGCCGCTCGGAGGAGATTTAAAACACAAATTGTGTTGATTTTGTGGATTTGAAAAGAGTCTTGGCACAAGGCTTTTTATAATGTATTCAGTGGGATTTTTCATCTCTGCTGAGGTCCTGTTTTGACAGTTGTAGTTCATTTAACTGTTAGCTAGCTCAAAATATAATGAAGATAAGTTTGTAATCTTAAGTTCGGGAGCTGGACCACATCCCTTTCACGCCTCTTCCTGCACCTACACTATTTAAGCATCCTGGCCACACACATCAGCGATCGTGACTCCGTGCACACACAGCCCAGCGTTAGAATACGCACTTGTTCTTTACCTTTCAATGGATCAGCTCGACCTCGTTCCTTCCTATGCATCGGCCTGACCCAGCCTCACCTTGCAGCAGCACAGGAGAGCCATACCGGGCCATCCTGCACCGGAATCCCGCCACCCCCATTTCAGCTGTTCTCCATGTTGCAGCAGTCGGTTATCTCCTCTCCTATTTTCACCTCCCCCCGCTCCGTCTCACTCACACTAGTCCGGTAGTAGCTCACTCTCCAGGCTCCGTCCACGCTCCAAGTCCAGGCTCAAGTCAGCAGGCCGGCGTTCCTCCACAGATCACCCTCTGCTAGTCCCGGAGTCAGATCCTCCACCGCGGGTCCTCCCCGTGGCCTCGCATATTAAGCGCGCTCTTCATTCCTCTCCACATAGACCGTCCACGTGGACAGCGGCAGGTCTCCAGACTGAAGAAAGGCATTAGTTTCCATCGCGCCGTCAACAAAATCTTCTCTTTGACCAGCACGATTCACCTGTTCACTCTAGTTCCTGCCGCCTTCCTTCGCTCCCAGGAAGCGGCGCTCACTCCGCCCCACCCACTCCGACGGGCCATTGTGAGTTTTCCTTCACCGTTGTCTTGTTTGTCCCACACCGGGTTGCCCATCACTTTTCCCCCAAAATAGGTCTCCGCCTCTCCTTGGACTCACTCCTTACTACCGAACAAGGCCAGATTGCATCAGGTTCTGGTTCATCCCTCACTTCAAGTCGATCCTCGCTCAATAAATTTGTTATTTTAAGTTCGGGAGCAGGACCACACCCCTTTCACGCCCCTTCCTGCAGCTACACTGTTTAAGCATCTAGGTCACACTCATCAGTATTCGTAACTTCGTGCCCCTCCCTCCCACCCTCTTTTAACTATTCTAAGTATTCTAATTTATCTCCTAGATGGGGGGCACTGTAGGCCCGGGAGCCTACAGCCCCCATTGCCAGAAGCCCCAAAACTGCATCCATTTCTGTAGATTTGTGTTGTTCATGTTTCTCGTATGTCAATTAACACTTTGCATCGCAGCTGGGGTGGTGGTTGCTAGTGAAATAGTTAAATATTAATAATGATTAATTTAATAATTAAACATTTCTTTTGATTCCAAGGTACCACATTTATATTTTGAGATAGATCTATTTTAAGAAGATACATTTTAGAAGTTGTCTTATGGGATGTCAAGATCATTGTATTAATTGACTATTGTGATTATTCAAGAAGCAAGAAAATAATTGTGACTATTTTATTTTAATTTCAATTCGATCAAGGCTCCAAAAAATTAAACCCGGATGTAAAGTACTTTTTTATCTGCTTGTTTATGTCACATTAACTTTACCGTTCAAAAAGCGATTTCATACAGATGATTTCAAAATTGAGGATTAATAGACAAAGAAAATGAAGGATTTAACTATTTAGTTGTGATGCCAATCATAAATAATCATGGATAGTAATTTAATTTGCATTGATTTACCTCATTTCCCATTGCGTTTAATGTAGGCCGAGTTTGATCTTACACTAAACTTTACATTTTACACTGTCATTGATGTCCCTTACTGTTTGATTTACACATAGAAGCTGTTCCAACACTAACAGTGGGTGGTCCTGTTCTATTTAAAGTTCTGTGTCCCCTGTGGTATTGGTAAAAGTGCCCTGGATTCGAAATGTCCCCATTGGATTTGGACTGAGTTCAAAAGGCTAATTGATCTTTCTATATACGCTAACCACAAACGGATGAGGACTAGCCCGATTGTAATGTAATCCACGCTGAATAAACTTGATCAAACTGCTGTTTGCTGGGTCATATTTTTATTTATATTTTAATTTATGGACTATAGACATTGTAGCTCTGTAGAAAATTTGACTGTAATAAATATTTGTAAAATCTCAAAATGGAAATCTGTGTCAATACAAACCATATACCACAAATGAATTGTTATAATAAAATGAGACTAAACCTGGACTAGACCAGAACTAGACTAGAACATGAGCAAACAAAATCAGGACCAAAGTAGCAAGAGTGAAAACAAGTCTGCCCAGATCTGTACACGGACATGTGTTCTTATAGTTCAGGGGTAAATGCTCCACCGTTCTGATTGTATCAAATGGGTTTTTTATGGCTTCATACAGACTTTAGAAAGGGCAGAGACGGTTACCAACGTAAGCACTAAAAGCTCCAAATGGCCTTGAAATGTAATAATTTGTGCATCTCTACCATGACACGAGGAGATTTCTTCGATTCCATTTTGTTTGACCTGCTCATCAAACATGCTTATCATTGACTCACTGCAACAAAGCCAAATTGGTTTCAAACTTGTGAAATGGGGAGAAAAAACAGGCAAAGAACTCCAAGGTTACATTTAAAAAGCCTTTATTTGTGCATGGCTATAAAGCAAAATAAATAAATAAAGCCGTTTGAAAGCTTCTGAGGGGCAATCAGACTCTCAGGCTTTTAATCCCCCAGCATACCTGAAAGAAATGAATGAAAAGTAGACAAGATTGGAGGGCAACAAGGCCACATACACAGGAAGATGGAAAGAAGCTGGCAGTATAAGGACAGGAGGAGTTGGCCATGAGGTGTGGCCCTGCCCCCGAACTTAAGATAACATAACTTCTTTTTAAAAAACTGCATTTGTAATTTTTAAAGAGTAAATCATCTGTTTCCCCTAACCAATAATTAAGGCATTAAATGTTCTCAAGTAAGCAGATTGTAGCCTACTTTATACTTCACTTATATATAAAATTACTCTGTTTTCCCTTGGCTGTAGTTTCATAATGCACAACTGCTTGAAAATTGCAAGTAGGAGTAAAAATGGCCAGTCAAAACTTAAGTGCAAGCCTCGAGTCATGGAAAAATATGCATACCTAAGTGGTCTGAAAATGTAAACAGACCCTCCTAGCGTTGGGAATTTTAAGCCTAAAAGTGTTGTCCGGTTTTTGGTAATTATGGACGCAGTGGAGTGTCCTTGCTTATCTTGTGTTTGTTTAGAGAAATGGCCCCCCCTGGCACCACAATTTCCAAAAGTTGCTCAATCCTGACTCAGCCGTCCAGATTGGTCGCAAATAATAGTTTTGAAGTTGAGTTGCCTTTTTCTCATTTTCTCCTTCACTTGTTTGGAGAAATTAAGGGGTTTGTATCTATCAGTGTCACAACTCAGTAAGGAAACAGAGGAGTAGTAGTATAATATTTGTGTTTTGACCAAAGAGACAACTGTGCGTGTATATTTTTTAGTTCCTAGCTCTGACAAACCCTTTGGCTCTTTGTTTCTATTCACAAATACATTTTAGAGGCGTGAGTTTTAGAGCAGGTTTTTCAGACGGAGGGGTGTACCAAGCGCAGCCAATCAGAGCGCTGCTTTCTGGTCTTGCTTCCGGCTTGACGAGAAACAAAATACTGTATTATTACATGCAAACAGCTTTTACAAAAAAAAAAAAACTAATTTACAAAAAGAAAAAGTCGAGTACCCCAGCTTCAACATGCTCTGTCCCTGCCAAATAAAAACAAATACTTGCCTGTATAATACAACAGTGAACTGTAGTATTTACATGCAGTGTGTTTATGTATTTTTGTGCCATTTCCTACGTTTATTTTATTTGATTTAAATTCTGTGTAAATAGCTTAACAATATCTTTTTGGGAGTCTACAGGTCAGATAGCATTTATTCCTGTTTAGTAACCACTATTTGGTTCTAATCTCTTCTGTGAGAATGTTGTCTTTTCTCATCAAGGTGCCTAGAACATTTTGAGATTGGCACGATTCTGCAATAACTTGTGCATTCAATATTACTGTATTATCATTTGCAAGTAAAGTCCAGCCTCCAGATTTGCAAACTGACCTTGCGTTGTTGGCAATACTCTTCACAAACCTGTGGACATGACAGTGTTATTGTAATAAAAAGTGTTTTTGGTAGTGGTCACAAAAGTGGTTGGCACAGTATTTCTGTCAAAGTGCAGGAGCAAAGAGCTCCATCTCCAGGCAGCAAATGTGCATGAGGGGAGAATGAATAATGGACACATTTAAAGTGCTTTCAGTGTCTTCACACAGACTATCAATTAATTTCAACCAAGAAAAACTCTAACAGACACAGACAAAATGCGATGGTGCAATGAGAAATGTTCATTGACTTTACGGCTCTATGATTCATTTTAGGGTGGGTAAAGTACAGCAGCTGCAAATGGTATTGGACACTTCCCCGTTTTTGTTGAAAAAAATAGGGCATTGAGATAGATATATGTTGAGATATTTTGATATTTTGATATATGACATTTTCACCTGATATTCTAGCAGTTTTGGTTACCATGACAGGGCAGAGCACTCGAGCATTCTCACATTAGATTAAATGCATTTACAGGTCTACCAAAAGTCGTGTCTCACTCAATTTTCAAACATATTTCAGAGTTTGTAATCAGTCACTAAATTGATATACTTTATGCACTGGTGTGGATTCGTTTTAAAAGACTTATTTAACATATACAGCGCTGGGTTGCCTCAAGAGGCTGCAAACGTGTACTACACTTTAAAGTTGGTCCCTCAAAACAAATAATTTATGAATAACAAGAACCAAACTCAAAGATAACAATGTTTTCTGTCACTTATGTTTTGTTGTGTTACTTTTTTATGATCCTTATAACTAATGTAAGACAACAAAAAGGAAAGGCTGTTTTCCTTTATGGATTTGTGCTTTGTCTTTATGCAAATATATTTATTGTCAGAATCAGAATCAAAAAAGATTTCATGGCATTGCAACATAAAATAATTAATAATAAAATAATAATAATGACAGCAACAGCGTCTATAGAATCAATTATGGCATGCATATATTAAGAATTGAATAATGAAACAAGGTAAAAAATAAACTTGCTCTCAGTATGTACACAGATATTTACAGTGCGTGAATAGTTTTGTCAATGGTGTATTTTTTGCCGGAAAACATATCAGATCCCAAAGAAAGAGAGAGGAGATACTGAACCCAGGACATCATACATGCCACTGAGCTACAGCCCCCTCCACTTCCACTTTCATGTTTATACCAATGTAGATCTGCGTCACACTGACCTTTAAATGCACACTGACTAATATAACTTTTATTATATTACATAGCGTTTCTGGTGGAGACAAACAGGTGGCGGCAACAGGCCTAGTGAAAGGTCATCTGTGGACAGTTTTTCAGCATTGGCTTTGGACTTTCACCCACATTATAACACTGTTCCCTTCTTCAAAGACAAATCTGGAGTTGTAATTTAGCTTCATTCATGCTTGTTTGATGAATCCTGTTTAGTAAGTCCTCCCCCCTCTGAGCCTCACAAAGTACTCAGCTCCAAACGTCCCAGATTAGAGAAGTTATCGGTAGAGCTCTTCTGTGCGTTTTTTTTACTCCAGAAAAATCATTGCCAGACTCGTTCTGAGCATTTTTGCCTGTCAGTGAGAAATGATAATGATGTAATCGGACAGACAAAACATGACCAAAACAAATCATAGCTGAAGTTAAGGTGTGTGAGTTTAATGTTGTTCAAGTAACACTTTTGCCACTTTGTAGACTCACTCACAATGTGAAGAGTCAAGTAAAAGAGTACTGTTACTTCAAACTAAATATTACTTAAGCGTGGGTAAAAGTATGGCGTCAGAAAGTACAATTTCTTGAAGTAAATTTAACTAAGAACTACCCACATCTGTTGTATTAGCATGTCGGGCCCAAGCTAGCTTATGCTTATTTAACCATGGTCATTACATCTCCTGCCAGTAGATGGAGTGCTAACATATTCCTGATGAACGAACGCCTGACTTACAGCATATAAAGTAACTTGTGCTTTGATATATACATTATTTAAAGTTATCAAACATGAGATGCCAAAGAAAAGGCATTCAAGAGCATGTTTAAAGGCCAACAAAAGTCTTTTAAGTTAAATAAAATTGCTCTGGTTCCCTAAGGTATTTTGATGATATATTATGTGGGACCCTTATGTAAGGCCCTGCTTTCATTACATTAGCAGTTAAATAAATCAATAAGATGCATGGGGCTGTGCCACTGCTGTCACCCGCCAGATCAATTTGTCTGTTCTGTTCTGTAAAACGCACACGCTTGTTTACTCATAATATCCTTTTGCAAGATTGGCTTTTAATTACTTTTTATTCCTCTACTTGTCGAGGGTTTGTCGAGGGTTTCTTTGATTCCGGAGAATGGTGTGAGAGGAGGAGGGGGGGGGAGAAATACTCGCGGATGGCGTTTGAAGTTGTTTGTAGTCGGGCCCATCTGAAACATCTTCAGATCCATGACACAGAAACTCATGAATTATTTTTTTTTCGATTTCCACCATCCCAAACCGCCTTTGCTCGGCCTGACAGCCTATTTAGCAAGCGCCTCCAACTTAACTTCAACCTTTCAACTCATTTCAGCCGCCCCTCCGCAATCGCATGAAAAACTGACAATTGATTTACAGATTTAAATCACTTTTGTCTGGCCGATAAATATTGAAAATGTATTTATTCTTAGATGTTTTTTATTGAAGACTTCTTGGCCGGTGCTTTGAGCTGTTTGAGAACATTGGTGAAATAGAGTTTGAGATGATGACATTGTGAGAAATACAGCCAATTTAGCGTTTTAGGACATCTACAAAGAATAAGCAGAGCGAGCTGGGCTGCATCAAAACACGTTTTAATAAGAACTGTCCATTTCTGTTCATGTTCAACTCCTGAGACAACTTCTGGGGTGCTTCAGAAAGGTGGTATTTTGTTATTTACTCAACAAAACTTTTGATATAGAGTAAGCAAATGAATTATTAGGTGTGGGTTTTATATTAGAAAAAGGTTTGAGCAGGAGTGGACTGCATGTGATTCCCAGCCATCCAAAATGAATTGCGTTTTATTATCATTAATTATAAATACCATACGAATAACAGAATTTACTTTGGGGTCGTTTTGAGTTCAAGTATCTGAGTTAGTTCAAAATTTTGAAACAATATTCCTGATTTAGTCCAAATTTAGAATGGACAAACAAGTTGAAGAAATGTTCTGACTAAATATTTTTTTAGGTCTTTTCATCATCCTGAAATTTAAAACTGATGGGAAAAGCCTGTGAATGGAGAAGTGAGGGACCGTTTGAGCCTGTAGAAAGAACATCAATCTACTGTATGAGAAGACTTTGTTGAAGTTCTTTGAAATATAATGTTGTTGCTTCTTTGAGGAGAAAACATGAACTCGTCTCAAGTCAGATCTCAAGTCTCGAGTCCATTTTATAAAGTCTCAAGTCAGTGCAGAATCTGAATCAGAATCAGAAAAGGTTTATTGCCATTGTCAATGAACAAAATTCACAAACACAGGAACTTGTTTCGGGCATTAAGGTGCAACATACAACGATGAACAATAATACAAACAAGCACATATGAAATCAAAAAGGGCGTGCCTGAAAGAAAACAATTTAAATTTACTATAGGATGAAATAAAAAATAGGCCTACTATGTGCACAGAATTTACAGTTACGTTTACAGATGTAGTGCAGAAAGTGAACAGCGCAGTGAGTCATCAAAATAGTTTCTCAAATCTAACTCGATTATATTGTATGTCATGAGTTTCAAATCTACAACTCTGGGTAAAAGTGTTTTCAGACATTTGACACTTTTATTCGAGACAGAGAGGTTGCGGTCTGGAACTCTTTTTAAAGGCACAGAAAAAGCATAAATAATGAATGTGAAAGTGTCTTTTTTTTTCTTTTTTTGGGGGGGGAAATATTTCTTCAGAATAAGTTTGACTCTCTCATTGTGCTCTGATAATCCTTCATCCATTCTTATGAGTCTGAACCAGCAGCAGACGTCAGGCCCGTCCTTCACTGCTCTGGCTCCGGGCTCGCCTGTCACTGAGATTAATGCCACAAAAAAACACCAAACATAATCCTGGTTTTTCCATTTCTTTTCAGACATATTTCAGAGCTGTAACTTTCACTTGGTTGGTGCTTTTTCGTTTTTAATACTACTGACTGTGGTATTGTTGCTAATCTGATTGTACTTACCCCCATTTAGTATTATACATATTATTAGACTTGTTTGAATATATTCATTTGACTTATTCCAATACATTTTGTCTCATATCGCTATCAGTGGGGTAAGAAGTGGCACTCTATGACACCAGGAAATAAAGTTTGAAATATCAAATAGTAAAAACAAGATAGAACCTTGAATTACTGATTTTAAAAGTGGGAAATGTTGCAATATCAAAGTATTCATTCAATTAATTATATTAGTCTCTGAAGGTCATCATCAATGCCAGTCTTTTAAACCGGATAAATTATTAAAAAACATTCCTGTGTATTTTCCTTTTGTTTATTTTTCTTTTCTTTTTTTGTGTTTTTTCCAGGGTCACAGTGACTGCAGCCTGTAACATGGACTTCAGTCGCTTCCCGCTGGACTCCCAGTCCTGTTCTCTGGAGCTCGAGAGCTGTGAGTGACTGCAGAATATCACACCAAACACTTCTACACTACTCCCTCCCCCTCGTCCTCTTCCTCTCATCATCACTCTCTTTCTGTCTTCCCCAGTCCTTAATGGCCACATCACTCTGCTCAAAAGACAGCTGCACTCTTTGAGGTCCTGTTAAAGTCCAATCAGGGTCTATTTTTTGGCTATAATGTGGTTTTGACAGGACACAGAGCGCAGTGTGCTTTGTCCAAACAAGGTTACTCTGACCACAGCTTTGAATAAGTCACGCAACATCACAACATTTAAGAATCCTTTTAGTGTCAAATTGTGCTGGGAGACAGGTTAGGGTTTGAATTGGTTGAATTTGCTGTTCGATTGTCAGAATGCACATTTGTTGACCTGGTTCAGTTTGTGCATATTTCTTTCAAAAAGAGTGAATCTGCCCTGAGTTATATTCGTGGCCTTCAGCTTCCTGTTCATATGTGATATCTTGAGGACTTTGCCCATTCAAAAGATATCATATTTATTTTTGAATTGTTCGTTGCTATGGCAATGGTGTGAGGTGTTCATCGCTCTGTAACCCGTGGATATGCCCCTGTTCTTTACCTAAAATGATATCAGTTATGACATCTGACTGTGCAACATTTCTATGCAGACGAAACCGTACTCCTTCACCCTGACACTTTTCTTTGAATGTCTTAATCATTTTTTAAGTTTAAAATTTGGGAAAAAGTGAGGTGTGTTTTGCAGCCGTGACCCCCTCATGGACTTTGGGCCCACTCAAACATCAATTGAAACCGTCTGTTACCAACCTTGGCATCACTATTGACTGTGATTTTAGACTTGACAAACATGTGAATACGGTTGTCAAATCGGGCTTTTATCCAAAGTCCAATCTTTTTTTATCTTTTAAATCTTTTGCACGCTTGTAACTCATCTTGTTTAGACTACTGTAAAGCACTTTTTTCTGGCATTAACCACCGTGCACTTTCCCGCTTACAGTTGGTCCGTAATCCTGCAGCGCGCCTTTTAACTGGAGTCAGAAAACGAGAGCGCGTTACTCCAATTTTAACGTCTTTGCACTGGCTTTCAGTCCGTTTTCAAGTTGATTTTAAGCTTTTATTGTTTGTTTTTAAAGCTTTTGAATGGACTGGCCCACATTACAGCTCGGCCCACATTACAGCTCGGCCCTCATCCAAATGTACACTCCCGCACGCGCTCCGGGGTCCGAGGGCCAGCTCCAGCTCGTGGCGAGAGTTATAACCAGGGGGGACAGGCCTGCTCTGTGTTCAGCCCTAAGCTCTGACTCTCCTCCTCCCCCCACATCTAACCAGCCCCCACAGTGGAGTGTTTTAAGTCTCATCTTAAAACCCATTTTTATTCTCTGGCTTTTAACACCCTGTGTGTTGTGTCCTCTGTGATTTTATTTGTTTTAATTTATCTCACTTATTTATTGCAGTTTTATGATTATAATTTAGCTGGACATTAGGACTGAATTGAGCACCTTTTTATTTTTGTCGTTGCATGTTTTGTGTCTGAAACAGTTCTGTTTCTAAAATGTGCTATATGAATAAAGTGGATTTGGATCTGAACCTACGAGACCAGTTCAGGGCCGTTTCTAGACAAGGGGTATGTACGCGCAAAGGGCCCCACAAGCCACTAGGGGGGCGCAAGAAAATTGTGGACTTTTGAGGGTTGATAGATACCCAATAACATACATTAAAGCAACATACATACATACATACATACATACGTCTCCTTTGTTAGTTGTTATTTATCAAGAATTAAATCATTTATTATTAAAGAGTGACATAATAATCCTTGTCAGTTTGTTAATGAGCTGCAATCCAATGAAGTCAACTATTCTGAAGGACGTACTGGTTTGAAACAGATAGACGCTGCTAAAATGTTCATGACGATGCGGGCAGCAGACAGAGCCACAAGATCAATACAGAGTTTGTGCACCCAATCACTGACAAGCAACTGTGTTCAATTTAGAATTTCTGTTTGAAAAAGAATCCATTATTTGTGAATTTCAAAAGGTCTTTTAAATAAAGAAATAGCACATTATAAATAATTGGCGGTCCTGTGGAACTTTTCTGTGGAGAGTCAGACGTGTGGGAGAATGACCTTTTAACTTGAAGGGATTTTTTTTTTGGTTTCTCAACATATACAGCAAAACTTCACTCTCTCTCGCTCGCTCGCTCGCTCTCTCTCTCTCTTCCCCTCGCTCTCTCTCTCTCTCCCTCTCTCTCCTGTGTCCTTACCCAAACTCTCTAAAGTGCATTGAGCTGGACAAAAAAACAGATTCACTTCATAAAGCAAAGGGCAAGGTTGATTTGAATATGGCCAGCAGTGAAAAGTATCTTCACATTTAATTAAATTCACATAGATTTACATTTCTCCTTCATGTAAGTAAAGTGGGTCACTTGGCATTTGAATTAGAATGTTTTTATTACTGTTCAGAAAGAGTTTTATTATTTGGCCATATTCTGTCATAAGTGTCCTAGAGTCAGGAGCACTTGAACGTGTCCATTTCTTTTCAATCAGGTTTCACTAACTTTTCCACATATGTTGGGTTTTGTCTGAACAGACACTATCTTTAATACAATAGAGTTGATTTATGTAGAAAATAAATGTCACTTATTAAATACATAGAGCTCTCAAGTGGCTGCTAATGTGTTCTGCGTTTGAACGTTTCCTGCCTGTCAAAGCAAACTGACACTAATAACAACAAAGACTAAAACCGATGGTAAGAATAGTTTTATGCTGTTTGTTTTATTTTGTTAATTTACAGTACAAACATTATTACTATTGTAAATGTTTATTTTGTCGTCATTGTTACTTAGAGTTATTGGCTGCTATCTTAGACAAACTAATACATTTTGAACAGTAAAGTGAGTGTACTGAATCCTACTTCAGAAAATATTGTTGCTTATATTGTTAAACTGGCCAAAAAGACTTTGCGTCTCTCTGGTGAAGCGGCCATCTTGGGACAACAAACTAGAGGTGGGAGACTCAGGCTGCGTCCAAATGTGTACACTGTTCCCTACATAGGGACCTATACTGGGCTCACGCCATTTTGTAGTGTGTCCGAATGTCCAGCAAGTGAAAAACTAGTGCACTGAAAATTGACCACAATGCACCATGATAAGTAGTGTACAGCGATGGTTACTAGAGCGTGTTGCAGGTACAAAGTGCTTCCTGGAGGATGGGCTGAAACAGGGAAGAGTGCTGCGGCACTCACCAGGATGAGACATCCAGTAGCCCCGTTCGTCTGCTCATCTGAGGGGAAGGATAGAGACTATTCTCTAGCTAAAGACTGCAGGAATCAATCAACCAATCAATCAATCAAACAAACCACTTTGGGCACATCTACGAGGTACCAATAGCACTGATTGCCTTGGGCGCCCAGCTGTGGATGGTCACACGGCAAGGCATGCCCAAAATCTACACTGTTTGCAAGCCCAGTGCAGGTTGAGCAGGGGCGGATTGGAGCATACAGGGGTATACAGGGGTCTTCATAGAGGGGCCACTAACTGAAAAACATCATACTTTCATTCAAATTAAAGTGATTTGGCTTTAATGACATTTTTGTCTGTGTTTTCTGGGAAAGGCCCCCCACCGCCCTGCCTTATATTATTGTCTTATTAAAATATAAATACAACCAAAGAAAGATCCGAGGCACTCCGACAGCTTTAAGAATCGTTTATTAGAAAAGGGATAAGCCTACGCGTTTCGGCCGCGTGGGGCCTTCTTCAGGGCATAAAAGGCCCCACATGGCCAAACGCGTAGGCTTATCCCTTTTCTAATAAAGGATTCTTAAAGCTGTTGGAGTGCCTCGGATCTTTCTTTTGTTGATCTTCCAGTGCTAGCCTCACTGTGATCCTGAAGAGCACCTGACCTTGAATCTTTCTCCTCCACATGTAGAAATACATTTAAATTCATTTAGACTTCAATTTGCAATATCTATATACACAGGCAATAGTTTATTGGTTTCAGGATCAAAACATAAATTCCTACTACGGCAGTGTAAACGGATTCACTCAAATCTGATAGAATTTTTTTCTGCTTATTTCATTTTATAAGTTGAATGCTCTGTTTGGCCCTAAACATAAACAGTATAGGAAGATAAGGCAATGCTCGCATGCATGATGACTTGAGCGGGACTTGTACAAAGCAGTGACTTGACTTGACTTATTTGACAAAGAGCTATGACTCGACTTGACTGACTCAACCCTCGTGACTTGGACTTACTCGTTACTTGGACATAAATACTTGAGACTTACTCGTGACTTGGACATAAATACTTCAGACTTACTCGTTACTTGGACATAAATACTTGAGACTTACTCGTTACTTGGACATAAGGAATAAATACTTGAGACTTACTTCGTACTTGGACATAAATACTTGAGACTTACTCGTTACTTGGACATAAATACTTGAGACTTACTCGTGACTTGGACAATAAATACTCAGTACTTACTCGTTACTTGGACATATACTAATACTTCAGACTTACTCAGTGACTTTGAGCGATAATAAATACTTCAGACTTTACTCGTGACTTGGACATAAAATACTGAGACTTATCATCGTTACTTGGACATAAATACTTGAGACTTACTCGTGACTTGGACATAAATACTTCAGACTTACTCGTTACTTGACATAAATACTTGAGACTTTACTCGTTACTTGGGACATAAATACTTGAGACTTACTCGTTACTTGGACATAAATACTTGAGACTTACTCGTGACTTGGACATAAATACTTCAGACTTACTCGTTACTTGGACATAAATACTTCAGACTTACTCGTGACTTGGACATAAATACTTGAGAGCTTACTCGTGACTTGGACATAAATACTTCAGACTTACTCGTGACTTGGACATAAATACTTGAGACTTGCTCGTGACTTGGACAAATACTTGAGACTTACTCGTGACTTGGACATAAAATACTTCGAGACTTACTCGTGACTTGGACATAAATACTTGAGACTTGCTCGTGACTTGGACATAAATACTTCGACTTACTTTGTGATTTGGACATAAATACTTCAGACTTACTCGTGACTTGGACATAAATACTTCAGACTTACTCGTGACTTTGACAAATACTTCAGACTTACTCGTGACATGACATAAATACTTGAACTTACTCGTGACTTGGACACAATACTTGAGACTACTCGTGACTTGGAACAAATACTTGAGACTTACTCGTGACTTGGACATAAATACTTGAGACTTACTCGTGACTTGGACATAAATACTTGAGACTTACTCGTGACTTGGACATAAATACTTGAGACTTACTCGTGACTTGGACATAAATACTTGAGACTTACTCGTGACTTGGACATAAATACTTGAGACTTACTCGTGACTTGGACATAAATACTTGAGACTCTACTCGTGACTTGGACATGAGAATACTTGAGACTTTCTACTCTGACTTGGACATAAACAATTACTCTACGTGACGACGTAAATACTTGAGACTTACTCGTGACTTGGACGTAAATACTTGAGACTTACTCGTGACTTGGACAAAACTTGAGACTTACTCGTGACTTGACATAAATACTTGAGACTTACTCGTGACTTGGACGTAAATACTTGAGACTTACTCGTGACGGACATAAATACTTGACTTACTCGTGACTTGGACATAAATACGTTGAGACTTACTCGTGACTGGACATAAATACTTGAGACTTACTCGTGACTTGGACATAAATACTTTGAGACTTACTCGTGACTTGGACATAAAATACTTGACTTACTCTGAGGACATAAATACTTCAGACTTACTCGTGACTTGGACATAAATACTTCAGACTTACTCGTGACTTGCACATGGACGACTTCCTTTCACCTCTGCAACAAACCGTTGCTGTTGCTCAGGTCGCTCCTGACGACCCTTCATGAAGCATTTCTATGATAAACTCTTACTTCTTTTGCTGTTGCTAACACAAGAAACATAACACAAGAAAAGTTTTAGCTCCATCAATGCCATCTGAGGTTAAATACCTTGCTATACAATGAAAATAAATTGCTCAATTAAAAAAGCTATAAATTCCACAGGCAGTTATGTCGTCCGTTTGCATTTCAGTGTGTCTCATCAGTAATGAAACGTCAATTAGAGGAACAATAAAACAGTAATATTTTTATGGACAACATAACTAAACACCTGTTGTATTTTTGATGCATGAGTGTGTAGCCGCACCACCAGGGTCCAGGCCGCAGGGGAGCTATTCTCCCTGACAAATCTATCATGCTCTCTCTTCACCAAGTCATAATGTCCACAAACAATCCAAAAAGTCCCTGTTATAGATGTTTGTTTTATGGTGGCGGTGTTGAAAGTATAGACCAGTTAGGGCCAGATGGCTCGGATAAACTTGAATAAATTGGTCGTTAAAAGTATTGATGCACAGATACTAAAACTAAAACATCAGATTATCACTCGGATTACCACCATGTTAATGTTGTTTGTTGCATCTATCCCAATCAATGAAACCATCCATAAATATTTTGGGTGCTCCACTTTGTCTCATCAACATAATGTATTTCAAATTCAAAGGGACTCAGGTACTGCACTTTGTGAGGTTTTCCCAGCAGAGGTGAAAGAGTGGTCAAATAGTGTACAAATGTCACTCAAATCAAGTTCACCTTACCCCTACATCAGTCATGGTACTCTTTATCTGTGTTTGCTCTCCATTGGATCCCGGTGATATTCAGGCAGTAGTGGAAAGTAACATAGTATAAAAGTAAAAGTACTGTACCTAAATTACGGTAGGTTAAGTTAACTACATTTTTAGGTGTATGTACTGTGTACTCAGGGCATACTTTTTTTTAACTTTTACTATATTATACTTCAGAGCAGGTATTTGTACTTTCTACTTCACAATATATATATAATTTTTTTTACTGAATTTACTGGAAAAGTATTTTTTCTTAGGTTTTTTTGCATGTTTATGGAGACATTTCTGGACATTCTGGCCTACATATCTGGAGTTCCGAATCTCAGCTTTGAGCAAACAAAATCCGGCAGATAGACCAGGAAAATTGCTTCTGAAGACCAATTATCAAAACAATTCTTTATCAAGATCACAATTTGACACTTAAATAGTTCTCGAATCTGTGTGAATTACTTTAAAGTAAGGATGTACTTTAATACTTTTGCTTAAATGTTTGTTTGCTCCTGTATCTGTACTTTTATTTAAATAATATAAAACAAAATGGTGTACTTCTTCCATCACTGCTTTAAGTTATTTGATTGTTTTTTAAAAGCCTTCACGGATTGTCTCTAAATCTGGCACTTCTTCCCTTTGCTCATCAAAGCTGCACAGACACTGCAGCACTTTAAGACTCACTTTTACACCGTGGCATTTAACACAAATGAAGCCAGCATCTTTTCTTGGTAATGTTCACAGCTTATGTTGATGTCAATCTTGTTCGTTATTATGGAATCTATTTGTGACTGTCCCTGTTCAGCACTTTGGTCAGCTGCCTGCGAAAAATGAAAAATGGTCTCGACTTCTTTTAGATCACTTTATAGCATGCAATACTTTAAAGGAGACATATTGTGCAAAATGGACTTCTATGAGCTTTTTACCCATGTTAGAATCAGGCAGTAAAAAAAATAAAAATGTTAGTGTCAGTGAGCCGGTTTCTGTTGTTCAATTTAGCTGCGTGCAAAATGCAAGCTCTATATGTGATCGTGTATTACAAGATCACGGAACAAAGCTTATGTCGTCTTTAACTTTGACACCACTATCAGACAGTCTGAGCTTTTGATTGACATGCGTTTTAGACGGAGGGGGCGGTCGGCCAGACAGACCGCTCTCCTCCGCAGTGTCCCGGCGCGCGCCCAGGGATTCGCCATTTCACACACATCAAAGGGATTCCCAGGAAGATCTGCGCGTAACCAGGGGCCTTTTCAAAAAGCACGGCTATAAATTTAAGATTAAGGTTACTCTCTGTGATGTTTTAAGACCGGGCTGTCTGTGAACTCGCCAAAGCCGCGTGGTGTCAACAGCTTGGCGGATAAGACTTTGGCGATGCTATTAGTCATCAAGTAACGAGGCCGATATCAATCTACAAAGAAAGTAGCATCCCGAGATTAGGCACTGAGTCGCAGTAGGAAACCGAAACTTTTGAGTTGGAAGTTGTTTTTCAAGCTGTTTTGTTCTTTGTTGTTTTTATTTCCTCAAGGTTTAATTCTCACTTGAGCATCCTTATTAGTACAACAAAGTATTGGCAACCTACTTCTATAGCTATATATTGTGAAAAGTACGTGTTTTTTTTTCAGTGTTATGTGCAGTCCACAAAGTTACATCACCAAGGCTTAACTGTTAAATATATTCTCTCTAAAAAGTTATCCCCAATCCCAAAGGCAGGATGTCTTGCTGAGCTCAAAGCGTTAAGCGTGCTGCCCCCTTCTGGCTATTGAGCTTTGAGTCTTAAAATCCTCTTTTGGTCGTAATTGTGCATTAAAAAAAAAAAAAAAAAAAAGGACTCCTAAGGCTCTTAAAAGTATTCTGCTTCTTGGCCCAAAACTTAAATGATTTTGTTATTATGATAATTGCTTTGTCTCATTATCCAAATTGTGTCCATGCTTCTATCCAAAAGTAAATGTGTTGCAAAGCTATTGAAAAATGGCACAATGCAAAGCTAATCAAGGCAATTTGTATGGCAATCCGACTTATTTAAAAAGCGCAGTGTCAGCGAACATGCGCACAGGTTAATTACGGCCGGCTAAATACAGTGTTTCTCACAGTGGGATATTATGCAGTGATGAGCTATTCAAGTTGGCTATTAGACTAATAATCAATTTGACTAGTTTTAAGTGTACATTGGTTTTTAAAGTGAAAACTCCAGCACTGTTGGCATAGCAATTATTAAAAGAACTATTCAAAATAAAATGTAATCTTTTTTGAATGGGCAACAGTCCTCAAAATGAGCTGAAACACACACTTACTAAACCTGTTGCATTTGAAGATATTTAAACATTTTAGTGGGTGTGGCTTTCCTTTGCTTCTTTCAAGCTATTTCAACTCCAATGGCAGGTGGATTTACTTCAGTTAAGGTCACTTTTCTGTTGGGGGTCTGCCGCCTGCTTGTCTCCATGGAGATACTATTGCTTTGCTTTCAATGCTCTACAGTTTAGACCTCACATTTAGTCAATTACATGCGTTTTAATTACTTAAAAGCACCTTTGTACAGTTCTGATCTGTAACTTGGCCCTGTGGCAGCTAGTTTAATGCCAGACTGTGGAACATTGCAGGCAAAGCTATAAACTCTCCATGGAGACAGGCAGGCGGCGGACCCTCCAACAGAAAAATGGCATTGTGCACCGTTAAGAATGGGTCAAATGGGTATCATGAATGGGAACCAATAAAGTCAACGTTAACCATCCGGATTAATCAACATAAATCCTTAATAGTGTTGAATGTGTGTGTTTTTATGTGTTTTCCTAGACGCATACACGGACGAGGACCTGATGTTGTACTGGAAGAGCGGGGACGAGTCTCTGAGCACAGACGACAGGATCTCACTCTCACAGTTTCTCATTCAGAAGTTCCACACCCACGTCCAGGCTGGCCTTCTACAGCAGCACAGGTATAACATAGACTAGACATGATCACAACTGCCCACTGTAAATACACCCCTGAGTCTTTCAAGAGCGGTCCGTCATAACAGCAATCAAATGTAAACTGTAAAATGTGAATGTTGACAAAGCATTAATTACACCGTGTCAAAAATATGCAGCGAACTGATGTTACTCCAGCTGTTAAATGACTGCAAATGAAAGAACATACTGGTTTGTTCACTTGATTTGAGCTTATTAAAGGTGCTCTGTGTGACTTTCTGGTTGTGGTTGCCCAAGATCGCCTGGAATGCTCCACAGATTGTTATTAAACGTATCTATATTGCAATTATAACGTTTTTATTGAAAAGAAATATAATTGAAACAGAAGTAGTTTGAGCTGGGTTGCCTGTACGCAGATCCGACATGTAACCTGGCCTGGTGGCGTCTCCATGGAGAGAGTTTAATGCCATACTGTCGAATTATAATTTTTTTCATTAACCTTTGCTTACTTAACCAGGTAAAACACAATCGAGATCGAATCCCTCTTTTTCAGGGGTGACCTGGGTTGCTCTTTGATAATGCATCTTTAATATTTTTGCCAGTCATAATTTCTCTTTCAAATTCTGCAATTTAGCTAATCTGGGGAGAGCCAAAAAGTGGGCAAGTCACAATTTGGATAAAACCTTGTACATTTGAAATACTAAAAAGATCTCATTGAGCTCCTACATAAGCCTATTTAATATCATGACCAAAATATTTTGCTTTGTATGTTAATTTTCAGTCGAGCTAAACTTGTGTTGCTTAAAAATACAGACAGTCCTTGAAGCTCCATTTTGATTAAAAAAAAAAAAAAAAAAAAAAAAAAAGAGAAGAGAAGAGAGAAGAGTTTCAACAGCGACATTTCAAAACCTCTGTAAGATTAAAGCAGCCTGAGAAAAAAATTTACTTGCTACTGTGCCACCAAAATGTCTGAATTCTTTATCAAAAACCATCATCAAAGTTATTTCAACTGAGCTTTATGTGTAGAACATAGTGTTAACTTGAACGTGGCACAGCAAGTTACAGAGGACACATCGCAGCGTTTAAGGTTAAAGTTTCTTTCACCTTTATTGACTTTTAAGATTGCTTTTGTTTCCGTGGCATTTGTGGTTTAAGTCATAACATTTCAGATCATGCCTACCTGGAATCATGCTTCAAGGTCCCTGCATTCCCTGTACTTCATGGCGACCTGCACTGAACAAACAGATGCCTTCTGTTGGAATGGAAGTGCAAACAGACGAGAATGCAGTTGACATACTGAAACGCCCACCTCATTCTAGCTAAAGACAAAAGTTATAGATTTACCTACAACATAAAACTTAAATGTAACAGTCCTGATAAAAACAAGTTTTACCTGGAGCTGCTCAGTCCTCAGAAGGAAAGAAACAAGGTGAAGATGTTAAGAGCCAAGGGCTGTGCAGCGAAACTCAGGGCCTGAGGGTAACCGGCTGGGGGGATTACTACAAATAAAATAACATCACATCCTGCAAAGTAAATAGGCAGTGACCTGCTAAAAGAATATAATTAGAATTCACCAGAATACAAGAAATCACTCATGATTTCTTCAAAGGCCCGCCTGTTGTGCCTCTGCCTCAAAATACATAACTTGAATGTTGAACCATGTCCTTTGAGTGCCTTAAGGGGGAAAAGCACTAAATAAATACACTATAATAATAATAATAATAATAATAATAATAATAATAATAATAATAATAATAACAATAATAACAATAATAACAATAATAACAATAATAATAATAATATATTAGTCTGTATTATATATTGAGATAAATGTTCAGACAACAGAAATTACAGTTTTCTCTGGCCAAAACAAGCTATAACATATTTAGCTCACAGTTGTTTTGTCCGAGTGAAAGTAGCTCACGGAGGCAAAAGGTTGGAGACCCCTGCCCTATACTAACTAAGCCCCTTCTCCTTGTCTTCCAGGCTGGTACAATCGCCTGTACATCAACTTCACCTTGCGTCGCCACATCTTCTTCTTCCTGCTTCAGACGTACTTCCCGGCTACACTCATGGTCATGCTGTCGTGGGTTTCCTTTTGGATCGACCGCAGAGCCGTGCCAGCCCGAGTCTCCTTGGGTAAAAACAAAACAAACGCAACAGTTCAACAAACGAATGCACTTTCAAAGGGCCACTGTGACAATTTATCAATGGAAAGTTTGAAACCTTCTTTTGTCCTTGGAGATATTTCTGTTTTTGCTGGAAAGTAAGTAAATACATATACTCGTGTACACACACACACACACAGACAGTTTACCGTCTGATACTTTTTAATATATGGTTTTGGATTATTCTTTGATAATCCCAAAACACCAGAACGTCTAAATTAAAATCTTAATATAAATATGATATAGTATAAGTAGTACATTTTTATAGCTTGTGGTATCTAAGGACACGGGATGCGGGGACATTACCAAGTCCCTATGAACATTGTTTATTCTGTTTTTATTCGGTTTTTCCCACTGTAGCCCCTTGAGGCAACTACTGTTGTGATTTTGGGCGTTACAAAATAAATTGAATTGAATTGAATTATTTTGATCAAGTATTGGTACTCTTTCTTGACAAGAAGTTCCTACACTTCTGCGTATGTTCTGTGTTGAACAGCATGCACAAAATCACACAAACATTACATCATTTATTTCTTCTTTAAAGGCTAGTGCGTGGTCTATAACTCATGCTGTGAGGTTTTAATGCATGTTGCATCTGCTTAGATTCAGCAGATTTGTTGTTGTTGTTTTTTTATCTTGCTTATTCCAATTTATTCATTTATTCTACACTGTTGGTTTGTGCTTCCTTTTCGTTGTTAAGTGTCTTCTTTAAATTTCCACTACCTAAACAAACACATCCCGCTGCTAGAGACAAAGAGGAAAAACATCAAAGAAAATTCACACATTCTAAATAAATAGTAATAAACTTGTCCCTCTAAATCAGGCCCAGAGTCGAATGAGAGCAGTGGCTAACGTCGGCGATATCTTACAGTTTGTCCGTCAAGGTTCAACGTCAGAGTTAGTGCAGGGACTAAATCTAAACTAATCTGATTACTGATTACTCCTTCAAAAGTGAACTAATTAAAACTTGGATTGCTTCATTTCAAAGTAATTACTGATAACGTCGAGAGAAAGAAGAAAAAAAGTAGTAAAGAGTGCAGTAGTAGTAGTAGTAGTAGTAGTAGTAGTAGTAGTACCAGAGTAGTAGTACAGTAGTAGTACCAGTAGTAGTAGTAGTAGTAGTACCAGAGTAGTAGTAGTAGTAGTAGTAGTAGTAGTAGTAGTAGTAGTAGTAGTAGTAGTAGTAGTAGTAGTAGTACCAGTAGTAGCAGTAGTAGTAGTAGTAAGTAGTACCAGTAGTAGTACCAGTAGTAGTAGTAGTAGTATAGTAGTAGTACAGTAGTAGTAGTAGTAGTAGAGTAGTAGTACCAGTAGTAGTAGTAGTACCAGTAGTAGTAGTAGTCCAGTAGTAGTAGTAGTACCAGTAGTAGTAGTAGTAGTAGTAGTAGTAGTAGTAGTAGTAGTAGTAGTAGTAGTAGTAGTAGTAGTAGTAGTAGTAGTAGTCAGTAGTAGTAGTATAGTAGTAGTAGTAGTAGTAGTAGTAGTAGTAGTAGTAGTAGTAGTAGTAGTACAGTAGTATAGTAGTAGTACCAGTAGTACCTAGTAGTAGAGTAGTAGTAGTAGTACCAGTAGTAGTAGTAGCCAGTAGTAGTAGTAGTAGTAGTAGTAGTAGTACAGTAGTAGTAGTAGTAGTAGTACAGTAGTAGTAGTAGTAGTACCAGTAGTAGTAGTAGTACAGTAGTAGTAGTAGTAGTAGTAGTAGTAGTAGTAGTAGTAGTAGTAGTAGTAGTAGTAGTAAGTAGTAGTAGTACAGTAGTAGTAGTAGTAGTAGTAGTAGTAGTAGTAGTAGTAGTAGTAGTAGTAGTAGTAGTAGTAGTAGTAGTAGTAGTAGTAGTACCAGTAGTAGTAGTAGTAGTACCAGTAGTAGTAGTAGTAGTAGTACCAGTAGTAGTAGTAGTAGTACAGTAGTAGTAGTAGTAGTAGTACCAGTAGTAGTAGTAGTAGTAGTAGCCAGTAGTAGTAGTGTAGTACCAGTAGTAGTAGTAGTAGTAGTAGTAGTAGTAGTAGTAGTAGTAGTAGTCCAGTAGTAGTAGTAGTAGTAGTAGTAGTAGTAGTAGTAGTAGTAGTAGTAGTACCAGTAGTAGTAGTAGTAGTAGTAGTAGTAGTACCAGTAGTAGTAGTAGTAGTAGTAGTAGTAGTAGTAGTAGTAGTAGTAGTAGTAGTAGTACCAGTAGTAGTAGTAGTAGTACAGTAGTATAGTAGTAGTAGTAGTAGTAGTAGTGTACCAGTAGTAGTAGTAGTAGTAGTACCAGTAGTAGTAGTAGTCAGTAGTAGTAGTAGTAGTAGTAAGTAGTAGTAGTACCAGTAGTAGTAGTAGTACCAGTAGTAGTAGTAGTAGTACCAGTAGTAGTAGTAGTACCAGTAGTAGTAGTAGTACCAGTAGTAGTAGTAGTACCAGTAGTAGTAGTAGTGGTAGTCCCCAGAGGCAACAGAACAGTTTGTATTTCTCAAAAGCCTTTTCTGGCCTCTGACGTTCAGGTGACACTTTCATCATTACCACACTCTTCCCCAATTGCTTAAATCCACCCGTGCAAATCGTTCTCCTCCAAGTTCCTCAGTGGGTCTCTGCAGTTTGTTTTTAAGAAGCTTTAGTGCACCAAAAGGCCCGGGAGCTGCAGTCGTGTCAAATGGTACAGAGACTTACACACAGTTGGCTTTGGGATTTTCAGAATGGATTTTGGATTTGCATTCAAATTGGCTTTTTATTTTACAGCAGCCTGGAAGAGTTACTGTCAATTGGGTTCGAAACTGTGGCTGCATTGTTTGTGGGACAATGGCATTACATAAGTTAACATAAAAGGAGGAATTATAAAGCATATTGGATTGCGTCACAGATCCTTGTTTGAAACAGTTGGCTGCTTATGACTCTGCTTATGGGCCCCTGCTGAGAGTAGCTTTGGGCTCGTTCTCCAGCTTGAAATATCTTCAAAGCTTCGAATTCTGGGAGAGCAGAACTGAACCAGGGATCTGCTGGTTCAGGGGTAAAGCCTCTCGTCATCAAAGGTGCCCTATGTGACTTTTACGGTGGACGGGTTTGCCACCTGGTTATCTTCGTGGAGATGTTTTTTTCTTTGCCTGGAATGTTCGACGGTATGGCACTAAGCGTATCTATCTCCATGGAGACGAGCGGATGATGCGCCAGTGGGCCCCCTACTATTGTCTGGCAAAAGCGTGTAAGCTACTGGATGAAGCTCAAACATGTCAAACTGATCAAAAAGACATGACTTAACGGTAAGAATGCATGTCTTGCTTTTTGAGGCGTTTTTTTTGGCCCGTAGGCGTCATTGGACAGGACCGTGTCGCGTGAAGCGGGCATGAGACTAGGGAAGGACATGCAGTAACTTTAAACTCATGACGCTGCGGCCCGCCCGTATGGCAGGCATGTGTGCTACTACTATACTTTTTAAACTTCTATTCACATTTTGCCTCATGTTATAATGAACTCTGGTCAGATGGACAGGGTTTAAAGGGAGCAAGTTTTGCTTTGTGAATTGTGAATTGTGTGTACAGTTTGTATATGGTCTGTTCAGATTGCATTGTAGAGTTTTGTCCTTTGTGTTGTGGACCCTTGAAAATGAGCTGGCACATCCCAAAAGGAATTTCAATTTTCATTTTCGTACATGCACGCAAGCTAGGTGAGTTTAATGCCACATTCTGAATGTATTGAAATGATTTTGTTGAATGTTTCATGACGTAGAATAATGTAAAACTCTTTTTTTTTTTAATAGGCAGCACGGTGGCAGAGTAGCTAGCACCCTTGCATGCTTCTCCCCATGTCCGGGTGGGTTTCCTCCCGGTGCTGACCAAGCCTAGACTGCTCCCGACGGGTTGTCCCAGTGGCATTGAAGCATGGGTCAAATGCAGAGGGCAATAACGTGTTAGACTTACGAGGATCCATTAAATAAACATTGAACACATTAATGAGTAAATGATATTGCAGATGACTTTTGCAATGTTGAGGGGTAAACGCTATGTTCAGTTTAGATAAAAGACCTTTACATGCATCCCAATGAACCCATGAAGTTGTAACCATTCGGCCCTCTTACGGGCCCTCTAGCGTTTCATTTTTAACATCATGAGATTAAATTAAAAAAGGCCTTTTTTTAAGAACCAATTTCATATTGCGTCAACAATTCCCTTATTAAAGTGCTCAGTCTCAGAAACAATTGATCTAAGTGTGACTTATCCGAGTAATGCTTTGCCCCCCACTGTGAGTGCAGCTAGGGGTCCTTTTTGCACTAAATTGCATCATATTTAAAGCTTTTCTTCATTTTCTTTGTGTCCAGGCATCACCACAGTCTTAACCATGTCCACCATCATCACGGGAGTCAACGCTTCAATGCCCCGAGTGTCCTATATTAAAGCCGTGGACATCTACCTTTGGGTCAGCTTCGTTTTCGTCTTTCTGTCCGTCTTGGAGTACGCCGCGGTCAATTACCTGTCCACCGCGCAGGACCGGAGGGAGAGGAAAATGAGAGAGAGGGCACGCTCGCAGGTAATCAACGCAAAAGAGATTGTTTCGTAGCATGAAAAGTCACAAATGATGTAAAAATGTGCACGCCTCTTTGTTTTATGGGCTTCCAACTGGGACTGTTGATGAGACATTAAGAAAACAGATGTTAAGCCATCAAGAACAGATGTCATCAAACAACAAAAGCTTATTAAGAGTCACCAACAGAGAGGAGGAAAGCTGCAGTTCAGATTTATGCAATGTATGTTGCAATGTTGTGTTACGCCGAGTGTACACTGACTCCGGTCCGGTCGGTTTAGGAACTGCACGGGTCCCACCAGACTTAGGAAGTGCTTAAAATCAATGCGCACCGTTATACTGACCGCTGAGCACTGCGTCTGCTGGTCCACGGGTCTGCATGTCCAAGCGGGTCTGCGGAACGATTCTGCAAGAAGTGTATCTTTGACGAAGGCCGCAGTGGTGTAGTGGGGCTTCATCTGGTGGTCATTAGACCAGTGATTATGCGCAGCGTCAAAAATGGACCACGGTGCACTGGAGTTGGTGTAACACGCAATCTGCAATATTAGTATTCTATCCAATGCAGTGAAGAAAGTTGTAAAGAGCGTTACATAGCTGAGACCAAACAGCCACTTCACAAGAGGCTTTATCAACACAGAAGACACGCTGTACATCTTCATCTCAAAGCCACAAACCACTCTATTGAAGACAGTGAGGTGGAGATTCTGAGCAGGAGAAAAGATGGTTTGAAAGAGGAGTTAAGGAGGCAATCTTTGTTAAAAAAGAGAATCCTTCCTTACATCGTAATGGAGGTTTAAGATTCAACCTTCCAGTTATAATGGTCTGCTGAAACCCTGGAGACGCCCGGGGCATTCTGATGCTAATAAAGGGACTCAAGGTGAGGCAGCCAAACGCCAGGGAACAATAGAACAATAGGCCCATCCCAGTTAAGTTTCAATGGGCCATTATCAGGAGGTCCCGCCCTGTGGGCAGGGCTTTCACAGAGTAGGATATAAACAGGAGTTCTCAGACTTGTTTCACTGATTGAGAAGGACTCTTGGATGAGAGTCGAAATGTATCGTTTTTTTCTAAAACAGAGTCCAGATGAAACAACTGAATCTTTTTCTACTTTATGGAAACTGTTAATTGGTGATTGTATTTATCACTGACCTATTAATTAAGCGATAGAGCGAGAGAGACATTTGAAGAGAAATGATCACTTGAAAACTGTTTGCACAATCAGTTGTTTAATATAAAAACAAATTATAGTTGAACCAATGATTTTCAGGTGTTTATTAAATTGGGTGTATTAGTTTCCTGCAAAGGACAAAAGTTAGTGAACGTACAACATGTTTTCACTATTTCATCAAGATCACATCATCAGTAAACAGTACATACACAGGGTTTTATAATAAAGAGTATTTCTCCCAAATATCTCCAGGGACACTTTTTAATGACATTAGAAAGTGGAAAGTGAATCAGATTTTGCAGATTAAAGAAAAGCACAGCCGTGACACGTAACTAAACACGTAGCTAACGTTGAATCTGATTGGTTTTGAAGATGAATTGTTATTTACGGCTTAATTTAATGACAAAGATAAACTCCAAAAGCTCGTGTCCATTCATTACTGCTGTTTCTTCCCTGCCGCAACTAAATGAGTCACCTGGGCGCAGGAGCTCTGAAGCAGTTTAGTTTGCCATTAGAAGGTTGTTTCAAGGTACACTGGTGTTGTGAAACATAAATCATGACTTTTAACAGTTGAGATGTTATTGATTTTCTCCCCAATTTATAACCTGATTTGAGCCGCGTCTCTGTATTTCATGCGGCACAAAATATTTAAACGTTCTTTGTGCTGCCCAATAGTTGAGGTCAAAACGTATCCAAGCATCTCCATCTGCCAAGCCGCTGACAAACCCTAAACCGGAAAAGTTACAAAAGTGCACCTTTTAAAGCAACAAATCCCGATACACTCCGTGAAACAGTCAAGGAAATAGCGCGTTGGCTGAAGTTATTTTACATTTGGGGCGATTCTCTTCGAGTTGGTGCATGGTTCCATCCGTTCGGACAGGATTTCCTCACTCCTGGGCGATGTCAGAGCAGCTTATGTGCGAGTAATACGTTCTCAGTGGGCGCGGGGTGGAAGCGGGAGTCAGCAGAGGACACAGATATGCTGCTTTTGGACAGGTAAAACAGGTCTTGTCCAGAATACGCGCTCTAAACAACTGGGAAGGCTTGCAAACGCCTTAAATTAATTATTTCTGACAATTTAGTGTCACGTAATCACAGCACAAATGGATTATTCATTAGTAATAGCTCTTCTGAGGGTAGGCTTAACTTCAGCACATCAGTTAAAGCATTTGCATGTCCTTGGAGTGCTGCTGCGTTGGGAAGATAACATTATCAGACATCTTTTTCACAACAAAAATCAGGCCACGCTAAAACATTAATCATATTAGCTGCGTCTTTCTATTACAATAAAGCAAGTAGAGATGAATTAATTGAAATGTAATCATAAAAGGCTGCCATTATGGAGGAAATAAAAAGAAAGTCTGCTGTAAACAACAAGATGTCCAGCCTTTCAGTGGACATTTCCAGCCCTGTTGTTTGTAGCTCCACAAACATGTTGGTTTAGCACAGGGGTGTCTTTTTTCACAGTGGGCCGCATTTTGAATCTTATATGGAGCAGAGGACCACAGACAAGCCAACAATGATGTGAATCATTTGAAATGTTACATTTGTCATAGTTTCATCGAGCTTCCACACTTTTAATAAGACTTGGAATATGATTATTAGGTTGGTATAACATCAAAATGTTTGAATTTGTCCAATTTTACTGTAAAAAGTACTACGTTTTGTTGTCTGGGCCAATTTAGCAGGAAGCCGGAGGGCAAACAAAAATTGGTCTGAGGGCCGCATTTGGCCCCCGGGCCGTAGTTTGGACACCCCTGGTGTTGCAGTTCATGTTCACTCAAACGTTTATGCTCATGAAAGCATTTTAATATGCACTGTGAACTCGATCTTCAATTGAAAACATATAAAGCAAATCTAATCGTAACAGAAAAATTGCTATCACTTTTTGTGTTTTGTTTTGTTTGTTTTTCTCAAAATCGTGAAACCAGGTGGTGTTTGAAAATGAAAATTCCTATCAAACATTGTAGATAGGATGATGTCTACAGTAGAAGCACAATCAAAAATACAATCTCTTTGATATTGGGTAAAAGAAATAATCCCTTGTTAATATTACACTGAAGCTTCCAGCAGGAGAAGCCAATGTCTCACTTTGATGCAGTATGCAAAGCACCATTTTGTGGCATGAAAAATCATCAGGATGCTAATTTCCTTGGGCATTGACAAAAGCCTTGTTCTTTAAGAAATAAAGTTAACTTTTTAAAGTCGCATGCTAATAGATTCCAGAAGGAGAACAGTCTTCAGCTTTGTTGGCCTTCGCATTATCTGGCAATCTAAACCAAGGATTTCACAGTTCCATTAAAATACCTTTTCTAATACACTCTATTTGACTGTCTATTGTCCTATTTAGTCAAGGTTAAGTCTCGTAATAGACCTGTTTTAGACCAAATTGTATGTGAGTCTGTACTTGAAATGTTTTGGAATCACAGTTGTTGAATTGTTACAAAAATCACGCAAATGATTTTTTTTTTACGTGCAGTTATTATCTTGCATGATTGTCTTTTTCGCACACCTAATCGTGCAATGAGTGCAATCAAATTCTTCCGATTTCAGTCACGGCTTTTTGTGTTACTGATTATCATATGATCTTGAGGAAACCTTGTTCATCCAAAATGACACGAGCGCAGTTAAAGTTTTAGTTGTCTTTAGTTGCTTTAGCTGTCACGCATCAACCAGAGAATAGGACCATGTAAAAGCCTATCACACACTCATGAAGGAATACGTGCGGAGAAGTTTCAGTGACATTCATTACCTGGAGAATGTTGTTGAGCTAATATTGTAAGAGTTTCCTCATGGGGACAAATTTTACATTTCGTGACTTTGTGTGCAGATTTCAGTCTCCACAATGTGATGAAAACCTCTCCATGTCATACCACCAACCTTCCGATGTGCGACTTGAATCACTGACCCCAATATAATACAGAAATAAAAGAATATTGTTGTATTCATTCTTTTATTCTTAAATTAAGGTAAGACACTACAGGCAAAACACATGTTTTGTCAATTTCCTTTTACATGGAAACGGCACAATTTTCCAAAAGATGCAATTTTATTCTATTAAACAGCTTAAATCTATTGAATAATATGGAACAGTGTCATTTCTAAATGCATTTTCTCACATTTTTGGACATAAATATCACACTCTCACCCAATTTTACTGAACAAGATTTTGACAGATTGTACAGAAATATTAAGAAATGTATTCTAAGCTGGATATATTCAAGTTATCTTATATATTTAGTTATTTTTTTTATGTCAACAAAATGAAGCAAGACGTTTACGCCTGGGTTTATATGCTCTAAATATGTGCTATTTTTTGCCATTTTTACACATGAAATTTCCTATTTTTACATGGAAACGTTACATGGTGAAAAACTTTCTGTAAAAAATGTATGTGAGTAAACTAGTTTAAAATTCTCTAAATGTAAGTTTTTTTGCCTTTTCACCAGTGTCTCGCCTTAAAACATAACAAAGGCATTCATTTTTCAAGAACTTAGCATTGAATTCTAACATAAGTAGATCCTAATTTTACGTTTTGTTCATTGTAAACCACAATATCGATCTAAAACAGGTCCATTGACGTTCAAAACTGCTGTTTCCATGACATAGTTTTATTCTTGAAAAGTGGCTACCCGACATTTTAGAACCCTACCACACTTGAAGTTTGAATTTTTGATATAATCACAACTAAGTACAGGGTTTTGGGCGGGGATAGGAGGTAGGTGAAGACAGGAATTTCTGAGCCTCTGTTGCAGGACAAAGCGGGCAAAAAACTGATGAAGTTTAAGCTGATTCTGCATAATACGTCTCCTTTAAATAAACATACCGGCCCATGTGACACTTCCCCATCTCTTCTCCCCGCAGTCTTTACCGTGCACGTGCGGCATCTCCCAGACCCGCACCATGACCATGCTGGACGGGACTTACAGCGAGGCGGACACCAACAGCTTGGCCGGCTACACGGAGGAGCCCATGAGCCCCGACATGGAGCGGGAGGAGATGCACGAGGTCCCCGAGAAGCCCGAACACATGGTGGTGCACCTGTCCGTGAGCAGCGAGTCCACCAACACCAAGAAGAAGAAGAGCATGCGAGGGCTCAACATTATACAAAACACTCACGCCATCGACAAGTACTCAAGGATGATTTTTCCCGGGTCCTACATCTTTTTCAACCTTATTTATTGGTCGGTTTACTGCTGAAAAGACACACATGGGACGCCAGAGGACAGCAATGGGAGCGGCTTCAAAATCAGGCTAAAAACTGGATTTGTCCGCAGCAGACTAAAGCAGCAGGTTTATTTTTCCAGCGACTTGAATGTGCACTGCTGTAACAAAAAGGTGTTTATACATTTCTGAATCTCTTTCTCAGCTCTCGGGTCGCCTGCTCGTGCTCTTTCTACTCATCCCCTCCGCAGCTAAAGGCGACTTGTAAATCAGGCTCGTGTGGACTTCACCGTCATCTGTGAGAAACGTGTGTATTTTTATTTATTTGTGAAACTCAGCTCAAGCTTTCAAAGAAGATTACATTTATATTCTTACAATCAAAGATTTATGAAAATATACAATTATTTATGTTGACAACACAAGTCTGTAAATGCTAGCATGCTAACATGCTCACAGTATATATAGTATGTGTACGTTCACTTTTATATTTTTTGTCAAGATTACTTGAGCAATTAGAAAATACACACATATTTTATTTATTGATGGATCATACTATTTTGGGAATAGCTCTAGTAGAATAAAGTGTTTTACATTTAGGTACTCTTCATGTCACATTGTTTGGTGCCACTTAACAATTACTACACTTTAATTAGTCTTAATAAAGCATGAACAAAGACTTCAGTCATAATGAACAAATATCTTGGTAAATACTTGGTCAGGTTTAGGACATAGCCAAACAGTTGCTCTGCCTGAATCCTTCTTAATGAACCTTTCACTTAATAATTGTTCTTTATGAATGAAGCCTTTGTTGAGGCTTTATTACGGCTTATAAAAGTGCTGTTAATATAAAGTGTTACTCCTTGTTCTCCTCCCTCTGAGTGATCAGGAGTGAATGATGTCATCATTAAAAACATAAAAATAGATCTCCCCTCTTAATAAAACTGTTCCTTTAGGCCGTTGTGCTATGGTTTCTTTGGCTGCTGTAATAAGCAAAAATCAACCTGGAAACCAATGTTGGCATTATTACATCAGCATTTGAGATCAGTCTTGCCCGTGACGTAGCCTTCTCCCTTGTCCTACAAAGGTCCCTCGTTATTCTGCCTGATGACATCTTTAACTGGAGCCAGGCCGTTAAGCTTTCACATTTCAGGCAGCTTACTGAAACACAATCATTACAACGTGTGGCTTTGGGCTTTATAGACCTTTTGCAGAACTTTTATATGAACAAATGCAATTAAATGCACTAAAACATGAGAGACCGAGGATTCTTAGGGGCTATAACACACTAAAGTTATCCTTGTGAAGTTTATAAATCCAGGTTGAAAGATATTTTAATCATTTGGGAGTTGGAACAGCAAGCACTATCTGTATTTGTGATTAAATAAAAGAGAACATTTTTGGTTCAGTCCGGCAGAATGTATGGTCTGTACTTTCAAATTGTGGTTTGGCAAAGTAAGTCTTGTGGTCTCAACTGAGAATAGAAATGTCCTTGGTTGTTTCTGAGTGTTAATAAAGATATGGTTCCTTTTGCAAACTGGCATTGCATTTGATCTGTCTGACCAAGAAAGTTAAGGTTATCGCAAACTCTGCAGCTCCCAAACTCTCAGGCCCACCTTGCACCGTGCAGTGGTCTCGGGAAGATTCAAATGCATGTCATATTTTTTGGGCGGCTCGTTGTGGCAGCGATCTGGGCACTCGCCTCACAGCAGCAAGGTCCTGGATGTGTTTGACTCCCGGGCATCATGGGGAGGTTTACATGTTCTCCCTGTGTATGTTTCCTCTGGATGCTCTGGTTCCCCCTACCACTAAAACATGTACAATAGGCTCCTCCCTTCTGGGGCCTGGACTCCCCTGAAAAAGAGATTCAAAATTTCATTTGGACTTTTCCTGGTTAAATAAAGTTCAATCATTTTTTGAATCTGTGTGGTTTATAAAGTTTCCAAAATATGTTGTAAATTAAATGATGCTTCAGCTCATCGACCGTTACATTTAAAGTTGTGTTATACTTTATTGTCCCCATAAGGAAATTTGTCCTCTTCATTTGACCCATCTCCAGATCTATGTGCAAGGCTAGTTCAGGACTACCATAGCTGGAGGGATTTACCTTGAGTTGATGGGAGAAACCGGAGAGGAACCCACCCAGACACGGGGGGAAGCGCCTCACAGAGGGCCCAGCCTGGCATTGAACATGCAACCGACTTTCCGTGCTCCTTTATCATAGTCCTTTCATACGGTCAACTAAATATACCTGCGCGCCATTGGTTCTAACCACTTTATCTGGATGAACATTGCTTGTAACGACTGGAGGGTTTTATTAGGTGTAACTTCTGCACGAATTGACACAGAAACACGTCCACATCTAGAACAAACTGTTCCATTGCTCAGCCACTGTCTCATCCCTGACATTTACCCACCCTCCCCAACTATTTTATCATAATTAATCATTTTTACGATTATTTTTACTATTATTCGTTGTTTTTTGTTGCATTTTACCACCAAAGCAAGTTCCTAGTTTGAGAATTTTGCTCACCGACAAAGTTCTGATTCTGATCTTTTCGTACCCTGTCCATCATCTTCCCCGTCCATGTTGTCAACATTAGCCTTGCACTTGTCGCCAGGCCAGTATTTATCTCTCTGAAAACCAAGTTGCTGAGATACGACACGTGACTCTTGCTCTTGCTCTCCAGCAGACACATACTGGGTGACGTGGGTGAGACCAGAAGCATTCTACATAAAATAAGCCTATCATTTTATTCTTTTTGATATACAATTCTACAGTCCTGAATACTGCTTAATATGAGAGACTCGACGCATAAAAATTCCGTGATTGATCATGAAAAGTGTTTGAAGTCCGTAATAATAGCGTCTCAGCTTCGGTCATGTTACTATCAACTTGCATCAGACAAATAAGCGCTTCATTTTAACTTTGGATCCTGTGCTGTGTGAATTTAGAGGAAAATCCCGGGCTAAACTGTGCAAATTGCTTCGTTAATAATTTGTTTTCACGTACCTTTGAAGAAAATGAGGCCAGTACCTTGATGAGTGCTGGTCATGCATCCCGCTGTTCCCCACTGGACACTGCAGTTTGGATTAAAAACTCAACCCAAACATTAAAAAAAACGCAAATGAGTGTGGCCTCTATAGACTGCGGAGGATAATTCATTTGGAAGTGGGAAGAAAAGTAAATAGTGTTTTTATTAAATTAAGATATCAGAGCTAAACTTTAGAGCAAACTTTATATATAATAATAATAATAATAATAATAATAATACAGAAACAAACAAAAACAAGCATAAGTATTGTCTTTGTGATATGATTATGATGAGATGATCAAAATAATAAATGGCTACGTTCCCATGCACACCAAAATCTGATTATTATCTGATTTCTGGACGATCGAGATTATTTAACTGAAATGCAAATGATGTGAGTAATCAGAGGGATCATGATCTGATGATTTTGCTGTTTACATGCCATTGTAATAACCTTTAAACCCCAAAAATGTGATGACAATCCGACCTTTGCGCGTGCATTTACACACGGACAATGTTTTTGATGTATTTTAACTTTGAAAAATGACAGAAAATTCCTATTAGAGAGAGGACGTCAAACCTGATCCGTTAAATAGTCATGTCTTGTGGCTAACGTTGATCTATGGTCAGAATATGTGTATTGGAAGACAACAAACGATTATATAATATCTATTTCACATCTATGTTATAATTCAATAAAATAAAATACAAAGTAAACTTGAAACTTCTCTGCAAGAATCAGCTTTTTGGGGGATTAACTGAGAAACATAGAAGAGTGTTTGTGACAGAGACTTTCGGATTTGAATGTGTTTTTTAAAAGCCTGGGGAACCTTAGATAGAGCTTTGTGGTAGCTTTCTGTCCAGCTACAGGAGACTTAGTTATGGCTGGTGTCTTATCTTTGAAATACCCTCCAGGAGCCAATAAACACAATATTGCATTACAAAGAGCCAACACGGATTATACTGTACAACTCTGCAATGTTTGTACACAAGGTTGCTGCCAAAAAAGTCTCAAAATAGTCATCTGAGTTTATTGAAAAGCTTAGGAAAACGACCACATTTCTGTTTGTATGTGCTGTATTTGCTATTGTCTCGCCTGGAATGTGCACGATAAAACAACTGTATGTGAAGGAATGGAACATATAAGTTTGATGCTATACTACGGGACATTCCGAGTAAATCTCTGTGGAGACAAGCAAAAAAGTTGGGTAGTGTACCTTTAACCTTCCTGGCCACATTTCCTCTAGACAACTTTTACAGGTTTGGCTCTTTTCACCTCTTTTTGAAAAGAAATGGAAAAACTAAATATCCTCTTAAAATGAAAGCACTTTCTAAAGAAGCGGACAGGAGACCTACAGAGGTTTGCCTTTTCTCTTTTTTCAAAATGAAACAGTTTAAACTCTACCACAAGATAACGTGAAGAACATGACCCCAAATCCCACTTGGTTATATATATATATATATATTCGTTTTTTCTCTTTTGAAATCATGTCAGAAGAAAGTGTGGGCAGTACACAAATTTCTGTTCAAATTCAGGTACTGTCGAGGTGCCTGTTGCAAAAGTAATAACTTTGTAGTGTTATTTAATCATAAACGTTGTCCTTATTCTAAGAGTTTCTTTTTTCAGACCCGTGTTTGTTTTTTCATACACGAGTTGTCACATGTCACCGTGACGTGTCTTGTCAGATTTACACAGGTTTTGGCGCTGTCTTACCCCCAGTACAGACAGGACAACAGCGCCATCTGCAGTCCGAGTTCTTCAGGACAGTATCCCAGGTGTGCGAGAGTAAAAAGGCCCCCCTCGTCCCAGTTAATAGTCCCTTGGGCACGATTCTGGATTTCTCTCTGAAGAAGAATGCAAGTAAAATTATAAGAAGACCAAATTAGCCTCATTGGACCAATAAACCTTATTTCTTGACATAAAATATATAAAGTACAGGCATCTTATCGATAGTCCAGGGGTAAATTTCCAGGGCGTTTTGTTTAATTTGCTTAAAAGTCAACTATGACACAGATGTTGATACCTAATGTGTCTCTTTACGTAGTTAAAATACATAATTAGCGACTGTAAATTGCTATCTTGTCCTCAAAATTGACACGTTAGATGCAAGAAAAATTGGCACCTACAAGAAATTGTCGTTATATAGAAGACTGGATCAAAGGGTTTCAAAAAATGCGGCTTTGAGGCGTTTAAGGATGGAACAATGCAGGACCAGTGATCGTCTGTGTTAAAGTTATGTCTGATATCATCAAACTTTCTTCAAATAAAACCAAAATGTAGATGTTTTGAAAGAGCTTGTGAAATGCCTGTGTTCTGACAGGTTCAAGTGAGATGTCTGATGTCTGTCCCTTGCTCAGATATAACGGACAAGAATAAAACACAAAACGCTTACAGAAAAAACGAGTGGCACAAAGCTGATGTCAAACCATCACTAAAGATTTTCTGTTCACTTTTGAAGATTTCTTGAAGATGAAATCTAAAATTGCTGAACATTTATTTTCGCCTAAAGAATGTTGCACCATATTTGTTGAAGAATACTAAATTTGATCAACAAAACATGTCATCGATGTCTGCATTTATGGACATTTGCTTCATGACCCAATAATCTTCTCAAATTTCTTCTTACGGCTGATTTTCTCAAAAGCCGGAACACAACGGGAAACACATTTCCATAAATACACTGGATCAATCATTTCTGGAGCGTCTGGGAGCTGAGAAGCTTAATCTCACTTACAAATAGGGCAATAATTTCGGTAATTACTGACTGCAAACGGGAAGTGAAATTGCACAAAAAACGAAACCTCATGTAAACCCAAAGTGAGGTACTTCAAATCAGACATTTTAAGGATATGTTCTGAATAATGAATAAGATGAATTCAACACTATTTTATCTTTGTCAGTTCAAAAGTTTAAAGCAATTGACTGACGCATTGGTGGTCGGTGGTCTGCAAGTTTTTATATAATGTTACTAACTGTTCTTTGAAGTGGACATGAGTAACTTTTCACCCACCTGTCTCCACGGGGATCGATACGTTTAATGCCATGGTATGGAAAGCAATAAAATATATTCAAGCAGATCGAAAATGACTCCTGAAAGCAGTCTTGAACTCCTGTATTGAGTTCAAATACAGTGTCCATATGACTACCGGTACCTTTGAAACTTTTTCTATCCTAAACGAATGAGGAATTATATTACACGGATTTATCTCTACAAGCAGGTGGCCGGCTTTCCACCACTGCTTGCACATGTCAAACTGGTGGTGCAATGCACTATGTTGGTTAGCTCACAGAAAGGTCCAGAGTTCACTTCCTACACTGTAGATTGCACGTTCTTTCTGCATCTGGGAAGGTTTTCTCTCCATCAGCCACAAGCAACATTTTAAGCAAATCCTGAAGGTTCTATACTAACCTGAGAAAGTGTTTCTAAATGAGTAATCAAAAGACACATACAGTATTTGCTTAGGTTCCTATCTCATCCAATCTAATCAAACATTGCATCAGTCCAATTCTTTCCATTTTATTTGTTTTTAGGCATTTTTTCAAAGTTATCACATCTGCAAAAAGCTTCAGAATCAATATAAATGTACCTCAAAAGAATGAAATTGGCATATTGTAAGAACAGAAACTGTTGACTTTAAATGAAAAACAACAACAGGGCAAAACAAAGAGGTTTTGTTTTTGTTGTAATTCCAAATACAAAAGGGCTCCTCATCAGACAAAGCTTAGCAGTTTGCACTAAAAAAATATAATTCATCTGAAGCTGTATCAAAGAGGAGACAGGGAAAGGAAGCAGCGGTGCACTGGCAGCACCTTAGAGCAGAGTCCAGGAGTGGGCAGAGAACTCACAGACATTTAGACTCTTCCATTTGGCAACACACGCCGAAAATATCAACTGTGGTGAAAAATACGATAAATCTATAGTTTTTCCTCTTCACTTTATCTTAAATATTTCTCCAAACCTCACTCAAATGTCGTTTTTATTTGCCATGCTACCTTGTGTTCTCAAACTCCCTTTTCAAGCCATGAATGTAAATGCATGCTCTCCTGTCTCCCGTCTCCATCACACTCAAAGAACCAACAGCAGCCTTGGACTGATGGTTACTGACAACCAATTTTCTCTTCTTTTTGTTAAAGTTTAAACCTGCCAGTGTACAAACGCTCAAGTTAAAATGGCAAATGGTAGTACAGTTTTATATAGCTCTAGGGACGATGTGATGTAAGCCCTCATTTGTCCAGGAAGGTCCATGGTAGAAAAGGTGTCAAAGGTTGTCATCCGGACACTGGTTTGGAAATCAAGACTTTTCGACTGCCACATGGAAGTTGTTCTCAGTCCGATTGAAAATGGCAGACTTGAAACTGACGATACATTTCAAGTACGTGGTAGTATTTTACCCACCTCAAATTAAGGTGCAAACACTTCTTTATGACCGTTGTAGACCATGGCAAGGTTGAAAAAAGGGTTCAAACCATATAAACCTTTTCTACCAACTAATATATATTGCGCTTTTCTACCGCCAATGAGAATTCAAAGCACTTTAAATAAAAAGGAACCACTCACCCATGCGCACACTCGTCTTGCCCAAGAACACAACAACAGTATTCACCCATGGGAGCTAGGATCCATCTGCAACCTGTGGGTTCATAGATCTGACTGCTCGGCTACCTTCGCTGATGCTGGGAGATCGGATCGCCGCGACCACGTTTCTCTGTCCAATAGCTCTTCAGTGTCTTTTCTCTTTTGTTTGTCTTCGAGGGTGCGTTCACATTCACCACATCAAAATATAAAAAAACTCAAAACTAAACCTGGAGAAGATCAGGATTCAACAAGGACTTGAAAAATACCAAAGCAAGTCCACGTCATGTATAAAAAAGCCTTTAGGACCAAATAGCACTTCAAGTCTCTAATGTCGACATAGTATTGTTTGGTTGCTTATGCATAACGCATTATTGCAATTTCAGAAGAATTTTTTTTTAAATAAGAAGTTTCTTATGACACCGTCCCTACAACTCAAAATGTGCTTCCGTCTCCCCACTTTATCTGTATGTATCCTATATGCACTTCTCTCCAGAATTCGCTATTCACCATTTGCAAAATATTCCTCCTTTCACTTACACTCAGTGGCATCACACGCATCCCGGCCGTCTTTCTCAAACCATTTCACGCGGTGCAGCTCATCTCCCATCCACACAAGTGCTTGTAATAGGAGCTGAAGGCAGGCATTTTCCCATGATGTTAAAGACTAAACGGAGACTTGGCAGGAGAAAAGCAGAAAGGGAAATGGCGTTGTGGAAGCACTGAAGGAGTGAGTGTGATGTGTTCGTACATCAGGAGACAGCATCGGCCCTGGCCCAGCATGGAAGAGGCAAACAGGTGCTGATGAATATAGATGAGCAGATAGACAGGAAGAACCCGTGGGAGACGCCAATGGAGAAAAGAGGAGTCAAACTTCTGAAATGATAACTAAAGTTCAGGGTAAAGGTGTATTTTCGGTTGAAAGTCCAGAAGTATATCTCTTGGTCACTGGTTTCATCTCTGCGAGTTCAAACGGACATGATTGAGATGGATTAGGCAGGGACATGCATGGTCTGTCTGTCCCAAAAAAAGAAAAAGAAAAATGGCTGCTTACAAGGAACAAAATTGTACAAGGAACTGAAAAACATCATAGATTTCTGCAGAATAAACGAGAGAAGCGGAAAACTTACTCTGAGGGGAGAGAAGTTTGATGATTTTGTTCTAAATTATAGGTTTCACATGCGTCATTGAAATAAACTAACCTGATTGCACAGTTCTGTTTGAGTGTGGCTCAATGTGCAAAGCAGGTGGTGGTGACCAGACTCTCTCTTCGTAAACTCTTCAGGCAAGTATTTTGTAAGTATTTGTTGATTTGTTGAAGCCTGATTTATGAAAGTTTTAATGTCAAGTTACTAAACACAATATCTAAAATCCCCTCTGTATCTGTCTTGCGTCTATATGTCTAATAAATGAATTTAAAATGGATTCTATCCAGTTTTCAAATATAAATGTCCCAAATCAGTGCAATTCTGTCGTTTTTACACATAAAATGAAAACAGCACATGATAAAACACTTTTTTACATTTATGTAAGTAAAGAACACACAAAATCGATACCTCTAGATTCAAGATTTTTTCCTATTCACCTGCAGTGTGTTGCTTTTATTTATTTCGGTTCTGTTTTTATGGCTCAAAAATACCTTGGTGCTTCGTTGCGCTCTTGCAGTCTAATTTGTCAGTCTGATAGTGAGAAAATATGTTTGTTGTCTACTGCAATATTTACCGAGCACTTACTCTTTCTAGCGTCATCTTTTCGGGTTACACGACATTGTGCAGCATCAATCTCTCCTTCCCTTTACTCTCCTCCTTGATGTTATCCGCAGTCTGAAGAGATCTCCATTGACAACAGGAATGAGCGTCCGAGAGGATGGGCGACAGCTTACAGCGACGTTCACTGATACTCAAGAGGCTCAATTAGGAGACGTGCAGCAAAACACTCACAGGATAAAGGTCTAAAAACAATGCCTTTGGAGATCGTGGGTGTTTCTGTGACAAATTTGTATGTTGAAATGTGTAAAATGAATAATGACTGTTACTACTTAACTTTATCCAAATGTTTGTACTATTTTAACTGCTTCCACTAATACTTACAACTTTACTCCTACTTCAACACAGTAGTATAAGGGGATACAATTTACATATAGAGTTCCCAGTTGAACAGTCATCTGTGGCTTGTAGTTTATTGTATACTCATGATATTAGTTTCATTGATAATATGTGTAAAAGGTACTAACAAAAAGATAAGAAACCTATATTTATACAGTGAACAAAACCAAGACCACATCCCAAAGTGGCCATTGGAGCCTTTTTCAGGGACAAACTGTATAGATAGATGTATATTTTATATCAATTCAAAGTTAAGCAGCAACAACAAAATAAAAGGCATTGGGAGTAGAATGTGCACTCATGAGTTTGTCATGAGGGTGAATGAATGAAGCCTGGGGCTTGCAATAGAAGGGTAAACCAATGCAATAATGTGCGTTTTAATCTGTTTTTTTCACCTTGAGAATTCCGGCTCTTGTCTGATCTCGGTTAGTACCTGGATGGGAGACTGTGGGAATACCAGGTGTCGTAGTGCAAACACGCCAATGTTTACTGTTATGGTGTCTTTAGGCACGACCCTTCACCCACCCTGTGTGAGCGAGTGATTGCAGTGAGTGACTTCAGTTTGTCTATATCACAGAATGTGGAAGGACTGAAAAATGCACAGAGCTGTAAACCTCTGAGAGACATATAAAGCACTAGAACCCAAAACTAAAATCCCTTAGTTAGGTAGTCCAAGCCGAGCTCAAGCTCTGGAGATGGATCCTCGGGCGCCGTACTGCAGCAGCTCACTGCCTGAGTGACTTGTACAATGTCCATGTAATATATGTTTAATGTCTTTTTGTTATCTTATATCATGTTCACATGACAGATTGCCCATGATTGACGATTTTGTTAAATGCAGAGAAGGAATCTCCCTCATGAGGGGCTATAAAGTAAACCTTACCTTAACATATGCGGCTAATGCACTAGTATTAGCATTATTCATGATATAAGATTGAGAGCACGGCTAGTTGGACAGCATTCAAATCACTTTGCAAAATACAATGCTAACAATTCCAGAATGGCTGACAGAAATAAACTATTCCATGTGTGTCTCCTGATGTGCATAGCCTGTCGTCACATTAGCCTGTCATTGGCCCATGCTGCCATGCTGTCATGGGTTTTGTCAGAGTTTGTCCTCTGCACAGGCCTCTTTGTCACACTGCTGACCCTCTGACAGACAGGCTGCACTCATTTTAATGACGAGCCGCTGGAGGCCCCAACAATAACACTGTCACCAACGGTTTACATGACAAGCATTGCACATCAAACATGTCCAAGTGAAGCACGGGAAAAGGTTTTGGCTCAATGTGGAAGTGTCGAATAATGCTATGAAATACGTTATTTTTTTGTTGTTCTTCAGAATACAAACTAGAAACAAAAGCGGCACAGTATAGATCTTTAGTGGTGAGCATTATAAATGGTTCAAAGACATGGATCACTTAGAAAGAAGCATTCGAAAACCGTATGCTGAAAGGGATAACTGACGAACCATAAGGGCTCCTGTGAGGTAATTCATTCAGTGCTCACGAGTTCTGAGCTCCATTGCAAAAAAAAAGAATAAATTATTGACGAATAAAAAGTTACATGGAAGAATCAAGGATTCCACAAGTCATACTTAACTTGTAACCAAATGGGAAGAAGCAGGAAGATGGGAAACAGAATTATTTTTTTTTCTTTATTAAGATTTCTAAATTAAAATTTTTAAAGAACAAAAATATATACAAACATGAAAAATAAAAAGCACGACCAGAGAGAGAAAAACAAACATAAAGCAAAAGACATCTCACAAATCAATAAAAACTAAAACAAAACTGAATCCAAACAAATGTCCCACTTTGCCCACCGTCTGTCAAATTTGTCTATTTTCAAACTGAGTCCGAATGTGATTTTTTCCATTTGTCGATGGTCCATTATAATGTCAGTCCAGTCCTTAGATTGCATTTTGGTGTGTCATCCATTTTTTAGTGATTGCCTTTTTCACTGCTGCCAGGAGAATGTTACAGAAATAGCTGCCGATTGTGTCCATGGCAGGAGTCCTGAGGCCCAAATACATAGTTCTGAAATCATTGGTATGGTGAGTCATAAAATGTCTGTAAGGCTTTGTTGATCTTAGAATTAGTACAATACTTGTGAACAACAGGACAATCCCAAAACACATGATAGTGAGTTGCCTCTTGCTGCCACATCCTCTCCAACAGTCTGCATTTCCCTGTGAGTAATGGGCACTTTGACATAGGGTTATAAAGAAATGAGACAAACTTTTCCAACAGAATTCCCTCCAAACATGGGATCCTGTGGTTCTCCAATGGTTCTTTTTTATTTCTATTTATTTTTTTAAACATACAGCAACAAAAACGTACAGAAAACAAACTGACCTATGTAAAGAAAAATGTGTAATAATGATAATAAAGAAAAAAATAATAAAGAAAAATATATATATCAAAAAAAACAACAAAAAAAACAAAAAAAAAAACAGGGCTGGGCTGGACCATAGTGAACTCAGGATAAGTAAAGAATAACATTTGCAGGTAAAACAGGAAAATAAAAAAGCACAGTCTAAGGAGTAATAGAAGTTTATTTGTAATTGATGTAGCAGTTGTTGACACTAAACAAAAGTATACAGTTCTGTCGACTATGAATATTCAGTAATTCTTAGGTGTAGTCGAAGTTGAACAATTTACATAATTTTACATCTTGTATCTAACGTCCAGATGTTGCAGAAGAAAGCACACATTACACGTTCTGTGAAACTCTTGCATGGCTGCGGACGAACCATATTTCTTTTTATTTTGCAAATCAGTTCACAGCGCCTCGTGCACCTTACCTCATTTGCATACAATCAAATTCTTCAAACAGATCTTTCCACTACAGGGAGAGAAATGTGAACTGCATGGGAGGTAAGCTGACAATCTTTAAAGCTAGGCAGACAAGCAATGGAACCAATTACTAAAATATTTGACTAATTATATTAAATCAAATGATAAAAAGAACAGGAATGATGAGTGCTAATTTGGACAGTTTCTTTTGAGTTAAATTTCTTATGAGCAAGTTGAAACTGACATTCTTGGAGGAAATGTGTTTTTCTAGTAGAAAACTTTTCCAGAAAGAGTCAAACTTCAAGGAACTTTAAAATTTTAAGCAGGCAAGAAAAAACAATTTGTGCAATTTCGAGGTTATTTCAATTCATTCTTGAAGGAAAATATGGTTTTGTACGAATGCAATAGAATGTTAAAAATATGAAAACTATTCCAGCATCACATCGCTATTCTGACTTACCTCATATATGTATTTAAAAACATGACAATTTATTTTTACTTTAAATCTGTTTTGTGGATTTTCTAATTTTCAAAATCGCCACAGCAAGACCTCTTTACAGTCTCTTTAGCACATTTTCTGAAACATTTCATGAAGCACAGGTTGCAAAACTGTTAATTTAAGTCCCAATACAATACACAATGTTTGAAGAATCTACGGCGCTCCGGTTTCCCATACCACTAAAAACATGTAGAATAGGCTGGAAAAGAGATGCTACATCTCAGAGGGACTTGAAAACATCCCCCTGCCCAGGTTTGACGGGGGTAAATTAGCACTGGAGCTACAACCTGGTACAAAGCATCTCTCCTGTTTAGGATGATGTTTATTATGCACTGTCTCTGTCTCAATAAATAAAGTAACTTAACTAAAAAGAACAACAGAATCATCAGATTGATAAACTTATTGAACCATCATTGAGACACTGCTTGGTAAATACTACCACACTTTCTGGTGAGTGTGAGAGGGAGTTAGAGACCTATATGACCAGTATCAATCTGTTTCTGATGGTTTGAGACTGAGATATATGCTGCATGATTTAAAATAACACATGATTGAACTGTTTCACACTTGGACTATGGAGTCTTTGGATCAAAACCTGATGCAGACTCGTTTTCACTAAAGAAGTTTTTACGTTGTGCTTTCTCCTTCTATGGCCTGACTATAAAATGTGTTCATATTGTGACTCCTGTGTGTTCTGTTGCGTGTTCTGTTGCGTGTTCTGTTGCGTGTTCTGTTGCGTGTTCTTGTTCTGTTGTGTGTTTTGTGTCTTTGGTCTGTAGGCCAGGATCAGAGTGTGTAGTATTTAGCTGGACAAACTATAGTACATGCAAAGAGAGTGTTACAGCTGAGTTTGCAATTCTGATTTGAGAGGCATGAAAAAGGATAAGATTGTGCCAATATAAGATGACTATTTTACTATAAACAGCACCTTGTGATCTGGTGGCCTTGAATGTCTCTTAAAAGGCCGTAGAGGTGCGGGTAAATATAGACACTGAAGCAGCAGATCGTGTTGAAGGGGTCATAGGCTGCTGTTAACACAAACCATACGATTATAATTTACTGCACCATGTGAGTGACTGTAATTTTTGTGTCTTAGTGTAGTGTGCGCTTCAGCTCTGTGCTGAACTGTGCCCTGCACCATCATATCTGCACCCGTCTGCCAAGGATAAATGCAAAGAAGGTGAGAAGAAATGTATTTGAATTAGAAGTAACACATTAAATCATCTTAATTCTATAGCTTTTTTATGCCTTCACACTCAAAGTTCTTGACAGCAAGCAATCCACCTATTGACACATATTCTTACATCAGTGCAAGGTGACTGGATTGACTTTTTAATCGAAAGGCATCTGAATGCACTAACAGTATAAATAAAGACATGTAATTTCTTTAAGTGGCACTACACAGCCCATGCAGTCTATTAAGAAACAAATTTACTGAAATTACAAGAATCAGAAGCAATATTGTCCTTCATTTTTTAATCTCTTTGGAATGCAATTTTTTCTTGGTGTTTAACTTAGTTCAAAGGGTAGATATTTTTCAATTTTCTCTTTCTTTTCATTCTCTGTGTTGGTGCTGTTTTGTCACGTAGTGTTTTAATTTGCGTGCAGCACCTTAGTTTGCGGTGTAGTTTTAAAGCACTTTATAAATATATTAAATATAATATAAACCAGACTTGGAGAGACTTATCCATGCATTTGTCTCTAGTAGATTAGACTACTGTAACTGGCCTCTCCAAACGAACTGTAGTCATGTCTTTGTGATTTTAATGCATTTATTTATTTATTTTTTTCTGTTGTGTGAAGCACTTTGAATTACCTTTGTGTACGAATTGTGCTCAACAAATAAACTTGCCTTGCCTTGCCATTGTTGAGAAAATGTGTGCATGTGTGGGTTTGCGTGTGTGTGTGTGTGTGTGGATGGAAGTGAGGGACCCATGAGGAGAAGGGGGAAAAACACAATTGTGCTCTATTTTTTTCACCCTCCTTGTAATGTGATGATGTCAGTGTCCGAAATTGCACAATTCAATAAAAACTTGATGACATTTGTTTTTCTTTTTGATTGAATTAAAAAAACAACAACAACAATATAATATTTTTAACAAACACAAATGTTCAAATGTTGAATTTTTTTGTAAAGATACTTGATAGTGATTTCAATACTCTAGTATAGTAATTTTTCATGCTAAACATATAGTCTTCTACTAGTTCTTATATAAGTCGATCAAAACCATTCCAAACCATTGTTTTGTTCTTTCCATCAATACTTTAAATTCTAGTTTCAACACTTGTTTTAGTATAAATTAGCATCTACCTTGCTAAGCATTTGACAAACCCTTTTGGCACACTATTATTTTTGTTACCTTCCACCTGTTAAACCAATGATTGTGAAACAACGCAAGCAGAACTGAGTGCACATTGGGAGAATTTCAGATTTCAATATTTAAAATCAACACGTCATTGTGCCATGCCATGCAGCTCCACAGGGAAATATAAAGTCCCTGTAAAAGTGTGCCAGCTAATAAGACTGTATGTTTAAACAGGTTTCGAATAGAACGGGCAAAGTGTCAGAGGCAGGTAACAAAAGTGATGAAACAAAACAGAAACCTTTCAGAATTCATATTTTTATTATTCATACGTTCTGTTTTATTAACCTGTCAAGAGCAGTGGACATTTCTCCAGAACTTGAGCTGTCTTTTTTGTAAAACAGTCTTTGTATTTTAAATATTTGATAGAACTGTGTTAGGCCTATCAAGATACTGTTGAAATAAATACAAAAGTAACGGCTGTGAAAAACATGATTTTATCCAACTTTCCTGTTTCAATAGCTTCAGATAATGCAACTATACTACTATTTAACTGTCAATTCTGTAAACTTGAACATGGCCACATGTCAGCTTTGCTTTCTTCTCTTCTTGTGATTTCTACTCAAAACAAGGAAACGGGATGGAAATGAAGAGAATTCCATCCAATTTAAAGTTTATTTTCAAGCCGAAATATGTTGGCTTGATCTTGGGGTGAAAAGTGTGAAAGTGAACATAATTGAGTTTGTAAAAGCCTCAGAGCAGTCGTAAAAGCAGGAACGCAGCAGTCTGAAGTAAATGGTAAAATCACATGATATTTTTGAACCAATCAGAGACACGCTTTCGGTAGTTTGAATCATAAATCAGTGCACAGCCATCACAACATCTGCAACTATTATCTGGCTGCTTACCGACAGAGCAAATTGAAGCTAATGCATTTGCCATGGTTACAGTTACCAATGACTGCTGGTAAACTAGACACGCAACTGAAAAACAGCTATTTATGTCCACTGAGTTGCAAACTTCAGACGTAATCAGAATGGTATTACTTATAATGGAAACTTTTTATGGAGCTTGTTATGGGCCTGTGTGTGAACCAGGGTGTGTATCTCACTCACAGTATTACAAGGACATGTTGCAGTCATTTATGTTTTTATTGTTTGTACTGTGGTTTTTAATAGCATATTTTCTTGTTCTGTAAAGTACAATTAGGCTACTTTGTGTACTAATTGTGCTTTACAAATAAACTTGCCTTGCCTTATCAATATGAATGCAATATGTTTAAAAATAGGCCACAAAGTCAACTTAGCATGCTGGAAATACAGTATTTGTTATAGTGATGCAGTAGCCTAGTGGTAGTAATAGCCCCCAGTGCCTATTCATTGTAATAATAGTATAGCAGCAAAAACATAAGTAGTAGCGTCATAAAGTTCATGTCTATGTCTTTAATCCTGTTTTGTAGTCCTGTATTTGAATTCAGGAATGGCCTAACGTTACTTTCACACTTATAATATTGCAATGAAATTCCATCACTTTTACAAAGGAAAAAGTTCATATTTATCATACTTCTTCCACCTCTCAGTCTTTTTGCACGGACACCAGAGTCACAATAACCCCTTGTAGTTATCCCAGTTCTGAGAGTGGCCTGTGGGTCAGTGTGGGACAGTAAGCAGCTGCTGTGTTCCTCCTTCTGTTTCTATCTGAGCTGGATTCAAGTGAACATCAGAACATCAATATGTATTCACAGAAAGAAATATATATATATGTATAGATATGCAATTTCTACAATCCGTTAGTGTTGGTGATTTTTGTTTCGATCCGATACTAACTTCTGACTACTGCAATGTCAATCTGACACAGAAATTTGTTTTGTATTAAAATGCATTTAATTAAAATGCATGAATGCCAGCTTGAAAATACAGTCTATGGAACTGGCCTAAAAATACATACATGTGAGGATAAAATAAAACAACTGCTTAAAAATAAATAAAGAAAAAGAAAAAAGAAAATACAAATTTTAAGTGTCTTTATTTTTGCATGATAATCAATACTGTTCATATCTTGTCAGTGTCATACATATTAAGATGATCGTTTATTGACAGCTGCAACTGTCAGTTTTCACACTCACCTGTTATGTTCAATAAACTCCACGCACTTTTTAATCCCAAAAATCTTCACTATAAAAGCATTATACGGATCCAAATTGTGCTTGAAATGCTTTTACCCCCATTTATGTATTCCTGTGTTTTACTAACTTTGTTTATTTAAATTCATTTTACCGTTTTATACGCGACATTGTGACGAACGAGACGACAGTGAAAGCGCCATGACAGTTGCTGCGCTTCACTTCCTGTCTCCGTAACTTTACTGGAAAACATCGGGACAAGCTTCAAATTGGCGGCACTTTCACCCGATGCGTGCAAACCAGTAAGTCTTTTTAAAGTTCTACAGCTTGGATGAAGAGATACGACTGCATTTCTGAGCTAGCTAAAGTTACAGGCCTCTAAAGCTAAGGATAATGTAGCTTCTTCTGCTTTAGCACTTCCCCATAGATTACTGCGGGATCTATTTTAAGAAGCGCAGATGTCCGAACAGCGCACATGAGTTTGTTTTGGTTGTTAAACGCTCCACAATTATATATTAAACGGCAAAGTTAGCACAATCTTAACGCCGATGTTCATTTTAATATGTTAATTTATTTAAAGTTGCACGTGCCTGTTCTAAACACCAAGAATAACGTGTTTAAAAATAGTAGTTGTTGCTTTATTTACTCCACTAAAGGATTAGGTTAATGGTACGTTACGTGAATGGGTGGTGAGTTTACGAGCTGCTGCAACAGAAGCTTTTTCCCCTGCAGCAACTGTCACTGCAACAGCAAGAACACATGCACAAGGACTCAGGACAGGACAGGCATGCCACTAGAACTGCATGTGTCATTTGTTTACAGCTGTGTAATACGATCTGCGTATCTTAGAAAGTTTCAAGCTGTCCTTAGGTTTTCAGAGGGAAGGAATGGGGGGAAAACTGAAAAATACTGTCATCAAAAAAGTTAGTATCCGTGTTGATCTGGTGTAATAGCAAATGTTTGTAGGTTGTGGTTGGTCTCTGTTACACCCAGATGTGTGCTTAAACAGAGATTTCATTGTATACACGAGGCTGAGCAGAGATGGTGAAGTTCTGGCTCTTTTGTGGGTCCCAAAGAGAGAGTGGAAAACATGAGATTTTTGTTAGAAGAATGTTGTGGTGAGGAGGAGTGAGTCATGCAGGAAAGTCCTGCCTGCTGCTGTTATATTTCCCCTCTCAGAGTTGATGCCCCTCTTTGTGCATGCACTGCCAGCTCTCCTCACCTCCAGAGTTTGCCTGTTCTGTTTGTTGGGTTTCCATCTAAAGCTCCTGAGGGCACAATCCTGCCATTCCACTCCACACACATTGTTGTTCATGAAATGCATGGCATTTAGCCATTGTTTGGTTCTTGAAAGTGTATGTGTCTGACAATAGCAGTTCATTTATGGTCTGAATAAATATTACCATGGGAAAGATTATTAAAATCAACAAGCATGTGGGTGTGCCAACAGCATCTGCATATGAAAGTTTCCTGGTGTTTGTCGACTTCATTCTTGTGATTAACTAATTAAGTAATCAGAACAAATCTGATTGCCTCATTATTTGGATAGTTTGAGGTGCTGAGTGGCATGCACAGAACACTCTCCTTTAGACCCATATTAAAAAAAAGAGACAAAATGGGATGAAATTTTGTGATTGTGAAAGAATAATCAGGCCACAACGTGACACCGCCTCGGGCCCGCTTCTCATAGATGACAAAAAAAAAAAAAAAAAAGAAATCTTGATTTGAAATAGGCTGGTCTCATGGTCTCTTTTCCAGCTCACCAGTGCCTCTTGTCTGTTGTTTGTTAATCGCTGGCATTCTGTCAAATCCCTCACACTTCCCTCTCATTTATCACTCGTCTGCTCCTGAAGCTGTTCATTTCCTGTGCTACATGTCCTCTCTCGCTCTCTCTCTCTTTTCTTAATTAGATCTAGTTAGTGACGTTTGTTTGTTGTCTGTTTCAGAGGTGCCAAGCCGGGCCATGCCACAGCAGGAGCAGCAGGACTTCATGGAGAGCCTGGAGGAGGCGCTCTCATGGATGCAGAGGACTCAGGAACAACTGAGGGCCAATGACAACACCCAGGGGCCCCGCGACGCCCTAGAGAAACGGCTCAGGGAGACAGAGGTGCCCACATACGTGCACACCAAAAGCCATGCACTATCCTGCTGACTTATTTCTGAATATTACAGACATTTCCAAGGTTAACAACAAGACAGCAGATGTGATTTTACTTTCAATAAAGGTTTTTTCTGTCGGTGCAGCAGGTGCAAACCTTGTGTGCAAAAAGTATTGAAGTGTACTGTCCTTGGGCAAGACACTACTTTTTTCTTCTCCAGTAACAGTATGTGGCTGGTTGCCACCAGGACGTATCCATAAGAAAAGCTTTCAAAATTTCAAAGCTTTCAAAAAAACCCTAACCCTTTTCTGTTAATTCATTTTTTACCGCTTGTTCGCAGGTGACTGGAGCCTATCCCAGGGACTTTGGGCTTAAGGCGGAACTCCCTGGACAGAGGCTAGCTAGTCGCAGGGTTTTATTTTCTAAACCCAGCAAAAGGCAGCCAGCCGTAAAGAAAAAATATGTTTGTGTTACGTTTTTATGTTGAAAACCAAAGACAGCCCTGATATCCGTGAAAGTAGGTTGATTTTATTAGTACATTAAAGGACACATATTAAGCTAAAGTCCCTTTTTTTGAGATTTTAACCATGTTCTAACATTGTTCCCTTATCAACAATATACCTGGAGAATCTTCTTTACTGTTTTTTAAGTCCATAAATCATCGCCTGACTCATTCTGTGAATTGCTCCCATCTGATCACAATCAGCATAATTGTGTGCTGAGACCAGGAGGTAAATGACATGAGGAATGACACAGTTAGCCTTGCGGGAAACAGCAGAGATCCATATGTTCTTTTTTTAGTTCTAAAATATGTGATGCCAAACTAAAGGTGCTCAAGAGCATGATTTAAAAGCTGATAACAATCCAAACAATGCATAATATTTGCCCTTTGATGTGAATTAGCTGGAGGCGTGGCGGAGCAGTAAACCTTGCACTTTGGCCCTTGAGAGTGTATTGTTGTTCTGTCCTTGGGCAAGACATGATATTGCCTACTCCGGTAACTGTGTTTCAGTTTCAGTTTAGTTTATTAGGACAATGTGCAGTTTTATTAAAAATATGTCTGCACCAGATTTAGCTTCAAGCTAATTTCCATCTGCAGTGTGCTGCTGGCTATGACGAGAAGGGCACCAGGCGGTATCAAAAAGCTGTTTTAATATGTGATTTTTCATGCAGAAGCTTTCTGAGGCTGTGTGAAGTAGGGCTGCATGATATTGGAAAAAACTGCAATAACGATATTATTGCAATAATTTGCTCTCACCCAAATTAAAACTTAAATAGGTTAAAATATATATGTTTTGGTTTTGTTTTTTAACAATTGAACATATTCCTTATGTGAGCAGTGTGGTAAAAGGTTGGCCACTTCTATTATAATTAGTATTATCAATCCTATTTTTTTTTACTGTGGACTGTGCATAGCATAAACTGAACATGGCAGAGGAAAGCGATACAAGATGAGATGATAAGTGGGAATCTTGTCTATTTTGAGCTGTATACATTTAGTAATATTCATCTGTGTTCATCACACTGTGTTTTGCTCTTCATACTTCACATCACTGCGAGGACAGGGGATGTGTAGATGTGCTGTAATGTGTACTTTCACAATGTTAAAGTTGACATCGCTCATTTCAAAGCATTGCTATCCACGCTCTGTCATTGTGCTATCGTTATCTGCATCAAGTAGAGATGGACAGATATATCGTGCCCATATTTGCACATTTTCACATATTGGTTATCAGCCTTAATTCTTCAACGGAGGCCAATATTTAGTTTAATCGGTCGATCTCTATGGTTTAATATCGAGCGCTTCCCTTGGCATCAAAATCAAGTTCCGCATGTTTGCATTGGGACAACACCTCGTACCTTGTATCCTCACTATTTGTTATGTTTTTATGCAGAGAATTCACCATTCGGAGCATGAAGGCCGTGTGAAAATGGACCGGGCTATGGTGGCAGCTGAGCACCTTCTGCAGGGCGAGGATGAAGAGCTGAGGAGCCACACCCACAGCAAACTGCGGGAGCTCAAAACCCAGTGGGAGGAGACGTCCACATACATTATCCACTGTCACAGGTGCTGCATACTTCTACAGACACCAGAGTAATTACAGCCCCAGGCCAAAGTTAATTACATACACAGTGTCCAACTTTAACATGTATCTGTGCAGGGCTGGGCTTATGGGATAAATCAACTTAAATCCACACAGACTCACAAAATGTCTGACGTGAATAATTATGAGCTGGGTTTGAGCCAGCTAAAGGCTTCCAAGTATTCATGTAGTGTCTTTCTGTCAATCAGAGTCGTGTCAGGGTGAAGTTATGTGTGAATTTAGATTTCGGTTTCATTTGCATACTTATTTTTATGGCATGTTTTTGATGGTGGTGACAGTTGTGCCTCTACGTGAGGGAATTAAAGACCAGTTAACTGTCAGCTATCGTGTCAAAAAACACCCCAAAAAAACGTTTGTCTGCCGCCGCCTGCTTGCTTCCATGGAGATGATAATATTTAACTTCTCTGACTCCATGGAGACGAGCGGTTGTCACCATCAGATCAAGTTACAGGTCAAATCTGTGGAGAAGCGACCTCACGCACAGTTTTAAATATTTTAGAGCATAATTGAGTGAACGGAAGATCAGTTTAATGCCTTACTGTGGAATATTCCAGGCGAAACGATAACATCTCCATGGGGACAAGTAGGTGTCGGACCATAGTGCCGCTTTAAAGAAGTTTTCGACATACTTCAGGGCTCTAAATGTACTTTTCTTTTCTAATTACAGTGGGTAAAATAACAGGTTTGACCTTCATTACCGTTCATTTATGAAGAAGCTTTACAGTAAATCAAATTATAATGGTCCGTCTGAATCCTATTTGGTGGGCGTAATGAAATACAATGTTCTAATGCAGGCAGTTTATTTCATACGCATGTAAACGCCGTGCTGCTTAGCCTAGTCAGCCAAACATTTCCTGAACAATGGAAATGGGTCTGGAGCCTCTTCATTTCAAGCCTTCTGTCCACGCAAAACACACTGAACATACTAATCACCCTAAAAACAGAATTATAATGACTATTTATCTAATTATAGCATCAAAAAAGTGCATGGTGAGCCACTGGATTTATTTGTGTCAATGGAAATATGAATTTAGTTTAAACAAATGTAGAGCTTGGGACTTAATGTAAAATATCTTAACGCTGTTGTCAAAATGTCCTTAGAAATTGTTTATTGTGTACAAAAAGAGCCATGTAACAATCTGAAAAGCTGCTGGGTCCCTATTGGTAAACATATTGATCACAATACAGTGTCAGGCTACTTTAGAATGACACAGAGACAAACACAAAGAAAGGGAGAAAGACACACAGAAAGACAAAGAGCGAGCGTGCACGGAGCGTCGTCTCATCACTCAGAAAGGACTCTGCATTAACGGTTTTGAGAATAAGTAGTTGTTTTATGTGTATGTAGAAGAAATGGGGTGTTTTTGGCATATTATAGATTTAGTTTGCTAATAGCTACCTTGCTCTAACTAGCTCTGAAACCCATGCGTTTGAATTGCCCTATTGACTGAGCTTAGTCTTTCATGTTGTAGTCGAATCGAGTGGGTGTGGCTGCACTGGAGCGAGTACCTGAAGGCCTACGAGGAGTTCGAGCTGTGGTTGACTCGGCAACAGCGCGCTCTGGCCCTGACGGTGGAGCTGCAGCTGGGGTTGAAGGAGAAGCTGTGGCAGGTGGACCAGCAGAGGGTTCTGCTGAGCGATGTGCAGAGCCAGGCCGCACTGCTGGAGCGACTCCTGGACGAGGCCAATGCGCTGCACACTCGCACGCAGGACCCCAGTGTGGACCCCCAGGCGCAGGAGAGGATGCAGGCCGACTACAATGACGTGCGGGACAGGGCGGAGGTGAGGCTCATCGGGTTTTATCTCTGGTCCTACAATTTGTTAACTTATCTCATTTAAATCTGCATCTGCACGATTAGTGAAGTTAAGTTTCATTCACTCATGTTCTTCAAAGCTAAATGCTTTCATGCTCTAGATACTTGATATTTAATATTTAAACTCATATACTTTGATCAGACTCGAATTTACACAATGGCCTTTTAAGTAGTGATGCACGGATATGGACATTTTAGGCCGATAACTATATCGATGTTATGGGAAAACATCGGTATCGGTAACTGGTATGATGCCGATATTTTCTCTGTGTTGTTTGGTTATTTTAAACAAATAAATATTCCTGTAAACTAATTCATTGTTATTGTAAAATAAGGCTAAAATCCATTTTTAAAAATCCATATAACTAGGTAAAACATTACAATTCTTTGGGAATAGGTTTGATAGAGCTGTCATTTATTCAGCACTATGTTTAGACTATGCTATTGTATGAATATTCTTCATTAGAGTAAAATTAGCCTTCACACTTTTCCATTCTGTGAATGTCCTGTTTTATTTAGATTATTTCCCTGAGACTGAAGTGTCTCTGAACCTCTCCAGTCAGTGTGTCATCATCTTGTTGCTCTGCCTCCTCCTGCAACAGTCTCTCCTCCTCACACCGTGTCTGGCTCTTCAGTCTCTTCTGCTTTCCCTCTTTAAAGCTCTCACACTGAAGTTATTTGGAGTAAACGTGTCTAAACTGTGGGCTGCAGCGATTATATTGGTAATCAAGTAACCTATCCATTATTTTCTTCGATTAATTAAGTAATCGGTCTTTATTTTATTTTTTTTACATTCCGTAAACCATTTTAAAAAGTATATGCAATATTTGTTTAAAGGTTCTTAGTAATAAACAAATAACAAAGAGTTTCTGCTTAAAATAACACATTTTATTCTTCCCCCAAACAGCAACATTTCACTTCACCAGTCTAAATTGATCTGTTAGAAGATATATAAAGGACTAATTCACTTAAATTAAATTAACCAGACTGTGTTCATAAACAGTTACAGAATCTATGAATTAATTTGTTTATGTCACAACACTTAAAATGAGAACCCATGTTGCGTGAGGCCAGTGATCCCTGGGGTTTGAGCTGTCATTCTGCTGTCATTTTGCAGCATTAGCTCCGTGTCTTCGACCCGTCATTGCAAAATTTCTGTTTCATAATCGCGGTCCTCTGTGCTCTTTCACACAACAAAACTACACTACCCAGTCACACTCGTAAGTCTAAAATGCGCTGCTCTCTCCTGTTGTGCTTTAGTTTACGCAGATCCGAGCGGAAACAAGCTTCATGTGAAACTAAATTGTAGTTCTGTGCGCTCCGTGCACTCCGCGTGCCACAGATTCACACGGTTTGAAGTAAATATGTAAATTAAACGAATCATCGAGGCAATAAAATAAAATGTTTAGCTTTTTTGTAATCAAATTACTCGATTATTCGTTTCAGCCCTTCTAATCTGATCGTTTAGGAAGAAAACTAGTCAAATAATGTCTCAAAAAACATTGCGTGTATTGTGGGTCATTTCGTTGTGCATATATTTAAGAATAAGGTTTTGTCTAAAACTGTTCTAGAGCTTTTAAAAGACTGTAACGTTGTCATTTAATGGTCTTTTGACTCCGAATTAAGACTGGGTTCAAGTTTACAGCCTGTTTGGTCCACGGAGCTGTTGTTTTCTTCCTCCCGCTTCTGAAGGGATGCAGAGTTATCTCTCTCATTACCGGAGTGCAACATCGCTGGACTGATATCAGTGCTTTTGGCTGAAACCGATATTACTCAATGAGTTGAATATCGGCCCATACCGATACTGGACCGATGTATCGCAATATATTTACAATGTTGGGCATGGGTTTGGCAAATAAAATTGAACTCCGCTGTCAAAAAATATAAAATGCCTGACTAAAATAAGGCCCAATTCCAAGTGAAGCTGTTCCTGAACTTTGGAGAACAAATGGTCGAAGTCTTAGTGAATCTGAGACTGCAGTTTCTGCCTCTGATGTCTGATTTACTCTAATTATAAGAGGGAACAAGCTCTACACAGAGGAGGATTTTTTACTTTATTACTTAGTATGAAAGGGGGATGAGAGATAAGGGAGGACATGCAGTAATGTTTTTCAAACATATTCATCATCCTTTTAGTATCAGTGAGGAAAATGAACGTCGAAGATAATTTGAAGGCGCTGCCTGTTTGGAAGTGTGTTTGTTTTGATCTGCCCCGATTTGATCCAGTCCAGCTGAACTCACGTGAAATCTGATGCTTTTATATCTTTTGCATCCTGCGAGCTTAAACTGGATTTAAATCTGTCATTAAACCTTAAACTGCTTGTGCATGTGTTTTCTTTGAGCAAATCTGTAATGCTATAGCCCAATGTTTAATTTCTTCACCTGCTCAAAAACTGCCCTTTTTGCGTAATCAGTTGGGGAAGTGAACACATGTAGTCCCGATGTAGCCTACGGATAATACTGAATTCAAATTTTGAATACCTGTGTACAGAGTAGTTACACTCTTTAATTTGGTTGTATTCAGAATGCAGTTGCAGTTCTAAAATGTGTTTTAAAGTTGTTATTATTGAAAAGAACACAGCTCTCACAGTGAGTGCTTCGGATTTGTGATAATCTTGCATAACAAATGTTGAAACAAAAACAATAAGCATCTTGTCATCATGTCGTGTTTTCACACTATATGCAACTCAAAGTGAAAGTATTGCTAGTATTCAGTATACAATACTCTAATTAGACTAAGTAAAAGAATATGAAAGTATTCTTCCCAACACTGATGTTAACAGTGACAGCTAAACAATCCAGATGAAACCTAGGCCTACAGAACGTTATTAGAACAAATATTTATTATATTACATTTTGCACCATTGAGGTTGGAATAGCATAGCCCACCTATAAGTATTCCACACATCTGCCAAAACGTAATGATGAATAAAAGATGATGGTTTGTCATTGTCTGCTTTGTTTGTCATTACCAAGCTCAGTATTTGTGTTTATTATGATTTAATTAATCTGAACAATAAAGATGATTTCAAATTATAGCCGTTATATCCCTGCATGTCCTGATTTACTGTTCTGAGTAAAGTCATGTTTAGACATGTCTTGTGATTGTGTTAGTGATTACGGTAACAAAATATATGCATAAGTTGACGCTGCCTTAATGACAGAAATGAATTTGCTTTGGGACACTGTTACCACTGGATAGACCACCAGTGTTTAACTAATCGGTAAACCTCGAAAAGCTAAATGTCCGTGGGCCTACATTAAATAAGATGAGCCATCTCACCAAGGCTAAAGCTTAAGTGAGATGCTGAAAATCAAAAGTTGTCTAATCAATAGATTGTGAAGAAATCCTATTAAAACCACAGAAGGCAACTGAAGAAAACACATGTACAAGCAGTTCAACGACAGCTTTAAATCCAGTTTAAGCTCGCAGGACACAAAAGCGCGGCTCCTTTATTGATCTAAAAGCATCAGATTCCACATTAGGAGTTCAACCGGACTGGATCAAATCAGGGCAAATCACTTCCAAACACGCGGCGCCACATTCACCTTCAGATCATCCTACACGTTCATTTTCCTCACTGATACTAAATGCGTTGAGTGCGTTTGAAATACATTCACCATGATCGGGCACATTTACGTGGGATAATAAGCACAAAATCTGAAACCAGGAGGTGTTCCAATACTTTTTCTTTCAGCTAGTGTCATGTTACTAATAGTTCTGATCTTTCCAGCATGTTTTGCAGAGCGTGTGTAATCGAGGCTTTTCACAATCACAGACATTTCCAACAATATATGTTTCATAGGTTCAGCAGTTAAAAGGTAATAAACCTCATTTGCCGATTTGCTATTGGGGTCTAAAGTATCTCAAAAAGCCTGAGAGAAGCGTCATATCAAATCCTTAAGTTGTCACAAAACCCACCTTCGATGTATCACAAGGTTGTGTCAGTTCAAGGTAGGGAAACGTCTGAAAAACTATTATTTTTAACCTCCCGAACCATTAAAATGCCATAATGAATTACACCCTTTTAACTTTGGTTCGTCACAATTATAATGCAGAGTAAAAAATGATAACGCTAGCACAAATACCACTGCCGTCCTGCTATTGCCCAAAATGCCACTTAAAATGCCAAAACAATCGACAGAACATGTAAATCCCTACTATCACTCAAAATGGCTCAGCGTCTTGAGGTGCTATTACTTCTATAAATTAGCATCTTCAATCTAGTGTTTATTTTCCTCTTTATTTTTATTCATGAGACGCTGTCTAGCTCGCGTCAAAGTAAAGATATATTTGCTCTTTGATGCAGGTGGACATCTTAATACAATTATGCCAAAAATCCAAAACTTAAAAGAAAGTGAGTCGCATTCTTCTTTATTTACTTTCCCTCTCCTTGTCTGAACTCTCAAACGGCACCAGCGCATTAACATTTAGAGTAGGTAGATGTAGTGTCGCAAGGTTCATGCGGACAACTTCCTGTAGAGCGCTTTTGTCATCTTACTTTGTGTTTTTTTTTTTTTTTGTCTTTTGTTTTCTCTCTCTCTCTTTCAGTCGTCTTTCGCATTCAAAACAATCACCCACGTCAGTCCAATCTGCCGGTGCAAATCGGAAGTCGCGATTTAAATAATGCCTGGTTTTAAGGGGTAATTTTCCCTTTTAATACACCACCCACCTGCCTCCTTTGTCTATCTGCTGTGCTCCTTTGATAAAATTTGCACTTGATGTGTCTGTAGGGAAACAAAATCGACCCCCACCGCTCACAGATCCCCAAATAGGAAGCTGGCGATGCGTGCTCATTCCTTCTGTTCAAAAAAATAAAATAAATAAGAAGAGGAAAATCTAAAAATTACCACCGCTGTTTGTCCCCCGCTGTGCTAGGAGCGGCTGTCACTGCTTAAGAAGATTGCAGAGGAGCACCAGACTTACCAAGGCTGCGTTCAGAGGTTCCAGTCCTGGCTGCTGTCGAAAACCAGGGAGCTGACGGAGCTGATGGAGAGGGACGACCCGGCGGGAGAACAAGCTACGGCGCTCAAAGTGAGACATCAAAAAAGGCGCAGGGGTTGGTGTTTGGCGCGCGCGGTACTCAAGTATGTCGAAATGTGTTCCGTCTGGAGAGTCAAAAAGAATGCAAAGTTGTTAGCTATGTAAGTGTTAAGTTGGCAAGATGTTGTTCTCGCAGCTAGAAAAGGCAAGGGACATATTGTAAACACTGAATACAAAAACAAATAAAATAAAAAAAACTGCCAACAAAGCAAGTAATTGGTTTAGTATATACAATTAGACACTGTTCTTGATTCCTTTTATTTTGTGTGGAAAATGCGATCTAAAATATGTATTAACTTAGAAAATGAGGGCCTTAAACAAGTTATTATAAGTGTGTGTGTTTGCTCATTTTTTATGTAATTTGTTTTGACTATATTGGTTATAAACTAATCAGAACCAACCACAAACTTAGGTTCTTTCTTTTTTTTTTTTTTTTTTTAAAGACAATCGACTTGGGAGATGTAATTACCTTGTTGACATGTTTCGACTGCTTAACTCTGAGCCATCTTCAGGAAGTAACGTAGCAAACCAATGCAGCAAAGATACAAAATGTTAAAGATTGAACTTTTTTTTTTTCCCCCCAAATACAAACTGTCGCTCTAAAAATTCCTCTTCACTCTAAAACCTGTTGTCTGGAAAACAAACGGCACAGTCCTTCGCCACACAGTATGACACCGTGTTACCGTCGCGGTCGGCACACCGAATTTCCTCACAGTGTGCCTCTCCTTTCTACTCCTTTATCGCCAGGCCTTGGACGACAGCGTGGCCAGCGAGGAGAAAACCCTGCTGCACATCGAGTCTTTGGCGGAGGGCGTGCGGGCTAATACGTCTCCAGCCGGGGCAGAGCAGGTGGTGGAGGAGGCGGAGGAGCTGAGGCTGGGCTGGCAGAGGCTGAGACAGGGGCTGTGTGAGGCCGAGGAGGGTCTGAGGGCCAGCCTGGACTCCCGCTGTCAGTACATGTCCCGCTGCCACAGGCTCGGAGAGGACATCACACGCCTCAGACGCCTCCTGCAGGGCCTGGAGCTGGAGCTGGAGGACGGCGGCGGGGCCGGGGAGGACGCCCTACGCACAGAGGAGCAGATGGTCGGCCAGTGGAGGACGTACACGGTGAGGGCTTCAAGGCATTTATAAACTTAATTATTGCACAAAGTTTAGGGTTCTTACAGAGTGTACAGAACAAGGCAATGCCAGTTTGTTCCCCAAAGATGACAATGATGATTTTATACTATAATACAAAAACAAAAACAAACGGAACAACACACAGAGAGCGAAAAGACGAAAACAAAAAGACCAGTTTGTCGGAATTCAGTCTGGCATATTTTGTATTTTGTCCCATTTGTTCCAATGTCTGGCAAATTCAGTGCAAAAGTTAGTCTTCCCTTTTTATAAATGTCCATTGCTATTTCGGTGCAGTCCTTGGCGGTCAGCTCCGTCTCCTTGTCGTTGCTTTATCCATCTATCGCTTCCGTTGCTGGAGTTTTACATCCGTCGGTGTCGAAGAAGGTTTGCAGTGCCTCATTAATCTCAGTCCAGTATTTATTAATATTTCGAGATACGTTTTGCCAGTTTGTCTAATCAGATGAGCTCTGTTCGTGTTTGCATCTTATTTACAAAGGAAGAAGAGGAGTTAAAAGGATATCGCAAACATACAAAGATGAGATCGAAGCTTGTGGTTTTGCACACACTGCTTATTCAGTATTGTGGTTCTAGATGATGATTAATGCTGCATGTTGCAAAAAAAAGGATCATTCTGGTATTGTATCAAGAATTACCCGAATTTGAAGCCAAGACTTATTTTACAGCTTTGTTTACTGAAACTGTTTCTACATCACCAAATAAACAAAGACACAATAAATACAATATATAGACATTAACATACTAGAGAAAACAATTTATCTTAAAGCTTAAGATAAATTAAAGCTTTTTGAAATGTTCAATATTGTTAAAAAAAAAACACTTGCTGCTATAAATAAATAGTACAAATGCAACACTTTAGTTGTTTAGTTTAGTCTGCCATGATACGAAGGAAAAGGCTCAATACCTGTTTACTGTGCCACAATGATGATAAAAAACAACACTATTGTCAACACAAAATAATAGTGTTCTTATTCTAATTCCGACAAAGCTGAAGATCATTTTATAGCTATTCAGGAAAGGTCGCATTTCTGTCAATGGGATTCTGTTTGTATCAATACGTGTTCAGAGTGTGTTCCAGTGCGGCTCGCTTGTGGTGTGAATGCTAACCGGCCTCGATTCAGCCCAATAGAGCTTTTTGACATAAACAAGCTTCCGTAGCGCACTGAACTCAACCAAAATAAACCCCAGTGTGACGATCAAAACGAGAGAAACAGACGAGTGCGGAGGAAATTATAAATGTCTTTTTATTCACCTCATTCCGCCATCTGACGTAATCCCTCTTCCGGTTGTATTAGTCAACACAGGGCTGCCGAAGTCGAGAGAAAATAAGTCCTACACCAGGGGTGGCCACACTTTTTCAGCGTGCAAGCTACTTTTAGATTCCGCAAAGCCCGAAGATTTTATATTACTTCTTTAAATAAACAGCTATAGAAACATGTACATGTGCAATATAAAGCAGGAAGAGAAAATCTGTTCATTGACTTGACTAGACCCATTCAGAAAGACTGTTTTGAAAATAAAATAATAACTAGACTAAATATTAGAAGCTTGAGCTTATAATCACCTCACTTGAAGCTCTTTTTGACTATAATATTAGTTATTTTAATAAGTGAAGCTCCGTGGTAACGCTGGGAGGCGGGGCTTGAGACACCGAGAAAGTCAGCTTTTCTTTGGGTCGCATCAATACCAAACTGCTCTGTGAAGGACAGAAACAGCGTCTCCTGCTCCTCGGCCTGACTCCTCCTCCTGCTCCTCGGCTTGCTCATGTGAGCATTCCCTCATGTGAGCATTCTACGTTTCCGCGGCTGCTCGCTCTGTGCTCCTTCCGAAACTCACTGAGAAAGCGGACAAAATCACAACTGTAGCCTCCTCGCGCTGATTGTAACTCATGGTTCACTCGCGCATTTGGGGACCTCCATGTGCGCACCGTGTGATACACTCGCTAAGCATGTGTAAATACTGTCACTTAGCGCCAGCCAAAAAAACGTTGCTTTGGTTTCGACGGCCCTCAGAGATCGACTGCCACTGCGTCCGAGATCGACAGGTAGATCGCGATCGACATGTCGTGCATCCCTGTCCTGCACAGACTAAAAAGCCGTTTTCAGGCCGCCCAGGGAATGCAGTGTTGACTTGTTGGTGCACATGAACATTGGACATTTTACACAACTTCATGTAGCGCCAGCTCAGGCGAAGGGGATGTTTAATTCTATTTTGGTTCAGTTCGTTTGAGCTGAAGTGCAGAAGTGAAGAGAAGGTGAAACCGCAGCAAATGAAACAAATGACAACCAGTTATTTATTCAACCATCTCTGACTAAAATCTGATTGTAGTATCAAACAGTAAAGGGAAAAAATACTCAGGATAAATGTCCATCTATTTATAATTCATAATTGTGGCCATTAGTGAAGAACTTGATTTAGTTTGAACTGTTCACGTGGCTCTCATCCAGCATGTCTGAATCCATCTCAACTAAATGCCTTTTCAAACGCATAGGTGATATTGTTCCGTCTTATTTTGTCTCTCAAATAGCTGCTCTTTCCAAAAAATGTGTGGTGTAAAGGCTATTTTCCTGCTGAACTGAAGTCATGAAATACAAAAACGGGCACTTTTCATTCTCTGGATTGGATATTTTATGATGGGGAAGTAGAAAATATGCCAAGTAGATCCTTGTTATTTCAGTTTCAACTTCGCCGTAATTGCATTGAGTATTAGTTCTCTTTTCGCTGCGTTTCCATCCATTTCACAGTTTAGGTCGCTGCTTGGCGTTATCATCATAATGACAGCCGTGTTTATTCTCTGTTGTATTCTTGTTCTTTGTTGAGAGCAAATAACTTTTAGGTTTCAGCGCTAGTACTTTTTTTTTTTTTTTTTTTTTGTCACTTCACTTCCTGAGAGGAACGCAATAACATGTTTTTGTCCTGTTTCTTACTTTTTCTGATGGAGCTTTTAGTTACTGAATATGTTTTGTGGCAGAAATTGGGAAAGTAGACATGCTATGGTACATTTTGTACAGTTGTGTTCTAAAGCTTTCACTTCGGGGTAAAATCCTTACTGAAATATTTATAGCCTATCTTTTACTCTATCTACCGCACCTGTCTGTCACTTTTTTTTGCCAGTTTTCCCCGCTGCTTGCCCAAACATGACAACTTTATTATGAATTCTTCGCCTCCGTCGCGGTACATTTTTACAGCTTGTGCCCAAACCACATGCTGTCAAGTCTCACATTGTTGGAGTGACTGAATGCCAAAGTAAGGTGTGGCGCATGCTCGACAGATCCCCCGGCTGTGGCTTCTCCGGCGTCACAAGACCTGCATCGAGTCCTGTCATTATATATTGATTTATCGTGCTGTAAATAAGGGATGGATTTAATGAGAATTCTTTTGAGCTCTAATATTCTTTTACATTTGAGGTTGGGCTGTGAAATGTATTGGATTTGAATGTTATAGAGATCCAATAGTCAAATAATCGGCGTGGGTGTTTTTTTTTTTTTTTTTTTTTTTTTTAACAGCCGGTCGATCCACTGTCAGTAAAAAAAAGGCTTGGAGCAGAGTTCAGTCACTGCAGATTACATTTCAGATCCAATGTAATGTCATTTTTTTTCTGCGCGCATAAAAAGAAGATTGCAAAACCCCTCAGAAATCAGTATAAAATATCACAAAGTCAGCCACATCCGCAGGCGTATGGAATTCATACAGAAAGCTATGTTTAAAGGAATGATTAACATACGTTCTTTGATTTATTTATTGCAGGTGATATTTATGTCGGAGTTTACCAGGATGATCATGGCTTAGGTTTCCTGTACATGTCAGTGACCGTCTGCCTTTCAGTTTATCATCATACTTTCCGCAGCGACATATCATCCATACCGACGACTGTTACCGTGACAGGCCTCCCCCGCGCCCCCGAGGAGCCGAGAAACGGGGAATAAAGTGTCGCCTTCATCGCAGGGCTGAGTTCTGAAGTGCGAGGGAGAGATTTGCGGCTGTAGAATCAGCGTGAGGGAGTTCAGAGAGAGTCTTTGTCAAAGGAGGGAGGGACCCGTGGAGCTGCCCGTCCTGGCCGCGTGTGACGGGAATGTTCAATGACGCGCCGGACTTTCAGCTTCTGTGTTTGTGAAGCGCTACAGTGATATGCTGTCAGCCGGTAATGGTGATGCCTGTTTGTTTTCACTTTGAGGTTACAAGCAGGGAATGATAAGTACTTTGGGCACTGCATTAGGGGGTGTGCTGTTTATAGGAGGACAAAGGAACAATGGCGGCCGCATAGTAAATGAATCTGTCGGGGTTTGCCGCGTTACAATGTTGTGTGCGAAGAGGCTGCTTGATTCCGATTAAGCGTGATAAAAAGCCAATGAAAGCGGCTTCATTTGACATTATGTAATCAATAAATTGAAAGGCTTGCATCAGGAAAGGTTTAATGTGCAAAAAAATTTGCAAATAACTTCATAGTAAGTTTATTATTAGCTAAAACAACTGGCTACTCAAGGGGTAAAAAAGGAGATCAGCATAGACACCCCCAAACTAAATAAATATAGCGCATTGCATACATTATTGAACTATAATCTATAATTAAATGCATAAGACATGGTTTAATGACTTAACCTTTTTCCTGAGACAACCGTATAACAAAAGTGGTTGTTCCTCTTCTTCTCTTTCGAACTTGGGGGAAGTTGTATTTTTTTCCCAGATTGGTCACACTCATGACTCACTCCCCCCGCGAGCTGCCATTAGAGCAGGACGTCAGTATTAGACATTTAATCCCACCGCTGCACCGGCTGTGGAGCACGCTTCTTTAAGGCACAGCTATTAAACCTGCCACTCTCCTTTTTATCCCATTGTTCCAGTTCTCCCTGACGCACCCAAAGTAAACCAGTGCTGCGTGTTTGACAGTAGTTGCGATGTGCACTTACAATGTGTTTGTTTGAGTAGGTCTATTATTGCTTTTTTGTTTTCCAACCAGTCGATGCTGAAACTAGTATCGAAACTAGATACTCATTTGAGAAAGTATTGATACTGAAAAAAAAAAAAAAACACGCATAAATAATACAAAATTTGACCTTTCCGGTGTAGTTTTAGAACAGTGCTTGTCTTTAACAGAACCAGTAGAAGACCTCATGGAAACATGAAATTAATGTTGGTGCGTGAGGTGTACTGTCCATACATAATACCAAAGTAGTTTTTTGGAAGGTATGCAAAACTGAAGTATTAAGTCTCCTCTCTTAGTAAGAAAACTATGGAGAGTTGAGGAATTAACTGAAACCTGCAGTGCCGTTTTCCTTTTCTCTATTTCTTACATGTAGATTATGTTTCATGGAATATCTAGTGACAGGACGAGACACAATTTCCACGAGAACGAGACGAGATTTTTTTTTATTTTATTTTACCTTATATTGTTGCTGTCAGCACTGCTTTTCAGAATTACGACTTCTCAAGGAATGTAAGGCACAAATGCAAATGTAGAGCGATGTCAGTAGGGGAAAAGATTGCAAAACAATTGAATAATGTGTGAGGGACGTTTTATGTTGCCCTGTAATTTTGTTTTATTTCTTTTTGTCAAGTTGGCTATCTATACCCCGCACTTGTTGAAGTACTGCAATCCTTAAAAATCACAAATAAAAACAATTATATGAGATTGGGGTTAAAAAAACATATGCCCAATTTTATTTTGTGAGATTTGGTGGCCTGAGAAATATTCTAAAAATAAATTCATAAATGTTGAACCTGTTAATATGTGGATTAACAATATAAACTGTGTTGTTATGGAGTGATATTTCTGAACTTCTGTGTTAATTATACTGTCCTTCCACTTGTGTTCAATATATAAACCTCAACCACGACCTTTACACACGCATTTCTGATTAATTTCAAATGTTGAATCTGACTTAAAGCATTTTAAGATGACCTTTCTGTCCGTACCGCTCACCGTTCATTGCGCGTTTGTGTCTTTTAGGGCGTGAAGAACACTTTGGTCGGAGAAGAGTCTCAGGTGGAGCATCTTAAAGCGCAACTCAAAGAGCTCTTCAGATTCTGTGAGGACTCACGACACCTCTCAGACGATGTGCTGGCTGTTGTCAAGGAGCATCAAAGGTTTGTTGTGTAGGGTTTGCAGTTCAATGGTGAAATGGTACTCTGCTGCCATACACTTCAATGTGGCGATAGTTAAACAGTGCACGATATGCAGCGGGTCATTTCATCATGTCTGATGACCCACTTTTTGTAATTGTTCACCTCTCGCAACCCATCCTGCCCCTTTCTTATTTTTTTTTTTAAGATAGTCTATAGGCTTGTATTGGTTACAAATAGAATATTGAGAAATAGGCTTTTTATCTGTACATTTAAGGCACTTTGGTGAGGCAACTCTTAATTTGTTTCTGCGCTTTGCATCAAGAGCTCGTGATACATGAGAAACTCTGCAGGGACGTCTCAGGAGAAGGCGTTCTTAGGGAAAGAGCGAGCGAGCGTGGAGCTGTGGCTCGTCTCATTCAAAAAGACTTTCAGCATTAACAGTTCTGAGGAGGTTTCCTGTGTATGAGGAGGAACTGGACTTCAGCAGGAGTCCTTCCCTGCGCTGCACTGAGGAGCAGCGTCAAAACACTCATTCACTTGAAAACTTCACGCAACACATCAAAAATCAAACTAAGTTTGAGAACCAATGCGATATAGTATAAAGCAAGTATACATTTGATCATATTTAGTTTGTATATCATGCATTATTCTGGCTTTTTAAAACACAATGTTTGTTTTTCGCGACACTGTTTTTAGATGTATGCTAAAATAGAATATCGAGTGTTTTAAAACTGTTGATATTTAAAACACGTGATATTCCAGCTCTTCTGTGGTTAATGTTATGGTCCAGTCACATTTTGTACGATACTTGAACCTCAACCAAGACATTAAAGGAACAATTTATCACATTCCTGTTGCAAAGAGATATAAAATATTGTCTGAATATTGTTATCAAGATGATAATGGATAATCTATTTGTCTGGAAAATACCTGCTGGCCTTGGTTGCCGCAAAGTGTCTATTTAGTTCTGAAAGAAGCTGTCATTGTGCATAGTCCTCCCGATCACTGTTCAATGACGTATTCAGTTACATTAATAATGATTGTGTTTGTTTCAGTGTGAAGTGCCGAGCGACGCGGCTGTGTTCAGAGTCTGAGTCTGGTCTGAGGAGCGCTCTTCAGGACCCTCTCCTGGTTTACTCTCAGTGGACCCTCCAGGTCTCACAGGTGCTGGAGGCTGAGGTCTCAGACTTCTCACACATCGCTATGCTCGTCCAGAAGATCAAGGTGAGCAGGATACTCCCAATACCACAATTAAAAACTACATAGAAAAATGTGCTTCTTTGAATGTACGTAAGGATGCAAAAGTATTGGCAATAGTTTAATATCTCATTGTCAAAAGTATCACAATTTCCTGAAATGCACTGTCCTGTTGAAGCAGCATTGCTGATATTAGAACTACGTAGATCAATATTAAACATTTATTTAAGTTGGACAATATGAAATATGACTCAACAGGATGTTTTTATTTATTTAAAAGTAACCCACTATTGCTGCGCCGATGTGGTCCACGGGAACTCTGGAAAATGTTTTTCAGAGTTGAAAAAGGGAACTCAGTCGATCTGCTGCCCGACTTCCACACCTGATGTCACCTGCTTCTACATTTAGCTGTTTATTGTCAGTGTTCCAATGATAAGAGCAACAGATTTGTGCAGAAAGACCTGACACTATTGTTGAACTGAAATGTAACGTTTGCTAGCTAAAGTGAAAATAGGATGTTTTCCAAAACGGATAACACTAACAATAAAAGCTGTTAAAGTGCAGACTGATCATATCAAAAGCCCAACTTTTCAAGATAAAAAGCACATGAATGCAAGTTGGAACCTCCAGTTCCCGAGGACCACATGAACGCAGCATGTCTCAACAAATACTGTTACATAAGGTTAATATTTCTGATAATATTCTACTTCTCTATTAACTTTTATTTGCTTTGGTATTTTTTATTTTTTCCCAATTCTAAAAATAAACTATACATTAGATATGATTAGACTCATTCAAACCTTTAACTTTGAAAACAATCTACTGAAATATGATATTACTTCTTCAAAAGCACATCAGAAAAAACCTAAAACAGGTTACTTTCAAGTTTATGTTTAAGTATTTTTCAAAGTAAAATCTTATGCAACTGTTGCATCACACAAGCAGCACTGAAGTGAAGTTCTAAGATTTAAGAAAGTCAATATAAGGTTGTACTTGAAGTTCAACTGGACTCAAGCCTTTGATGGTCAACTTCATATGTCCTGTTTAGAGATGCCTCAGTTTTAATATGATTATTTTAAAATACAATCTTTTTTTCTAAAATGGTCAATATTAGCATCTCAAAAGCAAACGTCAAGTGTTTGTACTTATGAACACCTGCCACTTTAACAATGACTTTAACCAGTAACTATTGCACTGTTCCCTTATAAAATAAAAAGAGACTTGGTCTGAATATATAAGTACATTTGGAATTTGATGCATGCCCTATTTGATATACTTTATTATTATTATTATTATTATTATTATTATTATTATTATTATTATTATTATTCATTGTTCTATGTTGCACCTTAATGCCAAACAAGTTCCTAGTTTGTGAATGTATTGCATTTTCACTTACATAGCCTAAAATGCATCCTATAATATCCAGTTGTCTGGTTGTTGTCATGATGTTCTTAATTTACTTAAGTTTATACGTTTTGACAATATCTTTTGATTCAAAATGTGTAAAACATTGTTGTAAAACATCACAAGTTCTGTCCCAATATTCTCATTGTTTCTTCTTTTCTCATGTTGTTTTTAATCCCTGTTTGTGTCCTGTGTGTCAGCGTCTGCTTGCGACCAGCACTGAGCTCCAGGATCGCCTTGGGCAGCTGCAGGTGAAGGGTGACCTGCTGGACTCTGTGTTTGGACGGGACAGAGCCGACTCTTTACAGACGGAGCTCAGCGCTGCCGTCAGGAACAGAGAGCTGCTCCACTCCCAGCTGCTGCAGAGGAAGAGCAGGCTGCAGGTGACAACAGACACCTCTTACAAGCAAACAAACACTGGGACATTTCTGGTGAAGGGTCCGCCTCCTGCTTGTCACCATGGAGATGTTATTGCTTTTGGTGAAATGTTCAAAAATGGCATCAACTTTAGCAATGTCTTTGGAGACGAGCAGATGAGCTCCACCAAACCAAGCAGTTTTTGGCAATAAAAACATATTGAATGAATAAATAAAAGATGGAAAGGTTTATACTAAACTGTGGAACATTACAGGCAAAGCAATAACATTTCCTTGAGACAAGCAGGTCGCAGACACCTTTTAAATTAGATAACTAGCATCAATCAGTGTTTTCATTTTTATACCTGTTTACTCAAATAGTTCTAAAATACATTTTTTGACAAATCCATATCTCAATTGTGGATTGCTAGGATTCATTTTGTTTAGGATTATGTTTAAAAAGATTTAATTTCACTGTGTCACCATTGGGGGCCAAATCCAGCCCCATAAGCAAAATGGTCCAGCCCATCATGGTGAAATGGGCCATATTGCTTGGTAAGCTGTGTTTGTGCTTGGTGCGCTCTGTTCGCTCTGTTATTCAGTACCACCATACAATACTTTTCACATCAATTGAATCAGATGTTGTAATGCCGTTTATATTTAAATCCTCATAGTCCTGGTTCAGATTCTGTGGTTTAGTCCTGTTCAAGATGTTGTTTAAGCCTGATGTGATTTACAGTATGCCAAGTCTTGGTTCAGGACACGGTCTAGTTATAGATCGGCTGCTCTGATCCGCTCCAGTTCAAGTCTGCGTTTTGATTGACACTGGGTTGGTCTTTGTTAATCCTGCTTTAGTCCTGTTTCTATGTGACAGAGCAATATTGTTTTAGTTTTCATTTTCTTCAGTGAAATTTCTGTTGAATAGTACTGTTGCGAGTTGTTTGAGGATACTGGATTATATAAATGATAAAATCGTGGTGCAGTTTGTAGTCCGGCCCCCAGACAATGGCCCTCCGAAAAATCTGGCCCCTGGAAAATATGTTTGAATAGTCCAGGTTTACATGGAACGGGTGCAAACTTACGATTTTGTAGTTGAGGGTCAATTTAACCTTTTTTGTTTTGGGGTTTTTTTGCGCAATATTTGCCCTTTTTAGCTGAAAATATTGATTTGGTTTTATCCTCCAGTGTTTCCATAAACAATAATGCCCCAGTCCTGCAGCATACAGGGTCCTACGCCAGGATCCTGTTTGTAGACTTCAGCTTTAACTGTAAATTCTTGTGTACATAGTAAGTCTATTTTTATCTTATATTATAGTACATTTTAATTGTTTCCAAATGCATGCCCTTTTGATTTCATATATGTTTCCTATTGCTCATGAACCTTAATGCCAAAACAAGTTTCTATGTTTGTGAATTTTGTTCATTGACAATGGCAATAAACCTATTCTGATTCTGATACGCACTAGCCACTACTTTGAATCAGGATAGATGGTCTGAAACTTAGTTGAAATGTATGATGAGTGAGCCGTGTCTTGAGTTTTCCTTAAAAGTGAAGCCATTACTCCAAATCCAAATAAAAATGTATTGCTTTGATCAGTTTTTGTGCCAGAGTTATTTCCCTTGTGGCATGAAAACGTTTTACAAAGCCAGCGTTCGTATCGGCTCCAAAATCGAACGTGATTCATTCTATCCATCAAGTTCTTTATGAGTTTTGCTTCTATGTAAAAAGCACTATTTAACTTTTCTGGTGGCGATCAAGATGCAGTCACTGTGCCTGGAATGTTCCACAGTACGGCATTAAACATCTCCATCCGTGAAGAGTTAGCAGGTTCTATTTGACTCACAATAACGCACGGTTTTCTATTTATTTTATTTTAGCAATACAAGCCGCAAGACAACCTGTACTTGAAGATATATAAGTATACGTTTAAAGCCTTACTTTGATACTTACTTTAATTTACAAAGCGCACCTCAGGGTTGTCCAAAGTACTGAAAATTTGATACTAATCGATAATAAAACTAGTAACAAAACTAGAGTATCAATAAAAAAAAAAAAGAAATCACATAAACTGCTCAAAATGGCCTTTTCTGAACAGTTTTAGAATTATGTTTAGCTTGAAAATGTCAGTCTATTGTCTAAAAATGTTTTTGTTTGCGTTAAATTGATAATGATAAAGGATGAAATAAATAAATCACATCATTTCTTGTGGCTGTGTGCACCAAATTTCTCAAACTTTTCATTTCATAACACCAACACAATAACACTAGTCAACATCAACTGGGGATTAAGTGTTTTATTTGATTCTTTGTTCTTTGACACACATACAGCACATGCTAGAAAAAGTCAGAAATTCACACATTTTACGAGTCGTAGCGTTAACCATCTTCTTTTCTGCTGTTGCGAGTTGAACTTGTCACCAGCCCGTGTGAGCGTTTCCTAATGGCTGTTTTAAATACCCTTTAATGCCAGCCTGCTGCAGTTTGAAGTGTAAATGACTGACAGACCATTTTTGAGGCCAAGTGCAGATAGAAGCTAAAAATACTCACTCGCCCCTCCTTCCCCCTCAGCGCCTGTCCTTGTCAGCGCCACTGGAGGGAAATAAAACACTGATATTATGTTATAATTAGGTCTTTTCATATACGAAGCCTTGGAGATAAAATAAAAGAACAGCAAGTACAGAAAACTATACTTGCCACTGGTTAAAATTGTATTCATTTATAATTTTTCTTTCTTTCTTTTTCAACAGACGTTTTAATTCTATTTTGCCCTGATTCAGAAAATTGCTCAAGATCTGGCTGGGGTTTTCCCTGTACTTTTCAGTTTATATTCATTCGATTGCTGGTCTAAGCCTGGTTTAGTGTTATCTTTTTATAACTGTATTTATTTATGTATTTTTGTACTTATTTTATTTTATTTATTTTATTTATTTTATTTATTTTATTTATTTTATTTATTTTATTTATTTTATTTATTTTATTTATTTTATTATCATTATCATTATTATCATTATTTTTTTTTTTTTAATGCTTGATAGGGACATTTACAATAAATACATTACACAGACCAGAGATGGCTACAAAACCATTTTCATCTGCAGTCCCTGGGGAGAGACAGAGGGTTTCATTCCACATTTTGAGTTTTATTCCCAGACCCCGTCCTTATTGATTCATTGATTTGCTTATTTGTGTAATTTGAAGATGGCGCTCCATATTTTAGCAGGACTGAAAAAAGACCAACAACATTCTATAGGCCTGATTAAATGAAATAGGCTAAATTAATTGAACTTAAATCTGTTTAAAAAATACTCAGGGGTCTCATTTATAAAACTTGACTTACTAAATGCACACACACTGATGAAACGCAAACTTTCCATCAACTTCTCTCCGAGCACAGATTGCCCTTTCCTTGACTCTGAAACCATGTACCGGACTCCTCATTTAAGTTGTCTTTTTATAAATCAACAAGTTAACGTGGAAAGTCAACTAGTATGTAACATTTTGTACGTGAGACCCCAGGTAAAACATTTTTGTTAAATGACAGTTTAAAGTGCGTATGACAGATTTTTACGATGTTTAATTTTGACTTTATTTGGTGTATTTATACCTGTTGCACTTATAAATGATAGTTTTACACCAATCGAGTAGGTATTTGTGCAGAGAAAATTGAACGCTGTAGAAAATGACAGGAGTGACATCACACTAGGGACAACTCATTCCAGTCAAACTTCATGCATAATTTAAACAAAATAACTGCTTTTTTGACTCTAAACCTTAATTCAACAAAATAAAGGCACTCATATATTTTTATTTTTAAAGAGATGAGTATTTACCCAGTGTTTGCTGGGTAATTTCCTAGTGTGATGTCATGAATTACAAACAGGAAGTGAAATTACAAACATAAAAGATGTGCTATTCTGTGATAACATTTGTATATCTTTTAGCAAAATTCTCAGTATATTTCTCTTAACTGCGTTTTAGTTCAATGAGTCGTCTGAACTGTCAGTGGCACTTTAATTTGTACTCGCTCTTGCTCCATCTAAAAAGGGACACCAATTTTAGATCTATATTTTAGACTGGAAACAATGTTATTTTTGTTTGGTGTAAACGGATCGAGAACTGCTTTTGTCATTCATAATACTATCATGGAACACATTTCAATTCCATTTCCTCCCACAGGGCTTGATCTCTAGGACCAAGGACTTTGGCGACGCCCATGAACTGATTGGCGTCCGACTGGCAGATCTCCGGGACAGACTGGTGACATCTGACGGTCCGCAGCCCGATATTCTGGCTAAGAAGAGCCAGGCCGACCAGTTCAGAGTGAGTGAAGCCCAAATCACAACCAGGACAGGAGAGCCGGGGAAGAAACCTCTGACGATACAAAAAAAGATTGAACAAGATTGAAATGGGCTTATTTTAAATGGTTGGCGCATAGAAACTAGTAAATCGTATAAATGCAAAGTAAACTTGGACAAATGTCGTTGATCCAGGGGAAAGGACTTGTACACAGAAGCTCACAGATGACCAGAGTTGTGGACTTGCAAGTTGTGACTTACTCAGACATGAGTCACTATTTTGATGACTTGAAACATGTCTTGATAAAATGGACTAGGACTTCGGACACGACTTGGAGCCTTGTTAATGGAGACGACTTGATGCTCCTCCTCCAAAAGGAATAAAAAGGAACGTTTTGAAAGCACTATACGGTTAACGTTGATGTTAGATGTACTTTCAGCTCTGAATTTTGTCCATTCCACTTTTTTTTTTTTAGGCGTATTAAAATTCACGTCGTAAAACTGTAAAAATATGACCTATAATTGATAATTTGGCATAAAAACATGAAAGGAATTGAAACTCAAAGCAAACTTGGGTTTTGAATTAACGACATTAAATAATCAAAGAAAAATAGCCAAATAGGTCAAATAAGGTGGGCAATATATTGAAATGACTAGAATCTTGTGAACATTGTTTTGAAAATGTGCAACATTTGAATATCAAGTATATTGTTCTTAGTGAAAAACAATACAAAAAGAGCAGATTAAAAATGAAATAACTTATGTTGTAAACGTTTGAATGAGGGTATAATGTGATTTTTCTGCACTTTTGTGATCGATTTTACAGATGTTTCACATTTGTCTGACAATAAAACCTCAACTACAGACATTTCTGTTGGAGTGACATGATATTGTCTGAATACCATTATCAGAATACTCCAAACAAATATTGACATATTCATTTTGTCCATGTTACCCACCCCAGTTATGGTTTAGATCATGTAGTCAGAAAGTACATGTAATGTATACAAATAAAATGACATATTCTACTTTAAAGTTGTACTATGTCGGTCTGTCATGTCACTTGCTTGTCTCCATAGAAAATCCTTTGAGTACATGTATTACTGTGAGCAGGGTCGCATTACATGATAGTAATAACACCCCCATGGTGACAAGCAGGTGGCGTACTCTCCCAGAAAAGTTACATAGTGCAAATATTCTACTGCTTTTCCCCTTTTCCCTCAGCACAAGCTCATTTCTGTTTGCTGTTCACAGGTGATGCAGAAGGACCTTGAAGAGTGCGAGGCTCATATCGCAGCCCTGGAGACGCTGGTGTCCTCCAGTCCCTCCAACAAGACCCAGTTTGAACAACTCTATGCTGACTGGAAAAATCTCTTTACTGTTGTCAAGGTGAACAGAGAGATTTTTAGCAGTTTTTATTTGTGGAAGATTTATCCTTTTGCTTTGACACGAAAAATGTTGAAGATGCGGGTACAGTTGTGTCTTCTTCGGTAATACATTTAAGGTACTAGATTGCAAATGTTTTTGTTGTTTTTTACAGGGAAATATAGTTATTTGAATGCACATGGGATATAAATTCGGTGTGTTCTGCACAATCTTTAAAATGGATGAAAATATTGTCAGCTTGGTAAAGTAATTGATCTGCAGGCACAGTAGCACCTGGAGAAAACACATTTTCTAAAGACGCTTTTACAGGAAGTGTGTTTGAGATTTTGTAACTGAACATGTTTGGAGGTTTTCTGGTGAGAATATCTTGCTTTTCTTTTGTTTATAGTCAAAAATCGCCCAGTTTAAAAGCAGCGACAACTTGCCACAACAAACTTTTGTGGACATTTCCATCTGCTCTTCCTCGTCCACAAGCCCTCTGCACTGGACAAGCCCTCAAAGCTTTCTAGAGCACGGACTTTGTGTCTGATCCTAAAATATATCTTTAAAACTGTTTGTAAGTAGGCTAACGTTTATTAGCATGTATCCACACAAGACTATGTAAACTAGCATTAGCCAGCTGCTAACTATCTGAAACAAACAGCTCACTGTCTGGAGTGATTTCTGAAAGTCCACTGGTCCCTCCTGACCACAGTAACACATTTCTGGTCAAACGGGGTCTTTGGAGATGTTACCGAAGAGGAATCCTTTTGTTTTGAGAATTTTGTTGGAACAGCCCACAGTGCAACATGTAGTTTTTGTCCTGAAGATGGCAGTAGCAACAAGTGCGTGATGTCACTTCAGACCCATGAACATTGGGGAAAGTTGACCTGTAGAGGAAGATGAGCTTAAACATGGCTGTAAATGTAACTGAATTGACAATAAAAGTAAACAGAAAAGTGAAAAAAATAATAATTTACTTTTGGAAGCTTATACTGCAAGTTGTTTATCTGCTCATTTTTGTATCAAAAACAACTATTGCGATACATCTTCTGCCTCTAGATTGGGGAAATGATTCTCATTCAAATTTGAGTTATTGTACAAATATTGCTTCAAATCTCGACCTGGTGCACGGATCCGTCTGCAGTGCAATCATTAATGCATGTAACATAAATAAGCACACAATAATTGAGATTTCATATGAAATTGCCAAAATTTGCATTTGTGTTTTTGTTTTTCAGATGAAAGTGCACAGCAGTGAGGAGAACATTGCAGAGCACGAGAGTTTCCATGACGGTTTACTGAACCTGGAGAAGTGGATCATGATCATGAAACAGAAGCTGGAGTCGTTTCACAGTTCGTCTGGAGAGTGGAGCGTCGAGGGCCGCCAGCATGAGGCAGAGGTAATGAAGACGACACTGCTCATATATTTTGTGGAATGGGAGTAGTAATGGAAAACTGCAGCACCACTCCTATTGGCCTACAAATCACAGAAATTGAATCGAACAAAGCTGTAAAATTTAGGAAGAAATAGTTTGCAGCGATCTAGTTTGCGACATCGGACTGCGGTCAATCTACGTTCCTGCTCTCACCTATGGTCATGGGCTTTGGGTAATGACCAAAAGGACAGGATCACCGATACAAGCGGTCGAGTTTCCTCCGCAGGGTGGCCGGGCGCTCCCTTAAAGATTGGGTGAGGAGCTCAGTCACACTTGAGGAGCTCGGAGTAGAGCCGCTGCTCCTTTTTATTTTAATTACATCAGTCTTTTGTTTGTTTCCATCCATCCATCCATCTTCTTCCGCTTTATCCGGGGCTGGGTCGCGGGGGCAGTAGTCTAAGCAGGGACTCCCAGACTTCCTTATCCCCAGCCACTTCCTCCAACTCCTCCAGCAGGATCCCGAGGCGTTCCCAGGCCAGCCGAGAGACATAGTCCCTCCAGCGTGTCCTGGGTCTTCCCTGGGGCCTCCGCCCGTGGGGACATGCCCGAAACACCTCCCTAGGGAGGCGCCCAGGAGGCATCGCGAACAGATGCCGAGCCACCTCAGCTGGCTCTCTCGACGTGGAGGAGCAAGCGGCTCCACTCCGAGCTCCTCCCGTGTGACTGAGCTCCTCACCTATCTCTAAGGGAGCGCCCAGCCACCCTGTGGAGGAAACTCATTTTGACGCTTGTATCCGCGATCTTGTCCTTTCGGTCACTACCCAAGCTCATGACCATAGGTGAGGGGAGGAACGTAGATTGACCGGAAAATCGAGCGCTTTGTCTTTCGACTCAGCTCCTTCTCTTTTTTTTTTTATGGTATAAAAATCTTGCCATATTGCCCAGTCCTACTTGTGATTATAATTTCCTTTTACATCATGTTTATCTAAATTAAAGGCAGATGTTTTTCTCCCAGTGTGAATGTTTGTCTCCTGCATTTGACCCATCCTTCAGTGCAGGACCACAGTAAGATTTTGGAAATAGCTGGAGAAATCACCTATTGCTCTTTTTTAGTTTTTTTTATTCGTTTTAAATAAATTGTAGCCAGTGAGGAAAGGGTGCCATATTTTGATTTTTCAATTTGGACAAACAGCCACATTCATTATATTGCACTTTACACACATCTTTCCACTTTTACTTTATCCCACACGCAGGCTTTGCAATCTTCAGATTTTAGCGCTCGTTTGATAGATGGAAACAGGCTTCGGCAGAGCGGCGCAGGGGAGAATTCCTATCCCAAGAGAAACGCTGTTGGCCCACTGTGCTCCTCAAATTAAGCTGCCGGCACACGGGGAAAACTGCTCCTACACCAAGAACTGATGAAAGATAAAACGAATTCATATTTTTTCTACTGCTCAGGCTTGTGTAAGGTGGATGAGGCAGATGTAAGGACCCCTGGTCAGAGTTTTGAGTTTCATCTTGGCTGAAAATGCATTGATGTATTTTCATCTTTTGGAGAAAGTATAGTTATAGTAGTTAGTAGTAACTCTGGCATATCCAGTTTGACATCCACAATAAAGGAGGGTTCTGGGGAGTAAGTGTTACTTGAAAGAAAACACTTCCATAAGCTGAACAAAAATGTTTCAAATAGTTTTTTCTTTGTGTTGCAAGTTTGGACTTTTTTCGATTTTCGCAGATTTTGGTTTGGCATTTCAAAGAGCTTCACAATACGAATGCATACATATCCTTAAAACGGTCTTTAAAGTTATCTCAATGTATGTTTTATTGGCGGAATAAGAAAATGCATTGTGGTTTCTTGCCACAGTTCCTTTATTGTCAGAACTAGGACTTGGTGATATAGCGAGTAAAAATCGAAACGTAATCTATTCCCGTCACAATCTGCTTTTTTGGTGAGGTCGCCAAAATCCTGAGTCCTCATTTTCCAACGCACTCTGTCATGCTCTGAGTGAGTGACAGGTCAACCATTACAATTGTTGAAATTGGAATTATAATTACAGAAAAATGTAAACATTCTTATATATTTAAGGCAGAATAATTACATTAATTGTGCATGAATTGGGGTAAAAATCGTGATTCTGGCTCCAAGAAAATGATGATACACATTTGTGAATGAATATTGAGCCTTGAGCCTTAATAAATGAATGTATTAGTTCATACAATTTGTATGAATTGTGCTCTCAAAGTATTGCTGTCATGATTAGAATGTCAGATAATTTGATTTAATCGATATCATGATTGTTTAGGTCACAATATAATAATAAGTTGAGCTAAAAAATATATATCACTCATTTTGTTATTCAGACAGTTCAATTTCATAATGCTGGTCACAAACTTGAGAAATAGTAATGTGTTAGACAAGATTTCACACAGTCTCAGAAATAATGGCGAATAATTGCTGAGAATGTTTTTGTTTATCTTGACGTGTGCAGAAAGCCCTGGGCGAGTTTCCAGAGAAGGAGCTCCAGCTGCAGAGGACTGAGTTGCAGGGTCACTCCGTGCTGGAGAAGACCTCCGAGGAGGGCAGGGTCCACATCCTGAGGGACATGGAGAGGCTGAGGGCGTCCTGGATGTCCCTGTACAACATGAGTCTCAATCTGGACAGGTAATCTCATCACATTCACACAGCCCTTTACCTTTGTGGACAGGTTACAAACATTTTGCTAAAAGGTGAAACGTCATCTTTAAGGCTAAATGATGACGCCGTCTGGATAACCTGAGAAGCGACTGCCATCAAAGTGTCGACGTGACCAAAATGGCTTCCTTACAACTGACAACTGAGCGTCTGTGGGAGGGAGCCAAAGAGTATAAATGAGACCGCTTGAGACATAACAAATAAATAGCAGTCTTAAACGAAGGATTACTTATTATAAAGCGCCAAGTTCAAGGGCAACACTCACCGTCACTCACTGCATAAGATGAGATGGAACTCAATTTAAATGTTGAGTTCACAGGCAGGAAAATCTATTTGTAATCAAGCAAACACTCTTTGAAAGTACGTATTGCACTTAATTTTCTTATTGCGGACTTATTAATACCCTTTTTGAGATTTTAAACACGCTATAGTGTTGTTTGCATGTTAATTTAGTCACGCTATAATGTTGTTTGCGTGTTAATTTAGTCACATAATTCATATTTACAAATGGAAAAGTAGAATAAGCCTCATGTTTTGCTAAAGCAACCTTGTTTTTGTGTCCGCAATATATGACAATACATGGCATCCCAGTTCAAGTTTCAATAATACTAATAATACATATATTTTTGAGCGCATACTACATATTCTACCTTTCATTAATCTTGTTTGGTGAAGTAATTGGCCCCAGAAAATAGGGAAAAAACTGAATTGATGTGGTTTAATATGTCTTCCAGGCTGCTCAAATTCTCCACGGAGCAAACCGAGGCAGACTCCTGGAAGCTGAGAGGCCTCTCTACAGCGGACATTTTAGTTAGCGGCAACATTAAGGTCAACACAGGAAGTCCAGCGGGCCGAAAGGAGAAAAGGTCAGGCGATATCTACCGAAAACTGGCTTTCTCCGGACCAGAAGGGAGTCTAGACGTGGACTTTGAAGAGGAGGATATTATCGACCAAAGTAGCTGGCTGGAAGGGCAACCTCGAGGTCAATTTGCGGCATCTTCCGAAAACAAAAAGAGCCCCAGACTTTCAAGTACGGACAGGACCGATAGCGGGCCTTCCTGGGGCGACGATGAAACGGACTCCCCCGCGTCGACGCTCCGCAACAGGAAAGATCAAAGCTTCGGCAAAGTCTTAATTGTGGATGGAGCGTCTGGCATTGATAATTTGGAAATGGGAGAAAGCAGAAGCGGCAGAAGTAGAGTTGGCGTCTTATCTGCAAACGGGGCAGGAGCGATGATAGAGTCCGACACGGCGATGAGCGCGGAGGAGGGCGGGCAGAGGTACGGAGAGGGCAGTGTGGAGCCGGCAGACGGACTAAGCCACGGAAGAGGAGGAAAAGGAAAAGGAACAGGAAAAGGAAAAGGAGAAGGAGGAGGAGCGTTTGTCCAGTTCAAAAGGAGCACAACCTCGCCAGAGTCTCAGCACACTCCGGTAATAATGTTAAAGGACATATATAATGCAAAGTTTATTTATTTTATACATCTTTTTAGCTTTTAACCGTGTTATAACATTGCGTGCTCATCAAAGACATACCTGGAGTTGCATTTAGCTTCCTTCGTGCTACTTTGGTGAATCTTATGTCAGTATTGTCTAAAGCTCCAGAGACGTGGCGCTCCAAACATGAGCTCAGAGTGCCATAATGATTACAGTATTTTAGGGAGGTGTCATTTTTATATTCATAATTTTCTCTTATACTATTTGTTAAGCATACATTTAGGATATTTTTTAACATAATTCATTATTTTTTTAATTAGTAACAAAGTCTGATTGTTTTGTCCAATATGATTTTAGAATATGGGGGAGAATTTAGAACTGCAGAAAATGATGCTTTTTCTCAACATGTCCTAACGAGCCTGAGAGCTGTTATTACTTTTATTTTGCAAAGGATTCAGAGTAAAAGTGTTCGTTTTTGTTGTATTGAAACGGGACTAACGATCGTGATCTATTGACGTAGCAACAAAACAAAGCTGGGAATTGTAAGTGTCCATAATATTGTTGTAAAACGTTTTGTGACATTGCAGTTATTTGTAGAGATACAAACATTTTGATTGCATTTTTTACCTCCAAAGCCATAATTACATTTATATTTAGCGCATTTTTCCCCCGTAGGCTTCAAGAACAGCTCCACAGGGAATGGCAGAGATTACGAGAATAACAGGAAATATTTGGCAAACTGATGGGGCTGGAATTCTCAGTGACAAGGTTAGAAATATCTTTATTTGTGCTACTTTTTAATGCCAATACAATCTGGCAGCTCACCAATTGCTAAAACAAATAATTGAAAATCCATAACAATTAACCGCTATTATAATACTTGTTGTTCAAATGTCTTAAAAATGGACAAAAACACTCAGCTTTAGGTAAATGATTTGCTGTATCATTTCCAGTGGAAAGACATACATAAGTGTCAAAAAAGATATTTTTTCTCTATTCTAGCAAAAAAATGGCTACGTTAGTTCATGGCAACCCTCTGCTGTCACACGTTCCAATTTGTGGCTTTTGTCAATCTTTGTCTCAAATGAGGGATTGGTGAAACTATAAACGTGTAACTTTTATGAAATGACAATATGATACCATCAATTTCTACTTCTTGGCAAGGCTTCATATGACTGCACTGCTCAGCAGGGAATGGCAGAGATGACGAGAACCATGACAGACACTCAGCAAACTGATGGGCCTGGAACTCTCAGTGACAAGGTTTGAAATGTACTTATATTTGTGCTACTTTTGCCATCATGTTTACCATGACAAACGCTAATCATTAAAATTACATAGCTAATACACTCAATGATATCATACTTCTTTTTGTGTACTTCAAAGCTTTATAAAAAAAAGCATACTAGAAGGAAGATTATTTGCATTTGTCATTTCCAGAGGTGAGACATGCTAAAGTGTCTCAAAAGATTAAGATTTAATCGCCTCTGAACGCCACAGGGTGGTGCTAAAAGCACTGAATAACTACCTTTGCACTTCGAGTCATTCTGTGATTTCCTCAATGCCCTCTGACGATTCTCTGTTCATAGAACCTTAGTTACATTTGTGACCTATTTCCTGTAAATGTCTTTGTTCCAGTAAAACAACATTTTAAGGCAAACCGCTGCTGTCACTCTTTCCAATTCATGGCGTTTGGCAATCTCCGTCTCAAATTGAGGATATTAGTGAAACTATAAATGTGTAATGTTTGTGTAAATATAATATGGCTCTTTTTCTACATATTCTGTGCTACCTTTGATGTGCACTCAACCAGGGACTGCTGTAACTCAGACGCTTTCTGCCTTGTGTTGTCTTGTTTGGTGTGTTTCAGGAGAGAGGAGGCAGTAAATCGGTGATCAGGCTCAGGTGGAGCGAGTTTGAAGAGTGGTTACGAAAAGAGAATATAGTTCTCTCAGAGGTTCTCGAATCTTATTCTGGTCCAATCAGTGGTCAGAAACTCAAGGTCACACAGGCCAAGCTCCAGGTATTTATTAATCACAACTAATCGAATATTGTTAAATAGTTAAAATATATATTTCTTAGTCCACGTGATAAGGCCTCTATAGTCATATTTATGTGTGTATATGTGTGTGTGTGTGTGTGTGTGTGTATATATGTTGTGTGTGTGTGTGTATATATGTGTAATATATATATATATGTGTGTGTATATGTGTGTATGTATGTGGTGTATATTTATATATATAATGTATATGTATATTGTGTATGTATTTATTGTGTATGTATATTATGTGTGTGTGTGTATATATGTATGTGTATATGTATGTATATATATACATATATGTATATACGTGTGTGTTTTTATATATATATATACGTACATATATTATATATATAGACATATATTATATATATACATACACATATCATACATACACACACATTATATATATATGTGTGTGTATATGTATGAATGTGTTGTGTGTGTGTATGTATATATATATATATATATATATTTTATTTTTTTTAATGTTTTTTAAACACAGGAAACAAGTACAATTTGTGCTTTTGATCAAAAATCTACTCTCTGTATATACTCTACTAGAATGTCCTCAAGGGGCATCACTTTTAGCTTCTTTAAAAAAAAACGATAGAGCGTTGCCGCGGTGCAGCCCTCCTCATGGGGGCAGAAAACCTCAGTCGCCTGGGAGATCAGTTGTGACCCGTGATGTCTACTATTACCTCACTCAATAAGAAAGAAGCGGTATGCAGAATGATTACTTTGCAATACAGAATTTAGAGCAACAAGAGAAGCATGTTTTGAGCGTGGGAGGAGCCAACAGCTTCTCTGCATGTTACGACAGTCAGCCAATCACATCACTGCCTTCAGAGTCAGGTTTTGAGGGTGATAATGAGAGTTCTGATCTGAGCAAAAGCAGAACGCTCCTCCACAGCACACGACAGCGCTATATTCTACCTCAAATCAACTTTTAAAAAAGCAATATTTAAATTCATTTCGAAGCCGTCATTATTTTAAATTAGATCTACAGTTAATTGTCGAACTCCATTGTGAAAATAACAATTATAACATTTCATAGCCAATATAAAAGGGACCCACTGAATTTCTGGACATTGACTTGAAGTGTTCTCAGACTGGACCTTGGTGAAAGTTTATTGTTTATTAAAGTTCAAAAGTTCTTAAATTGTTGCACTGATATTGTATTCAGCTAAAGAAATTAGTTACACATTACTAGTTACTTGTTGAAAATGTAATATATATTATTACTTGAATTGCAATATTGCAAAAAAAAAATTCAAAAATAGATATGCGTTTACAGCTAAATAGAGGTAAACGACTATTGAGATTTTCACTTTTAGCACATTTAAAGTACTCTTTAATGTACTTTAAACTGTGTCGAGATTAGCCTTGAAAAACAACCTTAAACCTCAGTGTCAACCACATTTCAGCGTGCCCACTTGAGGTTTAAAGCCTGAATCAAGGCCCGGTGGCTCAGTCTTACCTTTTGTGAAACGCATCCATTAGAATTAGAATTATGAATGATGTTGACAAGCTATTTATGGCCCTCCATCGGCCCTCCACTTTGTCTATATTTCATCATACTGAAACACAGACAGAGTTTTCCTGTTCTAAAACATAATGGTACAAAGAAAAAGCCACAATTGTTAGAAACTGATTAGAAACCGTTTTATTAATGTCAAAGTCATTTATTGTGCTTTATTTCAGTTTTTGGGTTGTTTTTTTCAGCCAGTTCAACACTAAAGGCCAATAGAATGATGTGATGTAATCCAAAACCCTGTAATTAGGTTGAATTCATATGAGTTGTTTTTACTGTTATAAAGTTATGAAGCCGTTACAGTTTTGAAAAAAGAAAAATAATGTGACACTGACCTCTTGTGGCTGAATCATGTACATGAAAACGATGTGTTTCTTACCCAGACCCTGAGAAAGAACGTACCCCGTGGTCAGGAGCTGTTCCAGCAGCTTCTCGCCGCGTTTGCAAAGGACGACGACCCGGAAACAGTGGCACAAAAAGAAGAGTTGCAATACAGATGGGTTCTCTACAAGTCGAAGCTCAAAGTCAAGGATTCATTCATAGCAACCAACGCGGTGAGGGGACGTTTTGTAAATTGAATTGCACATTTTACATTTTACATTTTGCTTGGGCAATTAATCACAATTTAATTATTTTGCTGATTGAAAAGTTTTGCTGTGACTTTTCTAATTGAATCACAGAACAGCAATACTAAATTATATTATTATTAAGTGCTCTACAAGTTTACTTTTTACACAATTAGTTGTTTCAAATAGTCCTGATTTCAGTTATTCAATTATGAGTAATTGTGGTGTGTGTGTTTTAATAACTCGACAGTCCTACTTGAAAAGCACTTCCAAAAAAAAAGAAGAGAATAACATATTTTATTGAATGTTTTTATTTGTGTTTTAGTATCCTGTGTGTGTGTGTGTGTGTGTGTTTTGTTTATTTGTGTTGTGTTTTAACAGGGTAGCCATGAAAAGATAACTTTTCTCATTGGGTTTTCCCTTTATAAATATAAAATGATGAATGAATGAATTTACATACACATTAGTCAGTCAGACTCAGTCCTTTGTTCACTGTTGCAATTGCACCACTAGATGGCAGTGCAACACATCACAATAGGACAAACTTGTGACTGCCGTTCCTTCCTCTCCCAGTAGAAAATATTTCTGATACTGTGTGTATCTAGTATTTATTTAGTAGTGTATTTTGTAACTTAACCTCCCTCACATTTTGTCTTTCTGCAGAACTCCCAGACACAGTCCCGCGCCAAGCCTCAAAAGGTCAGTGAATCAGCATCTGTTTGTGCACGCACCTCGAAAAGGGATTTAATACACTCTTAAATGTGCCTTGTGGCTAAATCAATTGAACTTAAAATACTAGAACATCCTTTGATCTGGTCCTGTTACCCTGGCAACAATGGGGAGTGTTTCATTGCGCTTTCTATTTCTATTTATCGCAGCGTTTTTCAAGCTTTGTTTTCAATCACAGAAAACGACTGTCTCCGCAATGTGGTTCAGCGATAACGATGTAGTCGCAGTGTTTAAATATACAGTTTGATACCATTTATATTATTAAAACACAAAGTACATGCCTCAATCTACTCGCCAAACTCTTGTCGAAACCAATATTAGACCACGGTTAAGTTTGGACATCATTTTTTTACCGTTTTCATAGCATTTCGGAGCGACATTTTGCGCAGCCCCGGTTTCGACGCTCGATGTGGCCCTTTTCTCCCCGTCTCTCTCCCTCTCTTGGCTCTCGTTCAGCAGAGCGCGGTGGGAGGGGCCCGATTTAAAGAATGCCGTCCCCCCGGGTGTCCCGCTCGACCCTCAGACGCTCAGCCAAAAGTGCCCCCCGGACATTCTTCTCCTTCACACAGACCCGGCGGCCCTTTTTTCAGCCAAGGATTTCGTCTTCTCTTTACTGAAACACCCATCGCGCATTATTCGCATTATTACGGTTAATAGTTTCAAATATGTTAACTTTTAAGCGGCTGGTTTAAGTGTAAATCCACAACCACTTCGCGAGACAGTCTATCGCTACTTCGGTACATCGGGAATTAGCGAAAAGAAAGACGAATGTTATTTTGAATTAGAAATGTCTTTATTTGTGTTTTTCATGCTGTCCACGTTATTTAGCACATTTCACAACGTTTCCAAAGTGATGCACAGACAGAGTGACAAGAACAGTGTTAATAAAGGGCAAAAGAATGAATAAAGTTACATTGTTCTCGTCTTAAACAATAAAACTAGTCAAATAAAATGGGAGTAAAATCATAAAATGGCAATAAATAAACTGAATAAAATTAACTATAAATAAATCAAATTATTAGTGTTAATCCTGTCTGCTACTTGGCTCTCATTTTGCTCTCAAAGCTTTATAATATTAAATAAAATAAATAAACACCACAAATAAGAGGCTTTTTTGACGTAATGAACTAGTACACAACACCAATAATACTTTGTTTTTCCAATGATTAGACAAAAAAGGTATTAGATATAGTAGCATCGTGTATGTGTAGTAACAACCTGTGAAAGTATGTGAAATATATTTGAATACTGTCCTCGCGGTTGTAGAACGTCTCATTGTGCATTGTGTAAAGGTGAAACCCAGTGGTGTGTTCACACGTGGCGCTTTGCTCTGTAGTAGTTTCACTTCCTGGTTCATTCATCCGTGACCTCGGACACTCAGAGTTCAGACACGCACTCCAAACCCCAGGCTCGTGTTTGACTTCTGTCTGATAATCTCTGATGTTTGTTCTTTCAACACAAACTCACGGGTCGTAATGTTCAGCGAGTCACGCGGCCGGCTAAAGGTTCACTATGGAACTTTTCCGGTGGACACTCTGCCACCTGCTGGTCTTTGCGGAGATGTATGTTTATTAGGGGGGTTTGTATACATATTAATATTTATCGAAACAAAAAGATGAACCCAGAAACACTTGCACAATTAAACATTTAGACAATTCCCAACAGTAAACCCTTCCACGCTTACTTAAACTCATATTATACATTTTATTCTGAGATTTACTGTCAGTGGAATGTGTTTTTTCGCTGTGGTTCCAAGCATGGACTTGGAATGTCACGATATCACATTTTAGTGTTTCGATTATTGTGGGGGGAAAAACATCACGATTTAACGATTATTCCCGATTATCGAGACTGTGCCCAAACGACGGTGGAAATCTTGAATTTTCTTTCATTCCCGTGGTCCGACCTGTTACTTTTCCTCAAGTTTGTGAGCGGATTTACCAAATTGAGTTATAAAATATAGTAAAATGTGACCCCAAAAAACGTAAATTAAAGTTGTGTGTGTTTTTGGACGATGGATTGAACTAAAAATCCTCAATTTTGCTTGTAAAATTGTCACGATCATTATTCTTTTTTTGGCTCTCACGATTATACTGCGACCTGAATAATCACGATTATCGATTCACCGAACACTCTTGATATCCGCAGCACGGACAAAGTGAAGAATGACCAAATCGGAGGCACTTGTCTTATTATTGAAGACGATATTGAAAATGGAAAGCAAATCCCGTCAGTACTTTCTTCCTTCACAGCCAACTTCGACTCATATTATTCTTGTGAGTCTGTTTCTTACGCCGGAGCTCGCCCTGTGGATAGTTTCAGTTCTTTTGCGAGGTTTTGTCACCCCGAGTCTGACTTAACTGCACAAATGTATTGAAAAGGGGGACGAGAGTTGTACTGCGCGACTCGGATCCAGGCGTGTGACGAGACGAAATAGGATCATTGGATTGGTTCAGCGTTTTAGCAGCGGTGATATTCGATCTGCTTACGATGCAGATGGAGGCGCAGGTTCATTAAGTTATATGTCCAGTTAATCTGTATTTTTGTGACGAGTCGACTATTAAAATGATCGTAAGTGTATTTCGATAAATGTGGTCGTTTTCTGGACAGCACAGAATCTATAACACGTGCCAAAATACGTGATATAACAAAGGATAAACAAGTGTCATCAATAATTCTTTATCTAGAAGCTTTCTGTCACCGTATTTCAAGCCTTATTTGGTTAAAAATGTATTTTAAAAGACTCATTGGACAATATAAATAATTGTTCCACGCTCTAGGTTCAATTCTGCCTGGAGTTTATAGCTGTATGTTCTAGAGCGGAGCTATTATTATTATTATTATTATTATTATTATTATTATTATTATTATTATTATTATTATTATTATTATTATTATTATTATTATTATTATTATTATTATTATTATTATTATTATTAGAATTTTGAATCAAGATTAAAGTGTCAGTGTTCAGCTTGGATCTACAGTCGGTAAAAGAGTGTGGTTTTACGGACGCTGAAGGAAGTGTCTGTAATTTGTACCGATGTAAAAGTCTGTGTATTTGTTTTAGTAAGAAAATATAGAATTGAATGAAGCATCTTTTCGTTTTTTTTGGGGGGGGGAATTGACAGACGCTCGAAATGCAAGTGTTGGTACTGACGTCGGGTAAGACATTCAAATCTCCTATTCAACTTAATTTCAAGACTTTTTCTACGATGACAACAACTGACTCATTGTATCCGCGACTTCAGAAAAAAGACAAACGTAATCCTTGTTTTCCTTTTGATTAGTTGAGCAAAGCAAATGTTGCGGGATGTTTCGCAAAGAAGAACAAACGGTTTATGGTAATGGGTTAATCCTGGGCTCAGAGTCAAACGGTCATCCATCTTGTGTGCGTTTGTGTGTGCGTTTGTGTGTGCGTGTCGGCGAGCAGAGCGGCTCACTCGAGAACAGAGATACATGTGCTTTTTGAACCGCCGGACTTTTCGCCCCACGACTTGTAAGTCAGGGTTTCATCCGCGTTTGATGAAATACAGGACACTTAAATCTAAAGCAAAATTGTGGAAAAACCGACAACACGCAGTAAAGAATAAATGTAGGGATGTCTAGATTATAGGTTCATTGATAATCGTGATTATTTAGGTCACGATATAATTGTAAAGACCAAAAAATTATAATCGCAACTTTTTAATTTTTTTTTTTTTTAATTCAATTGATAGAAAAGTGCAATTTTTCAAACTGAAATTAGGGCTTTTTTAAATTTTAAAAGCAAAATGAAGTCCTTTCTGCTCAGCTTTTCAAAAAAAAAAAAAGTAAACCTGAATGTAAAGTGCTTTTTGATCTTGCTGTTTCTGTCCAATTGATCATTCAGAAAGTTCGATTTCATAAAGCAGGTCCCACATCGAGCAGCGGTAACGTGTTAAGAAAACAAGAAGGCCAGAAAATGTAGGATTTTTATTGTCGTTTTGGTCGCGAATGGTCGTTGAAAACCTCAAATAACCGTTCAATCGCGACGTTTCTTCTCACAATCATCGTTGCACTAAACATCCATGCTCGCTGGGAGATTTTACAGCCACGGAATGACTTTTTAACACGGCTCAGTGAGTGGCCGCCGTTGTCCCAAAGCAAGCCAAAATGAGGAGTTTGAGTTTATGTGTGGTTTAATGATGACAATAGATGATTGTGTATTTAAAGATGTCACTCTTGTTGGACGTTTGAAGACGTGTTACATTGCATTAGCCATTCACGGTGACTGTAACGCTGTAGCTCTGGTGCAAACGGTTGACAACGTGACGACGGTGTAGGCAACATTCCCTGATTATGAACGATGACGAGACCAAGGAGCTCGTGCTAACTTTAAGCTAAACTTCACATAAAATAAATGCAACCAAAGTCTTTTTATATGATCAGGAACGTCTTTGGAGTGAGCTCACATATTCTGGAAAGAGTTCTTATCAGCTCGGTTGAACGTGTCCTTGTTTTTTCACATCTCTGTTTGGTTTGGCTTTGTGACAGTGGCTCACAAGGGCGAGTTGAACAGAACTGTAACGGACGCTGGAAAGATAATTGGCAAAGAGCGGGGAAACGTTGAGCTTCTTTACCAGTCGGCTGTGAACAACACAGAGCGACTTTAGAAGACGGCGTACAAAAGTAAATTTGTGCCGAATTATGACTAAGTTTGATGGACTGATTGTTGGAGTCATACGATAAAGTTCAAGTTAAAATGAAACGTGCCAAAATGAGCCTGTAACGTGTTGGCTTGAATATCGCCACACTGTAAACAAGGGCGTGTTAGTTTCGGCGTAGTTGGCTCCTCCCTTAAGACAGTTTCTTGCCAGAGCAGCGTCAGAATTGAAGAAGCAACTTGGATGAGTGACGAAAACGCTTAAAAATGTCATCCACTTAACAGAATTCAATCAAATGTTCCCTTATTTGAAATATTAATTTTGTTAATTTATTTTTGATTTTTGCAGCTTTTTATTACTTTTTCTTTTATTATTAATGCTCAATATCATACTCATTTATATATATTATTGAGCTTACTTATCAGATATTATATTTCTGTGATCTCCATTCTTTGACTATATCTCGCACCTACATCCATCACATTAGGACCACCATAATAATGTGGGGTACATTATTTTATGTGAAATAACTGCAAAAATCTTCTTTGTTGCCAATATGTGCGACAAACAGTTTCCATAATCAGATTTAATTCACTACACCCATAGTCTGTTATTTTTTGGCTTGTCATGATAATTAATATATCAATTTATCGCTATTATATAAAAGTTCAACAATATTTGTATTGGCTCAATATTTATCAATTATTAGACATTTAATTTGCACAAATGGGGTAATTTTTCTTAATTTTTGTAACTTTTGCAGTTTAATGATGATATATGTATGATTCTATTGATACTAATGATCTACTATTGTGTTTAGTTGTGCCATTTCATCATTGCAGGAACTTTTTTTCTTTATAATATTGCTCAAAAAGATTGATATTGATCTAAAATGGACATCAATATGATAATTTATTGCAATATTCTGTAGCATCATCACTTTTTTTTTATTTCGACGGCCCGTGTTATGTATTTTTACGCTGTATTTTTGTTCTCACAGTGCTGTATTGTGCGTTTTGTTTGCAGAAGCCGGGTCTGCTGTACCGCGTGTGCTGCCTGGCTCTGCCCCTGTGGCTGCTCCTCCTCGCTCTGCTCCTGCTCGCCTTCCTGCTGCCGCTCGCCGACGAATCCCACTCCTGCTCGCTCTCCAACAACTTCGCCCGCTCCTTCAACATCATGCTGCGCTACCAGGGACCCCCGCCCACCTAACAATGTATGTTTGTTTAAAGAAGGGCCGGTCTTGCTCATAGTATTTCTTGAAATTAAACTGTATAACGTTGAAATATTAATTAGGAATGCTTGAAGGTGAACTGAAGTTGCATTTAAAGGTGCACTGCGTAATATTTCTGCTTGGGGTTCATGTACCTGCTTGTCTCCAAGTCGTTTATCTTGCAGTCTACAATATTTTACTCTTATTTGAGTCCGTAAACTTTGTAAAATTGACATTTGCATATGGTTTTAACTGACCTGTAACTTGGACTACTGGTGCCACTGGCTTGTTTCCATGGAGATGAAATAGTTTATTGTCTCACTTTGGAACTCCTCTCCACCAGAAAAGTGACGTAATGCACCTTTTCAATGAAAAATCTTCACATAACAGACCTGTTTCAACCAAAAGATTGTTTTACTTTTCTTTATTCTAACAAATGAAATACAATGGTTTTTTTTGTTTTTGTCTTTTTACTATAAATGCAAAAAGTATACATAACCTGGTTTAAAAGGTTCAGTTAGGAATAATAGTTTGGAGTAATATAAATAACATTGCTTTATTTTCATCATATTAATTCAAACATTGTATCATAGACAACAAATATACTGTATTAAACCAAAAAAATGTCATGTTTATCTAGTGCTTTTTCAATCTCGACCTTGCAGATCCAACGAAAGCAATGTAATCCCATCAGACACGGGAGATTCCTGTTGAAACGTAAAATCACATCAGATATACATTTCTTGGACTCCGGTCATTTCTGTGATAACGGCGCCTCATCCTTTATCCCTGTCATGTGCAGGAGCTGGAGCCTGTCCAAGTCCCTCTGTGGCTCTGCACCTGTCGTAGAACTCTCTAGAATAAGATTTTAACTGCTGAAAATAGATTTCATAAAACCGTGTGGAACTATTTAAACAAGCTGTATCTGTAGCATGGATTAAGTCTTATTAACAGTTTATTTAACTGCAAGACAATCAAGGTCACCAAACACAGTATGCATACACATGTGTATACGGTTTTTTTTTTCTAAATCTTAAAATATATCGCATCATTTGGAAGGTGTAACCATTTAAAATATGCTTTTTCAAAAAGATGTAACAACATTTTCATTTTATTGAAGAATCAAGTGCGACCAAAAAAAAACAAAAATGTGTTTTTATTTAAGTGTAAGTTGTATGTTTATATGACAGCGACAAGTAGAAGTAATTAAGCTTAGAATTTAAAGTTCATGCAGCTTTTAGTTAAGTTGTTTTACTCTAAGCTGTTCAAATCTTCCCTGGTGAATTGAATGTACAAAACGTTGTACATGAGGAGCAGAATACGACCACATACTCTGTTAGTGTACTGTTGTGTGTCGGCCCTGTACAAATAACAAAGACAAAGTCCAAAGGGGAAATGCGGGTTCCAGGTTATAGCACAAACCCCGATGTTATAAATAAAAACATTTGAATACAGAAATTGTGCCTAAATCATCTACTTTGGAGAAATTCACGACCACCAAATTACCACTTTTGTATGTGCACAACTTTTAAACAAATATCAGAGTTAAAATGCCCCGCAAACTTCCTACAACCAACACTAACTGGTTCTAACTATTCCCTTCAGTATAGTCTGATTGGGAGGGACAGAAGTGATGACTCCGCCCTGTTCCTTGACTTTAACCAAAACCTATCCTAACCAGTTCCTACCCTTTTTAAAACCTCCTAAACTTTATAACTTCGAATGACCGATCGCAGACCGTTTCTGGCCTTCAGCCGCACATTGGAGCGTGTCGTTGGCATTTTCTTGGCTCCTCGCGTGACTTCTCGATGCCGACGCTCTGGACTGTAAATCTGAAGCTTGAAAAACCATCCCGGACGTGCCACCTTTTTTACGGCCCATTAAAGACCACAGCTCCAGCGCCTCTTGTTTTCATCTGCGCTCTCTTCACACCCTCTAAAACGCCTCCGCACCCTCACAAGAGCTTTTTTTTCTTCTTCTTCTTCATGCCGCAGGTTTTAGCTACTGTTGACTTTTTTTTCTTTGCATGTTACCGCGGCAACACTGACCAAATAAAGCTGACTGAAACAGAAGCTTTATTTTCAACCGAGTGGCTAATTGAATGTAGAGGAAGTGCACTCTGTGACAAAAGATAACGCCGTAACACATAAAAGGGGTATTTTGCAAAATATGTGTGGGAAAATTCTGATTCCAATAAAACTGCATTCTCAAGTGGAAACGCAATATCATTCATACGTTTTTCAAAAGCTGCTTTATTGTTTTTATTTTTTTAATACATACTTAATATATACTGTATGGAGTAAAAGGTGTTTTCCTTACGTGGAATGCATATAAAAGTCATGCACAGGCCCTTTTCAAACAAATTCATTCATTTGTTTGAGATGTCGTTGTAAGATCTTGCTTTGATGTTCATTTTCTTACTCAAAAACGAGCATAAAGTGATTGAAAAAAAGGATTAATTGCCTCATAGCTCGGCACTCCAACCACCAAAGTAGTTTATGTATTTGTAAACCATTCACAAAAATGCAGTATGTCAAGTACTGTAAAGAATTGAGAGTTCTTATGTTCATCTTAAAATTCCAGAGAATTTATTTTCCTAGTTTATTTCACTGTGTAAAATCTATACAATCACAATGATCAATAATTATTTTCTACAGGTCCGGTGTGGAGAATAAAGCTGCATGTAAATGTTATTAACAAAATGCGATCTACAAATCATTATTTTTGAGACTTGAGAAGTTGTAAATCAGTTTAATTATTTTTTTTTTTCTGAATTGTTCTTTCTTTTTTTCCCCTTTTCTTTATTATTTTTTTTTATTTATTTGCTTTTTAGTGAGCCAAAAAAACTAAATAACAACATTAAAAAATAAATAAATTGTTCTTTCTAACCTGTCAGTGTCTGGGTTTATCCATCTGTAAATATTTGTTTTGCAGCACCTTTAAGACTATTTATCCTCTTACTGTGTGCATATGTTTATTGCCTTAAAGCTTTATATAATTCAGTGTATCCAGTGCCATGCCTTTATATAAAAAATGTAGCTTTCTGAACCACTTATTATCAATATTTAACTTGTTTTGTGCTATATCTGCGTCCCGTGCTGCACCTTTAAAAGCCTATGCAACTCCGCGCTCGGTTTGGATTTATTATGCAACTAGCGGCTCGAGCGCAACCGGCCCGACGTAGAGTCATGAAGTTATGCAATAATGAAAAACGCCATTGAAACTAGTCTAACGATATTGTAAGAAACATGCGTGTGTAAACTATAAAAGTATTTTCCGAATGACTTTCATTGTAAAAGCTTGTCAAACTCTTTTTCTCATTGAAATAAATGCACTTCAAATATCGTTTTTCTGAGTGAGTCATTTTTAAAAATGTGATTTTTGGATTTTTGATTTTGTATATTTTACTTCAAACTACAAAATGCTTTTAGATAAGATGTAGTTTTACTTTATTTATTGAAGACACATTTCCGTGATACAATTGCGGTCTTGGGTCGTAATTGCTGCAGAACTATTAAAGGTGCACTCTGTAACATTTCCTGTCTGTCCCCTGGGAAATGTTATTGCCTTTGTCTGGAATATTCCACAGGCTGGCATTAAACATACCTACAGCATCTCCGTGGAAACAAACAGCGACGCAAACCTGATCAAGTTATAGGTCAGATCTATGGAGAGTTGAACACTAAGAATCATTGTTTTTGAAGCTGTAAAACACCTGTAACTGAATAGATTCAATAAGTGCTTAAGTAAAAGTACTGTTACACGGCTTAACGCGTACTTAATTACAAGTAGAAGTAGTGCTGCCAATATTGTACTAAGTAAAACTAAAAAGTATGAAAAATACTACTCAAAGTTTGCACAATTTTTTAAGCATTTTAGATCAGTCTTTTATCCCAAACTTGATTAAACTATGCGTTTAAATTTAACTAATTACAATTACATGGCTAGAATTATACTTTAGTACAAATGCATAATAAAACATTTTTAAAAAGTACTGTTACCCTAAAGTTCTACTCAATAATAATGACTTACTTCCCCGTCATACCGCGGAACTTTCCAGACAAAGCGATAACATCTCCGTGGAGAAAAGCCGGAATCTACTATTAAACGCTATTAAATTACATGTTTTAATTTTCCAATCATTACCTCACGATGTCCGCTAAATCTCCACAAAAGCTGCAAACCGCAAACATGGCAACCCAGACCGTGGTGTGGACAAACGGGACGGGCTGAGCTTAAGCGTGTTCCCTTTTGTATCCCATAATGCTCGGTAATCATGTTTCCTAATCATACATTGCGGAGTCAGATCCACCTGAAACCTGTGTGTGTGTGTGTGTGTTTTCAGGTGTGTTGACTTTTGCCTGACTCATGTTGTTTGGAGATCAGGTTTCACATCCCAGCGCTGTGTGTCGGATCAAACAATGTAGGATTTCTGAAAACAAAACAATCATGATTTCAATGTGAAATTGATATGCCACGACTTATTCCATTGATTGAAATATATTAGTTTGAACATCTTTAAATTAGATCTTACCTAAAAGTCTTGACAAACAAATGTGTGTATTGCCTGACCTGTTGTTAATTGACTTGTAAAAAGAGGGGGGGTTTTAGGTTTTAGGTTTATATATTATTACATTTTTTATTTTGTTTTTGCACTGCTGGTGAGATGGAACATTTCGTTTCCCTGTGTATTTCAAGTGAATACCACACGAAATGACAATAAACTGATTTTATCTTATCTCTAAAACCACGACCAGAACGGCACCAAATCTCGTCGACATCATCAGGACTATACTGGGATCAAACCAGGACCGAACGCACCTTTTTGAGAATAAACAGACACGGTAAAGTTTTGCTGATGTGAGCTTAAAATTAACTGGCCAAAATAATTGAATGTGTCTTGAAAAATAAAATTATTATTATTGTATGGACTCGATTTAATAAAATTTTATGTGCGGACATACGAGACTATTTGAAATTCATGTTGTGAATGTAGGATTTTGTTCAAAGTTTAATAAACACATCCAGGGACATATGGGCGGAGTAGGAAATCTAAACTTCTAAACTAATATATGAAACCCATGCATTTCTGAATAGTTCTGCCATGTTATTTTGTATGTGTTTTAGAATCCATGTCGTCCAGATCTTTCATTCCCAAAACTTTAGGGCAAAATAGTTTCAGTGGGTCCGCAAGAACTGTGAGAAAAGCGGCCAAAACTAGATTCTGTGCTTTTTAATGAAAAGATGGCATGTTAATTTAAGTATTATTAAGTATTTTCTTATCACTACTGTGCTGTAACATCCAGAAAATCATAATTTTCATTAAAAGACGGTAGCTTTTCAGGTGGGATTAATGTTGGGATCGCCAGCGTATCCACGGGGAAAAATTTGGGGAACCATTGATCCAGATAACAATTACGATTATCAAAATAGTACAACTACAATTTTTCTAGTCAATTAATCATTGCGGCCCTATCGAACATGTTTGTCAAAGTCTAGATTACAATGTTGGCAGGTTTGTACGTAATAAGACAGGATAATATGTTGTATGCTAAATAAATTATTTCCTTGCGATTTGCTAAATTGCGACTTTTAAAATTGCAATATCGGTTCAATTGCTATGTATCTCGCAGCCCTAGACTCAATTGTGAATTCCGGTGGCAACGGTCCCAGTTTTTCATCACTCTGACACACATGGAACGACATTTTAAGCCCCCCGCACCAGCCATATCGAAGGAAAGAGGTAGCGTTTAGTGTTCGAGGCCGCAGACTGTGCCTCACGAAGCTCACTGCGTCTTGTCACTCTTCCTGTGCTGTTTTCCTCTGTCCTCTCGTTCCTCTCGGTCACTTCAGGCGGCCCTCTCCATCGTGTGTCCCTGTGGTGTTTTTCTCCGTACACGACTCACCCACGCAGCTCTCACCTCCAGCTCGCAAGCCAGGCCGCCGAGCTGTGCCTCAATCTGGCGCCCGCGGTCTGCCAAAGCATCGGGCGCGAAAAAAAACAAAAAACCCCAACATCTCTGAACCAGTCAAGACTCTGAGGCAGAAGTAATGCTTTTCGTGAATGTTTCTGATCATAGTGTTGTCATTGTGTTTACCAAAGTGTCATTCCTTCAGCGAAACGAACTGGTTGCGTTCGTGCGACATCACAACGTTCTGGTTTCAAATTGAGCTGGAGGTCAGGTCAGGTCCCTACGGTGGATTTGGCCTTTTACTGAATGCAGATCTGGTTCCTTTTGCTGTAACGTGAAACAAAAACTGGCAGGAAGTTCACCGTCTTCTCTGTCGGCAGAAATAAACAAAATACACGCTTTTTTTCTTCTTCTTCTTCTTCTTCTTCAAAAAGCGTTATTACACCAAAGACGTGATGGTTGTCAGTTTAAAGGACTTTAAGCCATAACGATCCTGTATATTGACGAGTATATGAAGTCAATACCGCATAATCAACCTGAAATGTGTTGGATTATAGTCAGAATTACAATATGTGTAGCACTCTGAATTGATTTCTAGCCCATATCAGTCCAGAATGGCTCCCGTCATCGTTCGGGAAGAGGCTGGACAGAGTTTTAATCCGCAGCCAATTGACATGCTTCGATATATTTCTTGGCTGAATGAACGTGTAGCATCATACCTACCATCTCTTGCGCTTGGCACCATGTCAGCAAGTATTAATGCAATGTTTTTGGCAGGAAATATTCATGAGTTTCAGGCAAATGATTTGAAGATTTTTTTTTCCCCATTCGAAATATTTTGATTTGAAGTGTGATTTTGCTATAATAGCGTAGGACCGTCAAATCATCGTGGAATCCTTATGACTGTAACTCATGAATACGCTTTCTTCTCCGCACCATGTTGTGTGGGGTTGAATTCTCACTTTTTTTTTTTTTTCTTTTCAGTTTTACAAAACCAGTAGACATCCAAAAAGTGAGAAAAGAAAAAGCAAATTAAAGCACATATAAACCAATCCAAACGTTCCATTTAGTCCACACACTTTCGAATTTGTCCATTTTCAAATCAAGTCCGAATGTGATTTTTTTTTTTTCATTTTGCGACTGTTCAATACAATGTCGGTCCAGTCCTTGATTGTCGGTGCACTTTGTGTCCTGCCGCTGCCAGGAGGATGTTAATTGTGTCCATGGCAGCAGTCCTGAGGCCCAAATACATGGTTCTAAAATCCAGTGGGATGGTGATGTCAAAAACTGTCTTTAGCGCTTTATTAATCTCAGTCCAATATTTCGGAGCAACAGGACCGTCCCAAAACACGTGGTAATGGTTTGCATCATGGTTGCCACAGTTTCTCCAACAGTTTCCCTGTGAATAATGAGCACTTTGACATGGTGTTATGAATAAACGTGTCACACTTTTCCAACAGTATTCCCTCCAAACATGTGATTTTGCGTTGCATGTATTTTCCCATTCTTCGTCTGTCAAAGTAAATTACCCTCTTTTTCCCATTTATTGTGGCTGTCCAACTTGTTAATACATTTATATAATTTACATATTATTCCTCTTGAAACTTCTGATTTACTAGCCTTGATAAATATCTCAGAGGATTATATTGGTTGTTGCTTTGTTTAATTTCTTGGTTATAATATCTAAATACCTATAAAAGTCCTGTTTCTCCAAGTCAAATTTTTTTTTTCTTATGACAACTTGACTGGTGAGGCTAAAATGTTGCGATAATACAAACCACATGGGTTAGAAACTGCTGATTTTCATAACTTTAGACAAATTGAGTTAGACCGCTGATGAACTCTGACCTCCACAACTTTCTGATGAATCCCATTTGTTATGTCTTGGATCGTCACATTAGATAGCACATAGAAGATGCCACTAAAAGATCTGATCACTATCTATTGGTTTATGGTTGATATTACCTGATCGTCGGCTCTGATTGGATTTAAATAATGGTGTAAACCGGATACATCCTGTTCTTATTTGGCCCAAAGAGGAAACACAAAGCGCTGATTGAGAACGATGAGAGAGGAGAAAATTGGTTGATCTGATTACAGTATATTATGACATTGGAGACTCCATCTTGGTCTGACAGGAGGAAACAGAAGCTTCTCACGGAAACACATTCAAAACATTGTAATCTGATTCTCAGGAAACAGCGATGTAACTGAAACCAAAGATGAGACGGCAAAGGTTTGTCTCAAGAGCAAGGTTTTAAAAGAGTTGTTTGAACAACTTCAAAGTCTTAAAGGTGCACATTCCACACTTTTCTGGTGGAGGGTCCACAAACTGCTCGTCTCCATGGAGATGTTATTGCTTTTCCTGTGCCTGATGTTCCACTCTAAAGCAATTAACTTCTAATCTGGCGATGAGCAAGTGACCGTAACGCTACGGGGCCAGTTACAGGTCAGAGCTGTGGAGAGACAAGCAGATAAAAAATAATACAATATAATAAAAGTAACTGCAAATAAAATTAAATAAAAAAGCTAAAATAAGCCCCAATTCTAACTGAAGCTGTTCCTGAACTCTTTGGAGTACAAACAAATGGCTGGACTCTTTGTGAAGCTGAGATTGAGCATTGGATATATTTGCGCAGATGTGGGGCAAAATGTAATAAATTAGGAAAAAACATTCAAGGGATGAGCTATAAGAAGACTAGTTTAGACTTTTGAAATATGATGAATAACAAATTAATAAATGATTAATAATAATAATAATAATAATAATAATAATAATAATAATAATAATAATAATAATAATAATAATAATAATAATGAATACAGTAGGTTTGCTGTTAAAAGGATGATTTCAAAAACCAAACAAAAGCAGGTGGCAGCACACATGCCAGGCTCTATGTGCAGCTGGCGCAGTGTCGTGAGTTCGAATTCCAGCTCCGACAATGTCCTCCCTTCTCCCTTCTCTCTCGTCCCCATTTCACGCTATAATTGTCCTTTCTAATCAAGGTTATGGGCCCAAAAATTCCTTAAAAATAAAATAAAATGTGGATCATTTATATTTTTAGTCTGACACTGAGGCTAACGCTAACTTGCTCAGTAGAATTAGCACTTTTTAGCGCAAACTGCTCAAATAAATGTCAAGAAAAACATTTAAAAACGTTTTGACTCTAGAAATTATAACTAGATTTTGCAGTAAGGGTGTCCCAAGTTGGTTATTTTGGGGGTCTCAAGAGTTTGAGGTATATTATCGAGTACTGGAACAATACAATTCAACATTTCTCTCTTTTGTCACTGCAGTTTTGTATTTCTCGACGTCTCCTTATTTCCAGTCAACAGCCAAATGTCACTGATAATAGCCATAGAAGTGCCGAGCTCAGCAGATACACCTATGGGACCGTTATTTTAGTTTGAGGATTTTTTGGGAACAGCAGAGCCTCTTTTGGTCCGATCGATCGGGTCTGTTCTGGACACAGGCCCAGTGCAGCCTCATTGATTACTGAGAAAGCCACAGAAACAGGACATGCCGTTATGGAGGATTACGAGAACCGAACTCACTGTGGACAATGGACTGCTCTGTATAGAAGTGTAATGACTTGAACTGTTCGTTTAGCAGAGATAAAACATCCAGTCAAAACAACAAATATATAATATATATCAACTGCAGCGACAACTGAACTTATGTATATCATTTTTGTTTTATATATACGTTTAGTTTGCCTACAATTCGTCCTATGTCTACAAAATAAAAGTAACATGAGTAACGCTACTTAAAATATTATTACTTAAGTAGAAGTAAAGAGTATAGTGACCCAAATATTTACTGAAGAGTATTTGGAGAAACTACAAATTGAGTAGTGAGTTACAGTTTGGACATAAAATGGAAGCTAAAATCTGATTTAATTAGCGGACAGACAAACATTACCTCATGTTCAGGTTCTTGTATTTCCCAAGAAAAGACACACAAATGAGAAAAACAAATCATATCTTAAAGTAAGGTGTAAGAAAAACAAATGTTCAAAACATTTAATCTTACCGGCATAAAGCTTTTGTCACTTAGAATTACTCACAGTGGGAACAAGAACTAAGACTTTTACACAAGTAAGAGTACAGTTACATCAATAAAAGTAGCCCTAAAAATCCAAAAGAAGTTAAAGTATTGTGTTAAGCGTAATGGGCTCTGTGCACTGCAGTAGCTGGCTAAGCTAACCGTTTCTCACAACTAAAGCTAACTTTTTATTAAAATGTAAAATATAAACAACCAATGACATTTTTAAGTAAAGACGTTTTAATAGTTTTCATGTGAATATTATGTCAGTTTGTTAATTTGAATTGTTTATGCCTCATCAGTAGCATTAGCGTTAGCAGTGAGACAAACACGTCCCCAAGTATTCTCGTGCTTTGTAAAGCCTTTAACATGTTGTCAGAGACATTCACCACAACTCGTTGTTCACTCCCTGATTTAGTATTTATTCATTTTAGACTCACTTTGGCGAAAACCCCATAGAGATAGAATTAGGAAGTACTGACGCTAACATTGAGCTAGCTAAGTGCTTTGTGCAACCCTAACCCCCTAACCCCCTAACCCTGAGACCATCGGGCGCTAAACCCCATGTTTTAAACTCTGCTCTCACTTCACTTTTCTTTTTCAGGCCTTTTTCTTTTAGTTTGGTTTATTTTAGTCTTTATTTGTCAGGGGCCATGTACAAAATCATTCTTCATCAATGGAAAAAGATGATCCGCACCAGATTTAGCTACTGCAAACTTTCCATCACCAGTGACTCGGCCCCTGGGGGAAGAGTCCTAACTCGTATCTCTGTCCCTCCAAAACATCTCTTGTCTTCCTCTTCTAAGCGTCAAAGTCATATCATTATCTTCCTAAGTCATCATAATACTGGATGCATTTGGGAGATGTAAATGACACGCAGATCGCAGTGAAGGACGATTGTGAGCTCGTAAAGATATTAGAATTCTCCGCATGGACGCTGCATGAATATGAGTGTCCTTCAGAAATTTGGCTTTCTGGTGAGTTAACAGTGTTTTTGTGCAGTGAAGCGTGGGCACGTCTTTCCTCTGTCTGCATGCGGTCTCAGCTCGCAGGGACAAAAGTGACTCAGCGGAGGACACAACATGTAAGCTGAATGTTACTGTGGAATGGTGCGGTAAATCTATTTTGTTGTGGTTTTTTAAAATAACTTTTTAATGTTATTTTGTCGAAAAGATGTTTCAGTCACACGCTCGAGCACGTCTCTAATACAAAATTGATTGGTTGCGCACGGCAGTATGTCAAGTTCTTTCAGATTGGCTTTAATGGGCGTTTTCTTGCTAATAATCAACAGTTTTCAGCCTGATTCACGCTGTAATTTAAACCCGATTCACCTCTGTTTGCTGCAGAGTGTGCGACTATTAAAGTGTTTTAGTATGCACTGTTAACAAGAGTACTACTACCCACTACCACAAGCTTGAGCAATGCACTTTAACTATTAGGATTGTGTGTTTGATGTCTGTCCTAACGTGGGTTTTTAACTGCAAATGGCAAACTAAACATTACTGATGCTAAATATGATATAAAGCTGATATAAAGTGTTTAGTTTAGCTATTATTATTGTTATATATTATTTCTACTGTTTTTTTTTTGTCTCAGCACACTTTTTACTTTGAAAAGATTCCGTATCACACCTCCGACTCGAATATTTCCAAAGCACACCATTTAGAAAAAAGTAGATAATGGAAACATAATGTAACAATTATTGTCCATGCCACTGTGTCTTGTCTGTTCAATTTGTTTTTGCTTTCTTATTTGGATCTGACAATACTTCAAGTCACGCTGGTTGAAAATCTCAGGCTTGGCCCCCGACTTGTTCTTCCCATCTGCATGTGGAGCTCATGGGGACGAAAGTGACTCATTGTGACACAGCATGTGAAACGCTGGTGTGAAGTTGGTGAAAAAGGCCGCGATGTTGTGTTTCCGTCCAATCACGCCACAGATGGACAAAGATGGCCGACGTCTGCAGCTTTGAACCTGCTCTTGACATTTTGGTCATGACTCAAGCGCATTTAAACTGTTAAAAATCGAATCAAATGATTCTGAATATTAAATACCTGGATTTTAAATGTTGCAACTAGCGATGTCACGATATAAAAAATAAAAAAGGGTGTTGCGATTATTGTGAGAAGAAACATCACTTTATAACAAAACAAAAGTGAAATCCTTCATTTTCTTTCATTCTAATACATTACTGTCCAATACTATGTAACCAGCTTTATGCAATCAAACTTTCTTAATACAAAAGTAAAGGTATTGTGATATAAACAGTCACAGAAAAAGCACTATACATTTAGGTGTACTTTTTTGAATAGAAATTATGTAAATTTACTTCTAAAATAGTCACAATTATTAGTTTTTAGCTCATACGATTATATTGTGACCTGAATAATCCTAATTATCGATAAACCGAATGATATTTTCATCCCTTGTTGCAACATATCGCCAAAGCAAGACAATGGCAATAAAGCTTTTCTTAATAGTAATACATTTTTGACCTGATTGTACTTTTTTGTTACTTGTAAACTTGTATTACATGTAGTAGTAGTCAATATAACAGAGTAGTAATGGTTGAAGTCAATAGAAGTAATAACAATAGGAGCATTAGTTTCACTTGAGTACTTTTAACTGTATTGGTTCAAAATGAGTGATGCTGTTAAAGTTGTGTGTTGTCGATTGTTTTTTGACCGCATTGTGATGACGCAGAGCCTGAGCGGTGATTCATGTTCAACACAGTCTTCCAGTAATTTGCACAATGTCTCATTGGAATTGAATTGAGAAAATAGGCAAATTCAACAAACAATGGACAAAATGGGACTCATACTTTTTTGCCATAATATGCTGGTTTTATTTTTTACTTATCCTGAGTTCACTATGGTCCTGCCAAGCCCTGTTGTTTTGTCCTTTTTTTTTTATAATATTTTTTTTTCTTTCCTTTTTCTTTTTCATTATTATTATTATTATTATTATTATTATTATTATTATTGTTATTGTTATTGTTATTATTATTATTATTATTATTATTACATTTGTTTTTATGATTTTTTTTGTTTGCTCTATGTTTAAAAAAAAAAGGAATTGTATTGAGATGGAGAGTATTCATCTTTTACCTTGAGAAGATATTTGTCAAATGTAATGTTTAATTTTTTGTATATATGTAGACTATTGTTGAGTTTTAGTGGATTCATTTAGTGAGAAAACAACTTGTGGTGAATTGGATGGCAGATTAATCTTCTTTATCTTCTATAATAAAAATGACAGAAAGGAAACGCCACTACTCTCAGCTATTATAAAAAGTAAATGTGTTGAAACATATTACAAAAATGCATAAATAATGCTTGTCAAGGTATTTACTAGTTACACTATGCAGGGATCAAAAAGTGTACGTACAGTAGGGAAATGTATAAATATGTATTCATAAATATTTCCGTTAATAAGAAATAAATACATTTGATCTATAATTTATATATTTCCAGTTTAAAAACTAGCTACACAGTATCTACAGTATCTTAAAGTTCATTGATTCGAATGCTTAAAGAATTATTTCCATTCTTTGGGTTGACATTCTACGGCCAAAACCAACTTGTGTTTGTAAAAGAGATTGACCGACATGATTCTTTAGAGACCAGAACAACCGGTGGACAATGTTTTGGGGCCGATATGAAGATTTTGACCATTTTATATGATCTGAAATGGCAACAAACTTGTCCCTATTTTACTGTAAACCCAAACGAAAGTTCTGCAGTGAAATTTATGCTCGCACTAAAGTGTTCAAATAAAGCTAAATGTCTTTAATTTAGTCAGGTCATAAGTCAAACCAACATATCGGCTTATGTTGGAGATGAGCCAACACGCTAAAAAATGCTAATATTGGCCCAATATACGAGTCTATCTTCAGTTTGTGACCTTGATGCGTACTGGATGTCGTAAAGTTGGTTTTGAGTGTGCTCTTGTTTTGTTTATACGAATTAATTAGGAAGACATACTACAAACCTTTAAGTGAAGACAGTTCTCCACTTGTAAAAACCTCTGAAAATGACCCAAAACAAGCCTAAAAAAAGAACTCGCCAGCTGGACTTTTGGACAGTGCATTTGTGTTGAACCACCATTTCACATTGCCAACAGTCGTCGCTTTCATGTGCGCGCTAACTTGTCATCTTAAGTCGCAGTTTCACAAGGACAAATGCATGCGTTATTAGCCTGAATCCACAGCCCCAGATGGAGTTAAATATAGCCTGCGTGATGTGAAGAGGCTGATTGGCCCCATTGGCACCGTCGATGGCCTGTTTCTCAGATGGAAGCCGCGCTAACCTTATTCCTCCATCTTCGTAGATATAGAAAAGACTGACACCTGCAGAAAAAAGAGAAAAATAACCATTGGAATATGAGTCACCCTGCTCCCGCCCACATGTTGGAGAGATAGAAATATCACGATCCACACGTCGCAGGCAGAAACTGTTATCTCTGACTTCCTGTGATGGCTCTGGAGTTGTCGCAAATGTTCTCGTACACAACACAATGTTCCTGATAAACTGAACTGACACTGACACACACTATGACCAGAGGTGGTAGTAATGAGGTACGGCTGAATATCTTTTAGAAGACTTTAAACGCAGGCCGGTCGACAGAAACGTGGGGGTCCGGGGGCGAGAAGCCTCATTCGGGATGCTAGTCTAGTTTTAGTTTTGTGGTTTTGTCTTGGTTTAGTCCCAATTTTGATGTATGAAGTGTGAACGCACCACAAGGCAAAGGTTGGTCCTGGTTTGAGTCCAGTTTAGTCCTTATGCAGACTTGGTTTTGTCCGGTTCTATTCCTGGTCCAGTCCAGGTTTAGTTCCAGATGCAACATTTAACAGTACTTTCACTTCTACTTCAATCAGACCTCTGCTTTGCATAATGCTACTTCTCTCAAGAACAGACTTCTGCTGGACAAGACTTTCCACTATGTTAAAGGTGCACTATGTAACTTTTATGGTGAAGGATACACCACTGCTTTTGGGTATTGTGATATAAAAATAAGTACATGTATTGAAGCCACATGAAACATCTCTAGTTAGACAAGCAGGTGACACCAGGAAAGTGACATGGTGCTCCTTTAAGTGACTAAAGCTGTGTTCTTAAAACTTGAGATCTGCGCAGTCGCTTTCACTGGTTGTTTTGTGATTTGATACAATGGTCAAGGCCACTTTGGAAATCTGATTCAAGACTGGAACTGGCAGATGCAGCTTTTTAATCTACAAAACTCTTCAATTTCATGCAATCTTTGTTTACACTTCCCGTTTCCTTGAGTCTTTGCCACTATCATATGTCCTTTTATCAAATGTCCCTTCAAAGCCGTTGCCCTTTTAATCTCAAGGACTTATTTCACTTTCAATCATGCAAAAAGAATGACTCCTGTTGTGAGACTGTGGCTAAACTCTTGTATTTGTGGTATTCCTGCATTCCCCATGTGCGATTAGACCTGATGCCCTCACAGATAAAGCAAAGATAAGTGCATGATTACACACGTCACTATGTAAAACCAGAACACAGAGGATTTCAGAGGGACACGCTGAACTGTATTGAAGATCCGGATGGGACTCACAGGGTTCCTTGTGATTTCATGTGATACACACAATACAATAAAACACGATTTCGCTATACATACAATAATTTATATTTTGCACATAATATTCTGTGATAAATCGAACCAAATGCATTTTAACAACAGCATTTCTTGGTTAACCATGCTCTGTTGATATAAAATACACCTATTTTAACCTGAAAACACTATGTTAACTGTACTGCATAACAAATGTCATTAAAACATAATATTCCACAATATCTTAAATGTATCACTATATTTAGTATCACGATATATCCGTATTTTGATACTTTTTCACACCCCTGTCAGGATGAACCCCAGTCTATAACAAACAATCTTGATCACAACCTATTGTAGGCCTCCTTCATGGGTCCGTCCCAAGCCCGGATAAATAGAGGCTGCTGCACAAGGAAAAGCATCAAAACAAAACTATACTATTATTGTATCTTTACTTGGCTAGTTATTTTCTATGACGGATTGATCTGGTGTACATTGTCTATTGCCTGATGTTCTCTGTCCACATTAATGGTGGTCTTCCTCTGCCCCTCTTTGCCGTTCTCGTCCCTTCTAGAAGCACTCTTTATAAGGCCTTGTGATCCTTTTCGGGATGTCCTTGAAGAGCTCTTTTTTTTGTCAGTTTGTCTTCTGATTTCCTCGTTGGTAACTTTGTCCATCCATGCAGTCTCAAGCATCTTTCTAGAGGTCCACATCTCAAACGCTCTCAGAACAAGCGATCATTTGTTTGGGAATATTTCATGATTCTCATCCATACGTCGTGTTGAAATCAGTGTAGAATTTAAGAGGCCTTACAAGTATTTTAGACATAACATGAATACATTTATAAGCTCATGTAGTTTCTATATTCAGTCACTCTTTACACTATGATACGTATGTAGTATGAACGATGGAAAAGCGGCTGCAAAACTGTGCCATCGATCTCTGCGACCACCACTTATCACTTACTCACGCACCACTTCCATTACACACTGGCAAAGTGGGTTAAGTGTCTTGCCCAAGGACATAAAAATAAAAAAAAAATAAAAAAAACAACAACAGTGTGTTTGAGAGCGGGATCAAACTGGGTCGCTGTTACCCTTGTTGTTCCAGTCTTCCATCGTTTCCTTTCCTGAGCGCCACAGTTTCAGAATTATTGGTCTGTAAACGACGTGATTGGATAAATAATGCTGTGGGTTGATTGTATGACAGTTACTATTACATTACGTTGTTCCTGTTCATATGGGATTTGATTACTTGTTGAGGACAGCAGCGTGAGACGTGCCAGATGGCTTTTAAACAGATTAAACTACAGAGATTATAGTGCGCAAAGATTAAGATTTAAGTTTGATACTTGCGCACTGCTGTTTTTATGTTATTATTTTGGGAGGTGGATTATGAAACATCTGCCTCTGCTGCCCTCTGTGTGGGTTCCTCTGCCATTTTAGTATCCTCCTGAAAAAGAGAGAGCGAGAAACAAACTTTAACTGTTCAACTGATATAGATTTGAGTTGAAAAGACAAATAATTCCCCAGTAAATCCAGCGAAGGTTGTGATGAGGATGTGAAAGCTTTAACTGTTTGGATGGCTCTGTATTAGTCCATTATTTATGATATAAGACAGACAACATTATAGTGTGAATATTAAAAGTAAATATAGATATAAATTAAAAACCCAAAAATAGATTGGAAGGAGAAGAAACATCAATGTCAATATCGAATGTTTTATCTATGCAACACAACTTATTTTCTGTAAAGTTCAATTACAAATATTACGATATTATTGTGGTTCTGTGATTTTCTGGGCTGAAAAATAACAACTGTTGGCATTTGCGATCCCCAAACACCAAAAATAGGTTACCTCAGTATGTATTTGAACATTGTAGGTCAAGAAATAGTAGTCTATATTTACCATTACATCTGAAAGGTGTTTAAGCCTGAAGTAGCTTAAGTTTTCAGTGTTTTCCGATGTGATCTGGCAACCCCTCGAATTAACTTGTGACCCCTGAGAAGCCGCTGTTACATTCGAAGTAGCAAAAGTAGTGTTATTGCAATTTCAAGAGAAAGTTACACAAGTTGACGGCCGCTCCTTCACGTGAATACTCATTTTGACATATTTGTACACACATTTTCACTGCACAAACTCTAGAAACAGCAGGGGAAAAGCAGGCAAGACATGTGAGAACATTTTTTACACATAAAACCGATATATTTTGCATGTAATTATAAGAAATAGTAGTCCAAACTTTTATTTAGATCACACATGATTAGTTGAAAGTGTAATTTGGATGTTTTTAGTTGATTCTTTGCCTTCAGCGCTATTGTCGGGGCCGATTTATAGCTAAATTTACTTTTTCTGAATATAAATACATATAAAAAGAGCCAGTCGTTTAAATTAAATGATCCGAAAGAGTCAGCGCCCACTAAAGAGACAAAAGTCCCGTTACTACCTGAACACCATGAGAACGCGGCTCATGACTTGTGCCGAAGAGTCGATGTGGGTCGGCATACAAATAGCCGGCTCCTCTGAGAAACCGGCTCTATCCCTGGATTCCCTCTCATCTGGACGTATTTATAGAGAGCAGAGCGCGGAGTCGGACTGAACTGTGTGGGTTCAGACGTGGGACGCATCGAGAACCAAGTTTGGGCCTTTTTTCTTCAACCTAGAAACGCATTTAGGAAGAAAACACTGCGTGCACACACTGTGTTATCGTTGTAATACAAAGCACAGCAATAGAAATACAGTAGGATGAAAATAGAATATGGGGATGAATTCATTTGTTTTCATTACCAATAAAGTAATAAACATATATTCTGGTCATTTAAAGTCTTGATTCTAGATTGGAATGTATTACCGTGATATAAGTAGACAGGCAAATGTGTCTTATTAATTACAAACCATATTATTTCCATGTTATTACCATTCCTTTTCTGTTCTGTACAGTTAAGGGCAACCAAAATATTAATCTCCGTGCTAAGTACGTGACTTGAAGTGAAATAGCGCATGTGCTTTTTCAATTTATGCAGCATTAGAGAAGCTAATTTAAATCCTGTCAGAGAGCAGAGGAAATAGAATTGCTCATTAGGCCGTATCTTTCCATTCTCTCTTGTAATATTTGAATTAAAAGTCATTCCAGCCACGTTCAGTAATTATTGTTTGCAAGGAAGATAGCCGGGCTGTTACAATGACTGATGTAGAGAGTCATTTGAACCAACTGGACAAACACATGTCAAACTGTTTTGTCAGAGAATCAAAAAATTTCTTTTGGCGCTGTCATGGTCGCTTTGTTTGTTTGTTTTTTTGTTTTTTTATTAACTGAAGAACAACTGAAAAAAGACACAAAAAACCTCTGCATATATTTTAAAAGACAAATAATAAACACGTGAAATCATAAGGAATTTAACTTTAAAATAATATATACAGAGGTAAAGTGAAGCACGTTTGAGACGACTTCCTGGGTTTTTTTAAACCCAATTTACCCAACCTTTTCCCCGGTCAAAAGATATTCATGCATACTTTTTTCATTCATTGTTAATTGCTGTGGCAAAGGTGGTAATTTATCATCGCTCTGAAATCCATGACGTTTGGAAGAAACTACCAACCGGAACTTGCAGTATTTATTCATCCAAAACTTGCAGATGCTGTTCTAGTTATGGATATTTCCAATATTAAAGAACATGTATTATCCATTATTTCCAACAGAAAACCTAATTAAATCATCAGAGTAACATATGCACCTCTTCAACTGATTAAATATTACATAATTATATATACAGTGTCTCTTAGCAATACTGTAATACATTAATGATCAGATTTGGACGCCTGAGTTCCCCTTAGCCCCTGTCACACTCCCAATCCCCTCTGCAGAGTGTAAACCTGCTCCTCTCTCGTACACCAGCTCCATGCCGTGACACGGAGCAGAGCCGGGACCCTTCCTCAGTCTGGGCCTGCGATGACGAGACCTGCACGACGGAGGAGCAGACCGATTACTCCGAGCTGACTTTGAAACCTCACGTTCCGCTATCTCTGCAGGAAAGCGATCGAAACAAAACCCGATAGTTTACGCCGTTTCCATGCGCATGTTACTGAAGCAAAGGAAATAAAGATGTCGGACCGTTTCAATCCTTGCGATGGGGCTGCGCAATCAAGATCGAGATTCAGACATGTCTAATCGTCAAAGATAAGCGTTGGTCTGATGTACAGCCAATCCTCTGTCAGTACAAGGGTTTGGAGCGCGTTGCCCGGGGACACAAGGGCAGGCACTGGTCAGATGGGATCGAGCCACCAACTTTCAGGTTATAAGACGTTTTTTTGGGGGGGTTTTTTACGTCACAAAATGATCACACATATTTACAAAAAACAATTGTAAGCATCGGAACCTAAAAAGTTTTGTCGCAGTATAAAATAACAAATCATAGGGAACTACGTAGACCATGATCCTTTGCTCTTCTTCAGGAATAATGAAACTAAATAGACTGTTCCTAGCTGCATTTCTTGCTCATTGTGAGGTTTTTGAGGGTTTGGATATTGTTTCACTCCTGTACGAGATAAGACCGGTTTTAGCTCCGATAATGACAGGGACATTCCACATCCTGTAAACTGAATTCAGAGAGATTGGGTTCAGCCAAAACGAGGACGCTCACTCGCACGATCACATACCTGTTTGTTTCCATCTAACATTACAGTGTAATATCGCTGTAGACCAGTCTGTGTGCGACAGTTTTGGGCCGATTCAGAACAAACTGCAGCTTTGCGGTTTCACTCGATCTGAAAAGGTGGATCTTTTTAACAGAAGAGCTAATGTAACTTCCTAAAGAGATAACAGGGTTTTGTTGGGCACTTTGAAATAAAGTAGGATGGAAGTACAAAAGAATGACTAAATAGTTTACGCAAAAAGTATTTGATTTTATATTTATGTCAAGACTGGTTCAGTTGTTGTCACATATTGTACCGTGTTTAATTTGTTACCATTGTGTTTTTTTGTACTCTGCAAAAATGCAAATAATGGGATACTTATGTCCTAATGCAGAGAGCGCAACCATCTGTCTGAACATGAATATTCACGGTTTGTGTTTGATGCAGAGTTATATGTACCATATCGAGACAACCATTCATCATTCTGTTTATTTCACAAGCAGAATGTATTGCCTGAAATTAAAAATATGTTTATTCGCATTAGTTTGGTAGAACACTTAGATAAAGTGCAAAGTATTTATTACAAAATTATGATTAGAATTAGTTTATCTGAGTTCCTAATTAGAATTTTCTACAATACAAATAAAATCTACAATATAAATCATATAAACTCCTGTCCACTCATTGCTGCTCGTTGCTGAGGAGTTCACACCTCAGTCCCTCAGGACCAGGTCAAGGAACCCAGTGGTTTATGAGGCCCCTCACTCGCTGCCCCTCGCTCGTGCGCTCAGATGACGGGGGTGCGCTCAGATAACTAGGTTTTGGGTCCTTTTGCGCCTGCAGTTTGCCCTGCCCACTGAGCGCAGGAAAGAGCCCAGAGTGCGTCTCTTTTTCGGTGGCACTATCAGGTTCCAGTAGATGGTGTTCAGGACCGTAAGGCAGAAATCTTCCTGGAACAAAGCAGCATGTGTCACATATTCCTTCTTTTGGCCTTGGCACAGGTCTTTGCACACAGCCGATGCCACTTCTTTGTAGCTGCGTCTGCAAGGCTTCACCAGAACGATAATATCTGACACAATGAATTCCAGATGTGCCAGCAGGTCCTTGGACAGAGACATTGTGTTCCATTTCTTCGGGAAGATCCTGGAGACCACCTCACACACCAGTGCATTGCAGTCATCACTGCTCCACAGCACGGGCGGAATGTCCAGCCTCGCTGATGTACGGCTGGGCAGATCTGCAGGGGTCACTACAGCTTCAGCCAGGATCCTTGAGGGAACTACATGCCCCTGAGGGGTCTGAGAAGGCTGAGAAAAGTGTGGGACTTGTGAAGGCTCCACATATTCCAGGTTAATGGGCTGAGGGGGAATTTGGGCTGGGACCTTGACCTGTGGGATCGGGAATCTTTCTCGGCCATTGGGGGGTTTGGACAGTTTGACATCCACTGTACGGCTCATAAGGTTAAGGTTAGTGGTCTGAGAAGGCTGAGGAAAGTGTGGAACTTCTGAAGGCTCCACATATTCCAGGTTACTGGGCTGAGGGGGGAGTGGGGCTGAGACCTTGAGCTGTGGGATCGGGAATCTTTGTCGGACATTGGGGGGTTTGGATAGTTTGACATCCACTGTGCGGATCATAAGGTTAGGGTTAGTGGTCTGAGAAGGCTGAGGAAAGTGTGGGACTTCTGAAGGCTCCACATATTCCAGGTTAATGGGCTGAGGGGGAATTGGGGCTGGGACCTTGAGCTGTGTGATCGGGAATCTTTGTCGGCCATTGGGGGGTTTGGACAGTTTGACGACCACTGTGCGGATCATGTTCAGGGTGCTCTCAAACGGGTTTTTCGAGTCCAGCAGTTTTTCTAGTCTGCGCAGCTTGTCCAGCCAGTTAGAGATGAGGTATATGAAATCCTGCACCTCCATTCGGATGCAACTCTTGAACAAGGGCCAGTTTTCTGCAGAGGCGATGCTGGTGGCGATGACAATAGTGAGCTCCTCGTTCAGCTGTGTGGACTCTCCCATGCAGAACCGATTGGAAAGTCCAGGACCAGACAGGTCCCACTCCTCATGAACCAGCTCCTGTAGAAGAGGAAAGGCCTCCTCCATCACCTCCTCCAAAGACACTCCAAATTTGGCATTTGGGAAGCAGCACAGGCCGCTCAGTAAACGGCGGAAGGCAACTTTGGGGAAGCACATTATGAGGAAAGACCTGATTTGGTTGGACACTCCTGTCCAACAGAGGTTGTGGGTTATGGAGTGGCCACCCTGCTCTGTGATGGAGTTCATGATGGCAGAGGCCGTTTGTTGGCTGTCGTAAATCAGGTTTCTATACTCCTCTCTGCTCAGCTCAATGGCCTTAGTCAGCAGGATGACCTCAACCTCTGCAGTGGCAGTTTTGATGCCTGGGTCTGCGTCAGGGCGGCAAGAGCTCACAGGGAACAGGCTGGCTCTGGGCTGCTCCTTGAAAGAGTGCAGCATGGTTTTGGCGATACGCACCATCGATTTTATCTTTTCTTTCTCAGGTCTGTATTTACTTTCGTCGGGGACCACCAGGCACTCACCCTTCACTTGGCTGTAGGACAGGACGGAATTGACGTGACTAGTCACTTCCTCATACACCACTTTGAAAAGGGAGTCCATGGACTTGTGTGTGGAGCCCAACACTGCTGTGAAACTGTCATGGAGGCTGGTACACACACCTCTTCTGATGGCCTCCTCAGACACCAGAAGAGGGATCTCTCTTGCTCTTCCCTCTAACACCTTGTTCCGGAAAGCATCCAGGATAAGGTTGGAAATAGTTGCGATCAACTTCAAGGACATTTGGCACAAGGCCAGTGTCTTCCCGAACTCGCCTTGTGTCAGGTCTGCATTGCTTGCTCGGTCCCAGAAAGCAAGCACCAGGGGCTGGATATTTTCAGTTGATATTTTGGGGATGATATCGTTGAGAGGAAAGTGAGTTGCACCCTGTGGCTCTGTCTTCTCGTCACTGCGCCTTGGAATGAGCTCAATCTGCTCTATCAGATCCACGTCCTCCTCTATCACACTAAGGACGCGTTTGGGACCGGGATGATCCATCACTGAGCTCCAGTAGTGTGCAGTGACTTTTATGGATGGGCAAGCAGACTTGGGGAGTTCAATATTTAGTGGATAACACAAAAGTGAAAAAAAAAAATTAAAAATCTAACGAGCAAGGGGGGACTTTGAACCCCAGCCTCCCGCATGAAGGGCAAACACACACCACATCTGATCTAGGTGCTGAATGGATTAAATAAGATCACTTCACCGACCAATTCATTTCACACCATGGTGTTGGTGTTGTTGTTGTGTTACTTTTAATGGCGATTGGCAGCCAAAAGGTGCATTTACCGCCACTTACTGTAGTTGTACGTCTTCAAAGTATGTGTTTTACGCTATACCGTAAAAAAAAAAAGAAAGAAAGAGAGAGAGAGAAAGAGAGAGAGAAAGAGAAAGACAGAGGGAGAAAGAGAGAGAAAGAGAGAGAGAAAGAGAGAGAGAGAAAAAAAATCCACTTTGTGTTGTTCAATTACTGTATTTCTAACTAACATTTAATCATCATATACAGTGAGTGTCTTGCTCATAAAGCTTTAGAATTCAGGTTTCCATGGCAACAGGTGTCTTTGATCAGTCACATTCCGCGTTCAAATCTGGTCCAGGATGTCACTTCTGGTCTACGTCTCGGTTGCTCGAAAGATGGAGCTCCCCAAACTGTCGATTTTATACTTTTTAAGGATACATTTTATATACAGCCTATAATGGTGTTTTATTACGTTTTCATCTGGATGAACAACTTTTAACCACTGGATGCCAGGATTTTAACATTTTAAACTACTAGGACACTGACCGGCTACTTTATCAATCAATCAATGTTTATTTCTAAAGCACACTTACCACTTCAAAAGCCCAAAGTGCTGTATAGTAAATTGCAATAATAAATATATACAAACAATTAAAATACACATGAAGTGAGTAAAATTATGACTCAGCTCAGTTTGTGTTTAAAATGTCAGAGAGAAAAGATGTTTTTAACAAGGATTTAATCTACTCTAATGTCTCAGCAGCTCTAACATGCAGAGGCTGTTCCAGAGCCTGGGCCCCACCAAAGAGAAAGCTAGGTCCCCCCTTTGACCTGGGGACATCCAGGAGGAGCTGAGAGGAGGACCGCGTGGTATGAGCAGGAACATGGTGGGACAATAACTTCTGCAAATAACAGGGAGCCAGACCATTTAATGACTTAAAAACCATGAGCAACAGTTTAAATTGGATTCTGTGGAGAACTGGAAGCCAGTGCAGAGATGCCAGGACTGGAGCCATGTGTTGGTGACGCCTTGTGCCTGTGAGCAGCTGGGCCTCCACGTTTTGTACTAACTGCAAGCGTTTAAGAGAAGTCAGATCGAGACCCTAATAAAGAGAGTTGCAGTAATCTAGGCGTGATGTAATAAATGAGTGAATCACTCCTTGGCAGGTAAATACGGTTTAACTGGTTTAGCTGGTTTTGACCACTGCATTGATTTGTTTGTCCAGTTTAAGAGAAGAATCCACTTTAAACTAGGATGCCGTCGCTCACCTTCTCATCCAGGCCTGAGCCAGAGGGGGGCCGAGCTGGAGAGACTAGCCGCGTTGTGTGGAGTCCGGGACGATGGTGATACGGATGTGGTCCTGGGTGGGACCCACACTGCCGCCACCAGTGTGCAGCTTGCGGACACAGCGAGCTGCACCACCAACACCGCCACGCGCCGCTGGTTCCAGCAGGAAGCCAGGCCCAAATATTCCATTTTAAATAGTTACCCGTCTGGATTTAGACCACGGCCTCGTACTAGTACAGCGGCTGCCAAAGTTGTAAATAATATTGCTGTTGCATTGGACAGTCATGAAGAATGAGCTACTGTTTTTGTTGATTTGTCCAAGGCCTTTGATTCAGTATATCATTGTATTCTCTTGGATCATCTGGATGCTATTGGGTTTGATACAAATTCTAAAAAATGGTTGACAGATTACCTCATAAATAGAGCTCATGCTGATGGCTTAACGTCTGCAGCGTCTTACTCTTTTAGCCCAAAAAGAGCTACATTTGCAGCAGATGCTAAAAAAACAGGGACTAGATCCATAGGAGTGGTTCTTCACTGAGCTCAACCAGAACATATTGTTGAGAGCCTGTTGTTCCTCTCTTCTTTCTCTTCTCTTCTGACTTTCCTCTGGGCTGCTCAAAGTTGGTTTGTTTTAAATTGGATTAAATTGCTTGCATCCATCCATCCATCTATCTTCCAGGAGCAGCAGTCTAAGAAGGGGCTCCCATACTTCCCTCACCCCAGACACTTTCAGGCCAGCCGAGAGACATAGTCCCTCCAGCGTGTCCTGGGTCTTCCCCAAGGCCTCCTCCCGGTGGGACATGCCCGGAACACCTCCCCTGGCAGGCACCCAGGAGGCATCCGGAACAGATGCACGAGCCACCTCAGCTGGCTCCTCTCGACATGGAGGAGCAGCGGCTCTACTCCTAGCTCCTTTTTGCCCATTTGCTTGCATTATGTAGTAAACCATTTGACCGGTTTAATGATATGTAAGAGGTTGTGAGAGCATTTTGCTTGAAATTAAAGTGAAAAAAGTAAATAGGTCAAGTGTCAAAACTACTGAAACTGCAGAAATTACATAATAAAATAACATTAGACCAATCCATAATATGCTCTAGTTTATTTGAGTTCAATTGAAGCAGGAACACATTTGTTGTTTTGGGCATCGCTCTAATGATTTTCAGAGACGTTTTGGAGAACTTGTAACAGTAGTTTTGCACATCCAACATTTAGATTCTTTTTAAATGTATATTCTTCTTCAAAACATATAAGAAGACTAGAATTTGTGTTTGCATTTCTTGCAGATGTATTCTTTAGAAACACCGTGGAACTTGTGTATTATTGCATCCGTTGTCCAACACTAAATTAGAGTATTATTCATTGCATAAACTGCAATCAGGCCGGTTAGCTTCTTGTTAATGAATCCAAAAACACTGCTTACCTAAAGTTTGAAATGCATACAGTCTGTGTGGGGGGAAACGAGCAGCTCTGGGTGGGAGGCCTTGATGAAGCAGCGCATCAATAATAAATGAGTGTTGCATAAGAGATGGAAGAGCGACAGTACACTTTAATGCATTTGGCTCATATATTTAAAGCTACGGGCGTCTTAGAAATAACCGTAAAGTCGTTTGCAGTCATGGTTTAGTCCCAGTTTAGACCTAGTTTGGACTCATTCTGGTTTAGTCCTAATTACCTTTTGTATTACTTATTTATGTTCACGTAGAGGTGCCTTTTTGGGTTAAGGGTACTTGACTTGTTTTGATTTTACCTGCACTCTTCTCTTTTAAAGTCAATTTTATAATGTGTGTTTATATTTTGGTCTTGTGATTTGACTGCATTGCTTTTTTTTTCTGTCATGTGAAGCACTTTGTATTACTTTGTGTACAAATTGTGCTCTATAAATAAACTTGCCTTGCCTACATGCTCCACATTATAGCATTGAATATAAATACTATATATCAAGTATTTATTCAAGTACAGCTGTTTTTCTCGCTCTTGTAAAGTCCAGAATTTACACTGTGCATCTTTAATTATTGATATGTGGATCTATTAAATTCAATAAATAGTTGACGATATACAAACAACAACAAAAAAGTACACGCTCTGGCTTAATACTGTTTTTGTTTAGTTTTTTTCTTCACCTTGTTTTCCTGTTTTAGATACTTTAAAATAATCTACTTTTAATTAAGAGGAAATCAAATGTATTTATTTATGTATTTATTTATTTATTCATGTATTTATTTTTTTAAACGGTACTTTTAGTGGACATTAAGAATCATATAAAGCAAAGGAAAATTAGAGGATATAAAAACATAAATATGGTAATACAGAGGAACACTTAAGGTTTAGGAATCACATATTAGGTACATATTAGTTAGTGGTTATTCAGCTATTTGTATTTATAAAGCACATATTAATGCTCACTAACATAAGAGTTAACGTACAATAGCATCCAGTGATAGTAATGCTAATGAAGAGTAAATGGTTTGAAGGAGAAAACATGTTGGTTGGCTGAATACTTGTGAAATACGGCTATAGTACAAAACAGGAATTAGCACTTTGAAATACAAACAAAGATCACATCAACCACGACTACTTTGAAGTATTAGTTTGGCTCCAGCTGCTGCCTTTACGGACTGTGACGGAGCTGTACGCGAAGGAGCTCCCACCGACGGGACAAAGATCTCACAGTCTGGAAACACACCTGTGGATTGAATTGTTGGGTTAAGTGGCCCCAGACAAGGCCGCGCCGTGGATATAGTGTCAGGTTAGAAGCTGCGTTTGTGCCTCCTCACCTTTCCTTGTTCCCTAGAGCCACATTCCTCACTGCTTCCTTTAACCGCTTTGCTCCGTCGTCTTTTGACACTGTTGTTTTCTCTTTAAGTGGCTTTCTGAGTGAGCGAAGTCCCTCGGGTTTTTGCACTGTGTTGCAAAAAAAGTGTGAGTGTAATATGGGTGACATGCCAACATAACATTTACCGCCAATTGTATGTTGCCATCAGTAATTACTACATGCATGTTGTTCATTTTAATATAAAAAGTGTCAAAAAATGCCTAAAGTTGGCTGAAAGAAGACTAATTTTGGTTGTGTGGCATCTCATACAAAACTATACCAATATGTAACAAATGGCAAATATACACAATATATAAATTATTAATATGTGTCCAGGGCAAGAGCATTATTTAACACAATTATTTAGCACAATTATTTACTTAGAAGGTGGGGCATCAGCGAAGAGAACAAACCGACGATTTTACTACTCGGCTGCCAATAATCATAACTGTAATTGAAATTGGAAAAAAAATTGCTCTTGAAATATTACGTTCTGACAGTTACTCACGTGTACGGCTCTTATTTGAGTATTTTTTCCCATGTTCTTACTTGAGGAATGAATTAAATGGAAGCCTACTCTTACATACACTATACACCTCTGACTGCACAGTAAGTAAATTTTACCATGTGCCAAAAATGTGGTTCAAATTACACATTTTAAGCTACTGATTGCACCTATATTGTCCCAAGTGTGTGCATTTACATGGCCATACATAATGGGAAGAGTGTTTAACCATCAAACCATCAAGCACATCTGATACTGTTGTAACTACTGTTTATTTGTCATTTCAGTCATCTGACAACTCCAGTAATCAGATAATGATCAGATTTTTGGTGTTCATGCATGCAGCACCAGTGGCTCTGCCTAAAACTGCACCTTTGGAGCTTTAATCCCAACTGAGTGAAGCCTACCGAGCAAATTACTGACTAAACCTAAACCGTGCGTAGATTTGTCCTTCAATTAGGAGCAACTGAGCACGTCATCTTAAATGGTGACGCTCTTTGCGCCGCGTAAAACTCTCCTCTGCGAGGTTTATGGAAGATTTATATGAGGCTGCCTTTGAGAGAGAGAGAGAGAGAGAGAAGGGAGGAAGGAGAGAGGAGGGAGGGAGGGAGTGAACGAGTGAGGAAGGGAGAGAAACAGAGAGGGAGAGAAGGGAGGAAGGAGAGAGAAGGGAAGGAGAGAAGGAGGGGGGAGGAGGAAGAGAGGGAGGAAGGAAAGAGAAGGGAAGGAGAGAAGGAGGAAGGGGGGTAGGGAAGGAGGGGGAGGGAAGGAGGGAGAGAAACAGAGAGCAAGAGAAAAGAGAGGGAAGGAGGGAGAAGGAGAGAAAGGAGGAAGGAGAGAGGAGAGGGAGGGAGAAGGAGGAGGAGAGGAGGGAGGGAGGAAGGAGAGAGAAGGGAAGGAAGAAGGGAGGGGGGAGGGAAGGAGGGAGAGAAAAGAGAGCAAAGAGAAACAGAGAGGGAGAGGAGGGAGGAAGGAGAGAGAAGAGAGGAAGGAGATAGGAAGGAGGAAGAAGGAGAGAGGAGGGAGGGAGGAGAGGAGGAGGAGGGAGGAGAGCACAGAGAGGGAGAGGAGGGAGGAAGGAGAGAGAAGAGAGGAAGGAGAGAGGAGGGAGGGAGGAGAGGAGAGGAGAGGGAGAGAGAAACAGAAGGAGAGGAGGAGGAAGGAGAGAGAAGGGAGAAGAGAATAAGGGAGGAAGGAGAGAGGAGGAGGGAGGAGAGGAGGAGGGGATGAGAGAAACAGAGAGGGGAGAGGAGGGAGGAAGGAGAGAGAAGGGGAAGGAGAGAGGAGGGAGTGGGAGGAGGGAGAGGAGGGGGGAGAGAAACGAGAGGGAGAGGGGGAGGAAGCGAGAAAGAGGGGAAGGAGAGAGGAGGGAGGGGAGGTAGGGGAGGAGGGGAGGAGGAGGAGAAACAGAGAGGGAGAGGAGGGAGAAGGAGAGGAAGGGAGGAAGGAGAGCGAAGGAGGAAGGAGAGAGGAGGGAGGGGAGGAGGGGAGGAGAGAGGAGGGGAGAGAGAAACAGAGAGGGGAGAGGGAGGAGGAAGGAGAGAGAAGGGAGGAAGAGAGAGGAGGAGGGGAGAGAGGAGGAGGGGAGGAGAGAAACAGAGGGGAGAGAGAGAGCAGGGGGCGAGACTCAAACGCAAATACCAACCAGGTGCAGGACTCTCCGTTCATCTCCGCGGAGCCCACGTTATCCGCAGTTCTGACGGGATCCACAAACAACCGCAGCAGTGGGACTTTACGCACAAATGCACGTTCCCGTTGAGTTTTAGCGCGGCGCTTCTCCTCCCCAGGCTCACATGCACCGTCTTGGCAGCTTGGACAATACAAGAACCCCGGCCACTCTGCAGAAAAGGGGGGGACCAGCACCACCAGCACCACCAGAACAGCGGCGGCGGCGGCAGTAGTAGTAGCGGTCGCTCGGACGCCTCAGCCCCGCGGCGAGGTGCTTTTGGCCCGGGATACTTCGCACATCATCGCGCTACACATGGCCGGCCACGAGTGGGAAGACTGGTTTGAACGCGAGGAGTTAATTGGGCAAATCAGCGATCTCCGCGTGCAGAATCTTCAAGGTAAGAACCCGGAGAGCATCCCGTGCATGTTTGTTTGTTTTAGGCGGGGGGGGGGGGGGGGGGGCGCGCGCGCGGGGATTCCAAACGAAACCGCCGCTGTTTCTGGAGGCGACGGCGGCTGCGAGCGGCGCGGAAAGTTTTGGCCGCTTTGCTGAGTTGAAAAAGAGTGCGAGCGACTTTGAACACGCCACTTTAGATTGCAGTCGTTGTTGTTTTTGTTTTGTTTTTTTGTTTGGAGGCAGTTGTGGGCGCGGAGGTGTGTCATTTTTGGGAAGTGTGGACGGGACAAAGAATGGGTGCAGGAGTAGCCGCAGGCGACACGAGTTTGGGGATGGTTTTACTGCGTGGATACCTTTGTGAACCAGGTTTATAAAAGTGTAGCCAGGCAGTTATATATATATTTATGGACAAGCCTGTTAGTTGTGTGTTATTGGCTGCAGAGTTACCACAGACTAATGAGACTTTTTGGGTTAAAGTTTATGCACGTTTAATAGCCTTAATTAAGCATGAACAAAGACTTAATTCATTATGAACAAAAAGGCTAGTTTATTAGGAATGACTCAGGCTTAACTACTTAATTATTACCTTAAGCCTAACCCCTAACTCCCTAATTAAGTAGTGACTGTGCCTGAATCATTTTTAATAAACTATTTGTTCATGTTTTATTATGGCTAATTAAAGTGTAGATCATATCAACTGTTTTTTAAAGAATTATTTCGGCAATATCTTTTAGCGAAACCAAAGTGCAATGTATTTGTTCAGATCTATGACCCTGCAAACGATTTCTTGTACTTTTCATGCTGCTAACTTAACTTTAATACCCTTTTATTCGTGATGCAGGCCTACGTCTTTATTCCTGATTGTCTTTTGGATTGCAACGGGTTCGGTTTGTGGTTGGAAAAGTGGCAAACGAAAATAAAATTGCTGGTAATTGGCAAATACATTTATCAGTTGTAGCATAGTTAAGTTTGTGCATTGACAATATTGTATACTGTACTTTCTGTTCGCAGTATCCCAGTCTCGTGCTGTTGCCCCATTCATTGCACTCTCTAGTTTGTTTACATTCACTTGGCACAAAAACGCCATTGTAATAAGTGCTCTCTAATTGAGTGTAGCTTTGAACGATGCACTTACGATTTTGGCTTGATCCCAGACAGCTCAGTTAATCTGGTTTTACTTTTCTTTTCTACTTTTGTAAAATACACCTGGTGCATTGTAAATATCTTTTTCAAAAATCCGCAGTTGTCATAGCTGTTTGTCCACATCCAATCATCCACAACGCTACCACTTTGCTTCCTCCTCTTGTGGGGGGCGTTTAAAGGTGCACTTTGTGACTCCTCTGCCGCCGTGCCCATCGCTTTGCCTGTAACGTTCTAACCTTGCCAGCAAACTCTTGAGAGTCCACCTTGTTAGGCTCCCGCTGATTGGTTTGTAATCTGCGCCAGTGGTTTGATGGGCCAATCACATGGCGGCAGGACGGGCTGAGGGCGGGGGTCGTCAGGGATGGGCGACAACAAGGCGCGCGTGAAAACAACCAAAACAAAGATGGCGACGCCGGTGGATGTACGCGTTGCAGCTGCAGTTGATGAAGACTATTTCTAACATATTTGGATCTGAAAGACGTTTGTGCTCCTCTACGCGCTGGATTTGGCGAGAGTTTGTTTTAGCAGCTTTATCCCCGCGTGGTTAAAGAACTTCAGCGGCTGCAGATCGGTTTTTGTTGTGTCTCCATTGGTGGTTCTTATGGACGACCAAGTAAACGAGGCTGTAAAGATGGGGATTTCTGCTGCGAAGCTCGGCGATAATGATAGCCACGTCCTCGATGGCAAAAGCCAGCGAGTCCGCGGTAGCCTGATCACTGGATGTGAAGTGGAGGAACATGCTTGCTTCTAAAGTGTATCAGGAAAACCTACTTGGAGTCATCGTGGACGAAGGTCACTCGACATAAGTGGTCCAAAAACCATTGCGGTATTATTTAATGACGTGTCGACTGTCATTCGCCGACATGTCAACTTCTCCGTACATCCCATACGATCCAGTGGGGGCAGTAGTGATATTTTCACAGATCCACGAGTGACACTTGTGACCAGCCACTACCGTGATGGGTCAAGCGCAAATGACGGTAGGCGGGGGCAGTAAATGAGGCGTCGCCCAGTCAGCTTGAACTGTTTCGTTTAACGTCCCACCTTTTCCCCCCGACAGTATGGCGTTAAACTCGTCTGTCTAGGAGGAAAGCAGGCGAGATCGCATGTTTTCCGCGGTATTTAAGGAAACAAAATGACTTCTAATTGAATAAATGCAAGATAGACAGATAGATACGTACCTAAATATGCACCTTTAAGTTGTTAGGTTTTGATTTAAGTTATTTTTGCGTGTGCTTTCTTTGCATCAACCGGTTTAAAACACTCAGTTACCGACGTCCAAACATAGTCTTTCTGAAATAATACCAGGAGATTACATCACCAGTGTAGGAGTGAACTGCAAAACAAAAATAAACGTTATGAAATCTTCCGGGCAGCGTTCACAACGATTGGCAACCATAATTGTTCCCATATTATTTAAAACTTTTTTTTTTTTTCTTACAGCTTTCGACTTTGTCACTAAATGGTGTGGGAATTTCTCCTGTCGGTACTCCAAAAAGCAGCAAAGACCAACAACAATTGCTCTATAAAGTGGAAGTAATTGATTTAATGACTGCAGTGGGGAGAATGAGGGCTTTGTTCAGGCCGAGACCACTTTGACACAATCATTTCAGTTATATTACAACAAATACGTTAATCGTTTAATGTATGGAAATAAAAACATTACAGAGACGAAACCAAGAGGTAATCAAGTCTACTTTAGGCTGAATAAGTAAGAGTAGCAATAAAAAAGGTGTTGGTCTGTACACTTTTAGTAATAGTCGATTAATTGGTCGATGGAGTCTTGTTTAACCACGTCGATTCATTATTTTATCAGGATTAAATGGGCCACAGGCGAGAGGAGAACATGCTGTTACTAGTCTGTCTCTGTATATAGTAATTCTGTGCAAGATCATAACAATCTGGAGAGTTTTTGCCAGCTTTTAATCGATTAATCAATGTTTAGGCCACATTTTTAGCCCGAAATATCTTCCCTTTTCAACGTTCTGTGCATTTGTGTCAGATGAATGTCAGAATTGAATTGCAATATATTTGTTTTGTTGCAATGCTGTTTATTATTGCGTGATTGACAAATGTTGTGCGTAAAACTGAAATACAACTGAAGTTTGCATTCATAATATTTTTACCCCTGAGGAATAACTTCAGCGGGATGTAATTTAAAATGATTACGCCCCAACTTCAAACTCTATTAAAAGCGTATTTGTATTTGATATTGCATCACACGGCGCACTGGGAAGAGAAGTAACACGACTTGTTGTTTCTGTATTTTCAAATTCACACAAAAAAAACAAAACGCTGCTGAACGAACACTTGTCACTTTATCTGGCAACGCGCCGCCTCACCGTGCGTCCTCTGTTTACCGCTGCGACGCCAGATTTGGAAGATTTAAAGTAACATTTTGCCACAGGCTGCAGATAGGCTCGAGCAAAACGACCCAACGAGCTAAAACGGGCTATAAAAATGTCGAAGTGCCTTTTACAGTACATTCCTGTTGTGGACTCAGCTGTGCGGAGTGTTTTATTACAAATTAATTACGCTTTTCTTAGGGGGACATTGTTTAAAAAGCCCTCGTCGTCGTGAAATGGGACTACAGTGGAACGGAGACAAAAGTGCGGTGTCGAGTTGCATTTACAGAGCAACAGTTGCCCTGGAAACGTGTATCCAGGAAGTACACCTCTGACCTCACAAATATGAGCTGATTTTCGAGGGTTGTGGTAGAGATGCAAGATATTTTGGAGTGCGAGGTTATTGAATGCGCATCAGCTTTACAAATGGTTCTATTTATGTTTAAAAGTGCTTTTAAAGCCCTTATAAATCAAGCCGCGAGAGTTAATTACAGCAAAATGATGATTAAAAAGAAAGAAAAAAATATATATATGATATGTATAAAAGTTATACGAGGCAAAAAATAACAATGTAAGTTGTTTTTTAAAGCTGAATAAGTAAAAATGTCAATAAAAAAGGTGTTGGTCTGTACACTTTTAGTAATTGTCGATTAATTGGTCGATGGAGTCTTGTTCAACCAAGTCGATTAATCATTATACTAGGATTAAATGGACCACAGGAGATCGGAGAACATGCTGTTACTAGTCTGTCTCTGTATGTAGTCATTCTGTGCAAGACCATAACAATCTGGAGAGTTTTTACCAGCTTTTAATCGATTCATCAATGTTTAGGCCACATTTTTAGCCCTAAATATCTGCCCTTTTCAACGTTTTCCTCCTAAAACAGTGTCAGATGAAGAACCTTGGTGTTATTGCAGTGTATTTGTTGTGTTGCAATGCTGTTTATTGCGTTACCGTGACAAAATACAAATGGTCCTATTTATGTTTAAAAATGCTTTTTAAGCCCTTAAAAATCAAGCCGCAAGAGGTAATTACAGCAAAGAGATTAAAAGATTAAAGATTAAAAAGAAAGAAAAATATATATGATTGCGTATAAAAGTTATACGCAGCAAAAAATAACAATGCAAGTGGTTTATTAAAGCTGTATTATGATTATCAAGCCGCAAAAGGAGGAAGTAGGTATACAAATCTAGAATTGTTGGCAACATATAACTTAAGAACAGCTCTTTTTTTGGACGAAAAAGAACCAGCGAGGCACAGTCTGTGCTCTGGGTTTGGTTTTGTTCTGGCTTTGCAAACTTTTTAACAAAAAACATTGTTATTGCTGCCGACAGTGTGGAGCGGGTCTTACAATATAGCGTACTCTCTAGGAAAAGAACACCGTTTCATTCCTTTATCACATTTCTCTTGTCAAATTAAAGCGAATCTCCCGCCATTGAAAACTCTGTGACGAGAGCTACTTTGCTTTATTTTAGGCCCTATATTTTCTTTTAAAAAACACACACACTCAAAACGGAGGAGATCACATGGGAGGGAGCAGGTACAGGTCGACAATCGTCCGGACTTGAACCGACAAAACAACTCTTTGTATGCAACGATATGCACCAGTTGCCGTACCGACCGAGCTGCAGCGGCGCGCCACTGAATCCTTTATCATTACTGCAGTTTGTGCGTTTCCGTGGCGCCCTTCAAAGGGCTAAACTTGTAGCTGCCTCATTATCCCGCGCCTGGGGCCGAGCACGTTGAGATGTACAGTGTGTGAAGCCTGCTGTAAACAAACCTGCAGCGCGCTCGCTCTCTTTCTCCTTTACTTCTTCCATCTCTCTTTCTCACCCCTTCTCTCCATCTTTCTGTCTTTTCTTTCTCTTTCTTTCTCTTCCTGCCTTTCTCTCATACTTTCCTCCACTTCTCCTCCAACCTTTCGTTCTCTCCCGTTTCTGCCTCCTCCCCTCTCCTCCCCTCTCCTCCCCTACCTGAACCTCTCTATCTTTCTCACCCTTTCTCTCCATCTATCTGTCTTTTCGTTCTCTTTCTCTTCTCTCTCTTCCTGCCTTTCTCTCATACCTCCTCCTCACCTCTCCTCCAACCTTTCTTCCTCTCCCCTTTCTGCCTCCTCCCCTCTCCTCCCCTCTCTCCCCTCTCCTCCCCTACCTGAACCTCTCCCATTTTCCAAACCTCCTTTCTTTCTGCCTGCCTGCCCCCCACCACTGCACTCCCCCCCCTCCTTCCCTACTGTAACTTCTGTTCTGTTCTCTCTAACTCCATCGTCTCTATCTTTCGCTTTACCCTCCCGCCCCCCTGCCGCCCCCTCCCCCGTTCTCCCGTCCCTCTCGCTCTCCCTTCTCCGCAGTGCAAGTATGTAACTAATGAATGGGCTGCAGGGTTGCCTGTTCACTGCACCTCGGGCCTCAAATTCAGTTCCTCCCCCTTTTCCAAAGCGTCCAACACATCACAACAACGCTCCCTTTCGCAGATCTAGCCCTTTTCACCCGTTGTGTCGTCAGATTCGCCCCCAGAATCTCCAGCCGTCGGGGGATTTAGCAGCCGGTACGCGAGCTAGCTCTAAAACAATGGCCAGGACGAGCGTGTTACATAACTGAGGGTGTGCAGGCAGGCAGGCACCCTCCGCAGTATCACACGACCCACGCGACCGCCCACCTCATCAGGATGCAGGGGGCTACAGTGTGGTACAGAGCCGCCATCAGACAGTATTTTGCTGCGTACGGAGAAATCAGGTGGAGGAAAAAAAAGCCTTGTAATGGTGTCGTTAGTTCACGGAGCTCAGAAAACGTCCAGAGTAAATGCTTTATGTCAGCTGAATGCTCACTGCTAATGGCAACAAGGTTATTAAAAAAACAGCACCGTGCCATTTGTGCTGATTTGAAGGTATAAATGTTTTTTGTATTGGCCCTGTTTGTATATTTGATTTGCAGTACGTTGATTTAAAGTGGAAATGCGCACAGTCATTTGTTCGTTTGCCAGACTTTTACCCAAAATATTCTCTAAAACACAATTAGTAAATGCGTTTTTGCTCCGTCCCGGTGATTGTCGTAGTACTTGGGGCTGCAACTGAGAACTAATGATTATTTTAGTAGACAACTCAAATGATTATAATTATTGTAAAAAAAAAAAAATAATAATAAAGTCAATGTTGTAAACTGAATAAAAGTTGAAATATGCTTACTGAAGCCTTCTAGATAATTAATTATTATTAATTAAGTGTAATATGGACTAAAATCTGAAATTCTTTATCATTTTGGTGTATCCATTTAACAATTACTATTATAACAATTCGATTATGATTATCTTGATTAATCGTAGTAGTTGTAGTAGAAGTAGTTTTAATAGTAGTAGTAGTAGTAGTGGTACAATTTTGTAATCCAAGAAAATGCCTAGTTCAAAAAGGTTTGTTAAGACATTAAATCCACAAAGTTGAGTTACTTACAGGATGAACGCCCTGCACCTTTCACACAATGGGCCACTGTAATAATAATCCAGTCCAAAATATGCATCAGACCAAATCCTCCGTTTCTTGATACAAAATAGACGATCCATCAGTTCATATATTTGCTCTTCTTCATCGTCTCTTCTTTTGAGTGAGTTCATCTGTTGCTTGATCTACCGGGGCCAACATAAAGCTTCATTTCAGTTTTCTTTTGCCTCAGATCATAAAACAACGGGGAGGTAATCTTTGAAAGCATCCACACATGGTCCACAGAGCTCCGAGGCGCTGCAGGTGGAGCGCTGTACTCACGTTTGGCTCACCGTGTCCTGTGCTTGACCTGCTCTACAGTGTGACACCTGTTCTCTCCAGTCCGGCCTCGACGCAGGAGCGAAACACTAATCAACTCACTCAATTATACTAAAACTAGTGTCGAAACAAGATACTCATCTGAGCAACCATCGATGCTGGAAAAATACAAATATAAGTATACAATAATAGGACGAAATCTGACTTTTCCTGAGTAGTTTTAGACTGGTCTTGTCAGGACTAGAATAAGAACTTATGGTCATATTTGAACTACTGCTTCTTTTTAGACCGTCACATTCTTTTGTCTAAACAAACATCCTTGTGGAATCAAATTTCAGTATCCAGCCTTTTCTTTAGTATCAACATTTGAAATGTTTGTATCCTGACCACAATGTGCATGTTTTCATATCATCGTTTTGTGGCATCAGCACACAAAATAATAAGTCTTGATTACTCAGGAAAAGGTTCGATACTCAATATTTTGTTACCACAATCACAATGATGATTATAACACAATACATTTAAGACAATACAATGTAATATTTAACACAAAAGGTCAGTTCTGACCATTTGATAACTATTTAGAAAAGGTAAAAAAAATAAAAAAAAATAAAATCATAAAACACCAGGACATGTCTTTGGGCTCTGCAAATGATGCAAATATTTGCTGTTTTTTTAAAATTGTAAATTGTGACTGAGTTCAGATGTTGGAAGAATATATGTTAAACTTTTTTGTGTTAAATGGTACTAGAGGGGGACAGTCCTAATTCTGTGGTAGCGTGTGTTAGGGGTGAGCGATGTTGACGTGATCTATTATCTCGATATTCAGACAATATTTTAACAAAGCATCAGGAATGGGATCAATTGTTCCTTTGAATGCCTTGGTTGAGGTTCACGTATCGCACAAAACATGAATGAACCATAAAATGAGCCACAAACGTGCAACGCGCTCTTTTTGCTGTCATTTTCAATAGTTTTAAGTCTATAAACACACTTGATAATCTAATTTTGCATGTCTATCTGGTGTGTGTGTGTGTGTGTGTGTGTGTGTCAGTATGAACGAATGAAATTGTGTGTTTTTCCGTCACAGCAGTAAATCATGTCTTAAACGCCTCACGCTGGGAAATAAATTACGGACAGTGTTTTTAAATGACTTGTGTAGACATAATAACACAAGCTCATTCGGCGAGCGAGTGCAGTGGTTTTCTTTTCACACGTATTGCTTTTCCTTTTTTGAGGCCGCGATATCGCATTCTTCTTCACGACTATAATGTTATATAATAGATAGTTAATAGTATTTATCTGCAGCATTTTGGTGTGCGCCTGTTTCGGAGGATGGTTTGGTTGGATTTGAGAGAGGAGTGCCACTGCCAAACGCATTATGCAAATTGCTGCGCAGTAGGCAAATAACTAACAGTGATGAAGCCAAGTGAAAATCAATGTTGTTCTGTCTTTGTAAAAAATCTCCGCCTGCGTCGCATTGAACAGCCACAATTTAGAACAAAACGGGGGAAAAGTGATCGCTTCCCGACGTCGGTGCCTGTTTCTGCTGATTTATTTATTTATTTGATGGTTTTTTTTGTGTGTGTGTGTGTGTATTAGTGTGTCTGTGCGCTTGTACTGCGATGTATGTGAACGAGCGAGACAATAAAGTTATTCTATTCTAAAAAGTACAATGTGTTATAATGTCATATCAGACCATCCACAGTGAAATCCTTCATTTACTGTAATTGTCTAATATATTATACTTCTTCCTCTAGTATGTGTCCCGCTTTGTGACATCAAACTTTCTGATGATAATGTGAAGTTAAAGTGACATTAGCAGGTAGATCTAAAAGTACTTTACATTTAGGTTTAATTTCATTGGAGTATAGATTGAATTAAAAAAAAAATCTTCTAAAATTGTCACGATTAGAGGTGGGCAATATAATGAAATCTGATAATATTGTAAGATTTTTAAGGTATGAAACATTGTAATATTCAGTTTATAGTAAGCAATGTTTAAAAAATATATAATAATAATGTAAAATGTTATGTTAACTTTCAAATAAGGTGATATTTCTGCACTTTTGTGATTAATTTGACAGACATTTCACATTTGCCTAATAATTAAACCTCGTAATACGTTTAAAGACAGGTTTGAACTCATTTCTTTTTGACTGACATAATATAGAGGTATACATTTTTGTCAACATCGCCCACTCCTAGTCACGATTATTCTGACAATTATTTTGTGACCTGACTAATCACTATCATTGATTAACTGAATAATCTTCACATCGAAATATAGTTCCTAACAATCTCCACCTCCAGGTCGTATATAATGTGTCCTTAGCGCTCAGTTCCTCTTTGCTTTGTCCCTGTTTTGCATGTGGTTTTCCCTGGTGGAGCGTAGGTGCTCCCAGGCCTCAGCTGTCATTTATAAACATGTCCCGTCCTGTGCAGGGCAGAGGTCCGTCACTGTCTTTTCTGAAGCACAACACGTGTCAAAGGTTCTCCGGGAAGCCGCTAACAGCAGAGTGTCCGAGTGAGGAGAAAGAGCTGCCCTCGCTCTGCTCCACCGACCCAGGACAAACTGCCTCTGACAGAGGATGTCTCTTAATGATAATAATGCTTTAGTCACTTTTAGCACTTTTCTATAATATATATATACACAATAATATTATCACAATGCTAACTTTTCAAACTTGATTTCACGGAATAGACTCCATTCTTGATACTGATTTTGATAATTAAATGATAATTCAAAATGCTATGTTTAGGTCAAAGATTTAGACATTTTCAACACAAACTTATAGTAACATTGTGGTCTTACACAAAGCTCAAGATCATTCTAAAACTGTTCACAAAAAGCAGAATTTTGTCCTGTTAAAGTGTTTCTTTTAAAAACGATACTTGCTCTAATCAAGATCTAGTTTTGATACTAGTTTTAGTATCGATTCGTATCTGATTTTCAATACTTTGGACAACTTTAGTTTACAACGTCATACTTTATTCACTGACTCGCCACATGTAAGCTCTGGGTGTAAGCGCAACTGCCCTGAGGCAAACTGACAGACAAGTGGCTCTCTTAAAGACCGTATGAAGGTTCTCAAGTTTTTCTCATTATGACGCTGTTTGGTGAGTCAGTCCCTGCGGTAAATAAGTTGTTATTTTGTTATAGTTTTACATCAGTGAAGTTGCAGTTTATGAGGAAAATTTGACAAATATAAGTTGAAAATGACTGGAAATAGTGCTGAGTTCTACAACAATAACTCCACCTCTGTGATGTCATCCAAAAAGCGCCATTCCATCAAAGAGTCCATTTGTACCGTGTCAGTGCCCAAGCTCGTGTGGAATGAATGAATAGTTCCAGATGTGACTTTGAGCAACTGGAAAAGCATGATAGGAATAAGGCTTTTTCATATTTTCAACCCAATTTTTAAAAATATAAAAACTTTTAGCACAAAAACAGAACACAGAACACGACCAGAGAGAAAAAAAAGACAAAAAATGTATAGTTTAGTCCAATTGTCAATCTTTTTTAATTTATTTTTTTATTATTGTGACCATGTGAACACCAACTAAAGAATTAACATTTCTGATTTAGACAATTCTCCATAAAATACAACTGTATACGTTTTCAGTGTAACTCGAAATTCTAACTTTTAGGCTTTAATACAGAGAATAACTAATGTAATTCACAATGTAATCTATCCTGAAACGATCAAATGTTCCTGTATACAAAGCTGATCCAGACGCTCTGCTTTTTCACAACTACGTAAAAAGCTATTTCCACAGCACGCTCTGGGCTCAAGTTTACTTTTGACCAGCAGAAAAAGTGTTGAGGCGGCACATGTTTCAAACGTGACGATCCGCAGACTCCCAGACCTGCAGTGCCCTTTCCGCTCGCCTTTAGATGACTATCAAATGGCTGAGCTTTGTGCTGCGGTGAGTCAAACTGCTGCAGCCAAACAGCACACGCCGACACTGCACTTGACAAACCCTAATAGAGCTTTAAGTGGAGTTCTGGCACTGCGTTTTTATATTCAGATCAAAGACTTGTCTCGGGATCAGGTCATATCTGGAGTATTAAAGATTAGTTCAGGGATAGGGTAATGTTTTGGTGCTAATTTCAGTACCAGCGATATATCGGGGGATGTTTTCATGTATCAGATTTATTTTTATTTTTTTCAATTTGTAATGGTAAATAAAGGTCTACACCAGGGCTATTCAACTTAATTTTCCGAGGGCCAACGTCTCTGGGCCGGAGGTGAACAACACGCCACCGGGAAAACATTTTGAGTCGCACAAAATACCCCCAAAACTGTCTTAATACATCTAATTAATACAATAAAATAAAATAACTACTGATAGATTCGATGTTTCTGAGAAATAACATGCAAAATGCTTTACCAACACTGCTTTGCAAATTTGTCCATCCAGAACGGAACCAGAATTAAACCAGGACTAGACTAGAACCAACCAGGTCTGAACCAGGACTAACCCAGAATCTAAAACAGGGTCTTAATCAGAAATTAAACAAGGAACTAAACCAAGACCAAAACCAAGGTCTAAACTAGTGCTAACCCCCGAGTTAAATCAGTAAACAAGAATGTATTTATTTTTTTAGTGTTTTGAAGATGGGTTGGTGGGCCGGACTAAATTGTGTGTCTGTTTGGAGGGCCTGATTCAGCACCCGGGCCTGATGTTGAATAGCCCTGGTCTACACAGTCGTCATTAAAAGTACTACTAACCATTATATCAAAAATTTAAGTAAACTTGACTTTATTGTAAGTTGTGGGCCTTTATATGTTAGAAAAGATATATGTTATCATTATTCAGTATTAGACTACAACATACAGATGATTATTTTACATTTTTGTTCATTGCAAACCATAATATTGAGCTAAAACGGCTGCAAATAGTTTTTCCCACTGGACTTCAAGTATATGTATCTGCGCCTCAAAACTCCTGCCATGGACACAATAAATGGATACTTTTGGAGCAATCCTGCAACAGGGAAAAAGGACATCACCAAAAAATAGATGACACAAACTGACAAACCAAGACTGATCCGACATAGCATTAGACATTGGGAAAGTGGAAAAATGACATTCTGACTCGATTTGAAGATGGACTTGTTTGACCGACTTTGGACCAAACGGGACTTGTATGTAGGACAAATGTCATCTCATTGGGGGGTGTTGTGCATTTCTTTTACTGCTGAAATTGTGTCAGTGTATGAGTTTGTTCAAATAATGGAAAACCAAAACATTCTGAGCGCTTGGACCTAAAATGCAGGACAATACGGGGTACACAAACATGCAGGAATGAATTGAAATACAACTTTTGAGTAGATTCATGATGAGGAAACGCCACGACAAGATTTACAGAGCTTGGTCATGCAGTAACAAATGGTTAAAAGGCTAAAGTGCATTTAAATAGTGATGGAGGTCAGTCAAATGATTGATTTTCTGACCAACATTTAGGAAAATAATCAATAGTTGCTTTTAGCCACTACATAGATGCCATGCCACATCAAAAAGTACAGTTATGAGGTTTCATGCATAATAAAACCCATACAGACGGGATATTTTTTCTTTCATTACATGCATAATTTAAATTGTCGTGTTCCTATTTTCCAATTGCATCCATGAACATTGCAAGGTTTTCTTACAATTAACCTCGTAACCCTCATCTCCAACCACTCAGGCAGCACATTTAGCAGCAAAAAGACATCAATATTGAACATAAAATCGAATAAATAGGTAGTTGATTTCACCTCATTCTGCAGAACCCGCTTATATCGTGTCTGTGTCCTTCCCTGATTGTCCGTGACATCGTGTTAGCCGTCCTAAATCACACGCTGCAGCTAAGAAGCCCTCAATTATGGAACGCTCTGTCAGCTACTCTACATTACTGCTACTTGCACTTCAAATAGTCTGGATTTTTTATTTCAATGATGACAAATATATACTGTATCCTCCCTCTATGTTCCTTTACCCTCTCGCTGACAATAATCAAATCTTTATTTTTTGCAATCCATCTGAAATTGGGACTGTAAATGCCTCGGTGTCGCACGAAAAGAGAATGTACCGTAAAATCGAACCCAAAGGTGCAGAAATATGACATCAAGATTACACTGCAAGTTTATATGCCTGTTATTTATCTTTTATCACCTCTTATTTAAGCTTTTTTGTGACAGTTTTCTTTACATAAACAGGTGGGAGACGGTATAACGCAACGGTTGTTTTGGAGATATGCCAAATTAGAAGATCAAATCTATCGTCAATGAAACTGATTAAAAATGACCTCAAAAAGAGATTGGAAAACATCACAGTTTAACGATTTGTCAGACTGTGACTAAACAACAGTAAGACCTTACATTTCCAACAGTAAAACCTTAAATTTCCAACAGTAAAACCTTAAATATTCTTTCATTCCTCAAGTTTGCGCCCGGCTTTTCGGAATTGGAACTTTCCGAAAGACAAAATAAAGTTAAATATGACAACAACAGCCGAATGAAATACTGTTTTAAGTGAAATACCTATTTTAAGTGTAGCCAATTTTTAGAGAAGCTCATTCATTCATAATGCATTTCAAAATGTTCTAAAATGATCATACACACTCTTTTCTTCTGGTATAATCATGGCGAATATATTTCTAAAGGCCCTCAAATGTCCCCGTTAAATGACTGAAAGAAGAAAATAATTGTAATTTATTTTCCATTTTAGATTAAAGTTAATGTTATCAGATTATGAAGCGAGCCTTGCGCTTTACCTGATTCTTCTACGTGTCTTTAATGCTTTAATGTCTCTCTCTTGCCTTTTCACAATGAGCTTCTTTCAGCAGCCAGCAACACCAGCAATTATTGATCACGCAACGAAGTGTTTGGCCGCCGTTACTTTGCCGTACTTTGACGCCACACAGCGCTTGTAACACCCGTCCGTTTCATCGGATCCAGGGTAAAGTCACAACCACGCGGCACATTCTGCACGATAAAGGACAGAGAGAGCGAAAGAAAGACGCGAAATAAAACCCCAAAAACGTTCGCGTGCCACTCTAAATGACTCCTCATGCCCACCGTGTGCCTCGCTGACCCCCGGTGTAAAAGTGATATTTGTTTGGCATTTTTTGTGGTGCATTTTTTTTTTTTTTTTTTTTTGCCTGACCAGCCGAGACCACACGCTTTGAAAATACTTTACACGCCCACCTAATCCGACTTCAAAAGGGGCGTGATCGTACAGGCGTATTAACCAATCAGAGAACGCGCGCGCTTTAAACTAAAAATACATTTTAAAGGAAAATAACACTTAGAAACGAGTCAACAAGAGACGCACTAAACTCTGAGGTAAGTGAAGTTAAATATATTTGTCCGAGGAAATGTTTGGAGACTCGTCAACACAAATCAGCGGCGGTGGTTGGGGCGATTCCAGACCCTTCTGCGTTTGGACTGAATGTGGAGGGGGACAAAACGTCTGCAGGCACATTTTAGCCGAGCACATGTCGTCCGATTATCGTTGTCCAGATCGTCCAAAGAAACGGTGAGGAATTAGTTTCGGATCAATATCGGCCACAACGTTTACATACATGTCTGAAATCCATATTGGGGTCTTAGATAATATACCGGCTGCACACCCGAGCAGCGTTTTCCGTTTGAGATAAAGACAGCTCGACGTAAGCGTGGAATTGTCTGTCGGCTGCCTTGTCTCCTGGTGACGCGCTGGCCTGTCGCCGCCTCCTCCTCCTCCTCCTCCTCCTCCTCCTCTCCTCTCCAAGCGACCAGGTGCTCCTTCTCATCTTCTCTCGAGCCGCCGCACACGCCCACGATCAGCATTTGAATATTGACTTTGACTTCTGCTCTGACTGACTGACGGTGAGATTTCCCAGGTGTCGCGGCAGTTGTTCGATTGAAGACCAAAGAGAAATAAAACAACAACAAAAAAACGTTTATGAAGTTGATGAGGCATTGAATATGCTCAAGCACGTATTTGTAAAATCGTTTTAATCGAACCAGAACTGTAATGATACGCAAATCTCACGGTACGACATTACCACGATGCTCATTTCCACTAGGGATGTCACGATTGTTAGGTTAATCGATAATCGTGATTATTCAGGTCACAATGTAATCGTGAGAACCAAAAAAATAATAATCGGGGCAATTTTAGAAGCAAAATTAAGTCTTTTTTGTTCAATCTTTCATTCAAAAAATAGACTTAATTGTAAATAACGCTTTATATCAGGCTATTATTGTCATATTTAACTTTATTTTTTCTTTCATTTTCATAAAGCTGGTCACAAACTCGAGGTTTAGTAACATGTTGGACCGCGGGAATGAAAGAGAATTCTAGATTTCATCGTCCTAATAATGGTGAATAATCGTTAAATCGTGATGTTTTCCCTCACAATAGTCGTAACACTAAAATGTGATATTGTGACATTCCGACATTTCACGTTACGATATTTATTGAGATATTATGGCGTGGCAGAACAGAATTGTAGAGATGCTACTTTATTTCCTCGACAAGACTTTGGTGTGAATCACTGCTGTCTTATTCTAAAGATTTAAGATATAAAAGTGCTCAATAGTAGTTATTTCTTTACTTTGTCTGCACTGAAATGGAGCAAAGGAACATGTTTACATTTACGCATTCAAGCATTTATTACATTTCTTTGATATTTTGTGACCGCCCACGATATTATTGTGGCACTTTTAGCGATGCACACATTATTCCGGTTATTGTTACATCCCTAATTCTTTCCCTGTATCACAAACGGCGTCTTAATGTATCGGCAAGTGTCTTTTTACGCCGGAATTTTAGATTTAAAAAGAATATATTTTGATGCGTCGGCGTAATCCCTCATTCGTCCAGGAGGGTTCCATCGTAGGAAAAGACAGTCTATTACAATGTGTTTTGATGTTTTAGATAATTGCTCTTGTTTTACAACTGAAATTTGGAATCCCTTTCTTAGATATTATTACTATCAGTTGTAGAATATCAATACAATTCAAGAAAGAGATATTGATACTTGAATAAATGTGATCTTGAACTTTTATTTTTTTATTGTAGATTTTCTCTGTTACTTTGTCACGTTTCTCTGCTCAGAAGTATTTTATTTTATTATAATTTTTTTAATAAAACAAGAAAGAACAAACACGGAGGAAACAAACATACAAATCAAATCACACTTACACCCATGCCTGAGAAACACGTCCAGTTTCAAACCAATGGTGAAGGTATTTTATATTTTTTCCACGTTATCTTACCTTAATGATTGCTTAATGATGCGATGAACACTATACGCGATTACTTTTACGTCTTTATACTGTTCACATTTATGGATTTGGAAAATATTGCCCACAATTTACATATATTTACACATTTTTAATTCATACACAATTGCTAAGGACTCCAACCAGTAAAGCACATTTTTATTTTTATTTTTTTCCCTCCTGGTTTTGACTTGAGCGAGCGGTGATTCGAGCACGTTAAACCAGACGCTTGTTTCAAAATGAACGGCTCCCTCCCCACTGACCGCACTTGTTTTGGGTGCACGTCTTCAAAAATGACAGTCACTGGTGCGATCTTGACCCTCGCTTCCAGTCCATTATTGCTGCAGAGTTACGTTTGGTCGACCGAAGTTTGATAAAGGCCATTTCCTGTCCTAAAAATACCCCAGCGTTTGAAAAGGTCAGAGTGTAATGTAAACCTGTGTGGAGCGATGTAAGCCTGGATTAGCTCTGCTTTTGTCTGGAAAGCTTGATTTTTTTCCTTTTTTTTTTTTTTGTTATTTTTTTTTTTTTGTTATGAAACGGTGCAGCACAAATGTGGGAAACAAAGTTCATTCAATCCAGTGAAACTACAAATACGAGGCAACAACAAATGTGCTTGAAGGCAACGTAAAGCTGAGGGCGGAAGTTGAAATTGTGATCTATTGGAACATGCATCATTTTGCCATTTTGTCCCAGTTCACAATTTATATTTTGCCTGTCTTCAAAAAAATTGCAAATGTGTAAATGATCCACCAGCTATTTTTGTAGTGTAGCAATCCTGATGTTCATTCAGTAATTTGTAAATCCAATATAAATGTGCAAAAACATGTCTTTAAACGTATTAGTTGAGGTTGAAATATCAGAAAAATGTGAATGGACTGTAAATGACTCCAAATATCCCTTTATACTCCTGTTTGAAAGATTACAAACCCGTTCAAAATCAATCAGCTATAAACGTTATGCACAATATTCAACTTTTGCATATCCTCAAAACAGCATTTGTAATTTGATAAATGCTTCCGTATTTGGCCCACCTCTAGTCACAGTGCGGCTCGTCCATGCACAAGTATTTGGTTTAGCCGCGAAAGGGTTAATCTGCAGTGACGCTGAAGCCTCCCCACGCACTATCTGAGAGGAGAGCGCGCTGGAGCTGACCCCAGCCCCCGGGGGCAGCGCTGAGCAGGTAAACTGTGCAGAAAAAAACAGCCGCCCACTGGAGAAAGAGAGAGAGAAAGAGAGAGGTGTTCAATTTTCCACTAGTTTAACTCGAGCCTCTGCTGCTGCCAGTGTCCCTCCCTTTGTCTCACTTTGTCCTCACCTTGAAGCTCAAGCACTCTTTGAGAACAGCGTGTTCCCTAATCTTAAAGTATAACGGACTCATATTAGGCAAAATGGACTTTAAGGAACTTTAACCCATGTTATTGTACCGTTGTTCCCTCATCAAAAACATACCTGGAGTTGTGTTCAGCTTCATCCACGCTGTTTATGAGCTTGTCTTCTCTGTTTCTTTTCCGAGCCTCACAAAAACATGTTGGTTTTCAGTTTCCTCTGTGCTGTTTTTAAAGCCCATAAATCATTACCGCGCTCTTTCTGAGCATAACACCAAATCCTGATGAGGGAACGCCTGACTGGCAGAAAGTCATGTTGGTGGTTTTCAGTACATGCATTACATAAAACATTAGAGTCTAAAGTAAAAATATTAAAGCGCATGTTCAACGGGCCGTGACAATGTAAATAATGCATAATATGTGTCACTGTAGGCGTTGTTGGAGTTCGACATGGACACGTTTTTTTTGTTTTAGTTTTCCAGCTCTTTTTGTACTTGTGTTTCATATACTTTGTCAGCGCCAGGGGTTTTGTGGAACAGGATGGCTCCCCCCGTGATGCCCTGAAACGTGGAGATTCTGAACGACGTCAGACTTTTGTTCTCTCCACCAAAATCCACACAGGAGCTGCGTCAAAGCTGGTCTCGGGGGGTTCGATGGCAGGAGTCTAAAGCGATGTCTGTATTCATGAGACCGGAGCGTGTTTATTCCACCTGGGTGAAAAGTCACAGATGTTATTGATCCGGTTATGTAATCCACAGAGGATATGATCACAGGCTGGTGAGCAGTGAAGAGTCAATACACAAGAAAAGGAAACAGAGCAGTTCACAAACAGCTGCCTCGTGTGTGAGCTGTTTACTCTATAGGAACTTGAGCCGCAAGTAATTCGTTTAGTAGTTGAATGGTCTGCGATTATTTCTGTTGTGAGATGGAAATATTTATGTCTTCATAAAGGCGAGACGCTGCAGGTGAATGTGAAGAAATATGAATCATTTAGAGATGTGAATTTGAATCTTCCTCTATAGTTTACTAAAAAAAAAAAAAAAGAAACACATGTATTTTACGTTTTTCATCCTACAATGTTTAAATTAAAATAAAACTGTATTTAAAGTGTAAACATTGCCGTTTGCATATTTTGTGACATATAATCGATTGAGTCAGGTTTAAAATTTCTTGCTTCATTTCGTTAACACATTCGATTTTTCTTTTTATTATTATATTTTTATTTTAAATTTTTTACAAATTAATTTTCATTCAGTGAAAATATTTCATAAATATTAAAAGTTTTGAGGTATAACTTAAACAAATCAGGCTTAAAATTAGATATCAACAAACCTTTTACAATCTTTTTGTACAAAACTTGTTCAGTAAAGATTGGACAGTTTAGTGTTCAGTATGTATTTTGCCTTAATAAAACAAATACAAATATCGTTCAGCTTCAGTTCCCCGAACATAAACAACACAGACTTCAATCATTTCCATTTTGCATGAAAAAGCAATTGACTTTCTTCTAACTCGGCACCGAACCGCATTCTTTTACAGACGGGATCGAGTGTAGACCGCTCACCTTAGACATGACTGAACCTCGATTCAAATTGGAATAATGGCAACAACCTGACTATGGATGTATCGGTTCACCTTACTTATTTGTGCATGCCTTTGTGCGAGGAACAAAAGCTGTCTTGTCCTTCACACCTCACGTATCAGTCCTAGACAACTTTCAATTTCCTCTCTGTTACCGGAGTGTCATGGGAAATGCTCTCACTGTTGATATGTGCACCGAGCACAAGCGCCCAGGACACGCTGAAACAGATAGTTGTGCCACATTTTATTATCAGCATTGGCGGCCCTCCAATCAATCATGTGTTTTTCAATAAAGATGGCATCATCCATCCATCTTCTTCGCTTATCCGGGTCCGGTCGCGGGGCAGCTCTAAGCAGGGACTCCCAGACTTCATGCTCCCCGACACTCTCTCCGGGGGACCCCGAGCGGTTCCCAGGCCATCCGAGAGACATTGTCCCTCCAGCGTGCCTGGGTCTCCCCGGGGCTCTTTTCCGGTGGGACATGCCCGAAACACCTCCCATGGGAGGCGCCCAGGAGGCATCCGGAACAGATGCCCGAGCCACCTCAGCTGGCTCCTCACCCTATATCTAAGGGAGCGCCCAGCCACCCTGCAGAGGAAACTCATTTCCACCGCTTGTATCCGCGACCTTGTCCTTTCGGTCACTACCCAAAGCTCATGACCATAGGTGAGGGCAGGAACGTGGATTGACCGGTAAATCGAGAGCTTTGTCTTTCGACTCAGCTCCTTCTTCACCAAAACAGTCCAACGCAGCGACCGCATCACTGCAGACGCTGCACCGATCCGCCTGTCAATCTCACGCTCCATCCTTCCCCACTCTAATAAAGATGGTAAAGGTACTAAATTCATGATTACTGATACTATTGTTGTTAACTTGTTTTAAAGATATGCATCATTTGAGTATCGGCTATGACGTTTGTCATTTTAAAAACAATCTTAAAATATCTATTTCTTTTGTCATTTTGCTGCTGCCGATCTTAAAATTTCCTTCAGGATCAATGAAGTATCTCTCTATCTATAAGTCTATCTTGATTATCGTTATAAGGATACTCAGAAAATATGAATATGTTTTTTTTTTTTTTTTACCCCTATTCAAAGAAAAGGGCAAGGTTCAATATCCTTTATTTTTGTGATCCGTGCTAAAGCCACTGTAGATTAGACGCAGTGGTGGAAGAAGTACTCTATTTTCCCCTAATTAAGTAAAAGTACAGATACAAGAACCACAAAAAATACTCAAGTAAAAGTAGCACACAAAACTAAATGTTTAAAAATGTTCTTTAAGAGTGAAAACTGATCAATAATATTGCAGCTCTTTGGTACACACTAGTAATTCCAATTGATTTCCCTAATTTCTCTAGTTCTTTTTATTCAGACTACTTCCACTTTACACCCCTGTTAAAAATGTAGTGGAGTTGAAAAGTACAAATACCTGTACAGCACTTTCACGTTTACTCGACCTGTGTAATCGAAGCCGTAGCTGTAATGCTGTTTTGTTTGTTTTTCCTCAACCCTAGCCGCGTTGCATTATGGGTATTGCTATGTGAAGTGCCTGTGTTATCTCCGTGTTTTATGATGCAGAGGCTGGTGGCTCAGTGCAGCGGTGTTAATGGAAACCAATAAGCATCATATCATTTTCTTATCACGCACCACAGTGAGGGATCGTTCTGCGGCAACAGCTTTTTATCACACGTCTCACTCACTCCGCCCGTGAGAGTCATGGTTACGTGGTCCTTTGCTCCTAGTTCTTGGATCATTTGGTTTTGAGTGCGAAGGTGTGTTCACAATTACACAAACAATTGGGACTAAACTAGCACGACAACGAAGAATGGGGCTAAAACAGGACTAAAACAGGACTAAAACAGGACTAAAACAGGACTAAAACAGGACTAAAACAGGACTAAAACAGGACTAAAACAGGACTAAAACAGGGCTAAAACTGGACTAAAACAGGACTAAAACAGGGCTAAAACTGGACTAAAACAGGACTAAAACAGGGCTAAAACAGGACTAAAACAGGACTAAAACAGGACTAAAACAGGACTAAAACAGGAAAACAGGAACTAAAACTGGACTAAAACTGGACTAAAACTGGACTAAAACTGGACTAAAACAAGACTAAAACAGGACTAAAACAGGACTAAAACAGGACTAAAACAGGGCTAAAACAGGACTTAAACAGGACTTAAACAGGACTAAAACAGGGCTAAAACAGGACTAAAACAGGGCTAAAACAGGACTAAAACAGGACTAAAACAGGGCTAAAACAGGACTTAAACAGGACTTAAACAGGGCTAAAACAGGACTAAAACAGGACTAAAACAGGACTAAAACAGGGCTAAAACAGGGCTAAAACTGGACTAAAACAGGGCTAAAACTGGACTAAAAGAGGACCAAATCAAGTCTACATCAGAATTAAACGTGTTTGCACAGATGAATAACAAAATCAAGAACAAAACTTAGTGGTTTATGTCGTCTCTGCTTCCTTACGATGACATTTCTTTTGCATGTAGTGGTTTTTTTAGCCCACAACCTACAATTGGACACATTATGCTGTAAAAGACCTTGGGCAAATTGTAAAATCTTAATTTTATGTTGATATGTGCTATATTTCTTGTGCTGACATCGCTCTAGTTTGAAATTTCCTTAGTATCAAAGTTGAGTTTAAATTTTAGTATTGTGACAACTCAACACAACACAAAACAGCAAAACACACCACTATTCTAACAATATCTTGGACTGCACAAAATGTCTTCAACACGGTTTCGATAAATTGAGTTTAGACAATCCAAGAACTATAGATTCTTGTGACAAAAATAACAAATTGCAAATTGCTTTACCGACACGGCTTGGCCAAATTGCCCATCCAGTTCTTAACCAGAATTAAAATAGGACTCGAATAGTGCCAACCAAGTCTAAACCTGGACTAACCCTGAATCAAAACAGGTTTAAACTAGTGCTCACCCAGAATTAAACCAGTAAACACCAGTATTTAATATATTTTTTATACTTGGAAGATGGGATGTGGGCCGGATTAAATCACATGGAGGGCCTGATTTGACCCTGGTTCACTGGGATCACTTAGCTTTAGGTTCATTGTGTCACTGGCATAAAGTAGTTTGACTTGCATTGTTTATTGTGATAGAGCTAAATTGTGAGCCTTGGTAATGTGATATTTCAGTGTTGCTGCATCGCGTTTGCACAAACATAATACGCTCGCTTCTCCTCGTCTCTCAAGGACTGCAGAGCGTGATTTCTCATAATAAAGCAGAAGATATTCGACCCGGGCCAGTGCTGAGACAACAGTGTGTGGTCCGGGGGTGGATGGCGACTCGGGCCACTGACCTGCGATCGCGCAAACACAGAGGATTATTAAACTGCATGTTGTTATGTAAGACAGTACGGGGTTACTGTTGGCCATTTGGAAAACCCGGATAATCTGGATTTCAAAGTACTTTTCCAATCAACCTGGAAAATTGAAGTGATGCTACTTTTGAGTTTTGACCCTGAAACGCCATTGTAGTTTATTTATTCTTTGCAGCCTCATTGTTTATGTTAGGCAAGTACTTCTGGGCCATGTACTTGAGAAAATGTGAAAGAATTGACACTGAAGAAGCTAAATAAAGCTGCTGGCTTGACTTTCGGACATTTCTTATTGTCAATGACCATCTTGGGTCTTTATATTCGTGAGAGCCACAGCCAATTCTCATTTAGTAGAAATGAGAAAGAGTTCAGAATCATAAGCATTAACAAATCTTTAAAATCTTATATGGCAATGGGTATAAAACTGCAGCACATTTTGGCAGCAGCTGCGCACTCAAGTCCTCAGATAAACCACATTCAACGTTGGCGGATTCCTGTTCTAAAAGAATCACAAAGTATTGAGCTGAATCTGTAGAGATACAGCGCGGCGTCTTTGTAAATGATGGATTGAATGGAGATCAGCCGCAGCAGCAGCCGGTTCCTGTGTCTCTGTCATTTATCACAGTTAAACTTGTTGTTTCAGTCTGGCTTCTTCTGCCGTCTGCTTACATAACACGCCGTCGCACTTCCTCCAATTAGAGATGACATCAGAGGAACGTCCCTCGTCAAACAAATGGATGAGATAACGGCACGTCCGCTTTGTGTTTTCTTTAAAGGGGATTTGTCGCGATACGGAGGCCCAGCTTTGGTTTTATGTGTGGAGATTCTAATGTCGTGATATGAGTAAATGTCCAAAATTATACAGCAAACCCATTATTTTCAGGGAGAGCTTGTGTCTGTCTGTTGTTTGCGAAGAACTTAACTTTATTCAGGTGCACCATGTAACCTTTCCAGTCGAGGGTCCTTCACCTACTTGCCTCCATGGGAATGTTATTTATTTGCCTGTTTCACTGCACGGCTGGGCGATATGACAAATAAAAGCAATCACAATCTTGATTTTCGATGCAATTTTATTTTTTCTTGTCAAAATCTAAACTTTTAATCAGTGCCATTTAACTTAAAAATGGCCTCATTATTTCTTACAAAATCCTAACTCCGCTCCAAACCACATGCTTTTATGACTTCTCAATAAAAAAAAAACAAAAAAACACGTTGAACATTATGCAAATATGTATTTGGGCCTTAAAACTCCTTCCATTGACATGATAAATGGATACCTTTGCAGGAAAAAAGGGAATCACAAGGAAATGGATGACACAAACCTCACCAACGATCAAGGACTGGACTGACATTATAACAGACTTTAGACAAATGGTAAAAATGACATTCAGACTTAATTTGAAAATGGACAAATTTGATAAACGTCGGGCAAAATTTTTATGCTGTAGTTTTATATGTTTTGTCATATTGTGCCATTATTATTATTATTATTATTATTATTTAGAACTATTACTATTATTATTATTTTTTTATTCTGGTCGTGTTCTTTGTTTTATGTTTGTATCTTTCAAAAATCTAAGAAAAAATTACGAAAAAATTTATGAATCTTGACTTTGTTTAATTGAGTTTTTTATTATTTATCAAGCATCTATTCAATTTGAGGTGTTTTGAGTGCAAAAAAATGCCTCTAACTAACTTGGGGGTGTCGCCTCTCCACAGATTAGACCTGTAACTCCGCCTGGAGGCATCACCTGCTCGTTCCCATAGAGATTGATAAGTTTAACAGCAGAACATCCCTGGCAAAGTGACGATTTTATTCATGTTTTTATATATTGTGATTTTAATGCGTCGTTTCCTGTTCCTCGAAGCACTTTGAATTACTGTGTGTATGAACTGTCCTCTACAAATGAACTCGCCTTACTTTGCCAATACATCTCCATGGAGACAAGCAGGTGACTCAAGTTGACATCAATCAAACGAGGCAAGGCGAGTTTATTTGTAGAGCACGACTCGTACACAAAGTAATTCAAAGTGCTTTACAGAACAGGAAAACATGCAGTCAAATCACAATCATTATCACAGTAATTATAATAAAGGGCAATGGAAAACGGACAGCTCGCTTAGGTCGAGTTAATACTGGAAGGAAGTGATGTCACGGAAAATGAGAGTCGAGGGAAAAACCCGGATGCAAACATCGGTTGTCGGTTCAGCAAAACAGTTTCCATAACGCGTCCAAATCTCCGACGTCTACAAGTTGTGACAGTGATGACATTATTATAGTATTATAGTGGAGGAACGAAAACAAGACGTGACATGCGGATTAAAAGGTTACCTCAGCTCGTTTTTCATGCACTCAACACCAATGAGGGTCAACAATATAACCAGCTAACTCAAATGTATCTCATATCCCAAACTGTAATTCACGATGCTTCAATTTGAATTAGAAGTCTCATCTTTTGTGTGAGCCTATCATAGTTTTCCATCTGTAAGCGCCCACTTGACCTTTTAGGCCTTTTCATAATCGGCCCTGAACGATTTTGGGAAGGGAAAATATCGAAGTGAGATTTTTTTTCCCGACAAACAGTGCGATTACATTTGCAATTTATGTTTTAATGGTTTAAAGTGCATTTTTATGTATACATATATATATATATATATTAACATGATTCTTACATGATGGCTGTTTTTGCTATTTGCTTTGTACGATGTCAATGGAGCTTAACGTCCCACCCACTTCAAAGCCTGCTGTGAAGTCAATTTTCCAGTTGTTCATCGTGGATATTTTCAGTGTTTAAAAAAATAATAATAATGTGTTTGGTAAAATGTTTTAATACTTTAGCGGTTTATAAAGTTTCAGAGATCGGTCTTTTGGTCTTTAGTACATAAAAAGCTGATTAGCCCCGAGCAAGCTTTCACACTTTTTTTATATATATATTTTTTTCTCTGGAAAGTCAATGGGAAAAAATAATGAGAAATGACCTTCTGGAACCACTTATTTGAAATGTACAAGCTTGGATGACACATTATTTACTTGCAAGTCAGTTACTGTTTGTACCAAAGCCAAAAGTGTATTTGTGAACTTTACTACAACTTTCATTTTTCTGTGCCTTGCTATATTTGATTTGTTTTTGTCAAATATCGAAAATCGGCAACAACATCAAGTGAAACATTGGATACTGTTTATAATATCCACCCTAACCTGTACATCAGTATTTTCAGTGACATGCTTTGGTGGTCTTCCTTGCAGGTAGTGGCCGGGGGGGATGTTATTATGTAGGAAGTCCCTTATATGAACTGCGCTGTTGTGTAAAGGCTCAGGTTATGCATCTCTGGGGTCCACAGGGAAGCCCTGACATGGCGGCGGCATTAATATTTCAACAAAACAGCTGCTTTGTACATAATTCAACCTTGGAGCGCTTCTGTCACAGCCTGCACTGATCTTGCGATGTGTTCGGGGGGCACAAAACAGCCAGGAAAATACAGGTTTTCTCGGGGAGCGTGTATCTTTCTCATCTCCCGTCGGTGTCTCCGTGTGCCTTGCTGAACGCTGGCTGTGCGGAGGTGGTTCGGAGCTTTTTTTATTCCTCCATCGCAGCAGCACCAGTCGTCTCGCTGACTAATAGGCACATTATGGCAGAGCTGTGAGCTGGAGTTCACTTTGAAGTTAAACATATGACTTTTTCCCTTTTAACAAGACGGACAGTATACGCTGACTAAAAGGAAACTAACTTTACCACTATGTAGAGCAAAAGGTTTATTTGTCTTTGTTATGATTGTTTTTGCTGGGTTTTGACCATTATTATTTGAATTTTCCTTTGAAAAAGAAAATAAAAACTTTAGAGCATTGTATCTGGGACACAACCCCATGCAATGGAATCAATCGATGGATACCTTTGGAATACACTTATATGAGACAAGGTGATCACAAAGAAATGGATGACTCAGACTGCACTGACTCAATTAATAATGGACTTAGACTTAAATGATATAAATATGATATAACTAAATAATATAGTTGTTTTCGCGAAGGCATTACAGTTCAGATGTATTATATTTAATTTTTTTCTGACCTGCTTTTACAAACCTATTATACACCATCTTGTCCTTAAACACACAATTATTTATGAAGCGTAACAGTCACACCAGCGTCACACTGTCAGAGAGCGGTGGTAATGTGCTAAATGCTAATGCCCCATAATGATCTGTGAACTGCCAACATCACGTCATCTTTACATCAACATGAAGAGCCACAAAGTGACGTCAGCCGCACCATCACCGTGACAATGACAAATAAAGTCATCATTTGGGGGTTTTAACGCGCAGTCATTTGAAACCTGGGTAGTTCTGACGGTCTTGTCAATTTTAACTCCAGTTGGTGAGCATTAAGAGAGCAGGGCAAAGTTCATTAAGTGTAATCCAATTAGAAAATGTTAATGTTTGATGTGACAGATCTGGTTTCATGCTACTGCAGTATTACATTATTACATTTGACAGATGCAATTGAAATTACACTACTTAAATCACAACCTTTTGACAAGTAAATGCCAATAAGTTGTGACAATCATCAAATAAGTTCTTCATTTAGTACATAACATCTCCGTGAGAAGTCAAATCCGGCCCGGTCTAAGTTCTGATGCGTCCAAGTCTTAACTAATATCGTCAGCCGTTTGAAATTCAACCCCAACTCCCGGTTTTGATTCTTATCCGGTGTCTGAAATGCTTTATCAGCGGGCTCGACTCTGTGAGCGGCACCAGTGTTTACTCTGTGTGAGCGGTTTCCATGGCAGCACTGGTGTTTGTGTACCTGCCCTGTGTGAGCGGTGCCCCGGCCTGATCCCGCCGAAAGAACTGCCAGTTTTTCAAAGTCCGTCAAAACTTTTCCACAATAGCCCCAAATTCCAGGGTAAATCGTTTTTTGAAAGTCATCAGTTAGGATTATTACATCAGGGTTAAACCAAGGTAATTCAAAGGTAAACTAGAAACATTCAGTGAAAAGTGAAAGCTTGGGATTGCATGTTTTTATTGGCAAGATGTCCTTTGAGGTACATTAGCAGAAATAATATCGTGGGCTTCAGCTTTCTGTTACTCAACCACTTTTCCCCTTTCAAAAGGTTATAATATTTCGTTTTTAGTTGTTAATCACTATAATGACGGTCATCATTTCTCATCATTCTGAAAGCTATGGCTAAAGCTGTGTGTTACTACTGACAAATATGTATCCCACTGTGATGTCAGAGTACTTTTTAAGGAAAGCTTTCTATTTAGACTCAAATCTCTAATCTTCAAATCTCCATTGGTTTAACATTAGGAGGAAATGTAACTATACTACTACTAAAAGTACCTATAAAAATAATTCCACTTTTAATGGCTGTTGTTTGTGTTGTTGCTGGACCAAGAAGTTGCAAAGTACTTTTTAAATCATGAAATTCAAACTTAAACTCGGACTGCTTCAAGCCCTATTTTGGGTTTAGGCATACATTTATTAAAGTAAAGTAAATTGGTATTATGTTATGCTTTGGCTGGTCCGTTTGCAAAAGAATGAAGAGTACAGTTAATATTAATATAGCAGCAAACATATGAATTTGCACCATAGAGTTATAAGATAAGGGTTAAAGTTTGGACTTCAACCAGGACAGCGATACTGCTACCTTAAGCAAACTATGTACCATTAATGCTATCGGTCCCACCACTTTGGAAACATAATCCGCATGGTATTTTGTGCTGCGGTGGATTAAAGATGTCGTCTCGGCTCTAATCCGGTCCACAGCCAGAGACAAGGCAATTAACTTAAGGGCTTTCACAAGACAAAGAGCGACTGTCGCCAGGAATCCCACAAAGAATTGCTCATCATCTTCACTGGAGGTGTGTTTTCTACAGTCCCGCGAGGCTTAATTAGCTCTTAATTATGTTTGCTTCCAGTCTGGACCCCGCGTTCTGCCTTTCTCAGCCTAGAAATGTCATGAGGCGGCCGGTGCGGTAAACACATCACTCAAAAGGGCCGCGCTAAGCCACTCTGCTGATTGTAGTGTTTGCATGGTAAACAAATGAAGCCTACCGAAGAATGAGAGGGCTTTGCAGGCAGCCGTGTGGAGTGAATGATCGACAGAACTCCATCTTTAACTCGAGGGTTAAACTTCCCGATTGACTAAACGCGGCGCCGGGTTTGTTGTAGTGTTCGAAGGCGTTGGCGGTGTGTCTTCAGAACGTCCGCGATGATGATGACGATGCGGAGGGAACGCCAACGAGACTGTGTCGTGACAGCGGTTTCGCGTTGTGAAATGCAACGAAATAAGCCTGCAATCAGGAAATGTAATCGTATATTGTTACCTTGGCGTTGGCTTATGTTGGGATTTTTGTCTATTCTAGCACACATTTGGATGGAGAAATCAAAATTGGACGCTGAAAGAACTAATCCAGTGACAGTCCAATTCGTAGATCCCTCCAACAACCAAATAAGGCTGCATGATCTTTTTATTTTATTCACTTACTGGAATCATTTATTGGAAAGTGAATGCAACATGGCTGTTAAGTACTGCAGTATTGATGTTATTGCTACTTTTGACAATACTTTTTGGCACAATTATTTTGGTTTTATATCTATAAAAGCAAATAGGTTCATCATGCTATAATTTCTTAGTTAAACTGTGTCAATATACAAATTTAGTAGAGACAAAACCAAGACAAAATCAAGGCTTTTAATGCAGACCGAATAAGGAAAATCATGGAAATAAACAAGATGGAGGACCTTGGTGTTAGTGAGGCATATTTAGTTTGTTTGTGTTTGTGATATCGATATTGCGTTATTGATACTTTAGTGATATATTGTGCAGCCTTATCACGCAGTGTTTGAGTAATGGGTAAATACTGTCATACAGGTTGGTTTTTTTTTTTATATACAAAGCTTTTATGTAGTTATTTGAAGAAGAATAAATGCTTACACAACATACCTGTAATTGGATCCAAAAAGTTAGTTGTGTTTTAAGAGAATATGTTGGTTTTGTATCTGCAGATGCTTAAAGCCTCTATAAAGATAACAGTATCAAAACTAAAAAAGCTGGATCTTTGTATTGTTCTTGAACCAACCATTATGATTTATGAAATAGACTATCACCAAAAAAGAGCCTCTAAAGAAATACATTGCGGCTTTTACTTTTATTTAATAGAGTCCGGATATTTTTGCATTATAATTGGCGTAAAACCAAAGAGTTGCCAGATTTACTTTCCTTGACATTGCAGACCATAATGCATCCAAACTAAAGTGTTATCGCTGTCTTGACCCTTTTCCCAAAGACAAAATGTGTCCTCGTGTCTATCATGACTCAGAAGCTTGTGTTTAATGCCAAGCTCAGCACTTCGAGACCCCCAAATATCTCTTCATTTTTATTATTGTCAATAAAAGATAATTAAATAAAGTGTTAAATTGGACAGTACTTACTCTTACTGTGGCTTAATTCTTCTGCTGTTTCTGTTTTTTTTTTTTTTTTACAAAGTTTGTCTCAGCTCCAGCTTTGAACAGTGCATTGCAGAAATCATTAAAAGTGCTTTGTAAAATAATAAAGACGCTTCCCCCGGTGACTGGCGCCAAGCCAAACCGGATTGTAAAACATCCTCCGTCAAGACCGTTTCATGAATTAACAGTTTGATGAATTAAAACACTGAAAGCATTGCACTGGTAAACTCGTGCCCCCCAAAACGGTACGAGAATATGCATTACCCAGGCGGATCCGGGATAATTGGTTTCGTTGGCACAAAAGCAATTTGAAAAGGCTCATTTTAACAGCAAAAATGCATGTTCAGTCATTTGCCGTGTTTTATATCCCATTTTGTTTTCATGGCGTTGGCTCTGGATGAGTGATGAGAAAATGCACACACAGACTGGTGTTTTATCACGGGAAATACAGATTTTCAGGTTTGTCCGGGCTTAACTACACATCTTAAAGTGCCTCTGACAGGTCGGACGACTCGTTGAACTAAAGCGCAGTTAAGATAAATATATTTAGAATTTTGCTAAAAAAATTGTAAAATATGTTATCACAGAATAGCACATTTCTTAGGTTTAGAATATCACTTCCTGTTTGTAACTGATGACATCACACTAGGAAATTACCCAGAAAACATCGGGCAAAAACTCATCTAATGTCACCATTTTTTTATTTGACAAATACAAATATATGAGAGTGACTTCATTTTGTTTGTTGACTTTTATTTCTTTGTGTAAATTATGCATAAACTTTGACTGGAATGAGTTTCCCTAGTGTGATGTCACTTCCTGTCATTTCCCACAGATTTTTCAACCTTTTCTCCACAAACACCTACTCAATTGGACGGAAACTATAATTTATATGTACAACAGGTATAAATACACCCAATGAAGTCAAAATTGGAAAATCATAAAAACCTGTCATAGGCACTTTAACAAGGCATCGACACTACTCAGATTACTCTTATTGGGCTTTACCATTCATTCATTCACGCTGCATACTTTGAGCTGACTACAAAGGAACCAAAACTAAGAAAATTACCTTTGAATTAAACTAAATCGATAGGATCACACCACATTGTTTGCATTCGTTTGAAAACCACAGCATTACAAACGCATTTTCGCAGACTTGGCAAAGCAAATTTGTGTTGGTAATTTATCTTTTAGCGTCACTTCTACTTTCCATGTGACATTTAAAGTGGCCCGTTTGGGAGTAATTAGCTCATGGGAAATCGCTAGACGTATATGAATTAAAAATACACCTTTACAAAGACTTCGTTATGTGCTTGGAAGTGAAGTCACCACTGAGGTCTTTTTTTCCGCGTGTTTTGTCCACCGTTTCTGCCCGATGTCGTAGTCCACGTACTTTATAACGATCGGTTCACAATATCCAGACACACTTCTCAAGGTTCTGTCCAGGAAAGGTGCTATTTTTCCGAAGAGTGACCAAACGTTTAGACTGCCAAGTTTCATTTTTAATCCAACAGATCAACAAAAGCGTCTAAAGCGGTTATTTCATAAGTCCTCGCTGACAACTCTAACTCTTGGACGCAAATAACGACACTAAACTTGATTGATAATGTGCTTGTGTTTTCTCAGTCCATCAGAAATGTGCTAAAATGAGGTTGAAGTATCGTACGAATTTGAAAAGACTGCAAAATGAACCGCAAACGTGCAGAAATATCACTGTATACCCTTGTTTTCTATCATTAGGCTGTAAGTTACCTCCATTTTTATAACATATTTGTGCCATTTTCCTAATATTTTTACCATCAAAACAACAATTTCAGTATGATCTTGTGGGATAATTACTTCTAGAGCTAAATGTTAGTTTTATATTGCTATTAAGTGCAGCACCTTTGGAAATACAGTTTGTTTATAACAGGTGCTAAACAAATAAAGTAGCTGGGGTGCATTTGCGGCACTTTCAAAGACCCATGAACCACTTCAGACCTCGGGAATGTGAACCTCCCCTTGTGAATGAGAGAACAAAGTCTAATTTTAGTCACAAAGCTGCGCTCCCTGGGGGCCGATGCATTTGACTTACCCACTATGAGAACATGCAAAGACGTAATGTTACCGAAAACATTGCTCTGGCATTGGACAAATATGGACAATAAAAGTATAAAAGTGGGCCGCACAAAAGAGGCTTCCAAAAGGGTTTACACGGGGTCTCGCGCAATATTATTTAAATGGCAACTTGCTTGTCTCCGTGGTGATGTTATTGCATTGCCAAGAATGTTCCACAGTGTGACTTTAAATGCATCTGCCTTGCATTCATTCAGTTACAAATGTTTAATGGCAAAAAAACGACAACAACAACAACAACATGTAATTCTTGATAAGACTTCAATGATTAATCAACAAATCGTGACTAGTCGGCTATAAAAAAAATAATCTGAGTCATATTTTGATTATTGTAACCGTTATCTGGACTATACAGACGCTAAAGCACAGGCTTTATAACACAATGACGTAATCAAATCAAAATGTCACGTATAATACACTTTATTCTATATCTAGAAGCCGTCGGTCACAATGTTTCAACCTTTATTTGGTTAAAAATGTACAATAGACGTAATCGTTTCACTTGGATCGAAAAGTTTATGCTAAAATTAGACATACTGTATTTTCTGGAAGTAGCACCTTTTTTCATACTTTGGCCGGCGTGCGACTTATACTCCGGAGCGACTTTATATGTGATATTATTAACACATTATTATCATTTTGTTTGTTATTTTCACACTGACAACCGCAAGGTGCGATAGTGATCTGAATAACTTGATATGTTACGTTAACGCAGACATGTCGGTGTAATCCCTCATTCGTCCAGGGGTGTTCCATTGTAGAAAAAGATTCAGTTGTAGTCATCTGGACTCTGTTTTAGAAAAAACAAAACGTTTCAACTCTCATCCAAGAGTCATTCTCAATTGAGAATGACTCTTGGATGAGAGTTGAAACGTTTTGTTAACGCAGACACTTACGACATGTCGTCATGTCGCTGAAGGTGCTACGTTAGCATGCGTACACCGGTTCACCATGTTGTTCTCTAATCTGTTATTATTTTAAATTGCATTTCAAGATGACATTTCTGTTCTTGGGCTTGGATTTTATCAAATACATTTCCCCAAAAAATGCGATTTATAGTCCGGAAAAATGTGGTATATACATTTTAGTTTGTTGGCTTTTGTTTTGTCTTTGGGAAAGTCTCTTCGCTCACCTTTGCCTGACTGCATGACGTGTGGTTTGTGGGTCAAAACTGTAGCCTATTATTAGAGAGTAGCAGTAGTATTATTAGTCAAAACGTGGACCCGGTGTGTACTTTTGGTTCTGCACATGAAGAGGTCGTTTTGCACCGCACACTAAATGACCACGGCGTTATCGCTGCGGAATTGAAGTGTTGTTTAGGAACGAGAGCCAAGTTTCGTAGTGCGCAGATGAATGTCTTAATTATGTGTTCACACTACGGAAAATTTCCCCCGGGCCCGGCTCTTTCTGACGTAGCATAGGCCGCGGAACTGCATTTTCAATAGAGAGAAGACAGCCGTGTGTTGGGATGTGGGTGGTCTTTCTTTCGTACATTCAGTTATCGAGAGAACGAGTACGATTATAAGTTGTTTGAGTATCACAGAAACAACAATTGTGCAATGCCAGATAAAGACAAAACATTTTATTTCATCAAAACTTACATTTATGGCTATTGGCTAATGGCTATTGGCTAGGGATGAAATGACCCCGCATTGCTTTCCTTATATGATGTTAGTATGAGGTGTTAATACCATAATTACACGCTAATTACAGAAACTTTACATCAGCAAAACATAAAAAAAAAATAATAATAATAAATGAATGAGCTCCATATTTACAGGGTTTAAGTTTGTAAACAATATGCTTGTTCTCAGGATGGCTAGTTGGAGTATCGGATCAGTATTGGAACCGATATCGATGGCGGTATCAGTATCGCAGCGAGCAACACAAGCAAAAGTGTCGGAAAACGATCTTTATCCTCTACGTTTGTTGCTTCACAAATCCTCATCGTGCTTGTAATGTTGGCTGTGTCTCATGAACTCTTAGCGCTGACTCCCAGTATCACTCCCAGTATCACCGCTGTCATCTTGTGATATCAGACGCCATTTTTGAAAAGTTTTTCCTCTTCATACTTTATTAATGTTCTCATAGATTCCAGTGATTCGTGCCCACGTCTCCCTCCAGGCCTGTCATCTTTCTTTTGTTTCCCCCGTTACCCCTTCTTCCTCCTCCTCCTCCTCCTCTGCGTCTGCTCTGACAAAGCTCTATAGCTGCATGTCTTGAATAACAAACCACTGGGGGGATTTTCTCTCGCTCTCTCTCGCTCTCTCTTTGCATATAGGCTGTTCTGCGCTGACGAAATAGTGGTCCTAATGCCCTCCCTACAAATCCAAATGACTTATAACTCATAGTAATAATCATGATTAAATTGTGTCTCACGTTCGCTCTTCGTTTTCTTCTTTTTCTCGCTTTCTCTCTCTTTTTTAATTGTTTTAAATTTTTTTTAAAAAACGGTATAGCGACAAAACACATACCGTATTTTCCGGACTTTTAGCCGCTCCCCTATATAAGCCGCATTTGCTCTATTTTTAAAAAAACGATAATAAAACAATACATAGGCCGCACCTTTTGTATAGGAACTCTTTCCTTGACTTTTGGCATCGCATGAGCTCGTCCCGCTGTCCCTCCAGCGTCTCACCGTACATTCATTGATGTTAAGCTTGCGTGCAGCCGCGCGGTTTCCTAGCAAGATCGATGGCCTTCAGCTTAAAACTTGCTTCGTCGAACTTCTTCGTTTGGGTTCCATAATGATGCGGCAAGAATTTGAAAATAATTTATAGTTGGTAATTTGTCGTCCGTGTTCTATTTGCTAGCTGAATAAAAAAAGCAACATCTGCTTCTTTGCTTAACTTTTCTGTAGTTGATTCCAATTCCGGTTAGTTCGCCCCTAGCGGTGAAAGAAAAAAACCACAGAAAAGCCGCAGCCTCTAAATAAGCCGCATGGCTCAAAACATCTGACAAAAGTAGCGGCTTATAGCCCGCAAAATACGGTACTTTAAAGACGTACAACTACTGTATTATGGCTTCCGTTGATCTCCTGTTCACATGCAATCCAGTAGGTGGCGGTAAATGCACCTTTTCTGTTGTTGTTGTTGTTGTGTTACTTTTAATAGCGGTTGGCGGGCGAAAGGTGCATTTACTGCCACCTACTGTAGTTGTACGTCTTCAAAGTATGTGTTTTACTCGATACCGTAAAAAAGTAGAGAAAGAGAGGGAGAAAGAAAGAGAGAAAGAAAGAGAGAGCGAGAGCGCTGCATTTTGTGGGCTGAAGAAGAACTGTCCACACTCAATCCAGTAGGTGGCGGTAAATGCGGCTTTTGAGTTGGCTGTCAACCGCCATTAAAAGTAACAGAAGAAGAAGGAGATGATTGAATTGTGTTGCTCGGGTTCGCGCAACACTTTATGCGTGGCGGTAACTTGGAAAACTAATTAACAATTCACTCAAATCAACATAAGCGTGGCTGTTTCCATGCACACCAGCAATCTCATCATTATCTGATTTCCAATATTGACAATATTGACAGTATTGTTTGTGCTACAGTTTGTATCGTCATGTTAATCGCCAACAAAGTTAATTACCATTTTATAACCAGATTGTACAGAAAAAAACTATTTATTCATGCTGTTTTTCTCTTCGATTGTTGTTGTTTTCACTTATAACAAAATACAAGTCTATGATAGTTGAACTTATTCATAATGAAAAAGTATTATTTATGTCATATTTATGTCAGCAATGTTAATAATTATTGTGATGTTATTGTTTATTGCCATCAATTTCAACTGTACATTGAGACTTTTTAAATACATTCGTAACCACATAAAGCGAAGGCTTCTAGATAGACAAAGTTTACGACTAAAGTGTAATATTGGTGAAAATCAGATAAAATTTTGTTCTCTTTTAATATTTTTGATTTAATAATGTCACTGTCTTTGTTATGAAAATTTATTATTGAATGTGTTTGAGTGTATAGTCCAGATTATAATTATTATTTTTTGAATGAATACAATTATTGTTATTTTTATATTCGACTAGTCACGATTACCGTATTTTCCGCACTATAGGGCGCACTGGATTATAAAGCGCACTGCCAATGAATGGTCTATTTTCGATAATTTTTCATATATAAAGCGCACCGGACCGTAAGGCGCATTAAGCGAAACAAAACAGTCAGATAAATCAGTCAGTTAAACTCTATTAAACGCGTTCAACTCATTCAGCGTTAATGAGCGTATTCACAATAACTCCCAGCCTTGTTCAGTTGCAACACGTAAAGTACAACACAGTCTGAAACCGCTAAAACAAACGTTAGCGTATTCACAATAACTCTCCAAATTGTTCCGTTATAACACGTAAAGAGAATTAATCCTTATATCGGACGCACTGGTTTATAAGGCGCACTGTTGTTTTTGGAGACAATCAAAGGCTTTTAAGTGCGCCTGATAGTACGGAAAATACGGTAGTTGATTAATTGTTGCTGCCCTAGTTTTGGTAACCGTGACACACAATTTTAATATCATCCCATTCCTAGTACTTACAACACAACATTGAACATCATACTGCGAAAAAATAACAAAAGATGATACATTTTACCACAAAAAATGTATTATTTGCATATGGTGTGTGTTTCTTTTGTCTGGATGTGCTGAATGTACATATCGCTAATGCTATACGACTTAGCGCTCACATTGTGCCGTCCCTTGCAACAGTTTCCCAACAGAATCAGAATGTAACCTGTCCAATATGGCCGCCGCCGCCTTGACACGCCTATGATGGATGTCCTCGCCCTCTTGTCCATCGCTGTCGTCCGCTCGCCTCGCGGTTTGATTTGTGGCTGACTCCGCTGCCATGGCGACCAGATCTGCGGCTCTTATCCGCTTTGGTTGCTTTTGTTTTTCGCGTTCTGCTGCCCGAGGAGTGTGTAAGCATTTAATTAAAAAATATATATACAAATATCCGGCAAAATACTGTAACTGCATTATAACAAACTGTGATAAAATGGCGCTTACTAAAAGGGTATAGGGCGGGAAAATGTTTCATTGCGATTAGATTTGCGGTTTATTTTTTAATGTTTAATTATTTTTTAACTGAAACTTGAACTGCGTGAATTTATACCAGAATCCCATGCGTTTCAGAGCATGTTTTTAGAGGTCTAATCTATTGGGTTAGCAGGTTATTTTTATATTGTGTTATAATTGTGTCTATATTTTGTTGCTATTATGACTTAAATTATTGCCGTGTTTGTGCTTCGGTAATCGTGTGTCTTTCTCTGTGTTTGTAAATACAGTACCCAGTTTATATGTACTTTTTTGGTGTAAACAGATATTTCGTTAATGCAAACCTGCGAGCTTGTGGTCACGCGAGTGTGGTTTGGTTGTTATGGCGCTGTTGTCTACTAACACGCTCACATACTGCCGTTTTCCCCTGTTTGTCGTGCAGTTTCATGTTTCCCAACAGTAATACTCTTCTACCCCAACTGCAGTAATGGCATTTGTCAGTCGTATTAGTCACAGGGGGCTTCAGCGTGTGTGTGTGTGTGTGTGTGTGTGTGTGGATTTATCACTCCTTGGGGGTCACTCACTGCCAATGAAAGATGATTGAAAATATTGATTTCTGTTGATCTGAGGGTTGCTATGTGAGGAAGCATCAAATAAGAAGATTGGAAACGGGAGTGCAAGCCAAACGTCAATAGATAGCAATAGATACTCCGGTGTATGTACAAACATTCAGATTGCATTGGAGTTTTTAGCGTAACAAATATAAAAGAACTTTTGAAAAATATTCTGAACTGTTCTGTGTGTCAGTGGCTCAGTGACGTGAGCGTTTACCCACCCACTGGAGGGTTGTTGATTCAAACTTTACTCAAGTGTTTGTTTTCCTTGTGTTGTTGGGCAAGACTCTTCACACAGAAAGGGAGCCCGGAATAAAAAACGTGTAAATAATTTGATATTTAAATAAAAAGTACATTTTGGTTTTGAATACAGTTTTGAATATATTGTATAATTATTGTAAACATTGAAACAAATTCACAAAGGTATTAAATAGGGGTGGGCGGTATTGACAAATATGAATATCTAAAAAAAAAATTGTTGAGTATCCTGATATTTATATTTAGACAATATTATGTAAATCCAACAGAAATGTGTTAAAACATGTCTTTAAACATATGAATTATCTGACAATTGTGAAAAGTCTATAAACTGAATCACAAAAGTGCAGAAATATCACCTTATGCCATTATTTGAACATTTACAACTGTCACAATATCATCAGAAAGACGGAGAAAAATGTAGAAAAGTGAAAATGTTTGCGCTTAAGTAAGTCTTTTTTTTTTAGTTCAATTAAATCAAATTAGAATTTAGATCTATAGAAATCTAGAATTCTAGATTTAGAAGCTGTTTATGTCAAATTGCTCATTCAGAAAGTTTGATTTCATGAACAGCGAGGGGCCGGTAATGTGTGACGAAAACAAGGAGGAATAGAACATTTAGGATTTGATTGCCGTTTTGGTCGCGACGTCAATTATCGTGAATGATCATTAAATCGTGATATTTATTAGACTAAAATTTGAAACCGTGACATCCCAATTTACAACATATCTTCAAGACAATGGTTCACAGAATCATCTAAATTTCAATATAGTAAATCAGATTCAATACGAGCCGTTAGTAAAGAAACGTTAATGAACAAAGCATTTACCCTTGAACTACACGCGCTCTCCTTCTACAGGTTTATCTTAATGAGCGTCCACTACGGCCCTTTTCATGTGCCGCGACATCGCTATGACACTTGGCATTGGGTTGTGTCCTCGTCGTCACCGGATACGCAGCACAAGGACACTGTCAATGCTGAGGATGAATATTCTCTGCCGCGTGTCACATGAAGTTTATGGCGCCGTGAATGTGTAACTTCTGCGGCGTCGGGTTTATAGGAAAGTATATGATTAAAGACTCATTAAAGCGACATTTTAACTTGGGAAGAGCTAAAGTTTAGGTTTCAGGTGAGAGAATGTAGAGAATGGCCCCTAATCTTGTCATCAGATTGCTCGAGTCAGCGCACCTTAACATATTATTCGTCTTCATTACATATTTGTATTGCTAAATATTCATAAAAGCACGACTAAATGATTAGAGTTTGGCAATAATACTGTATATATTTAGACGATATTATGCTAATCCCACAGAAATGTGCTAAAACATGTCTTTAAATGCTTTGGTTAAGCTTTAATTATAAGAAAATGACCCACAAAAATGCAAAAATATAACTTTTTACTATTATTTAGAAGTTTACAACATAAGTTTTCTCCCATTTTTATGTTTGAATTGGCTCTTTTTGTAGTATTTTTTAACTATAAATAATATACTCAATATTCAAATGTTGTATTTCCTCTAAACATTCACAATATAATCTATTTTTTTTAACTTTCTGCCCTCCTGGTTCGTTGTTTACGTGTATATTTCCGATGTCTAACAGGTTTGTCCGTTGTCTCTTGTGTTGCAGTGGAGAGAGAAAGCGTTCAGAAGAGGACATTCACCAGATGGATGAATCTACATTTAGAAAAGGTTGGTTGGGATCTCGCATCGAGGAGAGAAAGACGTTAATCGCGTTTGCCACAGTTACAAAGCGGGTCCGCTCCACCTTCGTTCACGATCTGGAAAAACCCACGGCACCGCGTCTTTTCATTGCCGCTCCAGCCCAAACATGCACAGCTCCAGCAGCGCTCATGTGTGTGGAATACTGCAGAGGCACGTGCGGGACATAAACACAGCAGGCTCCGCCCCCCCACACTGTAAAAAAAAGAATATCTCGGGGCGCGTTCGCAATTAAACAAGCATCACACCCGATCCTGGAACTAAACCTGGACTAAACCCGGACTAAAGAAGGACTTGAACAGGACCAGTCAAATCATTATTTTGAAATGTTGTTTCAGTGGACGGAAATGTCATCCTAATTTAGTCAATTAAATCCATAATAGTTGTAGATAGATTTAGATAACCCGATTATAAATGCTTTATTCTAACAATGGTAAACTGTATTGTGTTGCCTCATGGGACACGTGGCTCTCAGTTTTTATTAAATATTTGTACTTTTAGTCGACAAAAATATGTGCTTTTAGTCTTCATTTTAGTCTGAAAAATGTGATATTGACAAAAATGTATATTGACACTAGGACTAAACCTTCGAACCAAGACCAAATTGATTGTAAACACAACCTAGATGAGTTAGAGTGCCTTATTGTCCTTATTAATATATTTAATTACAAAGGATATTGACATTTAGTCCTTTAGTTGGTTCATTAGCTGACCAAAGTTTGTGTGTCAGTGATTAAGCTGAAGCTTTGGCTGTGAATGGTTCTAGCTTTTTACATATAAATACACAGTTCCCAAGTACTTCTTTGTGCATGATTGTTTTTGCGTGAACTCCTGTGCGGTTGTAGTCTTGTGAGTGCAGTTTAGGTCCGATTATAGAGATACGTCATCGTTTTGAGCGCTTGTGCTGGTTTCTGTCCCCTTTAGTTGACCAATCGATCGACAGGGAATATCTTTATTTGACTACAGCCCTATTCATTACAATAAAGTTGCATAAAAACCTCTTACCATTCTGCTTTTTAAAGGGATCGTTACAAATCTATAGTGTTAGCATGAAAAAGCATAGATGTGCTGCATAAGAACTTTAACATTATCAAGCATTACATTTGGCTTTCTGACACTTACATTCATCTTGTATTTTAATAATTTCTTCAACTACAGATTTGTTTTAGGTCTATTGCTCTGAATTTTTGTAATTGTTTCAAGGTATAAGTGAGTTATGTTGTTTTTAAAAGCAAAATATCTCTGAATGGAGCCAGACGCTTTACATTTAATGGGCTAAATAAGTGAAGAGAATATTACTCCACGGACATATATACTGCTTTAAACAATAAAATATAAACTATTCAGGAATACCTTGAAATAACAACCAAACACGAACCCAGACTTCAATATAAACGCATCCAAACCAGTCAAAGTTGCTCAAATCAACTCCCATCTATTCTTATTCTGAATTCAAGCTGTCTTCACTTTTGCAGTGTAGCCTGAATAATAAATGGTTTCGTGGGCTCGCCGTGTGCAACATCAAATTTTCATGACGCTGTGAAGTGCTAATCTGAGGAGACACTGGAGGAGGCGTGAGTATTATGTATGTCCCTCAGTGGTGCTTAGCCTCTTTGCCGGATTGAGAGGCGCAAGGCTGCGTGTGACCACTGCCGGGGCGTAAAGCAGACCTCTCCTCCCCTTCTCGCGAGCCCCTGCTGCAGATCAGAGCACTGCTAAGCGCTGTTATCGTGGTTTTTATGGAGGCGTCTTCGGTTCATCTTTTTGGTTGCCCCTAAATCTCCAAGTGCATGTAAAATGAGTTCAAGTTTTAATGGGAAAATAAAACGGAAACGCAGAAAGGAGTGAATATGCTGCAGTAGGAGACAAAAACCCGAATGAAACGAGAAGATAAATGCAGTTCTAATGTAGTTGGTGATGTTACAGTTGTAGGGATACTGACGTGTTATGGTCTGGTTTATGGACTGGTTTGTATCTCCACTCACTCCTTTCATTCATTTGTCTTTAGTTTTTATAATTCGACCAAAATATCAGTACTTTTAGTCAACAAAAAAAGTCTCTGAACATGTATATACAGTAGTTTTAGTCATGTATATATTGCATACTCTCATAATCTGGTTCAAACAAGAAAAAAAGGATTTCATTTGGTTTAAAGAAGGTCTTAAACCACAATTGTAATGATGATTTATTCGTACATACATAATACAATTGTTTTATCCAGGGTTGAGTGAAAGAACATTCAAGAACAAAGCATTTTTTAAGACAGTGAGTTACACTAAGAAACCCAGATGGTCAATGCTGCTTTTTTAACTTTTTCTCTATTGTAATTTAGAAACGGAACAATATTTTACAAAACAATCTATTAAAGTTATCATTTGGACAGAACTCATGAGTCTTGTGTTTCAGAATGCTTCAAATGTGTCTTAACAGGTTCAAGCTGTGACATCACGTTTGTTTATTTGGGATGAGTCGTGGTGACATGGGTGAGACAGGGCTTTTGTATTGTCTCACACAATACCAGCCTGTCTTCTCTTGCTCGCACATTTTGGCCTAATTTCAAAACGCTGACCCAGTAATTGACAATCAGTCGTTTGTTTAGTGTTTGTTACGCCGGGAACTTTACGCCCGTCTTATCTGCGAGACTGACACTGTTTTGAATCATGTTTGGGCAAGATCTCCTTCATTTTAGAGATTAGATTTTTGGAAAAGACTACTGGTTTCCTTTGTACATGTAGGGGCAAGGTTTCTGTTTACATTTTATGGTTGGATTCAAATTTCTATCAAGGTATATCAATGTATTCAACAAAACGTAGAATCACCCATTTAGCATGCCCCCGTGTCACTGTACATCTGTAATAATGATGTCATCCGAATGCCAGCAATTATTTAGAGCAGAACGAAGTAACATTGGCGCTAGAGCTCCCCCTGCAGATCTCTTGTGAAAATACATAGAACAGAGCCAGGGTTTCTCAGAGTTGTTTTCCGGTGGATGTCGGCTAATGTTGACTAATAACTAAACCTGGACTAAACCCAGACTACTATGACTAAACCTGGACTAAACCCAGACTAACATGACTAAACCTGGACTAAACCCAGACTACTATGACTAAACCCAGACTAACATGACTAAACCTGGACTAAACACAGACTAACATGACTAAACCTGGACTAAACCCAGACTACTATGACTAAACCCAGACTTACATGACTAAACTTGGACTAAACATGCAGACTTGACCAATCATAAACCAAACAGAAAACACAGTATAAACCCAGACTAAACCTGGACTAACATGACTAAACCTGGACTAAACCCAGACTAACATGACTAAACCTGGACTAAACCCATACTAACATGACTAAGCCTGGACTAAACCCAGACTAACATGACTAAACCTGGACTACCCATACTAACATGACTAAGCCTGGACTACCACAGACTACAATGGATAAAGGCCTGGACATAAACCCAGACTAACATGACTAAACCTGGACTAACACCCATACATAACATGACTAAGCCTGGACTAAACCCAGACTAACATGACTAAACCTGGACTAAACCAGACTAACATGAACTAAACCTGGACTAACAACCCATGACTAACATCGACTAAGCCAATGACTAAAACCCAGACTAACATGACTAAACCTGGACTAAACCAGACTACATGACTAACCTGACTAAACCCATACTAACATGAACTAAGCCTGGACTAAACCAGACTAACATGACTAACCTGGACCTAAACACAGACTAAACATGACTAAACCTGGACTAAACCCAGAACTAACATGACTAAGCCTGGACTAACCCAGATAACATGACTAACGCTGGACTAAACCCAGACTAACATGACTAAACCTGGACTAAACACAGACTAACATGACTAAACCTGGACTAAACCTCAGACTAACATACATGACTAAACCCAGACTAACATGACTAAACTTGAGACTAACATGCACACTTGACCAACTCATAAACCAAACAGAAAACACAGTATAAACCCGGACTAAACCTGGACTAACATGAACTAAGCCTGGAACTAAACCAGACTACTAACATGACTAAACCTGGACTAAACACAGACTAACATGACTAAACCTGGACTAAACACAGACTAACATGACTAAACCTGGACTAAACACAGACTAACATGACTAAACCTGGACTAAACCCAGACTAACATGACTAAACCTGGACTAAACACAGACTAACATGACTAAACCTGGACTAAACACAGGATAACATGACCTAACCTGGACTAAACACAGGATAACATGACTAAACACAGACTAACATGACTAAACCTGGACTAAACCTGGACTAAACCCAGACTAACATGACTAAACCTGGGCTAAACTTGCACACTAGACCAATAATAAACCAAACAGAACACAAAGTGCAAACCCAGACTAAAGCAGGACTAAATAAGAAGCAGTCATTGAAGGCTTTCGTGCAATGACCTTTAAACTCCCCTTCCTCTGCCTTATATTTAAATCAGCTGCCGATGGCCCCCTCAAACGCCGCCATAGACATGATTAATGGAAGTTGTTTGCCCGAGCATTGGGGTTATTAGGAGTCCGGCTGTGGCTAATAGTGGTTAATGCCCCTGACAGTTTGTTTGATCAGCCGTGTCAGCCCAGAGCGCACGTATATGAAGAAGATGTATTCAAATTCATATTAGCTGTTTACTCAATAATGATGTATCGACTAAATGATGCTGATGTGGAGTAATGCTGTTACACGCAAACTCTGCATCGCAAGGTTGGAAAGGTTAAATACTAAATAAATGTCAGTGAATTGTCTAATAATTGGAAACCGATCGAAAATATACATAAACTCCTATAATGTTATATGGCTGCATTCCTTCGTCATTTTAAGCGAGGAGTTTTTTGGTTGAACAGGCAATACAAATCTACAGTAAAACACATTTAGACTTAGATTTTAGAGGCAAAAATAAGTCTTTTTAGTTCAATCCATTGTAAAATAGACCTAAATACAAATAACTTTTTTCAAATCTGGCACATTTAACTTTATTTTGTCTTTCAGAAAGTTTTAATTTCGTAAAGTTGCCTCACAAACTTGAGGAAAAGTAACATGCTAGACCACGGGAAGGAAAGAAAATGAAGGATTTCACACATTGCGAAAATCCTGAATAATCGTCAAATCGTGATGTTTTTTCTCACAATCATCGTAAAAACACTCAAATGTGATGGTGCAAACAAATGCAACATGCACATTTCTACAAAAATATACTGTGCTTGTTGTTTTTTAAGTGTGACCCTCCAATTGAAGTCCAGGACCTTTTCCGGGACATTCAGGATGGACACGTTCTCCTGGCGCTGCTGGAGGAGCTTTCCGGCTGCAAACTGGTACGACTCCCACCGCTCCGAAAACATTGTACTAATTCGCATTCATAGGGTTCTACTGCTTGCTAATTTCACTGGTACATTTGTCACCGCAGCTGCACGGATTCAAGAAATCGTCCCATCGCATTTTCCGACTCAACAACATCGCCAAGGTCCTGACATTTCTGGAGGAGAGAAACGTGAGTATTCATCATGAGGTTCTGCGTCCTGATTACGGGCGATACGTTGAGGATTTTCGAGCAGCAAGTCATATTTTTTTCCCCTCATCATTTAAAAAAGGCAAGAAATTCTGTAGGAATCGTTCGGCCAGGTCAGCGCGTACAGAGTATTTCCAAAACATGTGCAGAATAAACGTTATAGTCCTTTAAAGGAAGTTTGTTTTGGACTGAAATATTTGCCACAGAGCATTAAAGACAATAATAACAAAGACACAGTACAAATCCATTCCCAAGAAAAATATTTAAAAACACACAAAACAGCGAAATGCATGTGACAAAGGTAAATTGTATTGTGCTTATTTAAGTCATTTAGAGTGCAATAGTTTGATTTATGTTGCAGGAATAGAATTATTCTCAGGACAGTTGACAATAAGGCAAAGGGGTCTGCTTGCAGCCAATAATTGCACTATCTCCCGTTTACTTTCTATTAAAGGGGGTCCGTGAGAGCCGCCTTGTCTCGGGCCGTCAACATTGTTCTTTCCATTTGACACATCCTTGAAATGCCACTGAAACAGCCTATAAATAAAGAGCAGCGGGTGACTATAACTGTGTACCCAGGGACTCTTCTCAGACGTCACCTGAAGCTGGGGGGTTTACTTGATGTAGAAGGTTGAAACGAAGATTATAAGCACGTTCTACTGTAAACCACGTCTAAACCCACACTTAAATACGACTAAAGTAGCACTAGCCCTGGATAAACTCAGAAAAACTCATGGGAATTCGAAGCAAAATCACTGTGTTTTGCCTGCGTTTTGGCGCGTTCAGGTGAAACTGGTCAGCATCGACGCGGCTGACGTTGCCGACGGAAACTCCTCCATCATCCTGGGCCTCATCTGGAACATCATCCTCTTCTTCCAGGTAAATCGCATTTTCCAAACGCTCCTTTGATCCGACTTCGACTCCAACTGCCCTCCTCTAATCTTAGAAAAATATTGAAGATAAAACATTTTCACATTGTGTAATAATGAGTGGTTTATTTTAATTTAGTTTTATGGACTTTGTTAGGCTTCTGACTAAGGCCTGTTACAATAATTAACATATCGACTTATCGTTCAAAAAGTGCTTCTTTATAGAGTTCGGGATCAAACATTACAGGGAAGATGTGCCAAACGTCCGACGATAGCCATTAGCATAAGCTGCCCGTGCTGCATTTATCCCGCTGTTGTTTAGTCTTTAGCGTCTTCAAATCTCTATTGGTTTAACATTAGGCTAACTGAAAATGAAAACAAAGACGATCACAACCGCTACCGCAGCTCGTATTGTTGTGACGCGATTCCTTTTGAAAGGCGGGTTCGCGGAGTTGAGTTAGCGTTTAGCGTTTAGCGTCGGTTGCATATAGTGGCGTTCAATGTGATGTTTGTTTGTTTTGAAGCTTTTTGTTGCACTTCCGAACGTGTTTCTGCTTTCACATTCTGGAGCACTTTTTCCCATTCATAAGAAATATTTTGTTTCTCATCATTCTGAAACCCGCGAATGTCACAAAAGCTTTATTCTCTTATTTCAGGCTGAATTATCTTCGTACCATTTGGAATCTTCAAATAAGCAATTAGTCAAAAATACTACGAATGTGGATTGATTTTTAAAAGCGAAGGCAAGCGAGTATATATTTTTTCGTATTTTGTCGTTTTCCTATCGGGCCAAACGAGGTCGAGTATTTGAGAAAGTGGCCACTTCACAGCGTGCGTTTCCGTCCGCATTCAAAGCACCGTGTATTGGCTAATTGATGTAATTCCTCGTACGGCTCAGTGGCTCGGACAGAGACGTCGCCGCGGCAATTTATAATGGAATAGAATTTGTTTTCGAGTTGAGCCCTTTATCGTTACTATCAAAGCAAAACAGTGCTACTTTTATTCATATTTAGAGCTTAACTAGAAACATCTATTGTCCGTACTCACCTTTCCAATTCTAGGACAATATAGAGTACGATTTATATACACAGAAACAGCTACAACTTTATATAAACTAACCTTGATAAAGCCAAAACTCAAATCATAATGAACAAATAGTTGATTAAGACTGATTTAAGCTTAGTAACGTCTTCATTAAGTGGTTAGATGTTTGGATTAAGTCGTTACTAAGCCTGAATCATTCTTAATAAACGATTTGTTCATCATGAAATAAGTGTTACATCTTGGCTGGCTGTGGCCCAGTTGGTTGAGTTGTCGCCCATCGACTGCAGGGTAGCCGGTTCCGACCATTTGTGTTCACGTTGTAGAGTTTGATGATATCTTCAGATGGAGGGCAATGGCCTATATAACTCTGTATGACTTTATGATTCTCAATTTGATTTGGCACAATTATCAAATCGAACGTGCTCTGCAAACAACAAATTATCCTGCCGTTTTAGAGGAAAAATCCTGGTTTTACCCGCAGTTTAGACTTACACAAGCACGTTCCACGGGATTTTTGTATTCGTTTCGGTTCTCCTCTCAAATGTTAGTGTTCAGGAGTTGTTTACCATGCGCGCGTCGAGCAGAATCCTAATTTTTAAAACATGCTGCAAATCTAATCGCAATACCCACAACCTAAAACAATGAACTTTATACCAGTAATTACGGAGATATTCACCGTAAACCAGCTCAACAAATCTGCACTTCTGACGTGTCCTCCAGCTCGGTTTTAATGACATGTTTTTGTTCCCCTTTTCCGCAGATAAAAGAGCTGACCGGAAACATCAGGAGCCAGTTCCCGTCCTGTTCGAGCCTGTCCTCGCTGCCCACCAGCTCGGACTCGGACACTTCCTCCAGCACCCCTTCAGACGAGAGGCAAACCCACACGAACCCTCTGCGCGAGCACAGCAAAGCCATCAAGAAACTGCTGCAGTGGGTGCAGAGGCGGACGCGCAAGTGAGTGTGGACCGGAATAGTTAAACGACTTCGACTGTGTTCACCAAAAGTGGCCCAATCTCTTACGCTACACCCCATATTTTGATGTAACGTAACGTGCACGTCGTTGAATAGAAGCTACTGAGCCGATCTTGAATTTGAGGTGATTTTATAGATATTTTATTGGTATTAGCAAGCATAGACCTTGAGAAGTAAATCAAACATGTCAACAGATCTGTCACCATGCAATAATTCAGTTTTAGTTACAAAAGAAAAAGCACGACGCTCCATGCACCGATTCTGTAAAACAATGATCATAAAAACACATTTTTGTTTCATTTCATCAAGTTAAAACACAGAGCTAAGAACACAACACAGAGAAGAAGTGGAAACATCAAAACATACAGTTAAATAAAATCGAATTAAGTCCACACAATGCCATTTTCAACACAATATAAGTTCAGTTTATGTTTATATTACAATGTGGACTAGTTTTTACGTGGATCAGGACCATTCTAAGGGTGCGTGGAAAGTTGCACATTCATCACCACATCAAAACTGGGATAAAACCAGGGCTAAAACCAGAACTAAACCGGGACAAGACCAAATCAAGGTCACATCAGGACCAAAACGGGCTCAAAGTGTTCAGGAAAGATCTAACTTTGTCCTATTCATGCAGCGTTTCTTTTCAGTGTTGATACTTGTTCAAAGGGGTATATCAAGTTTCAATATTCATTTTATTGTCGATCTGTATTTTTTCGAAAACCCTACGTACCATCACCGTGTTTTGGAAGGCTGGTCAGTCCTTTTCCTCTAGTAGCTCATGTCTTTATGTCATGTCTTAGGTATGGAGTGGCTGTGCAGGACTTTGGAAAGAGCTGGACTAGCGGACTGGCCTTCTTGGCTGTGATAAAGTCCATAGACTCCAGTTTGGTGGACATGAGGAAGGCCCTGCTCCGAACGCCCAGGGAGAATCTGGAGGACGCCTTCCGGATAGCGCACTACAGCCTGGGCATCCCGAGACTTCTGGAGCCGGAGGGTACGATATCTGGTGCTGGTTCAGTCGCATCCAATCGTGTACGCGGTCTCATCGGGGGAGTCGTTTCTGCATTATCTACTATTGGATTTCGCCTTCAGAAATAATTCAGATTTAATGGCGTGTGAATCCACGGTAATCGCTTGAGTTGCGGAGATCAAAATATGACATAAATGTTCTTTGCTCAGGGGTAAAAAAATGCAAATGAGCGGCGTCGAGCATCAGGTCTCATTTCATGGGAAAATGAGCGGTATTACTTTGCGCTCGCAGGACTTTTTTATGTGCAGTTTGAATAAAATTGAAATGTTGTTTGCATATGTCACTCATTTATAGCCTTATTTATCTAATTAAGAGTTACAATTCCAAAGGTTATGTTGTAGGGTGATGATTTACAGACAATTTAAACAGCACTAAGCAGCAGTTAATGCAAAAAAAAGTGACTCTTGTTATTGCATTCCAGGCAAAGCAATAACAAGACAAGCAGAAACCCACACCAAGAAACGTGAACATTTAAGTGTTGCAGACATCGCTAATACAAGCAAAATGTCCTTTAATAAACATATTTTAATTACATATACCTCCAAGTGTTATAATCCAAATCGCATAAACAGTTGTTTTTGCTATTTGAACAAGGCTTTTCTCCCCGCTTCATGTCTAACTGTGAAAAACAAACAAAACCTGAACTAAAAAGGCTTTTTGTCTGTGTAGATGTGACTTTGAGCACCCCAGACGAGCAGTCCATTATAATGTACGTGTCACAATTCCTGGAGCACTTCCCCGGCATCGAGGAGGTAGGAGTAGCAATAAAGCTGGCATGACTCATATCCACCTACTAGCTTCATCGCAAACGCACTCACATTTTTCAACCGCATTTCTCTGTTTTTCCCCCCCTCAGCCGGAAGAGCCTCTCCAGGTGATCGAACGCAGCGTCTCAATGGGCCGCCTCAACTTCAGAGAAACAGACATGGATCACTTCAGAACTGCCCATAGAGGAGGAAGAGTACGGGAGAGGTCTTACATGTTTCAGAGGGACAGCGCCGCGCCTCCACCCAAAATCTTGATCTCGTCTATATCCGAGGACAGGGGCATTGTGTCGCCGCCGTTCAGACAGGCTGCGAAGCGATCATGGTCCACCGAAGACTTCCTGTCCTCGCACACCGAAGACAATATCGAAGACAACTCTGGCAACGTCGTTAATGAACCGCAAAAAGACGCGACGGAGGAATTGAGCCACTCCGAATCGCAGTCTCCAGAACTGCGCGATAGCAATTCCCCGACCGATTCCGCCCTGCCCGAATCGGTAGTAGGCGACTCCGCCATAAGCTCGCCGGATTCGTGGATGGAAAGCGAATACAACGTGACGGCGGAGAAGTTTTGCGAAAGCCGCAGCGACAGTTCGTTGTGCGACAGCGGGACGGCGTGGGACATTTACCGCGCTACGCCTGTGGAGATCACGAACAGCGACGAAGGATTGGCGCCGGGCGAAGACAGGCTTTCAGACGGGCAGCAGGAGTCGTACGTCGACGAGGGCATTTGTTCGCTAAGTTCGTTGGAGGGTACGCAAGGGAAAGCAGACGTACGGGAGGTGAAGGAAAAGGAAAGGGAGAAAGAGACAGACAACAAAGAAGTACAGCAAGGGCGCAATGAAGAAATACGACAAACAGATGCAAAAGTTAGTGATGTTGCAGAGGCTGGAAAAGCGGGTTCAATGAGTGTAAGCGGTTCGAATGGACTTGACAACGATAAAGACGTCAACGATGCAACTAAGCAGCCAGGAGAAGAGGAACGAGCTAATGCAAGTGCTAAAGAACAAGCTAAAAAAGAAGTGCAAGTTACAGATTTTTATGTTGATGAAGAAAATGGCCGGTCAAGTGTTGAAAATGTAACCGTGAACGGCCAGTCACAAGCAGCGCAAAATGAATGCCGTAAGTTAGATTTGGAGGGTAAAGAAGAGGTTAAGAAAGAGGTTGAAAGAGCAGAAATACTAAATAAAGATATTGAGGAACATCTGGCTGGAGAAAGTGACGCTAAAGATGACTCAAAACCTTTCGATGAAGTTGATAAAGCACCCAGCACCAGTCAAGATACGCAAAACGCGATTTTGGGACCTACAGCGGGCATGACCATCCCACTTATCTCAATTTCAAGCGAACCGGATGACCAGGACTTGTCAGGGTCAGATTTAGAGGAGCATTACGGTAACTTTGGTCAGACCGAAGTCTCAGAAAGTAACGAGAACGACGCCAGTATTGAAAACGACTTCGAAAACCACGGCGTGATTGCGTCTTGTTTCATAACCGAGAATATAGACTTGATAGCCTCGGAGGAGACGTCGGATTTTAAAGGTGAATTCAAACATTTGGACGAGGAATTCGAGATCGTGGAAGATTCGAAAGCCGCTGGAGAATATGTGGAAATTATTGAAGATGGTCAAAGTGTAATTTCTCAAAACGTTGCTCCAAATGACTGGGCAAGTTCACGTTCGCAATCAGGCTCGCATTCAGACGAGCCAGAAATGGTCATATTGGTTAGTGACGCAGAACCTTGCAACGCGTTCTCTGCATCTGAAAAGTCCAACACAGAAGGAACATCAGCGGAAACGGGGAAATCCAATGGTAACGTTGTTTCTGTAGCGAACAACTCCGCTAATTCGCCTGGAAGTCATTTGTTCAACGATTGTAGGGGAAACGTGGAGGAGCTTGTTGATTTGGAGCCTATGGATTTGTTCTATCCCGACAAAGAGGAGCCGATGTACGCGGAGCCAGCGGAGACAGATGTCCAAAGCTGGCCCTCTGTCCTGAGCGTGTCGCCGCTGCAGCCTGCTCCGGCCTCCGACGACCTGTCAGACGAACAGCTTTTCACCCAGCCAGAGGAGCCCTGGACTGGAGAGGCCTGGACGGAACCGGTGCAGGTACGGTTTTTAAACTGTGTACCATATTTTAAAGGTGCACTACGTAGGGCTGCACAGTATATCGCAAAAAGTATGGCCGGGCGATATGGCCATGAAAATCTAACCGTGGTCTCATCCCTGTGACGATTAGATTTTTTTATTTTTGTAAAATCGTACTATTGGTCAACCTGCGTAAGGCTCTGAGTGAGTGACAGCTGGATTTAACCAATCACAGTGAAGAGTGAAATCTCAGAAGAAGCAGATTTCTTATTTAATTCCTAAAAGCTATAGAAAACACAAAGTGTACATAATTGTTATAACATTTAAATCATGATATACATTTTTTGCCATTTCTCGATTTCATACGTAATAGGAAACTAAATATAATAATAACAACAATAACAACAACAACAACAACAACAACAACGTAACAACAAGGTCCTTTATTCGACAGAAATGTGCTGTTTTTAAAAGACTAAATGCTGGAAAATGCGGTCTTGTTAGTGAGCCTTGCTTTAGTCTTGGTTTTGTTTCTGTAAAGTTATACATTGAACACAAATAAACATATTTGTTTTAATGCAACTACAATTATTGTGTCAAAAACTATGTTCGAATACAACAATAATGTCAATATCGCAGTACTTAACAGCCATATCACATATCGCAACTTATACACTTATATATACTTATAATAGCCTTCAACGTGCTAAGATTCATCAATATTAAAAGGTCAAATAGTCGTGTCTATGTCAGTTACCGCACGCCAGTAAAGCAGATGTTTTTCTTTGACGCTCATATACAAAAAATCTAAATTCAATGAAGATTCTAGACCAGAAATCTCATATCGACTCCAGTCAGGAAGAATATATTGTAAAATATGAGCAGCCATGATGCGAACAGACAGTTCGTATCCATCTTTTGACAGATCAGAGCTCACAGTTTGAATACAGCAGCGCCGTCTGTGTGGCCAATGTCCCGTAAAACAAGGAACATTGCAGTTTGATATTTCACACGCAGATTCACAGCTCAGACCTGCAGACGTTCACAGGAACTACGGTTTGTCTCTGTGAACGCTTCTGGACTGTCATCGGCCCCTGATGATCCTCTTTATAGGTGATATTACGACTATGAGGTTGAAATGAACAATAATTGCAGAAATTCTAACAAAGTAAACAGAATTCAATGAGTGGAGAATTGTATTTATCTTTGAACTGTTAATAATTATCATGAACAAACTAAATCCATCTCATGCCAACTTAACTTGAATAATCCTCTGTTGTTCCATTGTGAATTGAGCCTGTTTTTCGCCGGTCTTGTACGTGACCCGTTGGTGACCCCATTGCGCGCTCCTGTCTTCTTTTCAGGGTCCCTCAGAAGGTCCTCAGGCGCTCGACGCGGCCGTTGACTCTCAGGACTGGTTCGGCGATAACTCTGCTGAACCCGCGTCTAATGAAGAAGACGCCATTGATCTGAGAGCGGCCCCTTCGGCCCGGGACCCCACAGACCCCATGAGGTATATATCCCTGTCTATTCTTATCCCTCTTGGTACGCTGAGAAACCCGCTGTACCCGCCGGGAGCCGCCCTGACCTGGCCTCGCGCTCTCATCCGCCTGAGATCTCCTTAAATGTACTGTCGGGGTCTCTATAAAAAGACTTTGAACGACGGGAGAGGGCGATGAAAGACGCCGCCATTACTATGACTTTATTTGGAATTGAAGTGATTTGATTGCACTTTGTGTTTGCCGACATTTGGAACTAAATGTCAAGCTTTAAACCACTTGAAGAGAAACGCTTTTAACTTTACAGCCAATTAAATGAATGGTAAATACTTGATTTTAAGAGAAAATAACACCTACATACAAACTTTAACGATACGTAAAGTGCGTGGAGGTTGAAAGTTTATAGATTATTTTAATTCTACATCTGAATATCATTTAATACAAAATGTAGTTGTTTATTATTTACTCAAATATACATTTAATAAAAAAATACACTTTACTTACTCAATAGGAAACCATATTTTTACACTTTCTGTTTATTTACTTGTATTCTGTGTAAGTTGAAGTGAAATTTACATTACGTTTCAATCAAGATTATTGCTTATAATATATAATTAGTATTTTTACTTGAGAAATATTATTCTTTCTTTTAACAACTTTGTTCTGTTCTTGAGCGCTTTGATCAGGAGTTTGTGAAAAGTACTTCCTGTACCTCCCTTGATCCGGTTAAAACTTAAATTATTTATCTTTTTCCCGTTTTAGAAGTTACATTAATAGCTGCAGCGGCGGACCAGATGGAATCCAGATCCCTCCAGTTCTGCGCCACAGAAAAGGGCCGCGCTCCTCTGAATCCACGGTGGGACTGAGGCGCTATTTCAGTCTCTTTGGACAATTGGCTGTAAACATTGTGGCTAAAAAAGGCCCTGTTTTGTTTTTTCCTCAGGACAATCAGAGGAGCTTAACATCTGCTGCCAACAAAGACCACATCTCTGATTATGGGTATGCTCTTTTTATGTTTATGTAGCCGCTTTGACTTGTCTAGGTTGAATTTTATACTTTTTACCTGACCTTTTGAGTGGACCATGCTGTTATAACAGTACTTCTACACTATAGGGCAACACACTTTCAATCCAAGACTAATAATCAATGATAATAGGTCTGATTTCAATGGAATCATTTTACATTTTCTGATTTTACACACGATGAATGCGTAGTTTGGCATGAGTTGTACTTACTTGGGACTGGCACAATGAGTTTATCAATACAGATCGATGTCCCCACTCTCCCTGATGTTGATCAACCGTACCTTTCAATCAGAGGTGCGATGTTTGGAGCTGATTTTGTGAACATACGCAAAACTTTTATAATCAGTTCTCTCTCTCTCTCTCTCAAACCACGTGCGTTTACTGATGCACTGACCGCTCCATTAGAAGAAGTCCGGGCCTTCCTGCTCGGACTGCTGCCTCCGCGACCCCGATCTCGAATAAAGCGGGCAAAAATGGATGGATGGATCATTGTCGATTAGAAATGATTGGATCTCAATTTTGCCTTAAACATGCCCAAACACATCTAATCATAGTATTAACTTATAAAATCAAATAATCTTTCTCCATTACAGTCTTGATATTGATACCTACATGGGCTTTGATACTTTGCTACCAGCGAGTCCCAGTGTGGAGAATTTCCTTTAAACTCTAAGTACAGACGTTAGACAATTTTCAGCATGAACTTTTACCCCCTTTTGTTCCTTTTTACTTAGCCATTAACATGAACCAAAGCACTGAACGCACTGAACGTCCAACACGATGCCTCATATCTATGCTTTTAATTCTACTTTTTGATTATCTGTAAAATAAAAGGACAAAAAAAAGCCTTTGGTGTCTAAAACAGCATCTCCCAAAAATAAAACAGCACGAATATTTAACTCTCTGTCCCAAGTTTAAAAAAAAAAGAAAGAAAGTGGGTTCATCTGGAAACACACCCTGCATCTGTTTATACCATTAACGCTTTGATTTCAGCCTGTAATTGTCCCGTTTGCGTGCGTTTTCTCTCTCTTCCCCTTTTGCCTGCCGCCGTAGGCTGGACAGCTGGGAGCCGTATGTGCTGCTGCTGCTGTGGCTCCTGCTCTACTGCTTCTGGGTGTTGCCGCAGCTGGACCTGAAGGCAGTGCCCGGTCTGTTCTTCAACACCGGACAATAGACACGCGTGAACATCCGCGCGAGCCCAGTTCACGGTCGCGCGCCGAAGAGGAAGCCGCGTTCATACCCCGTCCTCGTTGGAAGACTTTGGTTTGGTCCTGTTCTAGTCCTGGTTTAGTGCCAATCTGGTCCAGGTTTAGTCCCGGGATTAGTCTGGATGTGTTTGTGTAAGCGTGAACGCAGTAGTTTTGACTAGTTCAGATTTGACTTGTACAGACATTACTGCACAATTACCGGTAACCAAAACCGATTTGTCGTAGTTATTTAATTAATATACCCTGTAGTTACTAGGGATCATTCAGGTCACAATATAATCGTAAGAACCACAAAATAATAATCGTGACAATTTTAGAACCCAAATTAAGTCTTTTTAGTTCCAAAAAACAGACGAATAGCTTTTTTATTTGGCTGTTTTTGTCACATTTAACTTCATTTTTCATGCGTATTTCGTAAAACCGGTCACAAACTGTAGCAATAGTAACATTGAAAATTAAAGATTTCACTGTTGTTCGATCACAGTCTCAACAATCGGTTCACGTTTCAGTCTTTTCTTGCATTAATTAAATCGTGCGGCCCAAATTTACAATCAATCTGCGACAGTTTTTGCTTGAAATAAGGAAATGAATGTAGAGTCCTTTTTTCAAACCGTTGCCAGACAATTTGGCCTCAACTGAAAAGCAATTTACTGAGACAAGTGGGAAATAAGTCCAAAATGTAAAACAAATCTGAGCTAGTCAAAACTGACACGATTCATCTTTTGCATTCAAGTACTTAAACTCATAGACGTTTCATCGTTCAGTGCACATTACATCACTACAGTACATTCTATATATTTATACTCCCAACTGAACTGCCAGCCTCTCGTCCTCGCCGCTTCCTCCAAACCAAGTGAAGGCATTAAACGTGTATATATTTCAGCTTTTTAGATTTTGCTCATTCAAACGTAATTGTGGCTTACGGAAAAACGGGATCAGCGTGGTTGTTTTTGAGGGTCACTGCTGAGAATATCAGTCTGTATTGTGTCGATACGTCACTACGTTTAAGTCTTTTCCACGAATTCACACACTAAATCTGAGAAGACAAGCACCAAATGAACAAATCAAAACATCAGGAGGCAAAATAGTTTGTCCTTGACCAATTCAAAGTTAAAGATCTTTGAGAGTGAACACGACGAGCGTTCTTCTTTTTGTCTTGTTTCACTTTTTGGATCTTTTGCAAAGCGTAAACTGGCTTAAATCTGTTTTCCCGAATGACTAAATTGAACATAGGCCTGTCACAGTAATTACTATAGCGATGTTCAATAAATTAGATGGAACAATATATTTCGAGGGTCGGTTTCGATGGTTGGTACTTGCTGTAGACGGACTGCAAAATGACACCTTCTTAAAACAAGAGAAATGCACTTGTTTTATACATGAATGTTCTTGAAATAAGTGAAACGATCTGCCAGCGCCGCAAGTGAGTTTTATTTAAAAATGGTACTTATTTAGCGTTTACTTAGTAGAAATGTCTTAAAGCAAGATATATTTTTGTCTAGATTTACCGTAAGTGATTTTAAATCTTGGTTAGATTTATGACATTTGCACTGCAGCATCTATGACCCATTAAAGCTACAAATTAATTCTGCTCTATATTCCTTTTTAATCGTTTTTAATGCTAATGTTCTGTTGTCTTTCGGGGGGATTATCCTCGCTTTTAGTGTTTTTGTGTCAGCGGCATAAATTAGTTTAAATATTAACGTCCTCAGCAAATTACATCTCACTTCAGAACGTGTCATCGTGAGAGGCCTAATTGAACAAGTAATTTTTTGTATCTAACAGTAGTAGTAGCCAGTATTTCTCCAAACGTACCCTACATTTGTGGTTATTACACTGTTCAGTTACACACGCCATTCAAAAGATCGACTCGTTTGTTTTGCATCGTCAGTTACTTTAGCTACAGTCGTCACTTTTCTTCTGGATTAAATCTGGCCTCGTCAGTAGATGCGGCTTTGTGTGTCCGCGCAGTGTCCCTCGTTTTCATGTCACATGTCACTGCTCCTCTGTTTAAAGACACAGTATTGCTGTGTAAAGCTGCATGAAATGTTATTATGATCGACATCACACCTGTACAGGCGCTCACTTGTAAATATAAATGTACACTATGGATGTATGGATGCACAGTTGCCTATTTGACAAGCCATTTGCCCAGCCAAGAAGAGAATTTTCAAAGTGCTTTAGGAGGTATGCAAGTAGTTAGAAATATTATGTTATATGATCGCTGCTTTAGATCTGTTTTAAATGAAGGCTCAGAATATATTGCACTTTTAAGATAAAGGTAAATAAACTGCCAAAGACAGAAACGCTAAATGCAGAAAGAACTCATCATGTCACGTAACATAGATTAAACTCAATTCTGTAATATAGTAAAAGCCTATTTGTAATATTTTGTCTGATATACAATATATGAATGGATTTTTGTAGAAAGGTTTTATGAAAAATTCTATAAAGTGTTGCTTCAGCTTGCCCACGCCTGTCTGTACCAAGAGAATGCATTGCAGCTGAATCTATTTCTATGTTTTATTTTTTGCCACGTCTTAATGAAGCACCATGACTGACAAACTTAATGATGCAATGTAGCGGTGCAAAAGTTTTCCGCAGCTTTGAGAAAAGGTTACACAGCTATTTCTTTTGTCATTGTTACAACATTTTTTATAAAATGATATGACAATCACCAATAGGTATTTCTGGGGAGCAGATTGCAGTTTAAATATTTCAATAAAAAAAAAAGAAAAACTGTATTAAATTGACCATTATTATTATTATTATTGTTATTATTATTATTATTATTATTATTATTATTATTATTATTATTATTATTATTATTACCATTATTATTACCATTATTATTATTATTATTATTATTATTATTATTATATAATGTTTTTAATTATTATTATTATTATTACCATTATTATTATTATTTATCTTTAATTTTTTTAAATCTTTTTTTAATCATTATTATTATTATTATTATTATTATTATTATTATTATTATTATTATTTTATTTTTATTTTTTTTAACATTATTTTTATTTATTTTTTTTATTTAACCCATAACTGAACTAAAACCTAAAATGGAATCAACACTTCAGTTTTACTTTGACATTTTACTTTACACCGTTTTTGTTCAGGTTCAGAGCCTTTCTCGAAAGCCTGCCCTAAACTTCTGCACGCTCTTCCATTGCCCGTCCATGAGCACAAACAGGGCTTCGACTACTGTTTACCTTTCATAACATGGACGTCCTTCATCCACAACAGAGAAGCCATTCTTTCCCCGTGCGCCTCAAACTCAATGGCCATATAGTTCAAGTGTCCGAGTGTGGATGAGTTTTTGTCCCTTAATCCTTGTGAGAACTGCAAAGCGCTGTGTCCCACTTGTACGGCGGGGTATGCAAAGTAATGCTAAATAGCCAATTAAAATCAATCAAGCCATGACATGAACTGCTTACAATGTCATTCTGTGCAAAAATCAATGAGGCCCTGTTGAAATTGTATGCATGCGTTTAATAATGTGCAATACAGCAAGGGGCAGTTGTCATTCCCCGTTCAAAAGGACTGTGGTGGGCCGTCACGGTTTAAAATGGGAACAACTGCAGAGAGAAAGCAGCTCAATGCGTTTTTAAGAATATATTTGAACGTGTGATTGTGTGTGCGTCTGTGTCGTTATGGCCATTGAATAATAACCCCCGTTGACTTGACTGATGACCCCCATTGAAGACTTAATGGACTGACTGACTGACCGACTAAAAATTATATATATATATCGGTTTTGTATTTGAAATCGCAAATGTTTTAATTGTTTTAACAGCACCGTCGAGTGCAATAAATGACTTAATTTAACTGCTTTTGTTTGTGTCATTCGTATCACCTTATTTCCTTTAAAATGCACAGTTGAGTAACGAAAATAAATACTAACAAAGGGACCGATCACCAACACATAGTTTGATTTCTTTGTTAACTTTTTCAAATTCATTTTAACACTTGAAATTAGATTTATAGTAATTGCACTTCTTGATTGTATTCACACTTTATGTACTTATTAGTTTCTGTAAATAAAGTTGCATGATAAAGTTATTGCTGGTTCATCTCTGGGGCCCCGGAATGACCAGGGGGTCGCGAGATGATTCTATTTTTTTAATATATATTTTTAATTGAAAAGTGTTTGGCGAGATTGGCTCAGATAACACAATAAACTGCAAAAATAAATAAACCTAATTTGAAAAGGTTTGACATGCAACATGAAATTATTACAAACGTCTGTTTCATTTTACTGTGGGGGTCCTGGGTCGGGTGCATGGTCATTTTGAAGGTTGCCTTTCTTATCCTCGAGGGGCAATTTGATTTGGGGGTCCCGGCCTGAAAACGTTGGTTTGGTTAGGTAATGCTGCCCTCTAGTGGACATAGTGGACTCCCAGATGAGAAAAGCTGTTGATTCCACGTTGATTTAAGGTCAAATCGGTTTTTTTTTTGTGGTTGAGGGTGAAAAGTCAACGTTAATTCAATACTGAATCACAGAAATATCAACTGTTGCAATATTATCTATTTTATATCTCCCAATTCTGTTAGACATGTACAGAGTGTTACCAAAGTATACACTTCATCACAGAAAATTCATAAAAATGATCTCACATTTGAAGATTTTCCTCGGCTGTAAAAAATACTTTGAAGAGTTATTTAGACTATGAAGGTTATTTTGTGTTTTTATTACTGAAGATTTTATTTTTTCACAGAATTTATGCAATTGAATTTTTTGCATTTGAATGATGTGAACTGTTTTCTTTGGGGTTTTTTTTTACCATCGAATCAAGTAAAAATATTAATCTGAATATGATAATAAAACAATGATAATATGATAATAAAACAATGCTTTAATATTTAATTTGTACTGTGTTTTCAGTGTATGGAAATACAATGTTTTCAAATTCACTTTGTTAAAATACATTTGCTTTTTTAATTTTTTTTATTAATTGCAGAAACATTCATGGAAAAATGTTGTGTCTCGGTTTGACTTCAAGGACTTCCATCCGGACTGAAGCTGCTTTGCTTTTAAAATTTGAAAAATAATACTTTTAAAATAATGTTTTGAGTATGTGGTTTCTATTTTTATTTATATGAATATATTTATGAATTTTTATTTCAAAGCTTGGCCGATAGAAATAGTTATGGTGGACGTTCTTATTACTACAATAACATTGTCAGAATCAGAATCAGAAAAGGTTTATTGCCATTGTCAATGAACTAAATTCACAAACATAGGAACTTGTCTCGGCCTTAAGGTGCAACATAAAACACTGAGCAATAATAAAACATATATTCAATCCAAAGGGCATGCATTAAGAAACAATTTAAAATTACTATAGTTTAAAATAAAAATAGGCATTACTATGTACACAAGATTACAGTTAAATTACACATTGAGCCACTTACTTGAGCTCCCGCTCGTCCTCCTCTTGCTCTCGCTCCCTGTCTCTCCTCTCCAGTTCTCTGTACTGATCGATCATTCCCTCGAAATCCACCAAAGCCTGTCTCTGGTTCAACTCCTTAAGCTCCTGGAGGTTCTCCAAAACCTCCATCTCCATTTTAGAGTCCTTATTGCGGTTCTCCAACACAGCTATTGGATTATTGAGCTCTTCATCCTCCTTTCCTGTTGGACCCTCTCTTTCTTCTTCCTCAATAAGTTTCTCAGCCTGAAAGTTTCTTGTGGCTCCGTGCTCCATGGCATAGTCGGTGTTCTCTGGGTCAGTCTGTTGAAAGAATAGTTTACAGTGAGGTTACAGTATAAAGAGACAATGTTATATCAGTAATTACTGTAAGGTTTCCGTCACACTTACCTTAAATGTGATCTCAGCGAGACAGCGGGGTGCATTTGATGTAAAAGCGGAAAATAGGCAGCCCCATGTACAGCTCGTTTTGAACTGTCTCTTTTCGAGCATTGAACTTCTTTCCTTTATAAATGTATTCACCACATGTTTTACACCTGGAGGCAAGAAAATGCTTGATTTATTATGCTAAATTATTCACAAAATGGCAACTAGTGCAGCAACTAACAATTATTTTTAAAAGCTGACTATTTTTACATTGAAAGTTTTTAAATAACCTACATTTTTTAAGCAAATAAATGTCTAAATACGGTGACTGAAGGCTTCTAGATGGAGCATTTACATAGAACATTTGTTTATTCTTTTTGTGTGTTTTAGTCTGTAAAGTCCAGATAACAATTACGATGATTAAAATACGATTATGATCTATTTTAATTGTCGACTAGTCACGATTATTTAGAATAACAGTTGCAGCCCTAAACACGTTATATCTTTCAACTGTGTCATTCACATGACTGTTATTTATAGTGAGAAATACCTCATATTAAACGGGGCCATCAGTCGGACCACATACTGTCGATCTTTGGGAAGTTTGAGTTTGGGGATTTTCGCAGGATCAAAGTCCGGAGGATAGTATTTCTGAGGAGAAAAACAGAAAAGTTGATTATAACAATATGATTTTCACAGAAACAGCTTAATCTACATTTGTACATTCATGCAATTGTCTTAAACAGAGCGCGAGCTGGAAAAAAATATTGATTCACTGTTTTGTTTTTGTCGTCGAAAGGTAAGACATTTTTAACTTAGCTGATTATAACAAAAACTAAGATATACAAAGGATCAGATGCCTTTTACTTACATTCAACACTTTTCTTTCAGACATGGTTGATAGTTTTTTTGATAACACTAACCTTGGAGACCGAAAAGTACCTCGATGCAATTCGGCAAGAAGCTATTGTGAGCGACTGCTTAATGCATGGCCAATATACTTTACACTGGCCGTGACGATGATGTCACAAAGGACCAACCATTTCCATGACATCACCAAGTCTAAGAGAAAGGAAAAATCACAAATTTGACAACGGATCCCAAAAAAGTGACAAGACCAAGGAATACCAACAGCAATGCCACCCTTGATATGAAAAATATCTACAGAAAGAACTAAATCAGACAAAGACAAAAATCGGACATAAAACTGGGTTTTTAATAAAGAACTTGTAGAACAAATAGTGTCTGTCTGTCTCTCTTTCTTTCTCTCTCTCTCTCTCCTTTTTAAAAAATGTAAATTCATTAATGAATAATTTTTTTACCGTATAGTGTAAGACACATACTTTGAAGACGTAGGTGGCGGTAACTGCACCTTTTCAGTTGGCTGCCAACCATCATTAAAAGTAACACAATTACACAGTTGCTCAATAATAATTAAAAAAAAACACAAGAGCTAATAGTGACTACTTAATGCATTATGCTTACTTGGTAAGCAACGGTTTATAAAACTACATCAGCAGCTCTGCTTCCTGAAATATAAAACTTTAACTTGACAAACAAATGAAAAATACACACAACAGAGGAAATAGAAAATTAAATGCTGATCAGGAAAGACAAGCAACATCAGTTATAACAATGAACATACGAGTGGCTCATAAAAAAAATAATAATAATAATAATAATCATAAATGTCCAAAGCATTCAGCAAGGCCATATTGACAAGACACTAGCAACACAAATATGTCAGTCAGTTGAACCTGAAATCCTCCACGCCGTTGGGCAGCACTGTGCTTATAAAATTAAGATTGGAATTCTACAAATAATTTTCTTGCAATATGTAAATCATCCATTCATCTGAAATTACATTGTGATTTTCCTGAAAGCGTTTTCTTTCGTCCTGAAGACCAACAAAAGTAGTTCATCAAGCCATTGTCAAGACCAGGCTACTACTTTAAAGGGATGGTCACTTGTTACAACGATAGACCGAGATTATTTCTTTATAACCACGTAAATGTTAAACCCTGGTGTATGCCATAAAATGTACAGAAAGGTATTCAAATGCTTTATTAAGACGGCAAAAAAAACTTGATATAAAACGTATCAAGCGACGAGAAAGTGCTAATGCTAACCAAATCATTTCAATATGCAACCTTTTCCCGTGGGTTGGAATAAACCCCGACCGGCGTGTCACTAGAGAACGCCGTGTCAGTGCGGGGAAAATTGACAGGGAAAACTTGCTCAAACTCGTTGCCTCTTCTCCTTTACTCAGCTGCACGCTCTCTCCCTTATTTTGCGAGTAATAAACAGCTAAAACACCCTTTAATCCCATCAGGCGTTAAAGCAATTTCAAAAGCAGAGACGTGAGAATGAGTCTACAGTGGACAGTTCAGTTGAAGCAGCGGCACACGCACACGGGGGGTTTGAAACATAAAATATCACATTTTTTCACAAATAAATTACATGGAAGAGATGTTAATACATTTTTAGATGCATATTTGAAACTGACTTAATTGAATGGTCGAGTCAGTGAGAGAGTCAGGGGGGACACTGTCAGAAACGGGAGGTCGTCCCCCCTGACCCCCGTCCCCCCTGTGATTTACGCCTATGCTTGTCTGCAGTGGAACAGCGCAGTGAATACGGAGAAGACGCACTCACGTTACTTCTCGCCCCTGTGGATCACTTTTACCAGCGCGGGACCATGACGTCACACACAGGCTGCTTTCTGTGCGGTGCGATGCTGACTCGTACCGCTGCGTTTACGTTTCACGAAAAGCCTATGGGATCAATGCGGGTTAGAATGCACACATATTCTTCAGATATGCTTTATATCGCCAAATGAGCACTCAGTAACGGAGCAAGTTTAAAACCAAGACTGAAAAGTGGAGGGAGGAGACAAGCCAAAGGGAACCAGGACAGATGTACGTGCGGAGGGACCGAGGAGGGAGCGCATATTGCGCAAGAGGCCAAAGCTGTGACTCGTTCTAAACCCGTGACAAACATGTGTGAGGGGCACAGGGGCAGGCTGACCCACTCCTCCACTGATTTTTTTCTATTTAGAGATTAAGTGTTGGCACTGGGCGTTTTTATCTGTTGCTCAAAACACGTCTGTCACGGGTAATGTGCGCACATTTCTCCAAATGTCGCCCTTGGCACAGCTCTGCGCCCCCCGTGCCTCACACTTTGAGAAGCTCTGAAGGCCATTCATTTATTATTGGTTAATTGTTTAATAGATAAGAAAGGAGCATCTTAAACTTGGTTAGGATTTAGGAAATGTTGCTTTGTGTAGGCCATATGATAATTTCTGAATGAAAATAAAAATAGACCTTTTTTTGTTTTGTTGTCTAAAGTATGTCACTTTGGTCAGAGCGTCAACGCGGTCAGTGACAGATGACCACTGCACATTTCTTAACCTTGGTATTCACAAACAGCATTATTTTACACGTGCGTCGCTGCGTTCGGTGGAAACTAGCCTCCATTACGCAAACTACGCAGCTGTTTATGCGTAGCGGAGGCCCAGGTGAAAGGAAGTGGTCCCACCGTGGAGCAGCAGCAGTGAGGAAAAACGGGACAGCTACAGTGAATGGCAGGGATTATTTATCCCCCTTCACCCAAGACGATCAATTAAACTGCCAATGTAAGGTAAGAGCGTAGATTGACGCAAATAGTTTGAGTTTTCGTTATTTATTGAGCATGTGTTGGCCTAGTGTGCTAGTAGCTTTGATGCTAGTTGACATGATGGTGCGTGGTGGCTCTCCATTGCGCGCCGTAAATTTCAACTAAATCCGCGGTTAATTGCCGCCCGTTTCTCGATCTTACAACAAAGAGCAGATATACTCGTGCCAAAATATTTGCTTTTGGTTGTCGATGTTTGATTGAAGCGATTCAACGAATAAAGTTCGTTGATTTTGGCTTCAACATTAGCTGTGTATGCTAGGTCTCGCATGATAGACGTCTGGCTGATTTACTGAGGTTGTAATGCGATCAGTTCACATTAGGATCACCGGTCTTTGCTTAAATTAATAAGCAAATTCTACTACTTATTTTACTGACATTGCAAACCAAGCCAATCCATTGATATCTGTTGTTGTTCTACTACAGTTAGTCTTAGGCCAAGCACTACGGTGACCACTACAAATTGCTGAAAAAGGACAAGTTGTTGAATGGACTCATAGATAATAATAGCAAAAACAACATAAGATTTGTAGTTTTTATTAGTCATAGCTCGCCAACATGATACAACTCTGAAAGCCAATACAGCCAAACAGTATTGATTGATTTGCTAGTAAATCTATATTACCACGCTTTCTACGCAAATCACAGTTTTAATACAATTATTATGTCAACAACATAAAAGTGGGACTCTTTCTGAATAAGTGGGATGTAAAACAGAGTTGTGAATGGCTGTGCAGGACAACTAAAACAGGTACAGGCGGTTAACTGTGGACCTAATCATCTTTGGACTGGATGATATTTCCCCAAAATATGCTTACGTTCACTCATTGCATTCCCATCTGCTTGGTAAATAGTGTAGTTTTGTCCGCACACACCAGTTGTTGGATCAGTAGACATTTCCCAGGCTGATGCTGAGGTCAACTCGATAAGTTATCAGATGCTGTGTCTGGCAGGAATGCACTTATTGACCCGAAAGCGGCTCTTTAGTTTCTCAAGCTCAATGTCAACTAGACTAGTCACAATAACACATTTTGAGGTGCGATACCGCAAGAACATCGCAGTAATATGATCACAATAAACTGAGAGCCGGATAATCCCACTGAACTCTTTTCTAAATGTACTACATACAACAAATACACTTTATTACTTGAATAGTACGTATAATCATTCGTAGAAGTTCCATATTCAACGCTCTACAGCTCAAATGTTATTTTAATAATCGTGTAATCGATTAATCAAAGAAAGAATCGGTTAATATTTTTGTGCATTCCGTTAACCATTAAAAGCACATTAAATCATTTAAAAAATATATATTAGTTCATAAAAATAAACAAATAACAAATGGCGTTTCTGCTTAAAATAATGCATTTTATTCTTAATTTTACATAAATATGTCCCCAAAACAGCATCATTTCACTTCAGTCCAAGCAGTTCTGTTTGTATATAAAGAACATGTATAAAGGACTAATTAACTTGCCAGTATGAATTAATTTGCGTTTATGTCACGTCATTTAAAAGAAGAAACTTTTTGTTGAGTGAGACCAGTGATCCCTGGTGTTTTGAGCTTTAACTCTGGATTTTGTCATTTTGCCGCATTGGCTCCGAGTGCCGTTCACTTTAGCCTCTGTGTCTTCGACAGTCATCGCGGACTTTCTGTTTCATAATCTCGGTCCTCCGTGCTGTTTCCATGGATGTATCGGCTGTTTCAAAACACAACAAAGGAGAGAGTGGCGTATTTTACACTTACGAGTGTGACTAGGAAGCAGAGATTGTTGTGTGAAAGAGCGCGGCGGAGCGAGAGGATGAAACAAGTCCGCGATGACGGGGCAAAGACACGGAGGCTAAAGTGAACGGCACTGGAGCTCAAAACACCGTGCTCTCTCCTCTCTTGTGCTTTAGCTGCTGCAGGGCCCCCGCAGAACAAGCTCCGCGCGATACGAAAGCGTCACAAGTCTCATTCCGTGCGCTCCGCACTCCACAGATTCACGTGTTTTTAATTAAATATGTAAATTAAATTAGAGGAGACTGTGGTGGTCTAAATAATGCCCCCATAGTCCGTGCTAACTTGGTAACAGTAACTATGATTTGTCTGTGGTATTGTCCTAAACATATAGAAGTATATTTAATCTGTAATCAGTGCCTTTTATTTGGATCAGTAAAGGAAGTGACATTTATACTCCAATAGTTGCATGAAATAAAACTTGTGTCGCCATAGTCACAGTATAAACCTGTGGGTAACACTGAGTAGTTCACAGATGTTGACCAGTGTTGGTTGTGATGAGCTCAATTTTAATTCTGTTCTTGTTTGCAGAGCTGTTGAAGCCATTCACTGTCCAGGCCACTTAGGATTTGTGAAGAGGTGAGACATTTGAGCATCCTTTTGTGTTTAACGATCGTTTTAATGTCATTAATTTAAAAGTACACAATTTAGTGGTTTGCCCAGCAACCCGAAGGGTTTCCATTCAAAGCGTTATTATATCACTGCTCATGACGTTTCTTATTGCTCCTGTCTTTGTTGTTGCAGGTCTCATCCCAGTCAAATGTCGTGGTGCATCAGACTTTGGTAAAGAGACATTAATCATGGAGTGCAGATTCTGTGTTCTCTGCTCTCTCAGGAAGCCTTTGTCGTATTCTGTGAGTATTTTTAGGAAGATTGAGACTACATGGACAGAATTGAAGTTGTTGCCCTGATGCATTTTTTGTTTTTCTAACACTAGTGAACTTCTGCAAAGAGGAGCATGATGAAATGAGATAGAGTGGCCATTGGAGGAGTGTGTGTCACCTCCAGTGTGTGTGTGAAGCATGGCAGGCCTGCAGCTGGTCACTCCCGCCTCCTCACCCATGGGGCCGTTCTTTGGGTTGCCATGGCAGCAAGAGGCTATCCATGATAACATCTACACACCAAGGAAATATCAGGTAAGATCAGTGTAACTTAAGTGTCATGGTTTGTTTATAGTTTGAGGAACAAAAGTGACACATTTACAGTCATTATATGCAGTTTGCTGTAAAGTCATTCATTTTATTCATGAAATGGACGACTATAGTTGGGATCAAAAGTAATGTCTAACACTAACTGTTATATGCGAATACAAATATATTAGATATCTCTGAGAGTAGTCATATGTATTGTACGCATGTCCAAAATATTGGGATTTAAATATATAATGATATAATGAAAGGCTAAACTGACCTATCCATCACTTGATGGACATCAAGTGACACGTCTTTGACTACAGAAAAACTCTATATTTTTATGCGCTGCCTTATGTGACATAAGGGATTTTAACAGCCTTAACTGACAAAGTGTCAGTATCTAGACTAAATATAAATGAAGTTGGTTTGAACGGTATTGACAAAAATGTATATATTTTAAAATATTGCAATAAAAATAGTCAGAAATATGTCCTCACTCAGACTAATGTGAAATGTCTTCTAAAGTAATCCCAACTGTATAGAAATATCACACTGTACTCTTACTAGAAACATTTTTAATCAGCCCATTTTGTTATTTTTTTACTATAAACAATAAACTCGGTATTCTAATTTTGCATATCTTCAAAACAACTTTCATGACATCTACATTTCCACTTCTAAAATGAGACACTGACATGTTTGTCTTGTCGTTTGCAGGTAGAACTTCTTGAAGCAGCTCTTGAACATAATACTATCGTCTGCTTGAATTCTGGCTCAGGGAAGACGTTTATTGCAGTACTTTTAACTAAGGAGCTCTCCCACCAAATCCGTGGACGCTATGACGAAAATGCAAAGAGGACCGTATTTCTTGTGAACTCAGGTATTGTCAGAGTGGAATGACTGTCACAGTGGTACATTTTAGTGTGCAGAATTATTGTTAGATCATGATTCAAATATGATTGTAACTAAAACAAAATCACAGTGCAGTATCGTATTTTGTGAAAATCAATCAGTGATATCTATTTTTTTTCCCCCTTTTTGATTTAGTCGTATCTGGTAATATACTTATTTTCTGTGTTTGTCAGCTGCGTCTGTGATTCATCAAGCAGCGGCGGTCCGGACGCACTCTGACCTCCAGGTGGGAGAGTACATCGACGCGGAGCAGACCTCAGCGTGGAGCGACACACGATGGAGGCAGGAAATCATCGAGAATCAGGTGGGTTCAGCGCACCTTTTGAGTCGGGAACGAACCACATCCAGATTTCAACACGGTTTGTGCAAGGAGGAGATCGGGCTTCACCAAAAACATTCCTAGTATTCTTTGGAAAATTGTATATAGCTTCTCAGTCTTAGGTTTTCCATACCGCCGAGTAGGTTTTTAGTGAAAAATCAAATGCTGCTATTCTCGTTAAAAAAAAAACACCACTGCAACCTGAGAATGCAATGCTTTATTTGAATTTAAATGAATCAAGCCACAGTAAATATCTATACCTTTACACACCTTGACACGCAGATGTAATAGTTTATCGATCGTTTTCATACAATTGGAGGGTTGTCAATGTGTTGTTTTCCTCAGGTGCTGGTGATGACATGTCACATATTCCTGCACATCCTGAAAAATAGAATCTTACCGCTGTCAAAAATCAACCTGGTCGTGTTTGATGACTGTCACTTGGCCATCACCGAGCACCCGTACTGCGAGGTGATGAAGGTAAGCCTGATGTTGTCTTCTGTTTCTTTATCATATATTCTGCGTTTTTATAGATTTTTTTAATTTAATTTTTTTCCCCACTGGTGTCTCCTGCAGCTTTTTGAAGGCTGCGGTAGCCCTCGTGTCCTGGGTCTCACGGCCTCTATCCTCAATGGAAAGTGCGACCCGCTGGAACTTGAGCACAAAATTCAGAATTTGGAGCAAATCCTCAAAAGCAACGCTGAAACTGCCACTGACCTCGTCGTCCTAGACCGGTACTACAATCTGCCAACACTCATTATTACCGACTTTTGCGCGCGAGTCGCTTAGATGCTCTTTCTGTGTACTTTTTTTTAGCTATGCCTCTCAGCCCAGAGAAGTGGTGCTGGACTGCGGCCCATACGTTGACAGAAGCGGCCTCTCGTCCCGTCTGCAGAAGGAGCTGAACGAAGCGCTGCATTTTCTGAGTGACTGCAACATCCCGGTGTCCAGAGAGGAAAGGGACCCGACGTTTATCTCCAAACAAGTAGGAACATCTACAGTTTTGTTTTGAAATGTAAAATGTTACTGAAGTACAAACTTATTTTGTACAGTTGGCCTCAACTATGCAATGTTTACACTGCTCAATATAGGCTTCGATAACACACAAACAATAATATTGAAACTAATAATGCCACTGACGCAATAGCATTACAGTAGTCCCTGTAAACTCGAGACTAATGCCGACGGAGTAAACAGAGAGGTTTCGCTTGACATAATTCCAGTCCTTCTTTAAAATAATGATCTCAGAATATCCGCCATGGGCTATTTTGATCCGTCATTGTATTTTGATTACATGTGTACAACAGGTGGTACACGCAGGGCGTTTCAAAGGCAAAAAAACAATCACTCTTTCGCTATAAAGTCATATTTCCTCCTTTTA